>CADEBD010000171.1:10452918-12967918 GCA_902825455.1 Arctia plantaginis | reverse complement strand
ATACCCACATTGATGTTATTTTTCATAGTTATACTAAAAATAAAAATACAACTACATTTCAAAAGCACATTTTTAAAATATTATTCTTGCGCCATAGGATTAAATGGTTCGATTGTATGGAATGTTGAGGACAGCGCCATCTAGTATCGACTAAAGTACATCTATTAAGATTGTGGTTAATACGAATTGTTCTAATCCTTACAGCACTAGACGGCGCTGCAAGTAACGCGTGACTGATTCTGGAATATTCTTGTTGTCTGGAACAGACTGTCGAATACTAGGCATCTTTCTAGTAAAATTCAAAAGTGCTTTAAAAGAGGAGCGTGTTGGCCGATCGAGATAATATTGTTTTACGATACAGCGAATTAACATCGGAGTGAACTTCTAATGGACTAATTTCTAGTTAATTTCTAGTTTATTATAGTGAGTGTTTGTAAATACAGTGCAATAAAGTAATTAACCGACAACTTTTATTTATTATATACCCCGCTCGTAACAATTTGGTGTCAGAAGTGGGATAAAAGTGTACCGGTTTTACCAAAAGAAGACACGTAAGTCATCCGTACGAGAAGCCAGCGTCAGCAAGAGGCTGACCAGAGGTGATTTGGAGGTCCAGAACTGCCTACATTGGAAGGTCAGCAGCCAGCAATGGAAGCTACTCCGTCAACATCATCAGCGGCTACAGATGTGACAGCCCGAATGATGATGCTCCAGGAGCAAGCCCGCTGCCAGGAGGAGCAGGACCGCCGTCAGGAGGAGCAGATGCTTTTGTTAAAGGCTTTCATGAGACCTTCGGCAAAGAACTCAAGGTAGTGAAGAATCAGGTTCTTCAACACGAGAACCGTCTCACTGAAGCCGAAACCCAGATTGCAGACGTGAAGAAGACTTTAGGGAACGGCACGGCGACTGCGGTAACTGCTCCTTCGGTGGGAGAGTTCAAAGTGCCGCCATTTGAAGGAACATCTTCGGGGTCAGCCTACAAGATTCAGTTTGAGGCTGTTATGACGGCGTCAGTCGGTCGGCGTCAGTCGGTCGTCTAGCATTGCCCAATCCAACTCTACTGGACTGTGAAATTGGAGCCGTGACTCGAGCTCTGATAAATTTTTATTTTTTGGAAGGGATCTAACGATTTCGTTTTGTGATTTTGACAAGACATGCCACAAGGCCACGTTGCCTAAATAGATAATGTACCCTAAGGTGGTACCATTATGTTATTTATTGTTATTTATAGAAAAATACCACATGCAATTGTTTCGACTGAAACCGCCAACATTGTTGCACGTATGGAAAGGTCAAATTTACCATGACTGACGACGCCACTTGAACCAAATTCCTAATTTTCATGCTAAGAACCTCTATCAAAGTGTTTCTTGCAGCATATTCAAAGTTACAATAGTGCGTTCTAAATGCCATCATTTGGTGTAAATATAACTAAACAAGTGGTTCCAATCCAACTTGTAAAATATGTGTTTTACTATGTGACACACATTATACACATATACAGCAACATAAACCTACATTTATGCAAATTCTATTGTGATTCATAAATGAATAATTATGTCTTTGTTTGTTGTTGTTTGATTCAAGGACAAATTCACCACCGTGCAGGAGAATTGTTGCTATCAGTTTATGGCGATTACAAATTTCTTTAAATTTATTTTCTGGGTAATTCTGAAGCTGAAGCAAACAAACGCTGTGTTATCAATCGTTTAGGTAGGAGTAATCATCATACAGCTGCTTTCTCTCCCGAAGGAAAAACGAAAAATATTGTACATCACAAGGCGTTACAATAGGTTAGGGTCGATTTTTTTTGTAATTTTATCTTATTAAATGGTCGTATTATACATTTTCTTCATCGAACATAAATAGCAAAACAAGTCTTTCAGGAATTTCGAAAATATTCACAAAACCAAAAATATGGCGGTACGAAGTTCGCCGGGTCACCTAGTGAAATCTAAAAGTAACTAGCCTACCAAGCTTCGCTGTTGTACATTGTGATTGCATTGATGAGAAATTAGTAATAAAACTGACACAATAAATAGACAAAAATAAACTTTGAAGCCAAAATAAATAAAAAAATAGTAAATAATATAAATAATAATAATAATAGTGAATCGTGTCAAAATTTGAGCTCAGTCGGTGTAGAACTTTTTGAGTTTTTGAAGCGTACAAAAACCAACTTAACATTTTTATATTAGATTGGAGAGGTAATCACAGTAGTAATAACAAATATGATGTAATGATGATAGAAACAATTCCATGTTTTCCAATTTTCTGAGATTACAGTGAACAGAATAATCCTTTTTTTTTCTAGATGAAAAGTATTTTTTTCCGTACAACGTGTTGGCAATTTCATGGTTGTCAGTTAAGTGCTTAGGGCATGAATTCGTAGAAAAGAAAGAAATTATTTATTACAGAATACACACCACACACAGAATTACAAAAATTTTAATATCTTCCATTAAAATGTTCTACTCTGTAACGCATGCTATGTAAATACTCTCGAGTTAAGCGAATCAGTATTAATTTAATTTTACAAACTGTACATAGTTATACAGTTTATCTGCACTCTCCTGTCCCTTTGAGTGACACGAATGCAATTAGTGCTAGTAGGTTCTACTGTCTGTTCACTTTTCTGTTTTATATCACAAACCGTTTTATTTATTTACAAAGCTTTCCTTTTCTCATCCAAATATATATAGAAAATAGACCTCAACATAAATAATAAAATGTTTTAAGTACAAAACTGGCGTTGACAAGACTCATTAATATGATAGATTAGTATAGAGTTTTGCTATTTTATTCAAATAACTTTATAAAATTATGATTTTAAAACTTGGGTCCTATTAAATCAATCTATTCAATCGACAAAATCTCCAAAAAGTCGACAAAAATCGACCGAATGAAAGAAAAGCTGCGAGTTACAGCCAAAAATCTATATTTATGCATATGTATATAACCTAGTGACTAATTACTAAATTTAAAAAAACACCTTCACCATAGACAACAAATATTTTTTTCTATTATCTGCTTACTAACATAGACTAACGTTGAACATAAAACATTTACAACAACACAACAACAAACATTTATATTCACGTATTACATAACTTTAAAACCTTGATTTGGAATTTATTAAACTTTTAAACACAATATGATTTTTGACTATTATTTCGAGGAAATTTGCATGGGATTCCAAACATAGTGGGTTTAAATGTGTCAATTTATGTATCTTCCACTTCACTGCTACTCGGGGGAGGACCGATGAAATGAGTGGTAATCATGTTCCTTCAAAAATATTTAAAAAAATATATGATTATTATATTTACAAATTTATTTGATCTCGTAATTAACATACACTTACGCCTTAAGCCAAGAGGTAGATAAACATATTAAAGGGCCTCGATTTTCCAGACATAATTTTAGTCCGAATTACACGTACGAATCTGGCATATATTTTGCCGTGAATCGGAGATTTTAGATTAGAAATTAGATGGGAGAATATACTTACTCCCAATATTATAAGAAAATGTAGATATAAGGGGATTACTAATATGGATGGATGTGGAAGTATACATTAGTATAATTTCAATTTCAAGTCAGCGTTCTCAAAAGATATATTTAAATTTACATCCTAGCGAATTTAGTTCACAGGTCATCAGCTTAATTTTTAATCTCCGTTTTTAGAAAGCCTTAGTCACTTTGACCAGCTCCATACAATTTAGTCTTTGCCATACGTCTAATACCTACATCCCTTTATGTGAAACTCGAGGGACAAAACTCATCTATACTAGAGCCTCATATATAAGAGATAAGCCGTTTTATCAGCTTTTATTACAATACTGGTATCCGAGTAGAATATAAATTTCAATAGTTTTAAGTCAGACGCAATTTTTATCATTGACTTTCGCATTTTTTTAACCATTGAAGGTAAATGGTTTTAATACTGAAAATGTTGTATGTATAACAATTATAAATTTTATTCATAATTATATGATCATCTTACATTTTGCCTCTCCTTAGGAAGGAGGTTTTGGCCTACTATACCACGCTGGCCAGACGGGTTGGTAAAGGGTTTGTTTCAAGTTTTCCTTCTCTCTGCAGTGCTGTTGTCCTGCGTAGTTTGCTTCCTTAGTCGCTTCTTACGACATCCACGGGATGAATAAGGGTGCTGACACTCCGTGTTTATAAGCCGTCACCACACGGACATTAGTTGAATAGCGATGATAAAAACGAAGCGAGAGATGAAACCCCTTTAATTGTTTTGTTGACACATTTAAATAATGATAAATATTTCAGGATATTGGAAGTTAGAAGCAAACAGTTTATTCTAGACTTAAAACAAAAGGGAACGATTTTAAAACTAAACCAATTAACCAATGACGTTTTTGTGCGTCAATGAAAAGATGAAAATTTCATCTGTGATTACTTACTAGTCAAAATGAAAGTATTTACGATGTGAATATTACAAAAAAGCCCAAAAGGCATAACACAATACGATCATGTTCAAACAATATGTGATTAACCCGCGAGCGCCTCGAGGCCCTATACGAGACTACGGTTTCTTCGATCAAGAGAGTGAAAGGTCAAAAGAAGTTGAAGTCTCTTCCAGAACGTCAAAATTATTCAAAATATCTTTTAAGCTATCTGTACTTAGTTCTCGAATTAGTTTAGAATTCCCTTTAAGAGTTAGGCAGCCTTTTACAAATATTATTCATATTTGACATAATATGTTTGCAACAAAACGTAGTTGACCATTTTAACGCAATACTTGCGTTCAAGGACATGGAACATAAAAAAAATGCAATAAAGTTATCGAATTCACGTGCTATGTCTTGGCAAACTAAATTCCTTTTGTTGATGAATGTAACTTGCAATTTCATATGCTCCTCAAAAAAATAAACAAGCTCGACAAAAACATGTTCAATTGACCACCAAATGGCGCAGAGCCGACGTGTTACAACCTCGATCTACGGAGCAAATATTTATACGGGCTATAGGTATTTGTTCCAAGTGTTTGTGTACGAGTATATAACTGGATCATACGTTTTATCAGAGTTCGACGATACATTTGTTTACAGTCTATGTTCACGTGACACGTAAGTTTTATTGTTCAACTAGCTGTTGCCCGCGGCTCCGCCCGCGTGTATGTCGTTATCGCGGTAAAAGCAGCCTATGTTACTCGCTGATAATGTAGCTTAGAAATATTTTTTTAAAATCATTTTAGTGAATTAGGCATGAAAGAGTAACAAAAAAAAAACACAAAAAAATGAAACACACAAACCAACAAACAATCTCACTGCCCATTTATAACACAAGTATGGATATCGTGCTTTAAGTTTGACGAGAATAAAAAAAAATGCAACAACCGATAAAGTGACTTTTCAAACTGTAACTATATATAACTTAACTATATAGAAGTTTAAACATAAACAACTGAGAATTTTCAAATGTATTTCTTCAATTTCTTTCTCGTTAATTGGACTCGGACATACCATAGAAAGAAGAAAAAACTTTTATTCCCCAATCTAACTGTACTAGCAATAACCATTCAAAAAATACACAAGGATAGAAAAATGACGTCACACGAAAATATACCTGTTCCAAACTGTCCAAAAGTAAAGGCAATATCTTATTCCCGAGTTCAACTAATCAGTTGAATCTTAATCACCTTTTAGATACTTTCAGCACTTTGGGTTACAAAGTAAAGAAAAGATAAGTAAAAGCTTCTTTGCTACCCTATTTAAGTGCCTTTCTACCCTGCCCACTTCGGTTCTATTGGCCATTCCCAGATGGCATTATTCATTCCCGACCTGTTCTTTGACAGCGGCCAAATATTGTTGCAATGGTAGACGGCACACCGTATTTCTTTTAATTTTGTTATTTAACACAAAAGGTGTTATATTGGTAGATTTCGTATGGTTAAACCTTAAGTTTTATAAACAGTTCATGTAATGATAATTTCAACTTATTACAATATCAAACTTCATAGAACCTTTACTGTGATAACTAAACTGCTAATATATATGTAATATACTAATTGTATACTGCTGAATACATACGTACTATGGATAGATTACAGTCAGACACAGAACAAATGATAGCGGTCTTCACACATTTATCATTTCCCTTGAGGCAGTTTAAAATGATAAATACTATAAATCGGTTTTATGCGTTCTACGGTCTCCTATAAATTTAATATGTATGTATTTCGTAAAACCTCACAAAACCCTTTGAAATTTTTCAACAATCACAAACCGTTTCCTCGAATCAACTTTCTCAAAGGGAAATGATTATAATGAGTATAATCCAAAAGCTATGAAGTCATTGACACGTAAATAAATAGATTTTACTGAAAATTCGCTGAACAATCACAAAGAGAAATCAGTAAACACATCGTAAACGTTCAAAACGATCCCATAACGAGTTACTGCGAAACCATTCATTTGTGGCGACATGAGTTACCAGGTCTATCAAGATTATTCATTGGACATCACAAAATGTACATTATTCACTGTGATTAACGTGTCCGGGTCAGTACGTGATCTGTCACAGCCAAGACAATAACTATTACTGCCGTTATTACTAATGTTGAACAGTAAGAGAATACGAAGGGTTTGTTTGTGTATGATGGAACTTAAGGCATCTTTGATTTGAGAGTTTATTTGCGAAGAACGGTGTAAGATGAAGGTACTTTTATCTATTCGATGTGATATATATCCTATAATTAAAATAAAGTTTACAATTTAGGGGTGCTATGTAATTGTTCCATGTATTTACAAACAAAATGTATCTTGTTATACTTATCTTTTTTCTAGAGTAATCTAGAACTAAATCTGTAATATCTTTTAGGTCAACGTGTGAATTACAAACTAAATAATATGTTACATTTTTATCAAAAAAGAAATCACTAAAAATAAAACAAAAAAATCTTTATAAAACTGTGAACGGTATATTATAATCAGTTAAAAATGAAGGTTTATTTTTTCAAGATAGTGGAGAGTTCAAGGAAATTATAGGAAATTCCCACTTTATGATTGTCTAATAGATTATTCGCTTCATAAGTTTCCAACGATGACAAACAATAAATAATAAACGAAAGGATTAGAAAACATTGTAGAAAAAGTAATAAACATAAAAAGGGTATTTTATTTCCTGTGCAAGTCGCTTGTTTGAAACTGATCAGATACGAATAGGCACTCTTTGTCTTCATTATACGTGTCTGCGATGCGGCTTCATTTGAATTTACCTTTTAACGTAGGTATTCAAGCTCTCAACACTGCCGATATATCTGCTCTACTGTAAATAAAACTTATACGACCTAATGTTTCTATGTTATGAATGAACAAAATGGAACGACTGTCTATATTATTTATGTTAAAAAATCAGACTCGATTAATTGTATCATATTTAAAATACATCAGCTCTTCATTTTATTCATTAAGTTTTCTCTAAATCAGTTTAATAACACGTTCCGTAAGTTAGTTTAATAGGTAACACGAACCTAGTATTAGAATTCAACTATAATAGTAACTTTGACAGTCACAGTCTTCTTTTCGTTGAAATATGTAACTGGTAGAAGGAGAGGTTCTCCTAGCTGCAAGCAAAAATCCTTTATAATAAAAATCCAATGTTGGACATTTCGTGCGAGCGAGCGACTGCTGAGGTAGGTAAGTATTAGGTGGAATAAAACTGTTTAAATCCGCAAAATTTCCAATCGTATTGATAATTATTATGAGGGCTTTATGCCTGTTACTATAACGCTATATACTCGTACACGATTTGAAAGTCTGTAAATAACACGTGTACAAGTAGGTAATAAAATACCCAATCATTTATTTGTCGATAACCCTACGCGTACTTTCAGCAGTCTGAAACAAATTACACTTATTTCGCTATCTCTGATTTTAGTGTGTTAGGTCTGTTCCCTTGTTACTATACGCATTAATGCCAAATATAATGAGTTGTTCCACGAAACTCCGAGAACGGTCTGCGCAAGCAAACGTTGTAGTAAAGTTTTCAAAGGATTTGGGCCTTTTCACTTTCAATTGTATCTGTACAGGCTTTGTTATTATAGGTACCTACGTACCCCAATATTGACATGATTCAAACCGATTTAATTTTAATATCTCGTTATAGTAAACACACTGAATTTATTAGTTTTGGTAGAAACTTCATTAAATACGAATTTGCATTTCTTCTGTATAAAGATGTCATGTCAGGAAATCGGTGTTAAATAATTCTTTCGGTGTTAAGTAAGTGAGTTTCCCCGTAATTCTGATGGGGGAGAGTCCTCAAATAACGGCAACCCACTTGTGACTCTTGGGTTACAGATGTCCATGGGCGGCAGTACCAACTCTCAAAACTATTAAAAAAACACGGTTACAAGCACAGTACCTAAACTGAAAGATGCCACTGCAGCGATTATAGCTATCACGCCAATTTACTAAGAAGGAAATTGTCATAATACCTAAGTAGTCATAACAAGTCGTCATTGCTTAGATTTCGTCTACAAATTGAAATGCCTACTACGTGCACTACGTCTCTCCAATGTCTAATACGAGTAGATACGACGCTTCTGAGATTGAAAACTCTTTTGTCCAACTTGTTATGACTACTTAGGTACTAGATGAAAATAATAAAATTTTCCTTGTTCCACAGTAACAACCTGTAAACAACCACAAGAAATCTGGCTTTTTATTTAACGCAAAGTAATATATAATAAATACTTTAAAAAAAAAGTTGAACCGACTTAAAACAATACTGACAAATTAAAAAATAATTACAAATCTAAGTAGAAACACTATAATAATTGCTTTTAATATAACAGGTAACATTATAATAGCAATAGTCCTTTCTAGTCTGTTGAGTGTAGTATGTTAGATTATATAAAATATAGTTTAAAAGTGCGTTGCTTTATTTATATAAGGTAGTCCATTTGAACCCGAAAATATTTTGCTTTCCACATTTCTTAATTTTACAAAACTAGAAGTGGTATTTTTTCTTCACATTTGAATGGAAGTAAAGGGGAAATTTATCCTTCCAAATAAAAAAAAATCGTAATCGGTTTACAAATGAAAGAGTTTTAAGGCAATGTTTTGTGAACTCTTTTTTGCACATATCTCTATAACCCAACACAAACACCTAATCTTGAAAGAAAGAAACAAGGTCAATACATGAAAGAGTTATCCTCTTACTCCTAAAGGTCAAGGTCCCTTCCATCTTCAGCTCAGCAACATGACAAAACGACTACCAAACGCAAATACCTATATATCTAGACAAATAAGCTAAAACACGTTGTCGATTTCTCCATCATAAAATCCTAATTTGGTGGTAATGGATCACCTCGGGAATATACCCTTTCGTTTACAAAAATAATTTTAAATTAAAAATATAATTTTTCAAATCGGTTTACAAATGAAAGAGTTTTGATGTAACAATACAGAACATGAAAATAATTGTATAGCAAACTTTTTTGTCTAAATGTTTTGTAATCTCATTTATTACTCTCTTGTGCTCATATCTCTTTGACCCCACTCAAACAAATTCCTTGTAAGAATAAAAGAAGGTCAATACATAATTCGATTTTTGAAAGAGTTATTTTCTAACTCCTAAACGTCAAGGATCCTTCCATCATCAGTTCAGCAACATGACATAACGACTCATCATAAACATCCTTTAACAGTCAACTTCTGGACTTAGGCCTCTCCTCAGAAAGGAGGTGTTGGCCTTCTATACCACGCTGGCCAGACGGGTTGGTATTCTCTTTGCAGTGTTGTTGTTCTGCGTAGTTCGCTCTTACGACACCCACGGGATAAATTGGAGTGGTGACAATCCGCGTTTTTAATCCGTCACCACACTGACATCTAAACGCAAATACCTATAAGGCTAGAGAAATAAGTTAAAACTCGTTGTCGGGGCTGTAAAATTTAGATTCTATCATCAGATCCTGATTTAGTAGTAATGGGACCACCTCAGGAGCATACCCTTTCGATTACAAAAATAATTGTGAAAATCGGTCCACAATTGACGGAGATATCGCGTAACAAACATACAAAAAAAGAACAGGCGAATTGATAACCTCCTCTTTTGTATTTTGGAAGCCAGTTGAAAATACCTTAACCATTTGAAAGCTCTGTTGATCATAACCGAAAAAAATCACAACAGTAGGTATATAAAAGTATATCTTTATATTATATATAACTACAGACATATTATATATTAAATGATCCCTTTATTATTTTTAACTTGACAAAACTGTAAAGGTCGTCAACAAACAAAAAAATACATTTAATAATTGCTAGTGTAGAAACTTTGCAAAAGCAATATAAGACGACTAAAAGAATAGTTTACCCCTGGGCATTGTGAATTTACGGGGCGCGGTAGTATCGTAGCCAACTCGAGTTAGAGTACAACTAATCCAGGCAGAGATCACTCCCGAAGATGACTGCACGGATGGCGTAGTGGTTTAAGTGGTCGCAACGCCACTTACCAATACGTTGAGTGTTGTGGGATCGATCCCCACCTGGGACGACACTTTGTGTAATCCACAAATTGTTGTTCTGAGTCTGGGTGTTCTTTGTTTGTTCATGAGGAGCACCGAGAGGCGCGGAAAACTAAGCCATTAGTCGTGGCAAAAAAAAAAAAGAAAGGTAATGCTGTAGGTTCTCGACCGTGACCCCTGGGGCCGTCCGTATCGCGCGGCGCAACAAAAGCTCCGCGCGTCAGGCCCCTCCCCCTCTTACGGACTCTCCAGCCCCTCTTCCTGCAGACAGTGGTTGACAGCCTTTGCATGCGGCAGGCGTAATACACACCCCCGTCAATAGCCTCCTTGGTCATACAAAAAATAAAGTTGGAGATATTCCACCGGTGTAAGGTATCAAGGTTAATCTGCCACGTTCGAGTTAATATCGAAATCCCTTTTAGGGAATAAAATTTAATGATTACTAAAACGCTAACTAATTCATTTTGTATAGGTATATTAGCATTCATTTATTTTATTCGGCCGAGGAACGTTTGAGCGAGTGGACGTGTGTTGATTCCGTTTGCGAAATTGTGTCTTCGAATTCTGTGATTGGCGGATATCGGAAAGTTTCAATTCCTTGTTGCTCCTTAGTAGTTTTAACCGGAGGGCTACACCCCAAAGGCGGAACCAGAGAGGGATGCATGTATATTTGTGACACGCGACTTAAGAAACATCCCAAAAAGTGTTTATTATTGGTGGGGTTCGAACCTGAGGTCGAAGTGGATGTGGCGGGGCGCGCGATTACTGCGCCACCGAACAAGTTATTACGGAGTTCGAAATAACACGCTACGTGCGACGCGTCGGACGTCACTGCAGCTACACAGTAAGTGCCGCGGTTACGCTACGCGGACCAAGCTACGAGCACGGAATATACAATATCACTCGGCTACGTAGTAATGTTGTAATCTTAACTGGACAAGCGGCGGGTACATAACTATTTCAAAGTAGTGTAAGTGATAATTTGCCTGTTAATTGTTTGTTTACACCACCTAAAATGTCAAAGCTACAACGCACTCCACCCAGTGCTTCAAAGTCTACATGTAACCTCAACCAGACTCAATCGGAGCCGGATATAAGCTCAGCTATAACGATTAGTGACTATGTCAGCACAACAAGATCTAAACGTCGGCGCAATGAAAGCTCACCTAAAACCGGGTCTACGCAGGGTTCGCAGGAACTTCAACTTATGCTTGCAAACTGGAAGAGAGATCAGGACTCTTCTATTACCTCAATGCTGACGGAGCAGGCTGCTGTTATGTCTAAGTTAGTAACTGAACTGGCAGACATTAAGAAACAAAACAATCAAATACAGGCGACAAACGTAGAAATACGTAACTCGAACGCTGATATCGTTCAGTCTATGTGTTTTATAAACAAACAGTTTGAGGAACTAAAAAGGGAAGTTGAAGTTTTAAGAAAAGAACGAAAAGAGCAAAATATTTACATAGAGAGCTTGGAAAAGAAGATACAAGACTTACAGCTTAAATCTAGGTCGTCGAGTACCGAAATTAGAAATATCCCGTATCACGAGTCGGAATCTAACGACTGCCTTATGAAAATTGTATGTAGCATTGGCAGGACGGTTGGCGTGCCTATCATTGAGTCTGATCTTCGCGATCTATATCGCTTGCCTGGTAAATCCTCTAATATTTCTCCAACGCGCCCAATAATAGCTGAATTTAAGGAAGTTCTAACAAAACAGAAGCTGTTAAATGCCATTAGATTGTATAACAAAGACAAGGCTGATCCAAGAGACAAACTTAACACGGAACATATCGGGATCCAAGGTAAGCGACTACCTGTTTATGTTACTGAACAACTACCCCCAAGCCATAAAAAGATATTTTATCAAGCCCGGGAGTTTGCCAAGAGTAATGAGTACAAGTTTTGCTGGACTGCCAACGGGAACATCTTTCTCCGTAAACAGGAGAACGAGAAGCTAATAAAGATAACCTCAGAAAAATGTCTGCTGAACATAGGCACATGACTGTATGAACAGTTAACTAGCTACTATACTTATTTTATATTTTTCTTCGCTCGTAATATTAATAAGATCATGTTTATTTTTATAATATTATCTAAACAAACAAACACTTATATAAAGCACACTATTCAACACAGCACAGTTTTACAACTACTCCATATAACTCATACAATTATAGTATATATACACAAACCCCCCGGTATCTTCCCGCACACAGTAATATCTACCTCCCAATAGTAATTGCCAATACTTCTATAATCATATCTAACTCAATGGTCTATCTACAAATATATAATGACACTGTTTGTTATTACCTTATTTTTAAACAATGGCCACCGTAAACTACATTAATAACGAATTAGATTCTATGGCAGGAAACTGCAAAACTTGTTTTCCGGAAGAGTGCTTGAAATTTATTAATATGACTGAGAATAACCTTAAAATACTCCAACTCAACATACGTAGCATCAACAAAAATTTCGATCAGTTACAGATCTTAATTAAAAATATAAAAATGGATATTGATGTTGTCGTTTTAACAGAGTGCTGGCTGAGTGTATTAAACAACTTACCTATACTAACGGGTTATCACTCTTACCTAACTAAGACTAACTCTAATCAAAACGATGGCGTTGTGCTGTACATAAAATCTGAAATACAACATACGGTGTGGGAACCGGGTTTCAAAAACGGCAATTGTCTCGTATGCGAATTAGATAACAACATAGCTATACTAGCTATTTATCGCTCACCATCGTATTCTACGAAAGAAAACTTTGACAGCTTTTTGGATAGCTTAGACACCATTTACCAGCAACTTACTAATTACCCTAATATTACACTCCTCGGGGACATAAATATTGATATAATCGAAGAACATAGAGATAACCGCTCCTTAGACTACCTTCTACTAAACGCGTCTCACGGACTACTTCCTACACATTTTTTTAGTACTCGCCAAAATAAATGCTATGACCACGTACTCTTGAAGTCGATACTAACTCCTACCACTTTGGTATTAGATTCCCACATCACCGACCACAAACCTGTGATATTGGCTATTGCAGATATAAAGTCAAAGAGGCAAACCACTAAGTTTTCTTTCTCTCTAAATTACGAAGCTATTAAATTTGAGTTGCAAAATACCGACTTTTCTTTTATATATGAAATGGACTCTGCCAATGCATCGATGGATAAATTAATAATCATAATACAAGCAATCTTAGCTAAACATAAAACATATAAAAGAATCCCACGTAAAAAAAGGTGCTTAAAACCGTGGATAACGGCTGGTATCTTAAAATGTATAAGAAATCGAGATAGGATGCATGTTAATTGTAAAAAATTCCCGGACAACATTATTCTTAAAACCACATACACACGCTACCGGAACTTTTGTAATGATCTCATTCGTAAATTAAAAACATCATATGAGCAAAGCGAACTGACTAAAACTAAAAATAACCCGAAGGCTCTCTGGAAAATAATTAAAGAAATAACCAATACCCAAAATCTACACTCCAGCTCCACTGAGTTGCTAAGTATTAATGACGATCCAAAATCATCTGTAAATGAGGTCTGTCATTATTTTACAAATATAGGCAAAAATCTGGCACAGGATATAATGAACTGTACGACTACTCACCTAAACACTACCAGAGACCGCTACCAACTTTCCCCATCCAATTCGTTAACTATACTAGAAGTAGACGAGGCTGAGGTGGAGTCTCTTATCCTTCAGTTACGCAATGACTGTGCAGTTGGATGGGATGGAATATCTTCTGTGTTCTTAAAAGAATGCCGTCACGCTTTGGTACCACCTCTAACCTTTCTATTCAACCGATGCATACAAACAGGAGTTTTCCCCAATGCCCTAAAAAAAGCTGTAGTTCACCCGATCTACAAAGGAGGGGCAAGAGACTGTGTCAGCAACTATAGACCAATCTCCATATTATCATCTGTTTCTAAAGTATTTGAAAAAATCCTCAGTAATAATCTGAAAACATTCTTATACAAATATGAAATCATAGCAAACAACCAGTTTGGCTTTCGTCCTGGAGTCTCGACAGAAGATGGGGTATTAGAACTTACACAACTTGTAGCTAAGCAAATGGATAAACATAATAAATGTCTTGGGATATTTTTGGACCTCTCAAAAGCTTTTGACACAGTTTCTGCCCCCCTCCTCATCGCCAAGTTAGAACTGCTTGGTGTACGCGGTATGCCTCTGGAAATCTTCAAAGACTACCTTACAAATCGCACGCAGTCCGTAACAATCAATTCTTACTTTAGTGACGAAGCGACGGTGACCTTCGGCATTCCGCAAGGAAGCATCCTGGGCCCGATTTTATTCCAAATTTACGTCAACGGACTGTGCTTGCTTAAACTCCCGGAGTGCGTTAAAATCTACGCATATGCCGATGACACCGCAATTCTTGTCTATGGTACTACATGGGAATTCGTTAAAACTAAGGCAGAACTAACTCTAAGCGAAGTCATTAAATGGTTAAACTCGAACCTCCTCAGTATAAATGTACAAAAAACGGCATACGTACCTTTCGCGATTCGACGTAATGGTGCACCAACTGACTCCTTTGAGATAACTGCTCACTCATGTCCTAACCTACGACCTACCTGTAATTGCCCGACACTCAAGAGAGCAAGCTGTGTCAAATACCTCGGAGTACAAATTGACTGTGGATTAAGATGGGACCAACACGTAAGATTGGTCACTACCAGAACGATGCGTCTCATTCACATCTTCAAATTACTTAGGAAGTCGGCCAGCTTTGACATCATTAAGCTAGTATATCACGCACTGTGTCAATCGGTAATTGGATATTGCATTACGGTGTGGGGTGGTGCTGCAAAGTCGTATCTACTGGAAATTGAAAGAGCACAGCGAGCCATACTGAAAGTGATGACATACAAACATTTCTTGTATCCAACCATCCAACTCTATGCCGACTGTAAGGTACTAACAGTGCGGCAGCTCTTTATTCTCCAAACAACCTTAAGGTACCATAATACCCTTCCACTGCCAGATCCCAATAAACGTAGATACAATGCACCTCCTGTTCGTCACAAAACCGCTTTTTCCGAACATCAATATTACACGTTAAGCCCTTACCTATACAGTAATATTAACAAAGAGTTAAACATCGCACAACTAAATAGATTTAAAATCAAGCATCGACTGACTGAGTGGTTATTAGTTAGAGATTACTCAGCTACTGAATCACTACTACAGTTCGTAAAGTGACTATATATTTCACACACACACACACACACACACACACACACACACACACACACACACACACACACACACACACACACACACACACGCGCGCGCGCGCACACACGCAGACACACACGTTCATGCACATGCGCACACGCTCGCACGCACACACACACACACATTTAACTCAAACTGTCTTTGGTATATATTATACATACGGTCATCATCCAACCAACGGTGTCTTCATCGTCTCAATGCCCAACGAAACACACTATTGTAATTCCTTAGAGCCGTAACCTGTCTCTTAAGATACAGGCGTAGCCTAGTTTAAGAGACATGGTTTAAATTTTGAATATACAACAATATTTTGTAATTTTAGAACTTTAGCGTATAATACTGTAAATACCAATTGTGTCTGCTAGTTTTACTGTTGTAACACCTTTGGACCAATAAATATATTTATTATTATTTATTATTATTATTTAAGTTTAAAATATAAGATTTGAAAAAGAACTGAATGTGAGAACATAAAATCGTTCTCAATTGCGACAACGTTTAATTCAAAACCTATACAAACTATATACGATATGCGAATACTACCCATTAATTACACAAGGACAGGTTTAAATTTATTGAGATGATGCTATTTTCGAAAGTTCTTTTAAAACACCAAATCGTTTACACTCGACGTTGTTTAACGAATTTGTATACATATATTAGAGTTAGGATCAGGTTCAACCTCAAAAAACCACACAAAAAACTGATTAATGAATGAAAATGTAATGTTTGTCGGTTGCTTTTTACGCCTTCCTTTTTTCTTTTAAGTGTCAACCTACTTACTTACTCAGAGCACTTCATTATTTAGGCCTAAATAAAAGACGTCGAGGAACTTGAATAAGCCTTTCTACACAATAGAAAATGAGGTAATGCCATTTCATACATCTTAGTGATATGTTGCCGCCACGATTTTAGCGACAATATAGAAAACTCTTATTAATTTACAGGTAAGTCGTGGAATTTGTTATTTTTAGAAAACTATTAAAGGCTGGAAAGGATGATGATGATGAAGTTTTTCAAACCAAGTTAATTTGTTATTTATAAGTTTTGATTTCATGCGTGCTAAAAATATACAGAACACAGAACTGTTTAATTTTAATCTTTCTACCACTTTGTCATGTACTATATTTACAATAATATAAATTTCTATCAAGTTCAGTAAAATAACTTAAGCAGAAACCCTTAGACCTTATTTTTTTTGTGTTAAATTTATTGACCGTCTCCCGGTATTCTGAATATTCATAAGCTCGCAAACGGTTTATATGGTCGAAGTTGGCAAGAAATGCAAGGACGCACTTGTGATATTTACGATAATGTTGAGATAATTGTATAATAAAGCCGTGGGTAGCTTCGCTATACGAGTTCATGACGCGTATTAGGCTTCTGTAGTCCTAGTTTGTTTCGAATATTTTACTGACGTCATCTTAAAACATAATTTCTCTGCACGTATTTCTAAATGACAAATAATTCAACGACCTAATATGACATAAAGCAATTTATTAGATAATATAATATATATACTTATTACTTAATACCAGATTGGCCATTAGCGAGAAATGCCACCGTGATGTTTAAGCCTTAATTATTTTTATACATGATAAATATTGTCACAAAATAACAGATCTAAGAAGAATAGAAGATCAGACCCAGTGACCTCAGCGATCATTTTGCTATTCCTAAGCTCGCGGGTTCCATTCCCGCTCAAGTCAAACATTTGTGTGCATGAACATTTAATGTTTGATTTGGTCTGGGTGTTTCTATGTATAATAAGTATGTATTTACAAAAAAAAAGTATATATGTATTTATATCAGTTGTCTAGTACCCATAGTACATAGCTCTGCTTAGTTTGGGACTAGATGGCGTTGTGTGAATGTGGTATAATATTATATTATTATAATAATATTATTTATTTCATTAACGCATATTTAAATCATTAATTTAGTTACTGAGACCATTTAAGTATGTAATACCTTGTATCCTAGTTCATTAAACGGAAACAAAGTTATTTTTAAAGTTTTATTAGTTTTTCGTTTGATATTTTGGGGTATTGACTTAGCTAAATGAAATTATACTTTTATATTACAATGTTTTTTTCTATGTTCTGTTCTGTTTACGAGTATACCCTACATAAAATCATTTTCATGGTGCGGATGCTTAGTTTTTGCGTTCACGCTTACGTCATGATCTAAAATTACAAATCAACGCATTTTAGTCACTTTTTAATTCAAAAGTGACATTCTTGTACCAATACATCTCTTATAATAAATCATATAGAGAGGTCTATCAATAAGTGGAGGTCAGTAATGAGCTATGAACCGGGTCATTGGTTCTCGTAACCTAGAAATTTAAAAATTCTGGATTTTCTCTTGCAGAAAGAATGAGTTTCTGTGAAATGAAAGCGACTACGATATTAGACTCGTAATGTAACCCATTTGTTAGAGAATTTTATTCAAAAGTTTTATTAAATTTAATGTAGTAAAGGGCATTGTTATATTCACAATCCTTAGGTTTTGACTGAACAATTTATTATAAACAGTAGATTTAAGCTCTCTAGTCTTTTTATCTTTTTAAATTAAATAATCCGTATGTATGAAAAACTGTTTCAGAGTGGGTACTTACAAAAAAAGTAAATCTGTTTGAATTAAAACGAACCACTGAACGGAAAATAGTGCCATTACTAATTGTATTCGCGTCACTCAAATGACAGTGATAAATAGCCTACCTACTACCTAGATAATATACCTACTTTGAGCAATTTTGTATTCAATTGAATTAGTACTATTTTAGTTAACTTTAAACTTGTCATTTTATGACTGCCAAGGAAAGGTTATGTTTTTCACGCGTATCTTGTTTGTTTGCTTGTAAATTTCTTTACTACCTCATATCTTTGAAATGGCTGGATGTAATTCGTTGGCAGTTAACGTATTGTTTTATCCGTCGGATTTTTGAAGCAAAATACTAATAGCTTTATAAAAAAAACCTAAACGTATCGAGTAGTTTATCAAAATTAAGATAATTAAAACAGGATTACAAAAATAAATGTAAGTTATATATTTGAATTTAATAAGGAATAATAAATTGATTTAAAAAGATTTTGATAGCGTCAAATGGGCTATGTTTGTGTCGGACCTCGTCGTGTTTGGGTCTTTTTAGTGCATTACCTTTAAATTTTCCTTACGCAGTCGGGTTTTTAAATTATTACGTTACTCTATGATATGATACTCTACGATGACATGAAGATAAAGGTATAACTAATTCCAAAATAACCTTGAAGTCAATATCGGTCTTTTGAAAGTATTATGTAGTGTCAGACAAACGTTACTCTTATATCTCACATTATAGAACACATAGTGCTATATTATATAGATGCTAGATATATCTCATACGATTCACACAATACATCATCTATCAAGCTTTTGAAGCTTATTACGTAAAGAAGCGATTTATTAATACTATTAGGCTACATTAAATATTCACTTAACTTCTACGTACGTACCTTAGTACGTACTAATACTCATGTTGCTACTCATATATCTGCAATGAATTGAACAAATGCAACTCCATAGAGAGTATGAACTATCGTGCATTTGCATTCCCGTAACTTCATGTTCCCGGGACAGGTGGTTATCTATTACCATTCTACCACCTTACACATGTTCGAGTTTATTATGAACATATGTAGGTACTCACGATTCATTGGAAGCACATCAAATTAAGCAACTGCATGGATGGCGTGATGTAGTAAGTGGTCAATTCGCCGTTTTAGTGTTGTGGATTCGTCCCTACATAGGACAACACTCTGCGTGATCCAAAAATTGTTATTCTGAGTCTGGTTGTTCTTTGTATCTGTATGTGTGTAAAGTCCGCACGATACAGGATTTTATATTCCTAGTGCAGGATTTGTCCTTTACAAATAAATGAATAGGTACTTGAGAGTTTAAATATCCATACTTATTTTAAATGTGAAATTGAGTTTGTTTGTTTGTTACGCTTTCAAGCCAAAACCACTAAATGATTTTAAAATTTCTTTAAAAAATGGAAAGCTACATTATCAGCGAGTATAATAGGTTATTTTTATTTATATTTATTATTTATTTATTTATATCTTTATTGTTTACAAATTAGCACATAAGACATTACAAATATATAGACTTAACAATCGGCGGTCTTATCGCTCACGGCGATCTCTTCCAGACAACCTTGATACGGATATTTGTTATTTAAAAGTTGAGTAGTTTACATACACATAACGCATATCACGTGAATATTTAAAATATAAACAAAAGCATCCATACACAATAAACACCTGTTCACACTACACATAGATAAATACATATACATACATACATACACACATACATAAACAAAATTATTTTTTACTAGTTATTTTAGTTATTTTTTACTACGATCACCGAAATACACGCGGGCGGAGACTCGGGCAATAGCTATTTATCTATAAACACAAATTCATCAGGATACAAGCAATTTGACAATACTGTATCTATAAAATATTTTTTTTTTTTTGTAAAGTAACACACATCGCTTTTGCTTTTATGCAGATCGAAAATTGAGAAGTCTGTCAACATTAGAAGAAGTATGCTCCAGGTTTAACCATTATAAATAGGAAGAGCTATTTTGTGGCTATTTGTTGTATTTACACGAATGCAAATGATACTTGTTTAGTGCATTTGACAAATTGTTTACTACATGTAATCAAAGAAGCAGCAGATATTGACTTATGCATTTATTTAAATTGTGAAACAGTTTGTCATTGGCACTAAACCATAACCCTCAACTAATTCAAACATTAAATAGGCAAATAGGTATCGTTGTACAGTGTCAAAATATTGGACATAAAAAAGACAGACATACAGATAACTTCCTATACAATTAGAACAAAGGGTTTGCATAATAGGCTATCCAGGAATGACGTATTCTAATTAGAAATTCCAATATTCATCTACTGAATATTATTTCTTGATTTCCAATAACATTGGAAGAGGCCGATATTGATCGTATTATTTCCTCTACGTACGGTTCGTGTTTGGAATTAACACGTGTGGTATTAGATATTAAGTTTCAACAATAATACAATACCTTGGGGCCGTGGAAACTACCAAAATAATATATTCAGGGTCATTTATTGTTACAGTATGTGCGTTCGCTTATCTCTGTTATCATTACTGTGTTGTAATATCACAAAGTGCTGAGGCGTTCTTTCAAAAAATATAGCAGTACTTTCTTAGTACGCAGAATTATTTTTTAGTTAAGAAAGACTGTTCGTAGTATGAGTTATGGTTATCTGCCACTAATCTTTAGACTATAATTACATTAATTACTGTTAAGTATATACCACAATGAAACCATAGAGATACAAGTACATGGTCGGTCGTAAGAATGTAAGTACGGTCGACAAATGTTTTTTAAGTAAATTATTTTGAAATGAAATGGGCATTTAGAAGGGCAATATTAAAATTACATTTACAAATGTAGAATGAAAAAATATTACCTTATAATGATTTCATTTTAACATGTTTCCCTTATTTTATCTTTAACTGATCGTTCTATAATGAGGAAGGGAACAAAAAATGGTGCTTTTTGTATTGTATTTTCTTCATAGAATTTACTACGGTTTTTTATGTAAAAATTTCTGTACATACGTATTATAGTTAAAACATTCCGGGGTACAAATATTTGAGAGATACCTTTTATATTGTTTTCAGCTGATTTCAAGCCTACTCTGTTTTAAAAAGCAGTATAGTGGCCATGTTTGAGCAGGATCGGCGTTCAGTCTAATCCAAATTAGCTGGTGGATTTCAGTTAGTTTTCGTGATTCTGGTACGCATCCCAATGTTACTCTAGTTGAAAGCTTTTAACTTTATTGAGCAACTTACTTACTGTTTTTGCAATGCTGGTTCCTATCAGATGATGTTACTACCTGATTCGCTTCTGGTTGTCGAAAGAATTCATGCTTGTTCAAAACGGGTGATTATTTGGTCTGAATAATAACTTCACGCATCGGACACACGGCAGTCTGATCTCAAACTAGACAGACTAAGGTAGTGTTCAAGGTTATTCTAGTCCGTTACTGTGCCATTAGCATTTAACATAGTAAATTTCTTAAATCTCAATGCGGTAAATAGCTCTTACACAACAGCGTTCCATTTTGTGAGGATTTCATTCAAGAGACTAAGTTGAAATCTCTTTTACGGGGATCTGAGTGATGTACTTATCTGTAATATCTTGTAAAACTTGCTCTCTCGCAGGAGTTACATCTAAATATTACTTACTATATTACAATTTCAATAGTTACAATTCCAAGATCATATAAATAAAGCATTTACCTGATAGAAGCTTAAGAGATAAAAATAAACGAAGTAAAACAAAGTTTTTATAACAACAATGCCCGTTAATAATGCTTACTGATCTTCTATACCTTTTATCCCCAGTATTATCAATAACTATTTCGGACGGATGCCGCGGAAGAATATAATAGTATTATGAAGTTCTTGAATGCGAACATTTTCGTGCTAGTTTATAGGATTACCTCACGGTATCGCCCAGATATTGTATAGAATGTTGAACCTTCTCGTGTTGGCAGAACGTATGGTGTTTAAAAATAATTGGAAGATTGGAAACGAGTATTCCAAGCTTTCATGAGTAACTTATAGCGAGCGGAGCTTTATTTTATCTATACAGCTACATCGGTACTTTTATTATTAACGTTATAAGTTCACCAGCTTTGATGATCTATTGATGCATGTGCATTGAAGTTGTGATTGCACTGTGTCGCAAGTATATTTCTTATTGCAAAAGATTTAATAAATAAAAAAACACTCATTTTATTTAATCATTAGTAATATAAAATAATTTAATATAGGTACGCAAGTACTGACATTAGATTTTCCTATTTCATTCATCCATTTATGAGTTTCTAGAAGCCAATCTGCTGAATAGAAGGAATCTCTTATTGAAAAACAATGCAAAGCACCTTGAAATAAGGCAAAGTCGATAAACTTTATCAATGAAATGATTTATCTTCATCTCAATACGAACTAAATAGCCATCAAGATAACTTGATAAAATAAAAATGTATTGAGAAGAAGGTGACTTCAATAAATATTATTCTATATTTTTCTTATTTTTTTGAAATTTTGGTGACCGTTAAGTTAGCCCAGCTTTAGGAGTGGGCCTTACGGTTACGATGACTGGCCAAGTTGAACTGAACTTAGTAAAAGAGAATCTAGTTTTAGATTATGTTCACAAATATAGTTTAAAATATACAAAATGCCTAAGAACTATTTACGAGTAATATTAGAGTTACAGTTTAATAAAAAGGCGTTTAATTTTTTTTTTTAATTTATAAAAAAAAAACGACTTAATCTAGTCCATTTCAACCCCAAAAACAGATAGGTATACGTCTTCACCAACAGAAAGACAAATTGTTACAGTGAAGTCCAATTTCACGGCTGCATAGAGTATAAGGTTAAATTAGCTATAAAGAAGCTGGTGTGCTGAATAGATCGAGATAGTATTTCATTCCAACCCACGCTTACAACTTTATCGGACGCAGTTACAGCCGCACATGGATAGCTGTTATCATCTGTTTGCAGAGGGCACTCGCTCTTGACTGGATACTTGGCACTCATCTACTGTGCGCTTTTCAAGAAACTTTTTGCCTTACACAACCAACTTGTAGAACAAATTGTCCCCTGCAATATATCCCGACCGATATAATCTTTAAGATTTCAAGAAAGAGTGTACTCTTGAGCTGCTATTGTCCACGGGCGGAGGTAATTACTAACCATCACCTATGCTATAAAAATACAAAACCGCTCTAATACGTTCACATGTAGGACGTACGTAAAAGTCGAGCTACTATAAAGAGTAGGGCGAGCAGACTTATCTAAATTATAATAACATAAACCTTTTTATACTTATGAATCTACCAATAGCTACAATTTCAACATTTCTTATCGAAAGAACATTTTGCTTCACCAAGCGACATTCAGCTAGCGTCTCGGCAAACTTTGTGAATAAATGCAATTATACGCAATTATCTCTGAATTGGGACTTTTTAAAAGAACAATTCCACAGTGTAGTCACAGTTCTTTATCACTTGGTACTGAAGAGGCGAGTTTCGGATGAAGAGCTGTGTAGACTACTGCAATTTGTACAAAGTAAGCTCTTTCCCCGCTCAAATTTATTTCCCGTTGAGGAATGGTCGTCAACATTCCCTAGTTTCCCACCACGTTATTCTAAGAGGAGATTAAACGTCAACATTCTGAACAAAAGCTTCGCGTTCTAAGGTTTAGGTCATACAGTTCACACCTATCATCATATTAACTTGTGTCGCTATGTTTGTAAATCAAGTTAGAGCTTTAAATATAGAGTTAAATATATTTTTAGTAGTTTCGAGACAGTATAGCTTTATAAATATTATTCAAATTATAATAATTTTCTAATTCATTGTTCTTCTGATTTCAAACCCCAAGTCTGTATACTATGTTGTAGTTTGACAGTGATTTATCTGGACCTATAGAAAACTTCCCATATCTCCTGCATCTATTCTTTTTACAAGTAACAGAGTCAATTGTAAGACCATCAACGTGCACCTGCTTAAATAAATTGTTTTTTTTTTAAGCCGACATCAATCAATCATGAAGGACGTTCTATATTCGATTGTATGGTATGTTTGCTCCCTCGGAACTCCGTCATTCATCAACAGATTAGGAAAAGCAGTGTGCCCACTTCGGGTCTAGTCCCATTCAATAAAAAAAAGAAAAACATTTCTATGGGAAGAAAATTAACGAACATCATGATGTAGATGCATTGAAGTAGATGATACTTCTTTGAAATTTAATTATTGTTATTACTACTTATACAAATTAAACAGATTTTCCTCATTGTCCGAACTTAAATTATATTTTACTTAAATTATGTTAAAACAAATTCCTTGTATAACACAATAAAGATTTTTTTATTTTATTTATAGCTAGTATAACTCTTTGCGTGGTTTTGTTGGCTCAGTGTTGCAATAATAAATTAAGTACGTCACGTAGGCTACGCTGCAAAAATCTGTCCCAAAAAGCAGTGGAATTGACTCCTATTTGTTGTTAAAACTGTTTATTTCATGCCGAACTATTGTCGGATCACTCTTACAAATGTTATAGTATTTTCATTATTGTATTTATATATTACTAAATAGTCATTTCGTCGTAATAAAAAATTCAAATACATTTTTGATAAAACACAATTAAAACGGATATAGAATCATTACGATACTGTAGTTTTAAAACATATTTTCACCACTACTAATGTGTTAATAATAAATCAATTTTGTCACCATGGCCCAACATACTAATTCTATAAGTAGCATTTTTTAATAATCAAACTCAAACTTTCTTTATTTCATAAAATTTCCAAAATTGTTTGAAATCGTCTTCCATGTAGACTCTAAAGTCATAGATCAACACACACAAAAGCAACAATCTCTGTTTTTAACTGTTACTTACTGCTTTTACTTACAGTATCGTTTTGGGATAAATCCTGTAAAGACACTGTAATTGTTTTTAATAAATAAATAAATAAATAAATAACTTTTGCTATTGGTTTCTAAACTCTAATAAATTATACTTTTTTTGCATTGTTGTCAAATTTAGTTATGATAAAAAAAATGTAAAATTCTTGCAATTTTTTTATGTTAAAGGAGGCAGACGAGCAGATGGGTCACATGAAAAAAGGTGACTATCGCCGTCCATGAACGTCTGCAACTCAGGAATCACAATCGCGTTGCTAGCGTTTTATGTAGGAGTCTTTCTTTCTTTTCTTGAAAGTTTGAAGGTCGTGTCAGTCCGGAAATACCGCAGACGATAACTTGTTCCACAGGTAGATTGTGTAAGGCAAAAAGCGCACAGTAGTGGAACACCAATCATCCAAGCGATTTGGATGAAAATTTTGCCCTGTGGAACGATGGCGGAAAGTTGCTGCCGGTATTAGTAGGTAGTAGTTAATAATTCATGGGTGCACCCTTCATGATATATTCGATAGAGATTGCAGAGTGAAGCTACATTTCTACGTAATGCCAAGGGATCAAGCCGATAGGAGATCTTTGGTCTGTCGACGATTCGAGTCGCTCTTCGTTGCATTCAGTCAAGAGGAAGAAGCTGGTACTGAGGTGCCCCTCCATAGATATGAGAACCGTATTCCATATACGGCAGGACTTGCACCTTATAGAGCTGAAGGCGGTGGGCTGGAGTAAAATACTGCCTCGATCTGTTCAGCACACCGAGCTTCTTCGAAGTCAATTTGACCTTACTCTCTAAGTGATCCTGAAACTGAGCTTCGCTCGATATGTCGATGCCTAGGATTCCGATAGTGGCTGAGGCAGTTATGGAGGTGCTCTCAAACCGAGGTGATACGATAAATGTTATCTTCTTTGCGGTGAACCCTAAAACATGTATGGCAGACTATGGACATAATGACTGTGGCATTAAGTCCGCCAGTGTACAATTTAGTTGTAATTTGTGCAAAAATAATTTAAAAATATTCTAAATTTGAAGCGCTTCTGACTAAAATTAACCATATAAAAACTTACAGAACAAAAGAAAACACGTAGCGATGAAATACTGTTCAAAAGAAAACATATAATATTCCACCAAAAGTTACTGAAATATTTACAGTGCTTACACGTTTCAAAATTTACTGAAGACTAAACTGATCAACCTAATCTGATCTCTCATTCAACACAGGTCTGGTGGTGTTTCATTTCTGCGTATAAAACCCTCCCCTTTAAATAATAAAGGAGATACAACAGAAAAGCAGGTAAAATAAAATAATATTTCCCTTCATCTGGCGCCTTGGGACGCCGTAAACACCGTAGGTGGCAAAATAAATTGTGTACACATTTTTTGTTTATACACCCGTGTACTCGGTTACTATGCTGATTTCTAAATAAAAACGTTGGTACAATGCCTGCTGTTTTTCTTTTCACGACAATCGTAAAAGTAGCAAGGAATTACTCTCACGCCGTTTTATGTCACCTACCGACTGTTTATGAGATCATAAGATTTACACGAATAGCCATGCTGATTAAGAAAATTAGGAACATGACTGTGTGGTTTGGATTTTTTGTTATAACCTAGAGTATATCATACAAACTTCAGTATTTGAGTATCTGAATAGAAGTTTAATGTAATATATAGGTAATATATAAGTTTGTGCTATCTGATATGGTGTTTTGACAGTTAGAAAATGAGGTATAATTATTTGCTTACTGATATTTTATACTTCGATAATTTTAGATAATCTAAAGGCTGAGCTCGCTTCTGCGCCAGATCCAATTAGTCTGATACACATTATAGTTTAATATCAATAATGAGATCACGTTATTGTTTATTTTGAAACGGCGACAAGGAGTGTGCACAAACTCTTATTCATGAAATATTAACATTTAATATTCAGTTTCAATATTTCGTAAAATTATGTTAATTTCAAACTTAAAATCATTTTGTTTCATGTTTTCCAAATCATGATTATCATCGACAGCCTTTAATAGTTCACTGCTGGACATTGTTTTTATATTGAAGTTTATTTGAAATACGGTCGGAATATAAAACTTGCACAAACAATGCAGGGCCATCGATCCTAGGTATCTTATGTAATAAGTTTATATTTATTAAACATAATCCATTATTTCTAAAAAAAGCAATGCGGTAATAAAAAAACGTATTCGCTAAAGTGATTTAATTAAATTTTTAAGCATAAAACATTTGTAAGACTATAAAAGAAAGACATATGCGGTTGAATTATAGCAGAACCGTGCGCAATAGTTCTGGTTTTGTGGGAATTCATAGGACTTGCGGCATGCAAATGAAGCAATGTATTGCATTTATAGTCATGTGGGCTTTCACAAGGTTGCGTAGTCTCTAGAGAGTTCTAAATTACATTTAAATAACGTCATTATTACCATTCCATTTAACGTAAACACGTGACTGTTAATTGCAAACAATGAATAAGGACTTGTTTAGATATTTTATAAATCATATTACATGATAATGAATTCTCTACATACTTAATAAAATTTGTAAACTATAGATTTATAAAATCCTTTAAAAAAAGATCTTTTTAGTATTGTTTGAAGTTGGTTTACGACTTCAAACAATACTAAAAAGATCATTAAAAACCTAGCAGCAATCGTGGTTGATTTGCAATCATTTTCTATAGAGTTCCGTTGTCTGTCTCACGGATGGCGTAGTGGTTTAAACGGTCGCCATGCCGCTTCCTACTACACGCTGCATATTGCGCTGAGTATTTTTTATTAATTTATTTGCGGGTTCGACCCTCATATGGGACGACACTTTGTGATTTCCACAAATTGTTGTTCTCAGTCTGGGTGTTCTTTATGTCCGTTTCATGTATGTTTGTAGGAAAGTCCCTCGCGACACAGGATACATTCCTAATGTCTTAAAGAAAAAGAAAAAAAAAACTCATCATCAGATCTATATGAAATTTTAATAGGACCATTTCGAAATAAACTCCTTTTGAACAAATAAGAATTTTGAAAATCCGTTTATATATGACGGAGTTATGCCCGAACATACAAATAAAAAATATATAAACAACAGAATTGATAACCTCCTCCTTTGAAGTCACTTAATAAAACCAATTATAACTATGAGAATCTACCAATCAAAGATTGAATATAGTTTATTACACAATACTACGAAAATTATTGTTTTGTAGTATTCAGAATATGATATTATTCAAAAATGTAATAAAAAATGAAGCGAATCCTGAAAAAACCTTATCTTTCTATTTACTATATTAGACTTTAAATGACTATAACCTATTATATAAACCAAATGAAAGACACAAAAATAAAGTCTATTACACTGATACTATGTGAACTAGACTAGTAATATACGACACTCATATTTGATCGAGTTTAATATGACCATGACGTTGACGATAGAAACATCGCTTCCATAAGAGAAGTATGCATATTATATTCTCATATTTTGGATCGAAACTAAATATAAATACTACATAATAATAATGCTAAACATTAGCTTTTCATTAGCATTTCTTTTGCAAGTCGTAAGAAAGCATTAACATTAATACTGTGTTTGTATCTTTATAATATTGGAGTAATTCATGTAAGGAGTTAAATGATAAGAGGTGATACACTGACAGTAACGCATGCATGCAGGCATGCATATTTGAAGTCTTTGTATGAAACCTTTTTTTCTAGCGCGTAAGTACGGCCCATTTACAATGTCACAATAGTTCAATGAAGATAACGCAAGACAGTTCACTAGTTATTCTTCTTAAATACGGTTCCTACAGATACTCCATGTAAAATTCATAACTATCTTTGTAAGCCATTCATTCTAAATTATGTGTAGTATTAGGTAAAGGATTAATCATTTTCGATAATCATTTACTTCTATAAACAAGAGCTAATTACAAAACAATTTAAATAACAAATATGTGATTATATTTCAGCATAAGGTTTAATTAGAACTAATAGTAAACATCGATACCTAATTCGAGTGAGGCAATTTGGACTCTTATAGCTTATGTTTTAAAATATATATTGAGCAAAATTGTAGTGCTACCATTTAAAATCTTAAAAAGCAGAATCGGTTTCGCGATGAAAAGCAACGCTTCTATTTTGGGATGTTTGTCGTCAGTAATGGCTGAGCCTTCGTCACTCAAAGACTCGCATTAGCATTGTACACCTGGGGTTTATTATTCAGTGCTTATATCTCAGAAGGGATCACTCTCTCGTAAATGTTAACGTTCTGACGTAATGATTGCCGTATCGCTACGAAATGAGTATAAATGACTGGATATACACTTTGTCTAAGATTTCCAGTTTGAGCGTTTGCGGTTCAAAAGCTCTGAGGAGGTTTTGTGAAATATGTACTACACGATGAATTTCATTGTTACTAAAATGAAGGATCTTGAATAAGAAACTAGAAATAAAATTGAGATTAGATAGAGTAATTTGTTTACCTGAATACCAAGAACAACAATCCTAACGAATAAGTTAAAAGATCATAAGATAAATGTAAAAAAAGCCCACACAAAGACGGCGGCAGATAAGATTTAACCTTTTACCGAAAATATACATTATTTATTAATCCTAAATAAAGATAGATGTTTGCTACCTTTCTTAAAAAAATCTATTTCATAAAATTTAAAGTTTGAGGTTTCTTTTCAGTTACAAGTTACTATTTATACTTAATGTACTAATACAAAAACAAAAATTTTAAACTTTTCATTGTATCCGCTGTTGGTGGCTAGTCGTCTGGCACGGCAAGCTGTACCTATGTAATAAATACTAATTATTATTACGTAATTGAAATCCTTTATAAAAATATATTTTTAACTAATTATATAATTTTATAGTATCAATATATTTTTACAAATAGCCATGTAGTTCTTTTTAAAGTCATTAATATAATCAAACGAAAGCTAAACTAACTTGTACGAAAGCATTTCGTTTTACGGAACATCCCAAAAATTTAATTTGAAGGAAAAATTACTTTTTTATTATCATAAAACTGTTGTGCTTCATCATAAAACTTAATCAAATGAATTAGATTTGAGACTAAGATATTAAAGATTAATACGACCATTATACCTAGTTTATAATGCTTTAGAGTAAATAACTCCTCTCATTATTCCTTGACATCTCAACTGATCAAAAATAACTTATTCCTTAAGACGCCGTCTGTTTCATGTAAGAATAAAGACAATAAATTTTGTTGGAGATGTTTATTAAAAATATGTGGAAGGTAAATACAGAGGAATTTACGAAAACATTACACATACAAAGGAATTACACGGAGATTTACGTGTCTCGGTAGAATCAGTATGCGTACGACGTATACCTATGCGCCCTTTTAGTGGTGAGCAAACGATAAGTACGAAGAAAACGACTGCTATGAAAATTGTGTATGAAAATCATGCGAATTTCTTGAAGGCTTTAAAAGTTTAGGGCCGCCTTGAGAGCTATAAATGTGTCGTCTTTTATCATCGTGCCATAAATGTTAATAGCTGAAATAATATAAACATAACTACTTTTATCGTTAGTAAAATCCTCGTCGAATTTTATACAACGGCGTTTTCTGCAATAATACATTAGGTGATATTTATGCCTACTTTCATAACACATATTGTAGCAATGTTAAAGTAAAATTTAAATAATATAACTTGATACTACAAGTATCATTCATTATCATATATATATATTTATTGGTCCATCCGCAAATTTTAAACCTATAGGTGTTTAGTTAGTTTAGCACTGAATCAGACACCGAATCAGAAAATTGTCTTTACACAATATTCTTGAAAGACTCATTCAACGATACTCCACGCAATTGCTTGATAATAGGATTTGTTCATTATCACCTATTACTAAGTATTTACTCATTTAAAAGTTTAGTAAGTCTATTTCATTTGACCTGTGTTCAAAGGAATACCAGGAATACAAAAAATGAAGTCTAAATGTTGGTGAATTCAAGAATCACCCAAACCTGAGAGTTAATTCAATGAAACATGTTATTTCAAATTTATAAAGGAAATACGATTTCCCTTGTGTTTATTTCAGTGTTATTTCAAATCTGACAGAGGACCTTTATGAAGGATTGACGCCGTCATCCGCGTCGATGTTAGGTGACTGAAACCTTATAATGTTATAGAAATACTAAAAACTAAGAACTAGTGCTTCGAATTAAAAAGTTATTTTATTGTTGGATAGCTCATTTATCGAGAAATGCTACAGCCTATAACATTACGATAATGAGAGCTGAGCATCAATTAAAAAGGTTGCAAAAATTGGAAAAACTTATAAATTTGAACTTCATCACATCACATCACATCAACAGCCTTCAATAGTCCACTGCTGGACATAGTCCTCTCCTTAGAAAGGAGGTTTTGGCCTACTATAAAATTTGAACTTCTAATTTTGTAATCAAATTATAACACCACTCACGAAAGTTTTTATTCCAAAGTTATTTCAGATCTCGAATATATCCCTTTATAACAATTAAGTAGTTTTTAACATTTTTATTAGAAATCCAAAGAATTCCATTAATGTTTTCATATTAGCAACCACCTTTACTTATGGTACTTTACTTACACCTTTTGGATGTTTACCGCATATGGCGACATGAAACAAAATTATATCGCTGTATGCCATAATGCCTTTACAGTAGATATCATCTTTCTCTTTTCTTCTTGTCTTATACAAATAAGTAATTTATCACAAACAACTTATGTATGTTCGTTCACGTTTTCACATTGAAATTTAAGTTCAGATCTAATAACATGTACTCATAAATTCGCATTTAAACAGATCAAAGCCATGTTTGTACTAAAAGTGGCTGACTACCATCCCATAAATTACGTAGTAGGGATAAAGTTAAATGTGCCGTCTGTTGAACTGTTATGAAGCCTCGTCTAAACAGTTATTGTAACAGACAGTATTTTTAAGCATTTTTGTGGTGACGCAGTTTGGTTTTTATACATTAATTAATAGTCAGAGCGACGTTTAACGGCATAAAGTTTTATTAAATAGCAGATAATGTTGTAAATAAGAAGTAAACTGAGATAAAACATTGATTATAATTGAAGTGGATCGTGGGTTTGTAAAGAAATATACACATTGAGTTGTGAAGATAAATTGTTAAAAGCCTTTAGCAATATATTTTTTAATATAATATGTTATAAATATTTGATTTTTTCACCAAGGCTATTAGATTGGCAACGATAATAAGTGTTCTTATTGGCTGTCTTATCTGTTGTAAAAAAAGGCACTATATCTTTCAGAGGTTAGAACTTCGACCGAAGTTGACCCAAATTAAATATAAGTATACTATGACATATACAAAATATAGCAAAGTATAAATTTTAGCTGTTTAAAAAAAATAGTTTTAGTGAGAGTTGAGCGACCTTTATAAACTGCACTCTCATAAACGTTAAGTACTAAAAGAAAGCAGTCAAGTTCATCCAAAACTAGAGCGTATTGAAACAAAACACAATTTAAGTGCTTTCTGTTGGCATGACCAGTTTGTTCTATCTACTATTAGCATCCAACAATTTTGACCCGAAATTTGGGAAAACCGCTGTCCCCGACCAGCGATGTCCATTCATTTGGTCTTCCCATTAAAAGGAGCTTTTAACTACAGCTAATTTATGCAGCGCACGGTTTGCCGGGACAGATTACAGAGCGGCGTGTTCATTCTGTGCGCAGTTTGGGCCCGAATCACGCCTGTCGAATGTGTTACGTCTACTGGAAAATTGTGGCTGTTTATTCGGCTGATTTGTGATTCAGAAAGCAATTGTGATCAGATTTTTTTTCTTTTTTATGTACAATTATTCAATTTTTATTTCGCTGAAATTATAGTTCAGGATAGTGTGAAAGCCACCGATAAAGTGTGCAAGTGTGATTCTAGGAATGTAAACAACTTCAACTTTTTCGTAGTCAAAATCTTCTACAAAATGACATTGAAATCAAGATATTTAAAATATCTTGATTTCAATGTCTATAATATTTTTGACTTAAGATTCAGATCGGGTTTAAGGAATCTAAGAACAGTGTGTAGTTTTTTTCAAATTGCTATTGTATCGATGTCTATTGCACTGTTTCATAGATGTATATTTTTAATTTTTCTCCGACTAAGATTTAGAACTTATAACAGTCGCTTGGTGGCTGTGAGTAACAAAATCATTTGATAGCCTAGCAAATGAAATGGGCAATTGAAATTACGGAAAAAAGTGACTCATCTGTCGCTTATTTTGCTCTATATTGAACAAAGTTTTGTCTAAGACACCCATGAACTTGGCTGTGCGGTTTGCTTTCGTGCACTTGTAAAAGCTTCGAACTCACATGATAGTGGGTGGTACTCTCGGCCCGTCTCGGTCGGTAACAGTGCTACGTGTTTCTAAATACTTTATCGAGAGTATAGGTACATCATCTATCTAGAATGCTAGATAGTGACTGGGCCACTATCTGGATAGTTTATGTAAGTATATATTCGAGTGTGGCTTTCTTTTCGTAAGGTTCCGAATCTCGCGTAACATGAGCTGTTGTTCACAGACAGCAGATATACCCTTTCTTTGTACTCTCCTGAGAACGAAAACCTGTCTAACAGAATGAATGATTTCTTTTGTATCGATTACGACTTGATATAATCAACTCACTAAGATACGCAAGTTTTGACTTTGTTCGAACGATTTAACTCATATATCAATTAGTCAAACAATTCCACCCACGGAAATTAAACCAAAGTAATAGTAAAAGTAATACCAAATAACAGTTAACTGTATAGAAATAACTTCATAAACAATAATGCTGGTCGTGCTCGATTTAGGACAATAATGAATTTCGCATTTAACACGCTATTTATTATTTTTTAATATATCATTCAAAAAATATCAAAATCACCAATAATAATCTAGGCGCACGTTGGATTAAAAATTAAAACGTACCAGAAACACAGAAGAAAGCAAAAGAGAACTCTACATTGCTTTATTCATTAATTATAATTATAGGTACGCAGTTTCTATATAGGCTCATCCTAAATTCATTTCGATAAAATGTCAAAATAGTATTATGTAATTGACAGATAGGGCTTAGGAAAAAGAAGATGTCGTTTCAAATCAATTTAGCTTGATGTAGATGATGATTGAGGCAGTTATTCGCTTAAAAAGAATTAATTAAAGAGATAATTGATTGTAAGCATTTAATAAGTGAAGATATCATATGTAATTGATATTATATAAATTTATATCATTGTATCAAAAGGAGTGTAGTGTTTTTTAACAGTCAATTAAGAGAATGTGCTCATTTTTCACTCAGCGCGTCGCAAAGGAGAAAAGTTCTTTATTCTGTATAATTATTATGTAGGTATATGTTCCTTGGGCGCTCTAGAGAGGCTTACTTCAGTGTACCGATTTTAGTGGTTTGTCAATCGATTTGTCTCAATCTTGTAAATGTCACGAAAGAGGTGACAGTATTAAAATATCTATATGGTGACAATCAGACACCATATGTTTGAAAAGAAAAAAAAAACACTATACAATATGTCCAGTGATCTTTGAAACTTTTGTTTCTTTGGTTAGATCATTTTTGGTTTGAGATTGATTAAGAACCATTTAAATACCTATTTAACAGCTGTGATAAACTTTTTTATCTTCGTCACCCTTAACAGTCCACTGCTGGACATAGAAAGGAGGTTTAGTTAGAATGGAGGTTTTGGCCTATTATATCTCTCTATCAAGACTCTTTGGTACAGGGTTTGTGTCAAGTTGTCCTTCTCTTTGCAGTACTGTTGTTCTTTGTAGTTTGTTCCCTTAGTCTTTCGATACTCACTGGGTGGTGAGCGTCAACAAACGGAAAGTTTTGTGTAATCGAAATTATAATTACCTTTTTTTCTTAAAAAGGTAATAATAAATAAATAAAATATCTTATTAACGTGAAAATAATACTTGTCATTACAACATTTACATTAATGACCATTACTTGAAGCGTTACTTAATACCTTTATTTAGAGATTTAGAAAACATACGTTTATAAATCTTAATACATACTTATATATTTGTATGTTCGTATTGTGTATCCTTCTGATTGTGATGAAACTTTGTCAATTATTGATTTTTAAAGTTTTTAAAATTTCGCATTATAACTTAAAAACTGTTAAACATAAAAATAAAAACATAAAAATCTACAGTAAATTACTCAACTGATCAGAAAACTTAAATAGATAACTGTTGATTTTGAGGTTACAATATATATTTTTATAAATGCAGTCAACAATATTATAGTAATAATATTATAGTAAATACGTTCTCTTGTTCATTTCCTTTTAGTTTGGTTTTAGATTTCTTTCATTTCAATTCACATTACTATATTTAACTTTACTTTCGAGAAATTTTGAAAGTTTGATATAAATATAGTCATAAATATGAGTTAAATTTATAAATTCTTAATATCTGATAAAAAGAACATAAACAGTTTTATGAAGCAAGTCAAGAACAATAAGTGTCAGACCAAACTTGCGTCTACTGTAAAGTTTGACCTTCTCTGACTTCTAAGACAAGGCAAAGGTCAATTAGGTAGACGCCCGCACAATAAAGCTGAGGCTGCAAATTTTTGTTTCAAAATTAATCGTTTAGATATTAAAAGTTTCAATAAAAGCACTACTAATAATATTATTGTAATAATGAATAAATAAACTCAATTACACTTTTTGCTGATTTTTTTTTATTTGTATTTATAAATTAACTGCATACATCTAAATTAATGTAATGCTATCAAGTCAGATTAAAGTGCTTGCACTTGCCGCCTCCAACCAGTGGTTTAGTGGTTAAAACGGTCACCTCGCCGCTTCCTATTTTGCGCTGAGTATTTTTTATTAATTTATTTGTGGGTTCGATCCTCATATGGGACAACACCTTATATGATCTACAAATTTTTGTTCTGAGTCTGGGTGTTCTTTATGTCCTTTCGATGGATGTTATTGAAGAATGAATAATATATATTTCTAGTGTAGGTGATATCTTTTTAAAAAGTAAAGAAAATACTACCTAAAAAACCACAACCGTGACGTGCTCGAGCTATTGCTCACACTCCTTAATCTGTCCACACAAACGATTCCTTTTCTCTCATAGGGCCAGCGGAGAAAGAGAGCATTTATAAAAATAGTTTTAAAGTTCGTTTTTGAATGTCCGCTGCGCTCCTCTCGGTCTGCGCTTACCCACGGCTTTCCTTTCTTACCTAATTTTGCGTTTTAATATAATCTCAATTTGCTCATCTGCAATTCTCAAAGCGGCCGGTTGATGGTTATGGTATTGCCTACGGCTACTCGAGTTGGATGGTTAATTATGGATTTATGCCTTTGAATAATATGCCTCTCGGAGACTTTGTGTATGTATCCTTATAGAATGATGCCTCAAACAAGGAAACCAAAATGCACAGATTACAAATTAAAGTAAACTGAAAATAGAAGCATGGAGGCATTTTTTTTTTTAAATTAGATATTAATTTATTAGGAAGCCAATACTCTTAAGATAGAAATGAGAAGTTTATAATATTTTTTTATAACTGACATAACCGGCCCACCGGCACAAAAATTAACCATAATGATAAAAATTGGTACAAGAAATCGTATGCACATTTTCAGTTCAGACATAATAATTTTATAATAAATCTTGTACTTTAAAATCCAGATTTGATCTAATATATTTCAATTTTCAGATTGTATATTGTGTTAATGCGCCTTAAAAGTTTCGTTTTTTGATCCAACGTGCATAGCTTTGCAAAAGACCTGTTTATGTCTAATAAATAAAAATAAATTCGAGAAATGATTTCGTATCCTATTTTGCTATCTTCGAGGTTCACTTTTGCTGGACGCATGTTATAATAGAAATAGCCAAAATAATATGAGATTGGCTTTCTGTTTATGTAGAATAAGCGAATAACGATTCGATTTTCGATCTCCCACTGTAGCATACAATGTCATTCTTTGAGGAAAAAGTTGAAAGGGGAAACAACGCGGACCTGCCGCGATCAGAGTTCTGCCGTTCCGTCAAAAGCGATCCAATCGTTCTCTTTATTGAAACAGCCGTCTGCCGTCTTTGTTGCGGGAATTCCCTTGAATCCAATTTATGCAAAGTATTTACGAGTGACAAGAATTTATTTGACGTGCCAATTTTGCACCCTAACGTTCCAGCTGGCAAGCCACATTTTAAAAGTATTCCGGCGTGCCAGTGATTGAACGATTTACATGATATTTTACTCCCTAACGGAAACCAAAGTGTATATGTATAAGAACGTAACGGAAAATACAACTTGAGTCAACCTCTGATATTTTTATGTATAAAGAATCTCTCAGTCCTTGGATGGCTGTGGTCTATAGACATTGACAAATGAGTTATAGTGTCATGCGACTTTGGTAAGCAATATGCCGAGTGAGTGAAACGCGACGGCAAGTCGCCTCGTCGTTAATACATTCACGTAAACAAGAGATTTATGGAGTATCTAGAAGTTGACGAAGACAGATACTTGGTTTTGTAAATGACTAAATCCATAATTGAAGTATTATAGTAAATACAAACTCCTTCTGACTCTTGTCATTGATAGAGCACAATACTATATATATATTTACTAAAGGTATATTACAGATATTTATTACTAGATAATACAAGATTTTGTTTGAATTGATACCCGCTACTTGAATAACGAGCCTAAAAGTTATCCCAAAAAATACTGTACGCCTATAGGCGTTTCTCATCGTACAACGTTTAAAGGGTATTTGATTAACGATCTGTATTAATTTCGCCTAAAATCCCCGTAACGAGGCGAGTGGAGGTAGAGGCGGTCGGACCAGTAATATCGCCATACCTATCTATAATATTCGTTATTAATGCTAGTCATTCGCTGAGTAAGATGGCTATCAAAAATCTCCAAGGTTTCCGCCTGTACACCATTAATATCGGCGCTTACCTCATTACGGTCGATTAAAACGTGCATTTGATTGCGTATAAATACAGGATGTATTTGTTTTAGAATTTGTAACTATTAATCAAATAATAATAATAATAATAACCTGATATAGTGGTAATAGACCGATTGGAGCGTCGAGCAATGATTGTTGACATTACCATTCCACATGACGACAATCTCTTGAAAGCTGAAAAAGATAAACAAGTGAAGTATTTGGATTTAGCCAGCGAGATTGTCGACATGTGGGATGTTGATTCGGCAATCGTTGTACCGATAGTCATTTCGGCCCATGGATTAGTTGCTAAGAGCCTCGACCAACATCTTCAGAGGCTCGCGTTAGGCAGTTGGATTAAGGGTCTGATGCAGAAAGCAGTTCTTCTCGATACGGCACGTATTGTGAGGAAGTTTCTGTCTCTGGAGTCCTAACCACCGATATCTTGGTCTCTGTACCCGATACCGATGGGATACTATTTTTTATATTTTTAAATGTATTTTATTTTTTGTTTTTGTATATAAATATATTTAAAAATGTAATTTATATGTATAAAGAATGAAATAAAGAAATAATAATAATAATAATAGTAATAATCTACCACATTCACACAACGCCATCTAGTCCCAAACTAAGCAGAGCTTGTGCTATGGGTACAAGACAACTGATATAAATACATATATACTTTTTTTTTTGTAAATACATACATATTATACATAGAAACACCCAGACCAAATCAAACATTAAATGTTCATGCACACAAACGTTTGACTTGAGCGGGAATCGAACCCGCGACCTTTGGAATAGCAGTCCGTTACACAAACCACCACGCCATGCGGTCGTCAAATGTTTATGTTGTTCATTTAATTGCGGTCAAAACTGTCGTCACGTGGTTATCGGTTTGTTAAGTAATGATCAAACTTCGTGACCGAGGGACCGGCAAACGAACAACACAAAGGAAGTATGGATTTAATTGTGCAAGATGTAATCATCGATTCGATAGGCTAGCAGTTTGGGAATAATTATGTTCGTATAATCCTGGTTGTGTCTCTGATGTTGGTGTCTTGCTTCCTCCACCCGTTGTCCTCGCCCCTCACCCCTGATTGATGGCGCCGGAGATTGCATGTCAGGATTACATCTGCGGAGGATGTACGGATTATTTAGTTGCTAGCTAGCGAGTAAATAGAGCAAGTAATATTCTGAAAAAAAAACTTAGAGTAACACAATGGTAAATACACGGGCAGGAATAGGCGGTAATATCGTTAGCGACTTTGGTAAAAATTTCATCTTTCACGATTTCATCATAAAACAGGAGGCCATAAAAGCATAATATATAGTGTTTGTTTACAATACAATATACGATACCGTCTTCATATTCTACCTTTTTACGGGCTTGCTCATTTATACCTATATTTTTCTTCCATTTTGTATATTTTTCTTTCCTTTCTGAAAGCGTTTACTGGAATGGAACACAAAATATTGAAAGCGTTCAACATTTTTTTTTTTTTTTTTAACTAAAACGTGTTGTTCATTTATTCAATAAAAATAGAAAACACACCGAAGCTATTAAAATTAGGTAGTTTACAACTACTGCTTATTTACAATAACCGGTAATTACAAACAGGTCATTTGGTATATTTTTATTTAATACCTACATTGTTTGTAAACCACTGTTAATAAAATAGGTATTAAAAGGGTCCAAATTTATTCTCTATATACCTATCTTCTTCTTACTTCTAGAAACTGCTTCTAATTTTAAATTTATTTTTGTATTTAATTTAAAACATAATAAACAAGTGTTTTAACTTGTTTATTGTATTAACTTAGTAGTATTAGCTTAACGCACCACAACCGTCCAGAGCTAGGGGAGGCTGGTAATTTGTCATACAGGTCTACGAACCTAGTACAGATACCAGTCTCTCACACAGACTCACTCAAAATAACCTAGAATAAGATTGTTTATTGTAACCATATCTATGAGAGAACAATAAAATATATTATTATTATTATATTATTATTTCAATAATGCGGCGGGTACAATGAAATCATTTATTTGTATTTGGATTGACTTTATTTTGTCTACTTACGTAGGTAAGCATACCTATGTTGATACTAGTAGCCACTAGTGATCATCTATTAGGTAGTTATTATAATATTTCATATTAAAAGTTATCTTTATATATAATACATAGCAGAATGCATTGATCGCAGCGTCAATTATTAAATAAACAGGAATTTTCAATTATTTCCTTGATGTCAAACAACTTCGAGAGATCGGACGGTTTTTGTCTCATTCATATGAGAATTTTATTCATACGTCCAATATTATTTCCGTCTGAATGGAAATATTTCCAATATGAATCGGGCCAAGATTTTGCATTGTGTCGCCGCGATTTTTCTTTCGAATATCAGTTTCGGAAAGTGTTGGTATTTCCTTCGTACTGCAGGGTATTCGACTTGTGATGTCTGAAACCATTTCATTATTTCATAAGGAAATGAAGCGGTAGGGATCTGCACAGTGTCTGTACAGTGCGATAGTTCTGGTAAAGCTTCTAGTGAAATATGACTCATAGTATTTGACGTTTACTATTTTATATGCTTAAAGCGTTTGAATTACAGTATAGTGCAGGCTTCATAAATATTAAATTTAAAACTAATACCTTTTGAACAATACTCAATCTTGTGTTACGTATCTACTTCAGGGAGTACTTAATCATAATTTTTATGCTATATGTAATATCTCTATTATTGACTAAAACAACATTGGTTTTAAAATACGTTTACGACGTTTTGTTTTCGGAAGGTGCAATTCACAAATTTTGGCTCTGAGAAGTAAGAAGTTATAGTTATTATTAATAATATTCAGAATGTGTTTTTTTTCATTTTTTTCTTGAAAAGGCAACTCCCGCATTAGGAATAAATCCTGTGTTGCGGGGGACTTTACAAACATACACGAAACGGACACAAAGAACACCCAGACTTAGAACAACAATTTGTAGATCACACAAGTGTCGTCCCATGTGGGGTTTGAACCCACAACACTGGACGTAGTAGGAAGCGGCGTGGCCACCGCTTAAACCACTACGCCATCCGTGCAGTCCAGATATATTGCTTGCACATGTTAATTAGGACATAAATGGTAATTAGAACTTGACTGACATAGTAACTTTTATAGTACGTATCAAGACAATTTGGGGAGAAATTTATTTCACTTTAAAAGTCATTTCAAAGTTTTCCCAAATATACAGTCAAAGTAACAGACATAGACAATTCATACACACCTATAATGGTTACGCATCGCATTCTGTTAGCAACAGGATTGATATCAAAGACACCGCAGTGAGGTCCATTCAATTCCGATATAATTACAATATGATAGCACGGTTTAATTCTGACTAGAGCTTTTTTTCCCTACACATGCCATGGCAGTTGTATCTTAAAACTGCATTGATGCTAACTATATATGTAATCGACTCGGCACTAATAAACGTTTTCGACATAATTCCACATAAAACTTAATGTCATATTGACAATCAGTTTAAATTACCAACTAAGTTATTTTCTGCTTGATTCAAGTGTACGTTCTTAAATATAAAAGGTTATTCATAGCTTAAGAACATTGATGAGATTAAAATTTTAAAGCCTAAAAAAGCTAACACATACACCTATGATTATATTAGGTAACATTTATAACATCTATGTTTTACGCAATATACATTATTCAGTGGACTGAATGGTAATTAGCTTACTAAGTTCAATTTTCGGAAAAGAATGAGACCTTAAAAGATAAAATTAAACTTTAGTTAACGGAGTATGCAAGACAAGAAAAAGCTAAATTTGATCAAAAACATTAATCATGCTAAAGGCACTGGACAGGTAAGAGCAAAGCTTTTAATCAGAGTGACTCTGAGCGCTGACAGACGTTTTTAAAATACGATTCTGATCGAATAGTTTCTGATATCATGATAATTATATTTCAGACCTTCGTTATTTTCAAATTTTTAGATTTCAATATTGCAAAAGTCAATATGTTACAAGAGAAATTGTTAATTGATAACACGGATAGCGTAGTGGCTTAAACGGTCATACCGCCATTTCGTACCGCGCTGAGTGTCGTGGGTTCAATCTCCACTTGGGACATTTTGTGTGATCCACAAATTATTGTTCTGAATTTGGGTGTTCTTTGTCTCTATTTCATGTATATTCGGAAGTCCTTTGCAACACAGGAAATATAGCTAGTGCGGCAATTGACTATTTATTTTTATTGTTTTCTCCTGAAAACTAATGATACCTGATACAAGTCAACAATACCTTATATCTGGTAGAAGGTATCTGGTATAAGAAGGAAAAGTTGACACAAACCCTATACTAACCCGTCTGGCCAGCGTGGTATAGTAGGCCAAAACTTCCTTTCTAAGGAGAGGCCTATGTCCAGCAGCGACTATTAAAGGCTGTTGAAGTGATGTGATGCATATCTGGATTATAACGTATGAGCATCTATGGCTTGAGTAGGATGAATGAATATTGCTGAATATTTTTAACAGCACGGTATACAACTAATAAATTCGTAAGTAAGTAGTTAATAAGGCTCTGGTGGCAAATTTATTGCTGCGGCAGGGCATGGAATGACCGGCCTGATTGCATTAAGATGCGATCGGGCCGCCATGTCGCGATTGAGGGGGGAAGTGTTCTCCCCTGGGATAGGGCCTGATTAGGTATGGTGTCAATTCGGGGAGGACCTGAAATAACATGGTCCGGGTCCTCTCCAGAGTAGGACACCTGAGGCTGGCCGTCGGGGTAGTTTTTAGTGGAATCACCACATACTCCTGGCTCTTGAGTCCATATGATTATTTTGTATGATTATTTCATATATGACTGCAAGCTTATTTCATAATTTGACAAATGAGTGTAGTGGGACAGATATAGGCAAAGTGTTATATGTAACGTCCAGAAAGTATTGAGGAGATCGAGAGATCCAGATACGAGTATTATGTTGATGAGCGGTACGGCGACCCCAAAGCTTTTCAGCTTTCAAAAAAGAAACCGACAGTCACTTCATTGTTGTAATTAAAAAAATAAAAACTATTTCAATCAAAGTAGAAACAACATTTAAAGTAGGTAATTTATACTACAGCTATACAGCTCGTCTCTATGTCGTGAGTGTAACATTGAAAGAATGCGTTTGTGTTAAAACAAACAAAGCCGTAAATATAACTTTTATTATGAATATCTTTTCTTACCCATGAATTTATTATTTGCCATTAAATAATTTTGTTAAGAATAGGTAATTGTACAGCTACACTCAACAAAATTATTTTATTACCCCCAATCAGGAAATAATAACTGCCAAACAATAAATTACTCCTACATTAATTATCACAAATATACCATAAAAACAACTTGGAACAACAAAAAACTTTGTTCAAAACGCCTAATAAATGTGACTCTATTTAATAAATATGCCATTATCCGAGCTCACCCCACTAGAGTAAATAGAGGAATGGGCGATCATTCGCTTGAAAGAGACGGGCGCATCTGGCGCTTGCCAGATTATGTTGGTAAAATTCAATAATCTTTAGAGCACCAACTGAGGAGGTCGGCTATTGCAACTTTTTTCGTGTAGCCGAAGGAGTTCTGACGACTTTGGTAATCAAATTTGCGTATGTAGGTACAGTCCCGTACAATTGAGTTCGTCTGGCTTTGCCCTAACGTTCTTAGCATACTAAATGTGTGTTGTGATATAATAAAAAAATGTTTTGTATATTATTTGATTTTTTCAATAGACTTTTTTACTGTGTGCACAAACATGAAATAAAGCGCGTAAAGCTTTTATATTTTTTAAAGTTTTTCTAATTATTTAAAACAGGTGTTGTATGTACATTTGAAGGTAGTCTATTTATTAAAACGGATATGAATTTAAACAGCTATTGAGTTGCGATCGCTTAGACCAAACGTACAAAATTAACATAACATAATCGATTCCTGTTTCTATCGTATAAGCATCGTAATGGAACATTTCGTTACTTGGGTCATATAAAAATATGGAGTTTCCAATCACGATCGATAAGCTAAAGCAAAATAAAGGACTTTCAAATTTGGTTTTACTTAGGGTTGACAATAAGTTATTCCATGTTTTAGTTAATACATTAATCTACTAATAATTACATTAATCTACTTAAATTAATTTTGATGTGTACTTATCATTGATTAAACCTTTTAACCTTTGCAAAAATTAGTTTATTAAATTATATTTTTAAATATATTTTAATTCTGAAAATGTTATTCCAGGATACAGTTACATCTTAAAAAGATGTAATCTTTTGGTTGTAAACACGATCTACAAACATGCTTTGGTAGCCATAGAACGCCGACAAGGCGTATTACGATCCATCTTCGAGATACAATCTTTTTGTAGCCGCTAACCACTCTCAAGGGAAGTAATAGGCCGCTCCATTCATAGCCCGGATCACATCACATTCAAGACGAGGCTTTTTAAAGCTTTAGAAATTTGCTTGCAGACGCCCTTGAAACTCAAAATAAAAAGAAAATAATGCTAATAGAACAAAATCATGACTTCATTCTGATATTTGGTGCCAGGGTTTAAACGTTTGTGGGTTCGATCCTCATATGGGACAATACTTTGTGTGATCCACAAATTATTGTTCTAAGTCTTAGTCTTCTTTGTGTCCCTTACATGAATGTTTGTGTCCCCCACGGTACAGGTTATATTCCTAATGCGGGAGTTGCCTCGTTTACGAAAAAAAGAAAAAAAAGTTTAGAAAAAGAAAAAAAAATACGTTTAAATAGGAAACTGATTTTTTTTTATAAATATACCATCTATAGTTCTGTTATCCTCTTTCTGACTGACGGTCACTGGAGTTCAACCCGCTCGTCCTCTTGGTTCTGGTTGGGGAATCTCCCTTGTGACTTTTTTGTTACAGGTGTACATAAGTCCATAGGCGCGACCCATCTGCTTTGCCCTCCTACACCATAAAAAAAGTATGCTATGCTTTGCTAATTTTTTGTAATGTTATATCAATCTTGATACAGTACAGTTACTTTCAGGATGATTGAGCTCAAAACTTTTTTATTTTGTATTATTCGTTTTTCGTCAATTTTCTCGCGTTCCACCATTACAGGTCTATGACTGCAGTATGACTGCCTCGGTGGTGCAGTGGTAGCGTATGCGACTGCTGTGCAGAGGTCTTGGGTTCGATTCCCGGATCTCACCAAATGTTTGTATGATCTGCAAATATTGGTTTCGGAGTTCGGGTGTTATCTATGTATAATATGTATGTATTTACAAAAAAAATGTATATAAGTCAATCTCATCAATATCAGTCGATCTGGTTTTCATAGTACAAGCTCTGCTTAGTTTGAAACTAGATGGCGTTGTGTGTCAGATGTTTGAAATAATATTATATTGTTAACATTATAGGTTATAGTATGAGCATGCATAGTCTACTTGTTGATTATAATAAATGCTATTTTACTTACTTACACTTGAGTACTAATATCAAAAGACAACATTCTTGTCAAAGATTAATGTCGTAGTTAAAATATGATAAATTTGTACTCAATCTCTCTGATTATATTAAACGAAAGACACGGTGAAGCACTATATAACACATAGTCAAGTATTGAAAATCATAAAATTTGCCGCATGAACAAAATACTGAACTAAAAGCGATACGCATTGACAAATTTGATACATTTCTGTAATTTATCATTAATATAGCAGGCCTCGTTTAGTGGTTGAAAGAGTATCAAATAATAATATGTTGGTTGGTTCGACCAACCAACATATTTGATAATTTGATCGATTACGGAAAATCTATAAACGAAATAAGTTTCGTTTAGTATATTACATTAGATAAAATGGGTCAAGTCGCTATTTTTCGGGTTTATAGACATCATAACGAGGTTATCACAATATTGATAGCTTGGGCGTCTTAAGTGTCAATTACTTTTTATGACTCATGTATTTATTTTTGCGAAAAAACGTGGTAAAATGTGACATGGCGTGTAACAGCTACTTATTTTTTATACCTATTCCTTTTCACACTCTACTCAGAAGATATCTGAATAACTTATATTATCGATCAATTGATTTTAACCTTATTTCTAATAACATACTGTTATGTTGTTCAATAATTTTGTGGTTGTTAAATAAAACTATGGATATTTATCGTAAAAAGATAAAAATACGAAGAGAGAAGAATGAATACACGAAAAGCAGCATTTAGTGAAATAAAGCTTGCAACTAGTAGGTAGTACTTAGTAAGTAAATTTTGTAATACTATTCGACTATTTTATTGTGGTTAATAAGTAATTTCTGTTCATTACGTTACTCACGGGAAGTATCTACCAGAAAAGAAAAGTAAGATTTTACAGAAAGAGATGAGCTTTTAACATTAAGGCTATTGTAACTAAGATACATTATACTTGTAAGGTTATAAAATGAAGAGCTGAAGGATATATTATAAGAGGATTATTCTACTTCATTATGATTTAAGAGTCTCGAAATCAGTTTTAATCTCATTTTCAACATTACTATTTTATCTCCCGAATTAATACTACTCATTGAAATAAATAAACAATATACTTTATATTCATACAGATGATTTTAGGTTAATAAATAATCCAAGTTTCACATAATTTTATGGATACATGCATATGTTACTGTTTTTAAATAAAAAGATACTATGTCCTCTCCAATAAACATAAATAAATGCATAATATAATTGTTACCGAGTACCTTAACTAAAATAATCGACCGTTATTATTTAACTATATAAAAACCTAAAACCATTTTCTTATGTATATCAAATTGGGGTATTGAACTTATAAGTATTGGAAATATCATAATTTTTACGAAACAACAATTGAAGCCATTAGCGTAGCAAAATCAGGCCCAATTGACAGTCATAATTCTAAATAGATAGTTACGTGCTAAATTGTAACAGTACATTATTCTTATGTAACAATCACTTAATTCGTAAAATATGTATTGGTAACAAAAATCCTAAAGCAATATTCTAAAATGTAAGGCGGAATGATGATTTAAATACTTTATGTAAGAGCGTGATCGGGGGACGCTTCTACTGAATAGATTTATGTGTGTTATTCATATTTCTGTCCGACCCTGTCCGATTATATAAATTTCCTATGACATAAGAAGATCAGGGAATATTACGCAAAACCTAACTATCAAAGCATATATACTTTGTGTTTAGATATTTATATATCCAATTTATTAATTTAAATTAAGAATAATTTACAAATATTGTCTATGTCGATTTTATACACTCTTTTCTTGATTATAATACGATTCATGTATTTAGAATGTCATTTCTGGCCATTGCATGCACTTACACACACTTTTCTAAAGACTCTATAGTTAAAATAAAAAAAATTCAAAAAAAACTTTCTTACTTTACAATTCAATTCATTCTCAAACATAATGAAAAAATAAACTTAAATATGAATACTAATCACTGTCAATTAAGGCCGTTTTCTGACTTGCCGTACATACATAGGTGTTACGGATTCGTTTCGGTCGGTATACGCGGTACCGAAAGCTTACCGAGCGATAACACACCAAGATATCTACATCACTCGAAGACGACATCATTGGTGCTGCAGGATTTTAGGCAACGAGGTATGGTTTCGGTACAGAGCTTGTAAATCCCGCGCCGCTGCCACACCGACAAGTCAAAAACGGCCTAGACGTGTGATATAAAAAAGTATTGTTTCGATGTCTCTATAATTATATGAAACGTTACCCATCATATATCCAAAAAAAATTGAACTCAATCGGTAAAGTAAGGATCAAATATCTATTATACTACGTATTTCGCTAATCTCCTTTAGTTGTATACAAAACCTACTATTACGAGTAAAATATCTCAAAGATATAATATCAGTGCTACGTTTTATTTGCTCTCCCATCAAAAACTCTTTTGCCCTAACAACAGACCCCTATAATCCGATTTATGGTTTTATACGATCTTATAATTTGTAATATCGTGATGACTGTCTCTAATTTCAAATAATCCTTTTTGGGTCAAAATAAAAATATTTAGAAAAAACTCGGATTGTTGTCTAGTGATAACGTGGCATACTGAAAGTTTCTGGATCTGGCAACTTACAAAAAAAGAGTGAAAAACAATTATGGTATTCGAAAATGGAACTCTTTAGGAACATCTTACTTTTTAAATTTGCGGGACTTCGAAGCTCGCTCGTGTGCTCCGGAGTTGGCACCGGTTTTAACGCGCCTTTTTCGTCTCTCTTACTCCCAAGGCGTCATCCCGAACTCCTGGAAGGTAGCTTTTGTCCACCCAATCCCTAAAAAAGGTGACCGCTCTGACCCGTCCATTCGCAAGCCTATAGCAATAACTCTTTTGTTCGCTAAGATTTTGGAATCCATAATCATCAGCCAGCTCCTCCGGTACTTAGTTAGACTTAGACTCAATGACCGACAATATGGTTTTCGCCGGGTTTGCTCAGCTGGTGATCTTCTCTTCTTTCTAATATACCGGTGGACACAGGCGATCCTGACCAAAAGAGAGGCTTATGCGGTTAGTTTGGACATAGCAAAGGCCTTTGATCGGGTCTGGCATAAGGCGCTTCTCTTTGAAGCTCCTTTCCTTCCCGAGAAATTGTGTAATTGGGTCACCAGTTTCCTTGCGGACAGAAGTATTGAGGTTGTTGTCGACGGTGCATGCTTCGACTTGAAATTCGTAAATGTTGGTGTCCCACAAGGCTGTGTGCTATCACCATCAGTTTCTTGTGCATATCAATGACATGTTGCAAACTAGTAGCACCCATTGCTATGCAGATGATAGCACAGAGATGCTTTATGCCGGCCGCCCCAATATTTCTCGGGAAAACGTCATCGAGAGTCGAAACAAACTTGTGTCTGTAATTGAAACTTCCTTAGCAGAGGTTTCAGATTGGGGCCGACTAAATCTAGTCCAGTTCAAACCAAAAAGATACTGGTTTGTGAGTTCACCACAAAAAAGATACCATTTGTCATATCACCTCGGTTTGAGAGCACCTTCCTAACTGCCTCAGCCAGCATCGGAATCCTATGCATAACACATATCGAACGAAGTCAAGTTTCGCGGTCACTTAGAGGGTAAGGTCAAATTGGCCTCGAAGAAGCTCGGTGAGCTGAATAGTTCGCGGCAGTATTTCACTCCGGCCCACCACCTTCAGCTCTATAAGGCGCAAGGGACGTAATCATCTCCATAACGAGGTACGTGAAGATCGGCCGGCAACTGGGTTACAGACTCTAATTTTGACACTGTACGACAACTTATTTAATCTGACAAAAAAAATGCCAGCAAATTCGTGCTTTGTTAGGCATTGAAATGAGCCAAGTGCAAAACATTTTATAAGTGCATCTGAAGGTGCTGCAGCTTTACACTCGATGGATACCGCATGTCTTAACGGAAGACTAGAAACGACTGCGTGTTTAGTGTTGCCGTAAAATGATAAAAAAGTTTAACGGAGGACAGTCATTGGTTCTCTATAATATCGTGATAGGTGACGAAACCAGGGTGTACTGCTTTGGACCCGAAAGAAAAAGCCAGTCGGCAGAGTGGATCTTTCCTTTTGAAGATTTGACGACGAAAATTAAGAAAAGTCGAAGCCTTGATAAAAAATGGTTGCTTCTTTTTTCGGCAAATCAGGACATTACACTACAGTATCACTTGAAGATCAAAGGACGGTGACTGCAGATTGATACATCAACACTTGCTTGCCCAGAGTCTTAAAAAAGCATACTCGAAGAAATGTACTCCTTCACCACGATAATTCCGCTAAGGTAACAGAAGCCTATTTAAAGGCTTCAAATGTGGAACTGATAACGCATCCGCCTTACATCCCGAATCTCGCACCCTGCGACTTCTTTTTGTTTCCAAACATTAAAGAAACACCTAGAGGCACACGTTTAACGAGCCCTGAATCGGCGGTGAATGCGTTCCATGTAGCTATTAAAGAGGTCCAAGAGGTGTCTAAGAAAGTCTGGTCCAATTGCTTTGTACAGTGGTTTCAAAATGGATTAATTGCTGTTGAATATACTTTGAAAAACAATAAATGTATCGTAAGTTGTAAATCTAGTCTTTTTTATCATAATCCAAAAACTTTTAGTATGACCTAAGTATAATAATAAATATGACTCACACATTGGTGCCCAAAAAATTTTTAAAGTAAGTTTAATTTGTCATGGTGAAGGAGAGTATTAAAAAATCTAAGAACTCTTGAATCTCGATACTGTTAGTTAATTTTAGCTGATGAAATCATCGTTGGGGAGATCTATGTAAGAAAATTTTTCTTAAGGTGCCCTCTTGGGAATTGAAAGGTACCTGTAACGCCTCTTCTCTTTATAGCCTAAATGTTAATAGTCAATTGAAAAGTTACATCAGGGGTTGCATTTATCAGAGGACGCAATATTATTTTTTAGATATCAAGGAGGGGTTAGTGTAAAGTTAAATCCATGTTTGTTGGGTTGCAACCCTTGTCCCACGGCCGGCATCGTAGAAAAAGGGGTACAAATGGTTTTTATGGTTTACCTGACAAATTATAAGTCTCACAAAAAAATTATCAAAGTATTTTTGTTGCAAATAAAATTCTCTACAACTTTGGTCAAGTTAATCTTAGTCGCAGAACCAAAAATAACAAAATTATAAGGAAAATCAATGAAAATTTGTGAAAAAAAATTATTGGTCGTCATAACTTTTTTCTGATCATTTTACAAAAAAAAAAATTAGACCATTTTCATAGAGGGGTTTTAAGGAATATTTTAATTTTAAAACTATTTAAATTTTATTCGTTAATTAAGGTTTTACAGAACTGCGAAACGAATACTATTACTACTCCAGTATTTTATTTGCGCTTTTCAAAGTATCAGAAATGGCAAAAGTCTTTGTAAGTTGTATCAAATTTAGCAACTGATCTATAATTTATAATCTATAAATCGACTACGCCATCAATGTAAAATATGCTCATATCGGCACATTGTAAGGCCCAAAGATGCGAACTGGCTTACTGCAGTCAAATTTCGTAAAAGAATACATTTTAAATATTTTTGAAAACTTTAGGTAGTTCTTGTGAACACACTTTTCAACAATATGAATTTATCGTGTTTCACTCCACTTTAGGTCACATTCATGATTAAACTTAATTCTTTTGTAAAAAAAAACAAAACTTATTTTTCTCTACGAATTTTAGAACTGCTGTTTGAAATATAATTAGTTTGACTGCACAGATGGCGTAGTGGTTTAAGTAGTAACTGTGTTTTGGGTTCAGTCGCCACATAGGATAACACTTTGTATGAGTCACAAAGTGTAGTTTTGAGCTTGGGTGTTCTTAGTGTCATTTCATGTCTTTATGTTTGTAAAGTTCCGCGGTACAGGATATATTCCTAGTGCTAGAGTTGTCTTTTTTACAATGGAAATGTTGTTAAATATTAAGTATCTACTACATTTATGTATAAATTAAAAATTTATACATAAATGTGATGACTTATTTTCTGTTGACGTTGTTATTTATAAACATGACATGGCAATAGTGAGCACCTAATAAAAAGAGCATCTAGGTTACGACACTTCAAAATGGAGACCAATCGTCATAAGTAATGTGATCGCTTATTCTGTTTTACTCATAACAGAGTGTCAGACGTCAGAGTCATCAGTTGTAATGCAAAAAATCTTGTTTACCAAAATAAAAGTGTAAAACTATTACTTGTTTTTTGTAAAAACTTAAAAATATGCCACTGGTTGTAGGTTTTAAAAATCTTTGAGACAATATGTCGCAGTCCCCGACGAACAAAATCGTAATAGGAAAATAACAATTTTACAGGAGCAAATAAAAACTGAATATCTTGAATACTATCAAGACTAAAAAGAAGATTCTTTTATCAAAAATAAGGAAATATTTTTTTGCACTAGATTTTTACTAAATTTTTATCATAAATTTTCTTTATCAGTAAGAAAATTGTGAAAATGTCCATTACTGAAATAAGCTATGGAAAAAATTACCGCAAACTAACTTTACGATAGTGTTCGACTGTAATCACAAATCGGTGTTGCTGTAGTAATCGTTCATTATGATATTGTTCCTTGGTAAATATGAATATACTTTATATTCGTAAAATGACATTGCAATCGTATTCGATGATATAACTGACTTTAATATTACGGTAAACATAAATTACATGCTTATTCCATGATCATTTTTAGGTGTTATAACCATTTCGGTACCTATGTATAAATTCTGATTCTGATTCTGTCATTTTTCCCTCGAACAATATGGTAATAGCCGCTTACTCTATAATGTTGACTTTTGAGATTTGGTAATAGGTTATTGCGTTATTGATCGTGTAAATTTTTCACTTATGTTATACGTTGAACAAAAACATAAAGATCATTATTGAATGGATAAATCCAAAAGTATTCATCGCCCGATCGTAAAAAAAATTCAATGATTGTAATAGGGTGTGTAGATAACGAATATCTAATAAACCCGATTCTATCGTAATAGCGATTACCATAGTGTTCGTCGGGGACTGCGATGTGTATTCTTCAGTGTTTATTGTTATAGGTATTTCTTACACATTAATTGTGAGTAGCTATTATATTTAATTTTAATATTATAAGTATTGCAATTTATATAGTGTCTCACCAGAGAGAGAGAGATTATCACATTCATTAATGTCATCTATCAACTGAAGACATGTAAGGTTCCGTCCATCCACTTTTAAAAAAAAACTTTAAAACTACTAACATTCATCCCCCTTTAAAAAACCAAATATAATTATTATTGTTACTGTTGAAGTTATTTTCAAATGGCCTTTTTTTATAATTAAAATACTTAGCCTTATTGTCAGATGATGTGTGATGCTGTGAGGACTTAGCCACTTGAACTGCATTTTCTTCCGGGTTATTGAGCACCTTCTAGTGTTTACTGGAGAGCTCCGCAGACCTACATATGTCCACTGCCTTGGTCATCGTCAGGTCTGTTACTTCAAGAAGCTTTTGAGCATCTTTTGTTCTCTGACACCAATGATAATCCTGTCAGGTACCATGTTTTCTTTCTGTTCTCCGAAGTTGCAAATTTCAGCTATTTTTCTGACGACTCTGTAAAATGTATCAAATGATTCATCTTCTTCTTGTTTTCTTTGTTAAAATAATATCTGTTAATTATCACGTTTAGTTTAGGCTTAAAATAATTTTCAAAGACGTTCAGCACTTCCTCTAATTTTACTTTTTCTTCTGCTTTTAATACATTGTAGTATAATTCTTGTGACTGCTGACCTATGCAATTCAACAAAGTTGCCGCTTTTCTTGTTTCAGTTAGTTTCTCAAAGCCGGCAGCCATCATGAATATCTTGCAACTTCTTTTAAATAGTTGACACTGTAGGTAAATATTATCTAAATTATTTTAATTTAAACTTCTTATATTCTACTGCACCCATATATCCTATCCACTTTTTCTTCTTCAGAATTTTTTTTATGCTCCAAGCAAAAAGCAACTTGTTTCTAACGCCGTAGGTAGGTTTTCAGAATCTTTCTGAATCCTACCGCCTGCACTTGACCTTGGTGGCAGATTGGGAGCAACATCTTGTGAAGCCCAAGGCAAGGCATGCCGCTATAGAAATGGTAGGACCCGTCCTACGAGAGTGGCTGGAGAGGAAACACGGAGATTTTAACTTCCAGATGAAGCAGGTTGCCTTTCCGGATACGTATGCCTCGGCAAGTACCTGTGTCAGATCAAGACAGGAGCCAACGTCACAGTGACATCGTGGTGATGACTATCCTGACGACAGACCACTTCCCTCCCCTCTCCCCCCAATGAGTGAACTACATTCATGAGGACCTTCCAGCTCGTTTAAATAAAATATAAAGGTACTTCAGTGCAGTATCTCCTAAATTTAAGACGGTAAAAATAAAAAGCGGGTGGCGATTCCCTCCACTGATGACAGAAAATTTGCCTTTGTTGTAATGTATAGAATACTGACAGTTAAACTGAACATTAATCGAACACAGAATTCGGCACAATAGAGGTCTTTATTCACCCACTCCTGAGTAATTTCATATTTATCGTGCTCTGTTATTAGAGAAATTGCCATTTACCATGCGTGTTCGTCTCATACCAGTTTCAGAAGCGCTGTCGAAAATTGACGTAGCACATATCAAAGCAACCATTGTATGGAGTATTGGGGCTTGATTGACAGTTTAATTAATGTCTCTGATGTGTTCACCTTCGCCGACGGCAATGTTTCCGTTAGATGTGCGTTTTAATAGCTTTCACTGAATTCGGTTCGTGTAATCACCTTTAAATCGGAATTGAGAATGTCGAATGTAATTAAAGTGTAACTTTCGATCGGATTGAACGACTCGCAGTCAATTGACAACTTTTTCTATCGCAAGCGATTCCATTTTCGTTTGGACGTTGATGTTTCCTTATAAAACCAATTTATCAGCGTTGGCGTTTTGAAAAGCGATTAAATAGTACGTTAACATTTTTGTTCTAATCTTTATTTGCCATTTTAGCAATATTAAAATATTCTATTGACAAATTATAAATAAATTGTGTGTCAGATGTCGGAAAATATTATTAATGATATTTATTTCTACAAAAAAATCTTTTCAGATATTTTTACAAGTTGAACTTTACAGATAGAAGGCACCGGCAAATGCAAAAAAGGACAATAGTTTTGAGTCGACCTGTCCATACAGACGGCATACGGGTCAGGATCAACAGCCCGAAACACGACACTACCGCCAGCAGGACATTTGATTAGGCCGTGGAAACACTCAAAACCAGCTGAAAGTTACTAAGATATGAACCAACATTACAAGCCTATACTATACTCACATTTACATAAATACACAAAAATATACTGCACAATTAAAATTCAATGAAAAAATAAACAAAATACGAATTACAAGAAAAAATAAATGTTCATCACTTTCAAATAAAACAACAATGACAGAAACGCAAATGTGCGAGTGAGCAGCATCAATTCCAAGCTGCCATCTACTCGTAAAATTTTCACGTAGTTTTTGTTTTTCAAGAATTTAAATTTGTTAATACTTAATTCATGAAATTAGCTTGGAATTTTATTCGCACACCCTGACATCGAAAAGACCAGTTTACTTTTTGTAGTCTAGTCGTTGGCAAAACGAGTCTTTCTTTATTTCTAGTGTTTATATTATGAATGTCGCTAAACTTTGTCAATTAATGAATATTTTTCTTTAGGTACACTAAATTTTCATATATGTATTGAGATGCGACTGACAAATAGCTATGACCACGACCTGTAAATATAAGAATACCAGCAGTTACGGTGTCATGTATAAATATTATGTACACTATGATGTAACTGCTGGACATAGGCCTCGCCCATTGCTCGAAACTTAGATCGATTTTCTGCTTTTAATTTAATCGGCCGTTTCAAAATCTCTTTAAATAAAACACCTCTGCAATCACGTTTTATCACTTATAAGCAAATCTGACACCATGATAGGTTATGCCATCCATCACTTCCGACTACAGTACGGAGCACCTGGGAACATCGAGCGCCAAACATTATGCACCATTTATTAAATATGTATACTTAAAAGCTGATAGTGATAGTTTTAATTTTTTTTTACTTTTATTTTGTTTAGGTATATTTAAATTTGTTAAGGAATAATTAAGAGAATAGTAAAATGATTTTGTAAATGTAAGGATGTATTATAGACGCGATAGTTTTTTTTTTAAGTATGATAGACAATATTAAAAGAATAATCCTTACTCTGAGGCACTCCGAGGGTCTACTTCTTTCACAGATTCTTTTTGGTAATATTTTAATTCATCAAACTCATAGATGGAAATCGATGAGTTTTACAAAAAAAATAATTGAAAATAACACTGGGTATGATCGTATTATCCTTAAAGAAAAAAAAGTAAGCTGCCCGATTTACATTATAAAGAGTAAGTCCTTTAAAGAAATATAGAGATTTCAAATAGAGGAACACAAGGCTCTACGTCATCTGTCAAAGATAGGCTAAACAAAATAGTGAATACTAAAAGTAGTATGTGTACAACTTCCCGCTTCTCCATGTCTATAACTAGAAATGGTTTAAAATCAGCTTCCAAATAATGAACAAAAAGCTAAAAATAAAGTAAATAATTAAATTGCTCGTATAAAAAATGAAAGCAGACGTGTGGAAATGGCTTGATGCAAAAAGAATCATCCCACGAAATATTAACCTTGTAGGTCTTGAACATTACAATATTACGGTATATGAGGAAAGGGTTGTCACCGTTATGTCACACGTCAAATTTATTGCGCTAAATATGAATGTCATTTTTTGTAATGGATGATAAGACTAATGCTTATTACCAGATTTTTCCCGCGACTCCACTCGCGTAGAGTAATTTTTCTACCTCTTGGTCTAGGTTTAAAAATTATCCCTTTTTTTGATCACGGGATAGAAAATCCCTCCGGATTTCCGGCTCCTTGGAGACACAGGCGCCTGTACTCCTGGCTCCTGTGGTGTTTTAACCAAGACTACCCCGACATAACGGTCGGCTTCAAACGCTCTACTCTGTGGAGGAACCGGACCATGTGACTTCAGGTCCCCCTCGGATTCGGAAAGTCGGAAGGTAAAAATATACCCTATCAGTGCAAAATTGCATGATACTCGGACCGAAATCGTATAACCCAAAAACAAACTCGTATTAAAATTTACATTAATATTTTTTTGACGACTACACTCGAGTTAGAATGATATCCTGTATCGCGGGGGACTTTACAAACATACATGTAACAAACATAAAGAAAACCCAGGCTTAGGACAACAATTGTGGATGACACTAAGTACTGTCCGAAACAGCACTTTGTGTTTTCACCGAAACACATGGGACAGCCTGTCCCAGGTAGGGATAGAACCCACAACAGTCAACGTAGTATAAAACGGTGTGGCGACCGCTACAATCACTACGCCATCCGTGCAGTTAATGATATTGTTCATGAATTGTTCATGAATGCTTTTAAATACAAATTAATTGTGGAGAAACGGGTGTCGTATACCTCTAATACAAAGGGAGTATCCGCCAACCAGGTGATCATGCATGGCGGATAGCGGCCCTATTGGTTAGTGTTTGGAAGTTGTAAATAAGCTAATCTGAAACAATTTTCTCACAAAGTACCCACGGTTTTCATCGCTTCACGAAAATCGCTAATAAAATTTACTGAAAGCTGTTTAATATTCATAGTATGGTTTATACACAACTAGATCTTAATAACGTAGGCTGAATTACCACTTCCGCTAGTTCATCATTTTAATATTCCGGAGATTGATCCATTGGGCCCTAAAATTTTAATTGCCTTCGATGTAGCGGCGTGGTTTACCAAAATCCGATTATTCTGGTTTAGTAAATCTTTGAAGCCTCTATTGTAATAATAATAAAAAAAAACATTGTGTGATAAAAAGTGGTTTGTTTAGAAGTAGAAGGTGAGTAAACGTAATATAAATGAAATTAGTTAATTTTAAAGTATAGTCGTACATAGGTAATATACGTATATATTTCACTATAAATTATACTATTGTACAAAAGCAAAAGGTTCTACTGACTAATCACGTATTTTGAAATAGTAATTGATCTATGAAGATAAAACTTGGCAGACAGGTAGTTAGTGAGAAGGAGACATAAACTAAGGATGTATATTACAATATTGTTGCATTAAGGCTGTCTAAAGGCTCTTGTCACTTTAATTGACTCTTCTTAGTTTTTGTTACCAGATAAGGCGTAGTTATTGTTCTTTAAAAAAAATAATTGGTAAATAGGTTTCGACTCAAATACTTATATAAAGTGGTCAAAAGGGGTTTGTTGCTTCCAGGCATTCATTTCAGTTGTCAAACAGAAGCTTAGATTAGAATCTAATTTAAGAACAACAATGTAGCTTTAGACCCATTTCAGAAACCCTATTTGTTTTCCTTGTGTTACTTTTTCATGTTATTTTTTCATCTATTTGCATTTTCATTCGGTCTCTTACGGTACGGTATATATAAGTACATATAGGTAACAGGCTTTACATTAATTAAGCCTGGACAGTGATGTATAATGCCACATGCCACAATTTATAATTATTATAGGTTTTCTAAAAAAAAAAAATTGTAACTAAGATACGTATTTATTTTGTATTCAAGTCAGTGGTGTAAACAGCGGCGGATGTTTCATTTGAATCTCTAAAATTCTGCTTAGTGTTTGGTGGAAAATTGCATTTCGTGGCACTGTGGTTTATCTCTCTGTACATCTTGAATATGTGATGTGCAACGTTATGACGTGAACGTTTCAGCTTATATATTGTATATGTATATGCGGAAAGTTATAGCTTATGTAAAAAATTACTAACTTTAGGTATCATGGGTAACTTTATCGTGGAAGAACCATGCATGGGCCTCACAGAATACCGGTGTTGAACAATTCTATCGTAGCTTTTCACCGAGTGAGTGAGATTCCTGGAGCCAATCTGACAAGGATAAGAGATGGGAAAAAATACATGTAATGTGATAGTGAGATGCCTTTCAGAAGAGTATGAGCTTGAAATGGGACACAAATATTCAGTCCTTTTCTTTTCTTGTCGGTTTATATATATTGGTAAAAGGTTTTATATGTATTTGAAATCAGACGTTCACAATTAAAGGACAAAAATGTCCGCCCATACTTTAGTATTTGTGGTTGACTGCTTTTTAGACACAGTAATAAATAACTAAAACACTGCCAAGAGATTTAATTACATGGCCCTAACCAATTATAGTACCCAAATTACAATAGTGTGTTATGTGAATTATAGTAATGAACTACACCGTTTTACCCTACCAAAATATTTTAACTCCATAAGTTTTGTAATGAAGCAATAGTAATAATTAATAGTAACTTAAGCTAATAAAGTATAACCGACTTCAACGTGTCACATTATGATAAATTGAAATAAGCTATAATTACTTATTAATGGTATAAAAATTACCCAAATCGAGAAGTTATTTGTTCTAAAAGCTTCATAATAAACTCTACTCAAGATACCTGGCGCAACGAATACCATATCAATAACTTATAAAATAAAAAAAATATTTATAATATATCCTTTTATGATACCTTTTATATTTTTTTCATAACACCGAAAAATATGAATGACAGATATAAGGTTCTTAAAGACAAATATAACAAGAAATAAATATCTACTTTTATATCCAGGCTGACGTATTAATACTTTTATTCACTAGTTAGTAATAAACGGAATTGGTTTCATTTGATGCTCAAAGGAAGGTCAAATGAAATCGATTCGGTCGTTACAGACAGATATTAAATTAGACGACTTCTCTAGAAGACTTCTCTTATATAATTCATGGCTTATAAAATGTAGCAATAAAGTTATGAAAGTGAAACCTACTTTGAAATTAGATAGGAAGTATTCCTAAAATTATGAGTTCATCTATTTGTAAACTGCCCTTACAAAGAGATAATAATAATACCTCACAAATCTCACACACGGCCGTCTGATCCCAAACTAGGCAGAGCCTATAATATACATATTACAATATACATATATAATACATACATATTTTAAATAAATTATACCTAGACACAAAACAAATCACTGTTCTCATCACACAATATTTGTCGTAGGTGGAAATCGAACCCACGACCTACGGCTTCGCAGTCATAGTCACTAACCACTAGACCAACAGGCCCGTCAAATGACCCGACTGCCAAAGAAGGGTTATGTTTTGTAAATTTCTGAGGAAACAAAATGGCAACTTTTTGGCGCAAAGTAGTTAGTAATAGGTTAGTAAAAAAAATTACCAACCTATCGAGTAGGGTATCCGAATCAAGAAAATGAAAAGGGTCTCAGAAAAGTAAATTTAAGTTACATATTTAAATAAAATAGGCAATAATAAATTGGTTTAAAAAGTTTTTGGTAGCGTAAAAAAGGGTCCTGTTCGTGTCGGACCTCGAGCTGTTTCGGTCTTTTTAATGCTTTACTTTTAAATTGTCCTTTTGCAATCGGGTTTTTGATTTTTTTAATTATCTATGAAATCGTCGATAAAAAAATAATAATAGATTAACACACCTAGAGATAACGTAACAATAGGTGGCTTTATTAAATTTCAAATTATTGAAAAAATACGGAACAGAAAATACCGTTTTTGCCTAGCTATATATAACTTTTTTTTTGTTCTTTTGTATAAAAGACAACTCCCGCATTAGGAATATACATATATCCTGTCCTTTTCAAGTCTTGTGAAAAGAAATCGTCAAACAAACGCGGCCACTCTTTTAAATTACCAAATAACTGTAAAGAAATCGTGTTATATATACGCTATAATGTTATTGAAACTAAAAGTAAAAAAAAAAGAGTTATATTATTGAAAAAAATTGTTTTTAAAAATGTTAAAAACGTGTTAATTCTTGATAAAGCTCCTAAAAATATGAACGATGGCTCATTCGATTCGGATTGACGTCTAGAAAAATGTATTGAAAGTATGTTTAGCACATATAAAAATTGCAATTGTTAATAACAAATTAAGATGAAAAAAAGATAGCATTTCGATTTTCGTTCATAACTCAAAAATTATTAATATTTAAGGAGTTTTGAGAAGAGAATTAGCATACGGGAGACCCTAGAGACATTTCTGTAAACTATGTTTATTTATTCCGAAATTAAAAACAGCTTTATAAGTTGTATTAAAAACATTGGACCATCAAAAAATAAAATGCAATAAAAATCTTTTATTTAGAAAGCAGTCGATGCATTTGCTGACCTAAGACGTGTTGAGGTATCTGCCCCGTATTCTTATCTAGGCCGTTTATCAAATAAATTCACAGTCCCGCAAAAATTTAGTACTGTTCGAATGGCCACCTCTGTTACTGTGACTTGGCGTTATTGCGGCCAGAGGAAATCGCTTGTGAAATGCGACTTTCCTATCCTTATACTTACGCTAAAACGTAAGTCTTATGTATGCGGCATTAGTTTTGTTAAAAAGATATCGTTTCAATCTTAAGGAAGTTTCAACCCAAGTTAAATGGTGCTTGAAAAAGGTATTTCCAGCAATCTACTGCCAGTTTTTCATAGTATTTTATGTTTATTTAAAATATGTATGACTTTTATATGTATAAAATAAATGTAATGTAAAAATATGGGTTTATCAATTTGAAAATCAATTGAAGAAAACTTTTCATTACGGAATTATTAACATTTGCAAGTTTAATCTCGTCGATTGAATTTATCTTTGTTGGACACATGGAATATAACTTGAAGAATACTCGTGTGTGCAGGCGGCTTTTACAATGAACATAAGTACAAGTACTGGTAAAGATATAAATGGTAAAGATATAAATGGTATTACGAGGGAAAGTAAAATTTTTGTTGCAAGATTCTATAATTAACGGCTAACGGCTTGTGCTAAAATACATACCCGTAACTCTTAGCTTTCAGCTTCTGGGTTTGTTAATGATGACATCAAATGAAATAACATACTAATACTATATAACTTCCCTCAAATTTTGCAAGTGTCTGTGGTTGGTGTTTGTCAATTACCTTTAGTTAACCCTTGAGTTCATTTACCTCCTATTTAAAAAAAAAACATGGCTGTTGTCTAAATTTCTAAGGAGTATTATAGGTACATTGATTTCATATTTGTGCTCGAGGATTCTAAAAATCAGTTGCATAGTGTTGTACTCATTTGGGTCTCTTACTCTGTGAAAAGAGATGCACTCTAAAATATTGCCCAAGACAAATCTAAGAATTATAGCATTTCTTGCTGCTGCTTAGTCTTTATGTGGCCGTTAGCCTTTTCGCAAAGCTAGAGTATTCCTTACTTTGTATTTGCATCTCGTTGGTATAAACAAACGATATGCTTCAAAGCTTCAGTATCTTGGTGTGCCTTATCTTACCTTATTTCATTATATTTTCACTATAACCTTTGTAATGTTTTTAATTCAATCAAATTATTATGCACTTAATATTGTATTCATACTATTTTGAAATCAATATTTCTAATTTCTAATCTATCATACTAAACTCTCATAATGATAGTATATTTATACTATCGAACATCGAAATTTAAAATAAAACAGTCATGGCTTCTTTTGCTTTTTTATGTTATTAGATTTATTTTACTTATTAGATACTATCTGTACCCCGCCACGCTGCGCTGTGACACATTGAAGTTGAATTGACGAGACACGAGAAGCAAAATTGATGCGGTTTGTGCATCTTATCAAAATTTGAGCTCGATCGGTGCAGAATTTTTTGAATATTCGAAGCGTACATAAACCAACTTAACATTTTTAAATATATACGAGTAGATAATAAAACAGAGGGGCATACCCATTTTTTTTTTAATTTTTGTATAGATTTTGACTTACCCCATCGAGGGTAAATTGGAAAACAAAGGAATGAGGAACCACTAAAATCTTTTTTTTTTTATTGTTCTGAAGAATTCCCGTTGATCCTCACATCGTTTACTCACATTTTTATATGTTGATTGTATGTATAAGTATATACGTATAGATTTTATTTAAACAAGTATGCATCGATAGCAACAGAAAGCAACCGCGTCTAGTAATGGGTACAGCAATCGCTGTACGATATTCTGCGGAAAAGTGTCGATATCAAAATACTTAGAAAAGCGTATTTTTTTCGTAATTAGGTACTTTATTAGGCCGACTGTCACTATAGCCAATACAACATGGCCGTTATTTTAAGGAATGGTTTTATTATTACCACTTCGTCGGTATGATAAATATGTTTCTATACCCAAAACAAATTACAGCTTCAGTGTCAAAAATCTCTGAGCCAAGCCTTGTATAAAAGAACGTATGGACGGTCACGTAGAAAGCATAGAAGATCTTTTTTGACAATGAAACACACACACATACACACATACATTTCTACATACACGCACAAAAAGTTTAGAAGTCTGATCTTCCTCTTATTTTATTTAGCCCAATTTTATTATTGATCCAATTTAAAAGAACATTGAGTAGATGTTCCACGTAATGCCTCGAGAAACATTATACGAAGTACCCACGATTCAGGTTATGCTAACATAATATAACAATATGACACCTAATGTTAGACGAATGTGGTATGCAAAGGTAGGATGCAAATAACCTCTGGCGCTGAAACGTGCTCCGCGAAGTTTTGAAGCACGAGTTGAATATCAAGTTACGTTCTTGCACCGGGATAACTGGCGCAAGTGACTACAATATACTTTAAAGTCAGTGTAAGCCGGGGGAAGCGGTGGCCCTTATCGCATTCGTGATGTGAATTCGGCGAGTCTTTTATTCGACCAATATGACAAAAATGTTTGCGACGACTGCGCTTTGAATACATAAACAGTGATTTTAAATTTTCCTTTTTATTATATCCGTTGGATAAAGTGAGACTGTTTCATCGTCGACTGTTTTCTCTGAGCTGGGGTGGGCTAACAATATGAAAACTTTCAGAAAAAAATTAAATTTATTGAAGCAACTATATACATGTCATCTGCTTATAAATAAGATTTTGTGATGTAATAAAGTTTCTTTTTGGAAGAGAGGTTAAAACAATCTAATTTTTATAACATAAAGCAGGCCTCATTACGGTGAAACCGGTTCAATTTACTTGCACATACAAAGAAGCTGATTAAGTAATGTGCTATACAGCTTTTTAAATAGATTTTTATACATGTTAGAGTAGCAATTTGGTAAGTAGAAAGTAAATTGGGTTTTTATGATGTTATGAATTTATATGATTTCTGACTGTTTTTATTTTAGAAACTCTTAGAGGATGGATTAGTAATTTACATTTCAATAATAAAGAAAGAAAAAAAAAGAAAGCCCTGATTTCAATGAGATCCAAATGCATATTATTATAAATTGTAATATTTGCGGTATTTTTCATTCCTTAATTTTTTACCCTTAGAGGTGAAATGTTTCCTTCAAATTTTATTTTCAGTTGGATTCAGCTTTGATGAAATAAGAATGATTGAAATGGTAATGTATTGTTTAGTCGATCTGAAAACTCCTCATAACAACAAACAAACAACACAACATAATACAGTCGTAAAACAGTAAAATGTAATCTCATTTTGACCAAAATAACTTGGTAAATTGGACATGCGGCGATATTTTTCCTCTAGACAATAAGCTCATAGACCACAGAAATCGTTTCATGAAGTGAATGAGCATATTACATATAGACTTGCTTGTAGTTTTACTTCACGTCATAGCATAAAAGCAATATTCCACAACTTATATAGATATACAAATATAATATTTATGATATGATCTTCATACATTTTACTGTCAAATTCGTAACGCGTGCATGCAGTTGCTTTTCCGTTCAAACTATGATCAAAGTTACTTCCAAGTCACTCCTAACGATGTTTGTTTGTTACTGTTTACACGTACATTCATAGTTAAGGTACTTGTAGTATAGCAACCGTGTACTCTACTGAATATCTGAAAGATGCAAACTTGATTTGAGTGGTATAGGTAAACATTAAAACTAAACTTTATACTTAAGGTACTGCACCCCTCTTCCAGTGTAGTTAACAGTCATGTAATAGCTTGGCAGCTTTCAATGAATCTCAAAACAGTATTTTCAAGAAGACTTAATAAGGGAATAAACTGATGGAGAATTACATTTGGTTAACTGATATGAATCAATCACTTTGAATTGGTTTAGTCAAATTCAATGAAGATGTTAATAATAACATCTTCAGTAAATTTATACAGAATTCAGTACAGTAAAATAAAGCTTTATTTTACTATACTTAATGTTATCAATTGATTAAAATTCATGAATAATTATTATGTAGTCTAAGTATTGCATTACTTTTTCGCTCATCGTTTGAATGGGTATTATAAAAAGTAATACACCTAAAAACCAAACTTTTTAAATCTAAGTTTTAATAAGCTAGTAGTTAAAGCTTAACTTGGCTGCCATGTTCTTGACACTTTCTGTGTATCAATTTTAGGGGTAAACCAAGTATTCATTATTAATGTCGGGAAATGCACGATGAGATAGAAAGGCGTGAGATGAAGCTTTGACATCGTAAGATGAAACAAAACTTTGCGTGAAATGTGTGTTTAGCCCAGTTTCTGTTTCCTCTTTTGTGATTGAGACACACTGCAGTGTGTCGGCCAAGTTCAGGGCGACCCGTGGCTTTTGAATATATTAGAAATATGAGTAGGCAAGTATATCTATACTTTCATACTTATATTATAAATCTGAAAAGGAGTTTGTTGGTCTGTTTGTTTGTTATACTTTCATACCCAAACCACTAAACCGATTTTAAAAATTCTTTCACCGTTGAAAAGCTAGGCTATAGGCTACTTTATATCGTTATTTTTTTTTATGTTAGAGGGGGCAGGCGAGCCGACGGGTCACCCGATGGAAAGTGACCATCGCCGCCCACGAGCGTCCGCAACTCAGGGTCACAAACACGTTGCCGGCGTTTTACCAATGAGTATGCTTTTTTCTTGAAGGTTTTGAAGGTCGTATCAGTCCGGAATACCGCAGACGATAACCCGTTCCTCAAATTGGTTGTGCGGGGCAAAAAGTATCTTGAAAAGCGCACAGTAGTGGAGAGCCAACTATCCAGGTGATGAAGGTGAACATTTTGCCGTGTGGATCGATGGCGGAAAGTTGCGCCTGGTATTAGTCCAAACCATTGCTCGGAGCACTCTCCATGATATATGCGATGGAGAATGCAGAGTGAAGCCACAACTCTACATAACGACAAGGGATCGAGCCGAAAGTAAATAAGTAGTGTGAGTACGAGTAAGTGTACAGTGTAAGAGTAAGTGAACTCTAAAAACATCAGTAGACTTAAGTGAGCATAGCAAAAACCAAGTACAAACTACAACGTACTTAAACTTTACTGCAAACATTATAAATAACCCTACAAAAATAAATAATTATTGCGACTATTGCTAAAAAGTGATAATCGAAAGTGCAATAAAACTTTGACATTAAAAATAATCCTTATCGATGACTTACTGATGCGATCCCTTAGAAAAACGCATCAGAAATGAGGTGATCCGGCAGAGAACCAAGGTCACCGTAATAGCGTACCGGATCAGCAAGCTGAATTGGCAGTGGGCTGGCCATATTAGGTGGTTAGTTAACCGATAACCGTTGGGGAAAACGAGTTCTTGAATGGAGACCGCGTCTCGGCAAACGTAGTGTAGGACGCCCACAGGCCAGGTGGAGTGACGATTTGCGCAAGATGGCTGGCAGGAGCTGGATGCGAGAAGCCCAAAATCGATCTAAGTGGCGTGCAATGGGAGAGGCCTATGTCCAGCAGTGGACCGCGATTGGCTGATGATGATGACTCACTTTAACCGTTCCAGTGGGTTCGAATAGTATATCTGTTACCTACTGAAGACTAAATTCCTTGGAAATCTCAACTGACATCGTGTTGCAGTGGTATACCGTACGGTTTGAAGGGAGCTGAACAAATATGTATGCCGGTTCGAGCTACATATAACCTAGAATCACTTTTTGGGATGTTTGCAAATAAAAAAAAGCCGTGTGGTGTCGTGGGACACCCGATAGGAACGAAGTTGTAACGATCGAGTAAAACTGATTCGGCACATTTTAATTACAACGCCATCTATGAAAGCGGCTATTACCTACATATTTTTCAGTTGGTTTCTAATTAAAACAATTTATACATTGGTAAAATCTCCTTGAGAAATGATTTCCTATCTATTCGATAGATGGCGCTGAATGACTGACATAAAAAGATAGAAATGAAAATATCTGGCTTGCTTTCTATAAGAGAGAGAGAGACAGACTGAGAAACATGCGACGCCGCACAGCTTACAATAGCTTACTATAGCAAAAAGTGTCGTGACCAATTTTCGTAAGAATTTTTTCCGTCTAGCCCTTTCACAACGCGCGAGAATTAACTTCGTTCCAACATCAACAGCTTTTAAAAGTCCACTGCTGGACATAGACCTCTCCTTAGAAAGGAGGTAAAATTTAAAATAATAAAAAAAATATAAAATAAAAAATAAATATAAAATTTATAAAAAATTTAATAATAAAAAAGATCAAAATTGTCGGAAATAACTGCCATTACTCATCATAAAAGACACACAGCTTAAATTAAACATTCGCAGTAAATTTCAAAAAATCTCAACAGAGGGCGTTGACATTTCAGCAGAAAAATTAATCAATTGGAAAAAATGGGTGATAACGATAGCATACATCACTTATAGAAGACCATGTAGAACTATTTGACCTCAGCGACCTTGTGAACAGGAACTGCATAACAATGTTTAGACTCCACAGCTATGAGTACACCTGACAGCTTAAACGATAACAGCGAGATTATAACGAACAAGTTAAAACAATCACTATGGAATTAATGAGTGCCCACCAAGAAATTAAGAATTTAAATAAAGAAAATTGCCGTCTAAAGTCCGACCAGACATCAATAAAAACCATAAATACTTAAAAAAAATGTGCTACCTCAGATAGGAAAAGTAAAACGCCTACTCGTAAAGTGAACTTACTTTCGCATAACAACACATTGTCCTATATATTATCACTAAGCAATGAGGCGATTAATGCTTAAGTCTCTAACAAGCAAACCCAAACTTATAATTTCACTGTGGAATCACCGATAGTACAACAAGCGCTGATGCCTAACAACGATAAAAAAAAGAAACAAGAAGAAAAAAGAAATACTGCATTCTCAAATGAAGGAAAATCGAAAGAATAACTTATGTATAATTAGTAGTAACAATGTAAAAGGCAACTTATCAATCATTGAGGATGTGTTCTCAGATCGATTTGACTACTGTCACTACAAAGTGCCTAATTGTAACTCAAAAGATCCTTCAAACTATTCGGAATAAATAAAAAACTTCACTTTCAACGACTATTGCATTGTTCTATTATGAGAATCTATCTATCTACCCTAGTGACAAGACCAAAAGTAGTGAAGAAACGAAGTCTCTGGTCCAAAAATTCATTTCACCGGAGGAACTGAAACTGCACGTAAGGGACCTTAGAAAAGTGAGTAATGGAGGCGTTCTCATTAGTGCCGCAACTAGAGGGGATATCGAAAAACTAAAGCAGTCAGAGAAATTAGTTTCGTCAGGCCTAAAAATTGAAGAACCTACTGAACGTAATCTGAGAGTCACTGTTGTGGGTGTACCCTTAACCCTGACTGAAAAAGAGGTACTTGAATGCATTTACGAGCAGAACTTGGCAGACAAGTTTCCTGGCGCTTCTCGCGAGTCCTGTCTCATCACCATAAAACTGAGCCTCAAATCAGGTAAGAAAAGCCTTCCTACCTGTAACTATATACTTGAGGTGCCGGCTAACATTAGAAAAGTGCTTATCAATCAAGGGAGAATCTCCATAAACTGGACTTCTTGTCCAGTTAGAGACTTCACGCTGGTGACTAGGTGCTTCAACTGCCAGCAGTTTGGACATGCAGCTAAATATTGCCGTGAAACCAGCCCAATCTGTAACCATTGTGGAGAGCTAGGGCATACCTTTATGGAATGCAACAAAAAAGCTGCACCACCTACTTTTGCGACGTGTAACCGTTTCAAAAGGACAAGTGATCATCAAACTGGTGATGGAAGTTGCCCAGCACGGAAATACGCTGAGGACAAATACATCAATTCTATAAACTATGAGGGCGCCTAAGAGCGCCGGTATTAATTGATAGTGTAAGCACTTATACCTTTTTTATATTTTATTTTAATTAATAATGTCTAAACAGTTGCTCTGTGACCTAGATAATTTTTCTGTGTCTGAGGTTAAATATTGTGAAATCGAAGACTGTGAACAATATGTGCCGAGAGCCATTTCTCGAAATTAACGACTCACCAAACTTTCCACGCAATAATTCCATGTTCACTTGAGTAATGTGAGGTGGTGCAACGTCTTGTTGAAAATAAAGGTCGTCTGCATCAATATCATCAAATTCCGGAAATAAATATTCGGTTCACATCGAGTTATAGCGCTCGCCATTCACAGTAACAGGGTTTCCTTCGTCACTTTCAAAGAAGTTTTGGACAATTTCCAAAAGTTGGTTTGAAGTGAAACGTGACATGATAAAATGGCAAACCTTACTGAACACAAATGTCAAGAGACGTCAAAGATCCATCATCAAACATGGCCCATGGTCAAAACCAGGTCATCCCTATTGGTAGACCTAGTATATATATAGGTATATTTCCTAATAACACTTGAAGTTATCAGTTAAAAAACCCCGTATATAAATATGACATCTTATAGACCCTGCCTTAGTTCATGCGTTCTCTAAATTTTTCGAAAAAATAATACAATCTGCCTCTACATTTCCCTATGGTTATGTTCACAGATGATTGCACGGTTGTGTTTAACAATGAAGAGATTAGTACTACAAACTCAGTCATTGAGGAAAAGATTGCCTCACTAGTAGGATGGCCTGAGTCCCAAAACCTCAAGATTAATAAAAGTAAGACAATTATTATGAATTTTAGACAAAGAGATAACAAATCAATAAATATTGACATTAAATATGATGATAATAGGATTTGTGAGATCAGAGTCTCTAAATTTTTAGAACTGCAAATTGAAAATAACCTTCAGTGGAAACTACAAATAGATAAAATAAACCAATATGCATTATACATACTAAACAAAACAGTAAACATAAGTACAATTCTTACTGCTTACTATGGACTTGTTTCTTCCACGCTAAGATATGGTATTATATTTTAGAGCAATGCAACGGGTCCAGATTTAGTTTTTAAGGCACAAAAACGCTGCATTAAGGCCATTTGTAACATTTGTTCTACTGATACGTGTAAGCCTCACTTTATCAGGCTAAAAATACTGACAATGCCATCTATGTATATACTGAAAACATAATTATTTGTTAAAAGGAACTGGTCAAAATTTGTGACGATTACAAGTAGCCGCAGATGTGGCAGGCTACAATTAGTTCCAGCTAAACCGACATTATACCACAAAAGTGTATTTGTAATGGCGCCAAAAATTTACAACAAGTTGCCCATATATGTTCAATCTGCTGAGACTATACAGATATTTAAAAGTAGACTAAAAGAATTCCTAGTGAATAAAGCTTACTATTTTATTGAAGATTACCTAAATGATAAATTAACATAATAAGTGTAACACATCATATTATTATTATTTTATCTATTGTTACTATCTTGACAATTATAATCAATGTTTTAACCTTTTTTGACAATTTTAATCTATGTGCCTGACAAATTAAAACTTATTTTATTTTTTTCTGACATGTCTTAATAATGCGCTGATATCTATTGTCATTTTTTGATAATTTAACTGTATTCAATTTAATTAATTTTATTTTTGTATGTATAATTATTTGTACACCCCGCATAATGTGGTAGGACATAGTGTACCTCTAACATAATCTAAGACCTGTAACTAACCTAAGTTGCCGAAAATATTCGTTATTTATTCAGTATCACAAATATTCTGGTAAAACCTTAACAGTTATTAGGGTCTCAACAACTGTCCTTTTCCTCTCTCGACTGACATCACATTTATACATTTTTTTACATCTGTCTAACTCATGTTTTACATTTATATTTTCAATGAGATTCATGCTGCCGCATTGCAAATTCTACAATAGCGGACGTAATAACAGGCATTTTCCATCAGTGTATCTTTGATTAAATTATTTAAAAAAATATCTTTGATTTCGTGGTTGCAAAAGCAATATACTAGTATGTATGATGATCCTCGTATCGCGGCGTAAGTTTGTCTGTGGCACCAGTAATGTGAAAGTTTTGGATTATTATTAGGCATGGCCTGCTACAATCATAATGATTTATGAACAATAGTTTAGGTAATTGTGTCCAATGAAGTATTTTCATACGTCCAGATAAAAATCGGGTCATTTTTACACACAAACAAATGTAATTATTGCTTATTTTTACATCACTTAAATAACGGTCAATATTAAAAAGTCAAATTTTACAGTTTTTATAATTAACATATACAATAATGTCAACATCAAAGACTTAAACAATTTACTAAATACAACTTTTCTCTTAATTGCTTAATTAACACCAGTATTTCAATAGTAGGTAAAGATCAAGAAAAATTGAATATAACGAACAGATATTTAAAGTTTTGTTGTCAGCAACAAAACTTTAAATATCTGTTCGTTATTCTGTTCAATTGTTTATTTAGTACCTATGTAAAAAGAAACCTATCGAATGATAGTTTGTTGCTAAAATATATATTATGAAGACTAATGTTTATTGTATGGGATTATTTCATTCATAAGGATGCAGAAAAGTTTACTCTTTTCAAAACCACCATGGCCGAGTGAATAGTGAGGTACTTAGAAACGTTTTCTTTGTCCTACTATTTTTAAAGACTTCGCAGATTTGTATGTGTACCTAAAGCATCCGGCTCTAAGCGTATGACTCGCGCATGACATGAGTGATGTTTTGAACCGAAACAATGAAGCCGACGAACGTATCACGAGGGAGTCTACACAACTCCTCATGACAAGAAGTGTTTGAGCAAAATTGTGTATACGTTTTAGGCAAACTCCCATGAGAAAGTAGATATAACAATGCTTTTGTTTACTTTCATCAGCCTCTGAGTGATGTTTGGTTTCTGTATTATGAAATTTGTACGAAAAAGGAAACAAAGTGAATGAAGTCCCCTGTTACACAAAGCTTTCTAGCGGTCAAAATGGTGAGATTGAATATATCTTCGTACCTAATATCTTTTTCGCCTCTATTTGTTAAAGTTAATATGTGTTACAAAAGGGAGGAACAAAGAGATTTGTACCAATAAATAAATAAAAGACGCATCGAAAAACATTTTTACTTTCACGAATGAAAGATTGACAGGTTCCAATTACTTGTTTTGTTTTTTTAAGTACTAGAGAAATCTGAGTTCTTAGTATCGTCCATTATCCATTGACGTTATTCTCATGCTTTAGCTCTATTCCCATTTATAACGTTTTCATTATTTTAAGGCAGTCACATTTTTTGGTTAGAAATATCACTTTATTAGATAATTCAGAAAACCCTAGCTTAGGTAACATTCATCTATTAATGAGTTTTGTTTTTGAATTCAATTAGTGTTCTGAAGTTGGAAGGAAGATTTAGTAGTTTATTGATGATTGATTTAGTAGTTTGAAGTATTGTTTTGTGGTTTCAAAAGTAATATGTTTATGAAATATATGTGTGTGTTTGCAATGGCCATGCATCATGCCATTGCAAACACACACAAACAACTAAAGGTAATAATTGGCAACAATAATAAGCGGGCTTCTTTCTTAACTCTTGTTTGCATTACTTTCCACACTATGGTACCATTTTTTTTTCCTTTTAACAAGTTGTAAAAGTTTTGCGAATCGAATCTTTATTTTCTTTTCGCGGTGTACAGCTACGATATCTTATCATTAAATAGTTGGTAACAGGAGTTTTTGGCTGCAAATTCGAACAGGATAGTGAAATCACTGTTAGCAATAACAATAAAACAAGGATCGGAAAAGCCATTCTAAGGCCTGTTCGTACTCTACCATTATTGTTAGAAACTTACAAACTATCCGGATTCATAAGTCATAAAGTTACATAGATTCAAAGCTAATTTGTAAGTTAAATATAATGGATAAAGTTAAACAATCTACACATCTACCTAATAAAGTTGTAAATTTTATGTATGATTGTGATGTTGATAATGAAATTTTATATCTATTTTTTTCTGAATTTTATGAAAAAGCTATAAAAGTATAATAATAATTATACACATTACTATCTTTTATTTTTATTTTATACCTGTCAGTGTCATTATTGTCATACTTATTACTTTGGTATGAAAAAAATTAATCGAAAAATCGTAAAAAAACGCAATCGGTTATTGACATTGGTTAACTATATCAAAATTTATTATAATTCAAATATTAATGTCTGTTAATGGAGTGGACGGCAAACGCTCCGTAGGAGATTTATGAAAACATTGAAATTCTTCGTCCAATCTTTACCATGAATCGTGTGAATATGAGACTTACTGAGCGAAAATCGTGCTTTACAAAGTAAAATATTGATATTTATTTATATATTTATATAAAATGAAATTTACCCATAATAATTTGAAATTTTACAAGCACTTCTACCGGGCCCGGCATTCAGTGATAAGTTTTACGTAAGAGTCTGAGTTTTGCAAATACGCTTCAATTTGCTGCTTCTATATCACACCTCCAAGTTCATCAACTCCTCCTTCTACGTCCAGTCAGTTCTTCTGAAATGTGCTTCTTGTTGAAATCAGGATGTTAACAAACCACATTGCATTCAAGACAAAAGTGTGCGATCTTCTTTTTTTTATATTAGAGGGGGCAGACGAACAGACGGGTCACCTGATGGAAAGTGACCATCGTCACCTGTGAACGTCTGCAACTCAGGAGTCACAAACACGTTGCCGGCCTTTTAGGAAGGAGTACGCTCTTTTCTTGAAGGTTTGAAGGTCGTATTGGTCCGGAAATACCGCAGACGATTACACCGTTAACACCGTTATTAAAAGAACAGATTGGTCCTAATGAGATCATTATATTCATAAGTTCTGTACTTCCTGATCGAACAAAGGATCCAATATTATAGGACAGGTAAAGACATTTAATATAGTTCATGAACCATGCAAATAAACCCCGAGGTGGCGAAAACCACCGTGGTGTTCCTCTCCTTGCCCATGGCCGGGGATGCGAGAATCGCTATTGCATTTTTAGGCACGCCCCGACAGGCATTGACCCGTCTTTCACAAAACGGGTCTCGTCACCCTTCGGTCGCAGTCCTCTAGAAGCGCACATGAAACAAAAGAGCCCGAGAGGTAGAGCACAGTAGTGCGCTGCCTCTCGGGCTTGTATCTCTCTCTAGCCTTCTGCGGGTAGAGACAGCGGTACTGCGTTCTGTCTCCCATCCTGCCACTTTCTTTGTGAACATCAAATGTTCGCAGAAGGAAGCGATGGCGCTCCATATACTCTCGCTCTAGACCATGGACAAAACCAAAGTCAAAGGCGAAACGCTACTCACAGAACTGACTGCCGGGATAAGATCGAGACGCTGGCTGGCCCAAGCTGGGCATTATGCGTATGAAGTGCCGTCTCGTCAGGGCAGGCCGATCCGACACCAACTGCCAACTGTCGAAAGTGTGGCCCGAGATTCTAGCCGCTAACCAGGACGAGTCCAATACGGTACGGATGGTAATTCATTGTACGTTCGATGCCGATACGGACGCCTTCCACCACGATATGGGACCCTGGAGATGGGCCAGGATTGATAGATTTGTGCAAAGCGACCTCCAAGCCCTACCGCCGGAACAGAAGTAAAATATATCAACTCCAAAAAAAAGGGACGTAACAGGGTTATGATTAGAATTAATTACTCGATTTTATTGACGAAGAATTATCGAAGAAGACCTTATAATTCATGAGTTGTCGTCGTGCTATTTTCGATTTCCCGAATGAAGTTATACAACGCGACCTAATTTTCATTCGGTAGCAGTAAGTTAGGTTTGGGGATCATTCAGTTTTGGCTGGCGGTAGTTTTATTTAAAGTCTTTTATTTCATTTGGTCCAATTTGAAAAGTAGTTCAGAGCCCTAAAGGATAACAGAAAATATCGTGGGGTGACGGAAACTATTCAGAACTATCCGGTGACGGAACGGTCCTTGTGGCTTGTGGTAACGGATTGAGAATACGAAATGTCACCATCTCTATTCATCCCGTGGGTGTAGTAAAGGTATAGTAGGTAAAAACCACCATTCTAAGGAGCTACCTCTGCCGAGCAGTGGACTATCAAAAGGCTGCGATACTATTAAATGATGATAATGATTACAACGGAAAATATACTTTTAGTTAGTTACCGGTTAAGACAAAACTAACACCCACAATTAAATTATTGTAGCTTTTTTCAAATAGAAAAATCTAGTTGAAAAGATTAGTCCAACTTAATATTTTTCTCAAATACAGCGTCGAGACAAGCGTCGCTACGCTACTGTCACAGTCTTGTCATGGAACCTCATCTGTCACAAATGTTTTCAGTTCTTGCCGTTCAGAATGCTACACTTACAAAGAGACAATAAATTACTAAAATTGTTTTCTTAAATAAATATGATAAAATCTCTTTTACTTGGTCGGTCCAAAGTCCAATATATAGGCCTATATGTTGTTTTTTTTCGTAGAACGTGTTGTGATTTCATTACCAAAAATTTCGTATAGACGAGCTTTATTTCCAACTCTATTTTCAATATCAACTTTATTAGTAGTTGTTTGGTCGAGATGGTAAATAGGTTCGCTTTATTATACACATCGATTTTGCCAAATCCATAAAATTAACATCGCACAACTCTACCATAGCGGAATACATTAAAATATAGTTTCAAATAGCTAACAGTAGCAAAGTACGATATTGTATTATGGATTATTTAATTAGGACATATTTCCCTGCATTCGCAGGGATTAAAACTAATAAAAACATTTTAATATTGATTTCGATTTCTCACCTTGCCATTTTTCTTAAATACGTAGACATAAATCATATTAATTTTAATGGTAAGATTTAAAAAGTCACGTCAATTCAAAAGAGAGCAAAAGCATTTTACAGTTGAGCAGAAATTGTGCCCTTGTATGTCGGACATGTCCTTGTATGAAGATATGTATATGTAACTTGGTACAAAATTATGTTTGCTTACAATACCTACTTACAAAGTTAGAATTAATAACTTACAAGAGTAGAACCTGCTTCCAGGAACGTTTTTTCATACTTTTATTTTTGTAAACTTATGTAAAATAAAATACAATAATTTTATTTTTGCTAAATAGGTATTTCTGAGAGAAGCTGACTTTTCTAGTTACCTTAGGTATATGCATAAGTTATTTAGTTCTTTCGTTGCCTTTATAGATTTACAAACATAATAGGGGTTAAATTATGAAGTTGCCGTTGTATAGGTCGTTCTGTGACCTCCGTCGCCTGAGTCACCTGCGTTACTTGGTCCGTTCACGAGCCTGGCGGGCCGGGAGAGTTCTAAACCGCTCCCGGTCCCGCTCTGCCATCTACTTCGCAAGCATAAGTTGCTCGCAGAAGGAGACGGCGGAGTTCCAGGCACTCTCGCTCCGCACCATGGCCGCAATCATTTTACCGAGCGAGAGAACTCCCACCCCGATGGCCGCCACGAGGTCACGCCTCTCCTCCACCCACGCCGAGCATTCTGCCATCGTGTGGAGCACCATGTCCACGATCCGGCCATCGCAGTGGTAGCACTCAGGTGTTTTCTCCTTGCGGATCAGACACAGGTGATCCCCGAAGCATCCTTTCCCAGTGATCACCTGCGTCAGCCGGTATGAGAGGGTCCCGTGATGCCTCTCGAGCCAATGCTCCATAACGGCGTGACCGACATACTTTAACCCCTAATATTTAAATTACTGTTTTATTGTACAACATACATTTAGTTCGACATACATAAAGTAGCAAAAACCGTAAACCGAAAAATTATATACGTTGTGTTTATTTTTATACAAATGTAAGAATGGAAGCTAAAACTAGAGCAAAGCTTTTACTTCTGAAGTATTTTGAGCTCATATTACCGGGATATTACGAACTCGAGTTCCTTGCTGGTCAGTGTACAAAACAAGTGTGTGTAAATTCAAAGAGAAGTTTATACAAAAGTTGTACTGTGTGACATCCCACAAGAAAATTCACAACCCAATGCGGGTTGTGAATTTTCTATATTTTCTGTTAGTTTACTACTATTTCAATCCTTTACTGTAGCTTTCTTCCAATTTTATTTTCTTATGCATTGTTTGTCATTTTATTTATCTTCTTGTATGGACTGATGCGTCTAATCGTAAGTTTATCAAACCGTTGTATATGCAATTATCTGTTTATTCCTCATTTTTATTCACATACGCTCACTTTGTTATATTACAGAATATGTTAACATAATAATTTACAAAAAGTAACAATTGTTCCATTTTACTGTATTTTATATTTTCAAATATTATAAATCCTGTTATAATGATAGTAAATACAACTAACTATCCTACTCAGTGGTTGCAAACACTAATTTTTAAGCAACTATAATATATTATTTATGAATAATAATGAAAATAATATATCTACACGGATAGTACGCTGAGCTAGGACAGATTACCAGGGGGTGCTAGGCTAGAAAACCTCCCCGTGGTGCACCCTGGAAACGCTGGCGATGGTACTGTTTCCTCCTTGTCCTCTTGGAGGAGAGGATTATCGCCAGCGGCCAATATTCTAGCAGAAGAGGTAGCCGTTCATCGGCTCTCGGGCAAGGCCTGGTCCAGCAGGGTGGGCGTGTCTGCCGGTTGCCCTGCTGGCTCTTCGCTCTTCGGAGCATGGAGGAGGAAACCTCGGTAAAAAACCGGATGGCGAGGCCCTGTAGGGGCCACAGTTTCTCCGCTGACAGCGGTGGAGAAAGGAGGACGGGCTCGGCGTGTACTGACACTACCACCGAGCAGGCAGGGGGACGTAGTCTCCCTGTCAACCGTCGGCATATCGTAATCCCGAGAAGAGCGCTGTGGTTAAGTCTCGCGGCTCTGATCGGGGGCGAGGGTCTTGGCTTAACCGCCCGGACCGCGAGGAAGATAACCTCTCTAAAAAATTCCCCGAATCCCGTGTTCTGGTGCGTAGCCAGGGGATGCATGGCGGATGGGAAGTTCAGTCTCGAGCGCACTCCAAGCCGAGGTACCTGCGGACCCCTCGGTTGGGTTAAAAACTTACGCTTGCCCGGGTAATGGGGGATCTCTGCCCGGGTGGACCTTTTAGTTCTCCCCCACTCGTGGGATTTATTATGGACAATAACCAAAACTCAAAACAAAAAACGATCGGAAATAACCAACAACGGAAAAAGGCTAGTCAAACGGATACGGCAACGAAGGCAAGGAAGGAGAAGAAGAACAGTGGAGTGGATGGGTCGTCCACTGAGGGTGAGGTGGCGTCGGGAACGCCTATCTCGGTGGGACTCCCAGAAGTCAGTCTGACGCTGGTCTCTGGGAGCCGAAGAGCATCAGATCGGCTGCGTTCCGGATCCGCCGTTTCGTCGGATGGCGCGGAGGCCATGGAGGCGGAGCGAAGCGACAGCCGGAAACGCGGACGCTCCAGGGACGAGGAAACCGATACGTCCCAGGAGATGATGCCACCAAAGGTGGCAAGCTCCGACCGCGCTCCCCTCCATCGGCTCCCCAAAAGCCGAGGAGGGGGGGAACCCGCCCAGGCGCCGGCCAAGGCACCGTCCCAGGCGCCGGCCAAGGCGCAGGCCAAAGTGCCGGCCAAGACGGGGCCTAAAACGGCGCCGAGGAGCGGAGTGGCATTCCCTCCGCACCCCACTCCGACACCCCTGCCGGGCCCCTCCGCACCTGCCCCCTCCAACGAGGGTTGGCAGGAGGCGAGGGGCTCCAAGAAGTCCCGAAGGCGGGCCAGAAGGGCTGCCCAAAAAGCAGCCCAAGCCCAGCCTTCGCCACCGGTGGCAACGGCCTATGCAAAGAGGCCGCGGAAGCTGCAGCCGCCCAAAACCGCGGCTGTAGTGGTGACCGTGTCCCCGGAGGCGGCTGACGGCGGGCTGTCCTACGCGGCCGTTTTTAAAAAGGCCCGGGACAGCCTCGCCAACGATTTTGGAACGTGGGGGTCAAGATGCGCCTCGCCCAAACGGGAGCTCGAGTTCTCGAGTTCCCAGGGGCTGAAGGCGCCAAGACGGCGGACACTTTCGCTGAGAGGCTGCGGGGTTTATTCGCGACCACAGATGGTGTCAAGATCGCCAGGCCTACCAAGTGCGCGGAGCTGCGCATCTCGGGCCTGGACGACTCTGTGACGGCCGAAGATGTCCGCGCTGTAATCCGGGAGAAGACGGGGTGCAGCGCGGACAACGTCAGGGTCGGCACCATCCGCCCCGGTCCAGGGGGGCTTGGCGCCGTGCGGGTCAGCTGTCCCGTAGCGTCGGCCAAAGTATTGGCTGACGCCGGCAGGCTGCTCATCGGTTTCGTGAGCGCTAGGATCGCAGTCCTGGCGGCGAGACCGATGAGGTGTTACAAATGCCTAGCATCGGGGCACACGCGCGTCAAGTGCCAAAGCTGCTTCGACTGCAGCGGACTATGTTTCCGCTGTGGTCGACCGGGGCATGTGGCGGTGGAATGCTCTGCCGCTCCTCACTGCCCGGTGTGTGCGGCGGGTAACAAGCCCGCCAATCACCAGATGGGGCAGGGGGGCTGCAGGCCTCCCCGCAACTCTCAGCAAGCATCGGGGGCTAGCCAGTCGACCCAGGCTGCCTCCGATGTAGTTCGTGCGTCGACGTCGTCGCCCATGGAGGAGGATGTAGAGACGATCCAGTAATGGATCGGGTCTCCAGCCTCCTGGTCCAGACGAACCTGAACCACTGTGCCTAATTATCAGAATTCGCCTAATTAATTACCCTAATGTATCAACAGCTACAAACATTAGTCCATTATGTCACTCGTTTACGCAGCTTGTGGATACCTTCAGACATTAAATTAATATTAGTACACGTTAATGTTACACGTAGCTGTCGCGACTCGGGTCGTGTTAAATAGCCGTCGACGTGCCTAGAATTTAACAGGTGTAACAGCTACCAAGAGGAAATTTGCCGGATAATAGTGGCGATAAAGGTAACACTTGAAATGATAAACATTTGCACCGACAAGTAAAACAGGAAATTGAATAGTTCATTAGTCAAAGCAGTTATATGTATGGGTTTTTGGTTTATGTTTCTTTGTATTTATCTAAAATGAATGCACTTGGCGGAAATAAAAGAGTAGTTGTTCATTAATGTTTATGTTTTTAAAAATATATAAGTATTATCAGCAGTCTGGTTACCATAGCACAGGCTCTGCCTAGTTTGGGATCAGGCGGCCGTGTGTGAGATGTGTGAGGTATATTATTATTAATCAATCATCATCAACAGCCTTTAATGGTCCACTGCTGGACATAAGCCTCTCCTTAGAAAGGAGGTTTTGGCCTACTATACCACGCTGGCCAGACGGGTTGGTATAGGGTTTACAGGCTGCCTCCGATGTAGTTCGTGCGTCGACGTCGTCGCCCATGGAGGAGGTTGTAGAGACGATCCAGTAATGGATCAAGTCTCCAACCTCCTGGTCCAGACGAACCTGAGCCACTGTGCCGCGGCGCAGGATCTCTTCCTGCAAACCATGGCACAGTGGTCGGTAGGTTGCCGTAGTCGCGGAGCCCTATTCTGTCCCTCCCCGTCCCTGTCTGTGGCTCCGTGGCAGTCGTCGGTTCCACGACGGCTCATTCCCCGCCCTTGTCGCTAAGAGACAAGGGCACTGGATATGTTGCCGTCGAGTGGGGGGGGATCACCATATATGGTGTTTATTTCTCCCCCAACCGGAGTTTGAACGACTTCGAGGTTTTCCTAACCAGCTTGGAGATCTCGATACGGCGACTAGCGTCTGGGCACGTCCTTGTGCTGGGGGACTTCAACGCAAAGTCCATTGCGTGGGGTTCCCCCAGGACGGACGCAAGGGGCGAGGCCGTAGAGGAGTGGGCGGCCTCGGTGGGCCTCTGTCTTCTCAACAGAGGCTCCACCAACACGTGCGTGCGACAGCAGGGGGGGTCGATAGTGGACCTTTCGTTCGCTACCCCTGCCCTCGCCGCACGAGTAAGGAACTGGCGTGTCCTGGAAGAGGTTTAGACGCTCTCGGATCATCTGTATATCCGATTTGAGCTCTCCCGGACCCAGGACTCCAGTAGGGGTCACGTGGCGCGGCGTTTATCCCGCTTTCCGCGGTGGGCTGTTGCCAGACTGAACCGGGACCTACTAGAGGAGGCAGCCATAATTCACTCGTGGCTGTCTCCTCAGGCTCCGACCGAGGAGGTCGACGTGGGGGCTGGTCGCTTTCGCGATGCGATTACGCATATCTGCGATGCGGAGGTCTACTGGTGGTCCCAGGAGCTGGCGGACCTCCGTGCGGCCTGTACACGTGCCCGGAGGTCCTACACGCGCAGTCGGCGGCGTCACCGTGGAGACGGTGAGGAGGACCGGCTTCATGGTCCGACAGGCGCGGAAAACTCTGAAGCTGGCCATTAGCCGCGCCAAAGAAGAAAAGAGACAGGAGATGCTGGAGGGTCTTAATCGTGACCCCTGGGGTCGCCCTTACCGCGCGGTGCGACAAAAGCTCCGCGCGTCGGGCCCCCCCCCTTACGGAGACTCTCCAGCCCAGCTTCCTGCGAGAAGTGGTTGAGGGCCTTTTCCCACAACGAGCGGAACGCACTCCCCCGGCGATGGCCTCCTTGGCCGGAGACGACGGGGAGCACGGGGAGGATAATGTTCCACCCGTCCGGGATTCGGAGGTAGGGGCGGCTGTTCTACGGATCCGTTCCAAGAACACCGCCTCTGGGCCAGACGGGGTACCGGCCCGAGTGCTGGCCCTGGCCCTCAACCACATGGCAGACCGCCTCGGGGAGGTGTTCGACGCTAGCTTGGCGTCGGGACGCTTCCCTGACTGCTGGAAGAGCGGGAAGCTGGTCCTATTAAGGAAGCCGGGACGGCCTGCCGATTCGGTCGCGGCCTATAGGCCCATCGTGCTGCTGGACGAGGCGGGTAAATTGTTTGAGAGGGTTCTTTCTGCCCGCATCGTCCGGCACCTCTGCGAGGTGGGCCCCGATCTGTCGGACGCCCAATTTGGTTTAAGGCGGGGCGTTCGACAGTCGACGCCGTGTTGCGCCTGAGGGCCGTGACCGAAGAGGCCGTGAGCTGTGGCGGCGTGCTGTTGGCGGTGTCACTGGACATCGCCAACGCATTCAATAGTCTGCCATTCAGCTGCATCAGGGAAGCACTCCACTATCATGGGGTGCCAAAGTACCTGAGGCGGCTAGTGGCAGACTATTTAGAGGAGCGTACCGTCGTGTACGAGGACCGAGAAGGTAATCTGAGGTGTCGGCCCATGTCGTGCGGTGTTCCACAGGGGTCTGTTCTTGGACCCCTCTTGTGGAACATAGGGTACGACTGGGCCCTTCGCGCCGATTTCCCCCCCGGGCTGGGTGTAATCTGTTACGCAGACGATACCCTGGTGACATCCCGGGGGGCAAACTTCCAAGAGGCGGCGCGCCTCGCCACAGGGGGAGTCTCCCTGGTGGTCGGGCGCATTGAGGCGCTGGGCTTACGGGTGGCCCTAGATAAGACGAAGGCCCTGTTATTTCAAGGGTCCCGTCGTGGTCCACCCCCTGGCGCCTCAATCGTGGTCAACTCGGTTCTCGTACCGGTTCGGGCCCAGATGAAATATCTGGGCCTGATCCTCGACGGGAGGTGGCTCTTCGACGAGCACTTCCGACAGCTTGCTCCAAAGCTGGTCGGCGCTGCGTCTGCCCTAGGGCGACTTTTGCCCAATATGGGTGGACCCAGCGTCGCGACAAGACGGCTGTACACGGGGGTTGTCCTTTCAATGGCACTGTACGGTGCACCGGTGTGGGCGGCGGCTCTGACCGCCCAGAATAGGGCACGCCTGTGGCGCCCTCAGAGGGTAATGGCGGTCAGAGCCATACGCGGTTACCGCACCGTTTCGACGAAGGTGGCATGCGCGTTGGCCGGAACTCCACCGTGGGATTTGGAGGCGGAAGTGCTCGCCGAAGTTTATCGGCGAGTGGCTGACTCCCGGGCGGAGAGCGGATTTCGCCCTCCGCCCGAGGATGTGCGCGAGTGGCGCGAAGCCACTCGCCGAGCCACGATGGCTCGTTGGTCGTTCCGGCTGGAGACTCCACGCGCTGGCTTCGCCGCCGTGGAGGCTCTCCAGTCGGTCATCGCCGAGTGGGCAGGGCGGCAGCACGGGACCCTTTCCTTCCGGCTGACGCAGGTGCTTCCCGGGCACGGTTGCTTCGGAAAGTACCTGCACTCGGTCGGTAGGAGGGAACTGAGTCCCGCCTGCCACCACTGCGACTGCAGTGAGGACTCGGCCCAGCACACGCTGGCGGTCTGCCCCGCATGGGCGGCGCAGCGCCGGGCCCTCACTGCAGTCATCGGAGTGGATCTCTCGCTACCGGCCGTAGTACGCTCCATGGCCGGTAGCGACAGTTGTTTTACCGCGGTCGCAACCTTCTGCGAGGTAGTAATCTTGCGGAAGGAGGCGGCGGAGAGGGCCCGGGAGGACGACCTCCACTCGGACCCGATCCGCCGCCGGCGAACCGGGCGGCGGAGGCCCGCCTATCACAGCCTCATGCCGCCCTGAGTGTGGCCGCGGGTGGACGGGGTGGGTTTCCCCTCCACCCGCATTAGTTTGGCCAGCCGCGAGGGGGCGGCGTCCGCGTGTGCCGGACGTCGCCTAAAGAGAGGAAAAACATTGAGACGGAGCCCGCACCAGGAGCGGGCTGGCGCTAGGAGGGGTCCGGATGTCTTAACAACAGCTGTTCCCGGATCCCTCCTGTTACAGGCGCAGAGTGGCACACCGTGTGGTTTTAGTCGGTCCGAGTCCGACACACCACCTCCCGTGTGGAAGTCCGAGGGGATTTCCACACGTTAAAAAAAAAAAAATAAAGGACAGATTACCAGACTACGTATAAGAACAAGCTTTCTGAGAATATTCTACTACAGTTTTACTTTTCTAATATCGCTACTATAGTTTTACAATAGTGTAACTTGGTCTAATTATTGTCTAAGATCGATTTTAAATTAAAATTTCATACATTGTTACATATTATATTGGTTGTCAAATAAATAAATATTATTATATAAATATTAAATAAATATTCAATCGTTAATGTTCAATGATAAATTTCTTATGAGTACATGAACTTTGAAAAGTCCGATACCTCCGACCAGGTAATGAACTCGAATAGCTGTAAGCTTAAATTGCAAATGGTAAGGGCATTCAAAAATAATATTTAAACTCTGCTTTATATTTGGCGCAGACTGCGTGTACGAGTACTCACAAAAATATGTGAATTCAGGGTTTTTCTTCAATTTTCCTTAGTGATTGACCAGATGTGTTATTTAATGTTTTGAGGCAAAGAAAAATCGCTTTTCTTCTAAAATAGCCACTCAAAACTTTATAGCAGAAGATCCTTTAAGATAGAGTGATAGGAAAATATATAGCGACATCCAAATATCGGTTCTGGACCATCAGCATAATAATAACATTGTAACGACCGCGGACTCACTGTCGTAAAACTTAAACTCGTATTAGGAGACGAAGGTCAGGACGTCTCACTTAAGCTGGCTGCAGATTGCGAGCAGAAAGAAATGTCACCGCGACGCTTTCCTTGGTATTGAAAGGGGACCTATATTTGTTTGTGTGTTTCCGAATTTTCACATTCGGTTAAGGAGATATAGAAAAGGACATAAGGTATGGTCACTATAATCAAGAAACCCGTTACAGTTCCCGAGAGGTAAAAATAATAATTTTACTAATGATCTTATTTTGAACTTGTCATAGTCAAACATTATAATTGACTATGTTGTGAAATATATGAATCTGTACCCAAAAATACGGTCATAAAAATAATATATGTTGTGCTTACATATATAATATTACAAAATTTCTCCATCCAAGTCATTTGTAATTACACAGTTATTGAAATTTGTCACGAGTGGTGTTAAATTGAAAGTGGCAAATTGCTCATCTTCACTTGCGAGGAGCGAAATGTCTAAGACAAATGTTGGCGTGCTCTTCCGACGGTTGTACCGTGGTCCATTACAATCCAACTTCAAGAAAAGAATGTGATAAAGCTGCTTCCGGAAATGGTCCATTCGGCGCCCTTTTTCAGAGCTATCGAGTATTAGCAATTTGCTTTGTATTAGACAGTAGGGTCCTAAAAGTGTTGGGAGAGATAAGGAAAAAAGCTTTGATAATTAACTCTAAAAGCGTATACCGGGAATGTGAATTGAACGGTGCGATGAAACAAATATACTCGAATATATTTTCTTTACGCTGTTTGATTCCAGATATTTATTGTTTATTTTAAAGTATTGAATCTATTATCCCATAATGCATTTAATACTTTATAAGTTGTGTAATAGTTTATAAGTTGTTGTGTAACTTTTTTGGGTTTTTTTGATTTCATTAATTTTTTCTAATTATTAAATTTTAATACATAGGTGTTACTAAGTTCTAAACTTTTGCGTTTGAAGGCGAGAAGCGCTGTTTTACATAACAATGAACCTCTTTATACACCGAGTAAACACTTAATATCATACAATAATACACAATTATAGTAATGGTGTGTTGCGGGGTTCCCCAAGGCTCTGTTTTAGGCCCTTTGTTGTGGAACCTCGCTTACGATGTGGTCCTACGCACCAGTCTGAATTCTGGCCTTAGTGTTGTCTGCTATGCAGATGACACTAAGTAGTACTACTAGTACTAGTAGTACTAGTAATACTGGCTAGAGGGTCACACTTCGACGAGGTGCTTCGGCTCGCCGAGCACGGGGTGGCTTGTGTCGTGGGAAAGATTCATGAGCTGGGTCTGAAAGTGGCGCCTCGGAAAACTGAGGCGATATGGCTCCATGGCCTACGTAAGCGCCAGGAACCACCCAACTCATGTCTCCGGGTGGGAGACGCTGAAGTCCAGGTGGGCCGGTACATGAAGTACTTAGGCCTCATACTGGACAGTCGGTGGAGCTTCGAAGAGCATTTCGTGCGATTAGTCCCCCGAGTGCGCGGGGTAGCGGGTGCACTGCATCGCCTGCTGCCCAATCTCGGGGGACCACGGGAAGAAGTTCGCCGTCTCTATATAGGGGTCGTGCGATCCATGGTGCTCTATGGGGCGCCCGTCTGGTCTAATGACTTGGCGGGTGCCTCCCGCTGCAAGGCTCTACTCAGAAGCGTACAGCGGTTGATGGCCATACGGGTCGTACGGGGTTATCGTACCATCTCGTTTGAGGCGGCGACGGTTCTGGCTCGATATCCACCCTTCGACATTCTGGCCGACATGGACGTGATGGTCTATGACCAAGTCCGTTCTGTCGGTCGGAATGGTGAGGAGGCCGCGCCGGATCATGAGCCCGGAATGCTACGGCGGAACGCGCATACGCAGGCTTTGCAAGCGTGGCAGGCACGGCTTGTAATCCAGGGCTGTGCTAGCCAACGCGCCGTCGGAGCCGTTCTGCCGAGCTTCGAAGCGTGGGTAGGGAGGAACGACTGTGTCACCTACCGATTGACTCAGATGCTTACCGGGCACGGTTGCTTCGGTGAGTATCTGAATCGAATTGGACGGGAGGCCACGGCACAATGCCACCATTGCGGGTCCGACCGGGACTCCGCCCAGCACACGCTGGAGGACTGCCCTGCATGGGAGTCCGAACGTCAAGTCTTGGTCGGACAGATCGGACGAAACCTGTCACCGCCAGCATTAATCGCGACAATGCTGGCGAGTGGCGAGGGATGGGCAGCCGCGGTCTCCTTCTGCGAGGACGTTATGCTTCAAAAGGAGGCCGCAGAGCGGGATCGGGAGAGGGCCGATCCCGCTCGAAGGAGGCGGAGAAGGGGACGCGGCAGAGGTCGTTAACTCCCCAATCGCCGCCTAAGGGTCACTGCGGCCACATCTTGGGGCGATGTGACCACTGTAAACGACCCGAGACGGATGACACTCCGGTGCTGCCGGGGGTGTCGTCTAAGGCGGGACGCCGTTGCGTCTTTTACTCTGTAGAGCAGTGAGAGACGCGATAGCTTCCTGCCCCAGGGTGACTACGGTCACTCCGGGATGTGCCTCAGACATGAGGTACGGCAGGGAGGACTCCAGAAGTCGCCGATGCGTTCCTGGAGCTCCTCCCGACTGCCGAGGTAGGCCGCCGCGGGGTTTAGTGGGTAGACCAGTTCCCCGGGAGTCCCACACACGCCCTGCGTTTTCCCAACGGAGGGTATGATGTGAAAAGCATTCTCCGCGTGAAAAAAAAAAAAAAAAAAAAAAAGGTATTACATATAAACCTATTGTATATATAAACTTATGACACATTATTATTATGTTAACTATTAGCTTTGTAAGTAAGTATAAAGTTATAATAGTGAAAATAATTGTACTAAGTTTGTAGTAATCTTAGGTATTAGGTTAGATTTTTGTAAACCATATTTACAGGTGCATTCTACTTTTTCCTAGACATTATAAATTAAATAATTAGTTTCATGTCGAACAGACAAACAATTTTATCTGTCTTGAACTTCCTTCTTTTGCGCTAAGGTAATCACTATCTTCTATGAAATCGCAAGAAGTCTAATTTAAATCTTATTTCTCAAAGAAACTTCGAGCATACTGAGTAGTCTCAAACTTACATAATCCTCAAATATGCGACACATGTGTATAACCACATAATTTCTCCATGGCGGAACTTCAGTGAGATTTCGTTAATAAGTCTCTTTAGTTTATCTGTTCAGATGCCTGAAACATTCCATTCCATCTGCATTCGTAGCAGTGACGTAATTATGGAAGTTCGCTGTGGCTAATGTATGAGGAATCTTCAGAACATTATCTTCTTTACGGGGGTGTGATTTGTAAATGCGGGCCCTTTGATCGCTACAGTGGAATGAAACAATTTCTAATTAAAATAGAAGTAGTATTTAAATTGTTCTCTGAATATATAAATATTTTGAACATGACAAGAAAGTGGTGGTAACCTAACCATAATGGCTAAGTTATTTCTTTTTTCAAACAAACAATTCAAAAGGAACAAATTTTGAATTCACCCAAAATACCGCTAGAATAGTTAAACTATTACTACAACTGCCTTGAATTTTGTGTGTAAATTATAGAAAAGAAAACTACGCCATTCAGTGTATTTATAGTATGTTTAAGTTTATTATTTATTCCAATCAAATTCAACGCAAAGGAACAAAAAAATCACTTACAGACTTCATTTCTACTGGTAAGACGACCAATTGTCAGAACATAAAAACTATGGGCGTTTTGATTTATTTCGTCCGCTGTAATCTGTCAGTGAAGTTTCTTGTTTCCGCAAATCTGTGACTGTGATCAATCTGTTGGAGTTTCGACCTTTCATTTTATTCTTTTCGTTATTAACGATTGTAGCTGGTTTCTTATATACGCTCGATTAATTTGGACCTTGTTTGTTATGCCATTTTAAAAGAATAGCTTATTATTCAAAGGTAAACTGTAATTAAAATAGTGCGTCATTATTATGTACATATTATTACACATTAATCATCGAGTTTTGATGTTGTTGATGAATTAATGCTGTTACAAAATTAACACAGTTATCAAGTTTCTTATCAATAAACTTTACTTTGTCCACAAGGCTGTGTGCTATCACCCACACTGTTTCTTCTGCATGTCAACTACCTTTATACCAGCCGCCCCAATATTTCTCGGGAAAACGTCATCGAGAGTCGAAACAAACTTGTGTCTGAAATTAAAACTTCCTCAAGGGAGGTTTCAGATTTGGGCCGACTAAATCTAGTCCAGTTGAACCCAAAATAGGCAGAGGTCTGTGCGTTCACCGCAAAAAAGATACCATTTGTAGTATCACCTCAGTTTGAGAGCACCTCCCTAACTGCCTCACCCAGCATCGGAATCCTAGGCATCGACATATCGAGCAAAGTCCAGTTTCGGGGTCACTTCGAGGGTAAGAACAAATTGGACTTGAAGACTCCGAGCCAGCCAAGAGAACTCCGGCTCCCCGCCTTCAACTCTATAAGGCGCAAGTCATAAAAGGCCGGCAACGCGTTTGTGACTCCTGAGGCAGACGTTCATGGGCGGCGATAGTCACTTTCCATCAGGAGAACATACGTAGAGTTATATAGGCGTTACGTAGAAATGTGGCTTCACTCTGCATTCTTTATAGCATATCATGGAGAGTGCTCCGAGGAATTATTCGGACTTATACCAGCCGCAACTTTCCGCCATCGTGCCACACAGCAAAATTTTCATCCTCATCACCTGGATAGTTGGCGCTTCACTACTGTGCGCTTTTCGAGACACTTTTTGCCCCGCACAACCAATCTATGGAATGAGTTCCGTCTGCTCGTCTGCCCCCTCTAACATAAAAAAAAAATGTATTTATCGTTCGTAAGAGCTTCTAGGTATGCATTCACTTTTGACGTTAGAGAACTGGGACTCAATGGCAATAATCAGTTTTAGATATATATGTATAAAAAGGAAGCAATGTAAGAACAATATTTACTGCTTATAATTAGAAATTTGACATGCACCTACACACTAGTACACACACATATATATATGTGGTATAAGTTATAGGTAGAATATTTAAATAGGTTTATTAAGTTGTTTGTTTTCCGTACGCTAGCAATATTTTTATATTTTTGAAGTATGGCAACTCGCAGGTGGAGTTGTCAAGGATGGAAGATGTGGTAAAAACGAGACTGTAATTGGTGTTGTGTAAAAATAAAGAAATATCCTATACTTCCGAGACATTTTACTTATCACACCCCACAACTTTTTGGGGGCTCGTCCGGGATGTGATTACATTGTTTTGGAAGTGAATTTCGACGAAGATTGCCTACAAAAATATCGCTAAGAATCCGAAGTAAACAACGAATGCTTCGGGACGTTGCGCGTTAGCGTGAACCGAATGCTTCGGGACGATAAATGTGACGTCATGAAATTATTGTATTGAAACACAACTTCGATGAATTTTTTGAAGATTTATTTTTGATTTCAAGATATGGAGAAGCTGTAAGCAATATTATTTTAATAAATTAAGAATTAATAAGACTTTTTAAAGACGAAATATTGAGTACAAGCTTAATAAAGACGAAAGATGGCTCCTAAAAAAGATAAAGAAGATATTAAGGAAGAAGAAGAGAAGTCCAGATCTGGGCCGAAGATATCATTTAGTGATTTAGAGAAATCCATGATTACTTTTACTGGCGATGACACATATCCGATTTCCACCTGGATTCAAGAGTTTGAGGATACCGCTATTATTATGGAGTGGTCAAAGATTGAAAAACTTATTTATAGTAAAAGATTGCTCGGCGGAACAGCTAAGTTATTCCTTCGGTCGTTGGGCAGTGTGACCGATTGGGAAACCCTAAAGAAAAGCCTTAAAGAAGAATTTGGGCCTAAATTGAATAGCGCCATAGTTCACAAGCAATTAGCTTCACGTAAGATAAAAAATGACGAAACTTTTCAGCAATACTTTTTGCATATGAAGGAGTTAGCCTTGCATGCCTCTGTAGAAGATGAAGCTCTCATGGAGTATGTGATTGACGGCATTCGCGACTCTGAAACGAATAAAGCTATATTGTATGGTGCCAGGGATATGAAAGAATTTCGTGCCAAGCTAGAATCTTATGCCCAGTTAAGAAAAAGAATTGATAGCAAGACTGGTGTTCGTCAAAACAATCCTGCAGCTCCACACTCCTCGAGTACTGGACGTAAACCTGTAAAAAAGAGATGTTACAATTGTGGCGACACTGACCATTTGGCACCAGCGTGTACAAAAGGTATCAAATGTTTTCGATGTAACGAATATGGCCACAAGGGAACGGAATGTTCAACTCACTCTAAGAAATCTCTAAACATCTACACTCAGCAAGAAGAAGAAACAATTCCCTATAAGAAGATTAAGATTAATGGAGTTGAGATGATTGCTTTGATAGATACCGGAAGTAGCGTAAACCTGATTAAGACTAGTAAGTTAACAGAATTTGAAGAAAAACCTAAATACGAGAAAAATCCGAAAATATGTCTAACTGGTATTGGGAAAAAGGAGATAAATACAGAAGGAAGTTTTGTTGCCAAATTGCAGATCGATGACTGTTTTATTGATACCGTTTTTCAAGTTGTGAAAGATGAAGCTATACCTGTCAACTTAATTCTTGGCAGTCCAATTTTACATGATCTTTGTATCAATTTTACATCAGATGGCATAATCGTTAAAAAACTAGCACACCTCACGTTACTCACAGAAGAGAAGAATCCACTCGACGATCTTGATATAGGTGAGACGATGTTTTTTGAAGATATAAAGAAAATGATTAAAGAGTACAAACCTACTGAAGCTAAGGGGAAAAGTAATGTTGAACTAAAAATCATACTTACCGATGAAAATGCGATTTACCAAAGTCCCCGTCGACTTTCACCCCTGGAAAAGAATATCGTTGACCAGCAGTTAGAAGAATGGACACAACAGAAGATTATCCAACCTAGTAAATCAGAGTTCGCAAGTCCGATCGTATTAGTTAGAAAAAAAAATGGTCAATACAGGTTGTGCATTGATTACAGAAGATTAAATAAGAAGATAATAAAAGAGAGATTTCCGTTACCGTTAATAGAAGACCAAATAGATCAATTGAAGGAGGCTAAATTATTTACATCACTAGATTTAAAAAATGGATTTTTACATGTGAATATCCATAAGGATAGTCGGAAGTACACCTCATTTGTAACACCTCGAGGTCAGTACGAATTCTTGAAAATGCCTTTTGGACTTTGTACAGCACCTTCTGTATTTCAAAGATTTATTAACAACATTTTTCAAGATTTTATATCTAAAGGCATTGTTCTGGCGTATCTTGATGACCTGATTTTACCCCTGAAGGATGAGCGTGAGGGACTGCTGAAACTAAAGGAAGTGTTAAAAAGAGCTGAAGAATTCGGATTAGAGTTTAATTGGAAGAAGTGTCATTTTATGAAGAAAAAAATTGAATACTTAGGTTATATCATTGAAGATAAGAAAATTCAACCGTCACAAGAGAAAGTCAAAGCTGTATCTAAATTCAAAATACCTCAAAATGTAAAAGAACTACAATCATTTCTTGGACTTACTGGTTACTTCAGAAAATTTATCAAAAATTATGCATTGCACGCCAGACCACTTACAGATTTGCTCAAGAAAAATAATGAATTTTGTTTTGACGAAAGATGTGAAGAAGCCTTTGTAGAGTTGAAGAATGTGTTATGTAGCTCACCGGTACTTAGCATCTACAATTCCAATTATGAGACAGAGTTACACACGGATGCGAGCGCAAAAGGCTTCGGAGCTGTACTACTCCAGAGAGATCCCGAAGACAACCAAATGCACCCAATTTACTATAGCAGTAAAAAGACGTCGCCAGCTGAAGAAAAATATCACAGTTATTACCTAGAAATTTTGGCCATTGCAGAGGCTGTTAAGAAATTTCGAGTCTATCTGCTCGGAATCCATTTTAAGATTGTGACCGATTGTTCTGCGCTGACTATGACCTTGCAAAAGAAGGACTTGCCGCCACGTGTTGCTCGTTGGGCCCTTCTGCTTGAAGAATACGACTATGAAATTGAACACAGACTAGGTTTAAGGATGAAACACGCCGACGCATTGAGCAGAAATCCAATTTGTCTGTTACTTACCGAAACTACTGCTCGTATCAAGAAGGCTCAAGACCAAGATACACAGATTAACATTATAAAGAGAATCCTGGAAAGAGAACCTTATGAAGATTATCTATTAGAAAACGGTGTACTTACGAAACATAAGGACGGAAGAAAGCTAATTGTAGTACCGAAGAAGATGCAATATGAAATTATCAGAAAGAATCATGAGATAGGACATTTTTGCGTTAGTAAGACTGAAGAATTAATTAACCGGGAATATTATATTGAAGACCTGAAAAGAAAAATTAAGAAAGTATTAAATAACTGTGTAGAATGCATATTGATATCACATAAAAGAGGAAAGAAGGAAGGATACTTACACCCGTTAGATAAAGGAGAAACGCCGCTGTCAACTTACCACATTGATCATCTGGGCCCACTAACGTCAACAAATAAGAATTACAAATACATTCTCACCATTGTGGACGGATTTACTAAATTTACGTGGATTTATCCTGTAAAGACTCTAACGACTGATGAGACTCTGACTAAGCTGATACTACAACAACAGACGTTCGGTACCCCACAAAGAATTATATCCGATAGAAACGCTGCGTTTACATCGAATGAGTTCAGGAATTATTGTAAGGAGGAGAATATTAATCACTACACTATTACGACTGGACAACCCCGCGGAAATGGGCAGGTGGAGCGAATTCACCAGATCATAATAGACGTCCTAAGTAAACTCAGTATTGCCGACCCTACTAAATGGTATCGTCATGTTGCAGCTGTACAATGTGCCCTAAACAGTACTTTCCAAAGGAGCATTGGTATGACACCTTTTGAATTGCTTATAGGAGTACCTATGCGAAATAGAAATGATGAAATATGGAAATTAATAGAAGAAGAAAAGATAGCACAATACAATGAAAGTAGATCAGAACTGAGAACAAAAGCAAAAGAGTCTATCCAAAAGATACAGAACGAGAACAGGAAAAGTTATAATAAAAAACGAAAGGAAGCTAATCAATATGATGTTGGTGACCTAGTAGCTATTAAAAAGACGCAATTTAGCCAAGGCAGTAAGTTGTATCCAAAATTTTTGGGTCCTTATGAAGTAGTTCAGAAGAAGAAAAACGACAGATATGCAGTAAAGAAACTTGGTCATGGAGAAGGTCCGATCAACACTACTAGCTCTGCCGATCTTATGAAACCGTGGACGAGCTATGATTCTAATTCATCTGGGTCAGATGAAGAAGCAGGATGACCGTGTGGTATAAGTTATAGGTAGAATATTTAAATAGGTTTATTAAGTTGTTTGTTTTCCGTACGCTAGCAATATTTTTATATTTTTGAAGTATGGCAACTCGCAGGTGGAGTTGTCAAGGATGGAAGATGTGGTAAAAACGAGACTGTAATTGGTGTTGTGTAAAAATAAAGAAATATCCTATACTTCCGAGACATTTTACTTATCACACCCCACATATATATATTTAAATTTCTGATAATAAGCAGTATATTTTTCTTAATTTGTCTTCCTTTCTTAATTCCTTTCTTGTCCCTCCTTTTAATTTCATGTTTTTCTAATTTACCCCCTTTTTTTTTAATTTACCCCTATCTATATATTCTAAAAGTATCAGCATATCAATAACAGGCACCGTCATTGGAACCAGTTAGCGAAATGTAGATGATTAATGGAATAAACATATAACTGTATTCTCGAAGTGGTAGACAGAAGTGTACCTCTTTTTCCACTTCCACTCAACATACTACTAAAATTTCTTATTATAGGAACTCTGAAGCTTGAATATCTTTCCGTTTAAGCTTTAATTAGGTAAATCATATAGATGTTGATATTATATAGACAATAAAACAAGCCATGCAGCTGGCATGGTTCAGAAATTTTAATAGGTATGTACAAATATTAAAAGAACTATATTTCTTGGATTAATTAACTTAATTGGAATATGATTTTAATATCAACTCTATCCTTTTTAGAGCTTTGTGCACAAAGAGGTGCTTCTTACCGTAGAATTTTTAATAAAAATGGCTGGCTAGATATCTAAAGGACTTGAAAGTCACTACCGTAATTAGTGCTCTTTTGCATTTATTCTAAGTTTAATATAAACTATATAAATTATTTTGGTAACATTGATACGCTAATAGTTCTTTTCACTCCATGAAAACCAACAATATTTACTTAGTTGAAATGTATGTTACATATATCATTAATTTATTTAATATGTATACAAATAAATAAAATTGAAGTATCTGTCGGTAATGTTAAAACAATAGGTTTTATTCAGGCTCACACGATTGTTTGCACGATACCTATGCCTAAAACCAGTATAAATATTTTTTGTTTGTCTGACCGTTTGTTCCGGGTAATCTTCAAAACGACGAATCGAACCCGAGGCCTTATAGACTGCAGTCGCGTACCACTACACCACTATTCAGCGCTTTTCAAATTTTACGCAAATGAATTCACTGGTACCAGCTAGAATATATATAAAAATGATAAGTGTAACCAACAGTTTGCTTAAAAACAACAAAAAAAATCATTTGAATTTTATTTGTGACACGATACTGTAATGAATATTTTGTGCTTAGTCCAGATGTTGTTCTATATCCTACGTTGTAAGAGGTATTGAATGCTTGAGTGTTCTATGTCTACTCAATAGACCAATCACAGCCTACAAAGCCGTTTCCGCCATTTTAAATGATTTGATATGGCGATATCACAAGAGACGTTAAAATATTGATAAAATCATTTAATTTATTGTGTTTTATTAGATATTTTTAAGACAAGTATCTAATAATGTCTGGAACATATTACAAAAGCAAAAAATAAACAGATACAAGCTCAAATAGAAGAATAAGCACTTTTAAATTTACCCTCAACTCCGTTATGATTTGGTAACAGGATGTTGTTTGTTTTACTGATTCGCACGGTGATGTTAAAAATTTCCTGTATGATCTTTAGATTATCATCCATACAAACCGTGTTCTGAAAATAAAGCGTACAATATAAAAAAATAAAGCAAAAAAAAAATATCCAAATCGGTCGAGCCGTTCTCAAGTGATGCACCGTCATAACATGTATGACATAACACAATCAATTGTTTTTTTTTATAAAGATAATTCACTGGCCAGATTTTTTTTTAAATCTAAAAATGCGGTATTTTTAAGCAGCTTCTTCAACGGTAAGGGTTTGTGCAAGGTGTATTTAGAAATAAAAATTAAAAAGGAGGTACAAGTTTTTTTTATTTTAAGAGCTCCAATATCCTTAAAAGCCAAAGAAATAATTTTATTCAAAACACATTATCATTAATGCTAGTCAGTGTGAAGATTAAATTAACAATCTGTATGTAAGCACGCACAAATGGAAGGGTCACTTTGTGGTATCTCTAATGAGGTGGTAGCCTAACTCCACATGCGTAATTTTGTTTGTTCATTTTTGTTCTGTCTTTATACGGAATCTGTAAAAAAAAGTAATTTTACTTACCATCATTAGATAAAACGTTCTATCAATCAATTTATTGGTAACTCATGTATAAAGAAAGACTTTCAAACCTTGAGAATATTGCTTTTTTTCAAAGGTGCAAAATAAACATCGTCCTGTAAAATTCAGCCAATGGTAGATATAACAAATAAGCACTTAAGCGACGAATAGTGTTATTTTTAATCTCGCCAAATCATACAGATATAACAATTATAATAGTTTTTTATCGCAGTTAAAACAGATTGTAGGGTTTGCAGAGATTCAAAAATTCTAAGAGTTTTATCCCAAACGGCATAACTTATTTTCCTTCCTAAGCGAGGGGTGCTTTTCAAGATAATTTATAATAAAATAACTTTACTTTTAACAAAAACTGGTGAACTATATCTTCCCATAAAATATGTTTACTACAACGGTAAAATGATTTTTCTCTTTGAACTTATAGAATTTGTTAAGTTATAAAAAAAAAACTATAATTTATTTCCTATATGGTTCAAACATGGTAAAATCTTATTTACTAACTAATCAAAACGTCAACAAAACCAAATGATGTAAAAAGTGCATACAGAGAACATTAAATTTAAATGTGTTAACACTGAAGTGGACTAAAATATCACCAAGCGGTAGGGGGTGTAAGGACTGCACAAAACATCAGAAATATGGAAGTAGCACAAGGCTATGTATCCGCTTTTAATCCAGCAATCAGCACTTCAAATATTGGTATTGGTAACTCCCGGATATCGAGTTATGCGCACTTGGCCAGTTTCGATTTTATTAAGGTTTTTTTTATGTTGTTTATTTTATCTCAATGTACTCGTATATTTTTATGTTGATTTTCATTTAGAGTTAATTTTTATAAGGTATTTGTAGTGTAGAACTGAAATTGTTGAATAAAATGTGCATTCGTTTTGTATATTAATGCATAATTGATTTTGCTTCAAGATTTGAGAGACGGTCTCTAAATATAACAGGACTTTTTATTATAACTATAGGAAAACATTTATAGGTAAAACAGCACAGGTTATGTTAAAGGTTTTAGAACTCAGATACTCTTTTTTAATAAATTTTGCATAAATAATAGTGACACCCTGACCAATGTAAGAAGACATCATCATCATATAGTTTAGCCTTAAATAGTTTTTTTTTTTTTTTTTATTTGTTAGAAAAGACAACTCCCGCATTAGGAATAAATCCTGTGTCGCGGGGGACTTTACAAACATACATGAAACGGACACAAAGAACACCCAGACTTAGAACAACAATTTGTGGATCACACAAAGTGTCGTCCCATGTGGGGTTTGAACCCACAACACTCGGAGTAGTAGGAAGCGGCGTGGCGACCGCTTAAACCACTACGCTATCCGTGCAGTCACTCCTCATTATCACCTGACTCATATCATTACTACCTAGTCCACTGGTGGACTAGGTAGTAATGATATGAGTCAGTCATCATTTAAGTCGTATTCAATTAATAGCTAAATAATCAAGTTATCATCGCTCAGGTGAGTTTTGTCTCTTTACGCATTAAATGTAATGTAATAATATACAGTTGCAACTCAAGGGACGCGGTTTATGACTGTTCCAGAACTACTAAAATATACGAAATACTGCTTCTATGTTACTACTTTAAGTTCATACATACATACATTCGTAGGTATGTCGTAGTACCCTATTTGAATAACTCACATTAATTTGAGTGTATATTATAGTTATAGTTATATTTTTCTTAGAATAAAGAAAAATTATGAATAGGCTAGAATTCTGAAAAAAAATATCGTATAGTTTAGTCCTGTGCAATGTTATGAGAAACGTCAAATGTATATAGTTATGCAATAAAACTTGATATCACATCACTTGATGGCATGTTTTCATAGATTTATAGTTCACGGAGATGTCTAAGGCTCATATGCTATTAACATGTATGTTACATACCGACATTTCTATTATTTTGAAACTAGAATTGTGGTTAAATAGTTGGCAAACTTGCTAGTTCTCCTACAAGTTTGTATCACGGTATCTTGTCAGTATACCTACGTATGTGTGTATGTTGGACCTAAGTAGGGTAAGCGAAGCACAGCATGATGGATTTCAGAATCCATTAAGGAGATTGTAAGCACTATGCAGGATGCAGAGAGATACGATGGGACCGCCATGCTTGTTTAAGATTGATAACTAGGATATTGTTTGTTGTTGTTTCAGGTCATATAACTGTCTGATTGTTGCGTTAAATTATGTAACCGTTGCATTGTTAAATTCTTTTTAGTAGCAAAGTATGGTGTCAAACTTTATAGGCATGTGAGTTTCTTCTTTTGATTCTGTCGTCATATATAACAAACCCAATAAAACGGACACAAATAACACCCAGACCCAGACAATTTGTAGATCACAAAAAGTGTTGTCCAATGGTCAATGTCCAAGGGTCAAACCCACAACTCTCAGCGCAGTAGAAAACGGCGGGATGACCGCTTAAACCACTACGCCATCAGTGCAGTCAGTCAATTTATACTTAGTATTTGCATGTAATAACCTTTAACTGTATTCATTATGAGTCTGGTGATTATAGTACGAGCTCTACTTAGTTTGAGATTAGACGGTGTCATGTGGCTTCTCAGGTTATTATCATTACTTATATGTTTTTATGTTCAAAAGGATTTTTATTAATCTCCTAATGTATTTGAAATTGATATTTGTATGGTAACCGAATACCACAGATTTCTGAGAAATTTAACAATGAGTGATGGAGGAAGGCTTATCGTTATTTTTTTTATCTGTGTGTAATTCTAAGAACGGTAAAGCTTTAGCTAATTTCGTTTTTATAATAAAATCTATATATTTTTAAACAAAAAAAAAGTAAAAGTCTAGCCTATAAGTAATAAACACATACTCGACTCTATGAGGCCTATATTATTATATTAATCCAATAAGGGTGCAGTGAGTCCGATTTTGACCCTCGTTTCGATGAAAACTATTGGAAAAGCCTATAATACGAGTATAAGAAAAACACACGGCCTTTAAAAATGTTTAATTTATTGCAGGTTTGTATTTGCCTTCCATATAATGTTACTGTTAAGATTATTTGATCTTTTCTAGAGAGAAATACTAATCTAACACTGATGAGTCTTCCATATCCTTTTTAACATTAAAAATGCGAAAGTATCTGTCTGTCTGTCTGTTACCTCTTCACGCTTCAACCTACTACTACGCCTAAGATAGTACGAGTACCGGGAAAGGAGATAGGATAGTTTTTATCCTAGAAATCATCGTATAAGGGGGTAAAAAGGGGTGAAAGTTTGTGTGAAATCAATAACCGACAAACAAATTAAAATGAAATTTGGTATAGAGATACTTTAATTTTTGAGGAAAGACAGACACTACTTTTTACCGCGATTACCAACATACACAAAGCTAGTTCGACATATTTCTTTATATGAATGCTGTCTTATTTTGTATGTACATTAAGTATAAAATATATATTTCATACAATTTGTTTATGTATGTATTTCGGTCGAGTTTCCAAAGTTTTGGATTAGTTTGGAAATTATTCGGGCCCCTTCCAAATAGTTTCAACATTTGTAAGTATAGTCGTACATTCTTGTTAATTACATTTAGTTACCTACTTGTCTTACACAGTGTGTAATAACGGAAACAAGTTCTCTGATAAAGTCCTCCCTTTTACTTCAAACCACCGCAATTTACTCGAGACTACTCTTCCGCTAGCAAATTTTATAATAAATTTTATTTTGAAGTTATTAAAATTAGAATAAAGGAATAAAAATAGGAAGTTAGGCTAAGAAATAGGTCTACAACCAAATCGCGTATATCTATACTAATTATACAAAATAAAATACACAAAGACATAAAATCAACGATAATAAAATTTTAATATACATCATAAAACATTTCAAATGAGGATAAAAGTTACAAACACAACAATTTTATAATGAGATCTTTTAATACAACTTATCAACAACATTAAATAATAAATAGCTTTAAAGTCATTATACTTCAAACACATATTTTAGGTAATATTTTAGGATTATATCTTTTCTAAAGAGAGGCCTATGTGGATTATTGGATTGGATTATTAAAGCTTGTTGATGTGATCTGATGTGATATGTATCACCTGATCACCTGATGAGTTCCTGATGGTAAGTGACTACACCTGCCCATGGACACCTGTAAGTCAAGAATCACAAGTGCGTTGCGTCGCCATTTGTATGCCCTTTGTAAAACTAAAAGTATATCTCATGGGAAGCCATCGGAAGTCACGGAATGTCATTAGTTTGATAATGCATATCTCAAACAATTAACATTTTCTACATCATTTAAAAAGACTTAGCTGTCAACGACATTGAATAAAACTACTACTACAAGTGGCAAATATATAAAAAAAAAACAAGACTTACACAATTCCCAACATCACTCAAGTCACAAACAAGATTACAATGTAATCAATCAGCTAGGACCAAGACGTCGTCGGCAATTAATCAACTGGCGAAGACCAACGACGTAGTTTGGGCCAGATCAGGTTAAAATATTATGTAAAAGTACTTACGTTATGCTAGTAGTCATCTATAAGTCTACTGAAAGCTCCCTAAGCTTACGTTCACATAATAATTCAAAATAAGTTACTTTTAACACTAACAAAATGTTACAAAATAAAATATATATATATAGTTGTAGTAATTGTATTTAATAAAGCAAAAAAAAGCAAGAAAGGTTTCAACGAAAGAAAAATAAATGTGGTTATTACAAAAGAATGAGGATCTAAAATCATAAGAAGTAACTAACAATGTAATACAAATCACGATTTATAATGCTACGGCATTACAACGTATCAAGGTTATCAAGTAGGTTGAGCTAATCTGACTACCCACAATTTTTTGTATTCAACGCTTAACAATAGGACCTACAAACGAGTATATCAACCCATCATTAGTAGGCCATCTCTTATCATCAACAAATTGATTTAGGAAAAAATTGACAAGTTCAATTTATTCTGCTTAAAACATTATATTTATCAAATATAGTTTGTTTCCGTATTTTATTCTAGCTAAACACTGCTATATATTTATGAGTCTCTTTGCACAGCAAGTACCATTTGACTTGAACCGCGAACTTCCATATATGTTTATGACAGCCGAGAACGCTAGCTTTAGGGTTTAACATACCACATAGCACATAGGACAATGACATGCACACTGGAGCGCATGAACTTTTGCTTTAGGTTATTTGGAAAAAGTAAATATTTAAATCATGATCTTCGTACTTTTTCCGATTTTTTTTGATAATGATGATTATTTTTCTTCTATTGTTCTCTATCACTCACCATACTCTTTCACGCATAATTTTACGTCCTTCATTTCATTGCACAATTTTGTTTTCTTTCTTTGAAGTTGCATTACGCTGAGATAACCAACATTTATGACTAACGGTATTCTGATATGCTTGTTAATTATATTATATATGTAATGTGTATAAATTTTACAATAATGCATAGAGTTGAAAGAAAAGCCTTTCTTTCTGTCTATCTAGCTAATTTTACTAAATTAAATTGTGTACAAATTTGGATAATACAAAATAATTCGAAACACCAAATTAAAAAGTGTAAATATACAGTTTTTATTGTATGTTACTCTCACTCTAGAAAGTGACTTGGTATACAAATAAAGAAGTATTATAACAAGCAGTTTTGTAGCAATATGGGTAATTTCTTTATCAACAATACTACTAGAAGTCAATATTTCTCCTTTATCGACGCTATTCGACGGTACATACAAAAAAGTTTCCTATGATACGTACAATATTTGTTTCTCCTGTGAAGCGTTATATACCAATACCTTTTTGAGAAGGCCTTGACGACATCTCTTGTATCGACATATCATTATCATCACACATATGGGACGGTACACACTAATAAAGGTTAACTTATGATAGGCAGTAACAACGGAACTGATATATTGTTGCAACTCATAAGCATCAATGCCTTCTCAAGGCTACAGTTAATGCTTTAAAAATTGTCATACTTACCTTTACACGAGTATAAGAATAATATAACGTAAAATAGTATGAAATGTTAAGTGGTACTTCATGGGCAAAAAAGATACCATTTGTCGTATCGCCTCGGTTCGCCTCAGCCAGTATTGCAATCCTAGGCATCGAGATATCGAACGAAGTCCAGTTTCGCGGTCATTTAGAGGGTAAGGTCAAATTGGCCACGAAGAAGCTCTTTGTGCTGAAGAGATCGAGGCAGTATTTCACTCCAGCCCATCGCCGCCAACTCTATAAGGCGCAAGTCCGACCGCATATAGAATACTGTTTTCATCTCCATCCGGGGGCACCACAGTACCAGCTTACTCGAATCATCGATAGCCAAAAGATTTGCGACCGGCTCGATCCCTTGGTAAAGATACAGCTTTGCTCTGCATTTTCTATCGTATATATCATGGAGAGTGCTCCGAGGAATTGTTCGGACTAATACCGGCCGCAACCTTACGCCATCGTTCCACACGGCAATATTTTCATCAGCACCATTTGGATATTTGGCGCTCTACCACTTTTTGCCTCATTTGCCTCACTTGTTGCAGGCGTTCATGGGAGGCTTTCCATCAGGTGACCCGTTTGCTCGTTTGCCCCCTATTCCCTAAAAAAAAAGATCATAGCCATATATATATTTTTTTGCTTTTTAAATAATTACCTTGATCCACTACTTTTATCGACACGGACGTGTTTTATATTTAAGTGATTTTGAAGCAGAGGATATTTGTGTTGAAAGGGAAAAGCCGTAGGAGAGCCATACTTTAGCACGAAAGGGCCAGCTCGACAGGAGTGATACCACAGCCTTGCAGAAAACTGAGTGACTGAGGTTACCGGAGTCCAAATGGGGGGATTCCGTTGACTCGAGTGGGAGGGACTCCAAGGGCGGGAACGCACTTGTGACTTTTGAGTTGCAGGTGTCCATGGGCGGCGGTAGTTTCTTACCATCAGTTGACCTGTCTGCTCGTTTGCCCCCTTATAAGATAAAAAAAGAGGAAATGAAAAGAAAAAATATTAATGACCTAGTAATAACAAGGCCGTAGTATTATGGCCCGCCAAGACTTGAGATAGTTTTAAGAATTTTATGGTATGTCTATATAGCACAAGGCTTATACACGTTTGTCTCTATGTGATCCATATGATTTGACTGGGGCTCACCACCCTCACGAAAAGTCCGGTGATATTGACGACCCGAATTCCACTCGTAAAAAGGTAATCCTGTTCGGTGGCTTGTGGTCAAACGGTTGTTATTGTGATGAGGTCTGTCTCTTTAAATAAAATGACGATTACACTTTAAATAGAATTTAAGAACGAACGACAACCAGCTCATTATGTAGTTTATTCACTCATCTCGGGAATCGGCCTTCGAAATTGTAACTTCGTTACGTGATTTCCCAAAAAAGGAGTGTAAAGCTTTGTAAGTTCATGTGCCTGTACATATGTATAACCGTAATTAATGGTTTTTATCTATAAAATATTTATTTATATTAAATTATATTAACTTCAACTTCATATTATTATGTCTACGCATTCCTCTGAACTACGGTTTTAATAGACTTTCTGTCTATTAAAACCGTAGTTCAGAGGAATGCGTAGAATAACTAACACACTAACACACTGAGGGGCCGATTTATTTGAGGAAGAGAAAAAAAATTAACACCTTCCTAATAAATTATTATTTGTTCCAAAATACATATGAAGTAACAATATAGAGAAACGTAATGAAACGAATAATATATTCTGCTTCAACAAATGTAATGTTAGAATAAATCTAAAACAAAACTTAAAGAGGAAAAGCATCCGATAAAAGAACAATTTACACGAATACATCCATCGATCGCGGGTTAACTTTCTACCGACCAATTTCTACGATCGAGGAAGAGAACAAGCCGAGTTGGGAGTCATTAACTTAACGTTCGTTAACTCGACTTTGTAGATGCAAGATGTCGGTTCACCCAGCTGCGTTCCAAATTGAATGAAATAGGATAATGACGTGGTTGGTCTCCTTTCTTCAGCTCTAAAAGGGCTAATGTTCGAAAAATGTTTAAGAAAAATAAGCTTGTTGAAAGCCTTGAAGAAAGAATACCTTGTTAAAAGCATATATTTGTTTTTAGAAGCATGGTGGGTTAATAAAAGCTGTCCTTTTGGGAGAGTAAAGTAAATAAAAATGTTGGAAGAATGCAAATTGAAAATGTTGTACTTAAAACTTAAATTATAATAGGACAGTTTATAGTTTAAACTTTGTTACATACTAAAATCTTATAAAGTTTTGCATAGAGACAGTAAATTAAATTTTTAACATCTATCAAACAAAACAGCGGTTTTTATATTAGCGGCATATTTTTCCTGATTTTATAATTAAACTTTTGAATGGTGTATAATTTTACTTTAATCTAATTTTCATAATTGCCGTTCCATTATTGGCTTTATGATTAAATATGATTATGCATTGTTTTTGACGTGCAATACCTGTTTTTTTACCGTAAAAAACATCTACATACGTTTTTATCTAACTAGACTCAATTATCTGTACATAGTAGTTTAAGCGTAGTTTTGATTCGTCTATGTTAATAAATATAAGATCTACTAGCTTTCTCTCTTCAGCAGCTCATAATCCTAGAAGTACCTTAAGCAGCATCAAGAAAAAAAAGATACAAAAATATGACATGTTCCACGGTGGCACAGATTGCTTATTTATCTCAAAATATTAATTTAAGCAGAAAATAGAGCAGCAAGTCATCTTTGCGTATAAAGTAATATGCATAAAATATAACATTAAAAGTTTTTCAATTATTAACTATACACTCAGTGCTCTGATGTTATAAAGTAAACGACACCTGTAAAAACTCTTAACGTCAGTTGCCATATTGCGACCTTTAACAGGTGTCATTTCGCAATAATCAGGTTATTGATTGTTACTACTATATTTACTCAGGTCTCACTATCATGTGAGTCCGAGATAGTGCAAGTATCAAGTGCAAGTAAGCTCGGACTCACGTACACATTTTACGTACGAGTACGTAAAATGTGTACGTAATACAATCAATCAAAATTCGACGTCTACTGATTTACAAAATGTTTTTATGTATTTATATATAAATAGAAGATTATCAATAAATACATTTTCCATAAGGTATAGAGTAGGATTGGTCTAAAACTAGTAACTTTCAAGTAAAGTATAAGTAAATACATATTATGATATATATGAACCCTTTGTGTACTCTTCTGTTTGTCAATAAACTTAGGCCGATATACAGTCTTGTTGTTTAGAATACTAAATATTTACTCCTTTTATAGGCTTGCGCTACGTAATAACTAAGGGCTTAAATATTTTTTAACCGACTTCAAATACGCAAAGAGTACTTAATTCGATTGTATATGTTTTTTTCCAAAGCAGAAAATTAAAGTTTAGAAAGAAATTTTGCAATATTAATATTTTAGCAAGCAAAATGTATACATTTTAGAGAAATAAAATATACTGAATTAGCTATACATTTATAATAAATCAATAATAATTTATATATTAATAGTTTTTCACCAACGCTATGGAACACAAAGTTTATTTCGCTCAGTCGAGCTGAAGATGCACTTAACAATGCTGTAGCTGCTCATTAATTAGCAAGGAATTGCCGCAGCAGCGCAAGTTTACCTCCAAAGCGAAAACTTTACGACTAAGTACGCGAAAAGTGATAGGCGAAATAAGGAGGTATTTTAGCCTCTGTACCGCCAGTTTATTGGTTGAATTGCTTGATGCTTTAAGGCAAAGTTTTAATTAGGTATGTCAATAAACATGCGTGGCTTTAACAATACTAAACTGCTTGTTTATAAGCGGGAACTTTACTGCTCCGTGTAAAATTTATGCTACGGCTCTGTCTGTATGTCTTAATTTTATTATAAATATGAAAGTTTGTTAATGAAATGTGATAGATTATAGTCGTGAATATCATATGGACTTATATGAACTTATTTTTATCCCAAATAAATAAATAAATAAAATCATTAATACACTATAACACACAAATTAAATTATTGTTTAGTATATTTGTATATTTCTGAATTTAAATATTATAGATACTTTTTAAGACTGTTTTCAAAAATATTGTTCTTTCGTCATCACGATTTCATCGGAATGACACGCCTTAGAAGTTTAATGTTCTTTTTTGTTGGCTTACCGTTAAGAATACGTATCACGTATCACATAAAATAGTATCACCTACCCTTTTTTTTTTGTTTTGCGTGCGGAAATCCCCTCGGATACCACCGGTGGCATGTCGGACTCGAACCGACTAAAACCGCACGCCGTCTCGGGTACTAATAGCCGGGGAACCAGGTATACCCTAGAAAGGAAGTCCCTGGTGGTTATCACCACCCCTGTTCATTCCGTGGGTGTCGTAAGAGCCGACTAACGGAACTAACTATACAGAACAACATGACTGCAAAGAGAAGGAAAACTTGCGTGGTATAGTAGGCCAATCCCATATAACTATTAAATGCTGTTGATGTGATGTGATGTATTAGGCTTCTTACATTTCTTTATCACAAGAATAGCCATCCTTTTACTTGCGACCTGGAGCACTTTAAACTTTCCTTTTACCAATAATTATTGCATTACATAAAGTTAAGATTTTGATGTAAGAACGCAAAGTTCTGTTTACATGTACGCTGGCATCAATATGGTCCTCTTAAACTATTACGGATCTCAAAGGGACTATCAAAACCTAATTCTTTAAAGATACAACCCATATTACTTAGTTAATTTTCCGTATATCTCTCTATTTATGTAGCTATTCTTAGCATAGCTATTATTTTTTTCCATATATCCCATCTTACTTTATTTGATACTAGCTTCTGCCCGTGGCTACGCTCGCGTGTATGCCATTTAAAAAGTAGCTTATGTTACTAGAAGAAGTAAGAATTTTTTAAATCGATTTAGTGGTTTGGGCGTGAAGGCGTAACATACAAACAATCAGACTCACTTTAACATTTATAATATAAGAATAGGGTGAAATATTTTTGAAACCTTAGTTATTTTACTATTAGATAAACTTTCACATAGTTAAGATGGATCACCTGATGGAAAGCGACGACCGCCGCCCATGAACGCCTGCAACTCAGGAGTCACAAGCGCGTTGCAGGCATTTGAGGAAATAGTGCGCTCTTTTCTTGAAGGTCGTATCGGTCCGGAAATACTGCAGACGATAACTTGTCCCACAGATGGATTGTGCAAGGCAAAAAGTATCTTAAAAAGCTCACAGTGGTGGAGTGCCAATTATCCAAGTAGTTAGTAAGAAAATTTCGCCGTGTGGAACAATCTGCGGGGGTGGAAGGGGAGGCAAGACTTCTTCCTTCAACTTCCTTTTGGAAGCAAGAGACCAGAATGCACGACGCATTCTGGTCTCCGCACGACATAGGCCGACTAATCAAAACTGTCACGAAATGGTCTATGCCAACTGATTCTTTTTTAGTTTTATGTATATAAAGCTTTATTACTTTTGATTTAAATAATCCGTCCAAGTTGAAAATCAATTTTAAATATAACATTCCAACGTATGCACAACATTTTTTTATAAAATTGAGTCATCTTTAAACATCCGCACACTATTTTTTAAATATTGAGTAAATTCAACATTCAACTAAATACCATGCTCTTCATGTTTGTCTGTGCCATTCGAAAAAAATTGTTTAATCATTTTAATGCAAGTTACGATTCTTTCCAAATTCTGCTCTTGTTCTATACGCTTTCGAAATAGAACTTACCTATCTCGAGGAAATCAATGGATGTAAATATTGGAATAAGGCATCGTAGTCTTATTTGTAGCAGCAGTCAGTAACTTAAGTGTAATATCATGATAAGGAGAGCCTTTGATTAATTAGCAGAATCAAATTTGTAAAAACTATCATCATGCAGTCTATGTTATTGCTGTAGTAATAACACTATCGACAACGAGGAACCGAAAATAAAATTGTGGAAATAAAAAACAATTCGGTTTCGATCTATGGCACAGGCAGTCGTTAGCTACCAAATCGAAAATCTGGATTTCAAAAACGAAATCAACGCAGCCGACACACGACAAAGAAAAAACATAACCAATACTATTTTGCTTATCTGGTTTGCTTTGCCGATAGTGTATACTTTAATAATCCATGAAAGTGGGTAAAATATAAAGTACAGAAAAAGTTTATTTTTCTAAGTTTCAATTATTTTTCGAAACATGAATCACAGCTAAGTATTTGGTAAAATCCTTCTACTAGGCATGCCTTTTAAGTTCTGTCGTTTCCATGTTTCCCGACAATTTTGAATTTGGAACTGTTCTATATTCGAATGTGTTTAAATTTTGAATCTCAAAACAGATGAAAGTATTAGCATTAATGCTATTGTTTAGTCACAGCGTCGATTGGAATCTGTTAGGTTACGTACGAAAATAAATCTTTCTAAAGAAAATTTTCGTGCAATAATTTTCTACAACTTTAGAAGAGACCTGACACGGCTTCAGTGTTTTGAAGAGCTAACATCTGTGTTCAGTAATGAAGCCCCATGTCTGCGGACTGTCGAGCGTTGGTATTTAGAATTCCAGCGTGAACATACAAGTCTCGCGAAGCCTTTACTGAAGATAACATCATTGCTGTGAGACAACTAATTCTCGAAGATCATCATGTGACGTATCGAGAGATAGAAGCTCTATTAGGCTTCTCAGGGACAACCATTCACAAGATCTTGCATGAAGCGCTTGGTGTGAGAAAGCTAGGTTGCCGTTGGATACCGCATCTGCTTTCCGACGATCACAAGGCGGCCCGCGTCAGATGGTGTTAGAAAACTCTGCAAAGGTTCAACCGAGGAGAGTCAAATTACGTCTACGACATCATCAGTGGTGACGAATCTTGGATCTATGCCTACGATATTGATTCCAAACAACAATCTACAATCTGGGTCTTTCAAGACGAGCCAAAGCCGACTAAAGTTGTTCGTTCTCAAAGCACTTTAAAGAAGATGGTGGCCACGTTCGTAGAAAAAACCGGCCATGTTGCGACTATTGCACTTGAAGATCGTAGAACGGTTAACGCAGAGTGGTATACTGCAGTTTGTTTACCACAAGTCATTGCCGAGCTTCAAAAACCTAACTTAAAGCGACGCATCATCCTGCACCACAACAGCGAAAGCTCACACAGCCCTCGTCAAACGATTGAGTATTTGAAGCAGGAAAAAGTAGAAATTCTTGACTATCCTCCATACAGTCCTGACCTAAGCCCTAACGATTTCTTTACATTTCCTAAAATTAAGAAAGGTCTTCGTGGTGAAAGGTTCCAGTCCGGTGAAGAAGCAGTCGACGCTTTCAAGTCAGCCATTTTGAACACCCCCACTTTAGAGTGGAATAAATGTTATAATAACTGGTTTGAGCGAATGAAAAGGTCTATTAAGCTACGTGGTGAATACTTTGAAAAACAATAAAAAGTACTATAAGGTTCTAGTTGTGTTTTTTCTTCAAACGACAAAACTTAAAAGGCATGCCTCTTACACCTTGCCGACTATCGGTTGCATTTGTAAATCTGTAAAGAGATGACGCCCGTCCTTTATATATTTGATATTAAAATCTAGATATTAAAAGTTGCAGGCGTTCGTGGGTGGCGGTAGTCGCTTTTCATCAGGTGATCCGTTTGCTCATTTGCCCCTTATTCCAAAAAAAAGTGAATATGAAACACGACAGCTAGTGCTGTCGTTCTTTTTTTGTTACTCGATTCGTAGTGACGGTTATTCGGATTAAAATAAAAATAAATAAATAGAAGAGCATATTCATAATTAATCTTTTTAGCTTTGAGATAGTCATATTGGGTTAGATTAAGTTATAGTTTAAATTGTTTATTGTGTCTCGAGTTTTCAATTTCATCCACCATCGAGGCCAACTGCGAGAAGATGAAGTTTATGTGTGTCAAGATATCGACTAATTGACAGGTTTGACCCGAAGATCATCCCCTTGCAAATAGGGGGTTCAAATATCCTAATAAAAACTGTACCCAAGTCTTTCCCATTTAAGGTGCAGTATGATATACCATATGGTTTAGTCTAATTCCGACATAGCAACTTACTGAAAACCCCGTTGAGGTGACGGCCCGAAGAGGTTAACATAATATGCAGTTCCCCTAGTCAGCCGCTAACATTACGGTTAGTTCTTAAAAATCATGTTTTTACTCTTTTTTCTAATTTGTTTGGGGTCAGTGAAATAGTTTTTTTTTAATGTTTTACTCTACTTTTTATCGTTTTTCTACTTAATTCGTTTCAGCCATAGCTATTATATACTCCTAGTCCGTTTAGTACAACCGAATATTTTACACACGATTAAAATATACATATATTGATGTACTTAGATCCTTCTAAAATATCGAATCGCTAACAGTGACGCCGCTTATTTATTAGTTTCTGCATCAAAGAATGCAACTCTAAATGATCTAGATATCAACGGCATTATAATGGTTTAAATAAGGACCGTGACAATGCCAAATGTCTAACTTTATGCGTTATATGAATACCATAAGGTCTATTTTTGGACGCATGTTGTCATGGATTTTGTAATAAGTGTATAATGTGTATTGAAATAAATGCATTATGCAAATGTATGATCCGGGGAGTCAAACAAAGTTGTATTTCGATTTTGCTGTTTTAATGTTTTATGACTTACTATCATTTAGTACAAAAAATATATGTTTGATGTATTAATTTTTAATTAAATAAATATTGCAGACTTCAATTTGCTTAAAATATAATAAATTAAATTAAGCTCTATTCTGCAATCTTTAATTTTTCACCTTACTAGAATAGAAAGATAGAATACTTTTTCAAATTTAAATTAAATCAACGTTGTGTATAACAAATTCAACATATAATTATTAATAACGATTTACAAAAGACCAACATATTAACAAACATACACAAAAAATAACCTGTAAAAGGTTGGCTGAACGACATAATTTAGTCATTGAATATGAATATATGAAATAAAGCATATAGAATTTATATTGGGCCGTCATTACCCCTCTTATCTTTTATCCTGATAGGCCATCCGTTTCTAATATGACCTTCCCTGAATTTTATAAATGGAAAGTACCATCCTCATTTTTTATTCTCTCTTTGTCAATATTCCTTTGTTACTCAATATTAGCCTGTCTGAAAACGTTTTTACCGAAAAACGACTAACCATGTAGAGTGCAATACTTTCGTTAGAAACAAAAACAGAAACTGTTTCAAGTGCAAGTTAAATTCGCGCTTCTTCAAGGCTTCATGCTATCTACTTTTGCGATTGTATGTTAAGTATCCATATATTAACTTCTTATTTATTTTGTTACGGATTTGTGAGCTGAGTGTCTTTGAATTTTCCAAAAAAAAAACTTCAATTAGTAACTAGCCGAACTAAAAAGTTTTTTCTACTTTTTAGTTCGGCTAGTTACAAAAGCGAGTTTTGTTTGTTTTAAACTAATTTATTTTTGCTTTTTTAGTAATTAATGATGATTATTTTCTCATTAAGACTAAAAAAATAACAAGTAAATAATTCACATCGCCTCTTAGTAGGTAGCCAAAAAACACTACCGTATTTTTAGGTATGGAAAAGACCGTTAATCCTGCAGATCCTAATCATGATAATTGGGCAAATATATAAAATTATTGTATATTCATCGGTCCTTAATAAACTCAAGCTCTCTTTATTTCTTTTTTTTTTAATTGTTTGGTATCGTCTTTTTTGTAAACTTAAGTCATAGATCAACACACACAATAGCAACAATCTCTGTTTTGTCAAATCGTACAACCGCCCATTTCCAAGGGGTTGAGCCTCATGAGTAGAAAGGGCAAACAAGCTCACGGCCACTCTTTTGCAATTTACAGGTAGATACAATGGCATCATTAGATATACTTATGTCTTGAATATTATTTTGGATTTTATTATAAAATCAGACACATTGACCTCGAAACGTCGTGTTTATCTTTTGTAGCCTGGAGGCGGGTACTACAAGTTTACTTCTATTTCTGGTAGTTATAGAATGAACATCACTATTTTCGTAAAGCTATCTTTGTTTTTATGAACATATATTAAATTTTAATACATATGTACATATATTGACTTGCCACTGTCATTATCTTTATTTCTTTTAAATGTCTGCCTCAATGAACAACGATTGCCCAAATTATAAATTGCTCGGATTGCTCTCTTTTGCAGTACAAAAAAAGTTTGAATGTCGGCAGCATTCCCCCCCAGTAGAATATCGTACGACATTATGCTATGAATATAACTGAAGTAAGCAAGTCGTGCTGTATCAACATCAGTCAACTCTCGATTTTTCCTTACTGCGTATGCTGCTGAACTGAGTCTACTCAATAATTTATCAATATGAGGGCCCCATTGTAGCTTAAAATCTAGTGTTACACCCAACAATGTCGTAGTGTCCATAAGGTCTAATCCGAAATCCATAATCATCACAGTAGTTTTCACTGGCTTGACGTTTGGCATAGTGAAACGTAAACACTTGGTTTCTTGTTCATTTAAAAGCACATTGTTGACGTCATCCCTATGAACCAATTTCGAAATGGCGCTGTTTACATCTGTGAAATTAGTAAGTGTCCGTTTTAATCTAAATAAAAGTGATGTATCATCTGCAACCAACACATTCTAGAGATTGTCCTTGAGAAGGTGAGGTAAGTCGTTAATATATACTAAAAACAAAAAAGGGCCGAGAATATAACCTTGTGGAATGCCCATTTCTACCACAATATCTGTGATAGAAATGGACAGTATGTGATAAATGTGCAAAGTTTCACTTTTTATTCGAGGTTTTAGAAGTGGGTCAAAATCACGTTCGAAGATTTCGTTACAAACATACATAATCCATTCCAAGCTAATAAAAGCATATTAAAAATCACTAAATGTGCTCAAATAAAAAAGTAGTACTTTCTGTTGGAGCTCCTTGGGGACGTCGGAGCTCTACACGTAGGAGGACCCAGACCATGTTATTTCAAGTCCCTCCCAGATCGACACCGCGTCTAGTAAAGCCCTATCCCGGGGAAGCCACGGGCCTTGCCCGCCTTTCGGCATGTCCGTGTAGTGACGGATTAAGAATACGGAATGTCACTACCCCAATTCGTCCCGTGGGTGTCGTAAGAACCGACTAAGGGCGCAAAACAACGCAGGACACTAGCACTGCAAAAAGACGGAAAACTTGACACAAACCCTATACCAACCCGCCTGGCCAGCGTGGTATAGTAGGCCAAAACCTTCTTTCTAAGGAGAGGCCTATGTCCAGCAGTGGACTATTAAAGGCTGTTGATGTGATGTGATGTGATAAACATACTTATATATTTTTAAATACATACATGTTATAGATAAATTATACCCAGAAATAGAACAAATAATCGTGCTCATCACACCATTTTTTCATCCTGGGTGGGAATCAAAAACAAAGAATTTTATTTTAATGTGATTATTATATGCACTATTTGCGCATTCAAAACTTTCGTAAAGTTAATTATTGAATGCGCTGTGGAGTAATTATATAAGTTACTAATGCTGTAGTAGTAGCATTATAATTTTGATATTTACACGTATTAATAATAACTAGTGACACTTTACATACGGAAATTTGATTCCAAACTGTGAAGAGCGCAAGCTTGTTAACTAGCGTAGTTTTGGAAAATTTTTAACATTAATACAAACAGTTCTCCAAAAACCTTTACAAAACGAAAAGTTGACGGTTACAAAACTCATACAAAGAGTCTTAGCAGTAAATACTTCTTTCTGCTGAGCCAGCGGTTGAGGTTTTGATTTTGGCTAATATTAAACAAAAGGTCAAAAAATATACAAATACATACATACATACAATATACATATTTATGTCCCTGTCCTGTCCATTCTTTTATTTTATTTTTGACAGTTTGATTAATTGTCAATTAGTAATGATCTAAAACATTATAGATTTGATTAAAAATATTAAATGCTTTTATTTCTGAAGTTTCCATAGCCTTAAAAAAAATTATACCAAAAATTATTCATGATTAATCAATAGTGACTTCGTAACTTAAAATATATTCAGGGTTTTATTTTGCTGTCACTAAAGGAGAATAACTATTTGTGTTACTGGGTTTTCTTACGCGCGGAGATAAAAATAATATTTCAAAATTATTCTCTTTATATTTGAAGTCACTCTCCTCAGAATGATAGATATTTATATTATTTTTTTTTTCAAAGTAATGATACATGAAATGGCGTTTATATAATTAAATTTTACCTGATAAATCTATTCATATTTTTACTAGAACCAAAATATTAAAATATTTAAGAGGCTTCATTCTTTTTTTTATCGATTACACATCGATGTATCTATCGATTTATAAAGTAGCTGGTTCGATTTCCTTAGTATTTTTAAATCACACATCATCCATACACTTTGTGCTTCGCACAAAAAATCTGTGGAACAAGTTATTGCCTGCGGTATTTTCGGACCGATATGATCTACAAACCTTCAAGAAAAAGAGCGTACTCCTTCCTAAAAGGCCGGCAACGCGTTTGTGACTCCTGAGTTGCAGGCGTTCATGGGCGGCGGTAGTTAGTTTCAAACAGGTGACCTGTCTGCTCGTTTGCCCACTTTATAAAAAAAAATCATTGATAACAGGACCTTATTATCGCACGCTTTAGTATCATCTGGTGATCGATACTTTTTAAAGTGATTTCATTTTGTTGTACTTAATCATGTTTTTATAGATTGCTGTACATAATACTTTATATCGGTTTGATCCAAAGTTTGCTAATAAAAAATTAAGAAATTAAACAAAAACCTTGAAGTTAATTTAAATACAGAGATAAGTTTTTAAAATAATCGTTTATTGGATACAAATCAGAGGTGGCAACATTGGCTACTCTTTCGTATCCGGCATTGTTTGACGCTGTCAAAGTCAAAGTGTCAAGGGCGCGTATGTTTGAACGTGTACGCGTACCTTGCTAACATCGGCTTTTAATTACTTTACAGTCAAATATTGCAGTTTTCTTGTTGATCGAGTCCTTGTCTCCACCGGAATTGTGATATCCATTGTAATAATAAATTTATGTTTTTGTGTTCAATCACAACACTATTTAACTTTGTGAAACGCTAGGACGTTTTATTTGTAGATATTTACGAGTAACAATCAGTCTTATAACCTAGTGTAGTTGTGTGTGATTCGTTATTTATAGTACAAAACATTGACCGAAAATGTCGACCACTTCACGTCAGTCCCAGTCGAACCTACAAGAACATACTTCTGCAATCTGAAGACACCGACGTAGATACTCCTTAGAACTGGCGACTAATTCAGTGATCAATGTATTGCAGTCATGGATAGCTCCTACACAAGTAACCACTTATAACTTTATAATACATAAGAGAATCGCCTATTTCTCAATTTCTCAGACATTTTTTTATTTATTTAATTATATATCCTGTGATTAGGAATTAGGAATATATCCTGTGTCACGGGTGACCTTACAAACATACAAGAAACAGACACAAAGAACACCCAGACTCATTTGTTAATCCACTACGCGATCCTTTCTGGCGTAGTGGATTAAGCGGTCGCCACGCCGCTCACTACTACGCTGAGTGTTGTGGGTCCGATCCCCACATGGATCACACAAAGTGTCGTCACTTTGTGTGATTCACAAATTGTTTTTCTGTGACTGAGTGTTTTTTGTGTCCTAGTCTTTAATAATTTCGATAGTATCCATAGTATTTGTTTTTACACTTGTTTCTTTTTTTTTAACTGTTTTAACGGAAACTGAAAAGGATGGTGATGGTTTTATTCAATCTGTTTAGTATCGGTTATGATTACCTAACTAGCTATGAGCTTAATTTGATTACCTACGCATTGACCATTTTCAGGTCATGTTACGTTTTCTAAAAAAAAACATGTTTTGTATAAAATGGAAACTGTAGATGATATTTCGTTATTATATAAACCTTCGTAATTCATCGTCAATACATTCATGGTCATTCTCCTTTACATATATTCAATGACTCAAATTATGTTTTTTTTTATTTCTTCATTACTCTAAGTTTCAACTTGAATTTTGTTATTTTCGTGTTTTTCATTGCTAATACTATATAACAACAATTAAATTAAATACTATTAAACAAAATACAACATTGCAGTGTTGTATATAGAATTATTAATGTAAAATTGATAAAGTATATGACAATAAAATTTGTAGAGCTCTGGCACTGTTATGTTCTCAAGCTTCTATACAAAGATTGAAGCGGAGATTACAATGTAAAACAGCGTACTCCTTCCTAAAATGCCGGCAACGCGCTTCTGACTCCTGAGTTGCAGGCGTTCATAGGCGGCAGTAGTTGCTTTCCCTCAGGTGACCCGTCTGCTCGTTTGCCCCTTATCCATAAAAATAACGAAACTATTTTGAATAAACAAAAAGGGACACACAAACGGGACATCAAGAGACACGTACAATCAGCATACATATACATAAGTTGTATATAGATAGGACGCTCGTCAACAAGAATAATCAAGACAATAGTTGTGTTAATGTAATGAAAGCCACCACACAATTAACGAAGCGAGGCGACGGGCAACATCAAGCAACACTAGGGTTGTCATTTAAACAAAACCATAATAGGAATAGCCTTTGGCAGAACAGTATTAGTTACTTAATATGACTTAATAAATATATTCTGTATAAGTTATTATTGTATTCGTGTAAGTTATCTGTACGAATACAGTATTAACTTGTACAGAATAACGTATACGACAAAAATCGTCAAGGTAAAATGATTTTTTGGTTCGTTTATATACTAACTAGCTTTTGCAGGTGGCTCCGCCGCATGTATGTGGGTTATCGCGGTAAAAAGTAAAAAGCCTATGTAACTCACTGATAATGAGCACTCTTTCCATTGGTGAAATAAATATGGTTTTGAGTCTAGTTAAGAAAAAAAATATGCTTATAACTCTCGTTACGAAGTAAGAAAAAAGCAAGTTTTGACTTATTCGATCATTCGACATATGTATAGATCTGTTTATACTTATACATACATTTATCTATATATATATATATATATATATAAGAGATTTCCACGTATATAGTCACTCATCACGATATCTCTGGAACCATTAGAGCTAAAGACTTGAAATTTGGTAGGAATATTCTTTTCACCGAGTAGAGGTCAGCTAAGAACGGAATTTAAGAAATTCAAAAAAAAAATATTTAAAATAATGTAAATAGCAAAACAACGTTTGCAGGGTCAGCTAGTTAATAATATTTGCAAGTAACATTAAAATTAAAATAAGTGTTTTGTTTAAAGACCGAGACTGAATTAATAGATCTTGATAAAACAAAAGCACTAATTTAATAAAAAAAATCGTATATCATCACCACATTTTTGAATAAATTTTACAACATTGTAGTCCCAAATAATATATAAACATAGACACATTATATTTTCATTTAGTTATGGAAGAGCGGAGTGACACAGGTATTGTTTGCTTAAAATGAGGCTCCAGTCACACTTTAATGCTAAAGCTGTTATTTTATTGAAAATAAAGATATTTTTATTTGTAAATAATATATGAAATGACAATCCCCCTCAACTTACAAAATTATTGCTTTCTGGTACCTACTAACAGTCTATAATCTAAGATGCACAGGACGTATAGAAATTATAGGACTTTAGACTTTAAGATTAGGACTATCAAAGTCTGAAATCTGATTTAATAAAATACACAAATACAAGGAAGCATAAAAACTTAAATATACTTAATAATGAAGTTCTTTACAAAAGGTTAATTTGAGGTAAATTAAATTAAAAAAAGGTAAATTCAACAGTCCAAATTATGACCATAGCTGTACCCTGTCACGCATCGTTGTGGCACATTGTGTTCACATGGAGGAATGGGGAACAAAAGTGACACAAAAATAGATAAAAACAACCTTTGAAGCGAGTTGTACATCGTGTCAAGATTTAAGCTTAAGCTTTTTGGGTTTTGAAGCGTACATTCACCAATTAAATGTATACATACATAAATGTGTATTGATGCTGGACTAATACAACTATAAGTTCCCTAAACCTATTCATTTCTCTGAAGTTATAACCCATTTTCAGTTTAACACATTTACATTAATGACCAGTATAAGCTCCACTTTAAGTACTTGGCAACCCTAACTAGAGAGGGGACGAGGTGGAATGTTAAATTAAACCAATCCGTTACAAAAACTTGGTCGGGTAGGTAAATAGTAACAGCAGATAAATGTGTCGGGCGTCCTCTTACAGAGCAGTGTTACGTGTCACTACTGTTAAATTAGTACTCCACGAGATTTCCTCTAAGCGTTTAGAAAAATCTAGTTTTTTTTAAGAAAAGTCATTTAATGGGTATTTGGATTTCTAAGTTGTACAATTAGGTAGTGGTAACTACATCCTCTCTGTGTGTCTTTCTCGGCAAAGAAATAACAACGTCATAAAAATAAAAAAGCAATGCAAATCCATGCGATATAATTAGATGCGAAAAAACCAATGGGTAAAAGTAAAAAAAAAACAAAAAAACAAAATTAGCATACCAATGAGCAGGATGTATAGTTAAAAGAACATACAAACATACTGGCACTGGTACTTATCATTAACTCAACCCTCTAGATTTTTCTTTGCGAAAGTTTTTACTCACACATCAATTACGACAGTTACCATCTTTTGGCCAGAGATGTTTGTTTTTTTTTTTGCTGCAAGCAAATATTTAGGCAAAAATATGTTAGTAGATACACAAAAAAATGCATTAGTAATACGCATTAGTAATGCTTATGTCATATTCCCAAAAAATCATATTAAAAAAAAAAACATGTTATACATAGCAACATCCAGACCAAATCAAACATTAAATGTTCATGCACACAAATGTTTGACTTGAGCGGGAATCGAACCCGCGACCTTTAGAATAGCAGTCCGTTACACAAACCAGTTAGCCATTCGGTCGTCACCTAGTCGATGTTCATAACAAGCACGAACCTAAACCGATTTATCTAAGTATAGTTAGTATATTCACTTCAAGTTCCTGTAACTACATAAGACTATTTTATAACAATTTAATCGAGTAAACCGATAAAGGACCGATAAAGGATTTCTTATAAAATTAAGGTATGCCACCTTAATTTTATAAGAAATCCTATAATTAAATGTGTACCTTTTTGTGTTTTTATTCACGTGATTCTCATGATAGTTGCAAAAAGGTTTGATGAATTGCATTATATTTTCTTTATTATTGATTCACAAAAGGCGTTGCAATTAGAGCACATTTCCTTGCCAGGTATGAAAGAAGTATCAAAAGCATCCGGTAAATTTTAACGTTAACAAAAACGGGTTTTTAAATTAAAATTTCCTGTATAATCTGCATCTGCCGCTGTGTAAAATAAAAGTGACACAAGTTTTATATTAATGAACCTGCCACTAAAAGCTTTTTGACTAACGTGATAAATTGTAAGTAAGCTTGCATGCAAAAAATACTATGTATTTCCTGTATAGTATAAGAAATATATTGAAGGGTATATTAATAGAAGGATATTTTAAGGCCTATTTATCTTTATCGCACTTAGAGGGCGTAAATTAAAGGCTCTTAACCTCACATAAATATATCGAAGCAATTTAAAGATAACAATTATTTATCTGGAGAGTCAGAATTCGAAATGTATTTATTCAATTATCAAATTATATTATCTTCTAAATTATAATGTAAATGTCTTCGTCACATTGTGGGCCTTTTTCTAAAATTACATCATTCACGCTCCATACAAAAAGTACCCCAAAAAAAGTGCCGACCAACGAAAAAAAATGGTTTAATCGGTTAGAAAATGACATTCTAAGATTTTTTTCTTTAGACGGCTAAGAGCTAAGACGGCTTACTTATGATTTATATGAGTTAGAAATAATAAAAAAATGCATTTATACGAGTTCGTCTGAGCAATTTTTACTTCATTACTATAGCAAAACTCAAATAATGATGATAAAGAATAACTTAATCTCGCTTAATAATAACATCATCATATTATCATCATATATATAATTATATACAATCATCATTAGGTACCTAAGTACCCACGTAGGTATTTATGTGTAGTATTAGTGTAATAAAATATATGTAAAGAAAAAGACTTCATTTCGTTACCTACGTGGCTTTATTCATATTTTATAATTCCGCAGGTCTCATTTCGATGGTCTTGCGTTGTTTAGGTTTTTAATTATTCAGAAATAGTTAATTGATACATAAATGTAAATGCTCATTTTATGATTTTCGGAGATCCATTTTGGTTCTAAAAGTTGGTCGTAGACGTTTGTTGTAATAATAAAAAATGTTTAAAAGATCATTTGCCGTAAGATGACACAGTTTTTTTTTACTACATATGGTACATTTTGAATGATGTCCTTTGGCAGGTTACGATTATCACAGCACATCCATTTTGTATGTTTAATAAAAAACACCAGAAGTGTTTGAGTAGTGTCGAAAACATTACTAAAGTATAGATTTTATTTAACATAAAATATGTATGTGCTACAATCAAGAAAGATAAATGAACATTCATTATCCTTTCAGCAGCAAAGAAAGTCAAGCCGATCTAGTCACTTAGCTGGATAGTTCGAAAAATTGACCAAAGAAGACGAAAAAGCGTTTGTTTTTAACCAATGTTAGAGCTAAGCTAAAGCTGCGTTTGCTATTAATTATGAATCCTTAAACCTTTGTCGGTTGATGCCATGTCTTCACGCGTTTTAGGCACAGGACAATTTATTTGTGGATTCTATAAATTGCCCAATCATCACTCCAAAGTTAAAGACAGAAAAAGATTTCTATATTTAGTATTTACAATAAAGATCACTATGTTTATTCACATTCTACGCCTAGTTACTGCTGTAATATGATACATATTGAGAAAAAAAGTAACCACTCTGATTTCAAATACAGAGAAAACCATTGATGATTTTTTTACGGGATTAAGTTCTTGGTCAATAATTAACTGAAGATACATTACATTTTTCTTAGGGAACGTCCTGTTTTATTGTCGAATAGTCTTTTGTTTTAATAAGCAAGCAGTTAACAATACAGTTGCAATTCAAAAGTTCCATGACTTAATCAGTGTTGATGAGGATCAAAAGTAATTTTCATTACGTTCTGTACATGAATATAGACCTATATGTTTTTATTGTAAAGAACAAACTTTCCAAAGATAATGTAATAGTTTTGACCTTTTAATGAGAACTGCTTAATTAATAAAATATACAGGTGTTTTGGCCGAATGGCGTAGTGGTTTGTGAAACGGACTGCTATTCCAAAGGTCGCGGGTTCGATTCCCGCTCAAGGCAAACATTTGTGTGCATGAACATTGAATGTTTGATTTGGTCTGGGTGTTTCTATGTATAATAAGTATGTATTTACAAAAAAAAAGTATATATGTATTTATATCAGTTGTCTAGTACCCATAGTACAAGCTCTGCTAGTTTGGGACTAGATGGCGTCGTGTGAATGTGGTACAATATTATTTATTTATGTTACAACCCGTCTGGCCAGCGTGGTATAGTAGGCCAAAATCTCCTTTCAGAGGAGAGGCCTATGTCCAGCAGTAGACTATCATAGGCTGTTGATGTGATGTGACAGGTGTTGCTTTATGTACTGAATAAAATTTAGTTCTAAGATTACTCTATGGCTATCATACTAAATATAGTTTGTTCTCGCATGACTTACCGTTATTCTATTGCATTTACATTTATTACTTAAGGTATCAGGATCAAATGAAATCAAAATAGAGTGTTTGCGTATTGCGTAACTCAGTTAAAAAATTACTTAATAATTTCAATTACAACGGTGATCATATTAACATTTCATTAATCATTCAACTACAGACTACAGAGATTATTAAATAGCACTTATCATGAAAAAAATACTCGTAATGAGAAGAGTTTGTAGACTAAAGTTTCTTGCAATACCTTTTTAAGAATGCAAATTTTTGCAATCTTTTTATGGTTTTGGTGAATGTGTGTGTTGTCATTTGTAAACGTAAGGCCTTTTTTTTTAACGTGTGGAAATCCCCTCGGACCGTCACCCCACCGGGGTTTGCGGCGGGGTGGTGTGTCGGACTCGGACCGACTAAAACCGCACGGTGTGCCACTCTGCGCCTGTAATAGGAGGGATCCGGGAACAGCTGCTATTAAGACATCCGGACCAATCCTAGCGCCGGCCCGCTCCTGTTGCGGGCTCCGTCTCAAAATTTTCCTCTCTTTAGGCGACGTCCGGCACACGCGGACGCCGCCCCCTCGCGGCTCGCCAAACTAATGCGGGTAGAGGGGAAACCCACCCCGTTCACCCGCGGCCTCACTCAGAGCGGCATGAGGCGCAGGTGAGCGCGCCTCCGCCGCCCGGTTCGCCGGGTCCGAGTTGAGGTCGTTCTCCCGGGCCTTCTCCGCCGCCTCCTTCTGCGAGATTACTTCCTCGCAGAAGGTTGCGACCGCGGTAAAACAACTGTCGCTACCGGCCATGGAGCGTACTACGGCCGGTAGCGAGAGGTCCACTCCGATGACTGCAGTGAGGGCCCGGCGCTGCGTCGCCCATGCGGGGCAAACCGCCAGCGTGTGCTGGGCCAAGTCCTCACTGCAGTCGCAGTGGTGGCAGGCGGGACTCAGTTCCCTCCTAGCGACCGAGTGCAGGTACTTTCCGAAGCAACCGTGCCCGGAAAGCACCTGCGTCAGCCGGAAGGAAAGGGTTCCGTGCTGCCGCCCTGCCCACTCGGCGATGACCGGCTGGAGAGCCTCCACGGCGGCGAAGCCAGCGCGTGGAGTCTCCATCCGGAACGACCAACGAGCCATCGTGGCTCGGCGAGCGGCTTCGCGCCACTCGCGCACGTCTTCGGGCGGAGGGCGAAATAGGAAGAGGGTAAACGTAAGGCCTTTTTTTTTTTTTTTTTTTTTTTTCGTGTGGAAATCCCCTCGGATACCACCTGTCGGTGGCATGTCGGACTCGAACCGACTAAAACCGCACGCCGTCTCGGGTACTAATAGCCGGGGAACCAGGTATACCCTAGAAAGGAAGTCCCTGGTGCCCCGACATACCTCGGGTCATCTACAGACGAGTAGACGACCCCCCCCCCCCCGTGTGGGAACCCCATGTTCCTTGTGCTCCCTAAAAGCGAGCGCGCTTCGCAACGCACTCGCCGCCACCCTGGCCTGCTTCTGCTAGGGTGACAGATGGCCTCACCTGTCACCCCCAGGCCTGCTCTTATGGAGGACGGAGGTCGTTCTGCGACCTCCGGCGCCTGAGTCGCCTGCGGTACCTGGCCCGTTCCCGGGCCTGGCGGGCCAGGAGAGTCCTAAACCTCTCCCGGTCCCGCTCCGCCGTCTCCTTCGCGAGCATTACTTGCTCGCAGAAGGAGACGGCAGAGTTCCACGCACTCTCGCTCCGCACGATAGCCGCAATCAGGCTATCGAGCGAGAGAACTCCCACTCCGATGGCCGCCACGAGGTCTCGCCTCTGCTCAACCCACGTCGGGCACTCTGCCAGCGTGTGGAGAGCCGTGTCCACGGTCTGGCCATCGAAGTGGTGGCACTCAGGCGTTGGCTCCTTGCGGATCAGACACAGGTGATCCCCGAAACATCCCTTCCCAGTGATCACCTGCGTCAATCGGTATGAGAGGGTCCCGTGACGCCTCTCGAGCCAATCCTCCATAACGGGTGCCCGAAACGTAAGGCCTAACGTAAGGTTGTAAACTTCCTGTGGTTATGCTGGAAGTGACGCATAATTTATTTGTGTAACAGATAATCGAAGTTCTCTCCGAATATGGTAATATGATTTATGTAGCTGGTCAATTAATTAGTAGTTTACGATCAAATCAGATCAAATTTGTACATAGGAACTTCGCTATAGCCTCAATGGAACATTTGCAGATCATAAGAATATTTTTGAACAAATAATAATATGCTATAATTGAAGTAGTGAGTCAAAGTAATCGACGATTACTACAATACCTGATTCTCAAGAGATATCGATATCATTTATTTGTATTGACTCATCCATTACAATTTTAAAGATTTATGTATGTTACTGTAAAAGCCTGTTTATTATTCAATCAATCAATCAATCAATCATTTATTTCGTAAAACACAGGTAAATTCAGATGTTACAAACCATATTTAAAAGATCGCCATGTTTCGCCAATAGGCATACAAAACAATAAAAGGATTTAATTATTCCTGTGCAATACAACTGTTTAAAGTCCAGTAATCATATACTTATTCAATTCAATAAAAATAGACGTTGATTTGATTTCTTAATTAAAAACATACTGATATTGATAAATGATGATTAAATCGGGAAAAATGTTAAAATAATTAAAAATGACAAACTCAATATGTCAAATAATTAACAATCAAAAAAGTCGAACTAAATATGTCAAAATAATGAATAATCGAAAATGTCAAAATAATTAAAAGTTCAAAATACTAAATAAAATGTCAAAATAAATTAAATTTTTTAAAACAATTAATAATTACAACGTCAAAATAAATGTCATTTACAAATACCTAATCATATACATAACTAATTGAAATCAAAATTTATCATTCAGAAAATCTATTATGGAGTAGTATGCTTTGTCAATAAGTAATTTTAAGAGATTGCTTTTAAATTCATTAACATTTTTACGGTCTCTTATTTGTTTTGGTAAATGATTGTACAGTTTTGGTGCCATTGCGTATACACTTTTATGTAGAAGTGCTGTTTTGGCTTTTAATAAGTGTAATTTGTCGGAGCGACGTTGACTTTCTATAAAAGAAAATAGAGAAATGTTATTTCTGACGAACATGCAGACTTCATAAATGTACATAGATGGAAATGTCAATAGTCTTAGTTTACAAAAGTGTGGCTTACATGTATCAGTGCTTTTTAGTTTACACATAGCTCGGAGACATTTCTTTTGAGCTATAAACACGTCTTGCTTATTTGTGGCATTACCCCAGAATATTATGCCGAACCTTAAGGTCGATGACACATAGCCGTGATAAGCGGCAAGAAGTGCATTTTCATTAGCTACTTTTGATAGCATATATAAAGCATAGGAAAATGTATTTAATTTATTACACACACAATTAATTTGAGTTTTCCATGACATGTCATTATCAATTTGAAGCCCTAAAAATTTTGTTACTGTACTTTCTTCTACGATTTCATCTTTATATGAGATGTGTACTTCTGATGTCCATTTTCGTCTTATTTGAAAATTCATAAATTTTGTTTTCGACAGATTGATTTTTAGGTTATTAGCATTTAAGAAATTTATAATGTCTACAATACTAGTATTTATATCGTATTCTATTTCATTCAATGTACCCTTATTAAAAATAACTGTACTATCATCGGCAAATAAAGACATTTGATGTTTCGTAGTGTTAGGAAAATCATTTATGTAACAGAGAAAAAGTAATGGGCCCAAAACACTTCCCTGTGGCACGCCGTATTTAATTTTTCTAGCATTTGATGAATAAGCTACCTCAGTTTTAGATTTGAAATTGACTGAATTTATCTGTGTTATTTGATTTCTATCTTCTAAAAATGATTGTATCAAGACAAGGACATTGCCTCTAATCCCGTAATTATACATTTTTTTAATTAATATGTTATGATCCACGTGATCAAACGCTTTTGTCATATCCATATTATTATTATTATTTATTATATCTTAGGTTTTACTAGTCAATGTTATATACCGATGTGTGTAAATAAATGTCAGAATTGAATAAAATAGATAAATAATTTTTGTGGTGTATCGGATTCGAACCGACTAAAACCACACGGTGTGGAACTACTGCTGGTAAGACGTCCGGACCAGTTCCATTCTAACCAAGCTAAATTAAAAAAAATGCTTTGTTTTTGTGGAGATTTGGACACGAGTTACTTTACTTATAAAGATTTATTTAAAATTACATTAACTTACATTCTTAAAATTTTAATTATGCGTTTTCCTTGACAATTGGATTTCAACTGAAATTTAATTCTAAGAAACATTGGATACTAAAAGACGTTTAGATTTATAACAGCATGTTATTAATGAGTTCAATTCGTATACTAGTGAATTTGAAGAGTCGCACCGCTACGGTTAAGGTTCTTACTGCGTGACATTGAAACGAAGTCTAAAAAAAGTTTTATCTTTTGTATTTCTTAGTTACTAGCTTGTGTATGTCTATTATCGCGGTAAAAAGTAGGCTATGATTTATTTAAATAAAGATTAATATTATACTTTTTTTTTATTTTTTACCGCACGCAACGGAAGTTGTCAAAAGGAATATTTTTCCTGTTTTTGCAATATTTTTCATTGATACTCCGCTCGTCGTAGCATAATGGTATATAACCGATGATAGGCTCTCGATGATAGGCTATCTAACATTGAAATAACTTTTTAAATCGGCCCACTAGTTTCTAAAACGTCAAATGGTACATCTTGGATTAGATGGACTAAAATTTTTAATATTATTGAATTGACATTTAACATTGTAGTTGGTGATACTTTATTGTATGTTAATTTAATTATAAATAAACCATTGTTTTATTAACTAAGTCGTTAATTAAAATATTTTATGCATTATCATTATGTAAAATCTGTAAAAAGATAAGGAATTAAAAAATTTAGGACCACAAATTGCAATATAGTAATGAACAATTTTGTATTACAGATAATTATGATTTTGATATTTCTGTCACATCTCCATATTTAAAAAAAAAAGTAAGGTTGGTTGGTACTTTCAATTCTAGGGCTACAAATAATAATGATCAATTTAACTCAAGTTTTATTCATAATGTGTATTGTAAACTTTAAACTGTAACTCAAACAAACTCTTTCTGGTGATGTTAATTACTGAAAGGGACTTTCATGAAGTTTTCCTTCAAGTTTTTATTGTTAGTATTATTATGTTAAACACCTTTTACCACTCTGTCCTAATTTTGAAGATGTACTCATATGTATAATTATTTATCATTTTGAAAGTACGAATTATCTAATCATGTCTAAATACATTTTTATATGATATTTGTAGGATTAAAATATATTTAAAACTAATGCCATCATGCTTGTACACTCATCACTTTTCACTCATACAAATAGTTATCAGAGTTCCAGCAATTCCTTCTAAACGAGTTGCTGCCATATATCTCACTATCTCACCATTTCACCCTTACGCAACTCGCTAATGGAAAAGATGTAATTACAAACTTTGAATTCAAAGGGGAGACCTTGTTTTAAAGGTGTTGAAATTAAACTTAATTCTATATAACGCAGCACGTAAACGAATAAATATGTGGAGGGGATAAAGGCTGTAGTTTTGCCATGCAAAATAGGACGTTATCTGTGTTGTCTACACTTAAGGATGCACTTCTAATGAGACATTAAGAAAATAAAAATAACGGACTTAAGTCCGGATTCAGCAGTTTGTACAACACCAATAGTGAGACCTCTGACTCTATGGATCCGTAGTTATTTCCTCAAGATATAAAAACAGTAGGTAAACTGTTTCACATAAATTCTTCCCCTATCTCAAGGAACATTTTGAAACCAGTTTTTTAACCAAACTACAGTTTTTTAACTAAACATGTTTACAAAATGTGGCTTTTTGCCACATTTTGTAAACATTAAAAAAAATTAAGGACTATTGTTTTGCAACTATATACTCGTTTACAAAAGAACTACCTACCTCGGAAGAAGTGATTTGCCGTTTTTTTAGACTTGAAATAAGTTTGAAATTTATTATTATATTTGTCAATTTCCACCTTTTTCAAGACTTAAGTCTTTTTTAAGTATATATATGTATATATAAATATATATACTTAAATACATATACATATAAATATATACCGAGGCCGAGGAGTATAATTAATTACTTACAAGCTGGGCTATTTTCGTCAACCAGATAATTTGAGTATTGAAGATAGGAAAAATAGGAGTATTTCGAAAGATACGAAACGAAGCCAATGGATGTTAAAGGGTGTAAAATATTAGAAATTACTCATATGATTGGCCAGCATACCTGAGAGTGAATATTTGTCTGTTAAGCTCTCACGCCTAAATCACTAAACCGATTTCAAAAATTCTTTTAACGATGGGAAGCTACATTATCAGCGAGTAATATAGGCTACTTTTTACGGCGATAATCGACATACACACGGGTGGAGTCGCGGGCAAAAGCTAGTAGTCTATAGTTTATTATTAGTTAATTATAGTCTTAATTTACAAATCTCAAAGTAGCTGATAAAATGATTCGTATTGCAGGCAGGCAATTGTTGATATTGCAGACAGAGTAATGGTTTTGAAAAATAAAATGCCGATTCCATTCTTTTTTGATTAAGAAATCTTCACTAACATAATTTTATTCTATAGTATGTGTAAGATTTAATGATACAATCGACATAATATTACCCCAGTCATGCGTGTTGTTGTAAAAATTTGACTATAGTACCCAGAGTGAAAACAAATATGTATTCCCAACCGTCTCCGTTATACTGACAGTGGTGAAATTATTTCATTTCTCGCTTCTCGACCTACAAACACACAAAGGTCGTTTAACGTTTTATATATCAGTACGATAGGATAGACTGACACGACAGAAACAATCTAGAACCTCCCTCGGGTGACAAAGACTAATTACGAAGAAAGAAAAATAGGAATTTAATTTCGGGAAATTGGTGACGATATCAAGGAAAAATTTTACTTTCAAAGCTAAATAAAATACGAATGTAATTGTATTTGACGATTATAGGTAGGGAACATTATCATACTTTTAACGGTGGTATTTTCTTCTTGTATTTTTACAAAGTGAAAAGTGAAGTTCGAGGGCATCATTCAATTAGTCTGTCTTTTAACGAAATATAACATAAAGTTGTTTCTTTTGGGGTCAATCAAATTTTTCTAATATAATTATTAAAAAAGATTTAACAATTACTCTAGAGTAGAAGTACAGATGCTACAAGTTACTAGGAATTCGTGATTACATCCCTTAAATATTCCTCATTATATTTATGCTTACTGCTAAAGTTACATCTAAGAAATACAGCTAGAATAGAATAATGTGTTTTGTACACCAAGTTTCGTTATTTATTGCTGACAATATACAAAACCTATTACAACTCGCAATAAATAAAGATAATTGGTGTGTTATTGGGATGTAATTGTTAGGTGTGCAAAAAGTATTAAATTTATGTACTTTTGATGAGTTACATTATAGATTAAATTTATTACAGATAAAATCAATTCTACTCACATTTTCATACATTTCATATTAAGTAATATATATAAATAGATAAATTAAGTGAGATCAATCACTTAATTTATTTATTTATAAATAAGTACTACCACATCATAAATATTATATTATGTTATGCTCAATGTTAGGTAGTATCGTCACATAACATCACATCACCATCCCTTAATAGTCCACTGCTGGACATAGGTACTTAATAATTTTTTGTGATCTTAGGTTAATAACTTTTTATGAGAAATTTACGCTAGTTTACATTTAAATTTATTTTCCTAAAAGTCATTTAAAAGCAAACTGTATCTGACCAGTAAGGTGGACCGCAGATGACATAAAATAAATGTTCAATTTTCTTGGACCTTTGTTGTACTGAAGAATTGTTACCACATTGTAACAAGAAATGTCTTATATCATGCATTGGTGAAATGCAATTTAAAACTTTGATTATTGGAGACTGGCATCAATAACTAGTAATTATATTTTTCTACAAAAACTATAGGTCTGTGGGGATTAACTCTCCACTCTTACCGAAATAATTTCCCCCGAATCATCGATTTCCGATGGAGCGATAACCGAATAACAGATTAGACTAGGTGTAGGCTGGGACTGAACCCTGACCTTTATTGAAAATGCCTCAATTCAAGTATTTCTGTGTGGTTTAATCATTTTATTGAACATTTTTATAATTTTTTACTTAACGTATTTTGTGAAGTAAGATTGGGCACTAACCAAAAGCCACATGAAGCCTATTGATGCTCAAAGGGTAAATATTTCCATTACCGTTTGAGCAGTTATGTTATGTAATGTGACCATATCTTGGGATAATTCTGTAACACCTTCATAGCTCTTGTCGTTATCCCATTGTTATTTGATACTGAGCTGCATGTAGAGTCCTCAAAACCGACTTTTATCGGAATACAAAAATTCTTTAAACGTTTACAAAAATGATGATATGACAAAACATTTTTTTTTTATGTCAAACCTATAAAATAATAAATTAATAAAGTAGATAAGCTGGCTTCCAAAGTTTTAAAACTAAGAATCAACTGGATATAGCACTTCAATGTAGTTAGGTGATTATTACAAGATAACCTGTTAATGGCACGATTAGAAATAAGTCTTATATTTTAGTGGTTACAAAAGGACCCATTACGAAAACTACAGACAATAAAAATGGTTTTCTTTGTCAATTGTGTACTCGTCCTTGAAGACAACAAAACGAATCCTAGTACTTGTGATAACAGAATTTTATTTATTTTCTCTTGTCACTTACGTAACTGAAAGGTTTGGGTTTGTTTATTTAGCTTAGTATTTGCCCACACAGTGCTGTATTTTGTTTAGAAAAAGTCAGTAAATGTAAATACGAGTATAGTCCTTTTGTACACGTACCGCTAAAATACACAAGTAGCCACAAACTAATAAAAACAGATCTGAGTAGGTACACTCAAATTTTTTATTTAACTTTGAAGATAAAAGTATTTTATGACATATGTTTTATTTTACTAAGTTAATCATATTCATAAAAAACGTTTTACGTGGTTTCTTAATTTGACTCAGTGGTCTCAGTTCTATGTTGTATTCCCGGAAAACATATTAACATCAAATAGTTTCAGGATAGAAATTTCTTAGTACAAAATAACTATAAAGAATATTGATTTCCTAACAAAATTATATCTGTAAATAAAAGAAAGATTTGTATACAAGAAGGTAAACTTTATGGTCAATAATGATACTATTCTAGAACTATTGTATAACTAATAGTTGTATTGGATTGTATGTATTACACTATTGTATAACTAACACTACTGTACACTATTGTATACACTATTGTATAACTAAACTAGACATTAGCAAAATTATGTGATTACAATATAAGTTGTGAAGTCTTTTTCCTAAAGAGCGTAAACTCTAAGTAATTGTTATTAACGTCTACGTAACGTCATCAAAACGCTAATCGCCAATATAGTAAAAAAAAATCACATTTATTAGTCAAAATACAAATACCTAAATCTAGAAGCGATCTCCTTGTCGACAATATAATTTATTTGCCCTGCTGAAGTTGCGTCTTTCAATACGCCTCGTGGGATTCCGTAACTACCGCATTAGGGAGGTAAATCGATGATCAAAAGAAAAATAAATAGCTAAAGTAAACGAGAATAAGAGCTGTGTTCAACTCAACTCACCATAAGAAAGAAAACATAAATAAAAATTGTTTTGAAGAATTCAATTCTCCTTACTCCAGATACTTTATAACAGACCGATGTCGGGCAATCGGTAACAAACCCATAATTTTGAATAAAATTTTCAAAGAACTGCATTTTATACCAGTTGTAGGCGTCGTTTTCCAATATCCCTTCATGCTTTTAATTAAATACGAATTACCTTTAAACAACATACACATTTTCCAGTCAGCAAAGCGTGATTTTAAATGAGAATTTATTTCAACTACTATGAGTAAGTACCTAATTCGATAAGTTTTAAAGATCTCTGATAGTTTAAATGAGTTATAAAAAGCGAAGATGGAAGAATTTTTTTTGGTATCAGATATAAAAAATTCATAACTTTCTTAAAACTGTATTAATTTAGTATTTATCTGATATTGTTATTTTATTTCTCACCGTTACTTTTAATTACCGAAACTTTGTAGTATTAGCAGCTTTTTTGCAGTTTTTCCTGTAAAAAATATCCCACCAAAAACATTTTCACGCAAAATGTTGTCAAGACGATTTCAAGACAAGATTTCATTATTATGAGTACTTTTTTATACAGATAAGTAATGAAGAGTAAATAAAGTTTTCATCTTACGCTCATGTGACGGTAGCGAAATAAAGTTTTTACCTTATGCAATTGTGAAATGCCCAAGCTGCATATTTCGACTAAGGTGAATAGGTGTAGAGAAAAAAATAAAATTTTAATTTATTTTAATTTAATCTTAAAAATAAAAACTACACACAACAAAAACAAGTTCCCATAAGATAGTCTATTTTCTTTCTTCTCCAAAAAGCCCCAGAACGATCCTCTCTTCTAGAATTTCGTCACAAAAGCTTTAAAAATTATAGTATTGAAAACCTTAACAGCTATTTTCTCACGTTTATCGACAAAGCGGATTAACAACTCAAATTTGGAGAACCAAGGGTTGTCACATAATTTTATTATGTACCTATATTGATTTGTTTAAAATTTTACTATAACTTTTCAATAACTTATATAATGAATTGATATCTGCAAGAACCTTGTGGCCGTTTCGAACTCATTTCAGCATTTTAGTTTTTAAATCAATAACCTGATGTCACTTGTGTAAAAAAGGTGTAATTTTTGGAAAACAACGAAAAGTCACTATTAATTTGGAAGAAGTCACTAACTTGAACACATTAAAGAATATACCTCTGTAAACTGCTTACATAATCTTTACCAGCCCTGTCAAGTGAATTGTAAATTTTACCGAACAACGAGATGGTCTTGCTCATACGTTATTCATCAACTATTTACAGTAAGTTGAAAACCGATCTTCTTTTACAATGGAACGGAGTCTGTACAAGTCAATCTGGTAATACTGGATAAGCTTCAGTTCGATGTAATTTAAAGAAAAATGTTTTTGTTGTAGAATGTAAAGTGATGTATATAGTTTACGAGAATATGGCAAGATCTGCATAAGAATTGTACTTTACTTTGTTGCTTTGTGTTTAAAATGTGTGGCTGAAAATTTTAAAAATAATTTAATTCCGAATAGAATAATGCTATTCTTATATACTTTAACTACTTTGAGTTACATCGTGAAATTGCATCGAGTGTTATGCAATAAATACCTACCAATACACGGGACAATCGTTTCGTGGTTCGCAGATTCCAAATACACTCCACCAATTCCCTGTACATAATGTACGTTTATATTATAAGATATCATTCGAACTGTTGTATTCAGAGCTATCTCTCATTTCGAATTGTTTTAATAAAATACATAAAAAAGATCCATGGTATGTTGTATTTCTTGTTTTGTATGTTACATCATAAATTAGTATATTATTAGTACCATGGGCTCTAGTGCAGCATTAAAATGAAACGAAAAATGAATATGCAATTGCTATAACTTACAACTATAAAAAAATACATTAAATGAATTCATATCAGTACTATATCATACACCTCAACCGAAAGACTAACAACCAGAAGAAAAGCGTGGGTAAGCCCCCTACAAGGAAAGCCATTGGATGCGGGCAGCACAGGACTGGTTGTTGTGGAGAACCTTGGAGGCGCCCTCTGTCCAATAACATGTCTTGACATAGTATAAAATAAAGTCACTAGTATAGTGCTATTATAATATAAGTATAATTAATTACTCCACACTGACACCACATTAGTAATATTAGTAGTATCTACATTGCACACGTGTGCAGCCGGACCGGATAGCTAGTACATTATAATACAGTCTGAATTTTTATGAAAATTAAGACAATAGTCCCACTATTACATTTATCTTCAAAAAAGTTAAAGACATACAGCTCACGGTAAACAGTTAAAAAACTGATATTCTTAGAAAGTCTTACTAGTACAGTAAACATATATATTGAATAGGTAATAACTTGTTCATTTTCTTGAGTTTGAGTCATCTTGTCATTTGTTATTCAAGTAATGACAAACCATTTTATATTCATTTGTTATACCTTTAATACAATTACTCTGTGAATTTTTTTCATCTGGTCTGAGCGATATTATACGAAGTTTTACTAAAATAACCTAATAAAAACGCTTTTTAGCAGCCTTCCTTTAAAGTCGGTAATAACAAAAACTAAAGATTATTTTTGGATAAAGATCATCAAAGATGTTAGGCTAAATTTAGTAACGTTCATTTAGCTGACTAGTATATTGTTTTTATCTTAATACTATACTACACTATACTAGATACTAACCAAATAGAAATCGGAATATTCATAGCACTACTTCTTGCCCTTTTGAAGTGTCATATAGAAAATTTGTTTTTTTTTTACTTAAGATCGTTGATAGGTATGTTACGGCTAAATTTTTTGGAGTTTTTTAGTGCTAAATATAGAATAGATTAAATAAATAGATTTAAAATATTACGTTTTTCTTGTTCTATGAGCAACATTATGCACCTACGACTATTAAATTTGGTGTACTTAATTAGGCGGGTCCACACAGAGCGAGTAGCTTCATGAGGCATTTGCCCCACGATACTGCTCAGTCTGTGTGTACGTACGTGTACCGTATACACGGGTAACACAGGTACAACTAGTCGGGCTTGCCGCGCGTAGCAGAGTTGCCGCACCGCCCTTAGAGTATCCAGCACCCAGAAATTTAGGTAAGAGGTGGTGGGCTTGCTCTGATAACTTCACTCACTCGGTGAAAAAGAACGAACGATTTGCTTAACTGCTTGATACAGAAATTTAGGTAAGGTGTGGAGGGGGTGCTCTGATAACTTCACTTACTCAGTGAAAAGGAACGAACGATTTGCTTAATTGCTTGATACGACTTTACAGAACCCCGATGGGTGTTCTGTAAAGTCATGGTATCACTCTGGTCGAAGTGGCTTATTGTAATGTTTTAAACAACAGTTGTATGGAACATTATAATAAGCTGACTTTTTAAGAAACAAATTATTGATCCTGTAAAGTATTACGGAACGCAGATGTTAAAAAATTATGGAATTGGAAAGGAAAAAAATTACTAAAGGTTTTGCACTTAATAAGGCCCCTTTATCATAATAAGCTTGTCATGACGAGTCCATTAGGGCCCCTTTTTCTCTCCATATAAAGTTTTCTCCTCACACGCACGCGGGTCGCGGAAACTTATGACATCACCTTTGCGATACACATTACATATAAACTTATGAAAGAAGTAGAAGTTATTCTGTAAGTGGAGTTGTCCTATACAGAAATCCTTTATTATACTTTTGTTGTTTATCTTACAAGTTAATTGGAATAAAGAAACATGTTAGAACGTAACTATAGGTATTGTAACACAGGTTTTTTTTTAAGCCTTCACGGGTCTTCACATTACACTCATATACATTAGTGATTAATTTATTGGGATTCTTATATGTAGATGAAACACATCTGAATATTTGCGGTATATATGGGCAGGGCTCGAACGGAATGATACCACGGCCTTACAGAAAACCGGTCTTGAGTAGTTCTTTTATTTCTTTGTTTTTAAACGAGTGAATGAGGTTACTAGACTCCAAACCCAACCCCCCTGATTCTGGGGGAGTGGCAAAGCACTTATGACTCTTGAGTTGCATTTGTCCATGGGCGGCAGATGTGACCCATCTACTCTTTTACCCCCTTTATGATAAAGGGTTTATGATAAAAAAAAACAGAAATAAAGATTCAGTATACAAACCTTTAAAAATGAGAGATGAGTAATGTGAACAAACAGAAAATATACATTTCTTGTAGCTATCGGCTTCGATGAAAAGTCTAACTATAATCTATCTAAAAAGTATAACTTGTAAACCGTCATGTACTTCTTAATATAGCTACATTGCCAAATAACGAAAACAATGTTTATTTAATCGCATCGCTCACGTAATAGCCCTTTATTTTGAAAGAAAACAGTAGGCACCTTTAAACGATGAAATACATTTTCGTTCTACGAAGCAATCGAAACATCGACTACTCGAGTGACAGTGTTGTTATGATTTCATAATCGACTGTGGGGACTTGAGGACTTACTCGTTACTAAGAAATATAGTTCTTGCCAACCATTTTTGGTTCACTAGTAGCATTTTAGTAGTTTTTAACCGATTTCAAAATAACAATAGAAGAGGTTCTCAATTCGACTGCATTTTTGTTTGTATGTTTGTCAATTGTGTACCCATTTTCAAAATTTTTATTTGTAATTAAAAGGGTATACTTTCGAGATGGTCCTATTACCAACAAATGAGGATCTGATAATCCTAGAGAAATCGTAGGCAACCCTCAAATTTTACAGCCCTGACTACGTGTTTAAGCTTATTTCTCTAGCTACACAGATATTTGCGTTAGGTAGTCGTTATCTCAGTTGTTGAGAAAATGATGCCTTCCATCATTTTCCATCATGTCCTTGACCTTAAGGAGTTAGAGGATAACTCTCAATAATATAATCATGTATTCATCATCGTCATCAGCCTATCGCAATCCACTGCTGGACATAGGCCTCTCAAATTGCATGCCACTTCGATCGATTTTCAGCTTCTTGCATCCAACTTCTGCCAGGCATTTTGCGCAAATCATCACTCCAACTGGCCTATGGGCGTACTACACTACGTCCGACGCGGCATACAGTCAAGAACTCGTGCGCTTGCTAATCCGGTGATCTATGACGATGACCTTGGTTCTCTGCCGGATCATCCCATTCCTGTTGCGATCCTTTAGAAAACGGGGAAGCTTGTAGACCAGCCGTACCGTAAGCGTTCACGTTTTTATCATTTTTTGACCTTATTTTCTTGTTTCAAGATACTTGTAAGGTGTTTGTGTTGGGTTGCAGAGATACATATGTGCACAAAAAAGTAACAAATGAGATTAAAAAGTATTTGGACAAAAAAATGTTTGTTATGCAATTGTTTTCATGTTTGTTAACTCAAAACTATTTTATTTGTAAACCGATTTGGCAAATATTTTTATTATTTTGAAGGATAAATTTCCGATATGGTTCGACACAAAAGTGAAGAAAAAATGCCACTCCTATGGTGGTAAATAAAGTAATGATTAAAATAATACATTTTTTACTTTATCTGAATACTAGTATACTGTAGTAATGGACTTATTGGACTTAATTTAATAATTTGGTAGTAGCTTTTTTAATATTTTTCTACGCATTTAGTTTTTTTAAATACCGTATCTACTTATACTAAAATGGTAAAATAAATGCCTGTTCCCTCCAAATTAGGAAACGCAGAAATATGCAAATTAGAAGAAGCAGAAATATGCAAATGTATTTTTGCAAATGCAATTAACTAATTTAGTCACAGAATTACAACAAAAGTTGTACTTGCAGAATGACCAAATAAGAATAAGTTACTATAAATTTAATTAAAACTTAGTTTTTAATAAAACTTCTCTCAAAACTAGTCAAGCTGTGTTATTGACTGGCGGTCGCCAATCCAATCGAGACTTCAAAACTTAATCGAGTGAGTTACTGTGGCAAACTATAGCTCAGACAAAAAAAATGTTACTGCCCTTATGTTATAATTTTTCATACGAAGAATTTTTGCAAGGGATTACAACAAAGGGTACAAACTTCTAGAAGCATTTTTGTTTGCTTCATCATGTTCTAGTCCATCTAATCTTAGAGGTACCGTTTGACGTTTCATACTTTTCAAGAAGAAATAACTATGTATAAGCGTAACTCACACAATTGCCATAAACTTCTCCGTAAAACAATAAAATTATGAAGCTATTTTAATTTTATCGCAAGATGTACAATTCTTAATGACTAAATTTAAATTTAAATCTTTGAAAAAACGAATATAACTAATTTACACACAATAGATATATTTTTTTCAAACTTTTTGTTTTATAGTCACGTAGTTAGGTAATTTGCTACAGTATTGCGGCTCTTCAAATTCACTTGAATACGAATAATCCTTAAAATGTACGAAAAATTAGTTATTAATAACGACTTCTTTTCAATTAAGTCTTAAAGTGTTTATTAATATTTAAAATTCATTTGACACCCAACGTCAACAAAAACACAAAATTAGAATTAAAAGTATGTAAGTTAATATGATTTTAAATAAATCTTTGTAGGCTATTACACGCTCTTTTATAGTAACGTACATTAATCTGTAAAACTGTAATCGATTAGTACATACTAAGAAATGATATCGAAATCTCTTAAAAATCGGATATTGTAATATTCGATTTCTTTGACCCCGTCGCCATACTTCAACCTGTTACAACTGTCAAACGGTATCTCTTAGATTAGATGGGCTATAATCGAATATAAGATTCGTCTAACATAGCTCATTATAATTTATCATCATTTAGGGACATTGATCACGATTATACTTATTATTATTTTTGTATTTTATATAAGTTAATAATATTATTAAGCCACCTTATATATATTTGAAGCGGCGGTAGCCTAGTGGTTAAGGCATTGGACTTGCGATCAAGAGGTCGTGGGTTCGAATCCTGACAGGACACTACCGACGTGAATCCACTTCTAACACAAGCAATTTAGATTAGCGGGAGGGGTTAACGGGAATACTAGTAATTTCGGTTGCTAGCAGACCTTTAAAAAAAAAAATTGTACGAATAGTCAACGGTTAGGTATAATTACGTGTGAAAGCAAGCACTCAATAGTCATAAGAATACGATATTCATTTATCTTTCGCTCTTTAGTTATAACGAGTTTGCGAAAAAATTACATGATATTGATGTTATTAAAAGGCCTGTAAATATCATCATTAATTTAAAAGGCTCAAACTTCTCAGTTTGACTAACAGGTATGCGACCTGAACCTCTGCGAGCCATTTCTGACACTCATCAATCTATTTGTATGAGTAATGTCTTTTTTCTTAAAGTGCCCTTGATTGTCAATAAGAGGTTGAATCCTATTTACACGAGTGAAACAAAAATAACGTTTAACACTAGCAGAATATCATCAACAGCCTTCAATAGTCCACTGCTGGACATAAGCCTCTCCTTAGAAAGGAGGTTTTGGCCTACTATACCACGCTGGCCAGACGGGGTGTCATAGGGATCGAATAATACCCTTGACACTACCGGTGGTAAAAAAAAAAACCCATAGTACCAAGGGTATTTAAAAATACCCTTGATACTATCGGTGGTGTCATTGGATTGTATCACGGGTCCGTAACCAATATATTAAAATGCAAGTGAGAGTAGGTAGATTTGATTAATTTCTGACAAATATCTGAGGTCAATTTCAATGAAATAATAAAAACAATTTTAGGTTTTTCATGTGATTAACTGTCTACCTGTCTGATGCTGCTGTGTAAAAGTTTGCATGAGTTTGTGACCGGTGGCTGCTAAGCAGTCATTGCTCGTTTGTATACTCTTTGACGCAAAGAAGTATATCAACAGTAACCCAAAATAAAAGCTGATTCCAGAATATTTGTGAGATTGTCAGATAGGTATTAAAAACGGCCTTGGCTGCTTATTTTAATTACGCAAATGAAATTGCGTTACTGCAATGACTGTTTTCTTGTTTAATATCATAACCTTCTCGTGAAAGAACTACAATAAACAAGGCGTCGAGCTTCAAAGCCAACAGGCTAGTATATCAGTGCACCTGATGTCAATCCAATTCTCCACTTCGTTTGGCGACACCTATTACGCTCTTCGGGGCCATTTTTCCCTTAATAATTACTGAATATATAGGTAATTGACTGCATGGATGACGTAGTGGTTTAAGCTGTCACCTCGTCGATTTCTACTGCGTTCAGAACAGCAATTTGTCAATCACCCAAAGTGTGTGATCCACAAATTGCTGTTCTGAGTGTGGATATTAAATGTATGTCCGTAAAAGTCCCCGTTACACAATATATACCTAGTGCGGGAGTTGTCTTCAAAAACAACATTTAATCAACCCCTAACGAGTAATTCATAATGTAAAATGGTGTGTAAATACACAACAATTCCTCTCTAATTAATTTGCCCGTCACACAGTTATACAATACAATGCTGGTAATTATTATTAATTAAATCTCATAGAAACATAAAAACAACCTTTAAACCTAATAAGCAACTCAACTTCACGGTACGTTATTAATTTAATAACAAGAGAATTTTCTCCTTAACCTTCCTTAAATAAATCCCATTCAATATAAAACGTACTTAGTTTAATTAGAAATGTTGCTTTGATCGGGCTTTCCCATTGCAACAAAACAACAAGTTTATGTATAAACAACAAGAATGAACTTCGCGGTTAACTGAATCCAATCAATGTTAGTTATCGAATTTTTATTAAAGTCATTTACATTGACTATTAAGAGACCTAGTTCTGAATAAAATACACTATAAGTTATTAATTCGAGACCAAAAATCTCTTGAAACTAAGCGGTTACCGGTAACATTATATAACAATACATTTTATTTCCCCACCTTTTCAGAAAGAAGTAACAAAATTTAATTTAAAATCCGTCAAAATCAGTACCAAATTTTACCATAGAAGAATACTACTCATACAATGAGCCATAGGGATACTTATACTTAGGTTATTAAAATCTCTTTATTTTAGAACAAGTTTTAGAGTAATTTAGAAAAAAATATAAAATAATTTGTATTCGTAAATTTTATATAATTAATATTTAATAAAAATCTATCAGAAAGATTGATATATCTAGTCAGCTCAAAATAAGAATACTCAAATTAATCTGAGGGTTTGATTGATCTTGACCTAAAATCATGTTTCATGAATAACAATATTTTTTTAAGATGAAGTATAATAAATATGTAAATTTACAGTATAAACAGACCGCACACATTTTTATATAAAAGCAGTCCCTAAAACGAAAACGGATGAAACAGTCAATTTAAACCCGGAGCTCTTTAACCCAAAAACATAAGAACGCCAGAAACAACAGCCTATCAAGTTTACACACAAATAGCAAAGTAAGGTGCGGCTTGCACCCGCAAACCGGATATTTCAGTGCCGTTATCCCAATGAAATAGTTTTGTTCCTTTTGATGTACCCTTGTCCTTTTTCCCTTAAAGTGAGGGTTGCTAATGTTACTAGCCAGGCCGTCTTGCACTAACTAATTGTATTACGCTCGCGGTTTCTGGGTTTTAGCTTTTAGTATGGCGATGTCGTCTCGAGGAAATCGTAAATTAAATTAAATGTACTGCCTAAATAATATGTGGTACTTGAAGTTTTGGCCACTGGATTAAACATATTGTTTCTATTTTTAGAATATATTTGATAGAACTTACATAGAATATATTTCTATAATATAATTGACAGTTTTTAATAAATAATAAACAAAATATTTAAAAGGTATATGAAATAATATGCAATGTACAGACTAAATAATTATATAGGTTTTATTAGTCACTAGCTGTACCGTCCCACGCATCGCTGCTTTGAATTGATATTGCATTGATGAAAAATGAGGAACATCTCATTTTTAAAAATATTAGCTCATTTTTTAATTTTTTAAAAATATTAGCTCTCACTCAAATAAGCAAGAGTCACCACTTGATCTGTTATCAACAGAAATAAGCCCCATCGATGCAATAAATAAAATAAACAATACTTTTGCTTGTACAGTCAAATAGCTCTATCTCTAATCATATTATGTCTAATCAACATTGTCTACGACAACATTGAATTCTTTTGTTTTGCTAGACACTGATGAGGATGAAGTATTAGGTATTATAGCAGAGTTGAGGGATATTTGCTCAGTAGGATGGGACAATATTTCTAATACTGTAATTAAGAGCTACTAGATCTACTAGTTCCCCCGTCGACACACATATTTCAACTGTGTTTACAAACATGCGTTTTTCCTAAATTACTTTAAAAAAGCTGTAGTCATATATAAATCTGGAATTACTAATTTTATAGACAAATCTTAGTATTAACAGGTTTGTCTAAAATTCTAGAAAAAAATATAAATAGAAGACTAATGAAATACCTTGAAGATAGCTATTTGCTATCACACAATCAATACGGGTTTAGACCTAAAAGATCTACTAACCAAGCAGTTCATCAATTCACAAAGTATGTGCTCTATCGGGATCTTTTTAGATGTTGCTAAAGCTTTCAATACTATTACCTTTTTTTTTAACGTGTGGAAACCCCCTCGCGCCGGCACCCCACCGGGGTTTACGGCGGGGTGGTTAGTCGGAATCGGACCGACTAAAACCACACGGTGTGCCACTCTGCGCCTGTAATAGGAGGGATCCGGGAACTGCTGTTATTAGGACCTCCGGACCCCTCCTAGTGCCTGCCCGCAACGATGCGGGCACCACCTTCAGGTACATTCTCTATTTAGGCGACGTCCGGCACACCCGGACGTCACCTCCTCGCGGCTGGCCGTTATGGCAGGTGGAGGGGAAAACCCGTCCCGTCCACCCGCGGCCACACTCAGGGCGGCATGAGGCGGTGATAAGCGCGCCTCCGCCGCCCGGTTCGCCGGCGACGGATTGGGTCCGAGTGTAGGCTGTCCTCCCGGGCCCCCTCCGCCGCCTCCTTCTGCGAGATGACGTCTTCGCAGAAGGATGCGACCGCGGTAAAACATCTGTCGCTACCGTCCATGGAGCGTATGACGGCCGGTAGCGAGAGATCCCCCCCGATGACTGCAATGAGGACCCGGCGCTGTGGCGCCCAAGCCGGGCAAATTGCCAGCGTGTGCTGAGTCGAGTCCTCACTGCAATCGCAGTGGTGACAGGCGGGACTCAATTCCCTCCTAGCGACCGAGTGCAGGTACTTCCCGAAGCAGCCATGCCTGTACGCTCCTCTAAATAGTCTGCCACCAGCCGCAGGGCAGCATATTAGAACCAACGTTATTCCTCATTTATATTAATGACCTAAGGAGCCTAAAACTACAAAATGGTATCATACTGTCATACGCGGACGATACAGTTATAGTTTTCTCAGCTAAGTCACGAGTTGAAGTATATGAATATGCACATAATGGCTTTAATGAGGTATCATATTGGCTTCGTAAAAAATTACTGACCTTAAAAGCGGAGAAAACAAAATTCCTTTAATTCAAAATGCGGAACACAAATATTGGAACACCTAACCTAAATATTTATGCACATAACTGTCCATCAGCTGACATTGCATGCTATGTAGTGCAAGTGCCCTGCTTAAAATAATACTCATGATGTGAAATATTTACGTATCACAATTTACACAAATTTAATAATTTTATAAGAGTACGCAAAATCATATACATTTTTAAAAACTAACGCAGTATTGCAGATTACTATGGAATAAAGCAGACCTATTTGACTTTGTGTCAGTAGATACGTTAGTTACATAATTTCGTGGGGTGGCGCTTTATTCCACCAAACAACAATCTTTATTCTGATTCTGCAAATAAATTTTATTTTATTTATTTATTTAAAGACACGCTTATCGTTTTTATGTTGTTTATAGTTTATGCAAAGCAAGTTTAGAAAACGCAGGAATGCGTTTCGTTTACAACACTTGAACCTTTAGTTATTGCAGTTGTAACAACATGTTGAGAAGAATTTACATACTTTTAGCAAAGTTCTAAAAATATAATAATTACATGAAAATAGTCAGGATGATTTACTTTATGAAGGCACAAATCTCATAAGCATCCATCATATTTTACTAGGTGTACAGGATGTGCCGTCTTCGAAAAATCTTTGAGAACAATTATTAAGACTAGTTATGTCCTGCCACGCTTCGCTGCGGCAAATTGTGGCTGTATTTATGAGAAATGAGGAACAAAACTGACGTAAAAAAATGATAAAAACAACCTTTGAAGCGATTTGTAGATTGTATCCAAATTTGAGCTTAAGTAGAATATAACTTCATGACTGCATGGATGGCGTAGTGGTTTAAGCGGTCGCCACGCCGTTTCCTGCTGCGCTGAGTATTGTGGATTCGATCCCCACATGAGATACTTAATCTGATCCACAAATTATTGTGCCGAGTCTGGGCGTTCTTTGTGTCCGTTACATGTATGTTGGTAAAGTCGCCCGTGACACAGGATGTGGCGACTCTCACATAAACATACTACAGCGCCATCTAATGAAGACACATCGAACTACGGAGTAACTACGAAAATAAGAATTGCTAATCCTGTATCGCGATATAAAGAATTCCTTCGTCGATTAGCATATATACAACTTCCCAACATCAACCGTTGGGCCGCGGCTCGCCAGGCATGATCACCTCGCCTGGTCGGAGGATCCTCCCTTTGTATTGGAGGGACATGACACCCGTTCCTCCACAGTGGTGACCCCAACGTGATTGGAAGCAGCCTTCAAAAGGAGCAGATCATCAGCAGCACCATCGTGTACACTCCCACTGCGATGAGCAGTAATCAAATCTCTGCCAGCCAGCAACCTCGGCCTCTACAGGGATACCACACACAGGTAGCGACCGCTCCAGCTTGGTTACCTCTACGGCCTCATTAGCGTCTAGGCACAGCACACTGCACCTACGGTCCACGTAAGAAGAGCATTTTCTCTCCCGTCTACGCAGCAGCCAGCCACTACGCAGCAACCGCCCCGACTCACTGGGGACTTCACTGCAGCACCGCGCACCGCACGCCATCCCGACTCACTGGGATCAGCGGACTTCAGCCCCGACCTTCTGGGGCTAGCGGCACTCAGTTCCGACTCACTGGAACTAGCGGCACTCAGTTCCGACTCACTGGAACTACTCACTACTGGCACTGGCACGCTCCACTACAGGGCATAGACAGCTGACTCATCATATATCGACCTCCGGTCTTGGAGGGGAGTGATGTGGCGACTCCCACATAAACATACTACAGCGCCATCTAATGAAGACACATCGAACTACGGAGTAACTACTAAAATAAGAATTGCTAATCCTATATCGCGATATAAAGAATTCCCTCGCTGATTAGCATATATACAACTTCCCAACATCAACCGTTGGGCCGCGGCCCGCCAGGCATGATCACCTCGCCTGGTCGGAGGATCCTCCCTTTGTGTTGGAGGGACATGACACCCGTTCCTCCACACAGGATATATATTCCTAATGCGGGAATTGTCTTTGATTTGATCTTTGATTGAAAAGGAAAGGAACTTTTTGAGTTTTTAAAGCGTACACAAACCAACTTTACATTTTATATAGTTAGTTGGTCAAAGTTGTAAATGCATAAAAAGCCTATGTATTAAAAAGCTGCAGTTTAAAACCGATATAGCGTGATTGCAGCATCACAACACTTAGAAATGACACAATTTGAACCTCAATTATTAATCCACCAATTGCAGAATTATCTATCCGTCAAATTCAATATACACAGGAACATGTTACAACAATCGACTCTCTTAAAATTTAGTCAATGTTTGCCACGATGTAGGACAACCTTTTAACGGCATCTTCCTTAAAGAAAATGGGATAGTAACAACAATACAAATATAGTCGATATTTGTAATCAATTTTGTGTCAAAGTACACGAATTAAAGATTCAAAATGTCTTAGTCAATTGCTCTGAAACTAAATCTTTTTATAAATGATATACATCAAGGACGCAAAGTCCCTCTTAAAGCTGAGAGGTCCCAAGCCGCTTGTGGTCTAGGCATCTTCAACAATCCTCAAAGCTGGACTTTGTACTGGATCAAAGCTTTAACCATTTCTTTAATATATGGATTTATAAGAACATCAACTGTACACTTTAAAATATGAAAGCAATAAACTAATGAGTATTGACCATTAAATCACATCACACACCTACCAGTGTTTAAAAACTCCAGCCTAGCCTGATATTTGGAATACAACTTGTAAAATTTTATATTTTAATAACAAAACATAATACCATCACAACATACTAAAACAATTTAAACTTTTAATTAAATAGAATGCTTATAAAACTTTGCTTGCTTTCAACAAAAGCTCTTATTTTATTTGTCTCAACGGTGTGCATAAGCATTTCTGAATATAATTTTAATATTTTATCAGACATATAATCAACATTACTCACACGGTCACCTCTAATGATTGTTTATAAGCTTCTTCAAAAACATTCTTTATAAGCTTCAACAACATCATAAACTAAACAAACAAGTTTGTTACGCTATGTATGATAAATAAACATAGCTTCAAATACTCACTAGCAGTGTTAACAAAACATAAATCAAAGGCAAATATCCATATGTCTAGCGATATTGTATTGATAAATATAAATAATGGTTAGTGGATTTTTAAAATAAAATATATTGATTACGAACTGTAGTAGTTCTAGTAATAGTTCCAAGCTACTGATTTTCTTTGTGTTGTTAAACTTAATTTAATCCTTTGTTAAAATCTTGAGTATGAATCATGAGAAAAGTAAATATAAGAAACATTAGAACATTAACTGACCCATGTATAAACTATCATAAACATTATCTGTCAGATGTTAAGAATACCGGAGAGTTAATCTTTATGACAGTTATTAGATTAAATGACAAATTCTTATAAATTTTGAAATTAAATATTACTTGATTGCATAAGTAAACAAGTTGAAGACAACTAAAAAGTGGCAATAGTATTGACAACATTGTAAGTTAAACACAAAATATTATGGAACTGGATTTTAATTGAGACATGACCTTCAGCGAAAGTCTAATTACTTAGACAACAATTGTTCCATTATGTGTTTTCATGAAAATTATATTATATAGTAATTAATTTACACAAGAAGTTGGCCAAATCATCATCATCATCTGTTGTCTAAATCATCATCATCATCACCTTTAATAGTCTACTGCTGGACATAGGCCTCTCCTAAGATTCCTTATACATATTTCTCCTTATATTTAGTATATATTTATCCCTAATTATTATATTTAAAAAATATTAAATTTCCTTAGTTTAAGGGGATGGACTCAAAAGGCGGAAACGCTCTTTTGACATTGAGTTGCAGGTGTCCTTTGGCGGCGGTAGTTACTTACCATCAGGTGACCTGTCTGCTTGTTTACCCACTTATACAAAAAAAATGCATTGTATAAGAAGAAATATATTCTGTCCTATCACTAATTCAGTGATCAGGCTACTTCAAGGCAAACATTTATTTAGTAAGAACGAGCAAAAACTGACAATGCTACACAATTAAATAGTAATGATAAAGTATTCTTTAAAAATGAGCTTTTGAAAAGCTGTAAGTCTATGAATCTCAAATCTCCGAGGCTATACACAGTATTTTTTTTTTCTTACTACACAAATAAATCTATAACTTTATAAATTACTGGCTAATAGAGATACAATATATTGTTATAATAAAACAAACTTTCATATTTCACATATAAAGACTTTAACGGTCTAATAATAATGTTAACTTAATATTCTCTATCGTTTCTATATATTTAACGTTGTCTGCGCACGTCTAAGGCTAAATTGTTCTTAACTTTGTTAATACACACTTACTTTGTTATAGATTATGTTAAAAAAATAAGGAAAAATAACCCTATTAATCTTTATCACCAAAACATAGTACCCAGTTAAGATCAAGGCGCGAATAACTTTGATGTCAGATTTCATTTCGTATGCAAACAAAATTAACAGTTCAAAAGGCTCTCATTTACCAGCGGGTCACCGCGAACCCTCGGCTCATTTTTTATGTAGATTGCGTCGAAGAAAAGTTTTACAATATCAGTCTGTGACACGAGAACCCTGCTGTATCCTCATGGGACCTCCTGTATTATATTCGGCTCTATTCTTCTATCTTCTATTCAAATACAAAATAATCAAATACCGTATAAAAGTAAAAGAGACGACATAAGAAACTATTGTTTAACTATATCTGCATCATATTAGCTTGTAAAATTACATGAATTATAGTCTAGTCTATCCAATTTCTGTTTCAGTTTCCAAACAATGAAGTTAGACTAAACATCTTAGTTAAATTTCAATCATTTTTCAGAGTGGCAGCGTAAAATTTAATTATATAATATGTCTTTCTCATTGAAGTTTTCAATAAAAAAGAGTTTTACAGTATTTGAAACAAACCAGCCAAAATGGAACTGGTCCAAATTAGAAGTCTGATCTTGCAAAATACAGACATAGACATGGTCGTCGTCCCCTCATATATTATTTTATATACTGTGTAAGGAACATAATTTAAATTACATACTATAGCACGGCTAATTTTAAGCCAAGCCACAGTTTGAAGTAAAATATACGGGTGGCCATTAGCGAAAGCAGATAGTATGCATTGCATCGTACCAGGATTTTGCATTTCCATCTTATTGTTGCTCTGCCCTCGTTTGGATGCAAATATTTTATAGTTCAAGCCCGAGCGACCCGTCCCGCATTTTAGTTTCTTTCGCTTCCTGTAATTTGCTTTCGTGATGTTTTTTCTCCTTTTCATCCCGCTTATTCCAAATTAAAATGGAACGTTCATAAAAATTCCATATATCATTTGATGCATTTGTGTATGTTGGACTATGTAGTTCATCATTGTTGGAGTAAAACTCATATTCGTAGTGGCCGTGTCGCTGGCCGACATCGCTAATGTCGTTCCAACGAAGCACATCGGCGTATAACCAAGCAACTTTCATTTTAATTATTAATTGTTAGTTCTCAGTTACGAAATAAGCATTAAAATGCTTAAATTTAAAACCTGACCTGTAGAGTTTTTTGTAGCATCGTGGATATTGTAGCGTGAAATGAAATGGATAGTAGTAGTAGTCATATTTATGAGTGAAAAATAGGTTTATACTAGCTTATCATCCCGTTCAAGTGAGCGCATTGTAAAAGTAGGTTAGTAGGCGAGAGTGTGCTTGTAAGCGATAGATTAACGAACTGTCTCTACTCATGCCTTAGTACTATAATGTTTAAGATGTTACTGGTATGTCTTTGGGATTTTCATTTTAATGGTAGTGTTTCTTAGTTGTATGTCTTCATTTACAACAGGTTCACGTTGTAAGCTCTTATTTAATTTGTCACTATTAAGTTTGATTATTATTAATTTTGTGAAATCTTAAATTATTTTATAAATTTCAAGAATTAAGTACATTTCAAAACAAAACTATTTCGATAACTTCAAAATAAATTTAGATGAAAATAATGAAATCCTTTTAAAATAATGCTATAAAATAAAATTTTGTTATAATGAGGTACTTACTGGCACTGTCACTAAAGACGTATATGAGAAATTCAATATCTCGGATATGAATAAAAATTAAATGTTTGCATAACAAAATTCAACATTTCCTGTAATTCGATAATTGAACATTTAGAAAATTTCACAAAGTACACCAGTAACATAGAAAATTCTTTAAAAAAAAAGTTAAACAGTTGGTTTAAATTTTATTAAAGGATTTTCTATCAATACTGATACCAATACTCACAAAGAGCACTAAAAATTAAAAAATAATTACAAATCTAACGAAAGAAACTATAATAAGTATCCTCAATATAATAGGTAACATTACAATAGCCATAGTCCCTTCTAGTCTGTCTGAAGTCGGTGCCAAGCCAAGTAGGTGTTTGACAGTCTTCGTGCTGCGCAAAACATACTGAACGAGCTAAAGTGGGTTACGCACATTTCAAATTCTACTGAGGATTTGGTTGTGGTCTCAGTAGATCAGAGCCCAGAATTCTTAGAACCCCACCGTTCAAGTTTAACGTATATCTTTAATATTTCTGTTACAATTTAGCGATTACTACTGGTATTTTATTCTCTTGTTATAGGTCTGTTTTATTGGTTATGATGAAGGCTAAGTGTATGCAATAAAAAAAAAAAATTTACGTACACCTACTACTACCTTTTTTGTAGTGTGTACATGAGAAGCGTATATTTAACGTAGTTTATCATAATATATATTCTGTAAGTAAAAACGTATAAGCATCTGTATTGCAAACTTTATAATTGTATGACAAAAAACTTCGTAAATTTATTGTCCTACTAAAACTTACGTTACTTAAAGCTACCTAAAAAACTTTCCAAAGAAAGAATTTCTTATTATACTTTATCATATTAAAATGTTTTTTTTTGTGGCATCTGTGGGGTTAATATAGCTTAGTAAGTTTATAAATCTCTGTTGGATATCTCTATGTAATACTCGTACTATTAATATTGAAAAAGCTCCCATGCGCTACAATGGCATACTTTAATAGAGCAGGAATTTAATAAAACTATCAATTGCAATTTTGTAGACAAGTCGCCAACCTGGAGGCAAGCCAGAGCTACCAGTTATACAGTTTTTTTTTATGCACACCATACTTCTATAAAGATACTACGTTTTAATTTACCCATTTTGGCACATCCCAACGGAAATGCGGATCATTTGTATTAGGAATGCGAATAATATGAGCCGAGAGGCAACAGCTAAATTACTTGAAGCCCCTCGGAGAATTAGTCGTTTGCGTTGTAATGAGTCTCCATAAAAGCCTTTAGTTTACTCTGAAAACATTAAGGTATAAGATTTTGAAGTTCAAAATATAATACAAGTAAATTTACAGGCGACTGTGAAGCGCGATAACCAATATTATAAATAAGTTCAAAATACTGGTTATCCTTTATAAACATGAATAGTTAAGTAAATGATCATTTTTTCTCACAGAATTAAATGTTTAATAATTTAAAAACATTTGAATTTTAACAAAATAATGGGAAATTCAATGCATCTTAGATTTAATGAAAACGAAAAATTCTATACATTTTAGACTGATTTAAAATTTCTTAAGAATATTTACTGATTATAAATTATTATAATTTGATAAAAAAAATTTTTTTTTTACTTTTACTGATGTATAATTAATTTTTGAACTAAAATTAGTTGCCATATCATGTACCCTGACCTACCATGATTTGGAGACGTCAGTTAAAATTTTGCCACAGGACCTAATTTAAGTGGGCCAGATTCAGTTTATATGAGAGTTTGTGTTTTGTTTTAGACACATCGTATTATGTGACACGTCTTAGAGCTCTTGAAAATCGAGATGAAAGTCCTGGATTTTTTGGTAGTGCAAGTTAGCCAAGACTTATAGATTTTGTGACAGATTTGTCTCTTGGACAAATATACCAAGACTTTTGTACAAACACGCAAGACTTGCGTGTTTGTACAAAAGTAAGGAAAGTTTGTGAAAGGAGTCTTGCGTGTTTGTGTAAAAGTCTTGGTATATTTGTCCAAGAGACTTAGAAACGATAGAGTTAGAGCTAAGGTAATAAAATAAATTGTGACATGACTGGTTTAGACAAATCTAAGAACTGTCATAACTTACGTGAAAGTTTATGGTTCTTAAAGTATTTTTTCCAAGGTATGCTTAAAGTTATTTTGCGTATTTATTGATTTTTTAGAACCAAAAAAGCATGTAGAGGTCGGAGAATTCATCTAATCTACGAACAGCAGTTAAAAGTTAAATAGTGGGCCAATATGCAAAAGAACCACCGACTCTTGAAAAGCAGATCTCCATGGGCTGCGGTAGTCACTTATCATTATTTGACTTGTCTGTTCGCTTTCCTCTTATACCATTAAACAATATTTATTACAAATTGAATGAAAAATTTAAAAAAAAAGTTTTTTTTTTGTTCTAAATTAAAGTTTGTTCCGATAGTCGTAACAGGTTTGTTCTATCATATTTTGTTTTAACACCATTTTAATAAATAGCCCCCAGGTTATAAAAAAATCTAAGTATTTATATTGTATTTCTATTAAATTGCGAGTAAAATGTGGAGTATTTCATTTGAAAATAAATATAAAAGTACGCAACAAAATTATAGAATTTAGAAATATTCTACTTTGCAGCAAATTTTCGATTTTGTAAGAAGCACTGGGAATTCTATACAACGTTCAGCCCACAAGGGAGCAGTTCTTTATTCGCGATTCCGACGAACTGTAGCTAGATATACAGCTAATTTTATTCCACTGCTGTAATGTAGCGGCAGTTTAGTAGATTGCCGACAAGAATACCATTTTGAGGTTCTTACTTCACGTAACCGTTGGAAGTATTTGTTAGTGTGTTTGACCAATGTTAATTTTTTTCCACACGTTGACTTTTTCAGAATACTGCTGGAAGTTTTGATTTCACTAATTAGTGTGGTTAATAATTTTCTTTACTGACAGTTAGACTAAGAAAATGTACTAAGTAATTCAATGCAGAGTTCGAATTAAATATTTGTAAACTGACTGTATACAACAAACTTAGTATGCGAGTATTTTATTTTCGAAGTCAAACAATTTTAAACTTATTTGCTCATTTTTTATAAGTGTTACAAATATTTAGATTCTGACATAAATAGTCGAAAACCAAATCATAGCCTTTATAATCAACAGTGAAACTTAGTAAATTAAATTGACCTTCATTTGCATCATTTAACTGTAGACCTAAATTTGGATCAGCAAAATTAGAAAACTAGATTAACATTAATGTTTAATTAACAATACAATGTATTGTAATGAAAAGTGTTTTGTACACGATCACAAATTTGGCAAGCGTTGAGTTGGTTAACCTAAAAATACTTTACAAGAATATATGATGGAAGACCGATGTGTGGGTTGTTTTTGAAACGAGTGACGTCAGCAAACTGACGTCATTCTTTACATTGTCATGTTTTTCCTTTATAAAAGCTATAGTAAATAATAACAACAGTAACTACAATTAAAGATGTATACCAAGTTCTTACCAGCAGTCGTACATAGATCCGTACGGTAGTAAGTAAAGACAACAGTTAATACAGTTAAAGATGTATTCCAAGATCTCACCAACAGAGAACGACCTACGCTCCCACTGACGCTCGTTTTTATACTAAACGTCAATCCTTTCAAACGTCAAGCTTTTTATCGGCATCGGGTCCATTTAAGTAGTTGCACCGAAATATATAATAAAATTAAATGTTTTTGTTCTCAAATTTGATCGCAGCTTCCTTGAGTTTAACCCTCGAGCAAGAAATGTAATTAATTAAACACCGATGGCAGGATTTTACTAAGACATAGGTAGCAACAACAACAACAAACAACAAAATAATTATAGTGAAAAGACCAATCATGAAGAATTGGATGCAATATGGCAGTATGTGTGGGGACGGTTTAAGAATACGTAGTGTCACCACCCATATTTATACCGTGGGTGTTGTAAAAGCCAACTAAGGGAGTAAACTACGCAGGACAACAGCACCGCAAAGAGAAGGGAAGCTTGACACAAACCCGTCTGGCCAGCGTGGTATAGTAGGCCAAAACCTCCTTTCTAAGGAGAGGCCCATGTCCAGCAGTGGACTACTAAAGACAGTTGATGATGATGGCAGTATGGCTGACTAGCCAAGGTTGTTTCAGACTGTACGTGTGCGGTATAGGAAGCCAACGTCTGCGTTCTATCACTGCGGAGGCTGTCGCAACATTCAGCTGCATCAGAGAAGCACTCCACTATCACGGGGTGCCAGCGTACCCGAGGCGGCTAGTGGTAGACGATTTAGAGGAGCGTGACGTCATATGCGAGGATCAAGATTTATATCAGAGGCATCGGCCCATGTCGCTTGGTGTTCTATAGGGGTGTTCTATAGGTGTTCTATAGGGGTATGTTCTTATGACCCTCCTGAGGTACATAGGGTACCACTGCGCCCTTCGAGAGACTCCCCCCCCCCAAAACTCAAACATAACTCACTTTAAAAATTCTTAGAAATAACATTAATTTATGGTAAATAACCTCTCGTAGACTTAAATGTAATCTCGTAGGCTTAGATTCCAGGAATTGTTTAGGCCAAAGATTCCAAAACGGTCAGTCACCAGAGGTGAAAGTCAAGTGATAAGTTAATTGCATTTACAGATCCTATCTCCTAAAGTTAAAAGCTCCATATTCATTTTTTTTGTTACAACCATATTTAATAAGTTCATTAGAAATTGTGTCTCAAAAATGTGTAAAATTAAAGCAGCTATTTAAATTTTTCTCCCCATTTCAAAGAGTAACACTTGTACTCCATCTAATATTTTTATATATTTTAATCTTAATCATGTACCTATACATTAATGATAAAATTAAATCCCGAAACAATATACAACAGTTCTTTTTGTTTGTTTCAGAACTTATCGTTCCGCGAATTTCATACAAGAGAATATTCTCGTATAGCCACGAACACAGATTTATTGAAAATACTTTTAGTTACTTCTGATCCTGAATTACAATTACAATTCTCAGAGACTATGAAAAATCAGAAAAATTGTAATCCGATTTTTTTAAATGAACAGATGCGCCTTCAGTGTCCCCTTAACGCGTATCCAGTAATCTACCTCATAATGCGGCAGATTACATCATGTTTAGTTATACTAGTATAAGCTACTGTACAGTTTATATATTTAGTTATACAAGACTCTTGACACATTTATAGTCTAAATAAATTACTTATTTAAATATTTTATATTGAAAATATACTTTACCTACTACATACCTACAAAAAACCGTTTTTTGTTTCTTCCAAGTATTTTAAGTATTGAGGCGCTTATAAAATATCACAAATGTGTATGATATAGTTTTGCCCAGCTAGCTTGTTCTATGCGATTCACTGTGCCGTGGGGCATATTTTGCGAACGAATTGAGTCCCACCTGTCACCACTGCGATTGCAGCGAGGATTCGGCTCAGCACACGCTGGCAATTTGCTCAGCTTGGGGCGTTGCAGCGTCACGTTGGATACTCTTTGCAGGCATCAGTAGAGAATCTCTCACTACTAGGCATCATACACTCCGTGGCCCGTATCGACAGATATTTTACCGCGGTCGAATCCTTCTACGAAGACGTCATCTCGTAAAAAGAGGCTGCGTACAGGGCCCGGAAGGATGACCTCCATTCGCACTTAATGTGGGTCACCCCGCGTTAAACAAACCCGTGTCGGCCTGAGGGGCCTGACGGCCTGAGGGGGTTTCCACACGTAATAAAAGAGTACTACGCAGGCTATCGCAATGGTGTGGTCCACACTTTAGTTTAGAGGTCAGCATAGATGCAACAATGCTGCGGCCTGACGGCGGTTATTGGCGTAGGTGCAGAATAATTTCCAACCTGTATAAGCGTAATGGTAAGACTGCTAGTTACCTTAGCAGAAGCAGACCTCAGACAGTAGCGCAATATATTTCATCCGCGCTTCTCTAACCCATGAAAGTCAGGCGGAGCCAATAGGGCAAGTCAATAAACTGTTTTTTCCGTTTTTTAGTAATAGTGCATAGACGCAAAATATAATGTCTTTTAAAATATTAAATAAATTAATGTGTTCGCTCGATCTATAACAGAATTTAAATATATTTATACAATATCCCAAAAAAAAACAACTACACTACCTATTAATATAATTATACCTATGCCTATAATTCTGGTGTCTAAACTATAAATTGTACCACGAGTACATTTACGCTATAGTTTTAAACATAATTTTATCTTGCCTTGCCTTACATTCAAAATAATAATATTTTCTTCCAATTGTGGGTATCAGGAAATGGATGTTGAATCGAACTGTAATTACTTAATAACCGGCCTTGCGCCTTATCGCATGTATCATAGATTATCATAGCCATTATACTAATTATGATTTTTTTGTTTTAGAAATAACCATGAGCTACTTGTGACTTCAAATAATTAGATTTAAACTCACCATAAATTGGATTAATTTTTATTTTACATAGGTCTGTTTTAAATACTAATAGCCGCAACGATCATCTCCAGAATCAGTTTAAATAGTAGGATAGTCTAATTCAATAGAATGTTAATGAGATCAATTTATGAGGATGTAGGCTTTCACAGTCATTTTGTAGAGTACAAGTAGGTACATACAATATACTTACTATTAGATATTTTTTTAAGAAATGAAATATTTGGATACTGCATTCTGATATATTGTGCAATGCAGAATACTGTAACATTAGATACGCAGCTAAATTTACTTGACATTAATTCCGTGGGCTGGTCGCACGTAAGTTGGAAACTCATTGTACTATTGAAAATTCACGTAACGCGTGGCATCCAATTCGTAAATATTAGGGGTTAAAATTTGAAATTGCCGATTTGTACTGAAAAATTGAACCTCGTTTTTTTCTAATATGTAACATATTAATCAACATATCTACCTACTTATACTATACCTAACATATATACCTTATTATCTACTCGTATATGAAGTTCATTTATGCCATTACGATATAACTCTGGGGATAGATTCGACAAACTGTGTGAAAGCATTTTGTACTGCCTCCTGGGATGAATTTTTTTATTACATAGAAAATTGACCAAATCACGAAAAAAATAGTAATCTGTTGGAGCAAGGTCTGGCGAGTATAGAGGATGACGTGTGGTTTCTAACTGCAGTTCGTGTAGAGTTACAACATTTTCTTGTGCAGGTTGAGGTCTTGCGTTTCACTGCCAGTGTCGCCATCATTATTCTAAGATCGGCACAGTAAACGTCTGCTGTTATTGCCTGACTATACCTGAGAAGGCTGTAGTAAATAACACCATGAAGAAACCACCAAACAGTTACCATTACCTTTTTTGGTAAGCTTTGCTTTAGGGCACTGTTGCGGCGGTTGCATTCTGGTCACCAATATTTCGCTTACGGTTATCGTAAACAATCCACTTCTCGTCACATGTCAAAAATAGATCCAATATTCCTTCATTTCTGTACCGATTCAACAAGGCAACACTAGTTTCAGCAGTTATTTTTATTCGCAGATCAGTTAAATCATGAGGCATCCATTTTTCATATTTTTTTATCTTATTGATTTGATGCCAATGAATGACTTACAAGGTAGGATGACGTTTTAACCAAAAACGCACTGTGCGTTCATTAGCAATCTCCTCTCCAAACGCAGCGTTGATATTGCGAGCCGTTTCTGCCGCGTTAGTTCCGCGTCGGAACTCATATTAAAAAATGATTCGGATTTTCGAAATATCCATCTTCGACGTCTAAGATGAATAAAAAAAACACAATTGAAAGTCGAAAATCGAATGTTACACATTTTTTTTTAAAAAAGAACCTCATAGGTACCATGTGAAAGAAAGTTTTACACAAAAATCTCTCACCATGGTTTTATGTCAATTCAAGGTATCTATTACTATACAACGATAATTTTATACTTTACCCTATTACTATTCAACCCCTATTATTATTCAATAAAGTTTTTAAGTATTTACAAGGATCCGGACCAGACGTCTAATATAATTCCAAAGGACATCAAATGAAATGCCGGTCTATTTATAGGTAATTAGTAATTAGGTACCTACTCAATAAATCTTGACTATTGGTATCTTAATTTATGTTTTCTTTAATTAGCTATACAGTTAATTTTTTGGTTAATTTTGTTACAGTACGGTTAGGTAATTCATATATATATAATTATACTAGATAAGGTAATAAAGTAAATATTTATAATATAAAGCATTTTTAAAATTTATAATGTATGTAGTTTTCAGAAACCTACCCTACCCAGAACATAAAATGCAAATGGACAAGCATTTATTTTTACAAATGATTTTACGCTTAGCTGTACAAGAGAAGAATTTAGCCATTTACCAGTAAGGCTCATCTGTCTTCTGTTCGGAACCATATGTTGAATATGAATATACCGATAAACTATGTTACCAGTGTCGTCCCAACCCGTATTTCCGTAACCAGGATCTGGTACTCTACTGGTCACGGCCATTGTCTAGTACAGTACACAACTAGCCAATAACAATAACACAAAATGATACACAGCACTGCGACTTTACGCACATTCGAACCGACCGATTTTTTTATTTTTTTTTGGTTTATGACACTGCGTGCATATGCGACCGAGAAAACCTTTGTGGTTTTCAAACGTTTTCTTTCTTATTCTACCTATTTTAACTTAACTTTTACTGTCTTAAACATCGATTAATATTTTTAAATTTCATGGCAGCATTTTTGTCGATTAAGTTGAAGAACATACTGTTACATAAGTCCTTAGATCATAATAATATTATCCGGTATCTGAATATTAGGTATAACTAGTAAGTCGGATATTTGAGGAATGGTATAACAAGGATAATAAACACAGAGAAACAAAAAGTTTTGCTCTTTTGTAATATTTGTTATGTTCTGTTACAACAATTCGATAATAAAAGTATAAGCAGTGAAAAAGGCCGAAAGGGAATTGTTATAAGAATTTCTTTACTTAAAAGTCATACAACACTAGTTGGTTTATCTGAAACAAAATAAAAGTAGACAATTAACTTTGTTCAATATTTATAACAAGATATCAGTTTGACAAGTGTTTAGCTGGCTAGTGAATCAGTTATATATAATAGTTTCATAGATTTTTTACAAAAAAAAATAATGACAATAAATTATGTGAGTCTAAATCTAATCTTAGTTAGTTATAAGATAGATTAGTCTGGCGATTGTTAACTACTTGTTAGTGCACAACAGATGTCTATGGTAAGAAATACTATGTATGTTATATAAGAACTAGTGATTGTATTGATTGTATTTTGCGAATACTGCAAGATCTCCATAATGAAAGAGACTTAGAACTGGAAAGCAGTGCCGTTGCGTATTAATATTCTGATGGTCATGAACCTATTAGGAATTGTTTGTGTACTTGTGGAAACCCCCTTAGGCTGTCCCCTCTCCTGGATTTCCAGTGGGGCGGTGTGTCGGAATCGGATCGACTACACACACACACACACGGTATGCCACACTGCATCTGAAAAATGAGGGTTTCCAGGAACAGCTGTTATTAAGACGTTCGAATCTCTGCTAGCACCTGACCACAATAGCGTGGGCACCACCTTCGGGTGAAACTCTCATTTAAGCGACACCCAGGCACACACGGATATCGCCCCCTCGCAGCTGGCCAATATGATAAACTAAAGTCCTAGCTTAACCTAATAACGTGTACTAGATAGTAGAAACATCGATCATTGTAAATAAAATACGGTTCAATAGACCAGTTCATATGGATTATTTACCACAGATCCTCATTATTGCCCGGATTACCAAAGTTGCAATTGATTTCAGAGGCTTCTCGCCAGCTAGCTGTTTGATTGTTGATTATAACAGTATTGGAATTCGAAGTATAATTGTTTTGTTTGTGATACGTAGTTATCATCTCTCATGGAAATTACCTTCTTTATAAACTGAAATCGTAATCTAACGTAAAATTATTTTTAATAATTGAGTAGAAATAAAAGTAATAATGTGATAAAACTGTATTTGTGTAACATAACTCACAGTTATTTTACAATTTTTTAAATTAAATTTAATTAAATAAAATTTATTTTCGCGAGTACACAATTTATCAGTGGTGTGAATAGAAAAATAAGAAGTTATTAAAAATCAACTAGATATTTATTCATAATGTCAAAACCCATCCTTTTTCGTTTTATTAATAAATGATTTTTGCTTCAAAATCGGTTACGAATTTTATTCTCAAGATACCCTTCGATAGCTTTACTGACGTTTCATTAGAGTTGAAACGGGTTGTCCTACATTGTTAAGTTTTATTAGGATTTACGATCTACCACTTAGGAGTTCGTAGCATTAGAACTATTTGGAATTCTATGTAATGCTTGAAATTGTACACGTAGTATTATGATAATGAATTATTCGAAAATATAAGAAAATTGTACGTTTTTATGTAAAGTTGATGTATATTCTTTTTACTAACTATTCCAAATAGTTGCTTAATCGAAAGTATTATTTAATGACAGCTGAAATATTTAAGATTACGTCGCTTAAGTGCTTATTTGTCATATCTACCATTTGGTGAATTTTACAGGAAAAAGTTTTTGTGTTCTATTAAAAATAAAAGCTATAGTTTCAAGATTTGGAAGTTACCAATGAATTGATTGTTATAATTTTCATCTACTGATATCTAAATATACCTTATTTTACAGATTTTGTATGGATTTTGTAGAATAAAAATGAACATACGAAATTACGAATTTGGAGTTAGATCACTACCTCATTGGATTGGCGTGCTTATTTGTTCTATGTGCCAAATTAAATATACTGGTTGTTCATTTAATCTTTACACTGACTAGAATTAATGATGTGTGTTTTGAATTATTTCTTTGACTTTTAAAACGCTTATAAATTAAAAAACTTGTACCTCTTTTATACTTTTTATTTATTAATTGTCAAACATAAAAAATCCGTAAAATAAAAAAACGCCTTGTACAACCTTGCACACCCCCACCGTTAGAGGCTGTTTTAAAAAGCCGCCTTATTACAATAAAAAAAGAATTCTGCCCAATAATTTATCTATATGAAATAAAAATTCAATTGCTCATGTTATATCATACTCGTACATGTTATGACTGTGAATCTCTTGAAAACGGTTCGTCCGATTTGAAGAAATATTTTTTGCAAATTTTTTTTTTTGTTGTTGTATTAGTTATTGCCAGAATACAGGTATGGAAGACAGTTTTAAAAAATCGTATAGGAATTTTTTTTGGACATTACCGTGCGTAGCAAGAAAACAAACAACATCCTGCTGTCAAATCATAACGGACTTGAAGGTAAATTTAAAAGTACTCACTCTTCAGTTTGAGCTTGCGTCTGTTTATTTTAACTTTTGTAACATGTATTAGTTACTTGCCTAAAAATATCTAAGCTCAAAACACAATAAATCAAGTGATTTTATCAATATTTTAGCGTCTCTCGTGATATCTAGCTACGAGATCAAATCATACAAAATGGCAGACATGGCTTTGTGGGCTGTGATTGGTCTATTGAGTGGACACCTCTTACGACGTAGGACATAAAACAAAAACTGGACATAGAACTAATAAGTACAACATTTTCAGTACAGTATCGAGTCTCAAATAAAATTCAAATGGTTTTTTTGTTGTTTTCAACACAAAAAGTTTTCAAATGTCTTTAACCAAGAGGAGTGAAATTTAAATCTTAACAATACTGCATTTAAAGCAAATTTTCGATAAATTGGTCGATATGGGGCTATAAATTAGGTTGGTACATTTCGTCTGATGATGAAAGAATGTATCTACGTAGTTTAAGTAAAATATATTTGATTTGTTGCTTAATAGAGAAACTTAGGAACATATAATAAAAAATAAGATGTTTCAAATAAAGCTATAATAGCATTAAGGTTTACCTTTTTCCATTTATCACCATTGAACCTTAAAAAGATTTAGGTCGTTGACAGTTTTATTGGCAATTAAAGTTTCAAAAGTCGCCAAAATGTACAGTCTTACAAGAATATTTTTCCGTCACAGCTTATAAAGTTTTCACCGAGGGAGCCTCGATTTTCAGTCACACCTTTTAATGGTTTCTCTTGGGCATCAATGTGGCGTGCGACTTTTCAATCATGGAGTTCTAAGTGTGCTAGAGCGTAAATGTATAAATGGACATACTTTTAAAAGATGATATATTACGAAATAAATAAATTATTACCTACAAACTTGAGGTTTGAAAATATTATCAATTTAAAGATTGTTACATATCCTAAACAATATTTTGTATACTGTTTTTTTCAACAGAATGGTGAACATAAAATATACATATGTATATGTAAAAAACTAAGGAGAGGACTATTTGAGTGGACTATTTGAGGCTAATTCTAGTTGAAAGGCTTTCTTAGAATGTTAGAATTCCTTAGAATTACTTAAAATTAGTATTGAAGTCGCATAGGTTTTTGTAAATTATTGGTGTTTCCCTGAAGGCCAATTCTTGTAATAAAAATTCTGTCAAAATTCATTTCCGATCTACTGTCGATCTCAAAAATGTCATAAAAGGTATTTTCTTTGCAAAGTATTAAACATCCAACGTCGCCTGTCATCATCATCATTATCATCATTACGTCGCCTGTAATTTGATTATATTGTGTCCGAAAGTTTTTTCGGTAATATGCTAGTGTTAGTAATACTTTTCTGTTTTTCTATGAAAATACCGCCTTTCATTCAAAACAAAAGTACGCGAACTTCTTCGGAACGAATTGGCAGAACAGTCACAACGCTAGCTAGCATGTACTGTGTGTACTGTATATTTTCATATAAAATTGAATTTATGACAGTGTATGTTTATATCGTGTGTATGTATTGTGTATACTTCTGGACTTCTTTGTAAATATAAATATATGTAGTAATGAATTTATGTATTTTAGTTATATTTAATGTAGGTTTATCTCTTGTTTACTAAACTATGAACTATGACAAATTTAATATATTTTCTTTGCACCTACTGCATCATATTTCCACATCACCTGAAGGTCGACTGGGAGAGAATGCTTCATGGCATTAAGTCCGCCTTTGTATAACATGTGCATTAAGTTTAAATAAATAAATAAAAATACCTTTAATGACATTTGTGAGAGAGAGTGATCGGAACTGAATTGTGATTCAATTTTGATTACGAGAATGGGCCTTCTGGTAGTTCATCATTGTGAAAAACATCAATTGCTTAGTAGGCGTAAAGCGACCACTGTTTTGGCATTTTTTAGGGTCGCAGGTGAATGAAATGTAAGTACATCAGTATTTTGAAGTACTGCCGTTTATTGTGGATAGGTTTTGCTCTACTCGGTTTATAAATTTGTATATTTAGAATTATTAAATATTATTACAGATCAGCTAAAATCAGAAAAAAATACCATGGCAACATATTCATCACATAAGAAAATATATTTATTTACACAGTCCTAGTGGAACACATTTAACTGCATACACAACCATTATATAACGCTCACAGCGCTTATTATAATAGTTAATTTTCTTGAATGTATACTCTTGCCATATACGACTGCCAAGTCATTATACTCGTATTATGTATATTAAAAGATTTAAGATGTATAATATTGATACGGTCCAAATATAATGTTTTAAGGTAACTAATTGAGTTACAACTAAGTAGTTAAACCGCGTTGTCATTTTTCATGTTTTGTTTTAATGTGTATTATTTTCTTTTTGCAGATATATCAAAACAAATCCAACTATTATTGTATTTTACCATATATACCTACATCATCTTTTTACCTATCTACATATATATGCATTAAGGTAGATAAAAAAATTAAGAAGTGGAAAAAACAACTTTGTAATCCCATATCAAATCTTATAACAAGTCCATATGGTGTGCATATAATTGAAACAAATGCCTTGTAATATAAAGATAATAATATGGATGCATGCAATATAGATATTTTATTTATACATATATCGACAAGCAAACACTCGATTATCAAATTCAAACATTAAACTTAGAGCCAGACGTCTAGACTAGACATTAAATCGTGGGTACACAGTTGTGAATAAAAATAAACAGAATTATAATCTTCATAAAATTTCACACAAAAATTTATGAAAGTCTGGAAAGATTTACATTTGTTTATGCTTGTTTATAATCACTTAAATTGAGTTTACATTGAGATTTGTAATTTATTTTTTGTGCTTATTTTACCTGTACAGATCCTAATTAGGAGATGTAAATAAATGATCAATGGTAATCAGCTAGTAAACTTGAAGTAGAACCGAACCCAGGTACTTGAAGAAAAGGTTAGGGTTAGGTAAATTCTTATATTATTTCTTTGCCTTTTCGGAAAAAGTCTGAATATTTGGAACCAAACCTTGAATTGCTATTACACAATTTATAGTCAACTCCTGTAAAACGAATACTTTATTTATCTGAAAAAAGAAAATAAAAAAACATTGATGCGGTACAGACAGCAAAAATTATAGATTAATTTTTGACCGAGTTTTCTTCAAGTCAAATAGGTGTGACAATATACTTTACCTCTGTCACGTAATACTACACAATGAAGTAATACGGTAGTCGTAATTAAAATGGATCTTCTTGGCGTCTGTGAATTAAGAGTTTTAGTGTCAAAAGCTTACAATTTGTACAAAGCACTTATTTAATGGCAAAGATAATTGTTTAGGTGCTGTTCACTCCAACTAAACTAACAAATACTTTCATACTCTAAGGAAGTCCTGTGTAAAAAACAAAAATAAAATAAAACATTTATTTTAAAAATGCTTGGTCAATGCATGTCATCTGAATATAGTCTATCATATTATATGTTTTACCAACTGACAGCGTTTTTACTAAATTACGTAATACTAGTTACATTTAAATATAAATAAATAAAAATGAAAAATGAAATACGTCACAATAGTTTGTATCATAACTTTATTTACGTATCCCATTTAAAATTTACATTAAATACAATAATAAAATTATACAAATAAAAATTAAACAACAATCTCGTGTCACTGTACATTTATATTTATAGAGATGATGTTGTGCAAAGAATTGACGTTACCTTAAGTGAAAACACAGCCATAGATTAACGCCTATTTATTAAGACTATGAAATATTTTTAGATAAAACTAATTAACGCTCAGAAAAGCTAGAAAACTTTTTAACCTGACCATGGAATAGCTAGACAAATTAAATTGTGCTATTATTTCAATTGAACTTATTTTTGTACTTAAATACTTGAGGTTTTTATGCACTGTCAGATTCCACTGACAATGAATAAGATAGGAGCATCGTGACGTCATTTGATAGAGCGATAGATAATAATATGTGTACGCAATAGAGCAGTCATGTTAACTCGATTGCTTATATTTGTTTGAAATACTTCGTTTGTGGTGGGCTAATTCCTATTGCATCAATAAGCAGCGCCATACCTACTATGAGTACCAGCGAGCTAAAATAAATGGTGATACAGGGACATCACCATTAATGTTCAGTATAGGAATACTGAAACAATTTTATTAATTAACATTAATACATAAAATGAATTATGTAAGGCACGTGCCTGTATTGAAAACCCGAAGTTAAGCTAAACTGAAAGTAATCAAATGTTTTGAAATGTAACAATAGTATTACCTGGTTGAAAAAAATGGTAGGCGAGTTAAAGGAATATACTAAGCCTGCACATACACAAATATTTATCTAAGTTATAGATTGGGCTCTTTTGGTAGAGGTTAATAAAATATATAATTGTTATAGACGCTTTTACAGATCATCATCAGGTTCATCAGGGAAATCATAGTCAGGTTTAAGTTTTCTTAAGTAACACCTGGTGCGCGAAAACAAATATTTTACGACTTATTTTATATTTAGATATCTATCAACTTATCATGAAATCACTTTACACATTTTTGTTTTTTTGATTAACGTTTCTGAAACGTACAAAAAATATTATTCTCCTCGATACATGTACGAAGTCTATGGGCGTATTTATACTTTTTTTTCCTATTTTGTGTTCTACAGTGTTTTATACTTATCTAACTTTGTTCGTTGATCGTATATTAAGTATAAACGATTGAAAATATTTATCATATATTATGGTTTGTTCGGAAACATCATTGGCTCAAGAACGCTCTTATATTCAGATGTTATTTATATATCAAACAAATACATATAAATTATTGGTTTATTATTCACAAAGGAACATTTAAATGATACGGCAAAGCCTGTGATATATATGTATGACGAATACTCCAAAAATATCATAAAAATATATTGGCTAGAGTAATGATAAGCACGTCCTTGATCATTATTTTATTTTTAGTTTTTAGTGTAAGGTAAATAAAATGAAAATCAAATAGGATTTTATATTTAGAATTTTGACATATAAAGCAACAAAAATTATTTAGAAGTTTACTATTCTCTATATCTGTGTATAATTTTTTTTTTTTTGTAAAAATGACAAACTGTTCCTAAGTAAGTATTTTTCATAATACGGGGCCATAATTTCAACAACAACGTACAGTCTCAAGTAATCCCTTAATATAACACAGAGAGTCAAAACACAATGATATTTACAGGCCAAAGTTACCTGAATGCACCTGAAATACAAGATCTTCAATCAATCGACGCTGAATTTATACAATAAAATTTCCCATAAGGTAGTTGAAGTAGCAGGTTCTTTAGTATTAAGTTATACTCAGTTAGTTGTTAACAACAATGTACTTCGCTCTTTTAATTTTGAATCTATCGTAGTTACAGTAGGCTCACTGTGAACTTAGTGAACTGCATAGGGTAGTGTGTAGACCCAGGGTGACTACGGTCACCCCGAGATGTGCCTCAGACATGGGGTACGGCCGGGAGGACTCCAGAAGCCGCCGATGCGTTCCGCGAACTTCTTGCGATGGTATGCCGCAGCGGGGTTTAGTGGTTAGACCCGTTCTCCGGGAGCCCCACCCCACACACGAACTGCGTTTTCCCAACGGAGGGAATGGTGCGAAAAGCGTTCCCCGCGTAAAAAAAAGGGTAGTGTGTAGAAGTTGTGTTATGAAATAATTAAATAACTTGCGTCCTTGTTAATTACGCGAGGTAAAACTTACTCATTTGTTCCATAGTAATCTGGTCTTACAATAAAAGAAAGAAACAATATTAATATTTCTTTCTTTTTTATTTATGACTTTATGCGTTTTATTAAGTCCATAAACAAATACTTGTTCTAAAATATACTCTAAGCAACGGCTCGGATTTAACATCAGGATTGTTTTACTTATTTACACGTCTATTTAATTATGCGTACATACAAGTGATATTTTATGAAAACTTGATCAATTTACAGTTCATTGACTTTCGAAACTAGAAGTTTCTCTTTTTGTTTTTTTTTATAACATCCGAAGTAGTACGTACCACGTTTTATACGACATCAATACTTTTATTTAGAGGTGGAATTTGTATGTATGAAAATAGGGCTTTTTAATATTGAACTTAGAGCTATAGTGTATTTAATTTTTTAATTTATTGAACTTTGACTTAAATTTTGTTTTGCCAAATATGTCAAAAGTCTAAATGTTTTAAAAAGAAATATGTATACATAATTATATTTTTTGTTATTCAGGCCGTTTTTTTTTAAATATTATCTACTCTTATAATTAATATCACCAGACAATATTTAACACCGAATCTCATAAGCTCGTAAACCTTGATATTTCATTAAAAGTCAATAATATAATTGATGCTATTAACCCAAAGGTATTGACTACTTTTGTACCTGAAACAGAAAAAAATATATGAAAAAGTCGGTTAATAACAGAGATTATGTAATTCGTATAATTTAACTTTATAAGAAACTTATATACAATGGTTTTATAAATAAAATAAATCTAATACTGTAGACATTCAATTGCTACGACGCCAAAGAGGTTAAGTGACATATTATGCATTTATTTCCTGCATTAACAACAATAATGTAGTTTGCCTATCTGGATATAATTTGTGTTCATTTATTCTACATGTAGAAGTCCATGCGACTAGCGAGAAAATATTTAACGCTCTATTTGTATTTAATACAATACTTTAAAATAGTACTAATTTGTAAAATGTTACCTCTTAAAATGAGTATTGAGCTGTGGTACCAATTCATGTTTTTATAATAAATTATTATGTTTTTAACACAAGGAAAGTCTTCACAGCAAGATGTAACTGCTTTACTTACTTAAATTTATAGTTAGATTTTACATTAAAACTCGCTTATATATAGTGATACTTAATTTCTCATTCATTCATTCTACCTCATATCACATCACATATATCAAAAGCCTTTCATAGTCCTCTGCTGGACATAAGCATACTATAACCTCATTCTACCTCACTACGACAAATTATTATCAAACACCCACAACTTCAAATCCATTAATTTATTTATAGGTAGGTATATTTACAGAATGCGTAGTATATCCGTTGCTAACTGAAATTACGCTGTTTAATAGTATTTAATAAATTAATAGCAAGTTTATTAAAAGCAATGCTATTACCGTTCATTTTATAAAACAAGCTACGTATTATATCGAAACCACAACCGTCCTTCGCACTAAAAACCACAAAACAAAATTGTGTAACTAGTTTTATGATATGCGTTCAACAGACCAAAGTTTGGGGTTAAACCTAAAAATAACGTTTAGCCGATAAATAACTATTTAAACATTTTGTTACTTGTATGAGCCATATGTGCAAAATTATGTAGTCACCTAGTCTATACTATACTATGTGATATTTTAATGTCACTCGTTCGCTTCATTTTCGTTCTGGTTTATTATCTAATCTGTTAACAATGTTTGCACTCTTAAATGAATTAGGGATTACAATGCAATAATAACAGGATAGATAACAATCGCTACAAATTATATAATGTTGAATTGTCTTACTTCGTATAAACTAATCAAGTAATGTTGTTTAGCGACGTAATTTTTAAAATTACTTCTTCCAAACGTCCCTTTCATCGCGTATAGCACGGCATGGACGTAATAAATACTGACCTCGAAAATATGTAAAATATACAAAATTATCATTAATTATCAAATGTTAACTTACCTCTATTATTAGACACATATTTAGAGAGTAGCGTACGTGAATGTATCGTGATTATAGTATCTACATCCCGCACAACAGGCGGCTGAACTAGGAGTATGGACTCGCAGCGTACGCGCATTGAACCACTAGCAGTGCTGGGTACACGTAGACGTAATACGCGCCATGATCGTCGAAGACCACCGGGCTGATGACCTGTTACTTCCGTTTTTTGCCATGCCTCTGGCTGCAAGAAAAATATTTTTATTATTAAAGGAAAAACGTCAGTCTTTACGAGTTCGAACTATGTTGTTCTTATAACTTACAAAATGAATGTATATAGACAGATACGTAGGAGAATAGACATCAAAAATTGAAACTCCAAGAATGTAGTACATCTAATCATTAGTAAATAAAAATTACAGGATAGAATACATTCGTACTCTATCCTGTCCTGTGTATGTCTAAAGAGTGGTTTTGTTAGTTATCTGTAAGATAACTGTACTAATAGGATCACTACGGGTATGCGATCCCGGCCTGCTCTATCTGTTGCTGTCATACATCTTTCCCGTGACAACAGTAATCTATCTCCTTCCTGAGTGTCCTACTACTTTCCTAACTCCCACAACCCTTAGCGGGTGCCTTCCGCTAAGATCGACTTACGATCCTGGTTAAACACTAGTACTAAAATATGTTAAAACCATTGGCCTGCATCCGAGGCTTGGCTAATGCCTAGGCACGTCCCTATCTCTCGCCAGATATAGATATATCAGATATATAGATACAGAGAGACAGGGGTAAGAGTGCACCTGTGTTCGCACGCACACTGCCGTATTTTTCTTTAATATTTACTGCGCAACTGACTTGGCTCTGACAGCGGACTCCGACAAGCAATAGACCTGCGGCGAGGTACAGAGGTAAATAGGTCTAGTTGTCATGCCAGCTAGGCTTTGTCTGATGTCTGCAGGCAGGCGGCTAATTAACCCAATTAAAACCCAAATTGGGTTAACAATGTAATTCGGCAGTTCCCTGGGCGACGAAGCAGCTCTATTCAGAAAGGCCCTGCTTCCCTCAATCCGGGGAGCGGACTAGAAAAGGTGTTCTAAAAAAGGCTTGGCCCACCATTCTCGGTCGCAGTACCAAGGCTGTCTTTACATCGTCTATAACGTGGTCCAAGGCATAGTAAAAAATCGAAAAACCGAAATAAACTCGGAATATGACATTCGCAACGTGGAAAGTACACACCCTCCTTGATTGTAATATCATTGTAAAATGTAATAGGTATTGCTGCTCTCAGTGAGACCCACCTGGCTGACGAGGGAGAGAAGGTGCAATGCAAAGGAAGATATACTATCTTTTGGAAGGGTAACCCGTCTTCCGAGCCCAGGAGGTCTGGTGTCGGGTTCGTCATCAGAAACCACAGAGCACGTAAATTGGAGGAGGTCTTCGTGAGCAGGTACAATTGATGGTGACTTTAACGCTAGAGTCGGGCGTGACTTCGGGACATGAGCTAAGGTCTTCAGAAGGCATATGTTGGAAATATGAATAGTAATGGACAACTCCTACTGTCTTTATGTGCCTAATTTGAGTTGGCTATCACCATCACCATGTTCAGACTCCCGACAAAATATAAGACCACTTGGATGCATCCATCCAGCATCTGATTGACTATGTAATTATCAGACAAGCAAATATTTCTCATTTACAAATAACGTGCGTGGTAACGAGAGTCTGATGAGACCAGCCAGGACACAGATAGATCTTTAATTTTTGATTCGATTTGCTATTTGAGTCCTAAACTATTATTTATTTTTAAAAGTCCTTTTGCTCTTAAGTGCCCCAATGGTATTTACTTTATTTAAATATAACACAAACACAAATTCCATAGTTGCTGCGTTGTTGTACATATATGCTGTATTTATATACATGTGCGAAAGTTGCTAATGGTGAAAAGCTTTTAGAAAAAGTTACTAACGTTTTCACAGTTTTTATTTCACAGAGTCAGAATTTTATTTTAAAACAAATAATACCTAAGCCCATATTCATGAACATTGAATTTTCTGTGTCCATTATTTTGTAATTAAGATGAATGCGATACCATTTATCATAAATTAGCCACACTGCAGCAGGTGCTCTATTTTATTTATTGCTCTATTTATAACGACCGTTTTACATAATAAATCATTTAAATACTTATATGTTTTCTGAGAGTTCAACGAGCAAGTATTATTTTGTAAATAGTAATTATTTGTTGAGCTCTTAACAAAATTTCTGAATTGAAATTACATAAAAATATGGAATCACATCTAGCAATTATTGGAACTTCGCCAGAGGTAGAGAAGATATCAGTGTTCCTTAACCTACGCTACGTAGACAAAATTGACACTTTTCTTAGTTACATTTTGCAGGTTCTAAAGGTGCATCGGAGTGGGTGAATTGGGACTATGTGATCATCGCTCATTAATCTCTGAGCTAAGATAACTCATACTGAGTTAGAGTTCAGATTTATAAATTTAATGGGTCCAATCCATTGTATAAAATAAAGACACTCTTTGTTGATCATTTAACTCATTCACTCTAGCATATATATGTATGATCAGCTGTAGGCAAAAAAAGTAACGTTACATATTCATAATACAGGATATGCGTTTAATTTTACGAATGAAAGATGTACGATGACGACCGCAGTGAGTACTGGCCATCAGGGTCATCAGAGGGTACCGCACGATCTCCTTTGATCTCCTTGCGGCGAGTCTCCTGGCTGGAACTCCACCATGGGCCCTGAAGGCGAGAGCCCTTGCGGCTCTGTATCGGTGGCGTAAGTAGGCGAGGGACCTGAGACAAAGTCCTAAGTCTCAAGAAATTGAGGTACAGAAATCCCAGCTCCGCCAGGTCCTCGTGGAGGAGTGGAAGGAACGACTTGGGCAACCGAGCGCTGGGCACATCGTTATCGCGGCGGTAAGACCCGTTATGAAGGATTGGCTCGAGAGGCATCACGAGATCTTCTTATACCGGTTGACGCAGATGATTACTGGAAAAGGATGCTTCGAGGATCACCTGTGTCTGATCCACAAGGAGCCAATGCCTGGGTGCCACCATTGCGATGGCCGGACCGTGGACACGGCACTCCACACGCTGGCAGAATACCTGGCGTGGGTGGAGCAGAAGCTTGACCTCGTGGCGACCATCGGGGTGAGAGTCCTCTCGCTCGGTAACATGATTGCGGCCATGGTATGGAGCGAGAGTGCGTAGAACTCCCCCATCTCCTGCTGCGAGCAGGTTATGCTTGCGAAGGTTCCCACACAGGATGGGTCATTTATAAGCCGTAGATGGCCCGAGGTACGTTGGGGTACCAGAGGTTTCCTTTCCAGGGTATAGCTGGTTCCCCAGCTACTGGTACCTGGAGGCGACGTGCGGTTTTTGGTCGGTTCGAGTCCAGCATAATCACCCACTGGTGGGTGATATCCAAGGAGAGTTCCACAAAAAAAGGGGATATAGAGAATGACATATGGTACCTTATGCCCTGTATTTAGGATATAATTATGATCGATCGAGTCATATCTATGTGCAAGCGTGATAGGCAGATAGACAGAGATATTTTCACTTTAAAAACAAACTGCACAATGGTAAATGTTCTCGCGAATCTGATTTCCTAAAAACTATTTATGAAAAAAAATATACACAAAACGTTATCATGTTCTTATGGATTTTATAGTTTAACATAGTAACAAAAGGACCTAATGAAAAGTTAATATAATACGAGTAGTACAAATAACATGAGCAAATACAGAAACTATTATAATCTAACTAATATTTAAAATTTGTAGTATTAAATGTTAACAGATAAAAGCTAAACTCAATTCTTGTTACGACAATATCATACTTTGTTGATATAATTAAAGTGCTTGCTTTCTAATGTACTTTGGGTTAATAACGAGATATTATAATGTATACCTATCTTACATATACAGAATAATTTAAATTTAAATTCGTTATAAAAACTTATTAAAGTAACTAAGAACCATTCGAGTCTCACTAGACTGCGGTGACAGAGAAATTGTAATTCGATAAGTACAGAATTAGATATTTATCGACAATTCAAATTGCTAGATTCGATACTACAAGCAGTTAAAAGGTTTTATACCTCTTTATTACTAAAACATTCTCGTCAACAAGATTGCTCGGTCTCCCTCCAATGGTTGGCTTAGCGTGATATGAAATATACCTGAAACTATTCATACTAATGGGTCTTTACCTATCCGTGTGGTGACGGATTAAGAATACGAAGTATCACCTCTATTTAAGTGGGTGTCGTAAGAGCCGACTAAGGGAGCAAACTACGCAGGACAACAGCACTGCAAAAAGAAGGCAAACTTGACGCAAACCTTAACCCAACCCGTCTGGCCATAACCTCCTTTCTAAGGAGAGGTCTATATCCAGCAGTGGACTATTGAAGGCTGTTGATGATGATGATGATGGGTTTTTACTATGTATAATACTGACACAGAGTCGAGACATCTTCAACAGTAAAGCTTGCTCACGACGGCAAAACTCATAGTAAATTTCCTGTGATGGAGTTATCAACATTTTAAGGTTCCACTACTGAATAATGAAAGATTATTTCAGTAAAATATACTGGGCGTTTTAAAAGGCCATTAGCGAAGATTTAAAGAGTACCTCTGTTACTTAGAGTCGCTTAACAATAAGCCCCCGTAATGGCAAACAATGCACAAGTACTTCATATAAAGGCAGCCTGAAGTGGGATGTTATAATAATAACCACCTGAATTAATTTTATACGACATAATGAATATGTGAAAATGTTAAACTATTATAGCCAATTTTTTAAAGGAGTTTTTAATGCCGAAAAGAAATCACCATCACATGAGTCATCGTCTAATTTAGAATGAATATTTATCATCATCATCAACAGCCTTTAATAGTCCACTGCTGGACATAAGCCTCTCCTTAGAAAGGAGGTTAGAATGAATATTTATATTTTTCAGAAATTCGGAAAACGTAAAGAATACAACCAGAAATGCCCATTTTTTTCATAGGGAGTGTAAACTTAAAGAGATACTAGTTAAGTTATTTTTCTTTTAGAAGAATTATTTTATACTTCTTAGTTCGGCTAGTTACAAAAGCGTGTTTTTTAGTTTTTTAAACTAAAATTTATTTTTACATTTTTTAATCTTTAATGATTGTTATTTTCTCATTTGAACAAAAGAAGTAAAAAGTAAGTAAGTTACATATGGTTCAGCATACACTTCTTACTACGTAGCAAAAGACACTACTGTATTTTAAGATATGGAAAACGCCGTTAATCTTAAAGATCCTGATCAAGATAATCAGCCGAATTTATCAAATTATTGGTCCTTGATAAGTATGCGAAGTTTTAATTTAATTCAACGTTATGAAGTGGGTCACAATCACGTTCCTAGATTCCGTTACATACATAGATACCTTCATACATACCTAGCTAATAAAAGCATGTCAAAAAAAAGAAATAACTCTCAAAATAAAATAAAGGTTAAATTATAAATGTATTTCTATTATACAAACCTTTTGCAGCTCCTCATCGATGTACCAATTAATTTCTGATGGCGGCAATGAGAAGTCCGACGTGCAGTTCAGGAATATCTGATCTCCAGGCTTCAACACCTTTTGAGCTCCGATTATGACAGGGTCCGCCTCCGGCATAGCTAAGACAAAATAAATTTGCATACAATCGCACAAGTTCCCCTGTGGTGTCTAAATCTATCACAAACACTCGAATCTATATATTGAGTGTATAAAATACCAGTGGGAATCAAATATCTCAAAGCTAAGTATTTCAATCGTGGACGGGAATGCTTAATTAAAGGCCTTTAATTCCAGCTGTCGAGTATCACTATTGTTAAGTCGAAGCCAAAGTGATGTCGCCGACCGGTGGTTTGTGCTGTTTAGATAATAACGCCGATAAAACTTCTATATATAAGAGGCAAATGTAATACGGCTATTCATGATTTGCAACAAATAATTTCGACATCATCTAGACGAGCTTTGAATAACATGAACAAGTGTAACTAGTTCGACGTATGACAATTTTCTTCAACTAAAACATTGAAAAATAATAACTTAAAAAATAATGAATACTTGTGCAGAATATGTACCTATATAAATATCATATACAGGTTGTAGTCCACTGAAAAACTAAATTTGAAAAAAAAATGTTCACCTTTCATATGTTTTTTAATTTCAAACCGTTTTAAGCGATTATTTTCCTGTACTCCAAAAACACGAAAAAATTAAACCGTGTCTAGTCAAATGAGTACAAAACCTTTTAAGAAGTGCGTGACCGAGAGATGGGTTTACCCTGCTGTCACTAGCAACAATTTTACAAAGGTTTTCTTTTATTGCATGAATTTTTTTATTTTTCTTTGAAAAATCAAATGGTTAGATATTAAAAACGCTATGCTAGCCCCGGTTGGCAGATATAAAACCTGTCATTACCGATCTCATTGGACAGCATATTTTTGTCAATAGTGTAATGTCATTGCTTGCGGCATCCTTCGTATACAGACTTTATCAAACTTATTAGAACAGTGATCTTGGTAACGATGATTGGTTGAGTGGCAAAGCTTGAGAGCGTTATTAATAAACATATTATTATTTTATAATATAAAATTAACATGTAAAACATGAGTTAGGGTTTCCGAAGACGACATTGATGATAGAGCAAAGTGCAGTAAACAAACGAGGAAAGCTAACCCCACTACCATGTGGGATGAATAGCTTGAAAGAGAGCTGATAGAGAGAGAGAGAGTTAGGATTGCTGTAGAATTATTGTAGTATTGCGTCTTCCAAACATACTTTTTACGAACAATTAACTAACGAAATCCAACATTTTCAAATTTCGTAACATATAATGCTATTTCTGTACACATATACATATATTAAGTGACTTTCGGGGCTTCAACCTTTATTCTATCAGTAAATATGCCCACAGGGATATCAATTGTGTAACATTCGTATGTTAAATAGGGCGATACAGTCCTGGTCGGATATACTCGTACAGATAATAGTTCCCATATTAGATATCAACGGTAAATTAAATACTTAAGGAAAGTTTTAATCCCAAAATTATACCTCTAAATACTGGAACGATCTTTTCATATTCTGAACAATATCATGAAATAGGTTTAATAAAGACGTTATTTAAACTTCAGTATCATGAGATAACAGAACGAGGGATCATTTTGAGACCACAGTTTTTATCTTTATATCGCTTAGATGTCTTTGTAGTAAAATAACCGAACATTAATTTTCCATCCATTTTCTAAATACTTAAGACATGTCATATAATAAACATCAAAGAGATAAAAAGGTGGTCTTTCGGGTTTTAGGAATTTTATTTTGAATATGCTGAACGACGTATAATATAGGTTTAGGTTTAAATAATTAATTCTCAAAAAGACACGTATTATGCATGAGAACTTATTTTAACTTAAAAATAACAGTTTCATACAATGGTCGTCTGGAACATTTTGATATTTAGTGAAATTACAATCATTATTGAAGTAACAAAAAGACAAAAAATATATTTTAACCCATTTATGCCCAGAACTATGTTTTCATTTGGTTCCTTATTTGCCTCCTGATTCGAAAACGAATCAAAAATTAAGTTTTCATAAAAGTTCATCATCTTACGCGTTTCGTTCGGAAAGTGCATCCTACCGCCGTCTATATCAAGGTTAAGGTACCTTCTTCTAATGGTAATTGAATGTTTCAACTAAACAAATTTTATTGTCCCGTAATGAATCAGTGCACGTTGTGGCCTGTTTTCAACGTGCAGAAATCAGTGCGACTTTCACAAAAAAGTAACTATTATCCAAATTAACTCTAGTTTAGAGGTTTTGCGTAATTTAGGATAAAGTTAGATAATTTTAGAATATGTTTGTGTAATTATAAAAACAAAATTGTTGTATTCAAACACCTAAAAGGTGTTTATCAAATCAGTGTTTCGTAAACGATACATTGGGAAAATATACGTATGTAATATACTAAATAAGATTTTTTTATTTCAGATGTAGCAAGCTGTTATCGACCAATGAAATAGTTGATTTTGTCCATAATTTAGATTCGGACGATGAAGCGACAGGTATAGACATTTATATTGATCCCCCCGGAGATGGATTAGTTTCGGACTCCGATTCGGGCGACGAGACAAATGCAAATTTTGAAAATGTATCACGTAGACAACTTCTGGCTCCAGCTGAGCTGGTGCTTCGTGGGAATAAAGACAATGATGACAACGAGTCAGAAGATAATCAAAGATAGTCAAAACACAACATCGGACGTGCCTCTATCGAGTCGACCAGGACAGCCACAAGCCCGTAAGTGGGTAAAACGAGACTTATCCAAAATGGATAAGGAGAGGATTGCACCGCCTCCAAGATCAGTGGTGACCGTATGAGATTCGTCGGATCTAGTCGCTTTCTTTGAATTATTTTTTAGTCACGAAATAATAATTCATATTGTTCATGATACAGTTAGGTTAACCTCCTTTCTAAGAAGAGGCCTATGTTCAGCAGTGGACTATTATAGGCTGTTGATGATGATGTGACAGTTAGGTATGCTGTAGAAAAAGGAAAGTTTACCTTGTCTGATGATGAAATATATTGCTTCGTCGGAATTCTTATATTGACAGGTTAATGTCCATTGCCGCGACGACGTATGTGTTGGGAGAGTAATGAGGATACCCACAATTTGTTGATACGAGTAGCTAAATCTATGCGACGGAACCGGTTTGGTGGCGTGGATCATTTAGATGGTAATGTAGGCACTTACAGGATTGCAATTAGAGGTAAAAAATGGAACATCCCCAAAATGCTCCAAAAGTACGGCATTGATAAGCGGCGGCCGGGTCCTTCTAAAAGTTTTCTACGACTGTACCTCCCTCAGTGCGAAAGTGTTATGCTGAGCACATGAGGGACTGCGTTGTGCTTATTGCAAAAACTTGACGGTTACTTCATGTCAAAAGTGTCAGGTAAACTTACATGCTAAATGTTTTATATTCCTAAATTGTGTTCTTAAATGTATTCCCTAAATTCGTACCTAAATTTTGTTTATATTGGTGTGTTTAGATTTATGAATATGTCATTTAAAAATAAATAAATACATAAAAATATTTTTGTTACTTTACTCTTAATAAATGTATGGGAATTGCTCAATGTTTCGTTTTCGAACAATTAAAAAAAGGTACATAACCAATTCCGACCTTCATGAAACTAGTTATGACGTTATTAGTGATTGATTACCACAAACATATCCAAAATTTAGTAGAATCGGAAGTCAAAAATAGTTCTGGGCATATATGGGTGTTGATCGTTTTCGAATCAGGGGGCAAATATGGATTAAGTGAAAAGCGAGAGGTTGTTTATAGTATAATGAGATAATCTGAACTTAAATAGGCTAAATGTGCTAATATTTCTGTTAATATGTGAAGTTAGACTGTTATAAAGTTGGATACCTTCGAAAGTTATATTTTTCCATAATTGTTTTTTTTTTGGTAGAACAAGTAGACTTGCTCGACGAGTGCTACGTTTGCTAATATCGGTTATTTTTACCAATGAAAAGTTAGTATGAATGGTTTTATTTTGAATCTTCCTGATTAGTAGACAGGTACTGTCGGTGTAAAGTTGTTTAATATTCATAATTTTAGCTTTTTCATAAACATTGCTGGTCTGTGTTAAATACGGTAATTGAAATAGTATTTTTATGATTTTATTTTGTTTTCTTTGTAATTGTTGTAAGCTAGTTTTTGTAATTAGTAATAATAACTACCGAATGTATGGCTGGTCTCCGAGATCACTCGTGCTACTTGTCCATTTTTTGTCCACCTGTGATAGACAGCTATACACTTTTCTTTTAGACTAAAGAAAAAACTATAAGTTTGCTAAAACCTGTGTAATAATGAAAACTTGATTAACATAGAAACTAACTTGACTTGACTTAACTAACACAGTTACTTTTTTAACTCCACTTTATTTTATTTCAATTTATATATATATTTAATTTATTTATAACTATAGTATGTTGTAGTACTTTTCGTAATTTTGATGATCCATTTTGGTGATCTATTTAGACCTTGTAATTTAATTTTCAACGCTTCAGTTTTCTCTGTAAGGTGTATACCAGGGCTATCTGATTGATTCGTTAATATATCGTTGTATAATACCGTTCTTTATACATTTTGATATCAATATTTTGTTACTCATTGTGAGCAAGCAAATACTGATTTAAATGTAGAACTCATAAAACTGGAACGTGTATGTAAGTAGTTAATACGTACTAACTGAAACCATTCCTATATATATTGATGATTGAAATTGAACAGGCTATATCACAGATACGAATCTAATTGGTGCATCATAATAACATGTCATATTTACACCAATTACTCGTAAATTAACCGGTATCAGTAGCACTGTGACGATAATTAGACTGAACAAGGGTTTCATGTGTAGTCCCGGCCTTAAGTTTAACTCCTATATCGACCTACAGTTTGTCAACTTTAATAATGTATACCATAATAACTACAAAACCTTCAGGTTCAACAAATTAATAATTAAATACCGATCGTATTTAATGCAGTTACTTTAATTAAAATCAAAATTAAATAAAAAAATATCATTTTATAAGCTCTTTTTCTTAATCTTGAAATTTTTAGGTAAGGCTTGTATTAAATTAATTATCAATTTATATCTTAAGTAGGTATTCATTTATGTATTTTTTTTAGTTTATAACAATATGTACATAGGTCCTTCTTATTATAGAATAGATTAGCTTCAATGTGGTACAAATATGGTTTCAACCAATTTATTTTAACTCACACTATTGCAATACTCTAGAGCTTCCTTTCAAGCCCAGTAATAGAAGAAAACATGAAATACCAAAGTTAATCAAGCTTATTTACTTCATTTGACACAAAAAGATATTGATTCTAATGAACTTAAACTGAATATTGTAAACATTATATTCTTACCAACAACAGTCATATGTTTAGTTTTTCTTGCAATCTGGAACTTAGGACCTTCAGTGGATACCTCACATGTATATGCTGCCCTAGTAGATATCGGTGGAGGCATCACTCTGACGGTACAAAAGTCGGGTTGGCACTCGCCGCCTTGGACCATCACATCTGTTATGTTGAACAGACGGATAGCAGGCTGGGGACAAAAAAAATACAACAGGCATTAATATAAAGAACGGAGATATTGATTGGTTTGAGAATTGTAAACAACAGCTTGAATAAGTCTTTTAAAACAAAGAATTCAAAGTTTTTGTTTGTAAAAGTGTTTGTTTGTTTCAAGTATAATTTGTGTACTAAATGTAGATTTAGTCATTTTTAAGAGTTCGTAGAAAGCTATAGTATACATAGATTTAACGCCAAATACCTTGTTGGAATGAACGAACATACCTAAATTTATATTACTGTATTACAATTGCAAATAACTATATACGAAAAAGGAGTTACTTAAAATATATCAAACAGCCGTATGTTATTGATTAAATTCAAATTCAAGTCGTTTATTTCAGACATAGTCCATAGGGTTAGTACAAACAAAGAAACTTAAGAACTAAAGTTAGTAAACACAATCAATTATTATGGTGACCGGTGTGGATCTTTGCCCAGTGGCGCAACAGAGGGGAGTCCCACCGATCCGTGAACACCTTCAGGACACTGTTAGTAGCGGTGCGCAACCGGCCGGCCATGGATGCGGTCTTTTTTCTTAAAATTGCGTAAAAGTCGTCTATGTCGTCCGTCCGTAGTCGTCCGGTATGTTTGCGGAGTGCGCCTCCGCAAACATACCGGACGCACTACAACGCCACGACAGCCCCAACAGCATCCTGAACGCGTTATTATATTGGACGCGCAGGCGTTGTTTTAAAAAGCGTAACCTTTACTTGATTTGTACAGCGTGTAAATCTTCGAACCAGCATGTTACATCGAACAGCCAGCAACCTGCTGATCGTGACACCAGGGATATATAAAGTAACATACTTATGTACAATAAAATATTTAGGTAAGTTTATGTAAATATTTACATATTGTAGAAAAATACCTAGATAGATAGGAATCGAATGACCACCTTTGGCTGAGGGCGCAAATTGCGAAGGCATTGCCATTATATATATATGGGACAAATGGATTGAAAAAATATAAAAAAAAACTTCACCATTTTAAATTTATCATTTATAAATATTTCGTATTAAATAACTAAGATTTTTCTGTTATTTAAGGTCTCTTAATATAAATGAGTCTTCGATATAATCTTTATGTGACTATTAGCTACAAGTACTAACACGAAAATTACTCTGTCTTAATCCTGTTTACTTATCAAAGATACCGCGAATTTAAGATTACCGTGGGAAATCAAAATACGTTTAGTATCTTCAGGGGATTAAGAAACGACTGGCACAGAATAATAAAGGAATATTTACGACACAGTAAACAGATTTATATATATTTTGTTTTATTTTGACAGTTACTTCTTTTAGCTTGGGTTGCTTAAGATTTTTTTACTGATTTGTAAATCAAATTTATCCTAATTAATGTAATCGTGGCCGAAACGTAATATTTTTCACCTACCATTCTTAAAATAGCTTATAATTAACTGCAGGAGGAGAAAAAATTGTTTATTACAATGGAGCGATCTTTATACTTAAGAAACTTGAGAGAGCCCATATACCAGAAAAGCTGAATATGAAAGACGAATATAGATTCTTCGTATGCTATCAAAAGAAGCTTATAGTTTACCATAGTACTTTTAGTTTACTTTTACATTACTTACAAGTGTGCGTTGATCACGTAGATAAAAGGAACGAGGAAGTACCTACTTCGGCCTCATTTACGGAGATTCAAATATACGGCGTTGTATGAGTGCGTTAGCTGAGAAGCTATTTTACATGCGTTTGCTTAAAATGGAGTGTTTTTTGCATCCGAACCCGCGGATGGCGGATGCTTCTGCCAGCCTTATTTGAAAATCACACAACGCAGACGTAGTCACTGTCGCAATGCAGTACAATTTGATCAACTTTTTTTAGAAGACAATTCTACGTTAGAAAGTAAATTATTTAGTTTAAGAACTGGCCACGTGTACACGCCCGCTTTGCTACACGCTTGTGAAGCAAGCAGCGGCGGGCATCTCCATGAACTCTATGATCAACATCGCTTATTGCCATATGTTTGTGTTCACGCGTGCGATGATCAGCGCTGCTTAACGCGCCGTCGCATTGTAAACAGAAATACAATCCGACGCGTCGCGAGACACGCGATGCGCGACGCCCGGCGCCTCCGTAAATGAGGCCTTAGTCTATCATGACTTGTCTATTGACTTGATATTAATTGACATGCATAACCAAAGTATTTAAAATTCAATTTTTCGATTTTTAACAGTTTGTCCTATTTAGACGCTAAAATCTGTATTATGAGAACAAAATGAGTGAAAGACATACGGCTTGGTGAACGAAAGTCTACATAATCATCAATCAATCACATTATCAAACACATTTGAATTATTGTAATCTGACGTCAGTTTTAAATAAAGAATTTATTTATTATTTATTTATAAGCTTGAAATTTTTAGCATTAAAGTTAAATAAAATTTGCTTTATATTTATAACACTAGTTTAAAGCTTTTTATGGCATACAAAAGTTGTAGTTTCTGGCAAAAGTTCATTTTGAAAAAACAAAAGAAGAGTAAGAAACAAAAGAAAAGTATATTGATGAATTTATATAAAATTAACCAAATCCCTTGGGAAAGCGGTCAATTAGACTTTACGGCTATTATTTAATTCATGAGATTTTACCCAATACAGTGCGCAATATAGATAAAGTACCCGAAATATCATAGAAAAAGTATACTATATATATGTACATGTAATTTTGAGTTATGAACATATTATTCTGTCTACTACGCTTTATATCTTTCCCTTTAGCTCATAGCCATGATTGTATTACATGAAGTCTCCTACGTAAAATATTCAGAAGTAGTCAGAAACCTAATGGTAATTGTATACATAACATTATTTTGTCACTTCTAGAACAAACACTTAATAGTACGGATATTCTATTTTTTCAAGAAAAATCTGCCTACAGACTTAAGAACAGACTTCAGATTTAAATACCAGAACAAAGTTACTTCACCATTATAAAAAAGTTTGAAAATTGACTCCTGAGTTGCAGACGTTCATGAGCGGCGATGGTCACTTTCCATCAGGTGACCGGTCTGCTCTTTTGACCCCACTAACATAAAAAAAAGTAACATCAAGCCTATACAAAATTATAACAATTATTATCTAATTCATGGAACGTCCACTTCTGGACATGTGCTTTTCACTAATCTCAATCAAATTTAAATTCTGTTTTATAGCAATAATCCCATCCACAAATTAAGGTTTGTCTCCTCTCCTATACACCTAGAAAATAATTATTATTAAAATAATATTTCTAAAATCAACAGCTTTTAGTAGTCCACTGTTAGACATAGGCATATCCTTAGAAAGGAGGTCACGCTGGCCAGACGGTATATGGTTTGTTTCAAGTTTTCCTTTTTTTTGCAGTGTTAATGTCCTGTATACGTTGCTTCCTTGGTCGGCTCTTACGAAACCCGCGGGATGAAAAGTTGTGGTGACACTCTGTATACTAAATCCGTCACCAGACGTTATGCATTAAAAAAATATATCAAACAAGCAAAAGAAATGCCGATGGACACCGATTTGATACTGTGGTGTAATTATCGTTACTACAATAAGTCCCTTATAAAGCTCTTTCCATTTTCAACTTAATAATATTCGCGCAATTTCCGACGACTTCACTTAATCCGATCATTCCTCTATCTTCAACCATTTGTCTTAAAGTCGTTAATCATTGAGATGATTCAGGTATCTTTGATAAAATAGTAATTGTATTTTTGTAATTGTGTTTTGTTGTTGATTTATATGCTCTTGTTTGAGAATATTATGTCAAAACTCTTATTACACCTTTTATTTGACATAATGAAATTTAAGGAATTAAAAACACACACTATTATTAATAAATTAGCTGTACCCTGCCCTGCTTTGCTGTTGCATATTGTAGTTGCATTGGTGAAAAATGATTAACAAAACTGACGCAGAAAATAAATAAAAACGGTGCAGATTTTTTTGAGTTTTTGAAGCGTACATAAACCAACTTAACATTTTATATATACATAGGTTGTGTATGGAGTTAACGCTTTGACTGTCTTAGTGTTTTAATAATGAACTTTAAACAATATCACCGACTGCAATACATCAATCAAATATTAAGAAAAGAAAATCCTATTCAGTTTAATTTAAAAAAAACTTATTTTTCATCAACAACCTTCACTTGTCCACTGCTGGACATAGGCCTCTCCTCAGAAAGGAGGTTTTGGCCTACTATACCACGCTGGCCAGACAGGTTGGTATAGGGTTTGTTTCAAGTTTTCCTTCTCTTTGCAGTGTTGTTGTTCTGGGTAGTGTACTCCCTTAGTCGGGTCTTACGACACCCTCGGGATGAATAGGGGTAGTGACACTCTGTATTCTTAATCCACCGCACTTCTTTTTAAGTCAGTTAAAAATAAAAAAAACTGTTGTAAAATTTAATGTATAAATTTGGGGTGCCTAAACACTTTCGAACCCAACGGAGGCCATTTTGCAAGGAGCGTAACATCCTGCCATCACATTGCGTCCCCAAAAAGCTTAATATAATCGTTTATCCACTTATATTATAAATGTGAAAGTGGTTTTTTTTGTTAGTTTGTTACGCCTAAACATCAAAACTGATGTTAAAAATTCTTTCACCAATGGAAAAGTACATTGTCAGCGAGTAACATAGGCTACTTTTTGTTGTGATCACCGACATGCACACTAATAATAGCCCTTAACTACCCCGAATACAGGTAAACACATGTTTATTATAAGTGGAACATCTACTTGTGTGCTTTTATAACAAAAGTTTCAAGAACGCCCACTGCTCAGTCCCTACATAGTTTAATCTTATGAATGTGTGCCTATTCACGTAGAGTTATATATATATGTCATATCTTTGTTAGTCTCATATAAGAAATATATGTTTTTCTTTTCGTTACCTTCACGTTAAATACGGCTTCCATTTAGAATAGTTTTATTTATAACCTAAAAAAGGGAAAAAATCTTTTTCTAAACTCTATTTAAGACTATTACAAGGAAAGCTATAAAAAGTATTTTACCGCCGCCTCTATGAGTCTGCTTATGATTTTCGCCATATGGTTCCTTTTATGATACCATGTTTTTCATTTATCATCATTTCAAATAAAGACAACCGAATACTTAAGGTATAAACGTAACAAATAATGATGATGAAATTAGCGTTTTGTCGTACTGACCACTTTCATCTGAAATATCTCCTGTTTGGTTAAGAATTCCAAATTCAAATTTATAAATTCATTTGTCATTCATTTGTTTTTTCCTCATTATTTTTTTCTTTGGCGTCGCTTATAACCGCACAATGGAAAACATGAAATATCGGTATATTTACGAGTACGAGTTCTACCGTGGCACCAGTGCTGCAGAAACAGCTCGAAGGATTAATTATGTATTGTGTACGGCGCTGGTGTCGCAAAAGAAAGCACGGTACGTTTTTGGTTTCAACGTTTTCCTTCTTCGTCACAAAGCACTTCAGAGATAGCTGCAGACTTCGGGGTAAGTGATAAAACTGTATTAATCCACTTGAAGCAAATCGGGAAAGTAAAAAAACTTGAACCTCATGAATTGAGTGAATCGAACTTGCAAACACGCGTCGACTGCTGTGTTACTTTGCTCAACGGACACAATAATGAAGGGATTATAAATCGAATCATTACTTGTCATGAAAAGTGAATATTGTACGATAATCGGAAGCGCTCGTCGCAATGCACGGATGGCGTAGTGGTTTAAGCGGTCGCCACGGGACGACACTTTGTGTGATCCACAAATTGTTGTTTTGAGTCTGGGTGTTCTTTGTGTCTGTTTCATGTATGTTTGTAATGTCCCCCGCAACACAGGATTTACTCCTAATGCAGCAGTTGTCTTTAAAAAAAAATATGGCTGAACCCTGGAGACCCACCCAAATCCTGCCCTAAACGAAAATTGACTCAGAAAAAGTTACTTGTGAGTGTTTGGTGGACTAGCGCCGGTGTCGTTCACTACAGCTTTCTAAAATCTGGCCAAACGATTACGGCAGATATCTATTGTCAGCAACTGTAAACCATGAAGGAAGAACTAGCTGCTAAACAACCGAGATTGGTCAATCGCTCTAGGCCACCGTTGCTTCACGACAACGCAAGACCACACACTGTACAACAAACAACCACTAAGTTAGATTAGCTACAATTGGAATGCCTGCGACATCCACCATACTCCACGGATCTTGCTCCTACAGATTACCATTTTTTCCGGGATTGGGACAACTTCTTACAAGTAAAAAAATTCAACGCCGATGCGGCAGTCCAAACCGCCTTCAAAAAGTTTAGTGATTCTCGCCCCCATGGTTTTTTTAGTAAAGGGATTAATGAACTACCTATGAGATGGCAGAAGTGCATAGATAACAACGGTGCATACTTTGATTAATTAAATATATTTTACAAAAAAAAATATTGACTTTATATTCCACCCGTATAAAACGCCAATTTCATATGTAAGGACCTAATAAATAAAAACTCGTAATCGTCAAATATAAATAAAATTTAAACCTGTAACAATCCAAAGGTGGTTCTTTATAGATAGCTATAAATGCGACAAAATTTAGCCTTTTTCGTTTCTCTGTAATAGGAATTGAGGAATTGAGACAGATAAGCGATTCAAAAGGAAACATCTGTTAGCCAATTCGATAGGCCTCGTTACGCCTATTTAAATTAGAGGGGTTAGGTATCTCGGAAACAGACAACACACTGTTGTGTCTTGCATAAAAAATATAGAATCTGTGCTTTATTGATATTGCACTTTTTTTCATGATTATCATAATTTTTTAAGTGTTTTTGAAAAATCTGATAAACTCTGATAAATTAACAGGCGTTAATATTAAATTTTGCTTAAAATTATAAACACTTGATAAGTACATCTGTTATAAAATTTTAAAACCAAAATTAAAAAGCATTAGGCTCGTTTTTTAAATCTGGTTTTCTAAGTATTGACTTTTTTTACACTGAACTAACCATAACATACGACACGAAATATCGTAAGACTCGAAACCACTATCTGTAAATCATATGAATTATTGGATGTCGGGATCACAGCCACGACACTTAACACTGTCATGTTTGCCGAGTCATTCATTGACCAGAAACTGCAGTGTTTACCTATTGTTTTTAGTTACACGAGAAATATGTAAAAGTAATTTTTTGTGTAAGCGGTGATAAAATATTGCTTATAATTCTTACATACGTATATACAGTCCCGCCTGTGTCCCCAAGAAGAAAGGGAGAGGTTTAAACACTCACTTGTTGTAACTATAACTTGATCCCACTCACGCTATTGGATGCCACGACTCGCTAATTATACATAATACCATATACTACCATCATCATGGTATAATACCATCCAAGCTGACGTAACCTACCTATAAACAACCGCCTTGACACATTTCTGGTGCTTACAAACAATCAAGAACTTTCATATAAACTTAAGAGAGATCTTAGACCTTCTCTGTCGCTAAGTTTATTTTTAGCTAATATATTCTTTTTGTAAAATATTTCTCGTTTATCCCTTTAGTAAAAAAAATTAGGCACTTGTATAAACTTTTAAGAGCTCTTGTATTCTTCAGACCTCTAGAATTCTTTAAATAAATTTGCAAGGCCAAAGGTGTACCAGACTGGCTAACAGGTTGATTATTGCCGTGTTACTGAACATCACAAAAACAACGTTTCGAATATTTCTATTTATAAACATATATTTATATACAAATCTTTTTTGATATGATTTGAAGAAAAAACATAAGTTATTATATAAAGCAGATATTTTTCAACTGCGAGCTGTCTGTTAATTTCATATTGCCTGTAAATCAACAAGTGTCATCAAATTATACACAAATGAAGAAATGAAACACGTAAAGGGCCGGAATAAGAAGTTTCTCTTTCTATATTTTTGATGTTATTTCCCTAATGTAAACTTTTGATTTATTTGCCAATTTCTAGATCCATACACACATAGGAACATAATTATATAACTATAACGTTTTATAGTGATACCTACTTCATATTACATTAGTAATATAAATATTATGTTTTTCAGTTATTAACATGTCTGAACATCAAATTAAGCAAGTAAAGGTATTTACATTGTATCTTTTTATTAATATATGAAATGATTTTGAATCAAATGGTAGAACCAAATAATGTTCCCGACTGTCGGATCTGATGGGATGTGACAACAATAATAATATCTACTGCCATAAATATGTACGTTCTTTGTTACGAATTGTCGCTGACATTCACATGTCAAAAGGAACACATTCAGTTTTTTGTATGTTATATAAAATATTACAGCTTCTTTTTTTTTGCTTTTCAGCGCTCGAGGCAACAAACAAACACAAATAAAATAACCGCGTTACGTTTCTCACCTGTTGTTGTGGATTATATCTGAATATCTCGTTAGTGTCGCGGTACCACTTCACGGAATGTAACTTTTGCTCATCCATCTTGAAGTGGCAGCTGAGTTCCGCGGCTCGGCGTGGATCTGCGTACAACGGCACCTTCAGCTGCGAGATGTCGTGTGCTGAAGTTATTGCTGTAACAAAAAGAAAAAGATTAATGAGTGCAAGCCAAAGCAATGTGTTATATGTTGTACACAATATATGAATTACAGAAAACTACATCTTTTTTAGTATTCCAAATTCATCTAATATTGGGAAAGATGCTATTTATTCTTATATAATTTAAGGTTAGCAGTTAATTTATAATTTCTTGAACATTGTATCCATCTGCCTATAAAGTAAAACTTGTAAGTTTTACCTGTTAAAATTAATCATAAATATTTACTAACCACACGTTCAATTTAATTTAACAGATACTTTACAAGCTTTCTAAATAGCTCAGTAAAAGAAGTTTTGTGACATTTCATCGTCACGCTTTTTTCATCGTGGATTTTCATACAACATGACACCCCTTTAATTTTGAAACACAAGGGCGCGTCAGACTTTGTGGAGGGAAAATTTTCATAACTTTGTTTCCCTCAAATGTTTTTTACGTTTCATTACAGTATCGTATTATCTTTTGTTTCTTGTTCAATTTGACTAACGCTCGATGTAAATTTCTATTACCTTGTTTAAAAAATACTTTTATTAATATGAAGCTTTCGTATTTTCTTGTTTGTTTATTTTCAAGAATATGTTAGTTTCATGACTTATTTATTTATATAATATATATAAAAATAAGTCATAAAACTAATAATTATATTATATATTAATAATAATTAATACAAATTGGATAGTTAGCCATATGGAGAATAGTAGAGGCTCTCAAGAATTAGGCTAAATGTCTCAACTGAACTTAAATATTGACTTCTTTAAAACACTGCTGCTTACACTGCTTTTTGATTTTATTAAACTCGTTGGGCCAGTGTGGTATAGTAGGCCAAAACCTATATTCTAAGAAGAGGCCTATGTTCAGTAGCCATCTATTAAAGGATGATGATAATACTGCTTTATTCGCGTACAAATGTATAATGGTTAGAGATACGGAAACACCGTGTTCTACAACAACTGTTAGTCCTTAGTACCACTTAAGTAAAGGATGCCCTGTCCATAGTCAGGATGACAAAGTTATTGAAAATCAAAAAGTGATTTATGAGGATTAGTACCTCTCAGATTGGAAACGGGACTAAAACTAGATTTACGGTTAGCATTATAACATGTTACCTACTGTTTACATGATCGCACCCACGCATATTGACAGGTCGATTGGTGTAGCGGACATGACACATAATTGTTTGATAAACACGATCATTTGTTTTGTGTCCGAGGTAAATGTATGTATTTAGTTATGACGATGTTTTCCAATACTATACATACTTTTGCAAATAGTTTACAAATTCTGTCTATTTTATTTGTGTCTCAAGTTATTATTAAATTGATTCTCTATGTCCCATAAGAATAAAATGGCTAATATTTTGTTTACATTGCCAATGCTAGCAGTAAAATGATGTAATTGTCAATTGATGTATTGAAGAATAGAATAGATTAAATAATAAAATAAGAAAATCAAATGTTACTATTTATAATATATTGATCTTAATATTTTAGTAATGATATATAATACGTATATATTAAATAATTAACAGTGCTTCGTGTAAGAAATATTATAGAACAATACATGCTACAAGTAACCTAATGTCTATCAATTTCAACATTAATTCTGCAGATACCTCCATGTATGTCGTAGAGCTCTACGTCGTAGCAAATGTGTTATATAAAGACAATTAATTACTTCAGGCATACTAATTAATGCGAAACCGATCGTTACATATTAATTCAAATTATATTTTACGGTATACTGTTGTGTTTGATGTAATTTGTTTTAATTAATTTGACTATCAGGTTACTTTATTATTATAATTAATTTTCAAAGTTCGATGATTATTATATTTAGCAAGACGCAGCTAGAAACAAAGTGCGTGTAAAACTTTTGTAAAACAATTCAATTAATTTTCGATAAGTTCTGTCAAATAATTAGTATTTACACTATGCAAGGACCGATTGATTCGCTTTTATGTGAAGCAAAATTTTCCACATTAATTTATTTTCAGCAGGACGCTTTTTTTTCTACTAGAAACTAAAGTTCACCTAATTTTTAAATGTTTTTACTATTAACATATTATTTGCTGCATTATATTATTTGCTCATTCTCGCTTCGTATTTCACTTGATTGGGAGAAAGAAATGGCAGAAATATGTTTCTTATATTCGATTATTCATATTTTTGTAAATAACGAATCTAACGAATAATTTATCTTTTTTGTTAGTTTGTTGTATTATAAAAAATAAAGGGCTACTGACGGGGATAGTCATCCAGAGTCTAAAATTTGTCAGTTTCTCTCTTTCCAAAACATTACAATCCACAACAGCTTTTAGTATTACTTACTTTTCTTTTGTATTCGTTGAGATTGCTGTTAACTCTTATTACTGCACACATCAAGAAAGTTTAAACAACACGCATCATTTACAGAAACTGCATGTTATTTTATTTTTCTTTGAAATTTTTTTTTTTTTTAGCAAAGTAGATTCGTATACATTTTTTTGTTTTCGGAAACATATACTAACTGATTTTAAAAATAGAAACTTTTCGGTTGTGTTTTGTTTTCATTAAAATTAAAGTTAATTATTTTTGCCCGAGCATGCCATGTGCATGAAATTTGATATTTATTTCACTTTTATCATTTTCAGATATACGGTTTTGGGGACGTGAGTCACTTTTTATGTCATGGAGCGGCGTCATTTGAATGTTGATGAAATGCAGAGAAATGCAGCAGAGAGATGATTGTCGTCTTTGGCAGTATTACGTAAATACATGAGATCCTGCTTAGCAGCACCCAGGACGTTGAAAGAGTATAACTGCTTGACAGGACCGTTTCATACAACGGACTAAAAGACGTCAGCCACTGTTAACAACCCATGAGATAGGTTTGAAGCTACAATTCTCAAGCGGTGTTGTTGTTAACCACTAAACCGTGAGAAATGGGTTGAAACGAATACGGCCTACGAGCACGACGTCAATTAGGTGCTGTTGAAACGAATGGTGTTGAGAACACTTCACATAAACCAAAGGGAGCAAAGGGATAAAATTTTATCTTGCGATGAGTCCTGGTTTACATTTAGGCCTAATACGAGAAGGGTAAGAGTGCTGAATGGCTGAGATGCGTCCAGGAAGTGCACCCTTATAGTGGCTCCATATTCATGGTATGGGCGGGTATTATGAACAACAGACGAACTGAGCTTATTTTTGTAGATGGCAATATGAACGCTGAAACTAGGTTGAGGAAATCCTCGGACCTCAATCCCATCGAGCACGCATGGGACACGCTCCAGAGACGTATTCTAGAGAACCTGGACGGAGTGTCAACAACCCAACAACTGAAAGACTTGTTAAAAGTCCATTGGAAGCGATTGTCGCAGGATCAGATAAACAATCTTATAAATTCAATGAAAAATCGTTGTCGACAAGTTTTTAACAACAGAGGCGGTAAAACTTTGTATTGAATTACCAAATAATAATAATTAAAAAAAGGTTTATTTTATATTACGTATGTTATAAACTTTATTTTATATTACGTATGTTACGGTACACATATTAATCATTATTGTGATTAAATAAACAATGAATGAAGGATTTCGTTGTTTTAGTAACTAATGGATCAATTAATACTTAATTATTATTTATAAAAGAAATATAAATATATTTCAATAGTAAAGATCGTTCAAAAGATCAAAATCATACATGTTGCTTATACTTATATCCTATGAATGTTAATAAATCATTTATCAAACAATTTGATATTTATAGCATTCATCAACTCCAGAAGAAGCATAGTTGTTCACGTCCGGTTGCGCCGGTATCAATAGTCGCAGATAAAAGTTAGAACGAAATATACATTTATCAAGTTTCTCGTAACTCTTACCTGAAATTGATTGTAATTCATTTATCCTACCGTATCAGTTTTATAAGTAAAATCACTTTAAGATAGTAAATTACTTGAAATTTATGTTCATGGACAAGTGACGAAGAATGATTTCATTTATGACCAAGAATTCTTCTTGGACATAGTTTGGTTTATTAAGAGCTTAGTTCACATTTAGGGTGCGTTTCCACTGACCAGGGGATGGGCGAAGTGTAACGGAAAAGAGCAGTGAAAAATGGTAAGTGCTTCCATTGAAGCGGAGCGAAGTGGAGTTGAACTGAGCAGACCAGAACTGCAATGAGCCGTGTTACGATCAGTCAAATTCAATCTCTTGGAGAGATCATACGTTATATAAAGCAAAGCTTTTACATCTTTCTCTACTAGAAGATGAAGATTCGGAAGCAGATGAAGTAGAGCTGATTGCCGCATATTATTTGGATACAAAACAAAACACAGATTTTGGTCTGATCTACCCTAGCCGCCGCGCCGAACTGTCCAGCTATCCTCCACTTCGTGCCCGCTGCTCCGCTTCGGCACCACAGCCTGCTCAACTCTGTTGTATCCAGCTCGGGGCTGCGAGTTCTTACATTTTTTTTGAAAGTTCGCTCAGCTCCGCTCCGCTCCAAGCACATTGTTTCCAAAGATGTAAAGTGAAGATTGCAAAGGAATTGTCTCTTAAAAGCTATATAAAAGAAACATTCAGACACGTTAACGAAAATAATATTTGACAATTAAATCCACTATTTTTTTAATAAACTTATGTTCCGATATATATTTGACGATATTTTAATCAATACATTGCCATGTAGTATTCCGTAATACTAGAACGGTTTCGGTTCTGCTTTGGTTAGGGAAATATAAAGATAGGGGTATGTATAGGGGTTTGGGCATATCAGCACAGGTAGTCAGTAGCTACCTTTACTCAAAGCTTCTCTAAGTCTAAATTTATTGTGATTCCCTCTTCAGGTTCAGCCATGTATTTACTCTTCATCAATCTAAAATGAACTGATAGACACATTTAGTGCGTGTGTGATGTTGCGCTAAAAGGGAAGGATTAACTAATGGATGTTTGAATTATTTCCATCCTGACATAACATACTGTTCCCAATACATTTTAGGTGTAGTGGTTTTTAACAGCTATGGAACAGAAGTAAATAATGTATATACCTTTATTTTCATACTAGCTGACCCGCGCAACTTCGTCTGCCTTTTCAAAAGGAATAAATTTACTTCGTTTTCGATCTATTTTTCAACTTCAACTTCTAAAATATCATCGTCATCGTCATCGACAGCCTTTAACAGTCCACTGCTTGACATAGGCCTCTCCTTAGAAAGGAGGTTTTGGCCTACAAAATATCTGAATATATAATTTTATACAATAGTCGTGAACCAAATTCTATTTCAGACAATTTATTACAAAAAAATACCGCTCTTATTATAGCACTGGTGCTTGTACGGTATTCTTAACTACATATAATACCTTTCATGAAACCAATACAAAGGATTCATCTATAAAAATGTCTTTGAATACTCTCCTTTGATTTCATAATACAGTAAATATTTTAAAAGAATTTATATAAATTATTTATAAAACGTATACGAGACACGATGCCCTGGAGGTAAATGTTTGAGCAGGATGGGTCGACCTCGTAAACATTCAGCTGTGTATAATTTGTGTGAACTGAATCCCAGAAAAGTATAAAAGATTTTTAAAATGTTGGGCATGGGCATACACTGGACAAATGATTTTTATTAAAATATTTAACATTACAAATTAAACAATGTTACACAAGATGGCGTTAAAATTATCACCTTATTCATTGTACAAACTTTGTTTATTTATATGCGATCGCCACTAAAACTAGTAAAATATTTTAGACCCGATCTGGTAATTACCATCTTTTTTGCAAAAACTTCTACACTCTAATATCCACTAAAAGAAGCCTATTGCGGTGAAAAAATTGTGTGATCAAGGCTGTACATTTCGACGACTTGTGCAGATTGGACCGTTGCTCTATCATGTTAGAACGACATGTTCTCCAGTCTCATTCCTCGGCAGTGGGTTAGACCGCTACATTTTTTGTCGCTTTAAGCAAGTGTAATCTATGCTAGTTCTTGGTGCTAAACGTAATAGAGTTTCATTTTTCGTATCGTATGACCGGCAAATTCATGCAAATCTGCGAAATTCACGTCGTGCCAACATTACTGACAAAATGAAATAAAACAAGTTTTCCACATTCTTTTGGAGTATAATAATTTATATCTTTTAAAAGTATTTTTTTGAACTTCCTTAGACTGATGACCTTTGGGCCCTACGTACATATTGGTCTTAGTTAGTTGCTTGATTATTTTTTATATTTCGCTACTGAACCAGACTTACGTGACGATGTAGTACTTAAAGCAAACCTATCGCCGCAGGAGCTTACCGTAAGGGACATGTAAGTGGTCAGTATGACGTTGATTATCTGAATTTATCGCATTAGCAGAATCGAGATAACTTTTTTCTATAAGCCTTGCAAGCCCTTTTCTATTTATTTACATATTTAATATACGCAACAGAAACCAATTATTTTTGTTTGTTGTCCTATTTATTCCTTGGATGTCGTAAGAGCTGACGAAGGAAGCAAATTACAGAGGACAACATCAAGAGCACTGCAAAGAGAATGAAAACTTAAAACAAACCCCTTACCGACCCGTCCGCCCAGCGTAGTATACTCGTAGTAGGTCAAAACGTCCCTTCTAAGGAAAGGCCTGTTTACAGCAGCAGACTACTAAAGGCTGTTGATGATAAATAGGTTTACTACACGATAGATAAATATATTGTTTTATAAAGGGGTGTAAAAATGTAATGTAAACTCAAAGTTTACCAAGTCATTAATTAGTTAAAAGGCTTCGTGGAAACGTAGGTATTAGCAACATATATTTCATTATGTTACCTTTTTCTTATAACCACAGGGAATAATACGGGTCATTGAATTTATAACTTAATAGTTACATTCATTTATAAAGCTCTCACTGGCCATCTATGTAACCGCAATATTTGTAAAAAAAAATACGAATATGAAATATTTTTGATTTTTGCTTTCTGGATTCAAGGTTAAAATTTTATTAATATAATAACTTCGTTTTAAAATATGTTCTTAACTGTGAATTCCTTTCACAGTAACATTTAAGGTCCTGTTTATGGTGATCAGTACGTTGAGAGCGTTTTTGACTGGCCTCTTGGACTGGTGGTTAGTGACTGACTGCTTTTCCCAGGGGTCATGAGAACAATCATTAAAGTTCATATTAAAGTGGGTATAAAAGATGAGGAACAACACCATAAATACAAGGCCCCTAAAATACAAATCCAGCTGACCTTTGCTTCTTTGCCAATTTTGTGAGAAACCCGACCCGCACTTGTAGGTACATAGGTGTATTGATACGACTCACTCCAAAGGGGCGGTTTGCACTCTGTCACCATAGACCCAAATTACTTTGCTGATTCTTAGAAAAAAATGTGAATATGACCATATTATTCCTAAGATTTTTTTTACATTTACCATTTAAAATGTAAGAGCACAGGGTTTCATTTTGTAACCAAAGTATCTTAAATACATCTTATTAAGCCAACTGGTGCAAAAGAAACATACTTAGTTCTAACAAAAAAAAAATGTTTAACCTACCTACTTTTCAGACTAGTAAGCAAAACATTTCATGGTTTAAATTTAATCAGCTTATCTATACTTTTTCAGGCATCCGTTTCTCATTTAAAGACAAATTTAGCGATATACTTTAAGATTTTTGTTAAATAATTTATAAATTAATTACTTCTAATGTTAAGTTGCCGTTGTACCTAGTTAAAGTCGATAATTTTAGTACTTTACATAAACTACAATAATTGTTCACAACATAACTTTAGGTCTCTTATTGCAGTATCGATTCCAGAAAAAAAAAAGATTACGAAAAAAATCACAAATATAAATACAACAGATTTTAATCTAGTTAACAAAAAAGGTTGTATTGCACCGAAACAAATTGTTGGTCATGCAAAAACATATTACGCAGAAATGTATTAAACTTTATCAAGAAAACACACCAGGGGTTAAAGCTGACGTCTTTTAGCACATAATGTGTCGATTACGGTATGAACACAAAAAATATTTTGTTGATGAAGCGTTTCACGTGAAGATCTTGGGTAATGTACCGTGTATTATTACGTAAAGCGCTTAAGATGGATTTGAGTCACGAAAAGAATATTCTTGTTTCTTATATATATAAAGCTTTTCAATATTTCAATATAAAGTTATTAAGAAATAGATTGCTAAAGTGTAACGCAATTCTAATTAATAAAGCATTTTTCAAATTCAAGTGAAATAGCTCATATTTTATGATTAAAGTAGGTAAACTTGTAGATTCCGGGTAAATCACCAAAGGATCATTCAAAAGGCTTTTAGATCAAGTTACATTTTACTTCATTAACTAGTCAAATATTGTACACAGTAAAATCTATATTTTTAATTTTTAGTCGGCCTAGTGGTCAGTGATCTTAACTGTTGAGCCAGCGAAAGTGGGTCACATGCCTACAGATGACATGTGATGGCGTCATGAATACATTTATTATATATGTAAGTTTAATTTCAATTAAACTTACATATATAATAAATAATAAATTTTACAATTATAAATCAATTATGTGTATCATCTGATGATAATGTCAAATGAAATAGTGTGCGCTTCCTCGGCTTCCTGTTACATATTTCCGTCTTTCCAGTTCCTAACAATACCTGTTTTATAAAACACATCGCTTTCAGTCGAATATTAACCTAAGGTATTTGCTAGTATATAAATAGACAATAATGAATGTAGGGAACACAACCGTACTTTATTTAGGTTATGAATAGGAAATGGGATTAACCGGGTCCATTAATTCAATTCATAAACAAATATTCTGGTATCGTATCCTCTAAAGAGCATACATATAAACATGGTTCTAAATGACTGCAGACAAAATAAACTCACAGTTTGTGACGAAGAAGAGAAAACTAAAGTTGTTCCGTACGTCATAGCTTACAATCGCAAGTACTATATTTTACAGCATGTGACACTTTATAGCGTGTACGCAACGTATAAGTAGACCCGAAGCTAATCTCGTTTACAGAGGCACAGGTGTTGGCGACTTAAGCACCGAGAAGAACTCGTCACTCAGATGTCGAGCTTCACATGCTTGGTATGGTTTCTAGGGGGTTACGAGGTAGAGCTGAGCGATGAATCCATGAATGTTTTTTATACATTCCTAGCCCTGGAAGTTTTCAACATTAATGAACACCAGTCGGTACATTATTCTAATAATATTTTCCGTTTACAATAATACTTACATGATATGTTATGTGAAATATCATGTCTCACTGGAATACATTTACGGTTATTTTTAGTGTTTGTTCCATTTAGTAATAATTACATGTGTTACTGATAACATAATGGAAATACATAATTTGTTTCGTACGATTAAAATGTACACAACCATCCGTTGACATTGTCAGTTCTGTAACAGACATTGTCAGTTCTGTAAACTGAATCTTTTAGTGTTTTCTGGATGGTAATGTCTCTAGATGACATAGAGAATAAATGGCACGTATGAATGGTAGGAGACCATTTCTCCGTACACTGTAGTTCAGAAACTTTAAGTTAGCCTGCTCCATTTGTATAGTCATCTATTCACTGTTGTAATGAATGTTTCAATTTTCCAATTCTTATCGTACCTACTGCGCTATAAATAAAATTAAAAAAATGATAACAAAAATTATCAAAACAGCTAAGAAGTTGACCAATGTTTGATTTCAAATACCCTGTTTGAAAACCTTTAATGTCTGTTTGTCATTAATTCCAATTAATTTATTACTTTCATTACTTACTTTTGTAGTTGTCACCTAATTTTATAAATTTATGTTAGATCATTGTACAGTATCCAGCTAAAAAAAAGTATTTGGTGAAACTAACTACCAAAAAGAAACCTCAAATGAGTTCCCAAAATTTTGTTGTTGTCTTTAAAGAGTTATTTACTCTAATATTCTAGTATAATTTATTTCTGAAACGGAAATTCCGGTCCATTTATTCTACCTTAGTACTTTGGTTAGACGAAGGGAAAGAAATGCTTTTAATAAAAGTAATTTCAGAACAAATTTACTCGATTTGCGTCGGATAAAGGTTGAATAATAATTATGGTGGAGGGCTCCAACTAAGTAATTTAGTTAAGTTGCTTTGCTGTGCGCGTTCGAGCGATCGGCGGCGCCGCGACTGACGCGATACTCGCATTCAAAATATCAAAAGTTCCAAACTAGCTCAACACCTGCTCAACATTCATCATATTAATTGTTTCATTAGTTCTACTCATTTCTTTCTTAATTAAAGCAGAAAATATTTCATCATTTCATGTATATTTATAATTTAAAAAGGAATTGTTTGTAAACTTTTTAGTTTGAAAAAAAAAGGATTGGCTCTGTGTCTAAAATTCATGTCAAAACATTTTTTAGTACTTGTCGGGGGCTTATGTTTAAGTGGACCTATTTTGTTTTATGGAATCTATGTTAAGTGATTAGGAAGATAAATCGATAGGACTATAAAGTTGATTGAGTGATTCTTTAATAAATCTTATAATTAAGAATCTATTTCGATATTTGTCAAAGAGAACTTAAGTGACTTGAATAAATGAATATTATGCGAATTTTATCGGCAGAGGTTGGTCATAATATGATTTAATAACCCTACCCAGAGAGACATAGAAACTATAAAAGTAGGCTCTATCTTACGTAAACCGTGACAAAAAAAATTAGGAGCCAAATCAATTGAAATCGTTTAAGATAAAAAACTGACATAAATTCTTAAGTTTTAATTCTTTCTCAAAATATAGTAAGTTAATATACTTTATAGTTATAACTTGTAAATTTAAAAATTTCTTAATTATAAAAAACAAATTTCAATGCTTTTTGTTCAACAGTTGTTTTATCTTAAATTCGTGTTCTACTTTCATTATATTGTCCTAATATTTTATACTAGCTGACCCGCGCAACTTCGTCTGCGTCTCTCAATAGTAATAAATTTTCTCCGTTTTTGAAACATTCTTCATTGGTGCTCCGCTCCTATTGGTCTTATCGTGATGATATAGCCTTCCTCAATAAATGGGCTATCTAACACTGAAAGAATTTTTCAAATCGGACCAGTAGTTCCTGAGATTAGCGCGTTCAAACAAACAAACAAACTCTTCAGCTTTATAATATTAGTATAGATTTTGCACTCAAGCTTATAAATTCCTTAATCAATCATAGCTTTATAGTGCCGTTCGACAAGAACTTTTGGGATAAACTTCAAATTTATGACAAGAAAAAAAAAAAGAAGCTACACCTGTTATATTTTCACATATCGACTATCTCAACCTGATTACTTAGTCCAGAATAAAGCTCTTTGACAATGCTACTTTTCATGCTATAAAGGGTTATGTCACATTTAAGTTTATTATGTTTATAGATGTATAAACATAATAAACTTAAATGTGTTTTTTGTCAATAAAGTGTCATCACAATAGATTTATTGTGATGACACTTTATTGACAAAAAATGTACCTGCATAAAATGTATGCATCTACAGTCTTCTGTTGTTCTTTTATACATTTTAGTGTCTTTTTATAAATATATTTCATTTTCCAAGTGATTATTTCTATTAAATATATATCATTACCATCGCAAGAATCAAATGATAATAGTAATAAAACATAAACATGAACATTTTTTTCCATGTTTGGCTATTACTCATAGCGAGCCATGCCTATGTGACTACAACTGACTGATAATACCTAGAGTGCCATTTTACTTTCGCCTATATACTACTATACTATACCTGTCTCAAAGGAATTTATGACCCATGATCTGGTGATGCATTTTACAAGATGTGGTCATGTCTAATTTCAAACTTTCAAAGATATAAGTCAGTGATCACCGAGCTTATACTAAAGTCAGGTCCAAACCACTCGATTGAACATTTTCACTACAAGTTATTTCTACCTACCATCTCTATTACTCCATTAATTATTTATAAAGAATTGGGTACTTAACTGTCATCCACGAAGGCCTCGCTACAATCTCACCAACCCACTAGTGATTACGATCGACGCAATTCAGTCCAAATGTTGCATACCCAACTACACTTTATTTTGCTAAAATTACTGTACAAATTTTAAGAACATTATTGCAAAACGTCATGAAGAACAATAGTTTCGATTCAAGTGAAAAATATAATGTTTGGAGTACACAATACCTGTCTAATCAAATAACACATTTTCGTACTGGGAACCTTTTAAGACAAAACCCCTTTACAAATCGAAATAATGTATTCAATGGACAAAGCATGAAAATCATTGTCAGTTTCGTGTCAACGCCGCCATTCAATTCAAAATTTTCACAACAAACGAATTGTATTCAAGACTAAAACGAATTCAAAATCAAAAGCTATAACCCTATCTCTATTTAATTACAACTGTAATACCTTCTAGTGACGTCACGTAAAGGTGCGATTAGTTGACAAATACTGTTATTCGCGTGTACGTAACCCTACTTATCTCTCTTGGGATCTCTCTGTCATACTAATTTCGCGATAGAGACCTACGTTATAACATTTCAATACTGTTAATGTACTTTTGTATTAACCTAATTAGATTTTGTACTGCATGTAGTTTATTGATACATAGTTTTGCACTTTTTATTGAATACGTCACGAACACATCAATGTAAATTGTGACCTAATTCGATTAAAAATATAAGTCTATATATGATGTTGAATCAGTATTTTAATTTATTTTTATTTTGAACCTCCCTTCCAAATCTCTATCATGTGCTAGTATCGGACCAGTCTTTTCGATAGCCGTACAGAAAATGCTGATTATAATTTTCAGCTGGTAATTAAAAAAGGATGTCCTGTGCCATAAGTACCAGCAATCACCATAGATCGTGCCACCATCGTCAGCTGGGCCTACCACGTTGTCGTTTAGCACCTAGTGGGACCCAAGTTGTGCTAAATTTTGGCCATAGATATATATTGAATCAGTAAATATACGTATATTTAACAGAACTAATACTCCCGTTTTCATATTTGATGTATCGTGCAAATATTTGTGTATTACAGATATTTGTTCCGTGTATTCATACTTTGTTATAATATTATTCTGCTGTCTGAAAATAATTCTGTTTTAACGATGATATAAAACCACTTTCCTACGACGCACGAATGGAATGCAATCTGCCAATCGCCTATTATACGGAAGAATAAACATGAAGGAAAATGCTATCTGTTACCAAAAACAGTAGATAGGTAACTTCAAATCTGATATCAAGAAAACGACTTATGCATGTTTTTTGTGTAAGTGAGAGAGAAGAATATTCTTTTTTGTTTCTTGTGACCGTTTCTTTCTCGTAAGCGTATTTAAAGGATGAATAATTTCAGACTGAAGTAATGCTAAAGATATAGAATAGAATTATAAGATTAATGGACCCTAGACAAACTGAATTGCATGCAAGATATAGTAAGATTAAAAAAACTATATTGGTATGTACTTTCCCAACTAAGTAAATTTGTTTAATAAGCTCGAATTTATTTAATAAGCTCAACATTTCTGTGCTACGAGTATAACAGATCCGCCTTAGAACAAGTAATAAACCTCAACTTTCCTTAATGTGTTGTAGCAATCTATCTACTTAGTCTAAATAATTAAACTTATTCTACTAAACTGTCAAGTAAACTCTAATTACGGTAATACAGGTTTGAAGTTAGTTGAAGACAACGTCATTGTTTTTGAGATGATTCAAAAGTGGACCACAGCTTGTAGTATATGTGTTTACATACAGTATTATATAGTATAATATAGTATAGTATAGTATAGAATATATAGTATAGTATTCAGAAATTGTGCAAAACTAGACGATAAGGTTACTTGCCTAGCGTGGATTTAACTCCTTTGTCTGCAAGCGAGGAAAGGGAGCTTAAAAAAATTGTGTACACGGTGCTGACTGACTGACTGACTGACTGACTGGCAAGAAAAATTAGGTATGGATAATTTTAACATTAGCAAATAGCCTCGCCTAACGTCTAGAAAAAATTTTTGACGTTTAAATTGTATATTTACAAAATATTTCACCAAACGTAATATTTATGATATATATACATTTATAACAAACAAATACACATATTTACATTATAACCATGTGTTTACTTGCCATAATGCCACAGGTGAAGTACATTAAAATTAAAAAAAAAAAACAAAAATATGGTAGCTATACTTTGTGTTTCAAGAGGCATACGAGTACATTGTATTTAGTTAGGTCTCGTTAACAGGGTAATTGCCATTATTAGGAGAATATAATTTGATCAAAAATGCAAAGTAGTCTTAAACTTCAGTCCATTGATTTTAATATGATAATTTTCATAAAAGTTTACAACAGCAGAAGGGGATTAAAAGTGTACTTTCACTAAGGAAGGGCTATTCTATTATTCATCATATTCATTAGATTAGAAGTAACTCCCAAGACGTTTAAAAGGTAATTTGAAATGATGATGATATTTTTAAATAGCTAAAGAAACTGTTATGAGAGTTGTGCTTATAAAGCTAAATATTAGATTTCATAAACTTTGCAAAGTTTTTTATCAATTCTATTTGCTATAAAACCTTAAATGATTCACGTTGTCCGTTGAAAGTGATTTTTTATGTGTTAGTAATAATTATTAAGCCTCCCAGCCAAGATTTCTTATGTTTCTTATGATTATCCTAATCAAGATAAATGTTTTTTATACCAGAAATAATGTGACACTTACATGAAAGGCTTGCCTAGTGTTGGCCACAGTATACTGCGCAATACTCTATAAGTTATACTATTTGACAATAAAATTATTTTAGTTTTATTTTTTAATCATATTAAAGTTTTCGTACTACGTTTAAAAACCAACCGGGTGTTTTTTTGGCACAGATTTAAATCTGTCGGTGTCTGATGTACAAGTACCACTTTTAACGTTTTTACTTCGGTGTTATTACACCGAAGTTAAAGTAGAGAATTATGAGTAAAAAAAATAACAACATGAGCTTTGTGCTGACAGCCCTGATAGATCCCTTGATAGATTTCCTCTTGGCGCCAGTGGTACTATTAGGTTGGAGTACATAAACCGACGCTCCAACCCGTCTACAGTAAAAATTTTAACTCATGTAATAAATATCACAAATTTAGAAATTACATGAAACAAGATCATTTAACCTTTTAATAGTTAACTTTTTCAAAATGTATCCAGTCTTTAATGGCCCATATAGGTGGTCAAATCTGATTTTAAAATAACGACCGCCAAATTAAAAAAAATATTATTGCTGACATATTGGTGATTATAAATTAAATAAATAAGAGATTAATGAAACTAATAAAAAGAACTCTATATTTCATTGAAATTCAAAATGAAAGCTTCCTTTTTAGATTATATCAGCAATAAAAATTTGATTTAGTTAGACCTATAACAAAAAGTTATTTTTACGGGTTATGGTAATGGGCTACATCTGTAAAAATAAAATTTAGTAAAAGTTTTATGTTTAAAAATTCGCATCGTTTGAACACAAGGTCATGAATTCAAAAGAGCTATAAAATCTCTCAGACATTACACCTGAATGGTCAACCCACACTGCGGCACTTAGGACTCTGCCAAGGACCAGGTAATACGAACAAAGAAGAATAGAAGTTGTAACAGTTATTTTTTAGTATATTTGTAATGCGTATGGTCTTGTTAAAAGCGACACCTATTGGCCGCGTTGCATTGCAGTTGATTTATCTAAAGTAGTTTATAACTAGAGTATTGATCTTCTTCGTTCACTGTCGGACCACTAGATGGCGTTTTTGTTTGTGGATAAGTCAGTATTGATTTATCATGACAAATTGTATAGGTATTAAGAGTGTTTTGTTATGGTAGAAAGCAAGTTACTTTTGATTTTGTTAGTGTTGTCTTCGTTCACAATTTAAATGTCAAAGTAAAATGTTGAGTAGGGGTAATTTCTGAAAGCTTCGGGAACCGAGGATATATAAGTCCGGCTTTCAGCAACGGGAGACACTCTGCTATCTCGTGTCTTCCAATCTTAAATAGTGTTTTGATTGTTGTGTGATTTGATTTTCGTAATATATTATCTGTTCAAAAGTACCCACAAGAGTGGTGAGTATGGTCTTAATTCTTTTTTTTCCTATTTGTTTCTGGAACCTGATTAATTATATGAGTGCTAATCCATTCGTAGGGTCCCAGATTTCGGGGTCAAGACGGTCAGTCTCAGACGGCGTGCTTGCTCGTTTGTGGCCTTCTGGTTCAGACTCAAGTTTCTCGGTACCCTCTGGCAAGCTGGTGATTGCGCGGCTCACGACGCAAGCGGACAGCCGTACCCAAGGGTTACGTACTTACTTATAAACTTATAAACGCAAATTGTTTAACTTTTATCAATATCTATCTATCAGCTCGGCTCTGACGCGCTCCGCTGCGGGTTTTCTTATACCCTCTGTTTTTTTTTTGTAACCTTAATTTTGTTTTTTTATTTTAATATACATGTATGTACGACTGAGGTGTAAGTTGTTTTTCTCTAAGGGGTCCCATAGGTATCCCACACGCACACACTTCTGTTTATTAAAAGGCGCCCTGAGGTAATCTTGTGAATCTCTCCACTGGGTCAGCCGGTGAGTAGTCCGCCTGATAAGAAAAGCGGCTACAAAGTGGAGTTGCAGATGACTGCCTAATTTTATCTGCGCTTGAATTTTAATTAAATAATAAAAACATAATTTAACAATATTTCGCTTTTGTCACTTCAATATTCAATATACAATACAATACATTCATCACGAATATCATCACTGTATAATGTACAGTGTACCTAAAATGATATTATTTGAAACTAATACAACATTATACTATAGTTGTAAACAAACTACAGAGAACATGTAATATTTTAGGGGTTTGTTTGTTTGGAATTAATTAGCGGTATGTAAACATCATTTTGTTATCAAACGTCCAAGAGATGAATTATTAGAATAACACTGCGGGTTAACGGGGTACCAAAATACGGTAACCGTTGGCTATGATTTAGGGTTCTCTACTAACACAACATTAATTTAGTCTCAGATTGAATATGATCTATAAACTTGGGTCCTAAGTAATTTATGTCTGAGTAAGTTATAAAAAGTATTAAACGTTAAAAGCCACTACTACGTGTGAATGTATTCACTATATTATTCTGAATCTTTAGGAGAATATCTCAAAATTCAGAAATATACCCTCAGAATGATTAATTAGATCTTCACAATACACAATTGTACATATCAAAGTTAAATGATTATGTTCATAGAAAATAGTAAGTCAGTAATAAATGACATATGTATAAGTATAAAAAAAAAGTCAAACATATTATTACAACATATATTTTTCTGAGTGTTAATGTTAATAGGAGACAAAAGGGGACATCGCCGGGGACTTGATCAAGTGGTGGCGGTTCGCATTCTATTTTTAATGTTATTACTAACGTACCACTCTTAACACAAGCACTTAGCTTAGCCATGTGGCTTAACAAGAATACTTGTAATATGTGACCTAATTTACAGGTTGCCTTAAAAAAACGCCCCGTCGAATAATTAAACCAAAAGGAACAGAAATGCCATCGACTTAGTTCAATTAGGCCAATAAACTCTCCAGACGTGTGAACAACAGCTGTTTATTAGTAATTTCCAGCCAATCCTCCATAACGGGTCTTACCGCCGCGATGACGGCGTGCCCGGCGCTCGGTTGCCCGAGTCGTTCCCTCCACTCCCCTATGGTGACCTGGCGGAGTTGGGATTTCCGGTCATCGATTTCTCGAATCTCGGGACACCGACCCAACTCCCGCGCCTCCTTGCGCCACTGATACAAAGCCGTAAGAGTTGCTGGCCTTCAGGGCCCCCGCCCATACTGGGCACCCGTAAAGGGCCATGGACCGGACAACCCCCGAGTAGAGTCTCCTGCAGGAGTCATCGGGTCCCTTCATGTTGGGCAGCAGCCGCGCCAACGCACGCGCTGCCCCAACCAACTTGGGGACCAGACCTCGGAAATGATATCCGAAGTCCCATCGGCCATTGAGTACGAGCCCCAGATACCTGATCGTGGGCTCGATGCCGATGCGAGTGCCTCCTACCGTGAGGCTAGATCCCTCCGGTGGCTTTCTCCGAAGCCCATGGAAGAACATGGCCTCGGACATGTGCAGAGCCACCTCGAGACCCAGCCGCCGGATTCGTTCAACGACTTGCCCTCAGGGTTGCCTCGTGGTGCGTCTTGCCGCGCGCCGTCACGAGCGTGTCGTCCGCGTAGCACACGACGGCGACACCATCCAAGAAGGCATCACGAAGCACCCAGTCGTAGCCGATGTTCCACAAGAGTGGCCCTAACACCGATCCCTGCGGAACACCGCACGACATTTCACGCCTACTGAGACCGGTCCTACTGGGGTAGACGGCGGCTCTCTCCGACAAATATGCCCCGACTATGCGGCGGAGGTAGAGAGGCACTTCGTGATACACGAGCGCCTCCCTGATGCAGCTCCAGGGCAGAGTGTTGAATGCGTTGGCGATGTCCAACACCGCCAACACCACTTCGCCCCGTGAAACTGCTTCCTCCGCCAGAGCCTTTACGCGCATGATCGCATCCAGGGTGGAGCGCCCCTGACGGAAACCGTACTGGTTGTCCGCCAGATCCGGCCCCACCATCACGAGATGCTTGACGAGGCGCCTTGCAATCACTCTTTCAAAGAGCTTGCACACCTCGTCAAACAACACTATAGGCCGGTAGGCGGACGGTGAGTCCGCCGGGCGCCCCTCCTTTCGGATGAGGACCAGTTTCCCCGTCTTCCACAATTTCGGAAACTGTCCCCTCTCGAGGCATGCGCTGAAGAACCCTCGCAGTCAGGGCTCGAGAGCCTCGTCGACTAAGGCCAGGACCCACGCTCGGCCAGGAATGCCATCGGGTCCCGGGGCGGTGTTTTTAGCTTTAAGCCGTTACACCGCCAGAATACATTTTACCTAGCTACAAAACAACGTTAATAGTATTAGTAAATAGTTCTGATTCTGTTAAATTCGTACTTGTGATTCAGGTGAGTTGCAGGTGTCGATGGGCTGCGGAAGTCACTTACTATCAGGCGCCTGTCTGCTTATCCTATACCATCGTATACCATGAAAAAACAGTGAAGCAGTGACCACTTACCCTAAACCGGACCGTCAGCATATATACCAGCTTAGTAGAATAAAATGAAGCCTCCAAAAGGAGGCTTCATTTTATTCTACTAAGCTGGTATAAAAAAAAAAAGGTAAAAATAGACTATAGATAAAAATCTATAGTCTATTTTTACCTTTTTTTTTTTTTTTTTTTTTCACGCGGGGAATGCTTCTCGCACCATACCCTCCGTTGGGGAAACGTAGGGCGTGTGTGAGACTCCCGGAGAACCGGTCTACCCACTAAACCCCGCGGCGGCCTACCTCGGCAGTCGGGAGGAGCTCCAGGAACGCATCGGCGACTTCTGGAGTCCTCCCTGCCGTACCTCATGTCTGAGGCACATCCCGGAGTGATCGAAGTCACCCTGGGGCAGGACGCTACCGCGCCTCTCACTGTTCTACAGAGTAAAAGGCGCAACAGCATCCCGCCTTAGACGACAGCCCCCGGCCGCACCGGAGTGTCATCTGTCTCGGGTCGTTTACAGCGGTCACATCGCCCCAAGATGTGGCCGCAGCGACCCTTAGGCGGCGATTGGGGAGTTAGCGACCTCTGCCACGTCCCGATCCCGCTCTGCGGCCTCCTTTTGGAGCATAACGTCCTCGCAGAAGGAGACCGCGGCTGCCCATCCCTCGCCACTCGCCAGCATTGCCGCGATTAATGCTGGCGGTGACAGGTTTCGTCCGATCTGTCCGACCAGGACTCGACGTTCGGACTCCCATGCAGGGCAGTCCTCCAGAGTATGCTGGGCGGAGTCCCGGTCGGACCCGCAATAGTCTATTTTTACCTATAACATAAGTTATAATGAAATGACAAAATCATTTTTATCATTGAAGTTCCCTGTTTATGTGTAAGCATTTGACACGATAACAAATATCTACACACAACACAATGCTAATAGACACGAAGGCGTACAATAATACTGTATAAAGACTCCGTTCCCTCCCTCTAATGTAATCTCTCTTCCGAGTGTCGTCCCAACAATGCGGAAAATCTAAAAATAATTGTATATTTTTTGTAAGGAAGACTACGGTACAATAGTATTACCTGTTCATTAATGACGCTAAGTATATTTTCCTCTGTCACAGTTCACTGTTGTTGTTCGGTATAAGTTACTGCAATTAACTGATAGTTTTATTGCAGATATAAAACACCTAGAAATGTTATTTATAGTTTTGTGTAATTTTAAAACAGTGAGTTAATCTTGCGTGGGGATTGTATAAAAATATGCACAATTTTGAGAGATATTACAATGTTGTTAAGAACGCTTACACTTCTTATTAGTTTTCCAGTAATCTAAAAAAAGTTTAGGCTCAGTCATTTTTTACATGAGAGAAAAGGTCAATGTTATCCATTTTCTTTTCCATACAGTTTCACCTACATTTTTAGCACAGCTCTACTTAAAACATCCTTTTTAGCTTTCATGCGCACTGAATGATAAAATAAAGTTTGCTTCATTAATTTTTGTTTCCGTGAATTATAAAATATTTAATTGGTCAGGGCAAACACAAACCAAAAATCTAACATGATAAAAATCAGCCCAGCCGCTCTTGAGTTATAAATGGTGTAACTAATCAGTCTATGCTTTTTAATAAAATTTGGTCCCCAAAACTGACTAGAATATTTAAAATTCATTTACTGATGATTAACACCCATGTATGGGTCACAAGAATTGATATGCGTACCAAATATAGACTTATTAGTTCAATTGGTTGTGATATACTGATAGAATGAAGCCCGAGTAACTTTAAAGGGCTTTCGTTTTTGCATTAGGACGCATTTAGACGCACTTAAAAACAAATTTAGGCTAATTAGAATTTAATGATTATTAAAAACCTTTGTAAATATTATTTTTTTTGTTTAGCGAAGTATTTATATCTGTAGTATTCAAATGTTAATGTCTAACCTAATGTACTGCCATACATCCTCAGTTTAGGTATTTTCCTTTCTGTGTTATTTATCGGCACATAAGAGAACTTGTACATTAGTACCACCAGACATATTATTGTATTTATTAGACTAATGAAAACCTAAATGCATAGTTTACAGACGTTTTTAGAAGTGCATACACATGCTTACGTAACCGACATCAAAAATATTGCAGTCTCAACAGATAACCTGTGCAAGTATCGTTGCAAACATCATTGACCCACTTCCTTGTCCTTATGTGTTACATGATAAGATAACACATAATGTGTAACTATTAGTTTCAATACTGTCCCAATATCGTAGGTTGGGCAGCTTTAGGCCCTGTCCGCACAGCGATATTTTACTGCGCGTTTTTTTTTGCAAAGTTCTGTGACACATTGGATCTATATAGGCAGAGGCCAATTTAGATCCAATGTGTCACAGAACAGAAATCTGTGATTTGATACAAAATGAACGCGATGCGGTGGCGATTTATTGCCAGAGAAATTTGGGAATCAAAAAACGCGCGGTCAAATATCGCTGTGACATATTCCAGACTAGACATATTCCAGATAAAGGAATAGCCTGCTTAAGCTACGTACATACTGTAAAATTGTAGGAAACTTTTATGAAGAGTATAAAACCACCGCATACAAAAAAAAGTTTAAATCATGTATGTATTCGCTATCTACACATAAAGTAAGCATTGCTTTTATTGTGAATTCTAGAAAACGGCTAAATGCTTACATACATTTTTTGTTAATAAAAACACAAAAAGACCTGGTACGTACGTTATAAAAAAAACTTTTTATGCATGACATACAAATATATAAGATAAGCAGGAGTCAGACTATATAGTATCAGAATCTTTATATTACCATGGAATAAATAGCAAACCTAAACACTAAACTAACACATTTTTTTACTATATAGGGTATACAGGAAGAAAGTGTTAAGCTTACAATTCGTAAAAATAGGTCTCGTTATTCTAATCGCTTTTTAACTCTCCATTTTTAAAACGGCACTTTAAGTACAACTACATATGCCTTTACATCAATATTATAATAAAATATGATAAGAAATTACAAAGAAGCGCCGCCCCCCTCCTCTACCTCAAAAACTTGTGATTCTTGCCTCCTATACCCAATTGAAAAAACTGAAGTCTAAGATACAAGTCCGATCTAGTTTAGACTTTAATATCCATGGATTACTGTAAAAACTCGTATAATTCAAGTATTAGTACAATATAATGATGTCTATTCTTATTAATTTAGGAAAAGGATTTGTAAATATAAAATACAAAACAAAGTAAACATCAATCAAGAGTATTCCACAAGTATATCACAATGAAAAAGGTGAAGAATAAAACGAAAATAGTAATTGTGTGCTACATGTTACTTTATGTTACAGAGAAAATACGAGAACCGAAGTATTGTCGCCGCTTTTGGCTCAGAGCCATCGTTCAACTGTCATATCATTACGTTATTGTTCTTGTTTCTCATCGTATCAAGGACAGAAGACACAAACACTTGATGATATGTATTTTGTTTTTGTGAGCTCGTTAATTACGTCACTACTCCCGCCGACAAGAAACATTGTTTATAATTAACCGACTTCATTTAAAAAAAGATTTTATGCGAATGAAATTTCAAAAGTATAAAAAGAAAATAAATATTGTCTATGTTTATTAACAATACATAATGTATGTACGAGTACTAAGAATAATTAATAAAAAAGACGCCTGAATTTCATTTTTGCTTAACATATAATATTGTTTCCTACACCGTCTTACTAGTGTTAACTGTAAATGCAATTAAAATTTAATTAAACAATAACATAAATATGAAATTGAAACAACAGTTTTTTTACAGGATGGTGAAAACCCGCCTTTGAGAGGTTAAATTACGTGAATTATTCATATTCGTTATACGCAACCCATTTTTATGTTTAATTTTTTTTTACATTTATCATACGCTCTGCTTTTATTACTAACCAAAATTATGATGTTCGCCAAAATATGAAACCAATATATTTTGCCTCAGGGACACGTCAAGCGTAAAATAAAACGATATTGTAATCAGTTAATTGCACGCGTCTCTAGTAAGAATATCTTTGACATCTTTATAAAATGATATACAGCGCCGATCTAATCCTAAGAAATTATGTAAAGTAAATAAGGAAATTCTACCAAAGGTAAAAAAATATGTGAAATGATTACATCTTTCAAATAAATTCTAAGAATATATGTCATATGATCATTTTGGTATTTAAGGACCCTTACCCTTATCCCTAGAACTAGCTTTGTTCACAGCAAAATATCAAACAGGCAAGTATTTCCTAAAATTAAGTGAATTTGATTAAGCAAAAGCATAAAGCGATCTAATGAATTATTCTATATTTGAAAGTTACTGATTAAATTCGTATTACACACATACATAGGTAAGAACATTACATATACTTTACATGTTTATCCTTGAAGAGGTAAACCGAGGCGTATTTATCGCCCATATTTTGTCGACTATAATTTTAGTCCCACTTACGCAATAGAGCATTTACGTCAACCGGGCATATACATAAATGTATCCAACTTAAACCCAGACATAACGACGAACCCACGACCTCTAGCTTAGCAGTCAGGATCGGTAACCACAAGACCAGCAGGGCCATCGTATGATAACGAATACTCGTATTTTTTTTAAATAACGTGTGCCTGTTGACGAAGGCATTTTCCAACATCTACCATTATTTTTTCCCTAACGAGCTTTCTCTAGCTGTAATCCGCTGTTAACTCAAACTGTCACCACCCTTTGTATCATCCTCCTTTGAACGTCTTATTACCTTGATTTTGCTTTTCTCACTTTGTCTTGTTTTCTGATACTTAGCGTAGTTCGTTCCGTTCGAGAAAATCTCTGACGTGATTTGAAAGAGTGGGTTCCTTTTGACCTTCATAAGCGAGGCAATGTAGGATGTATTCTACCCTGAATAACTTATGAATATTGAAAACCTGTAGGAACCTGTATGAACCTAAAGGAACTTTCCACTTATATACTGTGTCAAGTTTAGGGGACTTCAACACTTTATATTGCTTACATTTTTTTAATTTCTTTAGTTCTTTAATATTTAAGTGACATGATTTGCCCTACATGTATTACTTCTATTTTCTTACTTATTAATTATTTTTTTATTTATAAAAATTTTCATGTTTTATTATTTACTAACTATTAAAGTTAGCCCAAATTTCTTACTTCTATTATGTAGTTCATCAATCATTTTCTGTACCGTATTCGGATTTTTCTCAAACAAAAGAATTTCATTAGTGAATGGTGGTTCAATTTTCTTCCATCTACCTATATATTATAATGATCTTATTCTACTTTCTGGAATACAGACTAATTCTGCAGAAAACTGTGTTAACTGTGACTGTGGGAAATTATGAAATAAAAACAGTTATTGCGTTTATCTATATATTATATATTACCGTAAAAAGTTGAAGTTATTTTATTGTTATCCTTTTCCAAAAGTTATTTAGGAACGGTGCAATGAGTTTTCTGCTTCCATTCTCCTCTGTCACTAAACAGATTACTGCGTACTCACAAATTAGTTTTGAGTTTTATCTTTTATGGCTGGCTGCCTGGCTGAGGTCTTAGTTTTGTTTCCTTCTTGAAACGACTACGATGAAGAAGAACATAGCACAACATTTTATAAAAATGTACTTAATTATTCAATTACTTTAACCTCACAGTAAACTGACTTTGTTTATTCACATCAAAATCATATACACATAAATTTCTAGATTTTATTTCAACTAAATACGAGTATACATAATATCTAACTATTTTATAAAAATATCCACCAATCACATAACGCTATATACAATTTTAGCGTGTCCATTAGGCAAATGGCGAATTCCACGCTTATTCGTCACAGGTAGATCAAGTTGCTTTACACGTCCCGTATTAATTACTACTGCGTAATGGACATAATAATGGCAAGGGTTCCTTCACATAACAGATTGGCGTATCCAGAGTCGATCTGTTAAAGAATTCCGTGGTTACATTGATTACCGATTAGGACGTAGCTAGGCTACACGGGCCGTGATTAATACTTTAATTAATCTTCCATACAAGTTCAATAGGTATACCCGTGGAGCACCGATAAAGGGCTATTACTAAGCTTACATCGTTAAGATAAACGATGGTCTGGTTTGAATATTACAGTGTATTAGGGTGGTAATGTAAATTATGATGACATTATCTTTGAATAACTTGTACCGGGGTTAATTTTCCGAGTGATATCATTATATAATTACTAGTGTATGGTTTTGCTTTAGGATACCGACACCATTTTCGAATTATAGTGAAAACATTTGTTGACTCTTAGAGTTGTCAAGTTAAGAAAAATAGCTCAAACGTAAGTGTCTAATCATGGATATTTAACACACTTTTACTTAATTATTGCGTTGATCAACTTTCAGAAAGCTAGAAACCGCTTGTTAGTAATACAATTTTGGCTTCAATTGGGTAGCCATACAATAATATCTGTACTTTATTATAGCAACCAGTTTTGTTAGTTATATGGTTATCCTTAAACAATCGAGAAAGCCTACATAATAACAAAAGAAAACTCATCATCAATTTGATTCGATATATCTTTTGCATAGGTACGCTTGCATGTAAATAGTTAAATTTTATTATGGTTTAAATGTACAAAATGTGTAAATAAATTCTTTTGCAAATAAAATAAATTCTTAATAAAAAAATGTATTATTTGGATATGGTTTTCCCTCTTATAAGGGTTGTTGTAAATCCAGACCAGAAATCCTGTTGAGCCCTATCTCCCAGCATCTAGATATGTAAATACGAATAAAACCCATTTGGTTTTTCGCTTTTACGTTTTGAATACAGCTCCGCAGTGTCCTGATTTTTCCTTATTTGTGGAAGCATAGTATTTTTGGACCTTTTTACAGATAGAAAAGAACCCAAATATTGGTAAAATTACTTCAATATCTGTATATCAAGATCCTTAATCACAGGCTCTGTGAAAGAATTTTAATCATTTATACCTAATTGTATGTAATATACCTACATATATTTTTGCTCATACTTTATTCCTTTCAATGTTATTTTTAGTAGCTTTATATATACATTAGGCTATCTTATAACCTATTCATAAACGGGATAGTTATTGCAAATGAAAATATAATTGACAAATGATGATTCGGGCTTTCGCATTTTTCTCAAGTTGCTCCCTCACTACACTTACTATAAGTATGTACTCTGTGAATCCAACTTATATCAAAGAATTCTGTCACGTTCATAAGTATATCAGTTTACAGGCTGCCCATGTTGTGTGCTTTAATGTCATAAACATATTCACTCTATGTGTAGCTTTCGCTCTCACTAGCAAAAAGCAGCAAAGATCTATTGATCTTGCTTGGAGTTAGTTCTTCAAACATCTAACCATGACCTAGTAAAGGGAAAGTACTAATGCAGACTAGAATTTGAGTAGTTGTTAATATATTTTATCTTATCTTTGAGTTAACCAAAACAGTTGTATTTAAAAAACCTAGAAAGAATAGAACAAGTTTGGATTTTTCAACCAAATTCTGCCATTTCGTTTAGCAAAAAATGTAATCACTAGAACATTGAACCGGGAATGCTGATTACGTCACTTGCGTCCCAGGCTGATAACTTTAGCGAGACCTTCGTCGAGATAGCCCATTAATATTTAAAGGTTTTGCTTCAAAGCACCCGCTCTCTTGTTATATTTTGTTTCTGTTAACTCCAAGTTGTTGCCAGGGTAGGTTATATAATTTGGTAGTAATTACCATAAATGTGGTTATTGATGAAAATTCTATTACTGAATTTGAATTTATTGATAAGTTTTGTTGGGAAGTTATAATATGATTTGTGAATATATATTGATTGCTGATATGATAAGTGTATATAGTAATAAGGATAAAAAAATCCTTTACTTCCTAACGTCTACTTAAGAGCTGCAGCCATCCAAAAATTTACAGGATCATCTTTTGATTCGATAAAATAAAGGAATCCCTTTAACTCTCTAACGAGCTTTGCTATGACTGGTAACAAAATTACACCGCTTGGAGCATTATCCTATTTATCCTATATATACATATACATATACGTATGTCTAGAATAGGTCGGTGCGTATTTATACAAAATACAAATAATTTTAAGGAGACCTATGCCCATTACACATAATACGACAGTAACATAGTTCATGAACATGAGTTCATGCTGTTTCGAATACGGTACTCAATCTATTCTTAACTGATTCTAAGTATTTGGAGTACAAAAAGGTTTTATTTTACTTTTCAAGCGAACAAATTAAATAGACCCTAAAAGAATTTTACACTAAGGTAATAAATCAGGCCACCGATCCATGAATTTTTTCCGCAACCATTTTTAAACAGAATCATTATAAAATTTGTTTAGGTTTCACAATGAAAACAAACCTCTGTAATCATTCCATCTAAATGATCGTTTGCTAACGGCGGTTTCATAAGCGACTCATTCATCTAGGCCAATATCTTGACCGGACATGTATCTCATTGTTCTACAATAACTTTACAGTAATACATTTCTCATTATTGTAAAATAGAATCCTAATTTATTCTCCTAATTTGGGCAATTTTAAATTACAAGTTAAATTACTTTTACTGATCCTACAACCTATTCAAAATAGATATATATATATATATATATATATATATATATATATATATATATATATATATATATATATATATATATATATATATATATATATATATATATATATATATTTAAATATATATTAACATTTTACGCTGCCCAAGAGGCAGTAATAAGAGGAATATAATTATAACATTAAACCTACACCAGGAATAATAGATTCATCATAAAATGCGCCTGTCTTAAAATTATAATATTACTAATGTGTAAATTACCTTTACTTTAGTGTAGGCAGATAAATTTCATAATGTTACTTGTTATGTTTGTTGATAGTTATTACATGATTGTGTGAAATATATTACCTTGAATTACGTACAATATTCTTTTACTTCGTGTAAAAATATTTTCAAAAAGTGTTTTAAGTTTTATAGTAAGTTTTTGCCGAATAATATTAATATTCTTTAGAAATTGCGTAAAATTTTGCAATGTGAAGATTGACTTTATTTACTGAAATTAACGATTTCGATTTTATGTGTTTGTGTCAAGTAAGATTATGTATATAAAAAGTCAAACTCTGCAATATTATGAAAATATAAGCTTCCACAAAAACAACGGCATATAAATTGCTCGCAGCTCTGAATATGTGCTATTTTATATGGTTAACAATTTGACACAATACTCTGTTTCTTCACCACAACCTTACAATGCTTCACGTTTCTTTTTCACAGCGTTTATAACTGCCTATAATCAAAATATTGAGATTATTTAGTAGCTAACACTTGAATGTATAGTGTTACATACATATTTTACTGCCTTCATAGGTTGAAAATGAGAGTATTAATAAAGTAATATTTAATATATCACACAATTCACATTACATTACACCCTGTCGTTATGGTTTTTCCACGAAGTCTGTAATGTATTCGAACCACGATTTTATTACATCATGCCCAAGAAAACAAGAGACGAGAAAATAGAAATGTAGGACAGTTTTGACCGAACTGTCGGTCGGTGAACGCTAATGTATATAGCAACAAATTAGGTAACATACAAGATGTAACCCAAAAGTTTCTAAACCCATAATTCAATACAGTTATCTAGATTACCTTAAATTAAGTTTATGTTAAATTGTAATAAATGTGGATAGTTGCTCAAAAACTACAGAGTTGGTATATTAATTGCAAAATTGTATTTTTGCCAAACATACTGAAACCTGAAAGACTTCTTGACTAGATTGAAACTATCAAACGTGAATTTTAAAAATACTTTTCGGAACATAACTCACTACTTTTTTTTAACAAAACTCACTCTTTAAGAATTCTCCTAGTAATGCAGGAACATGAAATTGGGTTACATGGCTCATTAAGGATTAGAATTTAAGAAGACATATGTAGATTATGTCATATCCAGTCCATGAGTTTGCACTTTCAAGCTCCAAAATTCACTTATATAAACTACTGAAGATAGCATGAACTTAAAAAGGAATGACAAGTAAACTACTAGGTTTTTTGATAGATTTGCGTAGTGAAAGTATGTCGTAATTAAATATTTAAAAGCTGTCCTTTTAATATGAGTCCCCAAAAGAAGGTTTACAGTTGTATAATATGAAGCGAGTTTTTTGTGCCAATGTGGTTTTAAAAATTTAGAACGTATAAACTGGCCGACATTTTGTTGTTTGGAAATTGAAAAAGTAAGAAACAAAAACATTAATGTTAGAAAATCATATATGCTTTATTGTTGGTAATTAAATTAATCACTATTTTTGACCAGACCCTTAACAAGTCGTTATGAAGGTTCCTTTCCCTTAAAAAAATTATCATTACATCAAAAAATAATTGGAATTACCATAGCACTTACACTATTTTAAACAAGTCCCCTAACGAAGGCCTCAAGAGATCATTATAACCAGTCAAACTGCCAGTCGGTCTATTAGAACCGCTCTTGGGCTGCACTTAATATATGTCATGCATAGTTCACCATTATGCACTGTCCATGAGAAAATTATTAAAAAATTGCGGTTTATACGGAAATCATACATAATATTATCGTTGATAATAAATCACTGTTTCTATAAAGCTAGTTTACAAATGTTTATGACGTTTTGAAGTAAAACTTCTTTAAAATCGATGTGATTTGTCACTATAAAGAAACAAACACATAAATGTATAGGATTAACTCGGCGAGACAATGAGATAAAATATGTATTCTTTCACATTATTTTTAATATGATATTTTGACAGTGTAAATATTTCTATCTTTTTATTTAATACTAACTTAGTAGATTCGGGCTGGTCAAAATTTTATAGGATTGTATTTATGTAAAAAAAATTTTTTTTCGTAAGTTTCACTCAATCAATTGCACACACACTTTTTTTTCTTACATTTCATAAGATTTGTAACAGGACAAACCCACAAACCATTTTTAATTTCCTCATCGTCCTTATCAGCCTTTACTAGTCCACTGCTAGACATAGGCCTATTCATAAAAAAAGAAGGTTTTGTCTACTATACCACGCTCGCCAGATGGCTTGGTATAGGGTTTATGTCAAGTTTTCATTCCCTTTACAGCGCTGTTGACCTGCGTAGTTTGCTCCCGTAGTCGGCACCCATTGGATGAATAGGGGTAGTGACATTCTGTATTCTCCACTGTAGTCAACACAAAGACTTTTAATGTAATCATCGCTTATGATTAAATTGTTAACATATAAAGGTGTGAAAATTAACGATCCTCTTAATAGTAACCTATTTAGAGTGATTTATGGAGGCTGACTTATTAACCGCAATCGGACTGTGTTATTTCTAAGTGCCTTTGGCTCACTCTTATAAAGTCTAGATTGTTCTAAAGTTTGTTTGTTTTCTAAAACTTGTTTAGTTGGTCTAGTCTCATGACCAGAAAGCAGTCTCGCTGTAAAGTTAATGGTTTATTCATGAAATGTGTTTCAGTCAGAGGCTCAACAGCTTAATCCAAGGTGGCATTTTACATGCGAGGCTTCTTTAAAACGATGAGTATACAGTTTATATTGCTTTTGTAGTAAAACACCTTAACCGTAATCACAGTAGCTGTAAGTGGTATCCTTCATTATGAGTATTTTTCTACGCAACATCAATTACTTAAAATATTTAACAACTAGTGACTCATAATAATATCTTTTCTCACAATAAAATTTTATTCTTCACATCTTTATGAGAGTATTTTTTTCTGTTTTGTGAATTATGTAGTAAGAGGCAAACTATACGTTATTTATATTACTATTGGAATTCATCATATTTTATAGCTATAAAAATACAGAAACAAATATACAGAAACCATTAAAATACAGTTGAACAGATATTTTCAACCGGATATTACCTATTCACTCCAGCTTAGGAGTCGGGATTGAATAATATTAAAGATTGACTGTATTTATTCTAATAAAGCTACCAGTATTTATTATTGTGTAGCCTTATTCCTACGTTTTGTTAATACCTATTTATTATTGTATCGGTAGATGGTAGAGAGATCGCTTTTAGCCATATTTTTTTAAATATATCATTTATTACCAAAAAGAAAAGTACAAATTATGTGATACATTGCCGTGCACACTAGGCCTGTCCTGTGGGTGCCAGTTGCGATTACCCATTTCGCTATACATTATTGTTCGGTATACATTACATCGTCGTTTTCAACTTAAAGTATAAAGTGTTACTTGCTTATATTTGAAACGGCAATTGCCGTCCCAAATGAGTTGGCAACAAAAAAAAAATGATTAAAAAATAAAAACAATAATATTGGCAAAACAGCGTTGGTAAATACTTATTTCTAAATATTTATTTGGTAAATAATTATTTCCGTTTAAATTCGTTTGATTTCACATACAAAAAAACTGTTGTTCTTTCTAGTCTAAAAACTAAAAAGGAAATTATTTTAACTAATTTTTAATTTATTTAAAATTTTCGTAGTTTCTGCCACTTTTTTTTGAAGAATTTATTGGATTCATACTTAAAAAGCGGATAAGCAACATACCATTTATATTTATACACTAGCTGAGACCCGCGGTGTTACCTGCGTTTATTGTTATAACCGCGGGCAACGCCGCGGGGCGAAGTTAGTCTAAAAAAAAGCCTAAGTTACTCCTTATGTCATCAGCTATCTGCCAGTGAAAGTCCCGTCGAAATCGGTCCAGCCGTTCCAAAGATTACCCGGAACAAACAGACAGACCGACAGACGGACAAAAATTGTAAAAAATGTTATTTTGGCATATGTACCGTGTAAACATACTTATGCATTTAGTAAAAACCGGTTATTTTAATATTACAAACAGACACTCCAATTTTATTTATTTGTATAGATTTAAAGTATATCTAAGGGTATAATAAGGTAAGTGCATAGTTTTATTAAATAACATAAAATATTTCCTCCTTTATTTTTTTACTTCTGCGTGATTAGAAACTTCATTCATCATGGTATAGTTCTATTATATTATGCATTTATGCACAGAAACCAATCTGAGTTCAATGTTGGAGTGTAAAAGTCTCACAGTAGTAGCTGCATAGACTAAATGGACACTATACTGAGAAGTAAACTGATTTTATGTGTAAACAATGTATAAACTATCAGTTTTTAAAAACAATACTTAAATGCAACGAGTTTACATAAATACTGTATTGAATATACGAACATATTAGACATAGTATACGGGCCTGTTGGTCTAGTGGTTAGTGACCCTGACTGTTAAACCGGAGGTCGTAGGTTCGATTCCCACCCAGGACAAATATTGTGTGATAAGCACGGTCATTAGTTCTGTGTCTGGGTGCATTTTTTCTATAATATTTATCTATTTAAAATATAAAAGTATGTTTATCAGCAGTCTGCTTACCATAGTACAGGCTCTCCCTAGTTTGGAATCAGACGGCCATGTGTAAGATGTGTGAGATATATTATAATATATCTCTTAATAGGAAATATTCCATGAACAAAATTATGCGAATAATTAAAGCTAATTTAAATACATTGGAGAGGAACAAGACATGTACTTAACTAATTAATTTTATCTCCCACGCCAAAGTTTTATTTCTTCTTCGTCCTACGGGACTACCCGTAGTTCGGGAATTATTTCTCGTGAACATCTGTCTTGTAGATTTTATCATTAACAATTTGTTACTGTTAATGTTTGTAGTCTATTTACCAGGCCTTAGCTTTAATGGCTTAAGTAAAATATGCATTTTATCTTTCAGCTGTAATTAAAGTATTATAATTGATGATAATTTTGCCTACTAAGGTAATTATGTAGTTATATAATATATTGAATAATGAAATGTAAACACCGGCATTAAATAACAATATTGTTTGACAAGGTAATATGCCTAGATTTTTTATAGTATAGAGAGCAAACGAGCAGACGGGTCACCTTATGTGAGTGAGTCACTACCGTGCCCATGGACACCACACAACACCACATGTGCCTTGCCGCTCTTTCTGACTCTTCCACCAGAATAAGGAGGAGGACGAGGGTTTGGGCTCCGGTAACATAATTCACTCGGAGAAAAGCGACGAAAGAACTAGTTTACACTGATTTTCTGTAAGACCGTGGAATCACTCCAGCGGAGCCTATCTCATTCAGGCCTCATTTACTCGTAGCATGGGTCTCCTACGATATTTTTGTCAGTACTACAAAACACAATCCGTCACTGTTTCAATACGCTTTTATTGGTTTAACTTGTAACTAATTTACTAACTAAATAAACTCTCAAAATTAATTTCAACCTACATCTATAATCGTAACAAAATGAAAGGTTTTATGTGTATTTAAAGTTTGTATGTAATATCATTTGAACAAATTATATTCTAATTTGGAATTATATTCGTGTTTTTCTTTTATATGTCTCCGAAAAGACAGGAAGAGGCGTATTGCTACCTTATCGTGTCATGTATGTTCTAAAGTCCCCCACGACACAGGGGGGGTTCTAAAGTCCCCCGCGACACAAATTATATTACACCTAGTGTTCCGTACAAATTTGTTCATAGTTTTTCCCCGAAGCTTTTCCTGAAATTCAGTTTCAGGAAAATAATAACAACCTATAATTACGATTTCTTATTATGTTTTATAAGTGGATTTGCACCTCGATGATTTGATTACGTACTTTAAAAAAAATACGGACAACAAAGTAATTCTATAAGGGCTCCGTTTTTTCCTTTTAGTATGGAACCGAAGTAGTAGTAGAAGTACGGAACCCTAAAAGGAAAGAAAGTTCCTTCTTCCAGAATGAAGGGAAGGGTTTGGGCCCCGGTAACCTAACTCGGTGAAGAGCAACGGGAGAATTACTGCTTAACACCGGTTCTCTGTAAGGCCGTGGTATCACCCTGGTTGAGCCTGGTTCATATGTACAGAAGCATAGATTTCCCACGATAAGGGTGGCTCTACCACGTCAATACTTGTTATTAATTAACTGTCATAGACCTATTTCTTAGCGTTCCATGGATTCACTGTGCGGGTGCCGGGTCCATCGTGTGATAGATGGAGGTATACATGTGACTTCGACAGTGCTACCTGGGAATTGCGACCCAAGAGTAGGTTTAGGGAGTGTCAGCGCTCACCTTCACTGTTTGCTGTGTTTCCCCTCTAACTAACCATATTTGGTACGAGCCCAGCAATGCCGCTTTGATGTTCGTTAAAGAAAAGAGCTTACTGAATCTCTAGGCAATCCAAGGTCTTTAAGTAGGTTATAGAGGGATTTTGCTTGTATACCCCTCGCATCTACCTCAACGGCATACTACGCAAAGAAATAACCATATACGATTATATAGCTGTATTATATAGTATTGTTATGGTATGGGAATAGGTGAAAATGTAACCACATTCAATCATCTTTTATATACCCTATTCAAACAAGTTAGGTATTCAAATAAGGAAGAATGTAATTGTTTTCCTATAATAGGGAAATAGAACCCCTTCTATACAAATATAATGTACAATAATTTAATATAATGAGCGGTTTGGCGTGTTTCACTCGTAATTGTTTCGCTCGTTTTATATAAAATGTTTTTGGACGGAAACCGAGATTTACATTTCCTTATTGTAAATTAAAAGGTTGTTAGTTTCTATTTCGCAACAAATTATTTTTGCAATTAAATACATAATATGGGTAAATGTCATTTTATATATTCTGCGAAATATAAGACGGGCTTGTTCGTGTAGTCGCTAGCGATCCTATTATATTTTTAACCTATTTGAATTTTAGTGACCGCATGGCAAGTTATTATAATAATAATAACTTCACACATCTCACACACGGCAGTCTGGTCTTAAACTAAGCAGAGCCTGTACTATGGTTACCAGTCTGCAGCTAAACATACATTTCATAGATACGTAATGTATCTATGAAAGACAGACATAGAACAAATGATCGTGCTCATCACACAATATTTGTCCTGGGTTTGGAACGAACCAGTCAGGGTTACTTACAACTAGACCAACAGGCCCGTCGTCATAATGAAACTTAATAAAAATAAAATATTTGATGAAATCCATCCGGCGCTGCATTTGTGTGTACTTAGTTGTGTAGGTGTGCGACTGTAGTAGACAAATATTTGTATAGTGTACCAGACATTTGATTAAACTGCCGAATGCTTGTATACATATATAAAACGCAATGAAATTGTCATCCGTTGCGGGAAATCTTCTTAGATGATCATGGAAAGGGTAAAGTATTTATCAGTTACTGTCAATTGTTAATAAAATATAGGAAAACGATGCGGTTCCTTAAATATGATCCTAATTCTTCATATGCCTTTTTAAACAACGTCACACAGACAGAACTATGAACTATGAACATGAACTATGAACTATCGTAAAGGATATTTAAAGTTTATATGTTGAAAAAGAGCACAAGCTATTTTTAAAACTGATAGTTGCTACTCGTGTAAATTTAAAAATATATGAAAACAGGCTTAAATAAAGGCTCATACGCAAATGAAACATTTGAAGATAATAAGTTAAATATTCAAATACTGCACTGAAAAATGACACTGATATACATCGGCTACATCATTTCAATCAATTTACACCCACTTAGTTTCCCAAAGACTCAATGCTATGATAAAGCGACCATACTTAGGTGCCACACTGTCTTCTACTCACTTAGATAATCTAAAACTAGTTGTTCTGCATCTAGATATGCTTTGTGGGTTTAACACGTGCGTGACTACTTAAAAAGATCTTGGAAATCCCATAAGTTATCCTTTAAAAAATATTATTAAAAATACCCTCTTCTTACCACTGACTAAATAAAGATTATACGCTAGTGATTAAAAATTTAGTAGGTACAAATAACACATGATTTTACTGAAACTAAAAACTTTGTACTAGATATGTAACATTCGTTTTATAATATTTCTGATAATATCAAATTAAACATATATTTAACTTAATGACTTCAGAACGTTCTCATTTTCATAAATAAAATATATGTATATGATAATAAATAAATGATAAATATTTCGCACATCTAACACACAACCCCATCGAGTTTTAAACTAAGCAGAGCTTGTATGAAAGCTAGATTGACTGATAGAATACGTATTTACTTCTTTTTTTGTAAATACATACATATATTATACATAGAAAACACCCAAACTCCGAAATAATTTTTTGCAAATCATAAAACATTTTGCCCGTCCCGGGAATCGAACCCGAGACCTCAGCACGGAAGTCGCATACGCTACCTACTGCACCAACGAGGTATATTATCATATTTGGTGGTCGTTTTACGCTTTACATATAAAGTAACAATTTTAAACATTTAAAAACAGAACTTAAACATGAGTCCACCGGCAATTTGTGCCTATTTACAGATTTCCACTGAGCGTGTTACAAAGAATAAATGGTCATTATAGTCGGTCGTTGCACACGAAAATTCTTTCGTATCTATTCAAACGTATTCTAAAGCAGTTTGAATAGGGCAGCAGTGAAAATAATCGCCATAGTAAAGCACAATCGTTGACTGGATGGATGCCAAGTCCCAACAAGCGTGGTGCTCCGCTTCCTATGTGTTTCGGTCCAATAGAATTAACAATTTCCCATGCAATCGCCGCCGCCGGGTATTGGCCAATGTCGATATTGGTCATGTTATATTTATACATATGTATTTGTAACCAGATAGGTAGTCTAACAAAGCATTCTGCAGTGTTTATAAATACTCAAAATAATGATTCATAAATCCATAACGTTAGCATGGATGTTTAAAATGTCTTTAGAAAAAAAATTGCTAAAAATTTGTAACCAAAAATCACTTTTAACGATATTTGAATAAAATGACAATTTTTTTCTTATTAAAATACGAATACAATAGTGATTAGTCATTGTTCTGTATTGTAAAGTTAAAAATAAGTTGAATACATTAAAAAAGTTAAAAAATAAACCTCTGGTGGACTAGTGGTATTAATATTTAATAACTTTTGTTATAGTTACATTCAGAACCTTGCAGCTACGTCCACGTAGTCAGTGAATAAAGTTAAGTATAAAATAGCAACTGGCGGAGAGCCAGCCATCTCGTGTTGTCAAGAAACGGCAAACTTCGTTTAATTTCTACGTCAATTGACAAATTTTAAACGAAAATTAATTTAAGACGGTAACGAACTTGTCAGTTGATGTTGTTTCAAGTTTTTGCCTCGTTTAACATTAAAATACCACGTACCATATTGTAATTATCTGTAGTCTTAATTTGCAGTGATTTTAATATAAAACTCCAAAAAACAGGGCGAATTATATTTAATTTATTTGACACAAACTTTTCTTGTTTTATACTTTACGTTTTTTTTATTGTTTCATCTAATCAAAATATATAAGTATATGTACACATACCTATGTAAACATGCTGCGTAAGTTTTTCAGTAGTACCGCGTTACTAAAATACTAATATGAGAAATGTTTTAAAACTTTATAAAAATGTGAATTTACTAATTAAATAGTTATGTGTGTACTAGAATTTCTCTGCGCTTTTGTTTCGAACCATTATTTTTCTTTTTTACGCAATCTCATTCTTACTGTCAAAAATTTAAGTCAAATTTAGAGGCACTAGTTTTACGAGCCTTGAAGCGGCGGTGAATGCGTTCCATGAAGCCATTGAAGAGGTCCCTTAGGAAGACCAGTGCAGCTGCTTTGCACAGACCACTGTGCAAAGCAGATGGAACTCGCAATTAATGCATCTTTGCATTCGCTGAATGGTTTCTTATAGGGAATATACTTAGAAAAATAATAATAACAATAATAATAAAATGAATACTAATAGTAAAATTATTAAAAATATAAAAAAGTTTTAGTTTCAGAATCCAGAAATTTTCAGTGTGCCCTAAATATAATATGGTAATCTTACCAACATAATGAACAATAAAGACTCACCTAGCTGTCCGTAAAGTTCTATTTATTTAACTTACTCAATCTAGCTGTAATAGGCACGTCAAAGCTAAACATGCTCTACCTCCTAGCTCCTAAGACCAACTGCCCTCTTCTTCGCCTCAAGACCAACTGTCCTGTTCTATCCATTATTGCTTCTAAGGAAATCCACTTTCCCACACTTATTTAGTAGATGTGCCGACTTGAGTTTTTTCTGGCTTCGGAGACCGACCTTTTTTGTGGTGTTGTCCATAAGAAACGCACCGAATCCTTTGTTTATAATGACCCGAGCCTCACTTAGCAATACTTGAGATCATAAAGTTGTCATTTTTATTACCTTCGAATTTTGTTCGTCTAAAACTAAATGAACGTGTAAACATCCTTCTAATGTTATTCGTCTAAAAATATCATTTATGTAAAGTTTTATAACTACGTGATTGTAGTACTATCACACCGTATACATCCAAAAATATGCATATTGTGATGCTGTTATATAAAAAGATGAAAATGATTTCAAACTCCTACAGATTTTTTTTAAAGTGGATACTAACAAATATGCTAAAAACGTTTTAAATTCAAGTTGTAAAATAATTCTCGTAAAGAAGAGGTCAGGCAAAGATCTTCATGAAATACAGCTTTCTTATTATTCGCTCAGTAAAACCTTTTATTGCATATTACAATGCTGATCTTGAGAAATGTGAAGAAAACAGCGCTAACTTTGTTCGTTTTATTAAAAACCTAAGAATCCTCCACTTTTGTGAGAAACCCAATATTTTGACTTGGTTTATATAAAGCCTCAAAACATTTCTAGTTTCAATAGTACTTCTGCTGCGTAAAGAATTGAGAATATTTTTACATTTATTATGCTTTCTTTAACTTTCCTTCTAAGAACTATGGTAGATTATGAAAAATAATATGGGAAGTAATTGATTACCTATCGGATTACTTTCAATGTTCATATGTTTTCTGAATGATAATGTATCAGTTTCTTACTGGAAGATTGTACCTTTGTGTTTCGGCTTCTTTTGTTTCTCTTGACAAGTCACTTAATGTCAAGTATTAATAAGATCCATTACCCGTCCATACCAAACCCACTCTCTCTCTCTATCTCTACTCTGAAGAATACATAAATATAAACTACATTTTAATACTCAACTATTTGAAAAACCTTAATTGTTAAAAACAATATTAAGCTTTAAAGTTCTTGGGCGTATTATATACTATGCTATGCTACCATGTATAAACTATACTATGCAAGATTTTGCAGAATTTCCCTATTTATCAATTATTTATTTTGATATTCAAATTCATTTTTCCCTGTCCACATTCTATTTTAATAAATTAGAACTGGATTTTTAAAACACAGTAATTTAAAGAATTATTAAGAAATCAGCAAAATCTCTTTTAAACTTATACTTACAGTTTTTCAGATATGCCATTTCCATTTTTAAGGTGTGGGTCATATTGAAATATGAGTATATCTTCCATGAATTAAGCCTTTTTTAAGTTTCTACAACTCGAACAGTTGTAGAAACTTAAAAAATCTCAACCGCAAAAAAATTAAAAAGGGTTTATGTTTTACGTCAAATATCCAGTTAAAAATACAAACGGGGGTGTTGTAGCAACAGCTGTCAGTACCACCGTCTAATAACGATAACAAGGTTTGAGTGACGTGCTCTCCTGCTCTTGTTACCTACTTTTAAGAATATTATTATTTATTAGTCAACAAGTCCCTTAGAGAAAATATTAGTATTCTCTACGTCTCAATACAGAAACCATGAAAGAAAAAATACATAAAATATTTTGTCTACCACTTGTTATTTCTATATTTGAAAATAAACTCTGAGGAATTAGTGATAAGTAAACCACGAAAGTAAAGTTTTAAGTTCTAGTAACTCTAACAAAAATGTATTGTTACATCATATATTTACTTATATTAGGTCCTTACATATGAAATTAGCGTTTTGTCGTACTGACCACTTTGATCTGTAATATCTCCTCTTTGGTATAGATATCCAAATTCTAATTTATAAATTCATTTAGCTGGTACATTTGAGTTTTGAAAACAGTCATTCACTTGTTTTTTCCTCATTATTTTTTTCTTTGGCGTTGCTTATTACCGCACAATGGAAAACATGAATGGTACCTCATGAATTGAACGAATCGAACTTGCAAACACGCGTCTATAACTGTTGTGTTACTTTGCTCAACCGACACTATAATGAAGGGATTTTAAATCGAATCATTACTTGTGATGAAAAATGTATACTGTACGATAATCGGAAGTGCCCTAAACGAAAATTGACTAAGAAAAGTTACTGTGGTGGTGGACTAACGCCGGTGTCGTTCATAGCTTTCTAAAATTTGGCCAAACGATTACGGCAGATATCTATTGTCAGCAACTGTAAACGATGATGATGATAAAGGAAGAACTAGCTGCTAAACAACTGAGATTGGTCAACCGCTCTAGGCCAGGGCCGCTTCACGACAACGCAAGACCACACACTGCACAACAAATAACCACTAAGTTAGATGAGCTACAATTTTAATGTCTGCGACATCCACCGTACTCCCCGGACTTTGCTCCAACAGATTACCATTTTTTTTCTGGAATTTGGACAACTTCTTACAAGGATTTTTTTTTAACTCCGATGCGGCAGTCCAAACCGCCTTCAGAGAGTTAATTGATTCTCGCCCCCATAGTTTTTTTAGTAAAGAGATCAATGAACTACCTATGAGATGGCAAAACTGCATAGATAACGACGGTGCATACTTTGATTAATTAAATACGAGTATATTTTACAAAAAAAATTGACTTTATATTCCACCCGTACAAAAGGCTAAATTTCATATGTAAGGACCTAATATAATATTAGGTTTGCCTATTTTTATAACGAATTTAAATTTTTTAAGTTCAAAATCTTAAATTAAATACACAAAGATATATTTATTGATCAATTGTCATGAAAGATATCTTGCATGACAAATGATTGAGAAAAATAGTGTAGTGTAGTGTAGTGCATGACAATTGATTGAGAAAAAATAGTAGTTAGTATATACGATTAATTAGGTATATAAAAATTGTTAATTTAATTTATTTAGAAAACAGACTCAGTTTTTGTATCCGGCAAAAACACAGAAGTCAATCTGAGAGTTAAATTGAATTCGGTACAATTCAATGGATATCGGACAGTCGAACGTCAGATATATTCGTGTTTCTGATAACAATTTTTTATTTAGGTATTTTTATCAGTTGCTTGGTTTTTGTCGATCATATCTTTATACTTTTATTACCGACGTTGTCAAAACTTTATACCTATAAATTCTCTAATATTTACAGTGTTCTTTGGAGAGAAAATAAAAGTAATGTACCTAGTAAACCTACATATTTTAAAACTTAGAGCTAAGTTTGTAAATGTCAGAGAAGTTTCTCTTTCACTTTTTCCATTAGTCTAGCCTTTCTGTCAAATTTTTCTCTGTTTTACTACGTTAATAGAATGTAACTTAGCTTTGACTACAAAATATTGATGAATCTTTGACTAGATAATATTGTAAAAATCTCGGTCAAATGAGATTTACTTAATTCGATTTTTGAGGTAGTCCAGTAAAAAGTTTTCAACATCGATAAAATTATATGTTACTTCGATGCTTTGATCTCATAAGTTTGTTCTTTAAAACGGTGATAAAGAAAAATCTTGTCAACTGATACTCAATTATACACTGACTTTCGAACTTATTTAAAGTTTGAAAAAAAAGTTTGGCTGTGCTTCTCTTTTATCTTGTGTAAGTAGATTATCCAAGGTTGAATAATATGAAATTGATATTTTAAGGCGTAATTGATAATACACCGGTATTGTAAGATTAAAATTAGTATACATGTAAGCCGAAAACCAATCGAAGTGGCGTCCAAGAAGGCCTATGTCCAGCAGTGGACTGCGATAGGCTGATGATGATGATACACGTAATAAATAATTTTGCATGAAGTGTTTATTTATAGCTACAAATAAACACTTCATAAAGAAAGTAAAGAATATTGAAAACCCTTCAGGAATATGAGATCAAAAGATTATTAGTTGTAAATATGCAGGCTGTTGTAGATTATTCTGTAGCAGTTATCATAGAGGTATTTCTAGATTTCTATCCCTGAGGATAAATCTACAAAATTCACTGGTTTTATTTAGTCAAAGCGATGTTTGATTTGCAATGACATAGCTTCTGCTTGTGTTTGTATTAAAAAAATTCCTATGCACAATGTCTTATCAATAATTATAAAATAGTGTTCAAGAATTTAAACCAGTAGAAATTTGTACCGGAGTAAATGCCAAAAATGCAATATCCAATTATCGTCTTTTTGTCTTGTGTCAATCCTTTATACTATATAAAGTGCAAGAATCATGGTAATCATTGACGAAAATGACCCATCTACAGTATCGACACTTGGTTATGAAAGTGATAATCAACTATCTTGTTGGTATTTTTTAATTAAAAAATCAATCATATTATATATCATTAATTTGTATTCATCTACAAATATTCACAATTCATTCAAAACATTAATCGTGTTCATCCATATTTTATGGAGCAGGTTGGTATAAAAAAACCTATGCTATCTAGCTTCGTGGATAAATATATAAATTTTATACAGATTTTGTAATGTTTTAGATTGTGAATCACTTAATTAGATTGTACTTTAGTTCATTTACAGGCCGCAATGATATTGTACAATGTATAGGGTTACTGGATAAGTCGATCTAGATACTTTAGGGTGTTTTAGTGGCCTATCAGGGTTTTACTTCCTACACCTGGTTCCCCGGCCACTGGTACCCGAGACGGCGTGCGGTTTTTGGTCGGTTCGAGTCCGACATACCACCGGTAGGTGATACCTGAGGGAATTTCGGTACAGTAAAAAAAGGGTGTCTTAGTGGCCATAATTGCTAACACATTTCACTATGAAATACCACAATACCATATTTCAAACCTAACCACTTTCAAGATATTTTAGATTGTCCAGATCGCCTAATACTATTTTTTTAGAACTTATATCCTCATTATTCTCTTTATACGGTTTTTGTGTAGTCAATACACATATTATTTTATAATTTTCATTTCAGAAATTTTAGTTAACCTAACAAACTGGCCAAAGTAGGAGGTTGATAATGATGATTTGGGTAATTCATTGTGAAATCTATTACTTATAATGGCCATTACAACCTATCTAGGTCGAATTAACCAGTAACCCTGTAAATATATAATATCATTTTGTTAAAGTGACCATGACTCATTGATTGTTAGTAATACGTCAAACTTATCCTATGTTCGTAGAGATGACGTTTACAATATATGAAATCCAAAAGTTTTAGTCGAAAACAGACGGAGGATCCATTAAAATGATCAGAATAATAGGTACATTAATAGTGTTTAGAGCTTTATAACCAAGCTCTCTGGAAGTTCTAAAAAATAAAGAAACTATCATTTTTTGGGCAAATTACAAAAAAACACTCATGATATAAGTAAACGGCAAGAAAGGTATGCCTAAAAAATTAAATGATGTCCGCTGTGAAGTGTGGTCTAAAGGGGATTGTCTTTAACTCAATGCAACTCTATGAAAAAAGCAATCGTTGAGGGCAGTTGCAGGTCAAGCACAGAAAAAATTGCCTTAAGCGAGCTCAAATGTTAAGATAACTGGTTTGGGAATTACTGCAACAAGTAATTTATTATTTAATACACACAGATTTTAATTGACTTCAGGAAAAGAAATAGTTTTTTTTTTTAAAACAACGAAGTAGAAAATTAGAAAAATAAATGTATTATTCATGAACAAGAATCATCTTTGGCCGAAGTTGTAACGTTATACAGGCAACAGTGGCAATTTCTGTTAAATACATGTTTTGGATTAAAAAGGGTGTTTGAAATTTTCAGTCTGAAACGTTAATTGTGTAATTTAACCTTAAATACAATAAAAGAGAAGCCATTCCTATAGCGTATCTTTAGCAGAGTCCCGTCCAAGTTGTCTTTTCTATAAATTTGTTAATTATGGATTTTTCCGTAACTTATTCCACTTGCTTAAAAAATTGACCTATAATGTAGTGACTATTTTATAACCTTTGACATTTAATGAAGATATTATATATTTGTTCATTTTAAAGGTTTATAAATCTGCCGATTGTTGCAAACCTGATGGACTGGCAAAAAAATACTCGTTTTTAATACAGATAGATATATATATATAGTACATGAAAGACTTGCGCGTTCATTCCAAAAAAGATATCGCTTGTCGCATCATCTCGGTTTGAGAGCATCGCCCTAACTGTATTAACTAGTATCGGAATCCTAAGGCCTAGGCCACTTAAAGGGTAAGGTCAAATTAGCCCCGAAGAAGCTCGGTGTGCTGAACAGATCGAGGCAGTATTTCACTCGAGCCCACCGCCTCCAACTCTATAAGGCGCAAGTCCGCCCGAATTATGGAATACAGCTCTCATCTCCTTGCAGGGGTACCCTTATTTTGTTTGCACCCCAGGAATTGTTTGGACTAATACTACGAGCAACTTTCCCCTATCGTTCCAAACGCAAAATGTTCATACCCATAATAAATAAAAGAATAAATCACTTGGATAATTGGCACTCGACCACTGTGCGCTTTTCGGGACACTTTTTGCCTCGCACAACCAATCTGTGAAACAAATTTTCGTCTGCGGTATTTCCGGACCGATCCGACGTTCAAGAAAAGAGCGTACTCCTTCAATTGCTAGCTAGCAACGCGCATGTGGCTTCTGGATTGCAGGCGTTTATAGGTGGCGGTAGTCACTTTCCATCAGGTGACTTATCTTATCGTTTACCCACTCTATCATAAAACAGAAAAACATATACCAAAAATTGTTATTTGCTAATAACTTAAAAACGAAAAACAGGATCTTCGGACTTTTGCATCACTATAATGAATCTCTGAACAAAAACTTAAGGAATGAAAGCGGAGGTTATTTTCCTAAATATCCTGCAAATATTCCAATTATTTGTAAATATTGCTTTTTTGTCTGTTTAAACAAATATTTACGCAATACCCTTCTATCAATGTAAATATTTGTAAGTATTTGGTGACGTGTTAAGTCATTACTGGATGTCGTTCGAACCCGTAGATAACCTTTTGATCACCAGTACATATCCCAACAGGGAATACCATTATTGATAATGATTATTGCTACGTTCTTATAATTACATAAATATTATCTAAAACGTTTTATAAATATGATACAAAATATTTGGTAACTGTCTTAGCTTCAACATTGTTTGTCTCATTTATACATAAGTCGAAAGATAACAATAAAAATATATATTGTAATAAAGCTGTTTTGAAAATACGTAAGGTAATATTTATACGTCCACAGGTCTATGTATACAGTATATTATTAGACTGCATAGATAAAGTCATCACTCAAATTAAGCCCGCAACAAATTCAAGCTCTGAACCGTCATCTAAGAATTAGTAGGTACGGCCCAGAAACACATTTCATATATTTACCGCTTATTGGCAAAAACAGCAAACAGCTTAATATTATCTAGTTGACCATTCCCGTTGTAGTATTTGAAACCGGTTTTATGTTAGGAGAATGTGATCAAATCAGTATTAGACACCTTTGAATTGCTTAACGTTTTGACCGGGGCCTCAGTTCTGCTATTTTAAGTTCACGTACAAGCCACTGTCATTCCATTGACACGCTATCTAGATGCCATTGATATCGGTAAAAAAATCGGTATTCTACTAACATAAATTCACAGTATCAATGGACTGTATGTGATGTAGTTATAATGGCTCATCAATGGTGATATCAACAACATCGCCAGGTTGACGACCGGATGGCGTAGTGGTTTGTGCAACGGACTGCCACGCCAAAGGTGGCGGGTTCAATTGCCGCTCAAGTAAAAAATTTGTGTGCATAAATATTTAATGCTTGATTTGGTCTGGGTGTTTCTATGTATAATATGTATGTATTTACAAAAAATAAATAATAGATGTGTTTAATTTTATTTCAACTGTCTAGCACCCATAGTATAAGCTCTTCTTAGTCTGGGACTAGATGGCGTTAAATGAATGTAGAAGCATATTATTATTATATCTGTAAAATTAAATTTATAATTTCCTTACAAATTTTAAAAGTACCATTTACCAGACCATTACAAAGACATCTACGACATTTTTATCAGTGGCAGGCCATTGATCTTACGTGGTTAGTAGAGTACGAAAAGTACAAAACTATTCCGAGGATAGTAAATCGACAGTCTTATGATACAATATTGAAATAGCGGAATTGAGGACTAGGTTGTACGGGCGTGGTGACAGGCTGAGAGGCAATCAAGTTTAATAGCGAATTATGAATTATATATCACGGAACGCGAAAGTTTAATGGTGCCTGTTTTTTGCCGGGAATATTACATCATATCTGAGAAAATTATGATTAAAATTAGTTTTCTGCAGATAGGTATATGAACTAAAATTTATTAAATAATGAACTACATACAAAACATAGGAAATTAAACATTATGATTTTGACATGTTGAAGATAATTTAGTTATTGTTATATGTCAGATAATTTTTGATAGTTCAAAGCTTAGAGGTGCTTTCATTCCATGAATTCCATATTTGTTTATTCTCCATAACACAGCAAAAATCGTCATAAGCACGCTTCATTAAAGTCATCGCTATCTATCATTTTACTTTAATTCATAGACTTAGATTTTGATTGATAATCCTAATTCAAATATCGTATATAATGTAGAAGCTTATTAAGATTAATATTATCTTATAAATCCGTAACTGTTTAACTAGTTATTCATAAAAAGAGATGGTTTAGAACGATTACAGAACCACTAAATAGATGTAAAATAAAGGCAAATACTTTTCTGTTATTATATTAAACTCACTCAGACTAGCAAAAGAAGGTTGACTTAACCGATGAAATAAACAAGTATTTTTTTAAATGAAAACTAGAGTTCTAGAAATGTTAAACTTCATATGTAAAGAAAATGGACAAGATATGTTAAGTATCGAATCTTTCTTTCAGCAGTTTTCGAAGATGAAATTTTCAAAAACCTAGAAACTTCATGATAAGTCATAAAGTTCGCCGTCATATCCGTGCGCTTCGATCCGACATAAATATGCCCGGCTAGCTTTCTGTCCTTCACCTCTAGCTTTTTAAATTCAAATGTGGGGCAGAATTTGATTATCAGTTGCTTTGAAAGCAAGAAAATCAGCATATTTAAGGCTTTCTCAGAAATGAGATTAAAGACCCCGAAAATATATTAATATTCAAGAGAGGAAAATTGTCTCAAAGTATGATTTCTTGCCAAATACTAGTATTTAACTATTTGGCTTATTGATTTATTTACTTTCAATTTATTTTTTTGAATTTCGGAAGGTTCGACCTAAAGCTCCTTCATCTGATTAAAGATACGCACAAACAAGCGCAAGTCGCATGTTCGATTACTAACTTACATATAGGTGGTTGTGTAAAATAAACATGAACCTGTTTCATTTAAATTAGTTTAATTTCGATTCGCCGGTTAGTGAGAAACCATTATGTGGTTACAGTTAAGACATTAATCTGCTTGTTACGCATAAACAAGTCATGATTTTTTGCAAATAATTGTAACAGTTTTACTGATTCCTTCGGAAACGATGATAATCTCTAATCTCCTATCTTATATCCTTATTTGTTACCAACTGTCCATAAGATGGAAAAAATGTGCTGTTACAATTTTCCACTTCTAAACTCCCACAAAATTTTAATATACTTACCACAAAGCTGAAACTCTAGAACAATGTTTATTAGACAGTAGTGTGTACACGAATTTTGTTAACTTATAATAAATTCTTAAAGTTATGCAGAACTCCGTTTTGGAAACGGAATGTTATATTACGGACACAATAAACTTAAACCTTAATATTATAATATGTATGTGTGATATATCTGAATCTTCAATAACAATTAAAAAAAAATATTGTATAAAACAATGGATATTTAAATCTACATAAAAACAGCATTTACAATGTTAAGTTCCCAGATAATTATTCAGTTTATTGCGATTTTGTTACTTTCACGATACTATTCAGCAGGAATAAAAAAGCAGCTTTACGAAAGCAGTTTTCTAATTACCTTTGAGACTTAGGGTGCCAATAATACCTTAAGCCTCAAAGGCACTAGCAATTTCCATGCGAGTAACAATTGTTCGAAATATTTCATGACAATAATATGTTATTTGTTACTCATTGTTAAATCTACAATACATTATACCAACACTAATTCATTTAAGGCTTTTCGAGGCAGACCTAAGACAGAAATCTACGCTGTTACATTAAATCATTTTTTTTTCTTTTTTTCCAATTGTATTGCTTCTTACTCTTTTCTTACCTTTTTCCTAAGATTATAGATAATAAGAAAGAAAGAAGAACATGTATTATATTCAAACTCTACATCTATAACTCCATTTCAAACATAGCCTTACCCACATTGACCCTTCTTGTTTCTTTAGTGTAAACTAGGGATGATTTATGTCCACAAAAGGGGTGTATTTTAGAAATATTTTATAATAGTGAATATGGGTAGTATTGATATAGGGTTAGCTGCCGGTCAACAGGCCCCTAGTAAAACTCGGGTCGTTTATTGTGGGTATAATCATAAATCTCACGCCACGATATCGTCTGGGGGCTAGGTTACGTAGGAGGATAATAATAATTACGATAGCTGGGGGAAGTATTCTCTGGTGGTTGGTAAAATAAGCACGACGTACTAAATGAAATAATACACTATAATTTACGTCTATAATTTTCTGGCTAAAAGATAATATGTATTTTTTTTAAAATATTTATTCTTATTTATTTTTCATTTAAAAATGTGTGTTTGGTGTATATATTTTAATACATATTATACATTTAAATAAATATATGTTACGTCGGTACTTACCACAGAATGCAATGAACGCTAAAAACTTCATGTTTATGCTAAACGAATCCATTTACATCATTTTTAGTCTTCCCACTGTAGCCGAACAAAACTCAGTCACATCCTATACTAATGACTTCACACTTTTAAGGTACGTTTTTATCTAACACAATACACATTTTAATACTGCCATCGCAAAAGTATTTATAAGCACACTCTTTTAAATTTTTAGGAAAGTTAGTTTTATAAGTTGACAGTTGGTTCACAGCACCGATCGCGCGCGTATTCCATATTTGAATGTCTCTACAGGGTGGCGAGGCGTGCTCACTTCTCGCGGCCCGTCCGCTTAATGTCCTTGGAGTTTCCCGCTAGGGCTGCGTCATGCGCACTGTGCTTTCCCCTTTAAGGGCCCTTAAGTGGATTAAGTTTTAAAACTTTGACAATTGATAAAATGAGATCCGGTTTGTTTTGATGAAATCATTAAGTGAAAAGTTGTAATGCCCGGTCTTTAATTGATAAATTAATGCATTTCGGAACCTTGTTGAAACTGCGTGATCAGAATATTTAAACATGGAAAATTACGATGCAGGAACGGATATTTACAAAATGAAGCGGCTTAGATGCCTGCAGAATATTAACTTACCTACTATTTGATAATGGTTTTATGTTAGTGTGAGGTTTCACACTAAAATAGTTGAATAATTGCTTGTCTTTGAAGTAAATTGACAAAAAGTTTACATACTCCTCTCATATGAATTATAGTTTGTCATTTGAAAATAATTCAAAATTTAATGGTTTACTGAGTATACGAAAACTATAATATAATTGAGTTCCTTTTAAAACTAAAAACGTTTCAATTTAATTTAATTTTTCTTTAAATCTTTTTAAATTAAAGGTTTACTTGTAAGGTGACTGATTCATGTTTGTTTCAACAATTGCATGTTTGCAAAGAGTAACATTGATGTATATGTAAATAATTATATACCTTGTATGAAAAACACTTTATTCATGTAACTTTTTGAAAACCATATATCTATTTGGTCGTAAAAGTTAATACTTACTTATTATTTTTCTTTATATGAATTTTATTTATAACATCAATATATGGTAAAAGACGTGCGTTGATTGACAGGATCCTGTACTCACGCAAACTAAACCGTAGGCAAAAATTACTTCAAATAAATACGATTTAACTAACTACCATTTTTTTAGTAATGAGATATAATTAATAATATTAATATAATACTTTCGGACACACAACGCCATATAGCTTTAAACTTAGCAGAGCTTGTACTATGAAATCTAGATTGACTGATAGAATACCTATATACTTTTTTTTTTGTAAATACATACATATTATACATAGAAAACACCTAAACTCCGAAACAAATATTTGCATATCATACAAACATTTGGTCCGACCCGATTACCGAGACCTCAGAACAGCAGTCGCATACGCTACCACTATACACCACCGAGGCAGTAGACCAATTGTGTGTCAAATGATGGACACATATTATGATTCGCCAATTAAAAAACCTAGTAAATATCTTAATTTGTTAATTTGGTCGATCGGTATTTACTAAACTCAAACACCATTGAGATACACCCATAAATAGTCCAATTGAGCTGATAATCTTACATTTACTATATATTTAACAATACGGTAATAAATTTCTCAAGAGAAATAACTAGAGTGCATTCCGTGAGATATCAAAACTAAATTACTTTTTATTTATTGCGTATATATTTCATAAAATGAAGAGAAATCCACTGGGTAATACTATTACACCTCGACAAATACAAACAATTTTCCTGTTTACCTGAAATAACGGAAAACACTAATATTAAAATAAATCACAAAATCAAAATAACTTAACATTACAATATGAAGATAGAAAAATGAAGAATCCGATGTAGTCTTTAAACCAACAATTATATCCTTCGTCTGGAATTGTCATTTTTCTGATACTATTATCTGATAGAAATTTGACTGTCACACCCTTATCAATTCAATTTTTCGTCATGAAATCTTGTTTTCTAACGTATATATATATATATATATATATATATTTACATATATATATATATGTAAATCTTCTTTTTGTGAAGATGTAAATAAGATTAGGTACATGCTCGAAGTAATAGCTGTTTATGTTACCGTTACGTAATGAGGGTCATTTATTCAATCATAAGTGATATTTTTGAATACGACATCTTAGCAGATATAAGAATGATAATGATATTTATTTACGGGTAGTAGCAAATTTAGTAGTTTTTTATTTAGTAACTTAGGAAAATGTAATAAATATAATATCAACGCAGCGCCTAAACCACTGATATTGAGCTGATCATTTTCTAGTTAGGAAATTTCATTCCAAAGGGGTAAAATTAGAGTTGAACGGTTGTTTGTTCGTTATTTTCAAAGTTTGAATTATTAAATAAGTAAGTGATAAGTCCTATGAACTCTTTTAGTAATAATAATAACGAGATAGTATCTTTTCACTACTTGAACTTTAAAGTGTTAAGTAGTCATGAAGGTTACAAACCTTTACTTCAAGAAATTTTACCATTGCAACGAGGGAGAAAATAGATTGGAACGAAATAGTGATAATATATAAAATAAAATAATAAAATTATGAATAGTGGTAATGCTTCTAGTTACGTAATTGGTCGACGGGGCATAAGTAGGCTACAGCATAAAAATAGCAACCACACAGGCAATATTACATTAACTTTTCAATCAGCTAACAGAGAATTAGCTGAACAGACAACAGAAGAACAGTAATACAGAAATATTCCTTTACATAATTCGTTTGAAGGTTTTATTTTTTGTTCATTACATTGTATTCAATTTTTCTTCGTTGTGAAGGAACTATTATAGGGCCTATGAACGCTTCAACAATTTTGTGAGAGAATTTAGTAATATAATCGCAGGACCTTTGCGCTTATGATATAAAAATCAATAACCATTTCAAAAGTACATATCGTATTTAAGTGTCAAGATTTTTCTCAAGTTTGATGTTTTTTTTTAATAATTTACATTATAAATATTCTTTAAATGAATCTTTAAAATAGTCAGAAAGATATCTGTAAAATAAAAGTAATAACTTGTGAAAGTTCCGTTTAAATAAAATAAATAAACTGTAAAATCTTATTAGTACTTATTTATTTTATTTAATAATAATTCCTACTGGTAATATCTTTAAAACAAATAATCTTTAAAACAAACAAAAATAATAAAACATGAACTTAATGCAAAAAAAATTGTGCCAGGCAATATTTCAACGTTCGTTATTAAAATTAATCTTATTAATATTATGGTAAGGTACTTATATTATGATTATTTAGGTTCATAATGGCAACCCCACCACTGCGATGGCACATACTGGCAGAATGGTGGACACAGCGCTCCACACACTGGCAGAATACCCGGCGTAGGTGGAGCAGAGGCGTTGCCTCGTGGCGGCCATCGGAGTGGGAGTTCTCTCGATCGGTAACATGATTGCCGCCATGGTACGGAGCGAGAGTTCGTGGAATTCCGCCGTCTCCTTCTGCGAGCAAATTATGAAGATGGCGGAGCGGGACCGGGAGAGGTTTAGAACTCTCCCGGAGCGCCAGGCCCGGCAACGGGCAAGGTACCGCAGACAACTCAGGCGCCGGTGGTCGCAGAATGACCTCCGTCCTCCATAAGTGCAGGCCTGGGGTTGGTGGTGAGGTCATCTGTCACCCTAGCAGAAGCAGGTCGGCGAGACGCACTGCGGGAGCCCAAAGGGGACATAGGGGTAGTCACACAGGAAGGGGTAATTTACACGCCATAGATGGCCCGAGGTACGTCGGGGTATCAGGGATTTCCTTCCACCTGGTTCCCCGGCAACTGGTACGCGATACGGCGTGTGGTTTTTGGTTCGAGTCCGACATAACCATCCGAGGGGATTTCGGCACAGAAAGAAACTCATAATGGCACCCAGAAAAAGAAAGAAATTAAACGTAAGAAAAATTCAAGCCATCTCTCAACATTTTTAAACTACAATAATTACCTTATTAATGATATAACGACCTTATAAATAAAATGAACAAAAAAAAATCATACTTACTTTTTAATTAATACAAATAGGCCATAAACATGAATCTCAATAATTATCATGAAAATAGATTAAGATGGAATCTCTCATTTTCGACTATTTTAAATAATATATTAAATAGTATATTTATTGGAATTTTCTTAATATTTGAAAAAAAAAATACATTTTATAGAATTTGTCAGTATAGTAGTATACATAAAAGTTTACTAATATTATGTTCCTTGAAATAGCTCTATTAAAACGTTCTAATAGATGTAGATACCTCGAAACATCTATAGAATTACTTACATCTTAACCTAAATCCATTTCCACTACAAACTCCAATATCAACGAGTGCTAAACTATCAAAGTACGATATTTTTTGCGGTTAGCATGTAAACAATTCAGATATAGGCAAAAATAGGCAAACTTGGAACAAATATTCGACAAAGAGAGAAAGTAATTTATTCGTCGTACGTCATATTTTGCACCCCGCGGCCGTCGTAAAGTTTGCTTACTTTACGCGTATACATAATAGTGAAATTTCCTACGTGACGGCACATTGGCAGACTAAAATTTCGTATAAATTTTAGATGCGTTTTACTATTTAGGTATGTTTGAAGCGTGACAAAGTTTTGGGAGTAACCTTTGCGAGAATCAACGCTGTGCTTAAAATTTTAAATTCAAATTGTGGAGAGAAAAAGTTCTCTTGTTAAGCAAATATGTTTGTTATTCGACACCTCACTTTAACATAAAATTTGTGTCATTTTTATTTATTTAGTTTACATAATGTACATGTATGTGTTGGTATTGGTACTATTTTTAAATCTACCCAAGTACCGATCTCTAACACTATTTTTGTAAGAATGTCTCAGAAGAGGATAAGTACTAACCCATCTCTATCGACTACGAATGTATGAACCATCCTCTACGTAATTTGTGTCAGAGGTTAGAAGATTTTTTTCCGATGTTTTTTATGGTAAAAAAAATACATATATTTCAATGGTTTTCACCCTTTACCAGCCAGTGACATAATTCAAGATTCGACTGCACTGACTGCATCCATTGCACTGATGGCGTAGTGATTTAAGCGGTCACCTTACCGCTTATTGCGCTGAATGTTGTGGGTACGATCCCCACATGGGACCACACTTTGTGTAATCAACAAATTTCAGTTCTGAGTCAGTGTGTTCTTTATGTCTATTTCATGTATGTTCGTAAAGTTAGGATAGATTCCTACAGTAGTAGTTGTCTTTTTAAAAATAAATAAAAATAAAAACAGTAGGGAACCTGAAGAAACATTTGTTTAAATTATGAGCCTTTATCCCACCTGTAGTAGTCATGCCTGACCTATTTACTTACCTCTACTCCAATTGCTTCCACCTTTTTTCATATCTTATTGCTTATAAACAATACTAATAAAAGAATATCTTAGCTTATGTCAAAAAGTCACTGGAACCTTGCGATCACAGTATCAGCGGAAGAACTTCCTACCACCTACTAAGAAGTTAATGCTCGTACAGTCCCTGATCTTCCCAATCATCGATTATTGTGATGTATGCTACCTCGGCCTGAATGCAGATCTACTCAACAAACTTGACCGACTTCTCAACAACTGCATTCGGTTCATCTTCAACTTCCGCAAGTGTGTTCATTGTGTTTTCGACCATGTGTCCATTTATCGAACCTAACTGTTATAGTTACCTATACGACAGCGCCGCAGCTTGCGAGCCTTGACTACCATTTATTCACATGCACCTACCATGTCCCTTACTATTTAAAGGTTGACTGGTGGGTAATGCCATGTGGCATTAAGTCCGCCTCGTGCAGAATATACTGCAAGAAGTGTAAAAATAAAATATATAAATAAATATAAACCAACAACATTACAATCAGGAATACGTGTCGTCACTAAATATGACGTTATATTAATACTGATGACCATAGCCTAACATAAGTAGGTCGATACTAAGGAGGGATAAACTGAAGAGAGATTTGGTAATTGATTGTCCGTTCATGTGTATAATAACCAATACTATAATAATATAAGTACGTTTACATTATTCACAAGAGTTGAAATCCTCTCCAGTGTAAATCGTAACGTATTTGTACAAAAAACGCTTTTTAGAACAGAACACGTACATATATAGATTTGGAAGCGATCGGCAGACCACTCACCTCTCCGGGAATAATTTATTACAGTTGAGACTATTGGCTTAATCAATAGAGGATACAGAGGATTAGAGAACATGAGATATAGTAAGGTTAACAGGTGTATTCTGAATTATTAGACAATTTGTAGTATATATTTTTACATCTACTTTATATTTAGCTTGTTAGGACTTGATACATAAAGAAAATACTGCATTAAAATTTAAAAGTGTAGTTTCCTATATTTCTTTCTTTTCTTTTTTTTTAAAAATACAACTCCCGCATTAGGAACATATCCTGTGCCGTCGTGTGCTACGCGGACGACACACTCGTGACGGCGCGCGGCAAGACGCACCACGAGGCAACCCTGAGGGCCACGGCCGGGGTTGCCCAAGTCGTTGAGCGTATCCGGCGGCTGGGTCTCGAGGTGGCTCTGCACAAGTCCGAGGCCCTGTTCTTTCACGGGCTTCGGAGGAAGCCGCCTGAGGGATCTAGCCTCACGGTAGGAGGCACTCGCATCGGCATCGAGCCCTCGATCAGGTATCTGGGGCTCGTACTCGATGGCCGATGGGACTTCGGATATCATTTCCGAGGTCTGGTCCCCAAGTTGGTTGGGGCAGCGCGTGCGTTGGCGCGGCTGCTGCCCAACATGAAGGGACCCGATGACTCCTGCCGGAGACTCTACTCGGGGGTTGTGCGGTCCATGGCCCTTTACGGGTGCCCAGTATGGGCGGGGGCCCTGAAGGCCAGCAACGTCGCGATACTGCGGCGACCGCAGCGAATGCTGGCCATCAGGATCATAAGGGGGTACCGCACGATCTCCTTCGAGGCGGCGAGTCTCCTGGCCGGAACTCCACCGTGGGACCTGGAGGCGAGAGCCCTTGCAGCACTGTATCAGTGGCGCAAGGAGGCGCAGGAGTTGGGTCGATACCCCGAGATTCGAGAAATCGATGACCGGAAATCCCAACTCCGCCAGGTCATCATAGGGGAGTGGAGGGAACGACTCGGGCAACCGAGCGCCGGGCACGCCGTCATTGCGGCGGTAAGACCCGTTATGGAGGATTGGCTCGAGAGGCGTCACGGGACCCTCTCATACCGATTGACGCAGGTGATCACTGGGAAGGGATGTTTCGGAGATCACCTGTGTCTGATCCGCAAGGAGCCAACGCCTGAGTGCCACCACTGCGATGGCCAGACCGTGGACACGGCTCTCCACACGCTGGCAGAGTGCCCGGCGTGGGTTGAGCAGAGGCGAGACCTCGTGGCGGCCATCGGAGTGGGAGTTCTCTCGCTCGATAGCCTGATTGCGGCTATCGTGCGGAGCGAGAGTGCGTGGAACTCTGCCGTCTCCTTCTGCGAGCAAGTTATGCTCGCGAAGGAGACGGCGGAGCGGGACCGGGAGAGGTTTAGAACTCTCCCGGCCCGCCAGGCCCGGGCACGGGCCAGGCAGCGCAGGCGACTCAGGCGCCGGAGGTCGCAGAAACGACCTCCGTCCTCCATAAGCGCAGGCCTGGGGGTGACAGGTGAGGCCATCTGTCACCCTAGCAGAAGCAGGCCGGGGTGGCGGCGAGCGCGTTGCGAAGCGCGCTCGCTTTCAGGGAGCACAGGGAACATGGGGTTCCCACACGGGGCGGGGGTCGTCTACTCGTCTGTAGATGACCCGAGGTATGTCGGGGCACCAGGGCCTTCCTTTCTAGGGTATACCTGGTTCCCCGGCTATTAGTACCCGGCGAAGGCGTGCGGTTTTAGTCGGTTCGAGTCCGACATGCCACCGACAGGTGGTATCCGAGGGGATTTCCGCACGGAAAAAAAAAAAAAAAAAAAAAAAAAAAAAAAAAAAAAAAAAAAGGAACATATCCTGTGTCGCGGGGGACTTTACAAACATACATGAAACGGACACAAAGAACACCCAGACTCAGAACAACAATTTGTGGATCACTCCAAGTGTCGTCCCATGTGGGGTTTGAACCCACAACACTCGGCGCAGTAGGAAGCGGCGTGGTGACCGCTTAAACCACTACGCCATCCGTGCAGTCAATAAAAGGCAATAAAGCTAATGACATGTAAATTTAATTGGAGTCTTTAATATAATATCTGTCTTTAAGTAATATTCATAGCCATACACAGGGGAACATCTAATCCGATCCGAAATCCGAATTGCATAATACCTAAGAATTATAATTTCTATTTTTTAAATTTCACGATATTTTTTTACTTTATTTAGTTCCGATTCAGTTACTATAATATTTAGTTACGCATATTTACGTCTACTTTGTTATTAATATTTGTGTATTAATATTTTTTGTGTTTTCATATACTTGCATTGGGCACCGTCTACTGTTATTGAATTCATTGGACTAGGTTAGGTTATAACTGTGACCAGCGAAAGAAAATATTTTCATTTGAAAGAAAATAGAAAGGATTCGAATTTTTGATATTTCATTATCACTAAGTCATACGCTTGTGAACACACGCTATAAGAACATACGCTTATGAAATTGTCGATTTTTTCAATAATTAGCAGATACACATTTGGAACCAGCAGTATTCTACAAACTATTTAATGACAGTAGAGAAAGTTAGTAAAGTACACATGTTTCGTATGTAAAGAGGTAGAACACGAGTGAGTGTATGCGGGTAAGATGCATATTCGTAAACTTTATGCATTTGTATTTATTAATTTATTTGGTATGCCGATAGCATACATACATTGCCCTCTTATTAAATATTTTTGCAAAATATCATACCTGATATGCATGCCCATTTCAAGCACACACAACATTCACCACAATAAATAACACCTGACATTCCAATACTACAAGTAAAATAATACAAAAATCAAATAAAACTTAAATCTATATTACATCACTGACAATATTTTTATATAGGTATAAATCAATAAAAAAAAAACAACAAACAATAGGGATAAAATAGCATGAAATAATATAAAATAAAATCAAACGTTAAAATTGGTTTGGACTTTCCAATTTTCCAACTGGTTTATCTATAATCAATAATAGTTAATACGATTTGTATTTATTTACTGACTTCTATTGTTTATATTTATTGATTACCAAGTTGTGTAAGAGATGGAGACGAACAAAAAGTTAGCACTTCGATCTTTAAGAAGATCTACTCCAGGTGAATACGACGCTTGCCGAGTATGGTCCGGTTTATGTGACTACACTTTATACCAATGTTAGGGCCCGTAAAACGTCAAGTACCCACTGGCCTCTAAATGAACGCGAAACATACGAAATTACACCTGTTCAACTTGTTTTTATATACCGTAAAGTTACAAGTGTATAGAAGATTGAATAGGAATTGGTATTTGCCAATATGAGGAAGTTTTTCATCGCACTTTTGAGGTACACAATAATGGTGGCGTATTTTTTTTTATATTGGAACGAAGTTCCTTATCGCGCGTTGTGAAAAAACGGAAAAAACGGAAAAAATTCGTACGAAAATTTGTCACGACACTTTTAATATAAATTGACGTCTAACTGTGGATATCATACATTAAATTTGCTTTAACGTTCGCCAACGTCCATACCATGTTGAATACACCGGTTCTCGTCCGATCACCGAAGTTAAGCAACATCGGGCGTGGTTAGTACTTGGATGGGTGACCGCCTGGGAATACCACGTGATGTTGGCTTTTTGCTCTTTATTTTCGTGTCATCTTGTCAGACATTCAGCGCCATTTATCGAATAGATAGGAAGTCATTTCGCAAGGAGATTTTACCAATGTATAAATTGTTTTAATTGTTTTTAATATGTAGGTAATAGCCGCTTTCATAGATGGCGTTGTAATTAAAATCGTGTCAAATCAGTTTTACTCGATCGTCACAACTTCGTTCCTATCGGGTGTCCCACGACACCACACGCCTTTTTTTTTCATTCTGAATGAATATAGAACAATTACTAAAGCATAGTAGTACACCACACCTAACCAGGCTCTATCCATTGGTGACCTATGTGTACATTTAATATTATTGGTTGAATTTAAACTATGTATAATATAACCGCTTAGCATGCAAGTTTCTAACTAAACATGTTATAAAATAAAAAAAACACTCAAGGCAAAACTTTATAATATTTTATAAACTTAGTTTTTAGCATTTCATTAAACTAAAATTAAACATCAAAATAGAACATTCTGTCTACAATGGCAAAGAATATTCCTGGTAATTTAAGAGGTAAGCTCCACAGTCCAATAATAATACAAAAGCCTATTGTATTTATGCATTGTATTTTTACGTAAAACTCTATTTTTATTAAATGTTTTGCCAGGATAAGCTTTAAAGGCCCAGAGAACAATGTTGAGATAAAGTTGTCAGATCTGTATAAAGCTAATACTATGGTTATCAGCTAGATTTTTTTAATGTTAGTATTGATTTTATGTAAAGTTTTACATTATATTTTTCCTCAAATTTACAGAGATCAGTGTTTTAGACGTTGAAATAGTCTTTTAATGAAGTCAACATAACTTTTCCTATGCCAACTAAAAAAAGTCCTGCAAAAAGTACGACCGGAATCGGAACCTTTTTCATAATGTAATCTATAAGTAGAGACGTATCACCGGCTGATACACGTTATACTCGTATGTGTAGTGTACAGAAAATATATTTTAACCAACGAAGATGATTAATCCGGTCAGTATTCGGTGATGGCGACTCTTTCGTCTTCAGCGTGTTTTCCCATATTTTAGTTATATGTTATAAATGAGATCTAAGACCATCAAAATGACGTAGAGACGATCTCTTCAATGCCTTGCAATCGGTCATATAAATATGGATTATAAGTCTGAAATAACCTTTTTTTTTATTATTATTTCTTTATTTCATTCTTTATACATATAAATTACATTTTTAAATATATTTATATACAAAAACAAAAAAAAAATACATTTAAAAATATAAAAAATAGTATCCCATCGGTATCGGGTACAGAGACCAAGATATCACACATTAACAGAAAGGAAGTAATTCCTAAGGTTACATATCTCACGATTGTGGAGGGTCTTGGCATTTAGAAAACCACGACCACCACATTTTCGTGGAATATATAACCTCATCACCGATGAACGTGGATGATGCATTCGGTATGCAGTAAGCAATGTACGAACTCTTCTATCCAGGGTATCTAGTTCAGTCTGAGTCCATCTAAGTATGCCAAAAGAGTAAGTTAGAACTGGTATGACCCAATCATTATAGGCTCTCACCTTATTACCACCTGATAAAAGACTATTTAATACTTTTTTCAGGCGGCTAAAGAAGCGTTCCTGTAACGATTGTTTCATAGTCAACTCATTTACACCTAACGCCTGTGACATACCCAGATATTTGTAAGTTTCGTTAGCTGAGAGACATGTAAAGTGCATGGAATCTGAGAGTTCCAACCTATCAGACTCCACAACCCTGCCTCTTTTTACATGCATGATTGCACACTTATCTACACCAAATTCCATCCTGATACATTTACTAAAGGTTTTAGTTATTTCTAGTAAATTCATCAGTATGGAACTACTGGAAGCAAACAGTTTTAAATCATCCATGTAAAGGAGGTGGGATATAACCTTACCATCTCTCTGCAAACGATAGCCTAGCCCTGAACCCTCCAACATAGTGCTGAGAGGATTTAAAGCTAAGCAAAACCACAAGGGACTTAAACTGTCACCCTGAAATATACCCCGCTTAATCATTATATATTCGCCATCGCCTTGAGATTGCCGACATCCTGGATAGCAAAGAACCGTTCTCCATTGCCGCATACATGTCTCCATAAAAGTGCATAGAGTTGTATCAATCTTGTACAACTCCATCACCCTCAAGAGCCACGTATGCGGTACAGAGTCATAAGCCTTTTTATAATCTATCCAACATGTCGACAGATCTTTTCGGTTACGGCGAACTTGTTGGTTAATAGTCATGTCAATAATAAGGAGCTCTTTAGTGCCACGTGCCCCACCTCTACATCCGAGAGTGAGATATAATAGAGTTGTCCGTAATATGAGATGTTATCTTCACTCTAAGAATGGACGTTAGTAATTTATATAACGTCGAAAGACACGTTATTGGCCTATAATTTTTGGGATCCTTGGCACTACCAGATTTATAGACTAGGTGAGTTAGTCCTGTAATCATAAAAGATGGAAGCGAACCTGATACTAGGCATGATTGAAAATGAGATGCCAAACGTACATGTGAGTTACGGAGCCACTTTAACCAAAAGTTATGCAGTCCGTCCGGTCCCGCTGACTTCCAATTCGGTAGCGAACGAACTGCATAAGCTATATCCATATCTGAAATTGATACTGGCTCCATTGTATTGATTGACTCACACGATCGTTCGACATCTCGCATCCATTCACCCTCTGTGTGAGTGATAGGCATCGACCATATGTTACGCCAAAATGTATTAGTAATTTTAACATCTGGAAAATGTCCATCACTCACTAAATCAGGCTGCGCCCACCGTCTATAAACCCACCTCTCGTCCCTTTGGAATGTGCGATTCTGAGTATATCGGTCCACTCTTTTTTTATACCTTCGTATACGGTTTGCCCATGCATACACCTTCTGTTTCAGAAAGTCAATGCGCTCTGTGACTCGTGCCATATAATCACAGGACCTGATACCAGTTCCCGAAAAAGCCTGATTCACAAAGCGCATTACTCTCGGGCGTGTGTTGCCCGATCTGAAACAGATAAGTTTGCCAATGAGTACCCTTGCCTCAGCGATACGACGTTCAATTCTATACTGCCACGACGGCACCAGAGACTTAGGTCGAGGAGCCATGTCAACTCTTGGGAATTTGACACTAGCTACTCGACATGCAGTAACGGCTGCACAATACAGAATTGAATGTGTATCACTGAGGTTTTCACATTTTTCAAAATATGGTAGTAATATAGAATCAAGGGCACACACTAACGCCTTATTTCGCTTATGCATCGGCAAACGAGGTAAACGTGGTCTGTTTACGAAATTCATGGACCCATATTCCAGGATAGCACCTTCCAAAGTATTCCTTATTATATCATTGTACTGGGTACTTACAGAAGAAGCATCAATTTCCTCTCCTTCAGCAGGAGAAGCCTGTGGTATTTCAAGATCTTGATGCGTGACTGTTTGTGAAGAAGGAAAAGTAGTGAGGCTTATCTGTAAGTCGGAGCGTAGCCTTTCAAGTACAGAGCTATTCAACAAATTACATCGCTTAATAGCTCGCACTTGATCCGATAACCTTTGCACCGTAACGTTAACAGTTGGTTCAAGTTCCTGAAACAGAGTTAGTAAATGATTACGATACGCAGTGAGATTAGTTTCTCCCTCTGTAGCCACAAAATATGCTCGCATGACGTTCTCGTTCATTGAAGAAGTCCATTTCATGCGACGCACATTACCACCGATAGCGGGGGCCCTATTCGAAGCCGATGGGCCTCGGGATCCCAGGCAAACCGGTGGCCGACCTCTCCCCTGCCGACGTACAGGTGTTGGCGACGTTGGAGGGGAGAAAAACTCGTCGCTTGAAGTCGAGCTCGACGCCTCTGTAATCACCGGGACTTGTGTTGTGACTTCCGGAGACTGCACGGCGGAGCGAAGCGACGAGTCCGGAGGTGTTAAACGTGCTCTGCTGGCTCTAGCTCTTGTAATCATTAACAAACAACAGTAGAATTTCCAAGAAAAAGATCTTGCTGTTTATTTGACATGACATTAAATGTCATTTCTCACGTATATTTTTTACCATTATAGAGTTATTTTAATCGAGTTGGGATTTTCTTTTCGTAATATATGTAAATACATATTCTATTCTGAACTTTTCTCGAGTACACTGATTTTGCTGTAATCTAAAATTTTATAATTATTATTATTATTATTAAAAGGGAATTATATCCAGTTGTGTACTTACTTGATGATGATGAAAAACATTTACTCATAAATGAACTGAAAAACATTAAAAAGTATTTATTTAGTAGGTTAACTAAGATCAACCGAAACAGTATTATTATCAGAATGTGAACCTTATTTTCTTGGAGTACATAAAATAAGTGGTGAGACCTAATTACTTTGGCAGTAGTTAAAAAAATCCTCCCAATAAAATATAAGCTCGCTTCTGAGCGTCGTCGATGAAGTTGTGGCGACCCAAAACTATTCTCTTTATTATGTAGAGATGTATGAGATTTTCCTATTAATAAAAATAATAGGCAAATCTTGCAGTAGTCAAATATAAAGTTTTTAATTGCTGACAATTTTTCCATCAAATCTTACTTCATTAGATAAATATTGATCCTTATATAATATATTTAAAAATCTTTTTTTTGTAATAAATTACGACCTGTCATTCATAAAACTCACACACAAATGAACTTTAGTAGCTTTCGTGAAAATCAATTTTAAAATATTATGGCATTCTACAATATTTAATGTTAATGCAACTCGTTTGGGCACTTTAATAATAGCAGTTCACTCGGTGTTTTCCGAAAAAGATTGGTAATACGAGGAAACACTATGTGTTTTACTGTGTGTTACAGTGTATAATGCCATAATATTTTAAAATTGATTTTCACGAAAGCTACTAAATTTCATTTGTGTGTGATTTTTATGAATGACAAAAATGATACAGATAAATTTAACTACTAAGTCCAACGAAAATAGATCTTCATAAATATGTTCGACCAAATTATTGAAGACAGTTCATCTGGAAAATCTCATATACGATTATAGTGACACTTGTGTCACATCAGTGCCTTTCAATGAAGAGATGACGCCATAAATTTCTATGTTATTGATCCTCACGTTGTTCATGTTTTTGTGGTTCTGACAGTCAATAAGTAGACGTTATGTAAACCTAAAATATTCATACGTTAGTATTACTTTTCGGCTTGTGCTTTTTGTCTAGTATCAAAATAACATGCTTTAACGTTTAAGCTTTTAGAAGTTTAATATTTACCGTTTAGTTCATAGAATCTATAGTTATAGATACTTAACTTATATTTACGCAATAATAATTTAATTAAATAACAAAATGTATTTTTGCTAAGAGACTATGAGGCAGCTCTAAATTTTCAAGAGTAAAAAAAACAAAATTAATAATTAGTAATTCTTGAAAAAACAGTATCATAACATTAACAAATGTATACTACCCGACTAGTTTTGAACCCGTTTTAAATATTCACCTTAATGCACAAATTAATGCATCGGCGGACAACATTCCCAAGGCATTTTTTACCAGTCAACCAATTAAGCGGTGCAAAGAAGGTAGAAGTAGTGGCACTTAAAGGAAGGAAATATAAAATTATACAATAAAATAACTTTCCAATTAAAATGTAATCGTATACTCGTATTAGACAAGTATATAAAGTAGTATACACAAATATTAATATATAAAGAGATAAAAAAGCCGTGTGGTGTCGTGGGACACCCGATAGGAACGAAGTTGTTTAAAGTTAAAACTGATTTGACACGATATTAATTACAACGCCATCTATGAAAGCGGCTATTAGCTACATGTTAAAAACAATTAAAACAATTTATACATTGGTAAAATCTCCTTGCGAAATGATTTCCTATCTATTCGATAGATGGCGCTGAATGTCTGACAAGATGACACGAAAAAATATTATTACTAATCATAGTTTATTTAGTTTATACTTTCATTAAATTCATGGCTTACGTTGTATGTTATAATAAGATTTACTTTAATTTAAAAAAAAAACTTTGACTGAAATCTGGGTAATAGTGTACATAGCACCAACTTCTTTTGATCATTAAAGTGTTTTGAAATTTATTTACTTAGTTTTATTTCCTAAATTCAAAATTTCAAGAAAAAAGTATAATGTTGACATTTGGGTAGGCCGTGGAACATACTTACACAAAAAAAAAAACTATACAATTCAAATTCAAAGAAAAATAAAATACGAAAACAAAATACCAAATACACCAAAAAAAAAAAACCTGCGGTAAAAAATTAAATAAAGAGCAAAAAGCCAACATCACGTGGTATTCCCAGGCGGTCACCCATCCAAGTACTAACCACGCCCGCTGTTGTTTAACTTCGGTGATCGGACGAGAACCGGTGTATTCAACATGGTATGGACGTTGGCGATCGTTAAAGCAAATTTAATGTATGGTATTCACAGTTAGACGTCAATTTATATTAATAAAAAAGTGTCGCGTCCCAAATTTTCGTATGAATTTTTTCCGTCTAGCCCCCTTTCACAACGCGCGATAAGGAACTTCGTTCCAATTATATGCACTTATACATACATTCAAATGAAATGAAACATTAAATTATGAGCTAAGGACACGATTATTCCGCCAATTCATTCAGTAACACCTACTTTACATCTATCTTAACAAGTCATTTCGCGGTCAATGTGTCCGATTTTATAATAAAATCCTAAATAATATACAAGACCTAAGTATAAACAAATTCAAATCCGCAATAAAACGTAAATCTTGTCAGAGAGCCTCAACTATGGATTTCATAGAAAACAATAATTCTGGGGATTAATTTCACACAAGCTATTTCTTAAGTAGAAATGTAGCGTGGGCTAGTGTGTCTTTTTTTTTCCAATTTTTTATGTTTTACTTCACATTATTTCTATTACAACTTTCTTCTTTACCTTATTTTCTCTGCATTGCCTTTTCAGATTTTAATCCTTTATAAAGGATATACTGGCACACATCAAAACAATGTTATGGTATGCTCAATGATGCCATTGTATCTACCTGTTAAAAGATTGGTCATGAGTTTGTTTGCCATTTTTTCTCATAAGTTATAACTTGCGGTTCTAGATCGGCACAAGTATCTAATAGATTTTCGATAGGTATCATTTTATTATATTTATTTTTCTAAATATTTGACAAAACAGAGATTGCTGCTATTGTATGTGTTGATATATGACTTTAAAAGACGATTTCAATCAATTTTATGAAATAAAGATATTTTGAGTTCGAGTTAAAAATAAGCAGAGCAATATACAGACTTCGAGAAGAAGAGCATTCTACAAGAGGACAGACTGAACGAATAAGGAAGAACCAACAAATTCAGTAGTGTGAGCAGGACAAAGTACAAGGTTTCTGTTACGGTTATTGCATAAAAGTTGGAAATGTGATGTGTGCATTCTTAATTCCCCATCTTATTTAAATAAGATGGGGAATTAAAATATTGTACAGAATAATTGAGAGTGCGCGCATTTTTCGGTATTGACGAATAGGCAACCATCTAAGCCGAGACAGTAATACACTGTTTTATAATTAAAGTAAAGAACCTTCCATCATTCTGCAAACAACATAGGTAAACACATGACAAAACGACTTTGTATTATGTCGCTGTAATTACATTCGAAGCACGCTACACATACAATGATAGACAATACATATGTAGTTACATCTATATCGAAGTCGAACAAACAGTTGCAAACGTAACGACGTTTGTCTGTAGTTAAACCATTTATTTCAGTGTAGTTCATCCCTAGAGAAATTCTGTAGTGTCAGAATAACGTTCAGCGCTAAGCTTTCAATCCCCGCTCACTTGGACGTTAACACAAAGTACTGTAACTGCTGTATGCTGTTATAGTTTTATCGCCACCATTGAATAAAATATCGAGTAATTAATTAAATAGCAGGTCTAATTTTGCGTAAGCGAGCGCTCCCGTGTGAATAGTGTACGTCAACCATACTTATATTATAAATGTGAAAGTAAGTTTGTATGTTTGTAACGCTTTCACGCCTAAACCACTAAACCGATTTAAAAAATTATTTCACCAATGGAAAGCTACATTATCAGCGAGAAACATAGGCAACTTTTTACCGCGATTACCCTTATACGCGTTCAGAGCCGCGGGTAAAAGCTAGTATAATATAAGTTTGTATTTATGGTAATATTTAACTGTCATTTGTTTAAACACTTGCATTTTTGCCCCACGTGCGTTTTCTCATTATGTAAAAAAGGACCCATATAAGACCAATGAAATTTTATGTCGTTTATTAAATTCGTGCAGAAAAGGAATAAAACTTTCAAAGTATGTCTGCGGTTCATCGTCATCATAATCAATAGCCATTTATAGTCTACTGTTGGACATAGGCGTCTCAATGTCTGCGTTTATGTAAGTGTCATTCAGTACTGAACTGCTTATTATAGTTATTAGAGATAACTTTTATAGTAACTTTTCTAGTCTTTAGAGATAAAATGTAAGTTAAACTGTGGTTCAGTTTTGTAAACCCAGCAGATTGGGTCTATATATCCCTTTCTAATGATAAAGCTGGAAGGTGGACAGTGGAACACTTTCTTACTTTTAAAGGTTCAGTTAATAAATGGTTGCGTTTCTACTACAATTTACTTAAATCATATAACCTACATTTTTAACATTTTTAAGTTATTCCTGTACTACGTAAGAACTTTAGATGCAAGATAAGATCCCTAAAACAATACGGAAATGTATATATTATGCTATATATATATTCATTCAACAATTTAAAGCATAAAACAGTACATTTTACTCTAAGCTGTCTAGAATGGAAACACCAAAGTAACGTACGACATGTCTCCTTGTATTTTCTCTGGCCTGCGGATTTCGAGGAGTACACCAGTGAACGCGAGTTCGTTCTTTCGCTCGAATTTTTATAACAATAAACGATGACGACGAGTTAACAAAGATTATTTCGCTTTTATAGTACTTGAATAACAATTCTTTCAGGATTAAGGAGGGTTTCAATAGCATATAAGACCTATAAAAGTTTTATACGCCATGGTTTTTTTGATATACCTAACATGGAATGGCGTTTTGAGAGTTAATAATTCAAATTAGAAAATTAAAGACGTTTATTCTGATCTGTATATTATATTTGAACTTAAGTTGTGAAATTTGTTATTTTTTTATACACAGAGCTACATAGACTATGCTCATGGATACAAGCTAATATACATAGCCGTATATATTTGTGGTGACGGATTAAGAATACGGAGTGTACCCCTATCCACTCCGTTGGTGTCGTAAGAGACGACTAAGGGATCAATCTACTACTGTTGATGATATATTCGCAGAATATAAAAGTACCCCTTGTGTTGACCATTTTGTGTTAATCACAATAGACCTATTTAGAACGATCCTAAAGTGTTAGTTTTAGTATCAAATCATATAACATTCGAATCTTTCTAAATATTACACTCCATCATCTTGAATGTAGAGCAATTATAACAGCTATGTTTCTACAAAAAGTAACCCTTTAAATTGACGAAAAAAAGAAAGGTAAGAAACAAATAGTTTATACTGGGTCTACCAATAGGGATGACTTGGTTTTGACAGCTGATAGCGGCCATGTTTGATGATGCATCTTTGACGTCTCTTGACATTTGTGTTCAGTAAGGTTTGCCATTTTATCATGTCACGTTTCACTTTAAACCAACGCTTGGAAATAGTCCAAAATTATTACGCAAATTTGCGTTCTCCTACCGCTACAGTAAGAGCGCTTCGCGCAAAAAACAGTCGTCATAGTGCTCCTTCTGTGCGCGCTATAAATCGCATAATAACAAAATTTGAAAGTGAATTCACTCACCACGATACTGCTGTGCCTGTGACACAAAGAAATACCCGTAGTGAAAAGAATATCGCAGCCGTTCAGGCCAGTGTTGATTCAAATTTCAAATCGATCAGTTCAACGCCGTTCACAAGAGTTGGGGCTCTCTCCAATGACCACCTGGCGTATTTTGTGGTTGGATTTGGGCCTACATATACAAAATTGTTTTGGCACAAGAATTGAAGCCATCTGACCATTGTATCCGTCGTGAATTTGCCGAATATGATGATGGAAGCCGATGACGATTTTCATCGTAAAATCATCTACTCAGATGAGGCCCATTTCTGGCTCAATGGATTTGTTAATAAACAAAATTGTCGCTATTGGAGTGATTCAAATTCACGTGTGGTTCATGAATCACCATTGCATCCGCAAAAAATAACAGTTTGGTGCGGTTTATGGTACGGTATAATCATTGGTCCGTACTTCTTTGAAAGTGACGAAGGAAACCCTGTAGTCACAGTAGTGAATGGCGAGCGCGTTTGGCGTTGTTAACTGAATATTTCTTTCCAGAATTTGATGATATTGATGCAGACGACCTTTATTTTCAACAAGACGGTGCACCACCTCACATTACTCGAGTGAACATGGAATTATTGCGTGGAAAGTTTGGTGAGTCGTTAATTTCAAGAAATGGACCGATCAGTTAGCCATCCATTTTCTTTGGGGTTACGTTAAATCTAAAGTGTACAGCAATAATCCACCTACAATTTGTGACCTAAAAACTAACATTCAACGAGCCATAGCCGACATACCGGCCGAAATGGTGCACCGCGTCATCGAAAAGTGGCGTGAGTGGGTGACCGTCTGCAAAAATATATTATTTAAAACATAAATTGCATAAAATTATCTATCAAATAATTCAATCGGATGCATTTTTCATAAAAAATATTGTGTGTTTTATTCAATTTTTAAACCAGGACGTTCTTATTGGTAGACCTCATACTCGTATTTCTGTTTCATTACTACAAAGTGGCTGTAAGTAGACTAAATTGTGTAAAAAGTACAGGTTATTATTATTTAAAACATTATTTCTCCTATTTTTTTTCAAAAAAGTATTCATGAGGTTTTTTAATTACATCAGCCTCACTATCTATATATGCCTCATCATCTCCGTTAAATCTTTTATTATTAAGTTCCACAAGGGTTTTGTAAAATCTTTGATAATGTGTTGCTTTTTCATATGGCTGGGTATAATTTTTCCTATTATATTGTTTCTTAAAATTTTCATATATTCTTTCAGTATCATCTAAATTATACAAATTCATATTAGGAGTTATCATGTTATCAATAGGGAGTTTTTTCATATTTGCCTCATATTTATGTAAGTAGTCTTGCTCATTCTTTACCAAGTAATCTGTAATGAGATTAAATGTTAATCTTTATAATGTAAAAAAGTCAATGTAAAGTAAAAGGAACGTCATTCAAAGGAAAGTTTATAACTATTACTTTTGTTTCTAAATAGTGAGCAACATTATACCACGTACCTAAGCTGATTAAACGCCCTATCAATATTAAACAGAAATATATTTTTTTTCAATGAACTGGACGCCTGCATTTACTTATCCTGCATTAAGTTACAACGCAAGAGAATTAAAAGAAAGAATTTAATGATATTACTTACAAGGTAACATAGTAACGCCATAATGTTCGAGAAGTTCTCTGGCATCTTGATCTGCATATCTATTTAAATGATAACTGTGTATCCCCGTATCTTCAAATTCTTTAATCTTGCCTTTATTAAGCTTCGCAACTTTTTTATAATTATTTTTAAAATTCTTTAACGCTTTTTTATGTTCTGCCACGCCCCGATACTTTCTATTATATGTCTTTTCGAATTTTTTGAACATATTATTAATCTCTGACTCCATTTTAACTAGAAGAAAACTGCAAAACAACAGCACCGTTATCAGTGTCATTTTATAAACAAAGGTCATTCTTTGAATCCCAGAAATGATTTCTTCCAGCACAAAACGTTTTTAATTTTCCAGTTAATGCCCGATTAATTATTATTAAGAGTTTAGATGAAACAGGAAATCTTAATAGATACATCACAACACAAAAATTCAGAAAGAAGTCAGTGTCTAATTGTCTAATTTAGCGTGACACACGAATTAGAAACCCTTTAATGAGCAAACTGTAGTCTTTATTAAATCTTTTGTTATCTGACATTGTATCGATACAATAGGAGCGATTTAGATGGAGCTCTCAACAGAACGAGGAAAATTTACATTACAAACAAAAAGAGAAAAGTAATATCCCAGACGTGAAATTACAACAATTGGAATCGTATCGTGGTTCAGTAAACCCAGCGCAAAATAATATGACCTTGGAGGGGTTATTTAAGGGTAGCTTAACTGTTTATCACCTTTAGACATTATTCTTTTCTTTTAATGATTTATTTTCAAATATAACTAAAAGTAGATATTTGGAAAGTAACTAATAAACTTAAATTAAAGTAAAAGATTCATAGGTTTCAAAAAAGATTTATTGTACAAGCCGAATGCTTTGTTTGTTACAAAAAATATACAGAAATACACATACAGAAAATAACGAAAATTGATTGACATAACCAAAAATAACAAAAAAACGCTAGAATTTGTCTTGTGTTGACATGTATGCCGTCTTACTACTTGTCAATTGATTGTACTCCTTATGCTTTATGTGCTACGTTTTTTTCCTGCTTGAAGAAATTGTTATTTTACTGTACCTACTCAGATAAAAATAAAAGATAACAGTTAAAGTTATACTTATACATTATACGGTGACAATGAATCAAACTTATCGTATTCCTAATTTTGACTGCCTATTTATATTACAATTTAGATTATATACCTACTGCATAATATACTGAGTCTTAATATTAATAAAATCTCAATATTTATAAATAGGCATATCTTTTCGGCACTAAGTAGTTTCACTTACAAGTGCCACTCAGTAAAAATAACAAAGTTACAAATTATTAATTATATAAACTCAATATACGAGTATATTGAGAATCACTATTTACTGCCAAGTTTAGAATGAGGTTTCTTTGTATTTGAAGCAAAGGGCCGAAGTTTCCAGTTGGTCTTTAACCTTTGTGCAACAATCAGAGCGGGTTACGCAGAAAACGTTTAGATCCTGAGCTTGTATCAGCAACTATACATGTATATATTTGTAACTTGCTTGAGAATTAGTTCGGTGAGGCTTGCAAGGGTATATCCATATGTAAACAATCGTTGTAAATCTAAGTCTTAGCATGAACTGATTAACTTGCTCTCTTGAGTCGGTGTTCCAACATTGATTTCTTAATACATACACACGAAATCCATGTATAAGGAACAAAATGATGTACAATATAAAAAACGCTAGCGAATCTCCCCTAATACTAGTATTCTCTTTAAAAAAAATCTTTGCAAGTGCGCAACATAAACCAAAATTGATTGATTGTATTAATGCTATGAAAATTATACCTATATATTACTTCTGGATAGTATGAATACTAAAGCTAAAGTTGCGGTAACAGGTAAAATATAAAAAAATACGCTTACGCAACCACAATCTGGCACCGCAAAGCGTGGCAGGGTACAGCAAGTTAGTTATATTATAATCAACACTTACCCAATACAAAATAGCAAATACACTACCAAATATTGCGGTATAGGGATAACCAAATTAATGCATATAATGTGATATATTATATTCATAGGCGAGTCAATTTCTGTACTATGAATGCGAAGGACACGAATTTAATTTTGGCCCTTTGATGTAATATAATATTCAGAGGACGAACTTTAAATGCGTTAGACCCGTCAGTAATCTCCTCGTGTCCTCAAATGCAAATCGATTAAATTTTCCCATCGCTATGTAGAGGTGGCTATTTAATAACATTTGTTTATTAGATATACTTAATGTTGTTCAAACTAAGTGTAGCATTATTTGATTCGTTAATACTTAATGGCAAATCAAATTATAAACATTGCTGCCTTGCCGTTACTAAACTTGTTAAAATGTGAACTTCGGGTAAAAATAATAACTTCACACATCTTACACACGGCAGTCTGATTCTAAACTAGGCAGAGCCTGTACTATGGTAACCAGACTGGTGATAAACATACTATATAGATAAATTACACCCAGACATAGAACAAATGATCGTGTTCATCACACAATTATTTTTTAGCAGTTCGGGATCACAACTACTTTACTTTCACACCTCCTAGTTTCGTCATAAGATAAGCTCCAAGTGATTAACTTACATATGTAGGTAGTAAGTTACATGTAAAGTTGATAAAATTATGAAAGTATAAAGTAATGTTAAGAACCAAAGAAGATTTAATGCGTAGGACGACAAACATAATTATATTTTTTTCTTATAATGATAAAATAATGAACTTGTAATTGAAATGTTATTGCAACTGCATTAGCTCTATTGCCTTTAAAATTTATTTAAAATTTTAAATTTTACTGATTTCCATATCTACTGCATAACTAGTTGGAACACAAATGCTCACAACTATGCAATAACTCATAGTCAAACTAGACACATTTATGTTGATAGAAATAAGTGTATTTTTTAAATTGAGAATACGTTTTAAGGAAAAAAAAAAGTGAAACTGCATCTAATACTGTAACATTCTAATATTTACGTATTTTAAACCTTAACAAGGTTTAAATTACGTAATAATTTATATTGTTGTGTTTCATAGATTGTCATAATTTTTTTTGGTACCGGATGACTTTTTCCACAAAATGTCTAACTGAAAAAAATGTGTATCTATTGTGTATATATTTTATTGTGTGTAACAAAAATTATCTCTAAAATATACGTAGAAGTAGGTATTCGAAGAAATTTTACACAGAACTTTAAGAACTTGCTTACAATTATAATTTTAAACACAAATAAATATATTTTATGTTTTGCATAATTAAAATACTGTAATACAAATTATTCATAAATGTTTGGCACTTTAAAATAGTCTCTCTTAACTTAGTTAAGGCCAAAATTTACGTATTAATTAGTCAGTAAAGACGCGATTCAAAATCTTACCCCATGTACCATAATGCAATCCACCCATTTACCTTCTTAAGATCGAAGGTCCATTTAGCTCGAGGGCACTCCATACTAAGTAAAAGCCGTAATAGAATCAAGTTTAAGCTTTTGAGTTCTAACGAATATATGTATAGATACTCAAATGTACATGTAACATTTTAGGTTGCGATCCCATTGAAGAGTAAACTAATGGGCAAGATGGAACCTGTTTAGGAAGAGACTTGGGAAGTTTCTATTCAAGTAAATATAAACAAAGCTGATAGGATCATTACTGGACTAGCCGGTTTGGGATTTTCTCTTTCATTTTCTAAATGATTTGGTTAATGAGAATAATATGTTTTAAGAATATTTTTATATAGAAATGACATTTCTTTTTAAGTAAGTTAAGTTAAGTTTAAGTTATTAAAAAAAAATAGAGGGACAATTTAGTCCCTCTATTTTTTTTTAATAACTTCACGTTCTAGTTTTCCGTACTATATCCAATGAGTTAAAAAAGTTACAAAAATCACTATCATTTTTGGGCGATTACAACGCGGCCATTTTTTTATTTTGTGACGTGAGATTACAGAGAGTTTGAGGTCAACAACAAAGTGTGGTTCACAAAGTTAAAAAAGTGAGTTATAAAATCAACTTATTACCATAGAGAAGCACAGAAAAGTTTATCATAAATATTGTGTCTTTCCTCAAACATCACATCACGAGATCAAAATTGCATCTGACAATGTATATTTTCTTATGAAAAAGTAGTGCAAGGCGATGAGAAGAGACAATGTATCGTATTTTAGCTATTTATACTGTTGTGAAAATAATTTTTCCTAAGTCATTAGCACGTAATTTTTTTACCAAAACACGAAAAGTTCGTGAAGATTTATACAATACATACAATATATTTTAACTATGTTGTATTCTTAAGAATTATATAAGCCACAAAACATGTAAAATAATTATATTCTTAATACCTAATATATAGGCTTATGCTTGAATATGCTATGACTGTAAACATATGCCTTTTTATAAAATAGAGGGCAAACGAGCAAACGGGTCACCAGATGGAAAGCGACAATCGCCTCCCATGAACGCCTGCAGCTCAGCAGTCACAAGCGCGTTGGCGGTCTTTGAGGATGGAGTACGCTCTTTTCTTGAAGGGTTGGAGGTCGCATCGGTCCGGCGATAACTTGTTCCACAGATTGGTTGTGCGAGGCAAAAAGTGTCTTGAAAAGCGAACAGTATTAGGCGCCTGTTATTCAAGTGGTGGGGATGAAAGTTTTGCCGTGTGGAGCGATGGCGGAAAGTTGCGGCCGGTATTAGTCCGAATAATTCCTCGTACCAATCAATTCAATTTATAAGAGTAAGAGAGAAGTTCTAAGAACCATACAAACAACTTGTTGACAGAAGACGTCGAGTGAAATTTGACGTTACGTTTTGTGCCACGAATAGCGTTGCATTTTAGAAATTAGCAAGGGAGTTTTAAAAAGCCACTTTTTGATGATTATATTTCATTATTAAATTAAGATAAATTTCAAAAGTAATTGTAAAGGTATCTTTTTTTAGTAATAAAGTTTACAATTAAAACTATTTTGTCCATTTTGGAGTCACGAGCATATTCCCTAATAGTGGCACCATGAATTATTTACAATCAGAGCTATGACATGAGTCTTTGTCTCCAAATACCAATTAAACTCTCTAGCATCTATTTTTTGGACTTAACCCACCAAATTGATTGAAATAGCAAAACATAGTTCTTTGCTTTGTTTTAAAAACTTTAAGTACACCCCACGCACTGGAGTAGTACTGACTTACGATGTCCTCTCTTACTTGTAAACCACGTGCCTGCATGCTGTTGGCATGCGGGTTGGCGATCACAGTGAGGTGATGGTGCTGTGCTCAGTAGAATGCTGCAGCCTATCCTCTGGTATAACATCCCTTAGTCGACTTTTAATAATTATGGCTGGTATTTTAAATTTATCGTCCTTATTTTCTTTTGAACTCAAAAATTATGATATCATGTCACTCTATATAACCTCTTTGCTTGGTTGAGTGTTATAGTTACTATTCTTGTAACCTTTATGTTTCCAAATATGTATGTAGTCATAGTTTATATGTTCATACTAATAGTAATGATGTGCTCCAGAGGTACTAAAACCGAATCCGATTTTACTTTATTATACGTATAATAAAAGCTGAATTGCAGCAGATAAGTGTCAATAAAACTAGCAAAACTTGCCGAAAACATGTAATGTAAGCAATGTCACAACTAACAATCAACTAATCATAGCAAACAACTTCGAGAGAGAAACCAAAGTTTTGTATCAATATTTTTTTCGTAAGGTAATACTCATGCCTCTTTTGATTCCTATTTTTCGATTCAACGAATTTGTATACAACTGATTTTATATGTTCACGTCCCTTTCAAATACCATCGATCTCAAACCTCACGGATGATTTATAGCTGGACGGGTATCCGCCTTTAAACGATTCGACACGTAAAAGTATATTGCTAAATAATAGCAAAACATAAATCTCTGTATTTTATAACGCAAATGAAAAACCATTGGATCGACACAAAAAGGGATCACGTAACGGACGATGTCATCATAATTATTTGAGCTTAACAAACCGGGGCTATGATTGCGAATGTCCAACCGTAATCAAAATCCCTTTGGTAATCAAAAAAATTGATCACAGCAAATTAACACGAAGATAAAAACGATTTGGTATAACGACTAGATTGGTGTGTTAGCTTTTTCATCTATCTGTACTATTCCAGTACATTCTAGATGTGTTGGCTCTTAAACATAGAACGTGTGATCACGATTACCTACCTTATGAGGCTGTTATTCTTTTAGTATCCGTTCAACGTACATAATACGTGACTATGTTTACAGATAAGAAGACAGGAGCTCACAGCTAACACTCTATCGACGTAAATTGATTTTGCAGAGGAAATATTGTAAATTTTCAAGTAGCGCTGAAATGAACGCTGTATTAGGGAAACATCAATGAATACTTTGTAATAAGTTTTCATACATATACAATCGATTAAAGTGCCGCATTAGCTATTCGGATCACAAAATTTGGCAAAGATAATCAAGATATGAAAGTTTATTAATATCGATGGGCATTATGTAATTACATACTGTGTGTAAATATATTGACGGGCCTGTAGGTCTAGCGGTAAGTAACCCTGACTGCTAAGCCGGAGGTCATGGGTTCAATTGTTGTCGAGTCATTTGTTCTGTGTATGGGTATCATTTAACTAAAATACATATGTATGTATTTAGAAATATATAAGTATTTTTATCAGCAGTGTGGTTACCATAGGGCTCTGCCTAGTTTGGGATCAGACCGCCGTGTGTAAGATGTGTGAAGATATTGTTATTATTGTATGTGTGTATTAACATGTTCATACTCAGTAGTCATACTTTAAGAAAAAAATATCAACACGACAATCACACAGTTATAACGTATAACATACTTTTGAATTACCTGACTCTGCGATCAATGCACCGAGGCTATACCACCAAGAGGGGCTCAGTAGTGCCCGACATCAGTTTTCGCACTCCTTCACCATCAAATTTTTTAGTCACAACGACCGTACGTACCGATGTCTCAAAACCTGTGATCTCTCTGTTTCGTTTTATATTCGTCACTAACTATTGCTAAGTTGACTGTGACTTATACTCCTGATACTGTTTGAGATGATGACCTATACGAACGAGGAATATGTTCATATTTTCATGTAACAGATTATTTTGATATTATTCTTCAGATTTGGTTTTACTCTTTTTTTTTGTTGGTTTTATTAACCATCTACTTTGGTCCAGTTTTTTAAGTTAACTACAATTTTATTAATTGAAATAATAAATCAATTTATCAACCGCACAAAAACAGTAAAAAAATCATTTAATTAAGAATATAAATTGAATTAGGCATAATTACGGCAATTAAAAAACATGTCAATATTTTGAAAATGAAATCTATCAGAAATGATGGCAATGTCTAGGTAGGTATTTTGTATTTTTTTTAAGTGGTTTTTACATTTAACTAGACATAGTATGATAAAAATATTTACTTTTTACAGTTATATCAGAGATGAAAAAAATGAAATTAATGCAAAATTGTTCTACAAATTAATTGCTGGTTCCATAACTGTGTTACAAACCGTCAAAACACTAGACGAGAGATTATTAAATATTTCTTTCTTGAAAATAGTATGTATTACAATTAAAAATAGTAGTAGTAGTAATACCTACTAATCTAATCTGCTAATCAAAAAATGCATTAATATGTTTTATTAATCACTAGCTTTTGCCCGTGGCTTCATCCGTGTGGATGTCGGTTTTTGCGATCAAAATAGTATTTAGCACTCAAGGATAATATACCGTTCTATCAGTGAAAGAATTATCAAAATCACAAGTTTTACCTCTTTATGATATTAATACAGACTAAAACAACCAAACTCTGAAAGTATACAAGAGAACAGACATTGAATCGGACCCAATGGGGATAGGGTTCCTTTCCGTGATACATTAACTTATTAGTTCTTTTTCTACTGCATATCATAATCTTTAATATATCCGCTATCGCATGCCGTAATATTTAATACATTTTAATTATTGCTAGCCTCTCCTGAGAAAGGAGGTTTGGGCCTACTATACCACGCTGGCCAGACGGGTTGGTAAAGGGTTTGTGTCAAGTTTTCCTTCTCTCTGCAGTGCTGTTGTCTTGCTTAGTTTTTTCCCTTAGTCGGCTCTTACGACACCCACGGGATGAATAGGGGTGGTGACACTCTGTATTCTTAATCCGTCACCACACGGACCCCGTCACCACAATAGTTTACATTTAAAAAAAGATTTGAAAAATGACTTATTTATGACTGTCGGCAAACATGTTGATGCTTTTTGTTTAATCACCTTCTAAACTACTAACCGAAGTGAGACTAGGACAGTTAACCCTGCTGGCCGCAACATAGTACGAGCTAAACAACTTATCCGCTTTGTTCTGTAATTTAAACTTCGTTAACTTATGCCAAGACTTGAATTTATACTTATAAACTTGTACTAAGTATATTCAAGCGTAACTATTTAGTTAAATTTATTGAAAGTAAGCGTAGTCTCCGTCTTGTTGTGTATACTTCACTTCTACCTTTGTTTTATTTCAATCAGAAACTGTTTTTTGCTGAATTTCACTTTCATTGAAACATTAAAGGGCCTGACGCAGGGTCGCTTCTTTTTTTTATCAAGTTACAGAAAAATAGACTATTCATATATTAACATTATAGCATCTAAGAAGTCCGATACCTAGATTCTTTCCTGTATTATTTTGTTGATCCGTCACAGACACTTTCTCTAACCAAATCCAGAAAAAGCGGTAAATTTTTTAAGTTAATTTTTTACGTTAACGGGTAGGAAGATAAGCAAAAAGTGTTACAACTGCTTTTGTTAATTGAAATGAAAAAAACAATAAAGTAAAAACCTAAAAACAATCTAATTGAAACAATTAATTCAATTTTTTTGTTTGGCTTAAATCCTGCTAGACAGGAAATTTTAGTACAATGAATTTACAGCTAGGAAATATCTTTTCATATACGCACGTTAAAATTAAAGTGAATAAAATTTGTTATACAGTCTAATGCCTATACTATTAAATAGTTTAACTATTAAAAACATAGGAATTTAAATTATATTATCAATCACAAGAGCCATCTCTAAATATCTACCGGGGATAAAAACATGAAGAACAATAGCTGGCGGACGGGTGTGAACTAAATCCCAAACACAGTTGCACGTATAAAATTAAGCGTTGATGTATGGCCAACGTGATTAACCCTCGAAATTCGGCGTAGAATTACGGCAGTTACAGACGTCGCCAGAACTTTTCTTTAGGTGATAAACGCTCTCGCAAATTGCACACATTTATTCGAAGCTTCTGCGAACCACCACTAATGTGGACCGGATGAAATTCCTCTTTGTGAACCACCATGTCTCTGGACATACTCATGTCTACTCATTTATTCATACAACATTGAACTTTATTGAAAGTTCGTTGCAATTGGTATTGGTATTGGTATTGGTTGTGGGCTTCGGTTTCCGCATTTAGACTCAGAGTGGTCCTTTATGCGTCGAGGATTGGTTGACTAGGTGAGCCAACCAAGCTCCTTCCAGAAGCGCAGAAGCCTCCTGGGGCGTTCACAGGCTTCTAGGAGCGACTTTATATCAGGAATGATACTTGCCCGTTGTGTGGCCACTCCCTCGCATTCCAGGACTACGTGGGCGGCCGTTTCTTCAGCTTCCAGACATCCCCTGCACAGGGGACTGTCCGTCGCATTGATTATGAATAGTTGTCGGTTCAGGGCTAGATGTCCTGTAATAGTTCCGACAACCATTCTGAGTTCCGGTCTGCTAAGACTGATCAATCTGCAGGTGAGTCGTGGTGTGACTTGATTCAGCACCAGTTTGGACTGTCTGCAGCCGGGTGAGTTTTTCCACCTCCGGTTGTGTGCTTCACAGGTCCGTTGCCTGACCCAGCATCGTATTTGGTTAAACGATATGGGCAGGAGTGGCGTTGGGCCAGAGGTTGGGGTTGCCGAGCCCCTCCTTGCCAACTCATCTGCGGCATCGTTCCCGTGTGAGTTACTGTGCCCTTTAATCCATTGGAGGAGTACCCCATTGAATATAGCGAGCTGTTCCAGTGCTTGGTGGCATTCGAAGACAATACCAGAGGTCATTGTGTTGCCCTCCAGTGCCTTTAAGACGGCCATGCTGTCGGATATTATTCGGATGTTGTAGTCCTTGATACCCCTTGACATGGCCGTTGTGGCAGCGTAAGTTATTGCCACACATTCACATTGAAATATGGAACTGTGTTGGCCTAACGCTAGTGATTTGTTTATATTTAGGTCTTGCGAGAAAACTCCGGCTCCAGTTCCTGACCTAGTCTTGGAACCGTCCGTGTAAATTCGGACTTCGTTAATGCCGGATTGATCTCGGTCATTTCCATGTATCTGGATGTAGTATCTTCTTGTGAAGATATGGTGTTTTGGGATTCTATCGCATGGAGCTGCTATCAGTGGTTCGTATTCCACTAATTGATCCCATAATTTGGAGTGCGATCCCTCACTTTTGTGCCATAGACCCAGGTGTTTGAGTCTAATGATCGCCATGGCGGCCTCCTGCTGTATGAATAGATCCAGGGGTGGCAGACCAAGAGCCACCTCCAGTGCGGCAGTAGGCGTTGTGCGCATACAGCCAGTGACCGCGGAACATGGAAGTCGCTGGAATTGCTGCAGTTTGTTTATGACGGTGCTAAGCTCTGTTCTCTGCCACCAGACAACAGCACCGTAAGTGATTATTGGTCTTATGACTGTCCTGTATAGCCATAAAGTGATTTTGGGTGATAGTCCCCAGCTTTTGCCGAGTAGCCGCTTGCATTGGCAGAAAATAATGCAGGCTTTATTCAGTTTTTCATCGAGGTGCATATTCCACAGGAGTTTACTGTCCAGTATTACTCCTAGGTATTTGACCTCTTTGGTAAGAGTAAGTTGTGTTCCAAATAGCTTAGGAAGTCTGAGATTACCTAGGCTGCGTTTGTTTGTGAACATGATCATCTCTGTTTTGGATGGGTTCACTGTCAGGTTGTGTGCTACGCACCATTGTTCCACGATCTTCAGTGCAAGTCTCATTTGATCGCATGTAATGCTCTCAAAAGGACCGCTGATAAGAATAGTAAGATCGTCTGCATAGCCTATTGTGAGGAATCTTTGGTCATTAAGTTGTGCGATGAGCTCATCCACAACAATGTTCCATAGAAGAGGGGAGAGTACACCGCCCTGGGGGCAACCTCTAGCCACCACTCCTCTAGTCACTTCGCTCACAGTGAATTGAATAGCTCTATATCTTAGCATGCTATCGATCCACCCTGAGATTGTGGAATCAACACCATGCCTAGATAGAGCTTGGCTAATGCTGGTGAAGTTGGTCTTGTCAAAGGCTCCCTCGATATCGATAAAGGTAGCCAGTGTTGACCTTTTGTGATTTAGATTGTCTTCTATATATGAAACAACTCGATGTAGGGCAGATTCTGTTGATTTACCCATCGAGTATGCGTGTTGATTGAGGTGTAGAGGGTGACTGACTAACGCAGTTTCCCTGATTTCCCTATCTATTAGCCTCTCGAGAACCTTTAGTAGAAAAGATGTGAGACTAATAGGTCGGTGTGATTTGGGTTGTGTGTAGTCACCTTTACCAGGTTTGGGGATGAAGACTACTTTGACTTCTCTCCATTTCAAGGGGATGTACTGATGCGCCAGGCAGCCCCTATAAATTTTTACAAGATGGTCCAGTAGTGTCATATCACACCATCTCAGTAGGCCTGGGAAGACACCATCTAGTCCTGGCGCCTTGAATGGTAGGAAGCTGTTAATTGCCCATCTTAGTTTGTCATGATTGACAACTTTGCGGGCCGTATCCCAGTCTGTATCATCTGGTGGTTTTTCCCATCTGTCTTCCCATTTTTCCATCACATCTGAAATGCGACATCCAGGGAAGTGTGTTTTTAATAACAGCTCTGAGGCTTCCGAGTCTGTTTTGGTATACTCACCATCAGGCTTTTTCAGTGAGCCAAGATTGTGATCGCCTCTACTACACAGTATGCTTTTGACTCTATTAGCCTGGTTGTTGTTTTCTATGTTAGTACAGAAGTTTCTCCAGCACTCAGTTTTCCTGGTTCTGATTCTCTTCTTATATTGTTGTCGGGCCTGCGTGTAGGCATCCCAATGTTGGTCTAATCGCGAGTTTTTTGCTTTATTGAACAACTTTCTCACTTTACGACGTAGTCTTTCCAGTTCCGGACCCCACCATTGGTGTTTGTTCTGTGGTCCAGTTCTGGGTGTGGAAAGTGGGCATGTTTGTTCAAAGCTATCGATCAGTGTCTGTGTAAGGTTGACAACATGACTGTCAATGTCCTTAACAGTCCCCGTAGCATATGTTGGGTTGATGCTTCGCAGATTCTCCGCAGTAAGATGTTCATACCGTTTCCGGTCCATCGTGCGGGGATTCCGTCGGGGATCGGGTAGTTTAAGTTTCATTTCAAAGTTAAATTTGATCCAGCGATGGTCTGAGCACGATGCTTCGTTCGAAACATGCCAGTTCGATATGTGTTGCGATGCGTGCTCACTTGCTAAAGTAAGATCAATTATAGTTTGGGCCCTGGATGTGACAAATGTCGGCTCCGAGCCCACGTTGATAATGTTAAGGTTAGTTGATAATAGGAACGATACAAATTCCTCACCTCTCCGGTTGTTGCTCCTGCTGCCCCACAGCGCATGGTGCGCGTTGGTGTCGGCAGAGATGATCAGCTCCAGACCCTCACGCTCGCAGTGGTGTGCCAGCGCAGCCAGCTCCGGAGTGGGGATGTCAGCATCGCCCGGCAAGTAGGCTGATGCTATCACCACGTCAGGAAGGTTTGATGAGGGTTCCTTTAACCTAATAGAGGTAAGGTCTCTGGAACAGAACTCGGTCATTAAGGTAGTACACGCATGTTTTGGTGTATAAATACAAGTGCGCGGGTTATCAATGGTAGTGTTGAGAAGTATCTTACCTCCAATATTGTTTAGACCGCAGATCCTGCCCTTCCTAATCCACGGCTCCTGGATTAGGGCTACGGTGTTGGTTTTTACCTCCAGCTCTCTGCGTAGGTTAGCCGTTGCTGTATGGCTGTGCTGGAGGTTGGTTTGGATGGCTATAAGGGTGTTATGGGGGGGTGCAGACAGCGCCATCATCGCTGTTCAGCATGTCCTCTATGTCGTCGAGGTCACTCTCGCCCACCGGTAGGTCCTTCAACTCCTCAGGAGGTGGACCCCGGCAGGCTGTCTCCTCAACGGGCATCAGAGGATCCCCTCCATTGCCGTCCTTACGGTGTTGTGGGGCCGATTCTGGCTCCTCGTCTGGGTTAGTTGGTGGGGCGGGACGTTCATCGAGGAAGCGAACGTAGAGGTTACCCAGTTTGTAGTATACTCTACGCTCGCTAGCCTTGAGCTTCACGACGTCCTCTTCTGGGATGCCGAGCACTAGGAAGAGACATTTCTTTTCCTCCTGCGCCTCGGCATGGTAGAGGGCCCAGTTGGCCACATTGTACTGGCTATTCTGATACCTTAGCCTCGTTTGTATACGGACCAGTGTATCATCTGGTCCGATTTGTGGTACCAGGAGTCCAGCCTTGATCCTTCTCGGGATCTCAGACTGCCTCCTGACGACCAGTTTGGTGCCTTCACGTGGTGATGGGATCCTTACCAGGGATCGGCGAAGCCACTGTAGGGCATATTCGTCATTGCACCACATCTTAAGGGCGCCCTCACTGTAGAAGGCCTTGCCCCTAAACTGTGGCGCAGCGACGGGTGCGCTTGACGTGCCGGGCGAGAAGATCTCCTCATCTAGCACGCCCTGCAGCTGGCCCTCGATGTCCTCTGCCTGTGCCTTGGTGAGGTCGTGGTAAGGCTCCAGCATGACCGCGACGCAAAGGTCATTCGCCTTTAGTGCGTCGGAGTAACTCGTGGAGCCGGTCTTTGGCAGCGGTTTGAATCGCTTGCCACTGCCCTGGGGAGTGCGAGACTCGTCCGGGCGAGTTCTTTTGACGGGCTTTGTTTCACTCGAAGGTTTCCCTCCACGTGTCGCTCGTCTTGCCCGTTTACCCTGTCCAGGTTGACCCTGCCTAGAGGGTACTTTGGCCGCTACAGGCGTCTTGGCAGGTGGCGCCCCCACAGGAGTACACTTCCCCGTGGCTTGACTTTCGTCTTCGCCTCGGGGCAGCACATCACTGGCGGGGGCAACGTGGGCCCCTTCGGGCCCTTCAGCGACTTCAAGCCGCTTACTTCCACCCGAGGTCAGACACCGTGCTTGCCTTTCCACTCGGGCTTTCGCCCTGTTGGCGTTACGGGTCTTCTTGGACGGGTTCGGTTTTTTCGACGCTCTCTTCTTTGTCCTTACCAGGCTCCAGCCGGTTTCTTCCAGGCCGGGTCCCGCAGGTACGGGCATTGCTGCCCTCAAAGAGGAGAGGTCGATGGTCGACACTGGCTCCGTATTCTGGTTAGACACCAGAGGTGTCGCCAGAGTCGTGGATGGCGCTGCGGTCGGGTTGTTTGCCTGAGCAGCAGCCGAAGGTGTGTTTGCCGGATTCACCCTTGGGTTGTTCACCCTGGGGTCAGCCGGTTGGTGGTTTAGCCTGGCACTTGGGTTGTTCACCCTCGGTGCCGGCTTGGTGGTTTTTTTTGTACGTGTGTTTTTAGTATCCATGATGTGTTTGGTATACTATTCATCTCCTTGTCCTTCCACCCTCCTTGGAGCCCTCAAGTGGGGACGCCGCGGCAGAAGGCACACGACGCCAGAAGTAACAAGGAAATATAGAGCTCCCTCCCTGGCAGAAGGCAGGCCGAACTAGGTAGGAAGACTTGGTCGTCCCACCCGTCGTCCACCCCCACCAAGGAAGAGCTCTCGCCCAGCAGCCCTCTGACGGGATACTACAGCCGATTGACCAAAGGTGGCTAGCCTTCAGCCTCCCGTGTAAAGAGAAATCCAGGCCGAAGCAGTGTGTTGCCTTTCAGCTCAACTACCAGGATCCCTTCATCCTCCCTTACGGGTCCCCGCACACGGCACAAACATGCGGGTGGTTGCCCCCCCTCCCCCTCACTCTCAGTCTTTGTTGATAGTGAGGCCGCAGGCACCAACCACTTAGTGTCCGCAGTAGGTGTGGATGGGATAGGAAATGGGAAAGGATAGGTTTTGTGGGATGGAATTGCGTCTGGGTGTTTCTGTTATATCTGTTTCGTAGGGAATCAGACCTAAAACAGGCGGCAACCACGGGAAGGATGACACCCAGACTTGCCATGGGGATCTACACGACTGTTGCGCTCTCCCCCATGACCATTCGCCGTGCACGCCCTCCGGACAGGAGGGCGTACCAGGATTGGATCTGCTCCAGGCGATCTTGGCCTATTGGAGCACACCCAACCCCGCCCAAGTTCGTTGCAAATGAATTGGCTTGAAATTGTACTTTAAAACCATTTTATGGTTCAACGCGAGATTATTGGCAAATATTGCCATGGAATTAATTTCGTTCAATTATAATTATCTTCTCTGCGATATTTTATTAATATCGTCGTATAAACAACCTACTAGTTTTGGTGACATAATATATTTTCTGCTTCGTTGGGCTATAGAAAACGTATCAAGGATAATGGGATAATCAATGTGGAACGTCCCATGTTGTATTTTCTAGGTTACACCCGTATTTCCCAGTGTACACCTCCTGACCGAACTTTTTGTGGTTAGGTGGTACCACAAAAGTAGGTACCATTGAGAGGGCAATATTGAATATTGAGGTTTCCACGTTACTAATAAAAAAAACACAGTTTTTAGCATACCTTTGATATAAAATTTATTTTAAATCCCCATGGAACTACCATAGCTATTATTTGTCCTCTATAAAAAATATCATTGAATTAGCTCTATTTTTATAATAGAAAACCTTTTAAAATGTGATTTTTTTAAGAAAATTGAAAATATTACTAACTATTTATTATTTGACTGCCTCGGTGCAGTGATAGTGTATGCGAGTGCTGTTCGGACCAATTGTTTGTATGATCTGCAAATATTTGTTTCGTAGTTTCGGTGTTTTCTATGTATAATATGCATATAGGTACTTACAAAAAAAGTATAATATATATTCTAGCAGTGAATCTAGCTTTCATAGTATCTACAGGCTCTGCTTAGTGTGTGTCAGATCTCCAAAAATATTATTATTATTTATATAAGCTATTGCGCCTACCAAATAAAATTGTATTATTCTCCAGTCAAACAAGTATTTCGGTATTCAAAACCATGCAAGTCAATATACAAATTGACTTTAATACTATTGTTAGTAAATAAGTGAACATAAACACAGCAATTGACTGTGTGCATTCGTACACAGGAACGGAGAGTCCCATCGATCTGCTAATACACATAGGATGTTGTTGATGCAGCCGCGCTATCGTGACGGCTTTGAAGCGTACCGCTTACGCATAACCGCAGCAAAGCCGTTCACCGTAGCCTTGGCAAACATGCCTCGAGTACTACAAAATCGAGACAACCCCATCAGCACCTACGTTCCCTGTCAACATCAGCCGTCTCTAAAGTCATCGGTAAAAGGTATAGAAAAAATCTTAAGCATCATACGATGGATTCTGCTTTCAATCGAAAATACCATAATATGTAGAATTGCTATAAAAATGTAAACTATTGACACTAGTATCCAGGCATTACTCAAGGTTATGATAGTGCATGGAATATGCAATAATGGAAATGACGCTTAATCTGATAAATACGCGTAAACTCTGGTACGTAGTAGCTAGAACGGAAGGTATGCGGGGATTGCGTGCTGCAAAGTATAAAACTAACTAGTCTCTATAACTAGTAACTAAGTCTCTTATTATAACACACATTTTGCCGTGATTGACATTTTTGCTGATTTATATTAATTAAGATCCAAGAATAATATTATTGTACTTGTAACTAATTTACTTGTAATTCTTATAACTGTTTGCAATACAAATAGAGTGACAGCGTCCACACCTCACTCTTATTTTCTTTACTCTAATATTTAATCGCGGATAACGATGTAGATAGGTATGTTAAATTAATTTTTTATTGAAACATATATGTATGTGTTTTTTGTTCCAAGTCAATATAATAGGTATATTTCTAAAAAAAAATATAAAATATTGAAAATATTTTACATCTCACTATCAATAATTATATTGATTGCCAATGTAAATAATGGGAAGTTTTTTATGTTTCATAATGTTTGCAGAAAAAATAATATTCTTGTAAGTAGTAATTAATAAAAATATTCATACGACAACATAATTTAATCTCTCTTTTAATGAATAATACATTATAAGGTTTAAAATTTATTATAACAAGCTAGTTATTCAGTTGCCTAATAAAACACTACTTATCGAAAATAAAATACAAAACTGATGTTACAAAAGGAAATGAGGTACTCGTAAGTAATAAATTATCGAATATCCTTCAAGCTACTGTGACAGTCTCTGCTTCTAGCTGCAGAAATTTGCAACTTTTCTTTGCGTAAAATCCATTTCCGTGAAAAATGCATCGAGCGGGTGCTTTTGTCTTTTCGGGTTAAAAGTCACGTACCGTAGACTGTTACGGTTACGAAACTCTTATCTCGTGACACATATACATTATGAAAGCAAGAGGTATGGAGAATATAATAATAATAAAGAGCCTAGACCAACATCTTCAGAGGCTCGCGTTAGGCACTTGGATTAAGGGCCTGATGCAGAGAGCAGTTCTTCTCGATACGGCACGTGTTGTGAGCAGGTTTCTGTGTCTGAAGTCCTAACCACCGATATCTTGGTCCCTGTACCCGATATCGATAGAACATTTTTTTTATATTTTAAATGTATTTTTTTGTACATAAATATATTTAAAAATGTAATTTATATGTATATTTAATGAAATAAAGATAATAATAATAATATTTATTTAGATAAAGAGTACAATAATTTATAATAAATGGTTCATATAGAATAAAGAGTGGCTATTTATTTGAAATTTTCGTTTGTCACTTTTAATTATTATTTAGTTCTTTCCTTTTAAAATAGTTTTCTGTAGTCCTGTTTAGTACTCGTATAGTTTCTTTTAAAAAAGTGTAAGTTAAATTGTACGTAAGTGGTAAAGAATTTTAGAAAATAGTTACTGTTAAATTATCGGCGATCGTACTTGGTTTTTATCATTAATTTCTTAGTGATAAAGATTTTCGAAACCAAATGCGTGAATTTCTAAACATTCCCAAATCAGCATAGGTTTGCCTATGACATAATCTCATCCCGACCTAACCACAACTAACTAAGAAGTCTATACTTTCTAATAAAAGAGAACTTTAAATTGGATTGAAAAGGAAAACATGCATTTAAAAAAAAACAGGGAGCAAAGGCAAACTTGAATAAAACTTAATTTATTCGGCATATTTTTATCGTAATAACTCTCATTGTTAACACGATTTCACACTTAGTTAGAACAATAATCTTAAAGCAATTTAATTCATAGAATATACGATTTTCGAGGACGATTTAGAATTTACTTCTTCAAAAAAAATAGAACTATTGAAGTGGGCATAAGACAGAGCTGGTAAACCTATAGATATATAAAATTACTGGGTACCATTTCACAAAGACATTCCTTAGAGAACCCGTCGTACATGGATTATGTTTCTACATTTCCAATAGAACAAAAGAATGCTTCAGTAGTTTTTTATGCTTTCCTTTCGGCTATTTCCAATATACACTTTCCGTTTATAACAGTAGGCGTCTCTTATAATATTTTTATTAAATTCTGGTACTTAAGTTTATTTTTTAAACATAACGCCCGCATTTTGAATATATATCCTGTGCCGCGAGGACTTTACATACATACATGAAATGGACACAAAGAATACCCAGACGTATAACAAATTTCTGAATCACACAAAGTGTTGTCCCATGTGGGATCGAACCCACAACACTCAACGCAATTTGAAGCGGCGTGGCGAACGCTTAAACCACTCCGTGCAGTCGATTTCACAATTGAAAATTATTTTCATTCAATATCGGAGAATATAAATAAGTGCGATCGTTTAAAGTAGCAATTAAATATTCTTTTTTGGTTTATTACCGGTTATTTGGCTGCAAATATTTTTGCGTTTCTTTAACAGTGAATATTGAGTGAAAAATTGAAGAGGAAACTTAATCGCTCGACTGAAATGAAATCGTAAAGTATAACGACTTGTTCGTATCCAAATGAAATAACTTTAGCCTATTATTGTAAACAATTACTTGAGGGCTCATAATCACTCACTTTACGAGGAACAGGATATTGAGATGTCTAACTTTTGCGTCAACAAGGCAGTTTGATGTAGTTTGTCCAAGTTAGACAAGCAGAGGTTCCAATATTTATGACAACTTCGCCGCTTGAATGCAAACATAAAGTTCAAAACTAGCTTAACCCCTTTTAAGAGCTCTCATATAACCGGAAATCTACACAATTTGGTAAAGTAGAATAGTTGCGCTTCAGTATTAGCATTTCACTTACTTATGTAGCATCTGCCTCACTTTGACTTCGGTGGTCCTACTATAAGAAATTGATCCAAAGGAATGTGTGGATGGTGGTATAACATACGTTCTTTCATGATCGCTTACTAATAGTTTTATTAATAAAATTTATTTAACTTTAGAAGAAAATAACAGTGTGTAAATACATTACTCTACTGTTATTAATCTACTGTTCTATCAGTCAAAAAATCTTCTTGCTACACGGTAACTGGATACTTCTGGGTCACGATTTAATCCTTTCATATATTTCACGTATGTTTCAGATCCAGGATAAACAAGTCTGTAATTACATGTTTTGAAATAAGAATACATTTATTGTGTACACAAATGAGCGACTAAACTAACTAAGTCAAACCAATTTACGTCATATAATACTTAATGGTGTAATGGATAGTTAATTTTAACTGAATTTTAAATTGGACATAAGAAATTCAAAGATTGGGTCAATCGCCTGAAGTAATGAAAAAAATACGTACTCTACTTGAGGGGCGCGGGTTTTAGCGTCTTCTATTGCTTTTATTTCAGGATCCATAGCTTCTTGTTTTTTTATTTTATCCATACGTTTGTACCTCTCTTCGTCAGACCAATCGGCGAATTGATTCGGTCCTACTTTTTCCGTAGCCCCGACATTAATCTTATTTATTGACCTTAATGTTTGTACAAAATTTAAAAATCTTTGGTAGTAATCGTCGTCATCTTTAAATTTTCTATGGAAACGTCGAATAAAATTTTTATAAAGTGCTTTTGCGTTTTGTACGTCAAAGTTCGGTCCATTATTATAATTATTTACCTGGGCTGTTATACGCTCGACACAACACGTGAAATGAAATACAATATACATCAATGCTATGTACTGTTTCATGGTAGCGAATTCCAATCGTTATGACAAATCCAGTGGATGTGGTACAAAATTGCTTCTCTTATCTGTAAAAACACATGCGTGAAATTTCAATAAAAAACGCAATCTCCGACCCTTATCTGCAAATGTCATCTCAAAGAGTTGGCACAATCGTAAAAACTACAACTGAATGCCGTGAACTTCTTTTGGGATATCATAATTACCATGATAACACGCCTCCGGCTCGGGCGGTCGACCCTTTCTCTGTCGTAGCTCTGGCGGTCGACTGTTGCAAACCTGGGACCAGAACAAGATTACTTGCGATTTTGTTAGATCTCTATTTTGTATAAAAGATTATTTTATCATTTTAAACCTCATAAAGTCTGCAACACCACCGTTTAGGAACAGCAAATTTTAATTTACATGTCTTTTTTTTTTGAGCTAATAAATAAAAAGTAACATTCTTACTAAAGTAAATTAACAACACTTACTATGTTAGTTTTATAGTCACGATATATAGATTATTACTATTATAATTACGTTTCAGCAGTTTCCTCAAAAGAAACGAATTTAGTGCTGTGAAAGCAATTTAGTCCATATTAGGATTTGTTCCTATGACATTGAGGCACCCGCATTTGTCAATGAAATATCTCAGAAGCAATAGAAACGTACCCATCCGTTCTGCGATCGTTGGTCGTTCCTCACGAAGGATGTTTGCCAAATAAATGGATATAAATGTATCGCAGGAAAGAGACGGAATTGAATAGACTGTGACCGGAATACACAGTGTAGTGTTATATTAATTTTAAACCACGCCTTAGTCGTAGCGTATATGAAGGTATCTCAATAAATGAAGACTTTGCAACTACATCATTTTTAGCAAATCTTTTTCTTCTTCCTTTGAACTTTTTCCCAAACTAGGTTGAGGTCGGATTTTTAAGTTTTTAAGTCTACTACTATACGGCTGAACTTCAATTTATTCGCATAGTGACTGCCGTGAGACCTCATTTATAATTTTTAGCAATTAAAAAACAATTAATACTTGTAATGATACTTAGTAGATACTATTTGTCTGTAATATATGTATGTATATGTCAGTTATACTTGGTTTCTATGTTTTTATTATGTTGTTTTCTGTGAGTGTATCTGATAAATGTATTTCCTTTCATTTCTTTCTTTCTTTCTTTAATGTTATGATGGCAGTAAAATTTATCCAGATTTTACATCAGCATTACATGCTCTGCTACGCATTATAAATTTTACTCAGAGTATTTTTAAGTTACTAGATGATAGCATATCTTACAAGATAAGTTACTTAATACGTAAATCTGACTCTTAATTTCAACTAGTCCCCTTGTACTAAAAAAGCTAAGATAAACCTTTTTCTTTCCAATGTAACACGAAAACACTCCAATATCACCTCTCTAACGACCAAGATAATGTTCTACAAAGTTTCAAATCCAACAAATTCCCAATCAAATTCACATACCACGAAAAATTCAGAGAATATCTTTTGAGAGCCATTAGGTTTTACGAGTCGCTGAAACAGCTCTGTAAGTGCAGTTTTGGCGGGTCAGCGTGAGTGGTGACCAGCTAATGTTATAAAAGTACGTCCCTTTCGTTGTACCTGGGACAGACACCTAATTTTTTTTATTATTTGAGTCCTCATTTTGTTAGGTGAATTTTTTGAGAACTGATGACTTCACTCATATTTTTGACTGAAATGTTTTCCCTAAACATAAAACATCGACATAGGAAATCATTTTTTTTTTTTTATAATAGATATGTATATAATAATGAAGCCACTGTCACATGGTGTACAAGCAAATCAAATAACATTCATATCAGTCGGTAAGGTATTAAGATATTATCTAGCGTATTCTATTTTCTACACAAAATCAACTCTAACTAAAAAGACACACGTATTTTAATCAGATATGATTTTGTGTTACCCGGGCTACTATTTCTGTTTCTATTACCGTTCCCAATTTGTTATTATTAAAGGTACTTCGATATACTCGTACGGACAGATACTAAGTCCGTGTGCACGTGCTAATTGCGTGTTTACGATGAAGAGGATATTTCCTGTTGACAGAGTCGCAATAAGTTGGCCAACAGGTATAATCTTTCATGTAAAAGTTTTTGTGGTAATGGTTTAAATTAGGTGATTGGCAGGCTTTAAGGTTCACATCAACAGCTTTTCATAGTCCAGTGCTGGACATAGGCCTCTCCTTAGAAAGAAGGTTTTAGCCTACTATAAGGTTCAGTCCATAAAAGAGTTGAAACATTGTCAGATGTACAATTCACGAATATAATAGTAAAAAAAAGTTAGAAACATGAAACTTCACATATTACATTTTTTTCAACTACCTACTTATAATGATTATGAGTAAACACTTCGATACTGACTTCATTAAGTACTAAATCAAACTATTAAGTACTTAATAAAGTAAGTAATGCAAATTTCAGTCAAAATCGGCACCTATCAACTTATTAAGTATCTGCTTTATACAGCTCAATATACAGCAGAAGACGGTAATAGTTTTAGAAGACAGTATATATCTAGATACGAGTAGTGTTGCACTTTTAATAAAATTAATAAAAGTACTAATCACTATACGTTCTAAGAATACGTATAAGAAAAGGCTTTCACAATAAGCATCTTCAATTTTTAATCCTGTAAGTTCTTTTAGCATTCTTAGTAACACCATAAATATTTTCAAATAGTATTTAGTCTTAGTCTAAAACGTACAACATTGTTAAAAATTATAATCAAAATGATCGATGATCCTAGATTGAATTTGTAACCTCATATCTGAATCTCACAAACCACATGGTCCTATTGTCGTTACTCCATTACGCATGAAAAACATTAAAATTTATTGAATAAAAACAGTTGACGTTCTCTTGGTTCTCCAAAATCTTACTACACGGAAAATACCTTATTATCTCTTCATCTATAAACGGTTGGATCGGTTTTCATTTATGTGCAGTTTTCGCTTAAAGTTTGTTCAATAAGATACTTTACTTACAGCGGACCCGCGCCAACCTTTAATGGGGTATTAAATCCTTTTAAGAAAAGTGTTTTAATTAATTCATATTAATCCGAAGGCAACAGTAAACAACACGTAAATTTACTAAATTTTATTCAATCGGTAAGTGCCATCAAAGGAATTTCAATTTTACGTTTTTAACTTCCACTCCTAAGCTGAATATAATGCTAGCCTCTTAAGCTGCATCTCTTTTATGACGACGTGTGGTCTGTAAAAGCGTAAATGATAGCAATATTATCACATTTAAATTGAGTTATTACCCTTAAGATAGAGACGGAATAACGTATCCTATAACGGTGTTCTAATTTTGTAATTTGACAGAACTAAAAGTAGGTTTTACACTGAAAATGCTGAATGAATAAGTGTGATAACAGACACAAATCACAGTCACTCCTTGGAAAAGCGCCTCCATCGGATGCGAAACTAGTCGGATATCCCCAAAACATACACAAGATTATTCGGGTGAGATTTGTGCAAGAAATAAAACTATTTGAGCCACTCTAACCGAAAGAATCCTAGTAACCCTTTACCAACTAATCTGGGCGAGCAAAGGTATGTCCCGGTGGTAGTGTAGTATAAATACGAAAGGAAATATGTTTGTTTGATCGTAATGACATTTTGAAAAGAGGTAGATTTCGTCTCAGGAAGGACTATCTGCTGTCTTAAAAGTGACACTTGGCTACTTTTATGAGTTAGGCACCCGCAAGACTCACATGTGCACATATTGGAGTGGGAATTATTGGTGGACGTGTGGTTCCACGGCCCACGTATGCAACTGCATGCCACTATCTACATCTATGAGTTAGGTACAGGGGCGGGGTTCCGTGCAGTCGGCTAGGTATGAAACGCACCTCCATAAATTTTATTATTATTTAACTTTAAACTAGGTAGAATTTTCTTTTTTATAAAGTAGTCTTCTTTAAATGTAAATTTGTACGTGTTAGTACAAAACGAGCGGCACTTTTATTGACATTGATTATATTATTTCTATGTTCGTCTTTCAGGGCAATTGCAATTGCAAAACACATTGCAAAGTTAAGTAATCCTAGCCTGGTCAGTCTATGGATGAGTGACCATTCTTAACACATTGAGACCCCTCCGTGCCTCGGAGAGCGCGTTAAGCAGTACGTTTGCCATACGAACAACTGTGGCAATGGTTACGGGTAGCTGGAGCCCTCAAAAGTCCTCCTAGTCTTTCTACAGAACTTCGATATCGTCTGGTACTTGGGTTGCGAAGGTCTGATTGAAGTTCAGGCGTATTGTAGTAGATATAACGCCGGCCCAAATTTAGTTTGGGAAAAAGGCTTGCAGGAAGATTTGTCATTCAAGTAGTACACTGATTTTGATCATTGTTTATTGTTATGACAAATCCAGTGGATGTGGTACAAAATTGCTTCTCTTATCTGTAAAAACACATGCGTGAAATTTCAATAAAAAACGCAATCTCCGACCCTTATCTGCAAATGTCATCTCAAAGAGTTGGCACAATCGTAAAAACTACAACTGAATGCCGTGAACTTCTTTTGGGATATCATAATTACCATGATAACACGCCTCCGGCTCGGGCGGTCGACCCTTTCTCTGTCGTAGCTCTGGCGGTCGACTGTTGCAAACCTGGGACCAGAACAAGATTACTTGCGATTTTGTTAGATCTCTATTTTGTATAAAAGATTATTTTATCATTTTAAACCTCATAAAGTCTGCAACACCACCGTTTAGGAACAGCAAATTTTAATTTACATGTCTTTTTTTTTTGAGCTAATAAATAAAAAGTAACATTCTTACTAAAGTAAATTAACAACACTTACTATGTTAGTTTTATAGTCACGATATATAGATTATTACTATTATAATTACGTTTCAGCAGTTTCCTCAAAAGAAACGAATTTAGTGCTGTGAAAGCAATTTAGTCCATATTAGGATTTGTTCCTATGACATTGAGGCACCCGCATTTGTCAATGAAATATCTCAGAAGCAATAGAAACGTACCCATCCGTTCTGCGATCGTTGGTCGTTCCTCACGAAGGATGTTTGCCAAATAAATGGATATAAATGTATCGCAGGAAAGAGACGGAATTGAATAGACTGTGACCGGAATACACAGTGTAGTGTTATATTAATTTTAAACCACGCCTTAGTCGTAGCGTATATGAAGGTATCTCAATAAATGAAGACTTTGCAACTACATCATTTTTAGCAAATCTTTTTCTTCTTCCTTTGAACTTTTTCCCAAACTAGGTTGAGGTCGGATTTTTAAGTTTTTAAGTCTACTACTATACGGCTGAACTTCAATTTATTCGCATAGTGACTGCCGTGAGACCTCATTTATAATTTTTAGCAATTAAAAAACAATTAATACTTGTAATGATACTTAGTAGATACTATTTGTCTGTAATATATGTATGTATATGTCAGTTATACTTGGTTTCTATGTTTTTATTATGTTGTTTTCTGTGAGTGTATCTGATAAATGTATTTCCTTTCATTTCTTTCTTTCTTTCTTTAATGTTATGATGGCAGTAAAATTTATCCAGATTTTACATCAGCATTACATGCTCTGCTACGCATTATAAATTTTACTCAGAGTATTTTTAAGTTACTAGATGATAGCATATCTTACAAGATAAGTTACTTAATACGTAAATCTGACTCTTAATTTCAACTAGTCCCCTTGTACTAAAAAAAGCTAAGATAAACCTTTTTCTTTCCAATGTAACACGAAAACACTCCAATATCACCTCTCTAACGACCAAGATAATGTTCTACAAAGTTTCAAATCCAACAAATTCCCAATCAAATTCACATACCACGAAAAATTCAGAGAATATCTTTTGAGAGCCATTAGGTTTTACGAGTCGCTGAAACAGCTCTGTAAGTGCAGTTTTGGCGGGTCAGCGTGAGTGGTGACCAGCTAATGTTATAAAAGTACGTCCCTTTCGTTGTACCTGGGACAGACACCTAATTTTTTTTATTATTTGAGTCCTCATTTTGTTAGGTGAATTTTTTGAGAACTGATGACTTCACTCATATTTTTGACTGAAATGTTTTCCCTAAACATAAAACATCGACATAGGAAATCATTTTTTTTTTTTTATAATAGATATGTATATAATAATGAAGCCACTGTCACATGGTGTACAAGCAAATCAAATAACATTCATATCAGTCGGTAAGGTATTAAGATATTATCTAGCGTATTCTATTTTCTACACAAAATCAACTCTAACTAAAAAGACACACGTATTTTAATCAGATATGATTTTGTGTTACCCGGGCTACTATTTCTGTTTCTATTACCGTTCCCAATTTGTTATTATTAAAGGTACTTCGATATACTCGTACGGACAGATACTAAGTCCGTGTGCACGTGCTAATTGCGTGTTTACGATGAAGAGGATATTTCCTGTTGACAGAGTCGCAATAAGTTGGCCAACAGGTATAATCTTTCATGTAAAAGTTTTTGTGGTAATGGTTTAAATTAGGTGATTGGCAGGCTTTAAGGTTCACATCAACAGCTTTTCATAGTCCAGTGCTGGACATAGGCCTCTCCTTAGAAAGAAGGTTTTAGCCTACTATAAGGTTCAGTCCATAAAAGAGTTGAAACATTGTCAGATGTACAATTCACGAATATAATAGTAAAAAAAGTTAGAAACATGAAACTTCACATATTACATTTTTTTCAACTACCTACTTATAATGATTATGAGTAAACACTTCGATACTGACTTCATTAAGTACTAAATCAAACTATTAAGTACTTAATAAAGTAAGTAATGCAAATTTCAGTCAAAATCGGCACCTATCAACTTATTAAGTATCTGCTTTATACAGCTCAATATACAGCAGAAGACGGTAATAGTTTTAGAAGACAGTATATATCTAGATACGAGTAGTGTTGCACTTTTAATAAAATTAATAAAAGTACTAATCACTATACGTTCTAAGAATACGTATAAGAAAAGGCTTTCACAATAAGCATCTTCAATTTTTAATCCTGTAAGTTCTTTTAGCATTCTTAGTAACACCATAAATATTTTCAAATAGTATTTAGTCTTAGTCTAAAACGTACAACATTGTTAAAAATTATAATCAAAATGATCGATGATCCTAGATTGAATTTGTAACCTCATATCTGAATCTCACAAACCACATGGTCCTATTGTCGTTACTCCATTACGCATGAAAAACATTAAAATTTATTGAATAAAAACAGTTGACGTTCTCTTGGTTCTCCAAAATCTTACTACACGGAAAATACCTTATTATCTCTTCATCTATAAACGGTTGGATCGGTTTTCATTTATGTGCAGTTTTCGCTTAAAGTTTGTTCAATAAGATACTTTACTTACAGCGGACCCGCGCCAACCTTTAATGGGGTATTAAATCCTTTTAAGAAAAGTGTTTTAATTAATTCATATTAATCCGAAGGCAACAGTAAACAACACGTAAATTTACTAAATTTTATTCAATCGGTAAGTGCCATCAAAGGAATTTCAATTTTACGTTTTTAACTTCCACTCCTAAGCTGAATATAATGCTAGCCTCTTAAGCTGCATCTCTTTTATGACGACGTGTGGTCTGTAAAAGCGTAAATGATAGCAATATTATCACATTTAAATTGAGTTATTACCCTTAAGATAGAGACGGAATAACGTATCCTATAACGGTGTTCTAATTTTGTAATTTGACAGAACTAAAAGTAGGTTTTACACTGAAAATGCTGAATGAATAAGTGTGATAACAGACACAAATCACAGTCACTCCTTGGAAAAGCGCCTCCATCGGATGCGAAACTAGTCGGATATCCCCAAAACATACACAAGATTATTCGGGTGAGATTTGTGCAAGAAATAAAACTATTTGAGCCACTCTAACCGAAAGAATCCTAGTAACCCTTTACCAACTAATCTGGGCGAGCAAAGGTATGTCCCGGTGGTAGTGTAGTATAAATACGAAAGGAAATATGTTTGTTTGATCGTAATGACATTTTGAAAAGAGGTAGATTTCGTCTCAGGAAGGACTATCTGCTGTCTTAAAAGTGACACTTGGCTACTTTTATGAGTTAGGCACCCGCAAGACTCACATGTGCACATATTGGAGTGGGAATTATTGGTGGACGTGTGGTTCCACGGCCCACGTATGCAACTGCATGCCACTATCTACATCTATGAGTTAGGTACAGGGGCGGGGTTCCGTGCAGTCGGCTAGGTATGAAACGCACCTCCATAAATTTTATTATTATTTAACTTTAAACTAGGTAGAATTTTCTTTTTTATAAAGTAGTCTTCTTTAAATGTAAATTTGTACGTGTTAGTACAAAACGAGCGGCACTTTTATTGACATTGATTATATTATTTCTATGTTCGTCTTTCAGGGCAATTGCAATTGCAAAACACATTGCAAAGTTAAGTAATCCTAGCCTGGTCAGTCTATGGATGAGTGACCATTCTTAACACATTGAGACCCCTCCGTGCCTCGGAGAGCGCGTTAAGCAGTACGTTTGCCATACGAACAACTGTGGCAATGGTTACGGGTAGCTGGAGCCCTCAAAAGTCCTCCTAGTCTTTCTACAGAACTTCGATATCGTCTGGTACTTGGGTTGCGAAGGTCTGATTGAAGTTCAGGCGTATTGTAGTAGATATAACGCCGGCCCAAATTTAGTTTGGGAAAAAGGCTTGCAGGAAGATTTGTCATTCAAGTAGTACACTGATTTTGATCATTGTTTAACAATAAAATGCAGGAGGTGCGTATTAGGTACCACAATTAAATATTATTTATATTATTTTATTGAGACATTAAAAAGGAGATGTGAAAACCTCCCATACAAATTCGGCCCGCAGCAGCCACTAATGAAAAGAAGTTTGTTGTAAAGATAAATATTAATTATATTATTCTGTTAAATAGTTAGTTACCTAACAGTTAAGGTTTTACAGATCTAAGGTTTTTTTTGCACAGAAAGTCATCATCCTGTCTTCAAATTCCATCCATTCCATCAATTAAGTGAATTTCCATATGAATTATGCTAGTTATTATCTACAGGAAACTACAAAATGCTAACTACAATTAATTTTAACAGTAAAATAATTGTAATCAAGCTTGCAGTCGGCAATATGACGAAAAACCAAAACTAAATTTAACGAGCAAACAGACAATGGCGATTAGAAACGAGACAGCCGGTGCTGCTGTTTTTGTGCCAATTTGGAAAAATGTAAATGGAAAAATTTATGAGGTAATCAATACTTAATGAGTAAAATAAATAACTGTCCGGTTTTCCCCTTGTTTGTCTTAGTTTGGAAGACGTCCGGGAACCGTCCGGGCGGGGTTCAACCCGTTCCCATAACTGGCACTGCACTAGTAACTAATATTGGGTTTGTCTATCTTTTATTTAATACCTAAGAAGGTTAAAAAATAAAGCAAAATTACTCACCTGTCGTCACAAGAACGATTAAACACACTATTTCATGTAAACAAAAGAGGCAAAAATTAAAGTTTTCTTCTATCAAGTAAGGAGTAAAATATATTTTTATCAAGATATAAGTCAATGAAAAAAGTATTGAAATGTCCAGGGTGAAACCTTCAAAATCCGGGGAACTTACGCTTCCGGTCCTGGGGGGCAGGTTTGAGAGATGGCAGCCCTACCTGTAGTGTGCTGTAGAAATACTATTTACAGAAATTTATTTAATAGGTCAAATCTTTAAATATTTTTTATCATCAACATTATTTGTCAAACAAATGTAGTGTTGAACCATTTGTACAGTACCGACTGATTACCGTACTAATCTTAGGATTGGCAATAAATACCATTTCGAACTATCAAGTTGATCAAAACCAAAAATTATTAAATCAAAATGTTTTTGTAAACTTATACAGATCTAACAAAAATAACAATAAATTGGAAATATTAAATATCATCAACTTTGTGATGATATTTAATCATACTTCTACTTCAAGACCGCTTAACTAACCTTGGATTTTTTATCTAGCTAGGGAACTAGGGAATAAATTTGAGAATTTTGTACAAAAGAAATTTTACTCAGACAAAGTCGCGGTATCTAGCTAGTTAATCAATAAAATGAATTTGTAAAAACATAAATTAAAACTAACATCATCTTACTGCCTATTACCAAAACTAACGGCTTGTTATATATATTTTTTGATATTTACTCTTAACGAAAAAATAATAGTTTGGTGTTTGAGGTTACCTACTGTTGTTTAGAAATGACTACTAAACTAATCACTTTTTATTATCACAAAAAAAAAGTTGTAATAAAACATCAATTCCTTCAGCAATAAACAACTTAGGCGAAATCTTATCATCGTCTTATATAAAACATTATTTTTATGGGTTCTGGCAAAATTGAAGTTGAATTACGAATTCTGGCTGCGGCGAAGGAACATTTACAAGATCTTTAGGTGGAACTTTGCTCGTTATCTAAAGAGTATCCAGAGACGGCGGCTTACATGTCTTACCTAAGGTTCAGTGGAGATCGGTGTTGGCCGAAATTAAAACCGGGGCCGAGGCCAAAACTAATAGCGCGACTCAAAAGAACCAACACGGGGAATAATTAGGTCATGTTTGAAATGGTAAGGAAAAATAAAGTTTACTTGAATGTTTACCTTCGTGCGTTATCACCACTGAATCAGGAACTTTCACGAACTGACTGTTAAAGTTCAAGATCCGTTAAGTAATTATTGTCTATTAAAGTAATATAGAAATTATAGACATAACCCTGCTTTGTTACTCATAAAGGGACTTCTTAAGATACCACTTGAGAATATCAAAGCAAAAAAAATATTAACACAAGAACACTGGCACTCGACTGAGCCGGAAATTTTGGGACAGTGAATAAGGGTCGAGACTGAAGACGACCATTATGTCGGTCAATCCTTACAGCTTCAGAACCATCGAACAAAGATCCCTGAATATTAGACAGTCCCCGTTACCCACGGAAAATCAATAGACGGGAAGGAGAGCAATCTATCGTTTTGTCGATCGGTCGCTATCTCGCAGTCGAGGACATGAAAGATGTGAGATGAAACTGCTTCGGAAAACTTTCTATTGGATTCTTACCTATCTTTCGATTTGTATTCGCATTAGAAGTGTTTTGTTATTTCGTCACTCTGTTTGGAAACTTGCGGTGTATTTTAGTAAGTCGGTTATAAGCGTTTAAGCGCTAATATTATGAGCGTCTGTACATAAAATATATATTTTGATAGTTAATAATAATAGTTAATAATAAATCAATCTGTTATTTAAGATTTATATTGCAAACAAGACAACACGTAATAAGAGCAAACCAAAAGCTATAAGTGACAAGTGCGAGTGTGAATTTCTATTCAGTGTATAGACACACTTTCTATTTTCTCTTTTGTTAACTTACCTATTACACACTTAGCCGCATAAAGACAGTACCTTTAAAAGGTTTCTAAAAAGGCTTATTCTTAACTGAGTTTAAATTAGTTATTACCTAATCTCAGCAAGGCTTTTGATGTTAACCGCAACTTTGTACGATTAATATACTCAAGAATATCAAACAGAATCTCGAATATCAGAAAATTTAAATTGCTTAATACAAGTTTCTAAAGATATTGCATTTTATATATTTTTTTTTTCTTTAAAAAAGACAACTCCCACATTAGGAATACATTCCTGTGTCGCGGGAATTTTAATGCTAGTCGCCGATTGACAATATTTAATAGCTACTTTTTTTGTTTCATGAATTGGTTCACTATCAAATACTGAAAGAACAAAACGAAACGCCTAAAAAAAAAGTAAGTTATTGTTAGTACGAGTGACTGTTCTTGAGTTAGAATTCTTTTTTAGCTAACTTTTCCTACTTAAAAACTCGTATGTGTTCTCAAAATACAAGCCTTGTGTAAAAGAAAACCATAACTCAGCTCCATAAAATCCTTTCTTTCTTAAATGTTCTATGAACTACACCCGAAAGAAACAACTGTATGTTAGTACCTTAATCGGTTCCTGTATCCTGTATACCTTTTCCTGTCAATTTTAACAATTTTATGTTGTAAACCAGAATTACTTAACCTTTCCTCTAGCAATCAATAAAATCAAGAACTTTTGCATAAAGTTTCAAAACACTTTAGACTTCCTTAACCAAGCCCCGTAGTAAAATCTATTCTAAGCTAAAATGTTTATAAGTAGGACACATCAGCTTAGAATAGATTTTAGACCACCAAATTTCAAATCACTAGTACGAGTACAACAAGTAAAGATTTTCGTATTCGTGTAAAATAACGAGACCTCTTAGACTTCTTCCTTTTTCAAGTCTCGTAAACTGCTTTCATTACAAAATTCTAGACTAATTAAATCTACTGATTCTAAAAAATAAATCATGTAAGAGCCCTTAGACCTCCTTAATACAACTCTGTTTCAAAATCCGTACTTAGCTGATGTCTACTACTCACAACATCCCTGCTAAATTTATCTTAATAGATGAAGTAGCGTTCCGAATTTCGTGATAAGTGCGAGTGAGGTTTCTTCAATAATGTTACATTTGATAAACTAATCTATTTTTACAGTAAATCTACGTTGATCTATTTTTATGAACATTTAGAAAACTGTTGAGCAAATTTATGAAATAAAGAGCAGTATGTTACGCACTATACGTTGTTTAAACCACTCAGTGTGTTGCCGCATAGGAGTAGTTTTCTTAATTAACGGGTTTACTAAAAATACTACATGTGTATATAATATTATATATACATAAACACTGCTGAAACTGTACTTATGTATTATATATAATAATTCTAACTTAACAAACAGAAAATATTTATTTCTCTATTATTATTTTGAATTCGTCATTTTCAGATTAAGATTTTTGTTTTAAAAATCACGAGTTCTCCAAAAAATATTAACATTTTATATTATTTCAATTATACAACCCTATCATATGACTATACCTTTCTGTAACATCATATATATGTATATTCAACCTTCTGATTGAATACTACACAAAATTTTTGTAAATGCCAAAAATACCAAAGCCTACCTATGTCTATATCAATACCAAAACACGTCTCCTTGTAATGTAAGTTAACGAATGTGAGGACTGTATGGTTTCTGACATATTCAATGTACATATATTACGAGTACATAACTTCAGCGTTCATGTTCTAAACTTTCAGATTATGCTACTAGGTTATTAAGATTCTTAACCGAAACCAATTGATCACTGTTGACATTAACTCAGAGGATACGCCTTTGGATTTACCACCAATTTGATTAGTTATGTAACACTGCTTTTAGTAGCGACTCTATGAGTATATTATGTTAATATTTGTTTTTTTTTTATTATAATCCTATTTAAATATCTTTAATGTCCGTGTGTATTTTTTTTTAAATACTACTTTACTTGTACTTTATAAATCCAGGACATTGAAATAAATGATTTTGAAATAAATGCATTGTATTTTGTTCAGAAAGCTGCTTATTATATACCGCAATTTAGCTATTCAAAAATGGAGATTGTAATTTTAATATTTATATATATATATATATATATATATATATATATATATATATATATATATATATATATATATAATAATAAAAATCTAAGATTAGTAAACAAACACAAGCATGCACCAGTTGTATTCATAGAAGCGGAATCAGATATATATCGTTTTGTTATGAATTGACCATATTGCTTTCTTTACATTGTTTTTATTATTTCATTCTTCTGTTTCCTCTTCTGTATATATTATGTGTGTTCTGATAGAAGGGTATACATAAATGTATAATAATTTTTTGAAAAGAGTAATAACAATAAACATTACGCAAATATTTTTTTAATAGTGACCAATAAAATGCCCTAATATGAGCATTCCCAGATGAATGCTTTATAATCAATCAACTACCTACTGTAACTGTAACTCACTTTTGCCTCGGTTGATTGATAGCTCACCTTGCGGTTCGAAAATCCTAACTTACAAAAGATAATCAATTATGGCATATTAGAACTAAACAAACTTAACTCTCTGGCCGTTAAAATATTGGTTTCGTCGTCGATAAAAGTATAATAATCTGAAATGTATAAGTTCAAACTGATCATTATGAACTATTTTTTTTTATTTAAAAGACCTGCCTCATGACAGGCCAGCATTATATCTCGCACAACGCTCGTGACAAAAAGAATCCTATTCACCTCTCCATCTATACTTATTGTTTAATTCTCATCATTCAAAAGTCTAAGTAAAATTAATCTATAGTATCTAGCATAAATCAAGTCCATGTTATTATCAACACCACGATCGACGAATACAAATGATACCAAATTTTTACAAAGCTTACGTTAAAAAGACTATATAAAATTAACTGCCTGGAGCACTTATTACATCTTTCATTGTACTTATAAGAATATCATTTTAAATTTTAATACATGTATACATGGCTACATGGCTAACGGAGCTTATCTCTGTTCTACATTTTTACCCCATCTTAGAAATAATAACATCAAGCGACATAACACCATTACACAGTCCTTTTGCTGGAAACATCAGCAGGCTTTCTTATTTACATAAAGGAAATCCCTTTGCCTTAAAAAGAAATTGAGAAAATGTTTTTATACCGCAAGTGCATATGAATAAATCGAGGTTTCATAAGAAAATATTGCATTTCTAGTATATCTTGATAAGTTATGAGGATATTAATTTTGGCTAGATCTGGGAATTTCTTACATAGTCGATCTATATTAGAATATTTCAACTACATACATATTTAGTTTCCTTTACTTGGCATTAGGTAGATTAGTTACGACATAAATTTAGTTAAAATGAAAGGAAAGGAAAAGTGATGCAATATATTGTATATTGCCTCACTTTTAAAATATACATCGCTATAGTTAAGGTGATATCTGGACTAAGATTTAATTTAAAAGGTATCCACGAAGGTGAGAATGAGGTTACCTATTGTTTACTTATCATGACGCTCCTTTTCTATTACTAATTCATAAATTTTCGGTAAATTACGCAGTAATAAGTTTATAGCAGAACAATATTACATCATTAAAAACATTTTGCATATAAATGAAACCATCAAATGCTGTATTTTTCTACCAAAGTAGATGCCTACATTGTAACACTACCGACTGTCGACTCATTAACTTCCAAGCCAAAGCACTCGCCTTTTGATAACTTTGCTTTTTGTGAGTCCATTGCCGCGATAATGTTAATGCAAACTTTGTTTCAACCCGCAATGGATAGCATATTATTAAGTACTTCCCAAGTTTATATTCAGGACGAGATATTCGAAGCATGCGCCACACAAAAAATTCAGAAGACAGAGAACTTTTTTTGTCATGCTAATAGACGAGCCTGATATAACAACATTGTTTTAATAATGCTACAATGGTAGGATTAAGTATGGCGTGTGGTCCTCTTCAGCGTTCAAAGGAAGTTTTTCTAAACGAGCGAGTACAATTCGTCAAGTATCAGGCACTTTCTAATTATAGTATTGTAGTGTATATATTTTATTGAAACTTGAAATGCAAATCCAAGTCAAGTTTAAATGATATATAACAGCAATTTGGTCTGACTGGATTTAATAATTGATTTTAATACACTGTACAATATAGTTACCGTGTAACTGAAGGTTGTTTGATTTATTTAAGTGCAAAATTCAGACATTTCGAAACAGGTAGATTTTTCATTACAGAACATATTTTAAAACTGAGGATATTTGCGTAATTTATTTGAAAAAGTGTTAATACTCGTACGGTATTAGGAATATACCTGCCAATGTCAAACGAATTCACAAATTTCAAACCATTGTTTTACTTGAGATTTTTTGCAAGCGAGTTATTTTTTTAACTAGTTTCTCTTAAATTGATTAAATTATTCTGTTCATTGTTTCTGTATGTGCATTTACAGTATTAGTGTAACCAAAGCCAATTTAAACAATTTTGTTTGAAAAGTGGCTAGGTTAGCAAACGAGTACTGAGTCTGTGTGATTGTTAACGATTGTATAAATATCTTGTTATGTATTCAACCGAACGACAGCGTACGCTATATAAAAAGCAACAAAAGGGTTTATTCTAAGTCAGGACACACAAGACACGTGCCTATATCCTAAGGAAAACTTATAGTCAAAAGAGGCAAAGTTTATTACGCAGTTTGTAGGAAAACCTTAACTTTGTTATAAACTCATAGTGTAAGAAAAATAATGTGGACGGATGGCAAAAGCGAGGGTCGAGCCGATAAGGGCGACGTTGGAACCTGATGAATTCTCGTCGAGGATTAGCCCTTACAATATGAGCACAATTTCACAAGTGCCAAGGGTCTAAGGGTGACAAATGCTGTCGTGAACGTCACACAATTTATTCGCGGTATCCTATCTCTATACTCTTTAAATATATTTTCTAATAAAAATGGTAATATGAAGCATTTTAACGATGTTATTTTTCCTAGCTTACTACGAACGAAGGTAAATTTTGCCGCTGAATAAAAATTTTGGAAAAGATAAGTTTGTGTGGCCCACGTACGCTTTGCAATTCTTAATTTAGGTTACCTTAAATTCTTTTTTCGAAGAAACATGATAAACGAACAGCGCACAGTTTGCTCGTAAATTCAACTTAATTTTTTGGCCGAAAAGCAACATCCGCTTTATACTGCAGAAGAGTTTATGGTGTTACTCAGTAACTGACTGCAGTCAATGTTTCTGTATGAGCTGAGGGTATAATACTTCTTCTTACCGTTTCTTTCTACTAAATTATTTAAAATGTAAATGTTCTACTTTTTGTAGTTGCGTTATACAAATAGGAATATTATCTTAATTCTGTCTGTAATTTTTGTATTTCAGCAGTACACTCATGTTGTTATAACTTTTTCATTTAATTTAAGTACCCAGTTTTGTATCACATTTATGACGTGCACACAATAGCGTTACGAGCGGTGTGTATAATAAATAAAAATTGACGATTAAATACTTTTATTGCACTGTATTTACAAACACTCACTATAATAAACTAGAAATCACTTTATAACTCGTTAGTCGCACTAGAAATTCACTTCGATGTTAATTCGCTGTGTCGTAAAACGATACCGTGTCGTAATCTCGAGTCTTCACACCGTCCCGCAGGGGTCGCGTGGTGGCTGGATCGGGGCTGTAGCCCCCTGCCAGCGGTGTCTACCGCTACCCGGTCGTGGGGTTTCGATGTTGGTGTCCTTGTTGAGGGGGGGGGGGGAGGTTGCTTCGGTCTTCACGCCGCCTCGGCGGTCAAGCCCGAGCCAGGTGAGACCCCAGGCAATACCTGGGGAGGCCCAGCTCCGAGCGACCAGCGCCGGAGGCGGCGACTTACTTGCAACCCCTTCGTCTCATCAGGGGTATTTAGGGCGGTCCGCACCGCTACGCGGTCTGCTGGGTACCCTGTTTTGTTGTTCAGCCCGCACACGGTGCGCCTGCTTGGGCCAAGGCACAGGTGCTCGCGGGTCGCAGGGTGGTCGCAGCAACAGGAACTGAAACAATGCATTATTTTTGTCAGTGTGGGTAAGTTCAAAATTTTTCGATGAAAGATTTTTGCCTTTGACCGTCAGTACTCTTTAAAAAGTTGGCGGATCTCTTTGTCTACGCTTCCCAGGCCATCAGGGTGGCTACGCCCCCGGCGATGATGAGAGCGATGTCGTTTTTTGTCAGCTCTTGGCTCGTGGCGGCCCACAGATTCTGTAGCCGCTGAAGTGTGAAGAGGATAACAGCCTTTGTGCTGTTATCCTCCTCTTCTGTTAAGGCGATTTTTCGCCTATGGGTGCTCTCCCAGGCGTTCGTGTTTGTCCTCCCTGCCTCCCTCTTTCGAGAGGTGGTGACATCGGTAGTAGCTAGGGTGATCGCGGGCTGACCGGCGGACGGCCTCTCCGCGACGCAGTCAGCCTGGGTGTCTGCAGCGGGGTTTGCAGTTCTCTTCGTGCTGCTCCTCTTCTTGCGCCCTCTCTTAGAAAAGGTGGATGTTCCGCGGGGAGGTGCGGGGTTCGCCATAAGCGACACCCCTCGCGCATACTCCCCGGTTGGCTGTGGGTTCACCGGTGTCGGTCCTTTGCGCGACTCACCGGTGACGGCGACCGTTCCCGCCTTCCTGTTACGCTGTTCGCGTTGGAAGACAGGGCAGTGAGTGTTGTTAGCCGGGTGCTTTCCTCCGCAGTTGGCGCACGTAGCGGGCTCCTGTAAAGCCCTGGGGCAGCTCGCAGCGGGGTGCTCGCCGCCGCACCGCACACACGCTTGTCTGCGGTGGCAGTGGTGGCTGGAGTGCCTAAACTGTTGGCAGCGGTGGCATTGCGTGGGCCTCTTTTTCCCGCGCCAGGCTTCTATTTTCACACCGGGAATTCCTAACATCTCCTCGATGTCGTATATCCCCGGAGTCAGATTTGGTGTCCTCTTCAAAATGGCGAGGAGAATGCACCCGGGACGGTCGCCACGACCCCGTATGTTACGCACATACTCGTCGTCGAACCCCAGGTCTCGTAGCTCCTGCTCTACCTCTTCCGGCGTCGCGTTGCTAGGCAGGCCGCGAATGGCCACCTTTAAGCAGCTCGAGCCTGCGGAGCGCGAGGGTAGCTCGCGTCTCCTTCCCTTGGTTTGTTGGCGCATTTCCTGGGCATGGTTGGCGCTCAAGGGCGCGCGGCCTGCCCCGGATTTGTAGTGGTTGTCGCTTGACCAAAGTCGGGCGGCGCAGAGGTGGTACAGGTGGTAAACCAAATTGGGTTGTGGTCGACCCACAATTATATCAGCACTGTTGTGTTTGTTTGCTACTGCATATGTAGGCGCACGTCTCCTGCGAATACTCGGCCTGGGGGCCGGGAAGCAAAGAAATAGCGTTCCGTGCAGGTAACAACGCCTCGGGCAAATTCGTCGGGCTTCGTGAGTCTTCGGGAGCTGCGGAGGTGTTGCTTCGACGGCGAGCGGGCGAATCCACCGTGTCGTACGGCCAACTCGCTCCTCTTTTATAGTGTTATCGAAATTACTAGAAAGATCCCTAGTATTCGATAGTCCGTTCCAGACAAATAAAAATATTCCAGTATCGGTTAAGAGTTCTCAACTCGAGACGAAAGTACATTGAGGCTTTAACGCTGTATAAAATTGCAACCAACAAAATTAACTGCACTGAACTAAATAATATGCTATGCTATACAGTCCCCAGGAGGTCTTACAGATGTAAAGTGTGCGCTGGCAAACTATTTTCAGTGAACAAATGTCGTACCAACACTGGTATCCGCTCGCCGATACGTCGCATGTTAGATACTTACAACAAAATATTTATTAATGTTGATATTTTATCCATTTAATCCTATGGCTCACCAATAGTGTCTACATTTTTAAGGCTCTGTAATCGTAACTACTCCTTCATAATTTTGAGAGAGATATAGATAGAGATCGTTAGTAATAAAAAGTTTTGTGAAGTGATTTTAGACAGAGTAGTAAAATAAAATCTTTAAAAATAAAAATTTAGGGTACCTTCACTACACGTAGGGAGGATGCTTTTTTAAATTTTTCTGATTCAGATTATTAAACTTATTAAATTATTAATATATTATAAGAGTTAAGCCAGACAACCCCCCACTAGTTTTCAGGCACTACATATATTAGACAAAAATACGATAGTAGATTATAAAGGAGATTCATGAGGAAAAGTATCACGGTTAACTTAGTTACTTTTACTGAAGTTACGTAAGAAATACAAAATCCTTAGAAAAAAATACAAACATGAAGTTGTTACTTTTTTAATAATCAAGTCCTCTATTTACATATTTTCTATTTACTCTCAGGACAGCGTTTGCGGGCAGAAATCTCAAGTATATATGACGTAAGCTGGCCTTTGTTCATACATTTTTTGTATTGTATAAGATTCTTTATTTAGGAGTACAATGAAGCATGAACAAAAATTAATCTTTAAATAAAACGACGAAGATGAAAAAGAACTTTCGTTTTTATGTGCCCGACTATATATATATATATATATATATATATATATATATATATATATATTATATCCGAATCTAGTAATGTAATAACATCTCTTTAACTAACTTACTTAATTAAATAAGTAATAACTGATTTAGTTAAGTAAGTTAGTTAAAGAGTTAGTTAGGACTTCAAACAGACTAGAAGGTATACATATATTGCTATTATAATGTTACATCTTATATTGAGTCGCACTGATTTTAGTTTTCCTTAGTTTTGTGATTACTTTTTAATTTTTAGTGCATTTTGTTAGTTTTGTTTGAAGTCGGTTCTACGTTGTTTTTTTTTAAAGAATTTATTTTATCATTTTTAGTGTAAGAAATGTTTATAATGAGTAGACAAGTACGATATTTAATACACTACGTACGTAATCTATATAAGATTTAATAGAATTAAGTTTAATAGTCCGTTATTTTATTTAGACACTATACTTTACTTTATTTAGCAACTTCTCTTTTTTGTTTTTGAAGTCGGTTTAAAAGGGAGATTCTATAGTAAAAATGTGACATGTATTGTAATCCCTTGAATTAAGTTTTAGATCAATACTTATTTTTTAACTTTTTTAGTCTTTGTTAATGTTTTTTGATGTCGGTTTAACTTTTCTTAATAGTTCTTTCCATTAAAATAGTAACCTTGGCCAGATTTTAGTGACATTATTTTTAACTCTTCGATTTAAACTACATTTATATTAGGTATATTAAGTTTACAGTAAATTAATATAAAAATACAAAATCGACTATTGAACAAATTAATCTAATAGTGCAAAATATTTGTGCAGAACCAGAAAAAATAATACGTTTGAGACAGTGAAGCTGCTGGAAATCTGTAAATTAAAAATATCACCACTTGACTATCTAGAGACTTGACTATCAGACTATAGAGAGGATTAGAATATATTTTGTGTTAAACTCCACAAATAATTACTCAAATGAATTGAACCTACTATTCTGTACCTCTTATTTGTAATTCGATAATTTGAATTTCATTATGTACCACATTGTTTGAATCGACCTACTACCGAGAATCAATACGCTCTTCTCAATTTCAGGATTTTAATGAAGCTGTTTCAAGAAAAAACAGAAGCATTCATAAGGGCTACTGATAACTCAAAACAATGGGACTACGCGTTGCTATAGTTAAACCGCCGTAAGCTTGGCCCTCCTGATGGTTTGGGGGACGCGGGGCGGGGGTGCATTCAACCAATTAGCTAGTGCGTCGCTGTCCGCCGGCAGTGACTGACGTGAAAGTATGGCTGTACGTGTTAATTTTCTTAAGACTGCTACACACAGTATTATTTTGCAACATGGATAATCTGCCGACTCTGCGTCACAAAAAGATTTAAAAACTTGAAGTTCGGCTTACAGAGGTTCTACTGTTAAAATTCTAATAAAGAATATTTATTATTTTACTTAATTTTAAATTGTATTTGAATATAATTTACATGATGAAGATAAGGTGATTTTTATTAAAATTATTTTACAGTATTAAATTTTACAATTAATCATAAAAACTTACAATACACCGACATTATAATACATTGAAATAAATTAGATTTTTATTACATCGTGTGTAGATTAAATCTCAAACAAATAAATCTGAAGATATCGAGTTAGTACATCGTGTCATGTATAGCCGAGCGCATCACCCGCCCCGCGTCCCGCAAACCATCAGGAGGGCCAAGCTTACGGCGGTTTAACTATAGTCGTGCGCAATACGTCCCGAGCATGTCGAGTCGAGGTCATCGGTGACACGAACCCGTAAGTTTTTCCCTACCAAAAATCGCTCAACGCGGCTTAAGAAGTTTTCACATAAAAAACCATCTGCTCGACTGACTTAATGAATGAAAGTCTATACAATTAAGGTAAAAAAGCCGTACGGCTTTACCAAAATTTTTTAGAATTTGGGGGCACCTCACTCGGTGGACTCGTTGAAATGACGAAATTACTTGAGATCACTTTTCTATGAGGCTGTGATATCACTTGAGTCGCGAAGCATGGCTCTCCCATGGTTTACATAGCCTATTCGATTAATAAATAATAAACATATACGAAAAAAAAACAATTTCGAACATACACCATTGCAATCGATGCACCATTGCACTTAATTAATATCGGAAAATAACCTCACATATCATAATTATACATATATATACATAGTTATGCGTCAACCAAATTAGATTGTTTCGTAAATCAGAATGACTGGATTGGCATCTTTTGAGTTCCGAGTCGAATTTATATTCCAATTGGCCATCAAAAGGCTGTGATCGAACTATACAAAGTAAAGGAAACCTATTGAAATGAAACACAAGCTTTTGTTCAGTTTGGGAACCAGATTTCCATTTAGATGTAGAGGATACTACTACACACGTGGAAAACTCTATAATTATTGTGATCATCAATCATCAGCCTATCGCTGCCCACTGCTGAACAAAGCCCTTCCCGAAAGAGCGCCAATTATCCCGGCCTTGGGCATTCCACATTCTTTTCCTGGCAGCCATTTTCCTCAAGTGGTCGATCCATCGTGCCGCAGGGCGCCCTAATCCCTATCCCCTATCGGCTCCAGCGACTGTCCGTCCGCCTGGAGACGTGACTGGCCCGCTTCCACTTCAGCTTACTGATTCTCTGTACGATGTCGGTTACACTAATTCTCTGTCGATGGCCTGATTTCGGATTATATCGATTACAGAAACATCCAGTATCGCACCCTGATCTCCTTTTATCTTGTAGACCAGCCTAACGCTGAGTATCCCCGTCTCGGCTCCGTATTTTATACGCGTAGGACTCACTGGTTAAACGCCTTGGTTTTAGCAATTACAAGACTGGCGAGTCAAAGATATGAAGACAATATTGTGATCGTCTAAGTTTAAGTTTTACTGTAGAATTAAATAAATTAAATTAATTATTATTTTGTCAATGAAAGTTAAAACTCATGAAAACGTTACTGAATAAAACTCATATTATTGTAACATAATTAATCAAATATTTTTAATGATTACATTCTGTAACGAAGTAAGAAATTAACTCGTTTACGCATCGTCAAACTAATGGGGTCTCTGTACTTGATCAATACGATAAACAGAGTTTTCGACGAAACATAATTTCTTGTTCAAAAAAGATTTTGAAAAATATAACCAACGTAATTAAAACAAGCCAATCTGAACATGGAGATGACGTGTTAATTAAGCAAGGCCCGTAATAATCAATGAAGAGGCTCTTTGGCACAATTAAAATTAGCTTTGTAATTGGCAACATTAATTAGTAGCTACCTTTTTAAAACCTCCCGGTTTCGGTAATTCGACATATTTCACCACAAAAATCTAAATGTTTTAACTAAATATAAGAGTAACTAAGTATAACATAAGCTAAAGTACTTTAACTTATTATACGTAACAGATTCCCATGGTCATTAATCAGCGGTTTTATGTCTAATCTTAAACCCTGAGTAAAGAACTTGGAGATAAAAATTAAAGGAGGAAAATACTATTATAATTTATACCTATCACGCCCTTAATCCGGAAAAAGGAATTCCCAGAGGCATATTACCGTACAGCCACATTTTGCTGATAAAAGTAATAGACCCCCGTGTGATGAAAGCCGAGCGAGTTCATTCCATTTATTGGGCACACTCCCAATTACGGTCTATAACTGAGACATTTTCCTCATTCCTCTTTTTGGTTTCAAAATGTTTAGAAAACAGTACCTACTTATTACATAATGTCGAGAAATGGTTCCACTTGAAGGTTTTGCGTCACAGCTTCGCTCACAAATGTAAGTACTTAAGCCCATTTGTATTAAGTATGTAGTAATCTATAAACATTTTGTGAAATTCAATTATGTGTGTGTGCTTATAAAATTAAAAAAAATTTATATGTGGCAAATTTTAGTTTTTATTTCAATTAATTTATTAATATATTTATATATATGTAAAACTCAAAACGTCAACCTAACCTGCACGCGTTGTACCCTGCCGAAAAGGTAATTCTTGAAGTTTGTACAAGTGTGTGCTCCCACAACCACACATCCCGACGATGAGGTCGATCCCATGTGCGAAGACGTAGTTAAGGCTCTGTCTCAAACCAACACTTCCTTCACGGTTGTCATGGGCGACCGCAATGCGAAAGCAGGAGTACACGAATATGGCAAATCCAAGGTAGGATCGTTCGGTTACGGGCATAGAAACCACCGTGGGCAAATGCTGGTAAAGTTCCTCTATGTCCAGGGGCTCTATCTGATGAATACTTTCTTTCAGCAGAAGCCAGGTGAACCAGACGAAGCCCCGATAGTGTGATAAAGAACAAAATCATCACAAAGGAACGCCAAATATTCAGGGATGCCTCTGCGATCAACAGGTTTAACAGCGAAAGTGATCATCGACTTATAAGAGGCAACATGAATTTATCAATTAGAACAGAACGAGCGCTCCTAATGAAGTCGACTCTTAGGCCAACTCTGCCCCAGGTTGAGGCTGGATGTGAAAGCTTTTTTTGAGGACGCGATGGAACAAGAATACAAAAGTCTTTGCCCAGCCTAAAGCCTCCTGTTGTCACCTTTCCAAACCCAGAACAGCACAAGGCACCACCATTACCTCTAAAACAGAGATTCAAGTGCGATACTTGGTGTGGACGTGTGATGTGTGAGTTTACAGTCATGTCTCCAGGCGGACTGATGGTCGCTGGAGCCGACATGTGCTAATCGTGTGCTAATGAAATCACGATTGTTCAAACTTAGTAGGTGGGGCCGCCCTGCGGCACGATGAACCGAGGACTTGATAAAAATGGCTGGCAGCGAATGGATGCGGACTGCCCAAGACCGGGATGGTTGGCGCTCTTTGGGGAAGGCCTTTGTTCAGCTGTGGACGGCAAAAGGCTAAAGTAGAGTGATTTAATAGTCTGTCTATTTTTGCAAATTCAATGCAGAAAAGTGGAAGCTAATAGTGGAACCTGGAAAAAGTGGAAATAAATCACTAAACTTAGATCATGATATTTGTAGTGAAATAAGACGTCAAATAGTAAAGGAACTTTATGATTCTGGCAATCACACATTATGTTTCTATGATAATGATAACCTTAACGTGTTCTTTGGGATCATGATAGAAACAAATATAAATCATAAGTCAAATCATGCCTATGATTCGATCGTGTCCGACCAAATGTTTTGTATGATCTGAAAATATTTGTTTTAGAGTTTTGGTGTATAAAATGTATGTATTTAAAAAAAACAATAAGTTTATAACTATTCTATCATGTACTCTATGTATTCTATAAAGTACAAGCTCCGCTTAGTTTGAAACTAGACGGCGTTGTGTGTCAGATGTCCAAAAATATTATTATTATTATGACGCTAGTCATAATGTAATATTTTTATAAGACAAAACATTTCCATGTTAGTTTATGAACATTAATGTTAAATTAATAGTAACATTTACACAATATAATGTTTAGATCAAAAATTATTCCTAACACCCTAAAAACCTTTTCAAATAACAAAACAATGATATGAAATAAATATTAGAATTGGGTACGGAGATGAAGCGAAATGATGGAACGACTGCCATTTACGTCGCTCGCATGAAAAATATTTCTACTGATCTTGTTTACATTGACACGGTAATCCGTGCCGGGTGTAGGACGCCGTTTTTACGCTTTACCGAGCAGATGTGAACCAGGGCTGCCTCTAAATTACGATGGTAATTTATAATATTACAGCCATCCGATCTGACGACGTGTGGCTCACTTAGTTCCGGAGTTTACAAATATGGGAACAACGTGTAAAATTACGTGTAGAACACTTTTTTGGAGTCGATGAGCCCTAAAGTTGGATGTTGGATGCTTTACGACAATCCGATCAATCATAAAAATGATAAAATGATCATGGTTATTCAAAAAAACCTTATAAACATTCAAATATAGTCTGAAATCAATAGGTCACTAAACTCATAGTGTGAACCTGGCTGACTATTTTATGAGTATGAGTGTACCTATATTATATTAGTAAAGATATCTTTACTCATTTATCTGGAAATGCCGCTGCACAAGGATAAAAACTGATTAAATTTTAATGACGTTGCAATTTTTTTGCAAGTAACTTTTTATATTATAATTTTTTTATGATAGAGGGGGTAGACGAGCAGACTGGTCGCCTGATGGAAAGCGATATTATGATTTTATTGATAAAATTACTTTTATACAGTTGATATATGAACTTTAAATATCATGAAAACGAAGTTAAATTAAAACTAGCACAAATTAACTACAAATTTCAATGACCAGGGTCAACCCTGAGCTATTTCCGTAAAAACGGGACGCGGGAATCAAAATCCTCTTATCGGGTAGAAGCATAAAGCTTAAAATTGAAATTTAATAACTATACGCTGGCAATGCTGACGTTTTTGAAATGGCCCCTATAAACATGGTGAGCTAATAGTTATGTAACTTTTGAACTTTAAATATTAACACCATATTTAAAGTCCAAGTCCAGTTAGGTCCAGTTAGCTCGATATCTACAAATTTGTTTAATTCTGGTTAGTATAGATATTGATGTCTATTTTTAATTAGAATTCCAAACTGAAATCCGGTAGCCATCTAGAATATGTTAATTATAGACCAATTGCAATATTATCAGCTATAGACAAAATAGTTGGAAAAATAGTTGTAGACAAATAAGTAAATTTTTAGAATCATATCATATTCGCCGATGTACAATATAGTTTTTGAAAATGAAGGAACACTGTTTCGGACTATGTACGAGTAAATTAATCCTTAGACTCATGAAAACAGTCGATAGCGCTTTCAATTGATTACAAAAAATAATACTCTAGATCATACTCGTAACATACTATTGCAAGCAATTGATGAATGTGGGATACGCGGCGCTACCAACGACTGGTTTAGAAACTACTTATCTAACAGAAAAATTCGCACTGTTATCGGTGGAGTGGCCGGAGAGGACGCCATAGTGAACGTGGATGTCATGACGGCCGTACAAAGAAATGTGCAGACAGACTTTGAAAATATCACGAAATGGGTATGAGCATCATGATAATAGCATTATATGAAATTTTAAGAAAACATAATGCATTCATATACACTCACACAAAAATGTAAACAAAGAAAATATTGACATAATAGGACAAACATACGAATGCTTACATGGAAATAAGTTTAGTTTTTGTACTGTACTATGATCGATTATGTCGACAAATTTAATTATTTAGGCTTAAAAATTGATAAACATTTTAATTTTGCAATGCTTGTATCTGATGTCGGTAGTAAGTTAAGATGCGTTTTGGGCAAGTCCTATCAGCTGAACGAAGTACTGAATATAGATAACATGAGAATAGTATACCTACTTTGTCCCTCCGAACTCCTTGATCAACTATGAACTAATTGTGTACGGTCAACCTTTTATCAGCTGCTTATGGCATACAAGTAAGAGTGAAAAATGAGTGTAAAAAAGATTATGTAAAATTATTTCCTATATCTAAGATATTACCAATAAAGAAGAAAGTGAAGAATTTAATAGGCTTACAATATTATTACTATACTGATTAATATAAAGGTGCTATTGAGAATAAGTATAACACTAGAAGGGTTAGGGGAAAAAAAACCAATAGTGACAAATTATTATGGTGAACGACTACATAAGTACATGGTACCTGAAGTATTTAACAAAATAGACTTATTTAGGGAAAAATCCTAAAATAAGTACGGAGCAATTAAAGAAAAGACTGAAGGATGTGTTGTTTGAGGTTACTTAAGCTGTTGGGTTATGACTGCACATTATGATATAAAAACTGTGCTTATAAAGTTGTTTTAAATATCTAATAATAATTTTTATAGTAATCTATCTTAAGTTTTTACATTTTATTTTATCATTTTCGCTATGTGGAATGTACATACAGTGTAGTATAGGTTATTTTTAATTATTTAACGAGCGCGACTAAACTTTGAGACCTAGATCTAAGTTACTACTGTGAATTAAATAAAATAAAAATAAATCATCATGTAATTTAATCTAAAAGTTTTGTTAGTTATTTGTTTTTTTCAATAAATAATAATAATATTATCTATTGAAAGTATAAAATAAGTGTGATGAACATTGAGAAATGCTAAACAGCATTTAAAGTCGCGAAGCGATACTAAAAATTTTTGATTTCATTTGGAAACATAAAAAAAATGTCGTAAAGTAGGTATCATAAGAACTAGCTAACACAACCCAAAGCTTTATTCAACCTGTTGAATAGACATAAATTTGCTCTTATATTGTTACTTGCTATGAAAAAACTAATTATCCTTTAGGGCAATTGGAAATGACCAACGCACTAGCTGGACGGAGAGGAAGCAGTTTGTCATGGACGTGTGATAGCATTATTCGTTACAACTTCTTAAGGTATACTATGTACGAGTAATAATGATCGATTTCAGTTCAGTGTATCAGTACATCAATTAAAAATGAAAATTAAAAAACTGGACCGAATGTGGGTTCATACACGTACTTATAATAAACATTCTTAATTAGAGCTTGATGTTCACATCTTTAAAAATGTTTGTATTTAATGTACCAAAGAACCGCCTCAAAACTATATAGGAGTTATGACCCGACAGGAAATCTTTACAAAATTCGCCCGTCAGGTCTGAGACTAATTGGATATCCATGAAGTACCCAAGTACGTAGACACCAATACCATTAATCAATGAATACCGCTCAAATAATTTTTAATTCTAAAATTTTAGTTTCTTTCTACAAGGCTCGCTTTTTTTTACATTCGACGGGCCTGAATTATTTGTCCTGGGTGGGAATCGAACCCACTAGGTCAGTGGGTTCAATTCCCACCCAGGACAAATAATTGTGTGATGAGCACGGTCATTTGTTCTATATCTGGATGTAATTTATTTATGATATGTATGTATTTAAAAATATATAAGTATGTTTATCAGCTGTCTGGTCTCCCTAATACGGACTCTGACTAGTTTGGGATCAGACGGCTGTGTGTGATATGTGAGGTTATATTTCTTGCGATCAGCGAGAAAAACATTGAATTATAGATTTTTTTAAGTAGTATGATCTTATTTAGTCAGGCAGTTGGGATTTTCCCCAGGTAAGAGCCCAACGGAAAAAGGTAACTCCTCAACGGTCAATAATACAGGCGTCCAACTTTATAGAAGCATTGAATATTAATAGTCTGTGATAAATTTAACTACGGCTTGGCTGGTGCGGCATGAAACCGATAACGATATACAAAATTTATATGCACACACTATTTATTAGGTACTACAACCCACATATCAACCCTTGATCAACCCTAAATGATCAACAAAACAGATTGGAAGCAAATACACATTATTTTATTATGATAGCCTAATTTAATGTTAATCATTATCTAAAACCCCCTATTTATAAAATGTGTAATTTAACAATAATTTTATTCTATCTTGACATCTAGATTGTTTCCAAAAACTATTACGTTAATTTGAATCTCTATGTAAAAGTGTATTACCATAAGTCATAAAGATTTTTAACTTACCAAAATTAACAGCTACCACACACGATGTTACCTGTAACATACGTTTATTATGTTACGGATTTAAACATTGAACCTATTTGTGTATATCCACCGTGTAATGTCAATCGGGTATTCTGCGGTCCTCTGAATTATTTATAAGTAGGAACATCAAAAGTTCACTTCTATTTTTAATGATACAAGCCGGGACTTAACCCCTCGTTTTATGAAGAATTCAAACCGCCTAGAATATAGAAACGAAATTGGCAAACTAAAACATGTTTCATCCATAACTCTTCATGCGCCGTATGTGGTAAAATATTGCTATTTTAAAACAACTCAAAAGGAATATATTTTTGTGAATTTTGGTACCTATCGATCCTACTTCACACATAGTATTTTCTCATATTTTTTATTTGACATTATGAAAATGCATAATAGAACTTTTAAAATTAATAATGCCGAACTTGTTCCATATTTATCATTGTAACTATGTATATTCTAAAGTATTTGTTTTAGTTAACTGAATAACATGGCTCTCCATTGTAATTATTGTAACAGATCAGTTCTCTTACCATATCCTTCATAAAAAGGATCTACGGTATTATTCACGTGAGGATTTCAGGCCCGATGATGCTTCGCGAGCGAGTCACTAAATTGCTTCACCCCTTGTTGAAAATCTTTCGTTGTGTCCAAAACTAGTAGGATAACTCTAAATCAGTGAAACCATAAACTCATCCATACTTCCATAATTTGTATTATAAATGTTAAAGTGTTTGTTTCTTTGTTTGTTTGTTACGCTTTCACCACCTAAACCACTAAAACGGTTTTAAAAATTCTTTCATTAATGGAAAGCTACATTATTAACGAGTAACATAGGCTACCCGCTTTTTACCGTGATAACCGACATAGACGCAGGCAGAGTCGCGTGCAAAATCTAGTGCAGTATAAGTGTAAATAACTAACGGAAGTATTACTCTGTAACATTGCATAATTTCTGCAGAAAGTCTGCAGAAAACGTATGTTATAATTATTTTATAGTAATTGAAATGTAGAAGTCTATAAATATATATATTATTCACCTTACGCCGATGTGACGGCAGCAAAACGGCCAAGCCACATATTTTGACTAAGGTGTGGAGATTGTGAAGTTAGGGCTTGTAGAGCTAGGGCGTATAGAGTTAGAAGTTTGGCTTTTTGATGGATTGTTCGGACGGCAAGCACGAGCTGGGCGGGTACACATTAAACGTTTTGCGCGCTCTAAATTCCACATTCGCTAATTTAAAGGATGAGGAGTGATTAACTAAAAATACTGAAATATGTAATATGTATTTATTATTTATAACAACAAGGACTCCCTATCATTCAGACCTCTAGCACCAATATTAGCAGTCTCATACAAAGTTCCATCCCCTAGTTGAAGGGGTAGGGGAGGAGAACTTCCAGCTTTCTAGGACTGAATTTTGATGATCATCAATGAGTCAGTGACGAAATCGTTTTTTTTTAGATATCAATAAAACCTAAAGTATAAAAGTTATGCTATTGAACCTTTATAGATTTAATAAATTTACTATTGACATCATATCCCAAAAATTTCAAAAAAAAAAACAGTAAAAAAAACGAAAAGGAAACGCTTCAAGAAAAAGTAGTTAGGTAGTGTCTAGTTGGCTAGTCTTGGCAGTGGCACTACCGTGCCACCGGATACCTCAAACGTTTAAAGGAATCTACTTTATTTCTAGCTAAATAAACCGCAACGATATTAAATACAACCTTTCTCATTTTACACACGAACATTACCCGAAATTTTCAATTACGTAGCTTTTAGAGGTCCTATCCAAATACCCAAGTTCAGATTCAAAGTAAAGAGACAATATTGACAAACGCTCAACGGTATTGAACAGAGCCACCAATAAACTAGAAAAGTTTATTTACAATGCATACCACTAAACTTAAAACCTGTTTACTGACTGCAGATAAAGACATACGGACGTTCTATATTTTTTAACACTTTATATTACATGACCTGTGCGAGTGAGTAACTTACATTTCATAATTTCGTGTCAATGATATGGATAAATAATAAAGTCAAAGTGATATTAATGTTTACTATAAACCTACATCCTGAAGTAATATCATGATTTTTATTAAAATCAGAAATAATATAATATATTTTTCGATCAAGTTTTGCAACTAAAACAATAGTAGTGCCCGTCACCAAGAACGGAACCGGGGATATGTCGAACACGAAGAACTATCGGTCCATCTCACTTGCGACGATAATAGCCAAGGTGCTTGACAGCTTGCTTAATGACATTCTTAGCCAACACATAAAACTTCACGAAGCCCGGTTTAGTTTCAGAAGTGGGCTTTACACTGAAACTGCGATATTGTGTCTTAAACAGGCTATCAGGTACTACTACACGGATAGGAAAACACCGGTATACGCGTGTTTCCTAGATCTGTCAAAAGCATTTGATACCGTCCTATATGACAAGCTTTGGGACAAACTGGGTGATGCGGGTGTGCCGGTGGAAATTGTAGTCCTCCTAAAGGAATGGTATCACTGCCAGCGGAACCAGGTGATATGGGCGGGTGCTTTGTCTGAACCGTATAGCATGGAGTGCGGTGTTAGGCAAGGTGGATTAACCTCTCCTCTCCTATTTAACTTATATGTAAATGACCTAATCGGTGAGCTCTGCAGCACTCATACCGGTTGTCATATTAATAATGTGTGCGTCAATAGTATAAGCTACGCGGACGATATGGTGATGCTGGGACCATCGGTGGTTGCAGTACGTAAACTGCTGTCGATTTGTGAGGCGTGCGCGAAGGAACACGGTCTCACATACAACATAGATAAAAGCAAAGTCCTGCTCTTCAAAGGGAAGCTCAGTGTGCCCGGTTGTATCCCGTCGATCATGTTGTACGGCGAAAAGCTGCAAATGGTAACCAGTTTTAGATACTTGGGACACATAGTCAATGATTAACTGTCTGATGACGCAGATCTGGAGCGTGAACGTAGGGCACTGGCGGTCCGAGGGAATATGATTGCCCGTAGATTTGTCCGATGCTCTACTGGAGTTAAAATAACGCTGTTTAAGGCATACTGCCAATCGTTTTACTCGAGCGGCTTATGGGTAAGTCATACCCGTCGGGACGCCAGTGTCTTACGTGTACAATACAATAACATCTTTAGGATGCTGATGCGGCTGCCTCCCTTCTGCAGTGCGTCACTAATGTTCGCCGAAGCACACGGATGGCTATCATGCTATAATAAGGAAAAATGCCTTCTCATTGTTAAGGCGTATGAGAGACAGTAGCAACAGCATCCTAAGAATGATTGCTTCTCGTGCAGACTGTCCAACTCAATATAGGTTAATGCAAATAATAACAGTAGGTACAGGACTAAATTTATAGTGTCTCAATTAATTAATCTTAGTAATTTATTTCAATGAATTGATTTTATCGGATTTTAATTATAATTAATGACATTGATTTGTGACATGCATGCAATTCCTATGGTAATTTTATTTTCCTAACTCATTGTTCCTTCTAGTTATTTTGTTGTTAAAAATCATGTATTCTAATATGTATGTGTGTTTATATATATATGTAGGGTAAAATGTTTTCTAATGCTGACTCTTCCAACATCTCTATTTTTTTACTGTGTACTATGGATTTACAATCTGAAATGAAATGATATTATTATTATTATTATTTGCACTTTTTGGTAACTTAACATTATCGCCATAAATTAGCTTTTAAGGAAGTTTACATTCGGCTTATTGTTTTATGTATGTTTTCCTCATCTATGGACTGCTAAGATAGAAACATTGACTACACAAGTAGGTACTACACTATAAAAAAAAATGTGTTTAACATAGCATTCAAATACTGTGAATGTTGCACTTGCACGTAATCAAACACTAATCCGTTAAAAGGATTTGCATATACGAGCATATGAGCATTTTATATTCAATCAATTCATAGTGTTTCTATTTTAGACAAATATGGTACCCTTAAATACTAGTTTGTGTGTATAAGTATTTACGAACTGTTTACTGATAACCTATACTAAAGCAGTCTAGCAAATACTTTAGCTGGAGTGACCTTGAATTTCAAATAAAAATTCCAAAAGCTGAGTAAGGTAATAAAAGGGGCTTTGGCTTTTAAGAAATACTCAACGTGATTTTCGAAGGTGGGCACTGTGCCCAATCAACGGCTATAAGATTTACACATTGGGGACCAATACGATCTATACTTTGAAATGATTGTGTGTTCAGAAGCACACGCTTATGGACGTGATATCTTTTCGAAATCGTTTACTGGCAAAAGAAGGGTTAATTTTCTTGTGTTTTCTTTAATACTTCGGTACTTTTTTGGAATCCTTCCCTTAAAACAAACTATTTTAAATAGAAATTTGTTTGTAGTCTCTAGATATGCATAGTGTATTTGTACGTAAACATATAAAATATATATTGGTGCTCTAACCTACTTTTTCTTTTCCTGTGCGGAAATCCCCTCGCGTATCACCCAACGGTGGGGTGATTATGTCGGACGCTGACCGACCAAAAACCGCACGCCGGGTACCTCTCTCTCGGGTACCAGTAGCCGGGGAACCAAGTGTACCCTTGAAAGAAAAACCCTGGTACCCCGACGTACCTCGGGTCATCCACGGCTTGTAGATGACTTACTAGCAGAAGCAGACGGCGGAGTTCCACACACTCTCGCTCCGTACCGAGCCGAGCCGAGATACTACGAGTGAAAGGACTCCCACTAAGATCGCCATCACGAGGTCACGCCTCTGCTCCACACACGCCGAGCATTCTGCCAACGTGTGGATAGCCATGTCCACGGTCCGGCCACCGCAGTAGTGGCACTGAGTTGTTGGCTCCTTGCGGATCAGACACAGGTGATCCCCGAAACAAGCTTTCCCGGTTATCACCTGCTTCAGCTGGTATAAGAGGGTTCCGTGACGAATCTTGAGCCAATCCTCCATAACGGGTCTTACTGCCGCAATAACGGTGTGCCCAGCTGGTTGTTGATGTGATGTGAAGATTGATATAAAATATTAATGAAAAAGTACAGACCACGCAAATTTATTTTCTGTCCTTATTTTTGTAGAGGCTCTAGCTCAGTTAGTTAGTTTAAATATATAACTACAAAAATAACAGTTTTTAGTGCGTTTTTTTCTGTGCAAATCGATTTACAAAAAAAAAAAATAATAAGCCTCCTATCCTGAACTGCTTTCTTCTTTCTTTGTATTGTGGTTGTCTCTTTAGCTATAAAATATCTTGGAGTTCAGTGTGCCTCTGGGCAAAGGCCTCCTCTAACAATTTCCATTGTACTCTGTCTCTAGCAACCCTTCTCCATTTTGGGCCTGCCGTCAGTTTTAGTTCATCTTCCCATCTCTTGCTTTGTCCTCCTCTGTTCCTTCTCCCATCTCTAGGGTACCAGTCTGTTATGATGTTGCTCCACTTCTCTTGTGTACCGCGCAGCATGTGCCCAGTCCATCTCCACTTCAAACTATCTATTCTAGTAAGTACGTCTGTGACTTTTGTCTTACTTCTTATGACGGTGTTTCGTATCTTATTTTGTTTCTTAATACCTATCATATTTCGTTCCATAGCTCTTTGGCAGTGTTCTAGCATGTTTCTGTGATGTTTCGTAAGAGCCCAGGTTTCACACCCATATGTAATACATGGGAGAACGCAGGTATTGAAGACCTTCCTTTTGATACCTATACTGAGATCTGTGGATTTCATGATCTCTTTCAGTGACCAGTATCTTTTCCATCCGTTAGCTATTCGTCTATTGATTTCTTTTGTAATTGTGTCTGTATGTGAGATGATTTGTCCTAAATAGATATATTCATCTACATATTCAACAGGTTGGTTGTTAATTTTTATTTCATATATGTTTGAATTCGTTAATAACTTCGTTTTGTTTATATTCATAAGTAAGCCCACTTTCTCACTCTCCTTATTTAGATCTTAGTATCATTTCTTCTAGGATCCCTGGCTGTTCTTCAAACAAAACAATATCGTCAGCGAATCTAAGATGGTTTAATTTTTGACCATCTGTATTTAGTCCATGTTGGTCCCAGATTAGCTTTCGAAATATGTTTTCCAGCACCGCCGAGAACAGTTTTGGGGACATCGGGTCGCCCTGTCTGACGCCTCTTTTTACTTACAATGTCTCACCCAAGGTTTCCAGTTGTACTCTTGCCATACTGTTGGAGTAAATGTTTTTAATGGTGTTTATGTATACTGTCGGGATTCCCTGGTTTCGTAAGCTTTCCCATATGGCTGTGTGGCTAATACTGTCAAATGCCTTAGAATAATCAATAAAAGCCATATATAGCGATTTGTTGTACTCCTTGTATTTTTCCATAATTTGCTTGACTGTGTGAATGTGATCTATCGTGGAGAAGTTTTTCCTAAAGCCAGCTTGTTCCTTTGGTTGGTTTTCATCAAGTATGTTGCTTATTCGGCTTAAAATAATTTCTTCTCTTCTTCTTACAAAAAATAAGATACTATGTATATGACAAAGCCGATATATCTAGTTTAACTGTTTGGGTGATGTTGACGTATACGTACATAGTAATAAATAAAGGCGAATGTTTAATTATGAAAGTTTAATAATGTATTAAAATATTTGTAGAAATAATTTATTGCTCTCTCATTTCGGAAGGATGTAACAGATTGCTACAAACAATAATGTACTACATTGTTAAGTATCATTTAACTCATTATTTACACAGAAATGAACGACTCGCACTTTTACGATTTTGATTGTCTCATATTGTTGAACCCCAGGTAACACTTGCAACATCATACATTTATACAAATAAATAAAATTGAAGTGTCCGTTTGTATTGTCAAAATAATAAGATTTTTTTCATGCTCACATGGTTATCTGCACGATGTCTATGCCTAAAATCCAGTTTAAATATTTTTCTGTTTATTCCGGGCAAGCTTCAAAAAACAGCTGGACCGATTTTGATAATATTTTACTGCCAGATAGCTATCTCATAAAACCCCTAAAAACAATTTACCCGATCCGGGAATCGAACCCACTAAGGTAGCGCTTTTCTAATTCCACGCGTACAAAGTTGGGGGCACCAGCTAGTATGAAATACAATTTATATATCAGTCAGTTGAATTCACATGGGAGATATTAATCCTGATATGTTAGCTATAGATAGATGAAGCTTAGTAACACTATAAGTATCCTGGAAGTGAAGAGCAAGGTACTGCAAAAAAAAAGTGAGTAGACTGACTTAAGTACCGTGTGAATAGTTTTAAGAAAGATGTTTTACACACTTTACACACTTAAGTTCTTTACAAGTAAATATACTTATAGGATTTTAGCGTGCTTACCTATTTCGTTATTATTGAAATTGTAGAAACCCCATTGGCCGTAAAGTCTTTTCAGTTGGGTAGAGAGTCGAACTGATGACAACCACACTGACTGACTGACCACGAAGTTCCACCACTGCCACCTTCAGTTAAAACTCTTATTAAGAAGAAAGAGATTAGAAACCCATCCCACTATGGCAGGTGGGAGGGAAATCCCGTCCAGTTCACCCGCTACCACGCTCAGGGCGGCGGCATAATTTAGCCTAAGATGTTTTACAAAAGGAGTAACTTTATAACCTATAGTATTTTGTAATAAGTTTGGCAATTACATTGTCGTAAGCAGATAATAAAAAGCTAAAGAGTTTGTTTGTTTGTTTGAACGCACTAATCTCAGGAACTACTGGTCCGATTTGAAAAATTCTTTTAGTGTTAGATAGCCCATTTATCGAGAAAGGCTATATGCTATATATCATCACGCTAAGACCAATAGCACCAATGAAGAATGTTTCAAAAACGGAGAAAATTTATCACTATTGAGAGACGCAGACGAAGTTGCGCGGGTCAGCTAGTCTCTTATAAACAAGTTATCACAAACCTTTATTATTATTATTATATACTTCTTGAAAGGTAAATAGGTTTATAGATTGTGTAACGGTTATTATTTACAGCTTTGGTTTTCTCGAGCTTACCTTGCCTCCACGATACTTATTAATCAAAGTCAGCTGAGTAATTAATTGCTTGTTTTATTCCGAACTACTTCTTACACCTGCATACTTAGTTAGTGTTTTTTGTGAGATTTTCATATCTTATTCTGCTCTGTCTAAACATTAAATTGATTTATGGCAATTAATGCTTTTAATAAATTTTGAGTTTATGATAAATCGACGTAGTTAAAAATATTATTATGGTTAGTTCGACATAACGTCGTACTTTTACTTTTAATGAACAAACGGAAAGCTGGCATAGTGTTTTGATTGGGGAGACCGACTTTAATTATTATTTTCTTGTCACTAAGTTTACTATATAAATTTACTGTTAAAATCTGACATAACGTGAAGAAAAATATAGCATTTATTTTCATACAAAAATTCACTCTTCCACGTTATTTATAAGAGACTCAGAAGTTCAGAAGAGAAGAGTTCACTCAAGTATATTTAAGTGTGGCTTTAGTAAGATGTATCTAGTTTTTATGATTTACAACCAAGTTTTTTTAAATTATTTTATTAATTTATGAACACATTACATTTTTCTAGTTCAATCATACTTATAATTAATTTACGTGCCAAGACAGAAACTTAGCATTGAACGTCATTACGTCATTGGTGAGCAAGCAAGATTGCACTCATTTCAGGATTCCGTTTTTGCGATACATTTTTTAAATGAATCTATTTACCAGTTGCTCAAGATAACAAGCTAAAGGATATGGAGCTCTTTAGAGTTTCGTAGTCAGGTGATTTTAACAGAAAACTAAAATTCCGCTGTCCATTTATGTCTCCATATTTATATTGTAAATGTATAAGAAGTTTGATTGGGAAACCTAAACCACTTTTTGAAATTGGTTCACACAAATTTAGCTCACACAAAGAATTTTTGAAATTGGTTTTCAAAAATTATTTCACCAATGGAAAGCTACATTATCAGCGAGTAGCATAGGCTACTTTTACTGCGATAAATTTAACATAAATAAAGTCAAATTCTATGTTTTCTCTTGCATCTACCATTTTTTTTCAATACCCGAAGGTCGACTGGCAGAGAATGCATGCAACTTGTGCATTTAGTTATATAAATAAATAAATATACACGCGGAAGGAGCCGCGGGCAAAAGCTAATCTGAAATAAATCTGTATTTCATGTCTGTTCCGTTACAGGTCAGCAGCCGAAATATTCAGAGACTGTATAACTCTATTGACGGTATAAAAACGACTAATTAAAAAAGAGGGCTTCCATTATTTATTTGAACAACTGCGTTTAATAAAGTACATTAATTAAACTTGAGGTCAAACTAATCCTGCATATAATTGGGATACACTATAATTTTATACAATTCTATTTCTATTCTTATACAATTCTATCTATTTTTATGTCATATTTTGTAACGTATACACAAATGTATACTCTAGCTTCTGACGTCCTTTAGTTGTAATGAAATGAAGGACGAAATGGTAAGGAAATGATTACAGGTTATAAAATATGAGTTTGGTGCCAACATTTCTGTACTCAGTATCACTTATTTCAAATAAATTCTTTTAAAAAAAGTTGTACCGACTTCAAACAATACTGAAAAGAGCACTAAAAATTTAAACATAATTACAAATCTAAGTAAAAAAACTATAATACGTAAGTACAACCCTCAATATAACAGATAACATTATAATAGCAATATAGTCCCATCTAGTTTATTTGAAGTCGGTACGAAGCCAAATAAGTTATTAAGCAACAAAATCTGCGATGTTTCATTAGAATTATATTGAATTCTTAATTCTTTATTGTGCTGATATAAAACTGATATGGACCAGTATTACTTATTGTGCATCGGGTTGGGTACCGAAATCAAACAGATTAGATGGGACCATTGTTATTATAATGTTACTTGTTTTGTTAAGGGTTACACTTATTAGAGTTTCTTTTCTTAGATTTGTAATATTTTTTTATTGTTTGAAGACGGTCCAAATTTTTTATTAAAATACGATTACAGTACGAAATTTCAAACATTACGTACTGTAATGTATGTTAGATTATTTTAAATTTAGTGTAATAAATCCTTTACTTTATTTAGATAAGATAGTAAGATGTTACATTTGAACACGAAAATATATTGTTTTCCACGTTACTTAATTTTCCACCACTAGGAGTGGCATTTCTTCTTCTCATTTGATAGCTCCATTCAAATGAGAAGGGGAAATATAAAATAAATTCCGAAGAAAAAAAGATTTTTCCAAATCGGTTTACAAATGAAAGAGTTTTGAGGTAACAAACATGAAAATAATTGCGTAATAAACATTTTTCTTGTCTAAATATTTTGTAATCTCATATACTACTCTCTTGCACGTGCACGTATCTCTGTAACTCTCAACACAAACACCTAAAAAATATGTTGAAAGAATAAAACAAGATCAATACATGATTAGATTTTTGAAAGGGTTATCCTCTAACTCCTAAAGGTCAATTACCCTTCCATCATCAGCTCAGCAACGTGTCATAACGACTACTAAACGCAAATACCTATATAGCTAGATAAACAAGCTTAAACAGGTTATCGGGGCTGTGAAATTTAAGGGTTTCCATCGATTTCTCTAGGATCAAATCATCAGATCTTGATTTGGTGGTAATGGGACCACCTTGGGAGTATACCCTTTTGATAAAAAAAGAATTTTGAAAATCGGTTCACAATTGACGGAGATATTGATAAACAAACATACAAAAAAATACAGCTGAAATGATAACCTGCTCTTCTGTAATTTTGAAGTCGGTTAAAATGTAGTATCGATTCTATATTCTACGTTAGTAGAGTTTGAATACCAACCTAAAATGTAGCTATTCTATTTATATTTTTACTTGCACTAGTGTATTTTAATTATTTTTGTCTTTGAGTATAGGTACCGGCGCCGATCTTAAAGGCTGACCTTCACCTACGCAGAAGTCGATTTTTGGGTACCTTTTGGGGGTATGAAGTAGGACGGGGGTCAATTAAATCATAACGTCAGACAGTGATTGGCTCACCGATATTGTCGCTGCTCCTGATTTGTTTTCTCGTACTTAACTAAGTACTTCCAAGTAAATTAATAGGGTCTGTCTTTTTTATTAATATTTTAATAATTTCTACTTAATTATATAGTTAAAAATTTAGATTTTTATGTGAGTGTATTAGATAGCGTAATGTATTCTCTAATATGTAGTTATAACACAATAAATGAAGTGACAATGAAGAAATGGCCACCGTACCAGTACCAGCTTTATATAAGAAAGTGATTTGATGAAAGGTGTCACTCCTATTTCATGGTAATAATAGTTACATATACGTTTTTTTATTAATATTTTAATTTAAAACATTATGTTTTACCATACAATCAATAAGAAGTTACGTGGTAACTTTACTAAGTAACGCCTTACGGTTTTGATCTATTTTAATTCTATTCTAACTCAGAAAAAATAAAAAATAATAAATATGTGTGCATTTTATTATGCCATAAGCGATGCGCAAAGCGATCCCCTCTTTGCCGCCGAGCGCTCAAGATCCGTGGCGGTAACTAAACATAAGTGGTGGTCTACTTTTATTGTAAATGGACTGACAGTTCGTTTCTGTACTCTCTTTATACTACTGATTATGATTTACTGCCAGATGGTACCTCAATGATGCTATCAATATTGTCGCTATATCAATGTCCAGTTGATGCTCGCGAATTCAGTTTTATAATATGTGTATAGTATACAAATGAGCAAAACAATGCCGCGTGTTGCAGATACTTTGGAATTGAATATTAAATATAATTGATAATTTATTATAGAGATTATGTAAAACTAGGTTTTGCTCGCGGCTCCACCCTCGTAAATGACGGTTATATTAAAAGTAGCCTATGTTACTTACTAATATGTAGCTTTCCATTGGAGTAAAAAATATTAAAATTGGTTAAGTGGTTTAGGCGTGAAATCGTAATAAACAAACTCACTTTCACATTGATAATATAGGTGTATGGATTTATTATGCAAGTATCTTCGCACTGTCACTATAACTTCTGAAATAATAAAGACATAAATAGCCGTATAATGTAGTTAATTACACACACACACACATCATTACAACAACAGCCTTTAATGTGGTGACACTCCTTATTCTAAGTCCGTCACAACACGGAAGGTAAAGATGATTACATTCCTAAGAACAGTTGGTATTAAAAACACACTTGCAAAAGAAACCAGCTGAAACCCCTTTACAATGTTACACATTGCACCGACCCCAAAATAAAATTGAGAAAAGATTTTGATTTGAGGATTTATGATGTGACGTATCAAGTTGAGTTTAATATGATTTATTATAATCATCATACCAAATTTTGAATTGACAAATTTACAGAACATCTTCCGATGCAATATACAATTTATGGCAAAACTATTTCAAAGTTCAAAGTTCAGTATAACTTTCAAACTTGAAACTTTCGGATTTGTTTGAAATTTTACCATAGTATAAGAGTGTGACGGACTGAGATAACACGTGGCTTAGCGTGGCTTTAACTGGCGGAACTAGAGATCCCTAATTATTATGATTCATTGTTCGAGTAAAATAAACGTACATCAAGGAGGGAGTTTTGTTTTTTGGAGGGATTTATTATCTGCTCAAATCCAGATGAATGTTGAGATTTTTTGTTCTCAAGCAATGTTATTTTGCACAGTAGATAAACTTAATAATTAAACATTAGTTTTAAGATTTAAAAATAGGTGACAAAGTATGTTAGGTTAGCAGTGATTGTTTTATCTCTAAATTTATTTAAACCTTGGTCTTAAAATAAACAAATGTATTATACATCATAAGTGTAGTAGATTTTAAAATCTTCAGTGAAAAGAAGTTAACAGAAATAAAACTTCTGAAAATAAATATAGTAACATTAATAAGAATCATGAGATTCTGGACGTCTTAAGTTGCAAGTTAAGCAAAGTCCCTTCTTATCCGTGGCTAAGCCCTGTGACAAGGGTATGTACTAAATATCACGTTTCATCGTTCAGGGGTTTGGACAAGGCGTTGATTAATGAACCGTCCTTAGCTTTAATTAAGAAAAAGTATGACCTACCCGCCAGAATTTTCATAAACAAGGGAAATGAGGAATAATTTTGAATGAAATTACGATAACGATATTGGAAAAAAAGTGTAATATTCTATTGGAATATTTTTGTGAACTTTGCCATTATAATATTTCTTAGTAAAGTTATTAGCGGGAAATCTTTTTTCTACCCAGATCTTGGTTTGTGTGTAAAATTATACTATTACGAGTAAATACAACATGTCACAAATGTCTGGATTTATTTATCAATGAACATTCGATGGCAATAATTTTCAAATTGACAAATCCTAACATTTCATCTTCATCCTTATTTTTAAACACTTTTAATTAATAGTTTATATCAACCTTTCTTTTTTTCTAAATATTTGATAGTCAATTCCAAGTTCAATTAACTATTGTGAAAATAAGTTACAAATTTTTAACGATTCTAAAATGTAACCACAGTTTTCTGTAATAACTTAGTATAGTAATAATATACCAAACTAAGAGTATCTAAAAAGTCTCCGTAACGGCCGACAACGCGTTATTGACTCCTGAGTAGCAGATGTTCATGGGCGGCGATGGTCACTTTCCATGAGGTAGCCCGTCAGCTCGTCTGCCCCTCCAACATAAAAAAAAAACTTTGTATAAAAATGATAGTTTAAAAAAACTAAAAAACACGCAAACTAAAAAATAGAAAATAAATTTACAAAAAAAGCGTTGGGTGCCTGTTGTCAATAGTAAAAAGCACCCCACGCTTTTTTTCAAATTTATTTTCTATTTTTTAGTTTGCGTGTTTTTTTGTTTTTTAAAACTATCATTTTTATACAAAGTTTTTTTAAAACTTTTTTTTTTTTAATTAGTGTATTGTCATCGGTCCTCGATATATCTACAAAGTTTGAACGAATTCTAACCCTTTAAAGTCAGTCAAAATCACGCCGAAAGGAGTCGGTTACAATCATACAAACATACAAACAAACACACAAGTGAAGCTAATATAAAGCGTGTAACAAGAAAGTAATTTTTTTTGTTGTACGCTTAGAGCTTTTAAACTAAGAAACGGATTTTAATGCTGTTTTCACCAATAGAGAGAGTGATTCAAGAGGAAGGTTTATTTATACAAAACATGCATATTATAGTAGAGAAAATCCGATAATGTTAAAGATTTGTAGTAAAAACATGTTTTTTGTGCCTTACTTACATTGCAACTATTAAGATAGACCAAAATTATGTGCTACGGATTTGTGTATCTTGAAAAGGTCAAAAAAAAAAAACAGGAATAGTATGTGTCTCCTATTCTCCTAAAGATAACCTTTTTTTATATTACAAATAAATATTGGGCTATTTACGAAACTATTTTAAACAATACATTATTATTCCTTATCCTTTTAAATACGTTATACACGTTGCGCATTTAATCTAGATTAAAATTTCTCTTTACAGTATATCGCTAAAATGAATATTTAGAAGATATTAGGGGCCGGCAGAAACGGAGTGGGCCTATAAATATTGCATATAAAGCTGTCATGTAGTATATAGTTTCATCATAATAATAGTAAAAATAATTACCTCACACTGACATTACATTAGTAGTATTAGTAGTATCTACATTGCACCCGTGCAAAGCCGCGGCGGATCGCTAGTATACTATGAATATATGAACCCTCTACAACAAGGATACAACGGTAAACGTGGTCGAAATTGACAATCGTCATACAAACTTAACGATAAATAATAATAAATCAAAAGAGATTTATTGAGACCTTCGTTTGTTTGTGTTTTCACGTTCCATTTGTTTCCATTAGCATATCAATGGTATAACACGTAACATTATTCAATTATTTCACCTGTCGCACAACGAGCTCTGAATCAAATCTTTAATTCGATAAACAAATTCTCTAAAAACATGCTAATAACTGCTTATTTAGTAATGATAATAGAAAAATTTTGTATTGAACAAAAGTGTGTTAAAATAATTTATTTATCTAATACCTTTAAACGAGAAATTCATGTATATATGTATTTATAATCGATTTGCGACGACGATTAATCGATCTAGCTAGCTTTCATTTTTAGAAAATTTACCATAAAATAAAAATACCGGTCATCCAGGTACTTTTTTTATATACACACACTCCAGCCCTATTAACAAAGTAGTGTTTCAGATAATAGCCAAGGTACGGTAGAATGTGTCCGATGGAGATGATATCTGCGTCTCGATTAAAAAGAACAAGGCCGGCTTCACTGTCTCCAGGTGGTGGTGGTGGACAGCGTTAATGTTGGAGTGTAGACACCTGATATTGCAGAAGTCACGCTAGGTGAGGGGGCTACCTGCATCGCCTGCTCTTACCGTGGGTAGATACTTTGTTGAGCGCAATTATAGATACGCGATAGCATATAGCAGGTAGATACGCGGGGCAGCTGTATTTGTGGTTTGGAGAATTTAGACTTGGACCTGACTTTGCAATGAGGAAACCAACCAACGGAGGACCCAAATCGACTGCTAGTCCAATGGTTACAAAAAATGATAAAAAGTTTAACGGAGGACAGTCATTAGCTGTCTATAATATCGTGACAGGTGACGAAACCTATGTGTACTGCTTTGAACCTGAAAGAAAAAGCCAGTCGGCAGAGTGGGTCTTTCCTTTTGAAGATTTTCCGACGAAAGTCGAAACTACCCGAATACCCGAAAGAAAAGTCGAAGCATTGGTAACAAAATGGTTGCTTCTTTTTTCGGCAAATCAGAACATTACACTACAGTATCGCTTGAAGATCAAAGGACAGTGACTGCAGATTGGTACTGCAACACCTGCTTGCCCAGAGTTTAAGAAAAAGTTCGCAAAAAGCGTAATCGAAGCAATGTCCTCCTTAACCAAGATAACGCATCCCCACACTCCGCTAAGGACTAAGAACCCTATTTGAGACTTAAAATGTGGAACTTACTTCGAGTTCGACTTAGCGACTTCTTTTTGTTTGTAAAAATTAAAGACAAACTAGAGGCACACGTTTTACGAGCACTGAATGCGTTCCATGAAGCCATTGAAGAGGTCTCTAATCAAGACTGGTCCAACTGCTTTGTACAGTGGTTTCAGCGACTGTAAAAATTCAATAATTGCTAGGGAATATGCTTTGAAAAACAATATCGTAAGTCTTATATCTAGTCTTATTTATCGGAATCCAATCCGAAACTTTTAGTATGCCCTAAGTACATTAAAATAATATGTTTATTAGCAGAACAGAGCATAGTTATTTCACTTCCACTACAGTTTTAATAAAATAATAAGCTAACTTTTCAACTAGCTCAGGCAATAAAGTATGGATGAAAATATTTAAAAATTTCCTTTGTTTTGTGTTATTGTGATTGCTCTATTTCGTTTCGCTCGTTACATTCAAACTAAAGTTGTGTCGTTCCTATTACATAACAAATTGTTTACTACCAACTCGTAACTAGCTTACTTTGCCAAGGAAATTTTGCTCAAGTAATAATATTTTATATGAGCCACTCAAATTTTGTAGAATGTATGTTCATTTAGTTAAGTAAGAAGTTAGAATCAGAAGAATACGGTCGCTAGTTTAATTATAAATCATTTAAAAGAAATGAATAACATATAAAAGTAATAATAATTTATAAAATTATTATTTCAAAGTAATTATGAAATATGAGATTATGCAAAGATAGTACTTTTAACTCTGGTGTGTTTGTTTAAATAAGTTAACTGAATATTAATGAAAAATATTAGGTATGTTTTTAAGTTAAACAGTTTCATTGAAAAGAAACATAGTGATGATGTAGATAACGTACGAAAACCTAGAATATGATCTCCACCATTTTAATGTGGCAGCCATTTTTAATTTATAATACAGATGAAAACATGTACATAATTGTATCATCGTCAGAACTAAGTACACACACCAAGTTTCAGATCAATAAGAAAGAGGTAAAATTTAACTGACTATATTTGACCCAAACAAGTCAAACTAAAGGAAATATAATAAAAAAAATTAATACATACATTTTAAAACTGATTTAAAAGAAATCTAATCAAATTTAATAACATAAACACTTCGTTTCAAAAAGTTGCTCAGTGTGGCCGACCGATCAACACGCGACCTTACCGTCGTTAGTCACTTTGACCCGTATTTTAAAAGGTGTCTCAGTCGTGAATATAGTCTTAAACTAATATTAAGTAGAGATTTTATTATTGAACGTCTCTTAAAACAATACTCAAGTGAGTGATAGCTTATTTTAGAACGATATTTGTGTCGAAATCTTTACTCAGGTATAGATTTTGACAGATGTGATCTTTGTTTACGTGAGACAAGCTGAAACTCTCCTGGAAATCTCAAGCGGTGATTTCCAGGACATTTTAGGGGAAATGAAAGTGTTTTACGATGATTTATTTCTGAATAATTACGAGATATTTACTTTACTTTATTTACGAAAGAATTACTTATCATACTAATCAATTCACTTTAAATTACCTTAACTGATATTAAATTCAGTGAAATTCACGTTTTACACACACGATACTTGTTTAAATGAAAATCACTACAACGTTTTGGTTTTGACATTTCAACATGACTAGTGATGATTAATATGTTAAAATTGCTACACTAGCCAATAGTGCACTGTATACAATTTGATAGTCATAGATAATCTGCAACAGATCTTGGAACAAACACTGGTCGTCTCCCTCAACTAAGCTAAACCACGGTACAATTATAATACAGTAGTGTAACTCGGCCGCATGATAGAAATAAATGCCTACAGCCGCGCGGTACGTAAACATGCGTTAGGGCTGCCCGTCTCCAGCATTTTAATTATGTTTGCCTACTTTCTGTTTCTATTTAGATTTGTGATTGTAAATATCCTTTTTATATAAATAAATGAAATACTTTGTATATTGAATAGGAAGTGTTCAATAAAAATGCGTGTTTTGATTGGTAGATTTAATTAAAAAAACATGTTTTTGTTTAAAAAAACAAATCGGGCTTATAAATTTGCGACCGAAAAAAATCCTTCTATAAAATAAAATAAATGTGCTTTCTCCTTACGCGTTACAAAACTCCAATCCTTAGAAACTCCAACACCTACCTACTCAATTAGAATGCAAGAAACAGCTGACGAGTAAGTAACTTTTTATCTCAGCTTATTAACGTCTCTATAAATTAGGTACCTACCTACAACTCGCAACAACTCAAAACAAAAATTCTTTGGTCACCAATTAATTAATCATTAAAAAGCTGACTACGAATGTTTTAAAATCACAACCCTCAAACATCTAAATATTTTATATGAGTCTAGCTGTTGTTGTTAATACCGAGAAAATAAAACCAGTTTTTAGTGGTATATGTTGTTATAGTAGCAGCAGAAACACTTTGTGAAAATTTCGAAAACTGTCTAATGACACACAGACGGTAAAAATTTTTTTTTAGTATTATTCATACACACAGATAATAAACAAATATTATTTATAATAAAATGCCACGTCTTTACTTTGAATTATGCAAAGTAACAAAACACACATGCACCGAAGTTTTAACACAAGCGTAAGTAGGTAGGTACCTACCGTATCATGATTCATTCGGAACCGCATATACTCGTAACTCCCTATTTCACTCGTCTCAATAACTTTCCGTTACTCTATTTGCTTTATTTATTCATCCAAACACCTTTTTTTTCTTGAGATAAAAGGAAATACTTATCCATTAAAAAGACACACATTATGTACCTACCTACTAGTAAGTAAAATTATTTTATAGTCTTACCTTTTAGAGTTTCCAGGTAATTTAAAAAAACTTATGTCTGGATGCGTTATTGACGAATTCATACAACCAAAAATAGCACAATATTTCCTACTCGTCATATTAACTGATTTTTAGAGAAAGAATCGCGCGGTTATTGTTAAAAAAACAACACACAGTCCGTTCGACACTGCGGTACAGCCGTGACTGTCTGCACCCCGAGCGCACCCCGAGATCGAGGCGCGTAGGTATAGCTCGCGTTTCGGCCGTTTGTATGAAGTTGGAGTACTGTATTATAATAGTACCGTGGCTAAACTAAGGAGACTAAGCTCTAGAAATCAATAGCAAGATGAATTAATGGAAATAACCCTATGTGAAAGTAGATACGTGTACTACATAAGTACTATCAAGTTAAACTTTCCGTGAAGTCGATCTAATTGGGAGCAGAATAATAAGTGAATTTCTTATTAGAAATATATTCAAGTTATTTTACTCGGAATTCATATTCTTAATATGTTTATTTTGCTATGTTTTTTATTGATCTGTTTTTAATTTGTAATTTTTTATTTTTTTGTGGTCAAGTTTTTTGTTATTCGACTGCAATGTCAGGCGGATACGATTCATTTCTCCGTCTGTTTATTTGTCCGTCCGTCCGAGTCTAGATAAAATAAACTATTAAAAAAACATTTTAACCTACCTCGTACCTACCTCACCGACACATAGTAGAGGTTTTCTTTTTTTTCGCTGACGGTATAGTCTGTGGTATCTTTGGATAAGTCTTTTAAGAACTTTGTGAAAGTACAATTTTACGATTCAGTGATCCTTTTGCAAAATATTAAACTTTAAAGTTAAATTGTTGTTAGATCCAAATCCAAAAGGAAGCCCAGATTATTTAATCTACTATAGCATTATATTAGTGTAGTTTTTTGTGTAATCTTTCGTTTACGTAAACACGAATTAGTCTGAAAGTTAATTCGATTCTAAATAGAGCTGAAGTCGTTAAACTTTTGAATTTGTTATTTTTGTAGTAGAAACTAAAGCAATTACTGGGGTAACTGTCAGTTTTAAGATATACTATAATTTAATGCTTGCAAAAGTACCTTATTCTTTTTTTCTATAGTTTCTTTACTGTAACGAAAAAGTCCATTCAGATCCCTATCGATTGCATTGACTTACTGACAGGTAGGATACCTCCATGTTATCATAAGTGCTCAAATAGAAAAACAGATTAAACCTCACACACACTCTCACGAACTTTGTCGGGTGCAGGATCGTGGTCGCCTACCTACAAAACATTTCATGAGCTTTGCACTTCAAAAAGCCAAAAACCTCACCCTCACTTCATTACAGCTGATTTTAGAAAATGCTTTAGTCGGTCCCTCAAAATAGGGCCACGCTAATTACCTTCTGTGTACAGCGTTAGAAAACTTTAGAATACTTAAACACATTTCATAAGAGACAACACATGAAGAGATATTCAAAACTACGAAATTATCACATAATTAATATCTTTTAAATTATAAAGAACACGTTGAATTGACTAAGATACTAATGGATCGTTTGCTACTTCGCTAACACTTAAACAATATCTTATATTCGCATCGATAATGCTTGACACACACATTACGAACCCGAGGCCGTTTCTCGAGAACACTTTACTGATATAGATGTGGCGGAAAACTAACCAAGTCTTCGTATAAATGGTAATATGTAGCTATATTGTGTTTATATCTAGACAATAAGATCAAATACGTGTTGACATAATAATAAATACATGTACAGATTATCGCCTTATTAAGAAATATTTCAATATAAAATGATATTAATAAAATGATAACTTTAACTAAAACTAGTAAAAACTAGTAAACAACATTTAATTAAGGAGTCCTTAATTAAATGTTGTGTAGTAAAAAAAAATTTCGGCATATAATTTATATGGTATTTCATTTCGAAATTCCTTTTTGCTATTTAATTTAGTGTTTTTTTTTTTGTAAATCGATTAGAGACTTAAAGAACTCTAAATTATGGCTACCTAGATGGCGTAGTGGCCTAAGCAGTCACCTTGCTGCACCCTACTGCGCTGAGTGGTTCGATCTGCACATAGGACAACGCTTTGTCTGGTGAACATATTGTTCTTCTCAGTCTGGGTGTTCTGTGTATCCGTTTCATGAATGATTGTAAAGTTTGCCGCGACACAGTATATAATACTAGTGCGGAAGTTGCCTTTAAAAAAAACTGAAATGTGTTTATTTCAATCGGCACCTACTACGATTCATTTTATTTTTTTCAGAATGGATATAAATTAAGATTAAAGACGCAAAGAAAGCAATAAATGTCCACAAATAGATATTACCTTTATGGGCTTTTAAGACCAAGGGTTCTAAATCAAGATTGATAACGTAACAGGTAGCTATAACAGCACTTTGCATTATTATTCTCAAGAAGTACTCGTATTAAGAGAACTTAATACTTCTCATCAAAAATAAATAGATTTCTTTCTGTTATTGTGTATGCTATTCTTTAACTAGTCTAACGTCTATAATAATATTATTATTAATAGTATTAATATGGCTGTTATCATGTTTAATTAACGTGTATAGTATTGAATTCCCATTCTTATTTTGTAACATAATGCATGTGATAAATGTGTTAAGCCAAACCTTTAAGCTAAGTAATTTCGATTGCTAGTAGACCTTTAAAAAAAACCTTTAAACAGTCATTGCCATATTGAATTATTTCAATTTTAAGAGATGCACACATGAACATATACCCCTGATGTACTCTTACACATCAGCGAAATGGTAACGGACATAGATCACAAGAAACATACATTTTATATATCGAATGGCGAAAGAGAGTACGCCATGACAATATTATGACGTCCTCTCATTAGATGGACTGGCTTCTTATTTAAAGTAATAGGCATCGCACTTGTGACTCTGGCGGGTGTCCATGGTTAGCAGTAGACACTTATCATCAGGTGACCCGTCTGCCCCTTTGCCTCCTTTATGATTTAAATTTTGATTGTGACAACATTTATTAATCTCAGACCTACTATTGTGAAGATATATCAAGTCATCACATCATCCTATAATAGTCCACTGCTGGACACAGGCCTCTCCTTAGAAAGGAAGTTTTGGCCCACTATGCCACGCTGGCCAGACGGGTTGGTCTATACCAACCCGTCTGGCTAGTGTCAAGGTTTCCTTCTGTTTGCAGTGCTGTTGTCCTGCGTAGTTTGCTCCCTTAGTCAGCTCTTACTACACCTACGGGATGAATAGGGGTGGCGACGTTCCGTATTCTTAATCCGTCACCACACGGATAGTATATCTATCAATTAAAGGTGAATAATTTTTAAATATCTTTTACGTACAAACGAAATGCCACAAAAACGCAAACACTGTCATAGCTGACTCTGCTTTGTATAAATATCGCTGTTGTTTTTGCACGTAAAGTTTCTACATAAAATCAAAGAACAACTATAGATATATATTCTCTAATTGGGTCTAAAAATACAACAAATTAAAAGAGGAATATCAAAAAGGCAAATGAAATCGCCCGCACTGTATTAAGATAAAACTTTGGCAGGTAAAAGGGTATCTAAAAAAAGATCCAGCATTGTTGTAAAATTAAAGATATCAATCTTGCTGTGTTTTTAAAGATATTACTTCTACATAAAAAGAACACTTGCTTTGTATTTTTAAACCATAAACGGACTACGCGCTTTAAAAACTTTAATTGTTAAAAAATTACACGATTGCGACCTGAGTGCCTTTATATAAAAATTTACAGAGTGTGTATTTCTATGTTTCCGAAAATCGAGTCGCCACTGAACACTGAACATTGTACGCTGGACCTTACTCAACCTAATTTTAATGTCTAACTTTTAACATTCCGCATGTAACAAATCTGTTTGTGGTCGTTACTTAAAGTATGATTTATTGTTTCTATCTTTTATTGTTATATGCAGCTGAATCTGCAAAAATTGTTCAAAAGCTCATGGTTAGAATTGAATTCATCACTCGGGATTGAGAGCTATCTGTAAGCACTATGCATCCAAAACGTCATTCATATCGAATTTCTAAAGCAGCCAGCCGGTTAGACGGCCATTCAATATTTAGTACAAGGGGACGACTATGGACCGAATTTCATTCCGTTATTTTTGAAATATGTTTCAATCCCAATCTTTAGTAAATAAATATTAAATATATAAATATTTGGATAATTTATTTTTTACACGTATATTTCCAGATAATTAAATTTGTAACAATTTCATTCGTTTCTTTTAGTCAGTCCATTTTCTCATAAAATTTTAGTTTGTTTGGTTATTTTTCAAGTTTTAAAGAGAATCTTTTATTTGTTCGTTCACCTCAATTTTTTTTGTCCATCTATCGCATGTCGTATTACAGCCAAGGCCAATATGGCGGCGTTCGTATCAGCTGACCGTGTAGATTAGATTCTCACTCATTCGTGCAAGTGCTTCGCGATATTTGTGTTTTGATCAGTGTATTAATGTAAATGTTGTTGTTCACTTGATCGTGATGATCGTTCTCTAAATCGAGTAATTTGCCTGAAAATTTCCAGTGAATTACCTACGACCTAACAAAAAGTCTCACTTGCATCGTGGTTTCATAAACCACACCACACTTTTTTAGCTTGTTTTAAATTAATTTCTGAAATATCTGATTACTCCAGTTTTATGTGGTGCTTCCCTGTTTAAAAGGGTGTATGCCTATTTTACTTCATTTTGTCTCCCGCTTTGCTACTCCAGTTTTAAAGTTGAAGTTGTAAAAAGTTATTGTTGTTGTTGAAAGAAAGAAGAGTTGAATAAATCTAATGCAGGTTAACATTGATTTTATTTAGGTACCTCAAATGTTTCTGCATCACATTTTAAATTGAGCTGTCGCGGTACTTCTGGCAGATACTTATTATTAATGTTAATAAGTAGCTATATAAGGATAGCTTATGAAAGGAATAATATAATATTCGAGCATAAGAAGATTGTTTATATCCCATACATTTACTTTAATTTAACAAAAAATATGTGGAGACAACTTAATTCGTTAAATACATAACATGGCAACGCGTCCAGTAGCGTCGCGTCACCACGCCATAAGGCGATCTGACCCTCCACTTTAGATGTTTGATCCATAATATATTTCCATGTCAATATTTACGTTAAGACATTTAATTTGAAGGCGAAGTCTGTATAGATCACATGTTGTTGTACTAAAATTTTTTTGTGGTTTTACGTTATCTATTGTTTCCTATCAGCAACTTTTTTAGCACAGACTTGGACGAGCTTGACATACGATGCTTCTGCTATTTAAAATTTTCAGTCTCGTGAACCCTTTATTTGCTTATAATCAGATTACTTACTTAAGTGGCGTCAGCAAATACTAAACTAGTTAAGATTTTGGTGTCAAAGGCGTACCATCTGCAAGAAAAACAGGACTCCCGTAATTAGCCGAGCGATTTGCCGCAACTCAGCATATTTATTTTTACTACCTACTTATATTTCAGATGAATGGTACTCAATGTACTTTCATCGTATTTTTAGACTCGTAAAAAACCTCGGCTTAGAGCCATACATATACAAAACATCATTAAAATGGTTTTAAAAATTATAATTATAAAGCTATATCAAAATCCTATCCATACTTCCTTTGTCGAGGGTACTTTATAAATATTATGAAATAGGACATAAGGAACAATTATTAACCATTTTCAAGATGACATGATGATGATGAGGTTAACATTTTTGGACTGTTTGGTTTTCTATTCATGACTAACTATGGCTAAGTGGACTTTTCTTTGTGTTTCTAATACTGTTAGATATGATGACCTATACGAACGCGAAACATGTTAATATTTTGATTTTTTACGGATACTGTCAATGCGTATCCGCACGATCTTGTGCACGATCTATCGACAGATTAGAGTGAGCGGCTCTGTTTCAAGATGACGATCTGATCTGGGGAGATCATGTTTCACTGATGAAGATAATGAAAAAGACAACTAGATTTGATCCAACAACTTTAACCAACATTGGTGCCCTTTTTTTTTTTTTTTTTTTTTCCGTGCGGAAATCCCCTCGGATACCACCTGTCGGTGGCATGTCGGACTCGAACCGACTAAAACCGCACGCCTTCGCCGGGTACTAATAGCCGGGGAACCAGGTATACCCAAGAAAGGAAGGCCCTGGTGCCCCGACATACCTCGGGTCATCTACAGACGAGTAGACGACCCCCGCCCCGTGTGGGAACCCCATGTTCCCTGTGCTCCCTGGAAGCGAGCGCGCTTCGCAACGCGCTCGCCGCCACCCCGGCCTGCTTCTGCTAGGGTGACAGATGGCCTCACCTGTCACCCCCAGGCCTGCGCTTATGGAGGACGGAGGTCGTTCTGCGACCTCCGGCGCCTGAGTCGCCTGCGCTGCCTGGCCCGTGCCCGGGCCTGGCGGGCCGGGAGAGTTCTAAACCTCTCCCGGTCCCGCTCCGCCGTCTCCTTCGCGAGCATAACTTGCTCGCAGAAGGAGACGGCAGAGTTCCACGCACTCTCGCTCCGCACGATAGCCGCAATCAGGCTATCGAGCGAGAGAACTCCCACTCCGATGGCCGCCACGAGGTCTGCTCAACCCACTCCGGGCACTCTGCCAGCGTGTGGAGAGCCGTGTCCACGGTCTGGCCATCGCAGTGGTGGCACTCAGGCGTTGGCTCCTTGCGGATCAGACACAGGTGATCTCCGAAACATCCCTTCCCAGTGATCACCTGCGTCAATCGGTATGAGAGGGTCCCGTGACGCCTCTCGAGCCAATCCTCCATAACGGGTCTTACCGCCGCAATGACGGCGTGCCCAAACATTGGTGCCCTAGAACAGTGTGCTTAAAATACTGTGGGCTTATACCCATATCACTATACGCCACTGGTAAAAGTTATTGAAGAAGGAGATACTTTGAAAAAGTTGGATTTCCGCAGGTTTTTGCTTAATGTACATTTTAAAAGACCCGTTATTTTATTTCTGAGACATTTCATGGACTCACCCAACTTGATGAAAACAGTATAACCAATTACCTCAGCGCTAATTATTGGGCACCAAAAGCACTGATAGGTCTTTCTGTTTCGATAACATGACGGAGCAATCGAAACGCACACATAGAGTGACGATTTGCGCAAGATGGCTGACAGAAGTTGGTTGCGAGAAACCGAAAATCGATGGCAGTGGCGTGCAATGCGAGAGGCCTTTTTCCAGCAGTGGACTATGAGGCTGATGATGGTGATGATGCACTTAGTATAAAGAAATTATTTCTAATTAATGATTAACAATACAATCATAAAATTAATTTAAAAAAGATTTTTAGAAACAATCTTTAATTTAAAAAGAAACTAAGTTTATATAAATTACATCAAATCCATCATTTTGTTACATAATAAAGCAAACAAGTTGTTCCATTTCAAGTAATTCTTCCAAATATGATAAGGACAGGAAAATCTGTTTTATGTGAAATTATGTAATGGAAGAAAATAGCGGCTTTGATTTCATAGGCAACTTTTTTCATTTTTGAAAATTATTTTTCTTACTCGATTTATTTCTTTTCTCTAGATGTTTCACTATGGTTGTACGTTCCTGATATTATGTACCGATAACCAATATTTAGTACACAGTAATGCTAGCCCAGTATCAATTTTATGAATGCTGGCTATAGCTCAAATTAAATTGGATGTTTTAGAATATGTGCCACTCGAAGATTACTTGGACCAAACACAGTTCTACATGTTATTGGTGAATATTCCCTTTGCCTAGACTAGTTACAAACTAATCATACTCGTATATCCATTACATATGCTAGACCAATAAACGGGCTAAAAGAGAACTAAATAAGGAAAATATATTTCTGAATCACTAGTAATTTCGGTGCATTCATCATAATTTATCATTTAAAAAAACTGTGTCAACCCTGATGACCGTTAAAAAGCTTCTTAATCGAGCGAATCTTGAGCACAGAAACCGGGTCATGATGCCTTTAAAAGTTTTGTGTCTATTAGACAGTTGAGGAGTTCCCTCGACTGAAGCTAATCCTGGGCGCGGAAGCAGGTCGTGCTTATCGGCGCTGGGTCAGAGTTAATACTTTCGGAGTCCATGTCAATAAAATACACACTTACAATTACTTGTATATTCTTATGCGGTCGCTAGTCTAATGTGTCGCTTCACTATGACATCCTGTATTTATAATATCTACAACGGTTATAGAAACTACAGTATCTTTTATCAACAAACAAATAATAACATTACAAAGTAAATTAATATATAAATCTTAAATATAGCTCAATATTCCAGATAAACTCATATTCATTAATTTAAAAAATCTTAAAATGAATTATTCAATTGCATTATAACTTATTTTCAAAAATTACTTTTATTGATACCAACCCGTCTGGCCAGCGTGGTATAGTAGGCCAAAACCTAAGGAGACGCCTATGTTCAGCAGTGGACTTGTAAAGGCTGTTGATGATGATGATGATGACATTTATTGAATATAAAACAAACAATATTCTTTCGCGAACCGCTAGTAGATGGCGCTGCAACCATATTTCAATTGAAATCAAGTTTTATCCATGCAAATAAATAAAATTGAAGTGTCTGTTTGTAATATCAAAATAATGTTTTTTTTTATTCTCACACGGTTATTTGCACGATGCCTATGCCTAAAAAGTTTTTTTTGTCTGTTTGTCTATTTATTCCGGGTAATCTTATATAAGTATAAAATTATAAATAACATTTTACCCGGTCTGGGAATCAAATCTACTAAGGCAGCGCTTTTCAAATTCCCCGCGAATGAAGAGCTAGTTTAATATATAAAACTAACTGAATAAATCATAATAATTCTAATAGGCTTTATTCAGAACATTACACAATAATGTGAGCAATTTAAACCTTTTCAATAAATAATTTAATAATCAAATTACTTCAAACAATCAAAACAGTGTCTATTGCAACTACATAATATAAATATTTCAAATAAAACTTAAATATAAAAACAACCATTTTTACACATGCTCATCGTAAAGAAACATTACCATCGAAACTAAAACGCATAAAATCAAGTGCTTCTAATTCAACTAACAAGATATAATCCAAAATAGCTTACAAACATTGCATGTTAAGCAATATTCAATAAAAGCATTTATTTTTATAAAAACTTTTTTTCAAGGTTTTATATTTACAAACACATTACATTGCTTAGGTATAACATATAAACTATATTATCATGAATCTATATAAATTAAAGAATTCCTAAAGCTTATAATTAGAAAACTGTCGGAGTGTTCTGTATCTTCTGAAAGGTCATTTTAAACTTTTCAATTAACTTAGGTATCGAATGTCGGATCGGGAAAAAGTTAATCGAAGTTCCGAACTCAGTGCTGTTCTTTAGAACAGAAAATAACATTTCTTCCTTTATTTTAAATTATTAAACACTACTTTCGAAACAACCTCAATTAACAGAAACGTAAAGAGTTACGACAATACAAAAAGCAAAAAGATGAGCAAAATAGTTAGGGAAATTTTACGTCGACTATCTATCTACGAGTATATCTATACAAATAAATAAAATTGGAGTGTCTGTTTGTTATATTAAAATAACCGCTTTTTACTAAATGCATATGTATGTTTACACGGTACATATGCCAAAATATCATTTTTTACAATTTTTGTCTGTCTGTCTGTCTATCTGTTTGTTCCGGGTAATCTCTTTAACAGCTGGACCGATTTCGACGGGACTTTCACTGGCAGATAGCTGATGACATAAGGAGTAACTTAGGATACTTTTTTTAGACTACTGTTATAACAACAAACGCGGGTAACACCGCGGGTCTCAGCTAGTTGATAAATATTGCCAGACAAAGTTGTTTATGTTGAACGAATACGTTAATTAACGTAGTTGCTAGTGTGACTGTGTTTGTAGTGTCAAAAGTAAGGTAGGTTATTATCACAGGTAATTACGGTGTCCGAGAACCTTAAAAACGATATGCTGATGAAAATAATATTTGCCTGCAGCCCTTTTTTACAATGAAAAATTGTTTTATTGAATGTCATAAACTAACAATTTAAGAGGTTTTAGATGTTACCTGTATAGAATGCAGTACAATAAGTTATTGAATTGGTATATTACGATATGACTATAAAAGTAAATACCTATGTGATATGAAAATGACATGAAGGGTTTTTTGCATAATATTCACATCTGGTACAATATTCCATGTTTAAAACTATGATACCGATTTCGGTATTACTGTTTTAAACATGGAATATTGTACCAAAACTTTAGTACAATACTGACTGAAGAAAGAAAATGTCTGATTCTGTGTTAAAATTATTTAACAACGAATACTTTGAGGAATTAAAGGTATACATATACGTAAATTACACAATAAAATATTCTTTTCATCTGAACCGCTAAAGCCATAGTAAAAAATCAAGTTAAACATTCACCTTTCCTTTGTAAAGGCTACGTCTTTGTAAATACAAAATTGTGTCGCTTTTTCAAAGTACAACTTTTAGAAAAAATGTTTTTATTCTATCTAGTCGCTCACATTCCAGTAAATGTTTTATTATTTGGAAATGTTTTCAACATGTCACGACTGAAATACTTTATTACAAAGTGTACAATTGCCATTGAGTAATAAACAAAAAATTCAATCCAGTGATTATTTATTTTCCGATTGCTGATCCGACATACGAGTACATCATCATTCTTTGAGAGCGGATTAAAATTATATTCTTAGATCTCATATTTTAGGACTAAAGAGATGTAAACAAATAAAATATTAGTTAGGACCCGGCAGTACCTCGCCCCGGGACCCGATGGCATTCCTGGCCGAGCGTGGGTCCTGGCCTTAGTCGACGAGGCTCTCGGGCCCCGACTGCGAGGGTTCTTCAGCGCATGCCTCGAGCGGGGCCAGTTTCCGAAATTGTGGAGGACGGGGAAACTGGTCCTCATCCGAAAGGAGGGGCGCCCGGCGGACTCACCGTCCGCCTACCGGCCCATAGTGTTGCTTGACGAGGTGTGCAAGCTCTTTGAAAGAGTGATTGCAAGGCGCCTCGTCAAGCATCTCGTGATGGTTGGGCCGGATCTGGCGGACAACCAGTACGGTTTCCGTCAGGGGCGCTCCACCGTGGATGCGATCATGCGCGTGAAGGCTCTGGCGGAGGAAGCAGTCTCCCGGGGCGAAGTGGTGTTGGCGGTGTCCTTGGACATCGCCAACGCGTTCAACACTATGCCCTGGAGCTGCATCAGGGAGGCGCTCGTGTATCACGAAGTGCCTCTCTACCTCCGCCGCATAGTCGGGGCATATTTGTCGGAGAGAGCCGTCGTCTACCCCAGTAGGACCGGTCTCGGTAGGCGTGAAATGTCGTGCGGTGTTCCGCAGGGGTCGGTGTTAGGGCCACTCTTGTGGAACATCGGCTACGACTGGGTGCTTCGTGGTACCTTCTTGGATGGTGTCGCCGTCGTGTGCTACGCGGACGACACACTCGTGACGGCGCGCGGCAAGACGCACCACGAGGCAACCCTGAGGGCCACGGCCGGGGTTGCCCAAGTCGTTGAGCGTATCCGGCGGCTGGGTCTCGAGGTGGCTATGCACAAGTCCGAGGCCCTGTTCTTTCACGGGCTTCGGAGGAAGCCGCCTGAGGGATCTAGCCTCACGGTAGGAGGCACTCGCATCGGCATCGAGCCCTCGATCAGGTATCTGGGGCTCGTACTCGATGGCCGATGGGACTTCGGATATCATTTCCGAGGTCTGGTCCCCAAGTTGGTTGGGGCAGCGCGTGCGTTGGCGCGGCTGCTGCCCAACATGAAGGGACCCGATGACTCCTGCCGGAGACTCTACTCGGGGGTTGTGCGGTCCATGGCCCTTTACGGGTGCCCAGTATGGGCGGGGGCCCTGAAGGCCAGCAACGTCGCGATACTGCGGCGACCGCAGCGAATGCTGGCCATCAGGATCATAAGGGGGTACCGCACGATCTCCTTCGAGGCGGCGAGTCTCCTGGCCGGAACTCCACCGTGGGACCTGGAGGCGAGAGCCCTTGCAGCACTGTATCAGCGCAAGGAGGCGCAGGAGTTGGGTCGATACCCCGAGATTCGAGAAATCGATGACCGGAAATCCCAACTCCGCCAGGTCATCATAGGGGAGTGGAGGGAACGACTCGGGCAACCGAGCGCCGGGCACGCCGTCATTGCGGCGGTAAGACCCGTTATGGAGGATTGGCTCGAGAGGCGTCACGGGACCCTCTCATACCGATTGACGCAGGTGATCACTGGGAAGGGATGTTTCGGAGATCACCTGTGTCTGATCCGCAAGGAGCCAACGCCTGAGTGCCACCACTGCGATGGCCAGACCGTGGACACGGCTCTCCACACGCTGGCAGAGTGCCCGGCGTGGGTTGAGCAGAGGCGAGACCTCGTGGCGGCCATCGGAGTGGGAGTTCTCTCGCTCGATAGCCTGATTGCGGCTATCGTGCGGAGCGAGAGTGCGTGGAACTCTGCCGTCTCCTTCTGCGAGCAAGTTATGCTCGCGAAGGAGACGGCGGAGCGGGACCGGGAGAGGTTTAGAACTCTCCCGGCCCGCCAGGCCCGGGCACGGGCCAGGCAGCGCAGGCGACTCAGGCGCCGGAGGTCGCAGAACGACCTCCGTCCTCCATAAGCGCAGGCCTGGGGGTGACAGGTGAGGCCATCTGTCACCCTAGCAGAAGCAGGCCGGGGAGGCGGCGAGCGCGTTGCGAAGCGCGCTCGCTTCCAGGGAGCACAGGGAACATGGGGTTCCCACACGGGGCGGGGGTCGTCTACTCGTCTGTAGATGACCCGAGGTATGTCGGGGCACCAGGGCCTTCCTTTCTAGGGTATACCTGGTTCCCCGGCTATTAGTACCCGGCGAAGGCGTGCGGTTTTAGTCGGTTCGAGTCCGACATGCCACCGACAGGTGGTATCCGAGGGGATTTCCGCACGGAAAAAAAAAAAAAAAAAAAAAAAAAAAAAGGACCCGGCAGTACCTTAGTTTTAACAAATGTCGTGTCATTACATAGGATCTACCTACCTATCAACATCTAGTGGACCATATACATGTCTGCAAATGTAAGATCCTACTTCAGAAAAGATAATAATTATGAAGAAGATGATATTTGTTATCTTTTTAATGTGACTGTATTAGTATTTATAACGATCGTTTTCCCTGTGATTTTTTTATTAGATTACTGACTTAATTATTGCATTAAATATAGGTAAATAATATTATGAATAGTGTAATTCTTTGAATATATAAAAAAAATAAATTTAGCTAGTAATATATACCTATATAAGAACCTCCTTTCTAAAGAGAGGCCTATGCCCAGCAGTGGACTATTAAAAGCTGTTGATGATGATGATGATTAACCTATTATTTTTTAAAATTGAGCTTTAGCACAAACTAGAAATATTTTATAACGTATGCTGTATTATACTTACTCGTATATACGTGTGTGGTGACGGATCAAGAATACGGGGTGTCACCAAACCTATTTATTAATATCGTGGGTGACGTAAGAGCCAAAAGAGTGAGCCTGAGTCCAGCAGTGTCCTTTTAAAGGAAGTCGACGATGTTGATGATATATAATTGCACCTCAAACAAGTAGTCAAAAGGCAGTCTCCATTTTTAGTTCTTAGAATTCTGCAAATACATTTACCAAATAAACTCTACCTATTTTGGTCACTGATTATGACCAATACAAATATGACTGAGAGATGATCATGATGTAAACACAATTGCTATAAAAACACTTTGTTAGAATAAAATTTATGTTTACTCTGCTTTTAAAATGTATCAATATTAATTGTATCATAATTATCATATTTTATTGATGTAATATACATAAAACATTAAAAAAACTCGAATCGGCATTCTGTCACAGCAACAAAACAATGTATAAAATGTTTTTACGCCCTCGTTTTTAACAAAATCTTTATGAACAGAAACTCTCACCTTTAAACAAACATCCATCATTCCAAAATTTTCAACCGTACAACAAAACTACTTAGACACATTTAACTACCACATTTCAGACACATGTACAGGTACACCGTGCTCTAGCGAAATATGAATTTAACAAATAACAAACAGGGAATAGTTTTGCGTTGCGAGAACAAACAATACTCAGGTCGAAACTTTAAAATGTCATTATTTTCGTTCGACGGGGCAGGCGGTACGATAGGGTAACTACATCGAACAACTGTTTCTAGAACAGACAACGCAAGTTAAATTCTACAAGTTCATGTTGAATTAAGCCGTTTTATAGTAAAGTGAATGAATGCTAACACGAAAACGTGTTAATACTTTTTATTTGTTTTTATGTTGGAGGGGGCAAACGAGCAGATGGGTCACCTGACGTGAAAGTGACTACCGCTACCCATAAAATCTAACTTTGAATTATAAATATACCTACACACTATATTCGGTATAAACTCGAACTGAATTTAGTGAAAAATTTCTCTTATTAGTTGCGTATGTATCTTTACTCTTTTGCTTAATACCCATATTACAATACTCTGATTCTAATCTCATTATTCTCGGAAGTTTAAATGTCTAAACAGAAAACCCATAACTTATGATTTTCGCAATGCAATAACTGTAAAAACTTAATAAACTCAGAAAGAAGTATGCATAGGTATACCGCTAAATACAGCTTAGGAAGTTACTGAAACTAAACTATTAACTAAAGCAATTTTAAATTAACAGCATTTTCACACGAATTGGTAACCTTGTAAGGGTGACAGTGAATGAACCATATATATATATATATGTTTCATTATATTTTCTTAAAAAATAATAACTGGACACATCTCACACACGGCCGTCTGATTCCAAACCAGGCAGAGCCTGTACTATGGTAACTAGACTGCTGATTTATATGCTCATATATTTCTAAATACATACATACATACTATAAATAATTTACACCCAGACACAGAATAAATGATCGTTCTTATCACACAATATTTGTCCTGGATGGAAATCGAACCCGACCACCGGCTTAACAGTCAGGGTCACTAACCACTAGACCAACAGGCCAAAAATAGTAGCAAATTTATGAAAATTTAAAACATATTGAGCTTTCTTTTTCCTAATAGTCTTAAATATTGAGCTTTAGCACAAACTAGAAATATTTTATAACGTATGCTGTATCGTATACCTACATATATATGTTACATACATATATTGTATGGTGACGGGTGAAGAATTTCTAAGGAGAGGCTTATGTCCAGCAGTGGACTATTAAAGGCTGTTGATGATGATGATGAAGAATACGGAGTATCAATACTTGGGTGTCGTAAGAGCCCGTTTAAGCTCCATTCTAAGTAGAGGCCTGTGTCCAGCAGTGGACTATTAAATACTGTTGATGATAATGACTACAAAACATTTTGAGTCATATTTCATTAATTACTAAAAGTCGAACTTCATTTGATAAATAATTCGGGACCATTGTCTGTTCTAGTTGGAATTATATAGACTCCATTCCACTGGTTTAATACGGTATCTCCAGAAAACACGTCCCCGACAGTCAGTGATACGGGCAATGTTTAAACAATCACAAGTAACCGTTGTTTTAGGACTAATGAGCTCTTTGAATTTTACTCACGACATTCCATTGATACTAAGGGTCTGGTAAGAAAACACCAATCATGAAGTTTGCGCCTTTGTAGCGTTTGTTTGTGTGTCACGTAATTGTGTGTGATTTCAAGAGAACCGAATGTAAGATTTGATTTAGTGTGTAGTTTGAATACTGATAGTTCACTAACTTCAGATACGTGTTTTATTCTGATATTCATGTCTTAGACGACGCGCTATATTATGTTTATTTGCTTTAGGAGTATAAGATTATGAATGTCAATGATTTCATTAGATTTCTAGTATTTCAAGCACCGATAAATTCAACAAAATAAGAGATGTATGAGAAATGAAGAAAGTGCTACAGTATTTTTCTCTACCCAGGGCGGCACATTAAATTTATTAGATTTCATGACAAAACTTAGATTAAACTAGAAATCAAAACTTAAATTTGCACTTGTTAACATAAATGCCCTTACATGAAACATGATCACAATGACATGAAATGTGATAATAGTGAATTCACTAATAAAATTGCTGGAATGAAGGGAACAACACGATGTCGTTTATTGTCACTGCTTGTCTAGTTAGTCTGATGACATCACAATTTCGCTAGGACAGCTCACCGACTTTACAATAGATTCCTTAGAAATTAAGACATCAACATACATATTATTGTTGTATTATCGTAATTTATTTTATTTAATGCAGCGGCAAAATTAACATTTAAATGTATAAATATGCATTTAAATTAATTGTTACTTCAATTAAATAATTCAAAAATACTTTTAAAGGAATTATTATCTAACCGCAAATATAATAATTAAATTTTTTTATAGACAGTCATAACTTGGATTATTTCAATCTGGCCAATCGGAAAATCTATTTGTCTAGGGGAGTTTACTTCCAAGAGAAGTAGATTAAAATAAATTTGAAAGTTGTCTCCCAAAATTAGATACGAGCATATGTTTGGAAAAATAGCAAGAATTTCATTTGGATAGAATGAAATATCTGAAACATAATTTGTCGATGTTATTAACATCTATCAGGCAAGCCGTGTGATCAGAATATGAGATATTTTTTCTGTCGTTGCTTTTAGACGCAATGTTTATCCATCGGAATTTTCGGTGGCATTTTAGAAATTAAAACGAGAGAGCTGAAAAACTATTTTAATCAATCACAGTACTTACAATCTTTACTCTAAATCAGTGGAAACAATGTAAGTGGAGCGGACTTTGAAATGAAATATTAGAACACGCAGCCCCGAGCTGGACACAACGGAGTCGAGCAGGCTGTAGTGCCGAGCTGAGGGCACGAAGCGGAGGGTAACTCGCCCGTAATCTGTATATTATTTTTGTATCCAACTCCCCCACATAAATTCAGTGAAAACACTTGCTACTTTCCACTGCTCTTCGCCGCTTCACTCAGTTCTTCGCTTCTCGCTTCAGTCAGTGGAAACGCATCCTAAATGGTACGTCACTAAAAGTATAATTCATTTCTTGGTATTTAAACTACATAGCATTAAAAGACAGGCAGAGAGTTTATGTTTTATTTCTTGGTTTAGTTATGTTCAATGCAGAGCAACTAAATACTCACAACCTCACAACCAACACAACCAAATTCTGGACTACACAGATGGCGTAGTGGTTTAAGCGGTCACCTCGCTATTTCCTACTGCGCTGAGTATTGTGGGCGCGATCCCCACATGGGATAACACTTTGTGTCATCTAAAAATTGTTGTTCTGAGTCTTATTGTTCTTTGTGTCTGATTCATGTATGTTTGTAAAGTCCCCCGCGACACAGGCCATATTCGAGAACGAGCACGGGAATTGTCTTCTTTAAAAAAAAACCTCATTTAAATAACAGCTGCAAATCGTTTTAAATCAATAAAACAATTTATAACAAGTGAACATACTATTTCTTACTTTTGCATTACATTACTGAAAACACATAAAATGTAGAAGAATTGTGACGTGCTGCAAATAACGATTGGGAATAAACAGACACATTGTCGTCTTTGTATTATAAAGTTTACATGATATGAAGAATAGCCGGAAAGAATGTACATACATTAAAAAATATAAAGAACTACTACTTATCTTGTTTAAAAATTGCTTAGGTAACTTAAAAATGTACATAAAAAAATACCATTACAAAAAGCGTTATTTTTTAATTATATTGTCAATTAAAGTATATTTCTACAAATAAAACTTATGTATATTCTAAACAACTTATTATATTTATTAGGATTTTAAAATAAACGATAAACGCGACTTTTAAAGTAAATTGAAATATATTTGTATATCTTTTTTCTTTTTATATTTTTAACACCTATAGTCTGTTTTTTAATCTCGTAGACTAAACTGACATTACGAGTGTTGTCAGTTTATTGCAATTCTTAAATAGTGATGTGGCACAACCGAAACTTAGCGTTAATAAAATCAAGTATCGTTTTTTTACAATAAGTTATCCTGAAATAATGTGTTTATCCTGAAATAATGTGTAGGTACTTATTTAAAACGTAATAATACAAAATTAATAATGTAAAACATATATTTTTAATTAAATAACTTAATTACAGGTATTCGCGTTAATCTGATTCAGATAATGACTCCATGTCTGAGGAATATTATGAGTCATCAGAATCGCCACCTACTTCTATGATAAACCTATCAGTAATGTCGTCGGTTATATGGCCCAGATGACACATTTGATCTTCAATTTTAATTACATGGACTACACAGTCTTTCCACCGCTGCGGGGTCACTTGACGAAGCCCTTCTTCAAAAAGGCTTCGTACTTCATTCATTTTGAATGTTTTATTATTTTTAGTGACATGCCCCTTTACTTGAGCCCAGACCAACTCAATCGTTCGAATTACGTATTCGTACAATTGTTCGTATGGTGTCAAGTTCCATAATTGCCGTATTTTTTAAGTTCTGCCGTTTCGTAAGAGAAAAGGGTTAAGATTGCCGTTTTAACGCGTACGGGAACAACACTGATGGCGTCTATAATTTTTTTTTGTTTAATCTAAAGGCATCGAAACATGGTCGGGTTACGCATGGCGTTGCGTGGTCAGATTTCCCTGGCAGTTTGTAGCACGTCGTGCAGCCGTGTGTACGTACGTGAATATTAAATGTAAAACTTTGAATGAAAATTAAATTCGTCTATTATAAATAAAAAGTTACGATTCAACTAACCGGTATCGTAGGTACAACACTGCACAAAAGAGCTGGCAACATTATTTGTAAATTTGACATTTGCATGTGTCAATTTAGTCTACGAGATTAAAAAACAGGCTATAATTATAAATAGAAAAGTCTATGCAAACAAATATATGCATTAAGTGGGAACATTATCTGTTTGCACTCGAATGTTGCAATGCCTTGCAAAACTTATGGCGTAAAGTTTAGGTTCAAGTTGTAAAAGTAATAAACAACAAATATCTTTACGTAAGATACTGTAAAAAATGGCTTTAATTTCATTATAGCCGACATTCATTTGGGTGACACAGTGGGCAAATCTATTTCTAAAATATATTATTTGACCACGTTCGTTGTTTATAATTTTCATCGGGTTTTTTATCATGAACCGCAATCTGCCAGACCCGTTACCCATAGGACCTATTCAAATTTGTGGAACATGTTTGTAATGTATTAACTTTACAGAGTAAACAGACATGAATACTTGAATCCATTCTTACAATAATAAACCTTTAGAAACATATATCTACATAATAATGAGTGCAGAGAATTCTTTGCTCATCTTTTTAAACAAATTTCGCACTAGATCGGAAATATGTATATACATATATAAGTAGAAAGTCAAAAGAATATAAATAATACGTTGTATGTTAGGTATCTTATGAGGTATAATAGTCTAGAATAGTACAGGGATTCATGAAAAAACCTTAAATTAATGACGGGTAATCTTAGTAATTAGCGTATGATGATGATGACTCCCAGACGTATCCGTCGACGGCGACACCCTGTCACCTTTCAACAGCGCCGTTTACGCTTATGCGACCGTACGTGACTCGCAAAACCGACTTTGGTTTTGAATACACGGTCACATGAGGTACAGTGAAGCTCACCACGCGTATTGTAAGTGTAGTATAACCCGGTAGTAGTACCCAGTAAAACCTTTCTTTGTATTTTTGGACTGTTTTCTTTTCTATTCGTGACTAACTATTGCTAACTTCACCGTTCTGCACCCGAATGCTTAGATATATAATTATTTTAAAAGTAATAAATACATAACACTATGACGCATGAATTTTTACTGTATGGTGTTAGTTTTTATCAACTTCGCTTGATGTAGCATCTGTTGCATTTTTACAAACCTCAGTGGTTTTGAAATGAACTATTATAATCAATAATTGTAAATTGCTTTGTGAAATGTTTAAAAAATAAAAATTAAATTAATTAAATTAAATTAAAAATGTAATTTAAAACTGGACTTAGATTAGTGCTTTAGATACTGTTGAAGATGTTGATATTTTGATCACTGATATCCTTTTAAGAGGGTGCATTTCCGCAGTTTTATGCTTAATTCAAATTATAACCAGTTATCACATCTTTAATAATAGGGCGCCAAAAGCACTGATGAATCCTTATAATACTACAACAAAGAGGCTTCAGATAGACTGTTAGGTGAGGTGTATGAGGTATAGTCCACAGAAATAGTAATAATAAGACACTGGAGATGAATTAGCGCTCGATTACTTCCAAAACCGATGTCTGGCGACCGATGCCAGCAGCCGTATTATAAACATACGCAACGAACAACGATATCCAATCTTCACATTACATAACTTGGCTAGTTTGTCAACATCGCGTGCAATAATAACCAAAGCGTCAATGGTAATTGTACAAACGAAAAGTATTCAATGAATGTTTACAAAGATAAGATATCTTATTTAAGGATTCATCGAGATGTAAATTAGTAAAAATAATGATATATTAATAGAAATAAACTTGCCGATGAAATGTTATGCCTTTATTAGTTAAATTATACGTCCCTGATGCGTATCACCATTTTAACAATATAAATTCACATACGACCCTCCGCGCAACTAAATCAAGACTGGTGTGAATTTCGTAAGTGTTGTTTGTCTACACATCACTGCGGCGACAAAATCAAGCGTCTATGTGACTTCTAGTGTCTTATTATTACAATTTCTATGGTATTGTGAAATCACTTCGATTTGTCTTCGCCCCGAGAACAGTAAGATAACTTTTTAGGTAAAAAATTTAACTAACTTACTTGATGATTTACAGCTTAATCTCATTCGCGGCATGTAGTTTCAGCATGATAGAGATTGGGTGGCTCGTACGGATACGGCAGTACTCGTAACAAACCAGAATATCAGTACATTCCTCATTTATATAGGTCGTAATCTTCAACAGTATCCAAAACATAAATCAAAGTTCAGTTAGCAATTCTTTGTCACGAATAAAAAAAAAAGTCCAAAAATACAAGCAAATTTTTTCCTGTGTACTGCTGGGTTATCCGCTAATTCCTAAGACTACCGGTTTTTCATCCAAGTTTTTTCCTTTAGACTATTATACATTGTTAGGTAACTGACAATACGTACTTTTTTTTAACATATCTGACATTTTAGTGTCATAGATTTTTGGAACGAAGTTCCTTATCGCGCGTAACACGCTCTGAGCGGATGGGAAATAGACCAAAAAATGTGTAGCAATACTTTTTTCCGACGCTTTTATTATAGTAAGCACGCAGTTCCTTAGAACTTTTAAACTAAGCAACGGATTTTAAAGCGGTTTTCACAATTGGAGATAGTGATTCAAGAAGAACGTTTAATGTATATTATAGTAGGGACATTCGAGGATTTCAAAGATTTGTATTAAAAAACATGGTGTAATTATACCGCTCCGTTCTTGCCACCCTTTTTTTTCCTGTGCGGAAATCCCCTCGCATATCACCCACCGGGGTGATAATGTGGGACTCGAACCGACCAAAAACCGCACGCCGTCTCGGGTACCAGTAGCCGGGGAACCAGGTGTACCTTAGAAAGGAAATCCCTGGTACCCCGACGTACCTCAGGCCCCCATGTTCCGTTTGTGCTCCCAAAAGAGGTGCGCGCCGCCATTCCGGCCTGCTTCTACTAGGGTGACAGATGGCCTCATCTGTCACCCCCAGGCCTGCGCTTATGGAGGACGGAGGTCATTCTGCAACCTCCGGCGCCCGAGTCGTCTGCGGTAACTGGTACGTTCCCGGGCCTGGCGGGCCGGGAGAGTTCTAAACCTCTCCCGGTCCCGCTCCGCCATCTCCTTCGCAAGCATAACTTGCTCGCAGAAGGAGACAGCGGAGTTCCACGCACTCTCGCTCCGTACCATGGCGGCAATTATACTACCGAGCGAGAGGACTCCCATCCCGATGGCCACCACGAGGTCACGCCTCTGCTCCACCCACGCCGGGCATTCTGCCAACGTGTGCAGGGCCGTGTCCACGGTCCGGCCATCGCAGTGGTGGGACTCAGGCGTTGGCTCCTTGCGGATCAGACATAGGTGATCTCCGAAACAACCTTTCCCGGTGATCACCTGCGTCAGTCTGTATGAGAGGGTTCCGTGACGCCTCTCGAGCCAATCCTCCATAACGGGTCTTACTGCCGCAATAACGGCGCTCGGTTGCCCAAGTCGTTTCTTCCACTCCTCTACGACAACCTGGCGGAGCTGGGATTTCTGATCCTCGATTTCTCGAGTCTCAGGCCTCAGACCCAACTCAAGCGCCCCCTTGCGCCACCGATACACAGCCGCAAGGGCTCCCGCCTCCAGGTCCCACGGTGGAGTTCCGGCCAGGAGACTAGCCGCCTCAAATGAGATCGTGCGTGACCCAGATGGCCAGCAATCGCTGCGGTAGTCGCAGTAGTATGACGTTGCTGGCTTTCAGGGCTCCCACCCATACTGGGGCCCCATAAAGGACCATGGACCGCACAACCCCCGAGTAGAGTCTCCTGCAGGAGTCATCGGGTCCCCTCATGTAAGGCAACAGCCGCGCCAGTGCACGCGCTGCTCCAACCAACTTGGGGACCAGACCTCGGAAATGATGTCCGAAGTCCCATCGACCATCGAGTACGAGCCCCAGATACCTCATCGAGGGCTCGACGCCGATGCGAGTGCCTCCTACTATGAGGCTGGATCCCTCAGGAGGCTTCCTCCGAGGCCCATGAAAGAACAAGGCCTTGGATTTGTGCAGAGCCATCTCGAGACCCAGCTGCCGGATCCGCTCTACGACTTGGGCAACCCCGGCCGTGGCCCTCAGGGTTGCCTCACTGTGCGTCTTTCCGCATGCCGTCACTAGTGTGTCATCCGCATAACACGTGATGGCGACACCATCCAGGAAGGCACCACGAAGCACCCAGTCCTAGCCACGTTCTACAGGAGCGGCCCTAACACAGACCCCTGTGGAACACCGCAAGTCATTTCATGCCCACCGAGACCGGTCCTACTTGGGTAGACGACGGCTCTCTCCGACAAATATGCCTCGACTATGCGACGGAGGTAGAGAGGCACTTGGTGATACACTAGCGCCTCCCTGATGCAACTCCAGGGCAAAGTGTTAAACGCGTCCAAGGACACCGCCAACACCACTTCGCCCCGGAAAACTGCTTCCTCCGCCAGAGATCTTACGCGCATGATCGCATCCACGGTGGAGCGCCCCTGGGGAAAACCGTACTGGTTGTCCGCCAGATCCGACCTCACCCTGAAGAGGTGCTTGACGAGGCGCCGTGCAATCACTCTTTCAAAGAGTTTGCACACCTCGTCAAGCAATACTATGGGCCTGTAGGTGGATGGTGAATCCGCCGGGCGCCCCTCCTTTCGGATGAGCTCCAGTTTCCCCGTCCTCCACAATTTCGGAAACTGGCCCACCTCGAGGCATGCGCTAAAGAGCCCTCTCAGTCGGGGCTCGAGAGCCACGTCGTCTAGGGCCAAGACCCACGCTCGGCGGCCGGGACGGACGTACAGCCCGACGGCGAACATTCAAACCTCTAATATCTTCTAAAATATTCATTTTAATGATATGCTGTAAAGAAAAATTTTAATCTACGAGTACATTAAATGCACAACGCATCTAATTGGATAGAGAATAATAATGTATTAAAATAGCTTCGTAGATAAGCCTTTTTTTTTTTAATTTTGAAGATAAAAATGTTTACTGTGGTTTATCCTTAGGAGATAGACATATATCGTCGCAGACTTTTTGTGGATATTCTTAGATTTAACGAGTTAGATTCGATCTTCGCACGGGTGCAATTTAGATGCTGCTAATACTACTAATGTGATGTCAGTGTGGGGTAATTAATTATACTATTATTATGATAGGACTATTCCACAGGACATCTTTATATGAAAAATTTATAGGCCCGCTTCGATCCTGCCTGCCGCTGCCACCGGGGACGATAAAAGATAAAAATGGTTACCGTAATGGCACCGTTATCCTTAGGAGATAGCATTATAGCATTGTGGATTTTTTTAACCGACTTCAGAAAGAAGGAGGATCTATGTTCCACTGTACTATGTATTTTTTTTTTATGTTTACCGATTACTTCATCAATTGTGGACTGATTTCAATTTTTTTTTATTAGGAAGATCATAGGTCATCACCACGAAATCAGGATCGGATGAGGAGATCCCAAGGAAATCGAGGGCAATCCTCAAATTTTATAGGTACTTATTATGTGTTTCATATATTTTCTAAAGCTATTCTAGTATTTGCGTCTGGTAGTCATTATCTCGTATTGATGAGCTTGTGATGGAAGGTACAACTTCTTAAACGGCATGGCACTCAGTAGTGTGTGTAGACACACACACTCGCTGAGTGTTGTGGGTCCGATCCCCACATCTGGCGACACTTCGTGTGATCCACAAATTGAAATACTATTTTTTCTTAAGTTAGAGGGGCAGACTAGCAGACGGGTCACCTGATGAACAGTGACCACCGCCGCCCATGTCTGCAACTCAAGAGTCACAAGCACGTTGCTGGCCTTTTAGGAAGGAGTGCGCTCTTTTCTTCGAGGGTTCGAAGGTCGTATCGGTCCGGAAATACGTCGTAAAACAAATAAAATAATAATCGTATTGGTTGTGTGGAACGATGGTGGAAAGTTGCGGCTCGTATTAGTCCGAACAATTCCTCGGAGCACTCTCCATGATTTATGCGCTAGAGAATGCTGACTGAAACCACATTTCTACGTAACGCCAAGGGATCGAGCCGATCGGAGATATTTTGGCTATCGACGATTCGAGACGCTCTTCGAGGTGCCCCTGCATAGAGATGAGAACAGTATTCCATATGCGGTCGGACTTGCGCGTTATAGCGATGAAGGCGGTGGGCCGGAGTGAAATACTGCCTCGATCTGTTCAGCACACCGAGTTTCTTAGAGGCCAATTTGACCTTACCCTCTAAGTGACCCCGAAACTTTACTTCGCTCGATATGTCGATGCCTAGGATTTCGATGCTGAGTGAGGCAGTTAAAGAGGTGCTCTCAAACCAAGGTGATAGTTGTATTCTTTCAAGTCATTCAGATGAGCTGATCATGGAAGGTAAACCTCCTTAACGGTTAGGAGTTAGATAATACTTTAAGTTGCCGACATAGTAACCTGTAATGTATAGAAAATAAGAGATATGCAAATTTGAGGGTTGGATTAGCAACCTGCACTACATACATAGCTTGTCTTAGTGTTCTAATTTAAATATTTACAATTAGTCTTAATCGTTGCTTTTTTGGCTCTGTGTGGCTCTTAAAGATGGTATAATCTTAATAATGGTGTTGCTGTAGAAGCAACACCATTATTATACCATCTTTACGCGACTTAAATAAATAAATAAATAAATAAATAAAAAAGCCATTTATTCTACTACTAAACTATCTTACAATATTTGATGAGAATCTAATTAGTAATGCATTGTACATACAAAGTAATTTGCTTATTCTAAATATTAAATAACATTGCAGTAAAAATTGATAATAACCAGTAAATGATGCTAAATATTAACTAATCTTTCAATAAATAATATAATCATTAATTAATTGTGGTAGGTGAAATAAAAATAACATTGTAATGAATTGAAAATAATTAATTAATTGTGCTAAATAATAAATAACATTTAGTGGTATATTTCATCATCACTATAAATAATATATATCTTATTTGATTTTTAAAAACCTTAGAATATTTTTTTTAAATTAGTTCATTCTGTATCAAATCATTTTAAACATTAATTCTATGTGTAACATTGCATGCATGTATATAAATTAATATTATTTTATCCATATTATTTTAAATTTTTATTTACAAATTTTGACTAAGTAGTAGTCGCCTCCTTGGCGTAGGCCTCCCCCATTTCCTTCCAGTACTGCCTGTCTCTGGCTTTGGTCATCCAGGTAGGTCCTTGTCTTTCTAGGAATACATCTGCCCAACGTTTCCTTTGTCTTCCTTGTGATCTTTTCCCGTTTCTAGGGATCCACTCCGTGACCTTTTTCGTCCATCTATCATTAGCCATCCGACATATATGCCCCGCCCAATTCCATTTCAGTAATCTTATTCTTGCTGTAATATCTGTAATTTTGGTCATTTTTCTAATTTCATGGTTAGTAATTCTGTTCCGTAATCGTATCCCTAACATGCTCCTTTCCATTTTACGTTGGCATATTACTAGCTTGTCCTCTTCACATTTTCTTAATGACCAACTGTTACACCCGTATGTTAAACAAGGCAGAATCGCTACATCAAACAGCTTTCTCTTGATATTGATATTGATTGCTTTATTTTTCATTATTTCTTTTAAACCCCAGTATTTCTTCCAAGCTATAGCGATCCTTCGACGTACTTCATCCTCGGTGTGGTGTTCAAAAGAAACAGATTGACCTAGATATATATAATCTTTGACATATTCTATGTCCTGACCATCAATGATGACTGTATTTTTCACTTCACTATTTGTGATTATTTTGGTTTTTGTGAAATTGATAGACAGACCCACCTTTATACTTTCCTGTGTTAGTTCACTCAGCATTCCAGACAAATCTTCATGATTTTCAGCGAAGACAACTATGTCATCTGCAAAACGGAGATGGCTTAGACATTCTCCATTTACTAGCAGTCCCTTCTTCGACCAATCTAGTTTTCGAAATATACTCTCTAGAACGGCTGTAAATATTTTTGGTGATAATGGATCACCCTGTCGGACACCTTTCCTTATAGCAAATTTCTCTCCCTCTTTTTCTAGTCTAATCTTTGCACAGCTTTCGTTATATATGTTTTGTAACACAGTAATATATTGTGATTCCACGCCTTGTTCACGAAGTGTATCCCAGACTATATTGTGTTTTAAGGAATCGAACGCTTTTTTATAGTCTATGAAACATATATACAGTGTTTTGTTATATTCCTTGACCTTTTCAATTGCCTGTGCCACCACATGAATATGATCCAAAGTGGAGTAGCTCTTTCGGAAGCCTGCTTGCTCACTTGGCTGGTTTTCATCCAAAATGTTTGTTATTCTGTTTAGAATTAATTTAGAAAATAGTTTGTATATGTTCGACATTAGACTGATAGGTCGGTAGTTATTGAGTTCACTCCTATCACCTTTTTTGTACAATAAGACGATGGTAGAGTCAGACCACTGCTTCGGAGTAGTTCCGGTGATCAATATGTTGTCAAATAAAACTTTTAGAGTGCTTTGTAACGGTTCTGATAGAGCTCTCAGTAACTCGTTGGTGATATTGTCTTCGCCCGGTGCTTTATTCATTTTTTGTGAATTTATGGCGTACCTAATCTCTTCCTTAAGCACACCTGTATATAAAGTTGATTTATGGTCTAAACATTGCATGGGTTGGGGTTCGATGGACAGCGCTTCTTCCGATGCATATAAATTCCTGAAAAACTCTGTTGCTACTTTCAATATTTCCGGTCTTTGAGTGACATGTTTCCCGGCTTTATTCCTCAAATTAGGTGCCCACTCTGATTTGTTCCTAAGATCGTTGAAAGCTTTCTTTATCGCTCCAGTTTTCTGTATGTATGACTCAAAAATTTGTTGCCTGTGGAGTTTGTCGTCTTTCCGTAAACTTTTATTTATTTCTTTACTTATTCGAGTGATTTGTTCTCTTACTTGCTTCGTTCTTTTTAATTTGTATAGTTTTTTACGTTCCGCTAACAATTCTTGAGAATTAGTGCTTATTTGTTTTTTAATAATAGCTTGTTTTGGTAGTTCTTGGATAACCGCTTTTATCTGCGCCTCGAAGCCATTGTATTGGCATTGAATATCTGAAGAATTGTTAATGGCCAACTTTAATTGATTTTCCCAGAATTTGCCGCTTTCGCCTGTTATATATATATTTACGCGACTTAGTGCAACATAAACATTGCCTTTGGGAATTTTAGGGTAGTGCCCTGGAGTTTATGCACCGTAACCGCCCAACTGACGATTAGCAGTAGCATTCTCATTCGGGATAATGAACGGGGTTAGTTGCCATAGCGCTTGAGTCGTCATCACCTATACGCGTATATAATCTATACGAATGGCGTAGTGGTTTGTGTATCGTACTGCTATTCTAAAGGTCGCGAGTTCGATTCCCGCTCAAGTCAAACATTTGTGTGCATGAACATTTAATGTTTGATATGGTCTGGGGGTTTCTATTGGTATGTATTTACAAAAAATAAAGTATATATGTATTTATATCAGTTGTCTAGTACCCATAGTACAAGCTCTGCTTAGTTTGGGACTAGATGGCGTTGTGTGAATGTGGTAAAATATTATTATTATTATATAAGTAAATACAAATGTCAAGTTGTTTTCTGTACGCTTCAAAAACTCAAGAAGTTCCGCACCAATTGAGTTCAAACTTTGACACGATATACAACCAGCTTCAAAAATGGTTTTATCTATTTTTTGCTACCACAATGTGCCACAGCGAAGCATGGCAGGGGATTGCAAGTATTTAATAAAAACTGAATCGGGTATCTCGCCTGATTCTATTTGATCACGGCGAAGGGCAGGCCAATTAAATTTGGATAAGATACTTGGACCCAGGCCCTTTGGTAATAGAAATGTTGCGTCTCAATATAACTCTGGAATCTATGCCCAGTTTCAATACGTACATCAATCAACCACAGTTATTCGCATCAGCAGGAATAACATTTGAAGGTGGTCGTTTCCCGTAGGTTGCTACCTCTCGCGACTTATATGAAGTAGTTCAATTTACTACGTACCTATGATATACGACCATTTTTTGTGTAAATTACACTAAAAATGGTAAAATAAACAATAAAAAAAAATTAACCAATTTAAAAAAATACATTAAACAAAAATTCCCTACCTAAAAACACAAGAAAGCGAAAAATAAACTGAATCATTTATATTATTAGAAAATATGCGACTTTTTCTAACTAATTAAATCAAAAACTTTACCCAGTAACTATAACTTACCTTTTTCAATAAAATTCTTAATGAAAATATAATATGGTATAAAAGATATAATATCACAAGGTGCGTTTTTAAATGTTACGTTATAACTACGAAGGTCAAAATTAACCTACGGTACTATAGTGCCAAGTTTCATGTGTTTGTATAGGTAAACCAATGTCGAAAGGCGTGCTAATTTTATACACAAAAAAACTCAGTCGTCTAGAGGCGTCCTGCCGTACCAGTTTTAATGAATTTTACGCCTGTGAACGTTCTGTCTAAAAGCAATTTGTCATCAACTAACTTGTACGTAAATAACAACGGTGTTAACAAACTAATATGCGGCTATATATTATCCCATGTGAATTATATATATTCGTATAATAAACGCGATATCTTAAAGTTACACAACTGAAACTCGTACATCTATAACATGTCAGCCTATAGAAGCCGCTTTCAAATTGGTAATTAAATTTCCTTCAGACTTACCTAGATATGAATGGCTCCTCAGATTGCAGCTCAGTTTGCGACTAATTATCGTGGACCCAAATTTCTCTAATTAAGTAACGGAATTAAACTTAAATAACTTTTTTTATAATAACCTCATACATAGCCGTTACGTAAATAAGCCATGTCCAAAGCAACCAAAAAGGTGAAATGGCCTGTTAAGACCAAAAGAAGAATGAATTTTGAGCTATGAATATAAAAACACACACATAGACAACATGAGTGACAACGTGATTGAACATGAGAAAAATCTGCGCTTCGGGGACAAAAACATGACTGCTCTCTAAGTACGAGTATACATATGTATATGTTGTAGGACGTAGTTATTTTTTACCGCAAAATTTTTAGTCTCTCGTGTGTGTTACTTTTTGAATCCGCTTTAAACCTAATGTTTTGGAAGTTAGAAACTATTTTACTAAACCAAAAACTATGACCGTTTTTTTGTGCCATAAAATACGGCCCAAGCCCGCAACACATGTGTGTCTGTGACAAAGAAACTTTCTAAACTTTTAGAATAAAGTTGTTCTAATATAAATCAAATTTTGCAAAATATTACACCCTTTCTGTATATAGCTCCATCATATATTATGCACGATGTAAATTTACTTTTTAAGTCAATTGCTGTCATTTCTGACAAAACATATTTCATTAATATCAGTTCTAAATATTTACGTTAGATTCTAATTATACGTCATCTAGTACTAAAACCAGCAGTATTAGAGGCCCAAATTCAATTTTTTAACCACCTTTTAAGTATTGAGTCGGGATAAAATCTTTTATTCTGCTATGCTCGAGTACAACTTTGGTGGTAATTCTGTTGTTCGAATGCTCTCTAAACTAAACTAAAAATCACTAAAAATTAGTTTGGTCTTGTCAAATACTATGTCTTCTGATAAGGAACCGATGGTTGACATCATTAAACAAATTCAGTGGTTTTTAGTTTAGCGAGTTTTCGAGCAACAGAATTAATACCATTGTCTCTGGTTAACATACTAAGCGGTTAATGTGATTGAGTGAACAAAATTAGTAACACTAAATATGGGCAATTTATGTAATTTACGGTAAACGTTGTATGATATTAATTAATGATGAATTGTTAAAAGTAATAATTCTGGGATATTATAAAAATTTAGATTTAGAATTTACAACTTGTTTTAGATTTCAACAAAATTTAGCGGGACACTGTTAAAAAAACCATACCGTTATAAACACAAACATAACATTTGCAGTTAATTTTTATAAAAGATTAAATTTAAGAATCGAAGAAGAGCCTCAATTTATTGCGACTGCATTATTTGAAGAAACCTGTAGGTACATATGTAGTAGTTTATTCGTCCTGTGTTTTAAATTAAAATCTTTTCATAAAGCCCATATTTTATAATTCTTTTATTTGAAAGATTTAACCAAATATTCAAGCTAGCGAATAATTTGATTTTCCATAGAAAAGATTTTCCATTTTTTTTAGTTAACGCTCAAAATGTATTTTATGTTAATATACCTTCATAATGCTCAGCAGTAAAATTAATTACGTTATTTTACCACAAATTTCACACCCACCACACAATGATTTAATAAAAATAATATTTTATTAGCCGTAACACATTTCACAACTCCTAAAAAAGCGAACGACGACAGCAGATTCCGTTTCATAACATTGTCAAAAGAATTTTTCCATTGGCACTTTTCACGAAAAAATATTTTTGCGGGACTAAAATTGTTTGCTCGTACATATACACAGGGTAAAATCCTTCGAAATATTTGCTCTGATATCGGCTTACTTTATATTGATATTTCTTCTATTTTAGCGTGCTTATCTGTAATGGAGACGTCTCCGTCGTTGGGAAACTGTGACTATGTCCATATCATGGTTATGTGACCTATAAAAATTGTATTCATTCGATACAAAATACTACTTTAGTATATGATATATCGTTTATTTTTTTATTGGTTTCAGTGATGAATAATCGAGTTTTGTATTCTTGAATTGCTCACTCAAAATCATGTGTCATGTTCTGATTTTTATATATGAGAACATTTATAGAATAATCGTTTCAAACGAATTTTATGATTTAAATACATAAGTGATTTGGATTTAGTTCACTATTTCACTACCGTGCCCCCTTTTTTTTTTTTTTTTAACAAGACAATCCAAGCTAAGCGCAAGGCCTTACCTACCTTCTCTCGAAGTGATTCGTCGTTTATTTTGAACCCTTATAATTTAGGTTTGGATAATACCTGACAAACAAAGTTTTCGGAATATGATTTCAATAGTAGAATTATTAAAAATCTAAAGTAATTGCCAGGCTCTTATCATTTAGATACTATTGATATCGAGAAAACCCGATTTCGTCACTGACTTACTGATGACTTATCTAAATTCTTAGAGTACTTCTTGAAGTCCTAGAAAGCTAAAATTTGGTATGTAAGCTATCATTAGCATGTAAACAACAAAAATAATCTAAACCATGGAACTTCTACTCCCAACTCCTTAAAATAGTGGATGAAAATGTGTATGAGGCAAATTTTGATGCTAGAGGTCTGAAAATTGATTTAATGAAGCCTCCGTGTTATAAATAATATACTGTTATAAGTAACTTATAAAAAGAAGTGAAAACGTAATTTAGACGTTAAATATAAGGAAATAAATGGTTGGTTTTCACTTCAAAAACATTATTATGTAAAAAAAATTGATGGGATATCACTTCAAAAACATTTTAATGTAAAAAAAAATTAAGTTGCAAAGAGAACACGTCTCGCACTATCAAAAAGTTATCAGATCTCATGTAGAGCCAAACTCTACAAGCTCTACCTTAGTCAAAATATGTGGCTCGGCAGTTTCGCTACCGTCACATGGGCGTAAGGTGAAAAATTTACTAACTGTTTATTTACTATTCAGCTATACAAAAGTTCTTGTAGTAACGAGACGGCAAGTTGAAAGCATGTAATATTAACTGTTACATTAAAACCAAACCAAATAGAATACGTGCCTATAACAATACGCCTACAACATAATATATACATTTTGATTTGCTTTTGCTCGCTGTAAATGGTGTTGTTTGTTGAAGTATTTAGTCGAAGTGTTTTTGTTGTATATGAAAAGCATACATTGTATACACTTATTAATCCACGTTGTGTTTAAAAGAAAAATACACATGGTATTTTTTGTGTAGTGTAAAAGTACTATTTAGTGATGAATTTATTGGCAAAAATTACCATTAACGTAAAGTAAGTCGCGTCCAAAAGCGAGTATACAATACAATTGTTTTCTCACTTGAGAAGAGAATCATACTAATATATTTCTTGTTAATGCAGGTTTAAAATAAGAGTAACTGCGCCTGCTTTTTATTACTCTATGGAAGTTGTTAGACTTGAGTTAGTCAAACTACTTTACTAAGTTTCCCTTCGGTAACATGTTGTCAAGAAGCTATTACTACCCTACACTTAGCACTTAGAACTATTTCAGAATCGATCATTTGGTGAATATTTGTAAGTAGATGTGATTAGTAAGAGGTTTTCTTAAGTTAATGTTTCAGCAAGCGAATAGTACACAATGTCTGCTAATGTCTGCTGTAGTTTGTATATGAAAATGTTTGTCTGGATAATTCATTCATATTTGCTATATTTACCTTAATGAAAAAATGAAAATAATACAACAAAATTGGTAAAATATAGCAATATTTTTTTGCCAATTTTTAATAGTCATAGTAGTCGTTTTTTGTAAATAATATTCTATCACATTCACACAACTCCATCTAGTCCTAAACTAAGCAGAGCTTATACTATGGGTACTAGACAACTGATATAACTTAAAAACTTAACGTAAAAAAACTATTTTAATTGCAAGTTTTTAGTTTATATTTCAGTACTCAATATTAATCATGCTAATAAGTTCATCAAGTGACTGATTTTAGGGGTTGACGAGGTCTCGGCGAGCGCGTTGCGAAGCGCGCTCGCTTCCAGGGAGCACAGGGAACATGGGGTTCCCACACGGGGGGAGGGTCGTCTACTCGTCTGTAGATGACCCGAGGTATGTCGGGGTACCAGGGACTTCCTTTCTAGGGTATACCTGGTTCCCCGGCTATTAGTACCCGAGACGGCGTGCGGTTTTAGTCGGTTCGAGTCCGACATGCCACCGACAGGTGGTATCCGAGGGGATTTCCGCACGGAAAAAAAAAAAAAAAAAAAGAAGCGGTTGACGAGGTCTAAAGATCGATCCCTATTAATTAACACAAGTTCTTTTTTTAAACTTTTAAGATACTGTATTAGTTGTGTTACTTGTACTAACTTGTTATAAGAATGACCAATATTTTAGTAGGAAGTATCGTTGTTGTACTTTAAAAAAACTCAACAAGTCGATAAGCTTGCAGTAATTTGGCTATGAGGTATGGGTCTGATTTATCAGATTATTTAGAAAATGGTCTCTTGCCCTAAATAGTTTGGGAATCACTGATCTAGTGCTTCATTATCTCACGAGAGTTCTTTGCTGTTGAGTCCCTCACCCCAGATTGAGAGGGCTCTGGTAACCTCACTCACTCGGTGAAAAGCAACGCAAAAATGATTTTCTGTGTCGGGTGGGCCTATTTTTACCAAGTATTAAAATTAAATGCCTGACGTTAGACATAATGAATCTTATTTATGTCGCTTGTACTTGGAATAACTTTTCCAAACGTAAAATAATGTTCCTTAAACCAATATACAGAATCGAAAATTATCATTTCCGAAGATATTGAGGTGCACGTACAGGTACACGTTCAACAAAAGATAGGGACTCTGATCATATCGCCAAACAGGCGCTGGATTGAAACCCGCAATGAAAGCGTGGCTGCCCAAACAAAGCACTGTCGCAGATGAGGTGAAGAAAATCAAGTGCGAAGCTCAAGACCGAACGCGATGGAGGATTAGTGTGGATGCCCTCTGCCCCATCACGGAGACATAGGATATTGAGTCAAGTATGTTCTCTATGTGTCTCTGTTAATCTTGACTCTGAAGTGACAGTTAAGGATTCATATTAAATGGCCCTTATTAAACTCATACTTTCATTCTTTATTTGTATATTAATTTATCTTAATATTATAAGCACTTTCTAACTATGACCAGTTTACAGTCAAAGTCTCTGATCCATATTTGATCTCTGTGTTCTGAGAAGTTCGTATCTACTTTGTATTTATATTTGCAGCTCCCACTGCCTCTGTACTTAGCTTAGCTTCAGGCTCTAGCTAAGTGAAAATCAAATTAACCGAAGAAGTTTCAAGATTAGTAACTTTCAACATCCGTTTGATCTTAGCGTTGTTGTGCAGCGAGGAAACTGAATTTTAATTTACTACCAACCTGCCTAACCTACATTATATATATTCTATAGAATTTTTTACCCTCGAATAAATTAGCAATACAATACCCACGAAAATAACCACGAATTATTTTGATACAAAATTGTGAAAAATGTTGTATTTCAATATTTATTTTTAGTGTTTATTATAGTTTGTATTTGTTGTATTTATTTAAAGTGGTTAGTGACACAAAAAATTGGCCATAAGAATAAACTTTTTTTAAACGTATTTTTCAAAGATAAAAACTAGGAACCTCAACTTCAATGTCTTTTTGGAAACGCTGTCACTTATCAATAAGTATTATAAATAACTATTTCAATATTTAAAAAAAAAATATAGAGATTACGTCTCTATATTTTTTTTAAATATAAAAAAATAAACAAAATAGTAACAATGAGTTATAAACCATATAAATTTCAGTACGCCTGTATTATTTTAATTTAATTTGTAACATTGATAGCAATTTAATATTTTTATATATTTATGCATTTGTTTTTGGAAAGATGATATATAGAGCTACATTATCACAACTTCCAACTACGCCTCCGGCATAAAGGCCTACCCCCTTCGTAAACAAACAGTGAACGTTGAAGCTATTTTTCCTTCAACGCCAGATCGTATGGCAACAAATATTACGTATTGAAGTTTTACCCGTTTTTGCCGTCGAGATCAGCCAATCCATTATTCGTCGCCGCCATATCTCGAACAGCTCTCGAATGGGATTAAAGCCCGCTCCATTAGATACTGTTTTACTACTCTTTTGTTTTATGATCGTATTTCTCCGATAATTTATTGAAAGTGGTCACAAAAGAGTCCGTGTTCACTTATAGAGATTAGCATTTATCAGATAGACACTTGAAGCCTTTTCTTTTGTGAACAGTACTGAATAGTCTGCTTACTGTTGAAAGTAAAAACTTTTCTCTATCAAATTTTTAAGCACTCGATTCCTTTTCAACAAAAAATAGAATAAGACATAGCCAGTTGTTGAGTACTTCATAAGTAAAAATTAAGTTTTTTTTTAAGTCTAACAGTGTTCGAAATCCAATTTTCAAATTTATTAACAAGTTTAAAAGAAATAATATAAATCTTCTTTGATTTCTGTTACACTAATAGGTTTTCTGAAAAAAAGTAATGGTATAATGGTAGGTCACCTAATTTTTGTATTGAACACTTTAAAGCACAATTTTAGGAATCGTTTGAAAAGCTTACACGAGAAATCTTTGCATATTTTTTTCGGAACGGTGGCCATATAGGTAATAGCTCCAGGTATTTCTGAAAGCCACGAAATACGCTTATACCTACAGCGCAGGGTTTCGTTCTATGTTAGCGATTTGGTGGAACAATATATGTATATACCTTCTGATTTCATTCTAAACGTTCGTCTTCTTGATATCAATATATATTACATCATTATATATACCAACTAAAACAAAGTTTGGTACTTTCTCGGCTGTTTTTTTTTGTATGTTTGTTACGCGATATCTCCGTCAGATTGGACAGATTTCACAAATTCTTTTGGTCCCGTTACTACCAGATCAAGATCTGATGATGGGATGCCAGAGAAATCGAGGGAAACCCTCAAATTTTACAGCCCCGATAACGTGTTTTAGCTTGGTTCTCTAGCTTTATAGGTAGTTGTGTATAGTAGTCGTCACGTCACGTTAGAAATTTTAAAAATTTAACAGATTTGAAAACTCTTTTGGGTATATTTCCCCTATGATTTCATTCAAATATGAAGAAAAATGCCACTCCTAGTGGTGGAATACGACATATTTTCGGGTTCAAATGTAACATTTTACTACCTTATCTAAATAAACCAACGTACTTATTAAACTATATTTAATATAATCTAATATACTACAGTTTGGTAATATTCATTACTCTACTCTACTCTTAACTCTTAATAATTTTGTCAATATACATAATTTCACAGAGGTAAACTTCAGCTAAACTCAAAATTAGTAATACCATAAGCTGTCATAACCATAAAGAAATCGAACAATTGCTAAAAATTTCAACATAAGAATGAAAAGTGACAGACAGACTAATACACATACTCATACATGTACACATAAACACACGCAAGCCTGCACCACGCACGCGCACACACACACTCACACACACACACACATAGCTAACTTAAACTTTGTCAATTAAATAAATATAGATTTTAGTAAACTGTATCTCTTTCTATTATTTTATATGAGATTTATAAACATTCTTATATAATTACTACTGTCCAAATGTATAATCGTTTTTGTATTGGTAGCCTCGATACAGGCTAAGCATAGCGTGGCTATCATTGTTAACAAATTATGTAAATCAAGACTTCAAATAATTTTATTATTATTATTATTATCTAGTTATTACAAACATATCTTACACTAAAATAAATAATAGAACAAATAAAATTTGAACCGACTTCAAACAATACTGACAAAGAGCACTAAAAATTAAAAGTCTGTTTAAAGTCTCTTTGAAGTCGATGCCAAGCCCTATGCAGTAATAAGTAATACTAGTCTAGGTCAGCTTTATATCAGCATAATAAAGAATTAAAAATGTAATTTAATCCTAATGAAACATCGCAGATTTTATTAATTAATAAAGACCAACCAGATCAATTACGTACGCAAACTTATCAACTACTTAATAAAGCATTTAAAATAATAATGTCGTTTGAGATGTGCGTAAACCACTTTGGCTCGTTCAGAATGTTTAGCCCAGCATGAAGACTGTTGCAGCTGTCACGCCATATTCTACCAAGCCTATCAAGCACCTATTTGGCTTGGCACCGAGTTCAAACAAACTAGAAGGGACTATTTCTTTTATAATGTTGCCTGTGATATTATAGTTTTATTATTTAAATATGTAATTATTTTTAAATTTCTCTTTGTCAGTATTGTTTGAAGTCGGCTCAAAATTTTTTCAAGGATTTAGAGCAAAAAATATTATGTATGTACTTTACTCACTTCATTCATTCCCTGAATGCAGGGAATGGTATTTAAAATGTAATGATATAAGATATATAAAAGTCAATAATAACAATAATGAGATGTATTACACTTACTTTGACACTTATACATTATCTGTAAATATATATAAATATATATATATAAATAATGTAGGCACTGTGCGCTACATTTTATTTCGATTTACCAATTACTGTTAAATTTACTTTGTTGAAAACAAAATGCTTTAAACTTTACCTCATTTAGTTTTTTATGTGACATAGTTTATACTTTAAGTACTTAAACAAAATTTTAAGCGACAAATTTGCGAGCTGTACATAAGCTTCCTTTACGCTTATATGAAATTGTCCAGTCGGAGTTCGCGCTACAATAACACTGGTTTGTGCTTTGTTTGTTGATTTTACACCGTATCGTGAACTCTAATCACGTACGAATACTAGAAAAAAAGCATTTCTAGCAGTTTTCGATTGTTAAATAATATAGTTTCTTTCAGCTTTCAAAATGAAATTAAAACCACCCCATGTCCTTTCCCAAGACTCGGACTGTCTCTATACAAAATTTTATCTAAATCGGTTCAGCGGTTTAATCGAAAAGGTAACAGACAGACAGTCAGACACATTTTCGCATTTATAATATTAGTATGGATTTTGAATGTTTTACTTGAAATTTATAATTGAAAATTTGACTGCCGGATGGTTTAAGCAGTCACCTCGCCGCTTCCTACTGCGCTGAGTGTTATGGGTTCGCGAACCCATAACACTCAGCGCAGTCAACCCAACAAATTGTTGTTCTGAGTCTGGTTGTTGTTTGTGTTCGTTTAGGAAATATTCCTAGTGCGGGAGTTATCTTTAAAAAAAAAGGCAAGTAAGTTACTCTGTCAATAAACGCTTCTAGACAGCGTAAGGGGTAGTTCGTTTTAATATCCTAAGCTCCATAACTTACCTGAGATTAATCCAGTTATAAATAATTGCAATTGAGCAAGTTATACTTGCGATGGAGATCACGGGATTCGGGAGCACAAAGGTGACATAGGGGTTCTCACACAGAGGGAGGGGTGGGGTCATTTACAAGTGGTAGATGGCCCGAGCTACGTCGGGGTATCAGGGATTTCCTTTCTAGGTTCCTTTCCTGGTTCCCCGGCAACTGGTACCCGAGTCCGACTGAACCACCGGTGGGTGGTATCCGAGGGGATTAATGCACAAAAAAGGGCACTTACCTTTTCTCAAAGTTCTTCGTCGTTTTTTTTTAACCCTCATAACTTGGGTTTGGATTATATCAGATGCACAAAATTCTCGGGATATGATTTCAATAGCAGACTTTTTAAATATATAAATTTATAATTGCTTTACATTTTATTGATACCTTTCACTACCCCTTAACCTAGCGGAGGGAAATTTGTATGAGACACATGCAAATTTTGATGCTAGTTATCTGAAAAATTATATGGAGACTTCTACTTTAGTGCACCCCAAAAGCAAAAAAAAATACAAAAGAAAAACATGGCTTGGTCGTTTCGTACATGGGCGTAAGGTGAAAAATTTATTTTGCTACCGTCACATGGTAAGGTAAAAAATTATACAATACCTTAATGTTATCACTTTCATCCAACTGAGAAGAAAATATCTTTGTTATAAAATTTCTTGCAAAGTAATATACATTAAATATTGGATCGAAGTTGGAAACAGAATCTTTGACAATCAAAAAGTACCTAAAGTTCAATCTCGAGAAAGCTTTAAAGTTGGTAATAGGTAGTTCATTTAATCTAATCAAATATAAATTTATCTTTTCGTCTTGCCAAGTCAATGTTGAATCTCACAATATCCATTCATTCTTCAAAGAACAAACCTAAAGTTTCTTAAAATGTATTGTTCCAGGTATAATAACTTTGAGAGAAACAACAAAGCCTTGTTATCTAATATAAAATAATTTTTGAAGCATTCTTACTTTTTTATCTATAGTTATAAAATGAAGAAAAGCTTTAAATGCTGCATTTTTACTCACTTAGTTGCAGAATTAAATGCTTCGAATGAATTTGGTCCACATAAATTCACTGAGCCCTTAATCTGCAATGGCTTGGGACAGCGGAATGAAGGACTATCAGTGTACTGGAGGCAAGGACTATTGGTTTATAGTGGAACATCGGTCTTTGCATGGTATTTGCTTAAGATCAATAAAATTCTAAGGTTTTCAAATACATATGTTATTGTCATGAAGACAAAATTTGGAAATAAATTAAGAAAAACCTAATGATTTCCCATTTAATTAAGGAACACCTAACTTGTTGAACATCTAACTAAAATGTTTTAAATAAAAACTAAAAATTATCAAAATTCATATTTTTAATAATTAATCAGTTGCCTTATATTTGGAAAAGTATTTTGCGAGGTGACTGTTAGTCTACAGAACTTTGTAACTTTAAAAAAAGAGTTATTTTTTACTTCTTATTGTTTAAATATTACTTGCAAGAAACCGTGACCTTTAAATTTCTTGGAATAAAGATAGGCTACAAAGGACGTACTCCATCTGTGAACGCAATAGTCGATGACTTCGTAAAAGACATTGACAAGGTAGACCAACAGCCAATAAGTACGTACGTAAAAAAAAAACTTGGATTTACGTCAACTACTTAACATCACGTGTCAACTGGCCGTTAAGACCACCACTTACTCATAAGAACACTGGACGCTAAATTTACTAATACATTGAAGTCGTGGCTCGGACTAGTAACATCTGCAGACCCGTCAACGTTGTACGGGGGTTCGAATAACTTTGGAATGAAATTGAAAAGACCTTCAGAACTCTACAAACACCTAAGAGTTACCAACATGCATGTCTTGTCAAAATCACAAGACGATGGAAGATACTACAACAAGATGAAAACGAGACCTACAAGGCGCACGCAATAAAGAATTTTTTATCCCACAAGCTTTGAAATGGCACAAACTTTTATACGTTTGGTCCTGTCCTGTTAAAGTTGTACCACAACGCCAATGCCAACAACGCCTCTCAATTGACTCTATCCGATCAAAGAAACCTAGTAAGGTAGGGAAAATCACAGAAAAGGCTTGTACGATGTGCTGTGCGAAAATAGGTACAGGGAGGCACCTACTGACAGGTTGTAAGACGCTATCAGACCAGGGTCATTATTCACGTTGCCACGATAGGGTATTACAAATCATACGCAAAGCTATAAGTTTATCGCTGGCGAGAGCGAAAAAAGGATTAACAACAAACGTAAGAACTAACATGGTGTTTGTAAAGGAAGGCTCAACAAAAATGACTTTACAAAAGCCGTACTCAATTATAAATACCGCCATAGTGACTAAACATTATTAGCGGACACGTATGAAAATAGATATCCGGACCAGACCAGACATATTTCTTTATTTCAATAAGTGTGTACTACTAGTAGAACTCACGGTGCGGTAACGAACATCCCTAAAGACCAAGCTTTAAAAAGAAACAAGTACTTTGACTTAACCAACGAAATAACTAAAAATGGTTATGTTATTTCGTTGTATGCCGTGGAAGTGGGTGCGAGGGGTATACCAGATAAATCCCTCTATAACCTGCTTAAAGACCTTGGATTGCCAAGAGCTACAATAAGCTCTTTTCCTGAACGGATATCCAAAGCGGCATTGCTAGGCTCGTATCAAATATGGTTAGGTAGAGAGGGTCCCATAGCAGATAGTGGAGGTGAACGCTGGAGGACGGAAGGAGTACCTACTCCCTAAACTTATACCTGGGTTGCAAGTCCCAGGCGCTGTCGAAGTCGCATATGTCGCCAACATCTATCACGTGATGAACCCGGCAACCATTGAATTCTAAGAAAGGTCTATATTAATCAATTATTTGCAAGGATATGAGTAGAGGTACATTAATTTGACAATGGTTTGATATTATTTCAGTTATCATATTTTTCAATTTCAATTTCAATTTCAATTTATTCAAGGTAAATTGTACAGAAAATAGTGATAAAATGGGCGCTCATTTTTTTAGCTATAACAATTTCATATAGAATATGCGGCTGGTACCTAAAAAGGTAAAACCTGAGATATAGGTACCAGCTACCTTCCAGTGACACTGAGTTATTAAATGCAGATATACATAATTTAATTAAAATTGCCCTGTACAAGTTGTAAATTAATTTACACATTATGTTGTCTTACTTATTAATACCAAAACATGCATAGTTACATATCAATTTATATAAATGTAATAATGCATTTGTGATGTATGTGAGAATGTGTGTGTATGTCTGTGTGCATGTATGTGTGTGAGTGTGTGTGTGAGGGGGGGGGGGGGGTGAATGATCATATCTGAGGGTGTAGAATAGCCTCTGTGTCCTCATATGTGAGGGTCAGGAGATAACTTGTAAGTATCTTTTTGGTTTCAAATTTGGTTTTATTATGAAAAACAAGAAGGTTGTTTATCTTATTGTATAAGTAACGTCCCAAGAAGAAATAGAACTTATGACCGAAAGATGTTGTGCAAGTGTAGGTTAATGGGATCTTATGTTTACGACTTCTACGCGCCTGAGTAAGTACACTTAATAGTGGTCTTTCAATTTTGTTCTTAGAGATGTGTTGCTTTAAAATTATTTGCAGAATGAAAATTTGGCGCACTGTCAGCACTTCACAAAACTCGTACAATTTTTTAGATGGAAAACGATAAGGTTTGAAAGTGCAGACTTTGAGCACTGCTCTTTGGGCTCTTTCGAGGTGAATTAAATGGCTTTTTGATGCTCCTCCCCAAGCAGAAATGCAGTATCCCAGTAAAGACTGGCAAAGCGCGTAGTAGACCATCTTTATAACGTTAGGATCGGCAACATGTCTTAAATGCTTGAAAACATACATTAACTTACGTACTCTACCACATAAACTGTCAATGTGTTGATGAAACGATAAGTGGTCGTCGAGTATAACACCCAAGTAGCGAGCAACGGATGTCTGATTGAGAGTAGGGCAGTTGCAAACATCACTACAAACTCCGTGAGTGTGGACAGTAATTTTATGGTGGGGGTTACTTGTTAAGGATTTTTTTATTTTGAATGTCATTATGTTTGTTTTATTGACATTCAAGGTAAGTCTATTATTTGTTAGCCATTGTGTAATTCTGTTGAATCCAAGTTGCGCTGCGTGATAAGTTTCTTGCCAGGTTGTTGCTTTAAAAATCAATGCGGTATCATCTGCAAAGGCTACTATTTTACCACTTTCCAGGACAAGGTCGCACATCTCGTTAACATATATTAAGAATAGCGTCGGCCCTAGGATACTCCCTTGAGGAACGCCATATAACACTGGGATTTCAGAGCTAGTGTGTTTTCCCACTTTAGTACACTGTGTGCGATTACTCAGATAGCTCTGGAACAGTTTTAGTTGATTCCCCCGAATGCCTATTTTTTCTAATTTGATGCATAACTTAGAGTGGGAGACAGTATCGAAGGCCTTTGCCAAATCAAGAAAGATTGCTAGGCATTTCTGTTTTTTATCTAGTGATTCAGCAATACAGTTAGTAAGGTCATGGACTGCGTCGTCCGTCGACATGGAATTACGGAAACCATATTGTCTATCAGATAGCAGGTTATTGTATTCCAGATATCCCTTTAACCTTTTGTTCATTATTCGCTCTAAAATTTTAGAAAGTGCTGGTAGCACAGAAATTGGTCTGTAGTTATGTAAGTTGCGTTTGTCTCCTGATTTATGTATAGGATGGACAAGGGCCTTTTTAAATCGATCTGGAAATACTCCAGTACTAATACATAGATTCAGAATGTACGTGAGAGGCGGAATTAGACTAGCCTTGAACTGTTTAATGATATACATAGGAATGCCATCAATACCAACTGCACAGTTAGATCGTAAACTCATTATTATATTTTCAACTTCAGCTTCATCTGTTTCAAGAAAAACAAACGAGTTTACAGTGGAAGGTTTCGTACCGCATTCCCGCCTGACAACTGCTTCGGTTGGAGTTGTTACGGTCTCGGCCAATTTTTTTCCTACATTGACAAAATAGTCATTTATCTCATTTATAGACCTCACAGAATTTCCATCTATAAATAGTAAGTCATTCGCGGTTTGAGTTCCTTTGGAGGTATGGGTAATAGATTGAATTGCATTCCAGAGATGTTTTGGGTTACTGTTTGCTTTTGTCAACATGTCTCTTTCATATTGCCTTTTGACATTTTTAAGCAGATTGTTGCAGAAATTCCTATATCTTATAAATATGATCTTTAGTGTCTCATTACTGGGGCACTTTTTCATTTTTTTATACATTAGGTCTCTATTCCTCATACATCTCAACAGCCCAGGAGTAATCCATGGCTTCCGTATTCGTAAACGGGAAGGGACTATTTGGGTACTCGTGGCCATGCTGATAGCTGATGACAAGTCGTTTATGAGAAGTGTACAAGCGTCGTTTGCATTATTTGTTTGATATACTGACGAATAATCTATGGAAGTAATGTACTGTTCAAGAAGTATGGGATCAATTTTTGTCTTAGTTTTTGGGAAAACACTGTTATGAAGACGTTTGGACAAGGATAATAAAACTGCACTATGGTCAGTTACGGTAGATTCTAGTACTAATACTGTGCTTTTGTGTCTAGACTTTAAGATAATATGATCAAGACAAGTTTTATCACGCGTTATTTTAGTATGAGCTGGTAAAAGGCCATGGCTGGCTGTAATATTTAAGTATTCTTTAGCATTGCTACTTATAGAACCCTCACTAATGTCTATGTTTATGTCGCCCATTAACACCAAATTTTTATATGCAGTGTTGGATGTCAAAAATGTGTCAAGAGATACTAGAAAATTTGTAACATCTTTAAAACAAGGCGGTCGGTAAATTCCTAAAATGCACGTGTCTTGGTCTATAGCTACTGCTACACAGTTGGCATCCTGAAGCTGAGGTTCAAAAACTTGGCAGTTGGTAATATTAGTTCGTATGAAGACAACAACACCATCATTTTTATTTATTCTATTTGTACTGTGAAAGCTGTTATAGCCTTCCAGTGTTGGAATATTGGGGTTGCAGGATAGCCAACACTCCGTTAGTACTATAATGTCTTGGGAGAGTTTTGTTCTGGTTATTAGCGTTAGTAAACTAGGTAAGTTGGCTGAAATACTGCAAATATTTTGAGTAATTATATTAAGACTCTTCTCATTTCTGTCCAGAAAAGAACAGCATTTTTCAGGCTCACAAACATATGAGCTGGACACCTGCGTGTTATCTATGTCCTGAAGAGTATCATATAGCGGATCGAATGTAAACATAAAAGATTAAATGTGTTCGTAGTGGTTTGCCATATAAATATGTAAAGGGTATTTGTATGTGTGTGTTTGCTGTAAATTTGGTATAATTTTGATCGAATGACTGTTAAGAGTTTGGGTTGAGCCTGTTGGTGAGTAGTATCCATACATGAGTGTAAGTGTAAGTATCGGTTGAGGTATTTGAATGCGTGAGTGGTATATTCAGGTTTATTGCATGATTTGTAGGGTGAGTTATTACATAATTTAATCTTAGTATTATACATTGTAAAACACGAGAAATTATTATAAAGAAAAAAGTAGAAAAACTCAAAAAAAAAGAAACCATAAAACATGCAAAAAATTATATAGAATATTAATACTAGTCAAACACTGTTTTTGATTTTTTGTAAGTCTGCTTCAGCATTAATACGTATTTGGGGTAGACCCAAAGTTTTCCGCATGTAAATTATTCCTTTTGAGGTCCAGCAAAATGCATACCCATTCTCTCTAGATAATTCTCGAGCCGCGTGGAACAACTTTTGTGTTTTGGCGGTTAAAGTTTCCGAGACGTACACTGGTCTGGGTGGTCCTGTGACATTAAGATGAGTAGTATTTAATTTTTCTCCTTTTGGCTTATCGCCATTGAAAAATTTAACCGCTCTCAAGATGTTTTCCTTCACCAAAATGCTATTAAATTCTACTATGAGAGGTTTAGTTTGTTCTTTGCTCGAGTTGATTCTATATGTGTCCCTAATTTGGTCGTCTTGCAGGGTTACTCCAACAGATTCGGCTAAAGATTTCACTAGGGCACACATGTCTTGTTTAGGTTCTGGTGTTGTAATATTATTTGAGATTTTTGGTAGGTTACGGATTTCTAGACCTGTCGACTTCAACTTACGTTCAAAATACTCAATTTTATCTTCTAGAAATTGTATTTTGTGTTTATCTTCTATCCTCCCCTCCTCAAGCTGTCGGACCTTAACGAGAATGTCATCGTACTTATCCGATATAAATTGTAGACTATCTTGCAATTCAACGTTTTGCTGCTTAATAGCCTGGAACTGCTGTTCTACCGAAGATGACAATTTAGAAAAGAGTTCTCGCATTTCAGTTTTTAAATCTTTAATTTCGTCATCCTGTTCACGTCTTCTCTTGGTACGCAAATTACTGTTACTTCTACCACTTCGTTCCGAGGGAGTATCTGAGTCGTAAATTTTCTGTGCAAAACTAAACGTTGGATCACTAGTGCCAGTAACGGACTGTTGTTGCGGCGAGTGACGTAGCGGCATAGTGACGTATAATAAGTCCGAGCGGAAAAATGTATCAGTAACTCGAAAGAGGTAATATTAGTTAGTGTTACATGCAGGGGTCAACGTTCTGGTCGTCGATCGACGATTTCATACAAATTTTGAAGCGGCCACTCCAATTTGACCTATGCGCAGGTTGGTTGAAGTTGAAGTATAATTATAAATATTTTGTCTTTTATCTACACTGACATTACATAGATCACTTGGTTGTTTAGTGCCTCGACTTTTTCACGGATACCTACACATATCAACGATAACAATCTTACTTGGTAGTGTGAGGTCGCTGTTTTGGATGTTTGCGTAGGTCGCAGTGGTGATTGGAGATTTCTGAACTCTGCAGTTGTTATGGGATCCTTGTAACTATGATTTTGTTGTGCAATTTTATTTAAATAAAATTAATTACTTTAGAAAATATATATTTATGTAAGTTGTAACTAAAACACGTCTGTACTGCACTGAGATCCGGGGGGAAGGGGATTCATAGGAATGTATATTAAATTTTTACTAGATCTTAACTCGAGCTTAAATCGATTTCTATTTTGTTAATCATTTATGTTTTACTAACAATATTTACTATACCTGCGTATAAATGTATTATACTCTTACTACGAGTATACTTATTTTTGTTAAATTTTACAGATATATGGCATTGTTTGTGCTTATCTAAAGTTATGTCGGAAACTACTAACTAATTAAGAAAAAGTACTATTAAAAATACCTTTAACGTGTTTAAAGCCGCAACCGAAATGTGATGTTAAATAAAAAAGTATTTTTTTCTATATTTTAAAAGTATAGGTTTTATATATATGCTGAAGAATAAAAAAGGTGACTACTTAAAGATCTTATGGAAGATTAAGAGAAAGTAAAAATGACAACAATAAAACTCGTCAAAGTAAATATATTTTAGTAAAATTATAACAAAATTAACACAATGTGTCTCCTTAGAAAAATAATATTTTTGGATAAATAGCTGTTTTAGTAGGATACTTTAAAAATAGGAACGAGTTTTAATATCACTTTGTCGTCCGCTTCTGAAGCACTTTATTAAAATGGTTGAGTAGCAATGTTGAATGGGGTGAAGTGCAATTTAAATATACTCTTTAACAGTTCTCGGCATACTTATTTTACTTTAACTCGTCCTACTATTGGTGCATGTTGTGACACCTTAAAATGCTGTGCATTTATGCTAGTTTTTAGTAAATTTATTGTTGCATATTCATAAAATTTAATGTAACAGCAACTGGTTGTCCTTATTAAATAAATTACACACATATACATATATATTTATATAAACTAAAAAATTACAAATGCAAAAAAAAAGGTTAAACTGCAGCAGAATACTGTTAACAATATGAACGTACAACGAACACCTTCTTTTTTTAAAAGTGTGAAAGCTTTCAGCGCCTAATCATTATTAAATGGTCGTGAAGTAAAAGAGATTTAAGTAATATGGGTTAAAAATTGTGAAAGCATGGCGCACTGACTTTGTATTTTCATCGTACCCAGTTCAAAACCAGACGGAGATGAGAAGGGTATAACAGAATTGCTTCAAGATTAATATATACCTAAAAGTTAATAAAAACACATCCAAAAAAACTTATTGTACCACATAAAGCATTCAACGGATGATTTGGAGAATGATTTTTAAGTTATCCACAGAATTCGAAACACTGTCGTTTCAATACAAAATGTATCATTTTACTACCCATGCTAATATTATAAATGCGAAAGTGTGTCTGCCTGTCTGTTACCCCTTCACGCTTAAACAGCTGCCCCGATTTAGATGGACTTTGGCATAAAGATAGTTTGAATCCCGGGAAAGGACAAAGGATAGTTTAATCCCAGAAATCATACTTTAGGAAGCTGAAAAGGGGAAGGAAAAATCAATAACCACTAAACCGATTTCGATGAAATTTGGAATGGAGATGGTTTGATTTTTGAAGAAGGACATAGGCTTCTATTTAACGTGATATCCGACATATACGCGGACGGAGCCGCAGGCAAAAGCTAGTTCATTATATACCCCAATATTTAAATAGCGTCTGCCATTTAAATATTCGGGTATTATGTATCCCAGCCGACTATCAATCGAATGGCCCTTTATTAAAAAGCCCTCTTCTACTTTAATCCCGAAGACTCTATTAGGAAATAATGGATTTAAAAGCTTACAGATTTGAATAAAGTATAAATTTCTACTAAACCCAGAGAATGCTGCATTGAAGGAACTTCGATCGCTATTTGCAGTGATTAACGAACATTTCGTATGCCGCATTGTCTTAGTACTAGAAATACAAAATAAAGTAGTCCAAGTACAATAGATTTCTTCATCTTGTAAATTGTGACATTTTTAGTCCTTATTTCATGTATGCCATTACTAGTTTTTACTAAATGTTTCGAATTAGTTTTGTGTTTGGGTAAAAGATACCCGTATCAGTGACAATTGCAGGTGATAACTTTCACAATTATCGCTTGAATCTTCCTAAATAAGGAGGCGAGAATGTTTGGGCTCTGATAACCTCACTCACTCGGTGAAAAGAAACGGTAGAGTCGCTTAACACCAGTTTTCTATGAGGCCATGGTATCACGAGGTTCGAGCTTACCCATTTGTGCCGGAGCATAGTTTTGATTTTATATAAAAATGCGAATATGCGAATGTGAACATAATATAATGTATAATATAACATTATAAATGCGAAAGTGTGTCGTCACGCTTTAACCGCTAAACCGATTTAGATGAAATTTAACATAAAGATAGTTTGACTCCCGGAGAAGGCAATAAGTTATTATCCCTAAAATCATCTAAGAAAAAAGAAAGTGAAGTAAAACAAAAAGAAATTGAAAATTAGATAAAAGACATACTAGCCATACATAAAAGGCATACTAGATGGTTTGATTTTTGTGGAAGGACATAGGCTTTTTATCGCAATAACCAACAAATACTCAGGCGGAGACGCAAAAGCTAGTTTCATATAAAATAAGGTATCAGTGAAAACGGTCAAAATAGAGAAACACCTTGTATTTGAAGGATCTTGATAACAAGCGTAGAATAAATGATATAGAAATTTAAATAACTAGTTTCGAAATGCTTTGTTACTTACATTTGTTATTCAAATAAGTTAGATGGAATCTAAAATACTGTATACTAGCTTTTGCTACTTTAGTTAATAGAATTTCTGGTAATTCTTCTGAAGGAGGCTTCAGTAATTCTTTTCTGAATGAAGTGTGCTCTGTGCCATTTTTTGTGTCCTTGAAAACGTTTTTAAAAACTTCTTTTAATGCATGTTAAGTATGATTTTCTGATAATATAACCGATTCAGTTGTTAAAGCGTGAAATCGTTACAAATAAACAAACTCACGCAGTTTGATTGGCAGAAACTTTAGTTTGTTCAACAGTTGATTTAGCTTTATTTCTACGTAGGTACGATTTATAAATAGTAAATATAAAGCAGGTATATTGTTCTTAGACGGTGTCAAAATTATACATTAATAAATACTAGACTTTAAATACTAGTTAATAAACTTTTAACAATGAAACTACTGAATTATCTCTACTTACAAAGGCGATAGAGCAAGAGACGGTTGTGGACAAGTGACAAAAGACTCGGTGCGGTCTCACCGCTTCGCCGACACAGATTTACGGCAAGACAATCCTGTCGAGCTTCCATTAAATTGAACGGTTAACAGAGATTTATTACAAAAACTGCTGATGTACTGAATAGCGGCCAGGGCAATGGACAGTAGTTGTATTGATTAAATTCTTGTATAACTCTGTACAGTTACATACAATTTGTTTTTCTTAAGACGTCTGTAACGAAATAGTAAATTTAATGTGACTCTCTTATCATCACATCATTACATCAACAGCCTTTAATAGTCCACTGCTGGACATAGGCCTCTCCTTAGAAAGGAGGTTTTGGCCTACTATCAATGGCCAAGTAAAGGTGACACCATGTGCTAATTACTTAAGAGTTCATAACAAAACACTGATATTTCAGATAGTAATAATAAATTTAATTAATTCATTTAAGTTATCAAAGAATTATCTCCGAAGCAGCAAGAGGTTACCTTTGCCCCTATAAAGGTGTGATCTCTTTTCACAAGCAAAATTACAATGCTACTTTATCCCTTTTCACCATCCCCCTTTTGGACTCCCTTTCGTACTAAAATTTCAAACATTAAACAGTAAACAGTAAAATAAAGTAATTTAACTTAAACTATTATGATAAAATTTAATATCAACTATTCAGATTCACTAATGTACTGACGACTGAGCTAGACGGTAAATAGTAAAGGCTTCAAAGGCTGCAAAAATTCTACGCATGTAATCTTTTGGTTTGTTTCCTACAAATAATAAAGGCAGATGTGGGCACTGACACATATGATGAAAATATACCTCAAAACTATTTAGCCTTGACAAACAGATTTGTTTAAAAATTAAATTTAAAAAATATTCTCCGTTTCGGTGCCATTAACAGATCTATCAGATACTAAGAAGAAAGTAACAAATTCTGAATCTCACCGAACCGATAAAATTACAATATTAGTATTATGGAAATAAAGTTCATGATTTACTTTTAGATACTTTTATACAATAAACGGTTAATTAATAGGGAGGTCGTTTGTAATAAGTAAATTAGCAATCACCAAGGAACAATTTAGCCTGGGGACCTAGCTCCCATTATAGTCTCCGAGGGACAGGGTAGGCCACTCAATTAGATCGTATTTCAGAATAATGATATTGAGAAGTCGTTCAGTCTCTGTTAACTGCAATTTTATAGTTCTTCCTGTGGCATCCCCACGTTTTGTGGTCAAACTTTTCCAATTATGCTATTGAATTAATGGAAAATTCATAAAATTACTTACGTTATGAGGCTCTTAATTTTTTTTTTCGTTTATCGCTGGGTTTTATTTACTTCCACCAAATTATTTACGTGGAAAACAAAGATAAAAAAGATACAACGGAATCTTATCTCGACTCTATTTATATTTATTTACTAGTCGATCCGGCCAACGTTTTGCTGCTATTTAAAAATATGTTCATACAAAACTACTAAAATCAAGAATAAAAAAATAAAAAATCTTTAACGACCTATTCTCACACCTATCAAATATAAAAAACACATGAAAATCGGTCGCGCCGTTTCGGAGAAGTGCGACTACACTGTGACAATATCTCGTGATTTTATATAGTAGATTAATTTACATAACAATTATTTTAATGAAGTGAGATAATTTTACATTGCCTTTTGGAATGAGGAATCACACAACAAGGTTATTTTTTATTAAACATAAAACGCTCGGAAGCATAATGATTAAAACATCGCCCTTATGATCTGAACCGTATCAGCACTTTGATCTCATTTCTAGAACAAACAATGAGTCAAGAGAAGAGTTAATAATAATGCTAATAATAAAATAAAATATACTGACAAGCGAAGTAACAGGAGGAATTAAACATTTTGTACTTTCATCTTCTACCTCGTGTATCTGTCTAGTTACTTTAATGTTTATTAGAGTTTTACCGGCAGCAGATAAAAAAATAATGTCCATTAAAATCATTTATGAAAAGTCCATTACCATCAACATACTCGTAAATTAAGCTACATAATAGTTAAAAGCACCCTTGCATATTTTTTCTGCGTTCTTTCTTTATTCTTTACTAAATTACTTTTATACGCCATCGCTCCCGTAAAAGTAATTTATCCATCCTTCGAGAAAAGTGCTTTGTGTCTGTATAAAAGGTAACCTATGTCCTTATCTATATTCCTAGTAACATGTATGCAAAATTACATGATTATCGGATTATCGCTACGACAGCGCATAAAATACATTGAATTTTATAAATTAGATTGTAGGTTCACCTGCGTTGATGGTCATTATTCCGCTCCGAAATGGCGTAATTTTGTAAAAATTGTAAAATTGCCTTTGACTTTTCTCGTCGAATACAGTATTTATTTTAATCCAAGTTTAAAGAACTTTATTCTTATGAAAACTTAAAGTCAACTAAATACAATACAAAAATATTTAGTCTATGGGGTGTTACATTACTGACTTTTTTCTTAAAAGCCGTTATTGGTTCGAGGCTGGATTAGTTCTGACCACGGAGCAAATGTTCTGACTGTTAGTTCTAGATATCGAAATTACGAATAAACGAAATTTTAACTTTATTATATTAGTATAGATGGCATCAACAATAAACACACTTTTAACTATCATACCCGTGTGTACATTACATATCAGAATTCTTCCTTCGAGCTTTTTTTACAAAACTAGGTTGGGGTCAGCCCTAAAGTTAATACATATTCTGCAAATTTTTTTTTTTAAACTTTTCACTGAAAAGGAAGAATCACTTCTTCCCTAAAACTTCATCCTAAATCAAAATATTTTTATTTTTCTAATCATTCTCTACTAACATGACAAACAACAGTTTTAATTTTAAGCATCAGCAGTACTCACCGGATCGGTAGTACGTCTTCTATCACATCTTACGTTCACATGCACGTCGGAGTGATCAGTGTGAAGAACTTCTGATACTGGAAAAGAATAACCAACAAAACCTGCAAAAATTACACTATTAAATGGTACAACAGCACAAAAAAAGTGAGTTAAATCATTTGTATTTACCTTTTTTTTTTTTTTTGCGTGTGGAAATCCCCTCGGATATCACCTGCTGGTGGCTATCGGACTCGAACCGACTAAACGCGCCGCACGCCGTCTCGGGTACTAATAGCCGGGGAACCAGGTATACCCTAGAAAGGAAGTCCCTGGTGCCCCGACATACCTCGGGTCATCTACAGACGAGTAGACGACCCTCCCCCCCCGTGTGGAAACCCCATGTTCCCTGTGCTCCCTGGAAGCGAGCGCGCTTCGCAAGGCGCTCGCCGCCACCCCGGCCTGCTTCTGCTAGGGTGACAGATGGATTCACCTGTCACCCCCAGGCCTGCGCTTACGGAGGACGGAGGTCGTTCTGCGCACTCCGGCGCCTGAGTCGCCTGCGGTACCTGGCCCGTTCCCGGGCCTGGCGGGCCGGGAGAGTCCCAAACCTCTCCCGGTCCCGCTCCGCCGTCTCCTTCGCGAGCATAACTTGCTCACAGAAGGAGACGGCAGAGTTCCACGCACTCTCGCTCCGCACGATAGCCGCAATCAGGCTATCGAGCGAGAGAACTCCCACTCCGATGGCCGCCACGAGGTCTCGCCTCTTCTCAACCCATGCTGGGCACTCTGCCAGCGTGTGGAGAGCCGTGTCCACGGTCTGGCCATCGCAGTGGTGGCACTCAGGCGTTGGCTCCTTGCGGATCAGACACAGGTGATCCAAGAAACATCCTTTCCCAGTGATCACCTGCGTCAGTCGGTATGAGAGGGTCCCATGACGCCTCTCGAGCCAATCCTCTATAACGGGTCTTACCGCCGCTCGGTTGCCCGAGTCGTTCCTTCCACTCCCCTATGATGACCTGGCGGAGTTGGGATTTCCGGTCATCGATTTCTCGAGTCTCGGGACACCGACCCAACTCCCGCGCCTCCTTGCGCCACTTATACAGAGCCGCAAGGGCTCTCGCCTCCAGGTCCCACGGTGGAGTTCCGGCCAGGAGACTCGCTGCCTCAAAGGAGATCGTGCGGTATCGCCTTATGATCCTGATGGCCAGCACTCGCTGCGGTCGTCGCAGTATCGCGACGTTGCTGGCCTTCAGGGCCCCCGCCCATACTGGGCATCCGTAAAGGGCCATGGACCGCACAACCCCCGAGTAGAGTCTCCTGCAGGAGTCATCGGGTCCCTTCATGTTGGGCAGCAGCCGCGCCAACGCACGCGTTGCCCCAACCAACTTGGGGACCAGACCTCGGAAATGATATCCGAAGTCCCATTGGCCATCGAGTACTTGCCCCAGATACCTGATCGAGGGCTCGATGCCGATGCGAGTGCCTCCTACCGTGAGGCTAGATCCCTCAGGCGGCTTCCTCCGAAGCCCGTGGAAGAACAGGGCCTCGGACTTGTGCAGAGCCACCTCGAGACCCAGCCGCCGGATACGCTCAACGACTTGGGTAACCCCGGCCGTGGCCCTCAGGTTTGCCTCGTGGTGCGTCTTGCCGCGCGCCGTCATGAGTGTGTCGTCCGCGTAGCACATGACGGCGACACCATCCAAGAAGGCACCACGAAGCACCCAGTCGTAACCGATGTTCCACAAGAGTGGCCCTAACACCGACCCCTGCGGAACACCGCACGACATTTCACGCCTACCGAGACCGGTCCTACTGGGGTAAACGACAGCTCTCTCCGACAAATATGCCCGACTATGCGGCGGAGGTAGAGAGGCACTTCGTGATACACGAGCGCCTCCCTGATGCAGCTCCAGGGCATAGTGTTGAACGCGTTGGCGATGTCCAAGGACACCGCCAACACCACTTAGCCCCGGGCATTTGTATTTACCTGAGAGCATCAATACACAATCACCAACCTAAAATCAGGGTTCAAAGTTTTGCCTTTAGCACCAACTTAGGGCACTTCACCGATTGTAATTTATTTTGTGATTATTTCATGTAACATACATATTACGGTATTTCACATGTTGATAACTTTTATTTTAACACCACTCTCTTAATAATAATAATATACTATACTATTCTACCACATTCACACAACGCCATCTAGTCCCAAACTAAGCAGAGCTTGTAGGTACTATGGGTACTAGACAACTGATATAAATACTTATATACTTTTTTTTTGTAAATACATACATATTATACATAAAAACACCCAGACCAAATCAAACATGAAATGTTCGTGCACACAAATGTTTAACTTGAGCGAGAATTGAACCCGCGACCATTGGAATAGCAGTCCGTTACACAAACCACTGCCCCATCCGGTTAAGGAAAGTTACGTAATATACATAACGTTAAGTAATATACATTTAATTTGGTGTATGTGTCATGTCTTACAAATTATATAACATTTCTGCAAATTACACATTAATGATAAATTTCTTTAATCATAATTTATGGTAGTTTTAAATTTAGTCCGTGCAATTCTTTATGATGACTATCATATCTTTGGATTGAGTACCTCCTATCAAATTTTGTTACAGTCTGCTTACAGGTGAAGTTTGTTAGTGATTAACCTAGATTGGACAGTTTGCATTAATTTTGCTATACAAAGATGTATAAAGATATATAGCAAAATTTCCTATGGTCAAACGGGCATGTATGTGTTGGTGCCATCACAAATTTTATCTTTTATAAATTCAGGTTTTATATGCATGGTGTCTGAAGATGTTGTAACATAAAATTGCCATACATTGAGCACTTTACATGCTTTTCGATCCTTTGGTGAGAATAGAATTGGTCGGAATGCAGCAAATTCTAATATTGATCTGTTCTATCTCAGTTTTTGTTGCCCAAAGTTCTTAGTACATGTTTTCAATTATAAATTGATTAGCTTGTTTATAACAAGGTTTTAAAAATGTAGAGAAGTTTTCTGATATTACCTATCAGGAAATTGAAGTATTGCCTGAAGTCCAAATTTTCTTCCATGACAATACCAATACTTCATTTTAGAGTTATAATATTAGCGTAGGAATTGATGACGTAGCGAACAACATAAATAACGATTAAACTCTTATAAGTGTTTTTAGCAATAATACTGTATGTAGATGAAAGTTTGAAATTTAGAAGTGGGTGTGTCAAGAGTATGTAAGAATAACCACTTTAAGGATAGAATTAAAATCATTTCGTCGAAAATCTTATAGTTCCAACCACAAGTCTGCCAAAAAATATCGCAGTATTGCTTGCGGATCAGATTTTCCCATACTACTAACAATAATAAGTACACAAAGTTCCAAACTAGGTAGAGCTTACCTATACAAATACAATGTTTTAATGAATAACTACAAAAGGTTAACTAGTTTGATGAATGGAGTTCTTATTTAATTGTTCATAATACGTTACTCTCATTTCATGGCATTGTAATGTAAATTTTTGGACAATGTGGTAAACCACCACCACCATACCACCATAATGAACAAACCATATGAAGAGTCATACTTCTTTATATATGGGCCTGGTGGTCGCGTCCATAGGCGAAGACATCGTCTCGTTTAAGGAGGCGGCGAAAAGGAACCGAGAGGAAAACCTCCACTAGGACCGGAGTGATATCATGGCTTCATTGAATATAAGGAGGGCCAATTTGGTTGCTTTTAATATTATCGTCAAGAATTCTTGAGTCTAAATGAGACCACAACCAATACCAATACTTCTTATTTGTTTTTTTGTTTTTTTTTAAAGACAACTCCCGCAGTAGGAATACATTCCTGTGTCACGGGGGACTTTACAAACATATATGAAACGGACACAAAGAACACCCAGACTCAGAACAACAATTTGTGGATCACACAAAGTGTCGTTCCATGTGGGGTTTAAACCCACAACACTCGGCGCAGTAGGAAGCGGCGTGGCGACCGCTTATACCACTACGCCATCCGTGCAGTCATTCTTCTTCTTTATACCAATACTTATTGAAATGACTGCAATGCTGCGGCAAAAAACACGATAGCCGGTACACCTTGTAGTAATGGGAAAAAATGAATTAAAAACGAATCTAGTTTTATGACTATTTTATTTATTATTTTTGCAATTGTGAAAATGTGGTTTTAGTGTCAAAATGTTTCATTGGGCTTAAGCATTTGCCACTATCCATGAAGAAAAGGCAGATACGCGTGCGTTAACTCCAGGGAAGAAGGCATGACCACAGCCTACACCAAAAGAGGTAATACCAACAACAATGCGGTTGTGGAACACGGGACCGCCGGAGTCACCCTGACACGCGTCACGACCACCTACGTTGAGCACACCGGTGCACAGCATGTTAGCGGTGATTACTGAACCTCCGTAACGTAGTGCACAAACGTTCTGGTTGATGGTATAAACTTGCACCTGACGGAGCTGTTCAGAACCAACGCCGTTAACCTTAAAAACAAGAAAATTCATGAAAAAACGTTTTAATAACGCATTCTTTCACACCTTTCTTTCCAATCTGTTTATTATTTTAAAGTCGAAAAAGCACTAAATTCTCTTAAAACAATATTGCTCGCTAATTAAAAAAATTAAGTTTTCCTTGTTAAATATCCATGTGGTGACGGATTAAGAATACGGAGTGTCACCATCCCTATTCAACCCGTGGATGTCGTAAGCGTCGACTTAGAGAAGGAAAACTTGACACAAACCCTATACCGACGCGTCGTTGCCAGCGTGGTATAGTAGGCTATAATCTCCCTTCTAAGGAGAGGCCTATGTCCAGCAGTGGACAATTAAAGGCCCTTAATAATTCCCTTCACTAATTTGTTGTTTGAATAAAGTATCAGAATCGAAATAAAGTTTAAAAATATAAATAATCTTACAGATGTATGACCCCAGCCGGTTACCCAAACTACTTGGTTGTCGGGTAGGTTGTAGGTAGGGCTGGCGATAGTTCCTCGTTGTAACACATTAGTGTATACAAAGTTGGTACTGCTTCGCATAAGCATAACATCACCGTTCATTGTATGCATGTTATAACTTGGGTGAAGGATGTTCTGGGCAACATTGTGTACAACTCCACCGCTACTGGCCCAGGTTGACCCAAGACGTAAACGTAACCAATTAGCTGGGAAAAAGCTAAAACATAATATTTAATTAAAATTTTTAGTATTCTACATATTTTTAACAAATATAACAACATACTTTCATAAAGGAAAAATATTCAGTCTTACTGATTGGGGGTGTGAACACAATGTGCAGCGGTTAAAACAGTTCTATAGTTAATGATAGTGCCACCACAGAATTGGCTGAAGGTATGTCCGATTCCAACCATAATATTAGCTTGGTAAGGCCAATGGTTAATAGTCGTCACTGTGCCGCCTACGATCCTCGCAGGTGGCCTAAAGATTTGTGGGTTAGCTAAAAGTTGTAAAAATAATCGAATCATTAAAAATGTACGCACAAAAGTCAATCAGTGGTCGTCATTTTATAAAAAAGCCTCTAGTTTTTCTTTTCAGTAAGTACGATTCTATAAAATATTTAGCTGCTAGACCAAAGACCGATTGTTTCAATGTAAACGTTAGATGATTGTCATTTGACGTTTTTAATGTTGTAAATATAGGGTTAATTACTCTATATTTAATATAACCTATATAAAGAGTTTCAAAAAAAATTAATATTTCTCTCTTAAGTTGTTGTAGTAACATCTTAAAGCAGTTATTTCCTATAATTTTACATTATTATTCGCTAAAAACAAAAGTCAAATTACATACCTTGACGCATCACATTGACAAAATGATATTAGTGCCTCTAACAGTAGATATTGTAACTATTTTATGCTAAATTCACAACTGTATTGCTCTGGCCAGACCATTTATGATGACTAATAATAAAATAAAATATTCAATAATATAATAAATTCTACGATTTGGATACAAAATATAAAACACGAAATATCTTATGGTTCTTTTTTAATTTAAGTAAAGAATACGTAATGACTCATACATGATACGAGTATGTAAAGCACACACGCACAAACTGCTATTACAAATTAGTTTTATATTCTAGTAATGTTAGAGATAAAACTTTCCACACGGTTTGACACTTTATTTGTTCACACGGAATGTACTTAATTGATCAACATATATTTCTGTGATTGTAGAGTAATCGTGTGGAAACTCCCTTGGGCTGTCACCCTACCAGAGTTTTCAATTGGCCGTGTGTAGGAATAGAACTAATCAAAACTTAAATCTGGCTATTTGGACTGTCTGAAAGAACCTAATCCAAATGTGTTAGTTTATGAATAAAGTTTTAATAATAGGTATATTTAACTAACTTACCGGTAACAGCCGCGATACAAACGACTAATAGGGTGATGAGACTCATGGTGCTGCCTTCCTTTCCGGATCAAAAGTTAATGATGTTTGAATACGATCTAATTTATATACCAAAATAAATTACATATTATCTCTAAATCAATAAGATAAGACTAAATATAGTTGTTTAATGTGGATTGATTGAATTATATCTGATACTTTATCTGTAAGGAGAAGGGTTTTCCAAATTATGTATAAAAGAATAGTAAGTTTTTTTTTAATATTCTACCACATCCACACAATGCTATCTAGTCCCAAACTAAGCAAAGCTTGTACTATGAGTACTAGACAACTGATATTAATACATTTCTACTTTTTTTTTTGTAAATACATAATTATTATACATAGAAACACCCAGACCAAATCAAACATTAACTGTTCATGCACACAAATGTTTAAATTGAGCGGGAATCGAACCCGCGACCTTTGGAATAGCAGTCCGTTACACAAACCACTACACCATTCGGTCGTCCAATATCTTATGTTCGCCGTTGAAAAATATATTTAAATGTGAAAATGAGTTTGTTTGTTTGCTTGTTTGTTAAGCCTACACTAAACCGATTTAAAAAAATCTTTTATCAATGAAAAGTTACATTATCATCGAGTAACAAAGGCTATTTTTTACCGCGATTACCAACATACGCGTAGGCGGAGTCGCGGGCAAACCCTACAAATCGTGGAAATACCATCAAATTATCTTAATTTTCGATTAGTAAGATTGATAGTAATTAAAGCAAGATTATAAAAGATATGGAGTTAACAAAATCTATTTGTAAATAAATTGTTGCAAAAAATATTATTAGAAGATAACGTTAAGTACACAAGTAGCGCAGTATTTGCTTCAGAGTCACATTTTTTATGTTTTTTTAAAGACATCTCTCGCACTAGGAATATATCCTATGTCGCGGGGAACTTGACAAACATCCATGAAACGGACACAAAGAACACCCAGACTCAGAACGACAATTTATGGATCACACATGACAAAGTGTCGTCCCATGTGGGGATCGAACCCACAACACTCAGCATAGTAGGAATCTTTCCAGAAACGATTCCATGTTAGAATATACCTTTACATATGTTTTAGATCTAAAGAATTTTCCTCCGAAACTTTTTCCAGAACTTCTTTGTAGCAACTGCCATCAGGTCTTCACAACCCTACTTGGGTTGTTAAGATCTGATGGCAGTCTAGGCGTAATCGAAGTTCTGTAGAGAGACTGTTGTCGGTCTTTTTATGACTCCAACTACCCGTAACGATTGCCACGAATGTACGTATGGCAACCGGAACCCACGGGTTAATGTGCTCTTCGAGTTGTTAGCTTGTTAGCTCAGTCTGTTAAGAATGGTCAACCATCCATAGACTGACTTGACTAGGAATACTTAACTTTGCAATGTTACCGCCTACTTGGTTACCATTTAGTGATAACTCAACTCAACTCAAATATATCTTTATTTCATAAATATGTTTAAAATTGTTTGAAACCATCTTTTATATCATGTAAAGACATAGATAATAGCAGCAATCTCTGTTTTATCAAATTCTCAGCAAAATAAATATAATAAAAATTATACCTGTCGAAATAGCCTAGAAAAAAAAAAAAAAAAAAATATATAAATTAATCCCAAGCATTCTTGTCTCCTATGTAATCCACAATTAAGTAATAGGCTTTCTGAAATAAATTTTTATTGCGGATTTTAATGTTTATTCTTAGGTCTTGTCTATTATTTAGGATTTTATTATAAAAATATAGTATAGTAACGACGACGCATTAAAATAAGCTCCGTATGCATTTCGATTTTAAAAAAGTTTGAAGTGTTAACGTTACAAAATATGTATAAAATAAATTTTTGACGGTTTGTGAGAAGTGTACTAACGTTATCGAGTATATATGAACTATATAACAATGTAAGAACAATAAAAAAATTCAGTTATCTTTAAAATCTTAATAAACATAAAAAAATATATAAAACAGTGTTAAATACTTTACTTCATACACTAACATCCTCTCAGTGAACATTATGGTGCACAAACAGTGATAACAAAATAGTCAATCATTATATTGTGAAGTAGGTGATAGGAATCTGAAAAAAAAATCCTAAGCGATGAGTCACTTGACACCGATTAGGTGATTAAAAAAATTAATTTGGTAGAAAGTAGTGTTAAATTTTAATATCACTCGTCATCTGATCGTGTGGCATTTTAGATATTGACAATGCTTTGGATTTGCTAAGGTGGCAGATCGAAACTCAGTATGAAGAAGGTATTTTTGTGAGAAACAGTATTTAAATTTCTTCACAAGTTTTATATTATAAAGTACACATACAACACACTATTGAGCTACCTAGACGATCTGAAGTAAGTAACAGCCTCTAGTGGTGACTAACAAAAATTAACTTAACCTTACCACTAAACTGATAGCGCGCTATAAAGGGACGAAAGTAATAAATAAGAGGGCACCACTTGACTTCCGAATTTACAATTTATAATTAAGATTATCTGGGAAAGAAAAAAACGAACTTTCTCGACAATATAACATTTCGTCGAAAACGCGCATCTTTGAACTCTAGTACAGTCTGCAATCAAAGTGCAGTATCAATATTTTTATTTAGTGAAGATAGTTCCACTAGTCTGCCTTACCTTTCAAACTTAGATTCTACTACCCAACATGAACTTATAAAAAAACTGAGACAACAGATTAAGGAACTTACTCTGGAATTAAAAAGTGCTCATAAGGAAGTAGAAACACTTTGCAGTGAAAATGCTGATCTCAAACGCGTGAACAGCGATCTCTTAAAGAAAAATGAACTTTATAAAACAGTACAAACAACAAAAAAATATGCAATTTCGAATAATTCAACACCGAAAAAAATAAGAGAAATTAAACATAAACACACAAACCACATTAGACTTACCCAAAAACCACCGATTATGTTAAATCCTACCGACATAGTACTAGGAAAACATCACGACGACAACCAGCAGCATCAGCAACACCTGCAGAATGTAATACTACATAAAATCTGCATTCTAAGCTGTAATAGTACTAACATTTTACCAATATCCGAAAAGACTTTCTCTGGAAAGTATAATCTGCGCCATTACTTGGTGAGAGATGGCAGCACCAAGCAACTGTTAAGGATCATAGAAACAAAACTACAAGACTACTTTTTACAAGATTACTTTTACTACACATTTGACGATTATTGCATTATTCTGATTGGAGAAGAAGAGTGTTTATCTACTCAGGATTACTTTAGCATGCAGACAAGAAAGTGCAGTACAATCACGTTATCATCTGTACACCGACATACAAATAAAGTAACTACTCAACCATGTTCAATTGGCAAGTTGAAAATTTCAATCACCTTTTTCATTTAGATATGCTAGCAAATGAACATGCTTACCTTTTAGACAGTAACAGAAACTTAACTTGTGATTACAAAATGTTTAATAAACGTTCAGGCAGCCTAAATAATTAGTTGTTTGAGCATTTTAGACAGTTTACAAATACGGTATTAAAACTTCAGAAATGATATTTAAAAAATAAAGATTTAATATGGGAAAAATGAAATTCCTAGGCAAGTACAGTAGCAAAAATGCCTAAGATAATATACTTCATAAACAAAATCATAGACTGATGGCAAAAGTAACTGTTTTCAAAAAAATTGAAAACATTCTGTGAAAACACTGCAATGCAGCTAAACAGATTCCTCTACGAAAATGTTTATACGGAATCTTGTAAAACATCCAAAAGACAGAGCCGTGTTCAAATCACGATCGTCTCCGTAGCTTGGGAATATTTTTATTTCCTAGATTAAAGGAAAAATCAACATTTCCATGTACAAACTGTAGATACACGGTATTCCCAAGAGAAACAAAATCATTTCATAACTGTACTAGTCTCTGCGCTCACCCTTTTTATAGCCGAGTTGAATTATGACATAAAATATTTATCGTCTTTCGGGAATATGTGATGGGTGTGCTTCTTTTTAGATGATAATGCAGTAAATCCCCGTTTGATTATATTCGAGCATTGACAAGTTGTTGAAAATAATCTGATGCTCTGAAACCAATAAATATTTTATTGATGTAAGTTAATCGTAGAAAGCCTACTTCTTACAGTTAACTATGTAATAATAAAATATTGGTATTAGAAGCTCTCTTCTATTTATTACTATTCACTATTACCACTCTTAGTGAGGAACTGGGGGACAATGTTTGAGTTTATTGCTTGATCTCATTAACAACATGAAAATATGAATATGTCTTGAGTGACAATAATTTAAGTGCTTTACAAAACTTCTGTAACCATATTTTTGGCAAACAATAAACGTTTATACTGTATCCTGTCAAAAAAAACTATAAACAATGAAAACTTATACTAATTTTCACGTTCACTATTTAAAAACTTGTTAAATCCTTAACAAATTTAATTTCTTTCATCCAAGGAAATGACTATACTTTAAAATTTTGTAAACAAATAAATGTTAAAAACCGCTTAATTAGTAACCGTTTGAAAATTTAATTTTTTGAATTTATGTACGATAATTTATAAATTATTTCGAACTAATATCGATTCATATCGATCGATCGATGACCAGAATGTTTTTTAAAAATGTTATGTTGAGTACAGTTTTTACAGAAAAATAAGAAAAACTTGAATTTTTAAATGCCCGTAATATATGTAAATATATGATTTTGATAGCTAGTTTTCTTACTATGTCAGCATATAAAGTGTCAAAGCTTTAACAGCATTAAAATAGCATTTCTCCTGATTATACTACCAAATATTTGTCAAAAGTGTTTATCTCTGTCAGTAGCAAACGTAAGATACGGTATTTTGCGATCTGATGTTTGAAGCCGAAATCACTCCCATCTAAAGTGTGATTAAAACAAGTCAAAATTCTGTGAATTAGTCAAGATTTATCAGATTCAAGACTGAGTGTGACTACTTTTAATATAACTTAAAGGTATACAGTACAATTTGAAACTTCAAAAAGAAGACATCACTTTGGGCATTGCCAAGTCTCGAGCTGTCTTCGTATCAATTCTATCTGTGTGGCAGCCACGGATATTGACCCGAAGAGTTAACCTTAAATTATTTGGGTCGTACGTCAAATCCGTACACGCGACACAGGATTTATTACTAGTGCGGGAGTTGTCTATTATAAAAACATATATTCTCGGTATAATGGCCCGAGAACATTTTCAACCAACAACTGCTGCCACACTGTCAGGAAACCATGTCCGACTAGCAAACCAAACGCCGCAAAAGGACCTGGCTTGTGGACACCCTCTGCCCTCTCTAGAGAACATACTACAGAGATATTAAAGGAGATAAACTACTTCAGTAAGTAGGTCACATTGAAATTAAGTTTGAAAAATAAACGGCTGCATAGAGTTTATTGTTTATAATGTAAATTGTTTCTAAAACGTTCATTAGGTTGATTCTACCTCATAATGAACCTGTTGAAAACCTAGCTTCACCTTCCACGTCTACTTCAAGCTTTACAATATTATAAACAAAGGAAAATGAAGACACAACGTTGTACGTTCATTACTGTGTTATTATTTTCCGAGCTTTTGAGATTAGCTATATGTCTCAGCGAGCTAATTAAATTGCAGGTCATCTACAGAAACATTTGTCACAAGTCAGTAATTTGTGGGAATGCTTTCTTCATATTTCCTAGAGGTAATCCTCAAGTGTAATTCGTCAAAATTTCAACGTTCCGTCAGTGAGATGCGAGGCCTCTCCCTAAAACCTAAGCACATTTGATACACTCTGATGTATTATTTTCTGTCATGGTTGGGTTAACTGTTGGTACGAAATATTATTAGTCTTACACAGTTATGAGGTTAAAGTATTTTATATTTGTAAGACATGCCAACCGACTACGTTTAGCTAAGGTAAACGACTACATAAAAAGCATTAAATGTCTTTAAGCTTTACAACTTGTGTGCATCATCTATTAATCAGCATATTTCAGTACACTGCTGGAATTGTGTGCATATTAGGTGTGGATTGGGACGTATTTGCGATAAAATTTTGGGGGAGATAAGAATAAGGTACCCTTTATTTTGTTGTCACCTGTTAGAAGGACAACTTGACAACTATATACCAATCCGTCTGGCCAGCGTGGTATTGTAAGCGAAAACCTCCTATGTCCACCAGTGGACTGTTAGAGGTTGTTAATAATGATTGTTTAAATGTGAACAAATAGGTATCTTACCTTATAAATATTACTGTGATTTAAGTTTCATTAACACAATGAACATGAAAAATAGGAAATTTTACCCAACCAATACACGTGTACATTATAATTAAATACATGTTTACCATACCCATGTATATTTCACGGTAAAAAAGTATATTTGTTTGCTAAAAACTTTCTAGAAGTCACTCTTGAGATCCCTCGTGAGTTCCTAATGGGCTATGGGAGGCAAGAATATAAAGAGTTTTATTGACTTTGAGCAGTACCAATTTAATTGTTTAATTGTTCGATTTTCTTACTGTGATTCTCATGGAGATTCTGTTTTTAATATTATCAGTTTTAACTTTCATTAGACAAAATTAATGGACACCATCTGGCTTATAGCCATAACTCCTTTCAACAGCCAGCTCCTCCGGTACTTGGATGATCACCAGCTACTCAATGATCGACAATATGGTTTTCGCCGGGGTCGCTCAGCTGGTGATCTTCTCGTCTTTCTAACACACCGGTGGGCATAGGCGATCGAGACCAAAGGAGAGGCTTGTGCGATAAGTTTGGACATAGCGAAGGCCTTTGATCGGGTCTGGCATAAGGCGCTTCTCTCGAAGCTCCCTTCCTTTGGGCTTTAAGAGAAATTGTGTAATTGGGTCACCAGCTTCCTTGACGACAGAAGCATTAAAATCGTTGTCGACGGTACATGCTCCGACTTGAAATTCGTAAATGCTGGTGTCCCAAAAGGCTGTGTGCTATCACCCACACTGTTTCTTCTGCATATCAATGACATGTTCCAACTAGTAGCATCCATTGCTATGCAGATGACAGCACAGGAGATGCCCTTTATACCGGCCGCCCCGATATTTCTCGGGAAAACGTCATCGAGAGTCAAAACAAACTTGTGTCTGAAATTGAAACTGCCTTAGCGGAGGTTTCAGATTGGGGCCGACTAAATCTAGTCCAGTTTAACCCAAAAAAGACACAGGTATGTGCGTTACAAAAAAGATACCATTTGTGAGGTGATACGACAAATGATAGAGCACCTCCCTAACTGCCTCAGCCAGCCATCGGAATCCTGGACATCGACATATCGAGTGAAGTCCGGTTTCGGGGTCACTTAGAGGGTAAGTTCAAATTGGCGTTCAAATCGAAGAAGCTCGGTGTCCTGAACAGATCGAGGCAGTATTCTCTATAAGGAGCAAGTCCGGCCGCATATGGAATACTGTTCTCATCTCTATCCAGGGGGCACCTCAGTACCAGCTTCTCCCTCTGGACCGCATCCAACGAAGAGCGACTCGAATCGTCGATAGCCCAAACATCTCCTATCGGCTCGATCCCTTGGCGAGGTGTGACTTCACTCTGCATTCTCTGTCGCATATGTCATGGAGAGTGCTCCGAGGAATTGTTCGGACTAATATCAGCCGCAAATTTCCGCCATCGTTCCACACGGCAAAATTTTCATCCTCATTACCTGGATAGTTGGCGCGCCACTACTGTGCGCTTTTCGAGACACTTTTTGCCCCGCACAACCAATCTGTTGAACGGGTTATCGTCAGCGGTATTTCCGGACCGATACGACCTTCAAACCTTCAAGAAAAGAGCGTACTCCTTCCTAAAAGGCCGGCGACGCGTTTGTGACTCCTGAGTTGCAGACGTTCCTGGGCGTAGATAGTCACTTACCATCAGGTGACCCGACTGCTCGTCTGCCCCCTCTAATATAAATAATAATAATAATAATACATTTCGAAATTAGAAAATGAAGTTGCGTGTACCTACCTATATATATATATATATATACCATACCTATATATGTACCATATATATATATATATATATATATACTCGTATGTATTTGTATGTATGTGTATGTATAATTATATAATGTATATTTATTTATTTTTACACTACGTTAGCTTCAATACACCTAGACTACCCACTGTTTCTTCTTATCTACTGTCGATTTGTCCATCCAAAGGTTGCCTGTAAGAGCCGCCCATTATACATATCCATCTGGGTATATTTAACCAAGTTACTGTAATTGGTGTATAATAAAGCATATTCTAATCTAATCTATTTTAATATTATTATATTATTTATTTTATATTATTTATATTATATTATTTTATTTATTTATTATATTCAAATAGCACGTTGGAAAGATACCTTTCTTGTGTAAACTTAAATAACTTTGGGACACTGAATCCAATTTTGAATCGATGTGCTTCATATGCGTCTACTCCATACATGATCTTTATGCCAGTTCAAAAAAGTTGCAATAAGTGCATTTTACAAAACGAAAGGTTATACGAAAGAGGGCAAACTAGCCAATCTGTGACCTGATAATAAGCGATGCTGAGGTGTTGGTATCACTCCGGTCAAGGTGACCCATTTATAGAAAGGCATGGCTCTCCCACGGTAATGCTAAACTTACTACATATTTAACTATTTCTAAACTTAAACAATCAAGAAAAATTTCTCACTTCATGTTGATGATATACGCACGCTACTGTATTACTTCAATTTTAAAGGAAATGGCTATAATATTACAATTGTAAAATCACGGCAATCAATACATATACAACTACAGTATTTAGCTATCGTGCTGCAACAGACGAAAAGCATTGATGGTGACTCCAGTTAAGCTGTGTGGACAACGCTCACAAAGAAATAGTAGAAACCATTTCTTTATCCCTGTAAACTACAGTTTACTGAGATTGTGAACACGGGTTTCAAGATATCCTAAAATAAAATCACTAGTCTTACAATTCTACATTTACCAGGACTATTTTCTCACTATCTACTAATCTCAACTTAATCAGTGTACATGTTTCTACGTAATAATGAGTAAAAGTCAATTGCTGTAACATGGTAAATTCTGTGGGTCTATTCTGTAATCATTATTCAAAAATTATGTTCTAGAACGCTACTGAACTCTTGGGATAACAAGTGTTGTTTTTAATGGGTAAATACCCATTAAAAACAAAAAAAAAAAAAACAAAAAAAAACCAGCAGCTTAGTCTACGTGAAGTAAACAGTTACAATACTATTCCGTCAACTTATGAATATAAGTCATTCCACAAAGCTTCTAGTCCTGTATCATTAAGTAGTCACGGTCTTGTCTTCGAGACAGTTTAATTTTTTTAAATCTAGTATTATTAAATTACACTAACATCTGAGTGTCATAATTTTTTGTTATTTGCTTTGTTATGCTCTTCATAAAATAACATTGAGGACTAAATTCATATCGCTAATTCATATCGCTACTTATAAGTTTTAATAATATAATACTTATATATCTGCCAAGACGAGCTATGCGAAGCGCAAGGACACTTTGACACCTTTGAAACCTCATAACTTAAGTTTGGATTACACCAGATAGACAAAATTATCGAGATATGATATCAATAGTGGACTTATTAAACACATAAACAATCAATTGCATAGCTTTTATACTTTAGTTTTCATTGTTCTCTGAAAACCTCCGATTTAGTCACTAATTACCTGATGATTATCAAAAGACTTATGACACTTCCTGAAGTCCTAGAAAGTTGAAATTTGGTATGTAAGTTAGTATTAGTACAAAAACAACAACAAAAATATAAAACGTTTACCCTCCAATCCCTTAAACCGGGGGGGGGGGGGGAGGTAGTTTGTATGAGACTGCCGCAAACTTTAATGCTAGAGGTCTGGAAATTAATAAAAGCACCTCAGATGTGCAACAAATACACCCCAAATAAAAAGAAAAATTTATGGCGCAGTAGGAAGCGGCGCGGCGACCGCTTAAACCACTACGCCATCCGTGCAGTCAATGCTAATATATTTATTATTAATAAAATTGATGGTATTATGTCTGACATTATACGACTTAAAGTACAAATCACATTAGCTATTCAGTAATATTAATGAGATAGTTATATTATTCGGTTAAGTCTTCAAATGAATGAATGATCTTTTACAAAAAAAAAACATAATTTTGAAGAGGCAATTTTACAAAACCAATATCAACATTCCATTCCATCATTCAACATTCCAGTATTAATTACTACAAATTAGCGGTTGTTCAGTAACATAAAATTTCATTCCCTGATCGCAAGCAGTACGAAAGTGAATGATTCAATGAGTTCTGAAAGCCATTCAACCATTTCCATAACAATTACTTTGATCAGAAAGTTCATACAAATTTGTTCAATTCAAACAAAATTAAAACTAGTTTGGTTTTCTTTGCCCTTATTTTACATTTTACGATTTGTATTCGTTAATTGTCTCAATATTTATTCCTAAGTATCTAATAAATAGTATGTTCGTTTTCGACAATGCACTAAAATACTGTAACGTCTTATATGGAAAATGTATGGCTCCAGTAATATGCGTATAATTATTGTGCACATATATATTATTTCAGCAGAATAAATACATCCTACTTAAAGCAACGATAAAGCACAACCTAAAATATATATATAATATTGTATGTACGTAGCTTGAAAGTTATGACTGGTATTTTTCTCCATCTTCAACAGAAATTTCAAGAAAGTTATAGTTCACATTTCCCATATCCACGTATCAAATTATAAATCGACTGAGGAATATAAACGTACTTATTTTTATACATCGTCTCATACTAAAAAAGTATCTATAATAAAAACTGGGACACTACAGGAAAAATATCGAAAGAAAGATTACAAATGGACTGTAAACTTTGAGTAATGTGTCACAGAAATTCAGTGCTGCTGTGAATCGCCAGCGAGCACTAAATAAAGGGAGGAAAAATACTCAAAAATTTACTAGCGAATTTTTACAAATTTCCTTTGGCATGAGCTAAAGGTTATACCCAGCTTTATAAGTGTTCATTTCACTGTTGAAATTCAGACAGAGATTGCGACGGTCGAAGTTAATTGAGTGTAATGTTCTTATTTGCATATTTTTATCAATGTCTTTGGGTTCTCGGGTTCGTCATGAGTTTCGACATAACTGGTAATTGAAGAGCTTATTAAAGAAATGGTTCCGTTATTAACTCCATTAGAATTTTATAGATCATGAATAATTTCTTTTCTAAAATATATTACTAGATTCAAAATTAACAAGATTTTGAGCTGATCATGAATGCTAGTTTGAACTCATCTTTAGTTACTTGATCATGAAAGTGGCTACTTACAGGCCTCCATGCAAGCTTTAAAATGTACAGTCCGATATTGGAGCGCTATTATCGTCTACGAGTACATGGTTGGTATGTAAACTGAGGATCACTTGAAGTCTGAGTGAGTAAAGCGGTCCTCGTACCAAAGTGTATCTCTCATGTTTTGTTGGTTTAAGTCTGGTACCAGTAACTATCACAGTCTGGCATACTTTGGCTAGAAAGTTTATCGTCAATATTTCATTGTTTGGCCCGAGTTTAATTGAGTGTACATTTTAATTTTAATGGTTTTAACGTGTGACAGTTCGGACTTCTACTTGAAGCGTTTGTATAAACCTGCAAATGAGCTATAAAAAGCTAAAACATAGTGGAATATATACTTAAATCGAGCCAGATAATTTTGTTTTCCTACTCTTTTCATCGTCTTTTAAGATTTTTATTATCTGTAGGAACAAGTATCTAATTTTACGGCCAAAAACCATACGAGTGACAAATTGGTAAGCAAAGTCTCTAATTAGGGCGTTAGCTCACTGATCATGATATGATTATGAGTATTAACGTATTTCATCCTTAGCTGTAGCTATTGACCTATGAGAATCCTATTCTATAAACAGAGCTCTATTGACATGACATGATATGATATGACATGTCTTACACTAGTAATAAAGTTTCAACCAGGGTCGTATTAAGAAATCATACTTTTTATAAAAAGAAATCTAATAAAATATAATTCTTCGGAGACTATAATAAATATAGCTTAGTCCGTCTTTCTTAAAGTATAGTCTTACATTGAAAGTCAAAAGAAGGATTCACACTAAAACCAAGCAAATGTGTTAAATTCTTGAGTACCTAAAACCATTCCTAAGGTTCCAATTAAACTCTAACTACAGTACTGTTGAAACCGTTGCAAAATTTTTACGTTATGAAAGAAAAAATATATCACATTTTAATCCATCCGAAGGTTGCCTGGAAGATATTGCTCTCAGCAATAAGGCCGCCCTTTGTTCATTACATGTCTGATATTTTGATGTACCATACTACTTGTAAAACGGTGTTCAAATGAAGAGTTTTCTATCTATATGACGACCGAATGGCTTAGCGGTTTGTGTGACGGACTGCTATTCCAAAGGTCGCGGGTTCGATTCCCGCTCAAGTCAAACATTTGTGTGCATGAACATTTAATGTTTGATTTGGTCTGGGTGTTTCTATGTATAATATGTAAGTATTTACAAAAAAAATGTATATATGTATTTATATCAGTTGTCTAGTAGCCATAGTACAAGCTCTGCTTAATTTGGGACTAGATGGCGTTGTGTGAATGTGGTAGAAGATTATTATTATTTATCTACATGTAAATAAATAACGAAGTAACAATCATAATTATCGTTGTACCAATGTAATTTGATTGATACATGTATTATGTGAAATATAACGTGAAGGAATGACCTGAAGTTGATCATGCCTGCAATCAGCGTGAGAATTATTCATATCGAGATATAGGATTAGCAGTTACTCTGCAGTTCGGTGTGTCTCCGTTTGATGGCGCTGTATGTTTTTATTTCATGGTATGTGTAAAATTCAAAAACATGTACCTAAAAAAATAGTTTAAAAAAAATACTTTAATTCAATAATCAAGTTGAAAACATGTTCATAAAGTATGGCCCAGTACGTGTTTGAACTGGAATCCCTGAACTAAAGCTTCCACTTTAGACAATCGTAACCAGACGAGAGGAACTGCTAATAATCAAGAGAATGCTGTGTGCGTTATCTAATTTAATAAGTATCAGACATGATAAAATATTAGACAGCCAAAATACTTTTTAATTTTATTTTAAGAAAATCACTTGGACACAAAACCATTACATTATTCTTTACAGCGAAAGTGAACACTATGTTCACTTTTTTATGTTGTTAGGGGCAAGCCCTCAGGGCAAGGCAAGGAGGGGGAGATTTGGGCAAGAGGAATTTTAATCGGTGGAAACTAAAAAACTAAAAGGATTGCTAGGCAAGACACCAAGACCAACTTTTCTGTGAGCCCGTGGTATTACTCCGCTCGAGTCGGCCCATTTGTACTGAGTCTTAGCTCTCCCATGGTGATTCTAAACTTACTATCTTTTTACTACTTCCTACTTCTAAACTTAAACAAACAAAGGAATCTTTCTTACTCTATACTCGTACTACTGGTGCATCAACTGCAATTTGTGCCATTACGCTCTATTCTACTTTCACTGACAACAGAAAAGTTGCCGCACAGTGCTTTGATTTCTATCTTTGTTGACACAAACTCTCCGGCGGAACTACAAGCAGCCGTTTACCGGAGACCCGGGACTACGTAACTCCATTAACCTATAACTTTATAAAACGCCAGATCTCTAATGGGAATTAAACCTTTTGAAAATCTTTACGTTGCCGGATAGGCACTTTGCTAGGTAAAAGATAGATATCACTCGCAAAGTAGTTTTTGATGCTAAGTTTTGCTTCCTTTAGTTTGTACAAATTCAAAATATTCAGATGCATTTTGGACATTACATATCTATTTAGTAAAAATATTTTGTTTACTTTACCGTTGTTTTTGAAATGTAAAAATAAGGATAGTTCCGACTCCGTCACACTACCATTGTGACTGAAGTACATTGAATTAGTTTCAGATAATGTCATAGAACGTGTAATTTGTCCTGTTGTACTTGTACAATGTTGCTGTAGCAAAATGTTGTTGTGCTCTGTCTAGAAACGTAATATAGTACGTAGTATGTATATAGTGGACTCTTTGAACATGATTGGGTGTACTCAGTGTGTACGTGTGATCCAATTTGTCGCTGCAGTTTTTGGTTACGTGTTTGAGCTTGAAGAGTATATCTGAAATATTTCTTTTAATTTACAAGCTTTGTACAAAGTATAAAAATAGAACTAATTTTAACTTTGAAAGGTCTACGTAGCGTCGTTTAGAACCCACAGCTAAACAAATAAAAGTATAATACAAACTTATTCCGCAAAATGGGAGAATAAAAAAATTCTAATAGGGTATTCGTTGTTAGGGAGTCCTATATATAATTTTGAAGAAATCTCATTAAAAGAAGACCGAGTACGTAAAACTTGAGGATAATTTCCAAAGTTCAAAAGTCTCCTGAGAGACCCGGCTGAGATTTTATGGGTTAGATAACCACCCGGTACACTTTCACATGTTGGCCATGAACACAAACAGACATATAATAAACCGCTGAAATAAGGACTATGACAAAACGATAAACAATTAGTGGCTAAAGATTTATTTTCAAGTTAGAGATCGTTTATGGATTTTATATTTTTAGATTTATCGAATGAAACATGTTATGATTTTTGGTTTTTAACACTACGGTCATTTACCTTCTTTAAAAAGTTTGTTTTATTACTACTCTTTTCAATTATTATAAAGATATTTATTATTTTAAGTTTTCAAATTATATATTATTGATTTCAAATTATATATTACTGATTTCAAATTACTAATGACGTCATTAATTATAATCATATTCCGTTTTTGGAAACCTTTCGTTGAGACGTTTAGTAAAGAGAATTGATTTTGACTTGCCACCGGTTAAGATATTAAGTCGCAAGCGTAAATGAGATTAGATACTCGTATGAGATAGTTTCCCATGATTAAATATTATATGCTCATGCCTTGTATCCCCGAAGGAATACACAGAAGCGTATTAAACGCCTGTATTTTGTTGACTATAATTTTAGTCTCACTTACGTAACAGGGGGAAGTTCATTACCGTCAACCGGTCACATTCATTTCTATATAAACTTACTTATATATTTCTAAATAGAAAACTAGCATCATCTTCAACAGCCTTTAATAGCTCACTGCTGAACATAAAACAAAGAAGGTTTTGGCCTACTCTACCTTGGCTCTGGTATAGGGTTTGTTTTAAGTTGTACTTGCTTTGGCAGTACATATACTAAAATTGGAACGATACAGAGAAGATTAGCATGGCCCCTGCGCAAGGATGACACGCAAAATCAGCGCTGGGTCCTCAATGCTGTCATCGGGGGGGATCTCTCACTACGCTCCATGGCCGGTAGTGACAGATGTTTCACTGCGGTCGCATCCTTCTGCGAAGACGTCATCTCGCAGAAGGAGGCGGCGGAGAGGGCTCGGGAGGAAAACCTCCACTCGGACCCAATCCGTCGCCGTCGAACCGGGCGGCGGAGGCGCGCCTACCACCGCCTAATGGTGGACGGGATGGGTTTTCCCCTCCACCCGCCATAACAGCCAGCCGTGAGAAGACGATGTCCGCGTGTGCCGGACCTCGCCTAAATGGAGAATGTATCCAAAGTTCAGTTGCAAACAGCAGTTCCCGGATCCCTCCCATTACAGGCGCAGAATGACACACCGTGTGGTTTTAGTCGGTCCGATTCCGACACACCACCCCTGTAGGGTGACGACCCAAGGGGATTTGTTTAAAGTTTTCCTTGTATTTGCAGTGTTGTTGTCCTACGTAGTTTGCTCCCTTAGTCGGCTATTGCGACACCCGATGAATAGCGATGGTGACTCCGTATTCTGAATCCGTCACCATACGTACACATAATACATATGTATTGTGATGCAGGCTGTTTTTTAATGGGCAGCGCGTGCGTTGGCGCGGCTGCTGCCCAACATGAAGGGACCCGATGACTCCTGCCGGAGACTCTACTCGGGGGTTGTGCGGTCCATGGCCCTTTACAGTATGGGCGGGGGCCCTGAAGGCCAGCAACGTCGCGATACTGCGGCGACCGCAGCGAATGCTGGCCATCAGGATCATAAGGGGGTACCGCACGATCTCCTTCGAGGCGGCGAGTCTCCTGGCCGGAACTCCACCGTGGGACCTGGAGGCGAGAGCCCTTGCAGCACTGTATCAGTGGCGCAAGGAGGCGCAGGAGTTGGGTCGATACCCCGAGATTCGAGAAATCGATGACCGGAAATCCCAACTCCGCCAGGTCATCATAGGGGAGTGGAGGGAACGACTCGGGCAACCGAGCGCCGGGCACGCCGTCATTGCGGCGGTAAGACCCGTTATGGAGGATTGGCTCGAGAGGCGTCACGGGACCCTCTCATACCGATTGACGCAGGTGATCACTGGGAAGGGATGTTTCGGAGATCACCTGTGTCTGATCCGCAAGGAGCCAACGCCTGAGTGCCACCACTGCGATGGCCAGACCGTGGACACGGCTCTCCACACGCTGGCAGAGTGCCCGGCGTGGGTTGAGCAGAGGCGAGACCTCGTGGCGGCCATCGGAGTGGGAGTTCTCTTGCTCGATAGCCTGATTGCGGCTATCGTGCGGAGCGAGAGTGCGTGGAACTCTGCCGTCTCCTTCTGCGAGCAAGTTATGCTCGCGAAGGAGACGGCGGAGCGGGACCGGGAGAGGTTTAGAACTCTCCCGGCCTGCCAGGCCCGGGCACGGGCCAGGCAGCGCAGGCGACTCAGGCGCCGGAGGTCGCAGAACGACCTCCGTCCTCCATAAGCGCAGGCCTGGGGGTGACAGGTGAGGCCATCTGTCACCCTAGCAGAAGCAGGCCGCGGTGGCGGCGAGCGCGTTGCGAAGCGCGCTCGCTTCCAGGGAGCACAGGGAACATGGGGTTCCCACACGGGGCGGGGGTCGTCTACTCGTCTGTAGATGACCCGAGGTATGTCGGGGCACCAGGGCCTTCCTTTCTAGGGTATACCTGGTTCCCCGGCTATTAGTACCCGGCGAAGGCGTGCGGTTTTAGTCGGTTCGAGTCCGACATGCCACCGACAGGTGGTATCCGAGGGGATTTCCTCACGAAAAAAAAAAAAAAAAAAAAAAAAGGCTGTTTTTAATGTAAATTTTAAAAACCTAGTACCTACTTATCCGCACGAGACAATGCTCAACGGAGTCCCGTTTCGGCGGCCTCGCAAGACATCCTCTATCAATGATATCGTATATTTTATTTTTCGTTTGTTTATTTTTTATTTTGCATCTTTTTCTCTTTTTTTAATGGTAGAGACAGCAAATAAGCAGGCAAATATCCTGATAATAACTGACTATCGCCGCCCCTAGACGCCTAAAACTCAAGAGCCACAGAGACCTGTTTGATATTTAAAAATAAAATATTAAATTTTACTTTGAGTAACTGTATTAAATATATTTGATTGTAAACGACACAATAAAGTAAACATTTAGAACTAACTATCGTTAGACGGTAAGTGCAATCTTAACGGTCGCGGTCGGGCGGTCTTACCGCTAAAAGCTTTGTCTTTCAGAGTACCTTTTGCGTGGAACGGCAGACATGAATAAGCGCAGGCTGATGACATACTAAGTAAATACTTTTGTAACCGTAAGTAAAAAACATATATTTACCAGAAAATATTGAAACTGAGATTTGATACGAAAAATATTGAAAAAGAAAGAATGATTGGTATTTAGGTATTTTTTCAAAATATTCAATATATTTTATAACATAATAAAATATATTGAATTGTAATAAGTAGAGATATAAGTAAAGATTAAAAATTGTTAACGCTGTCTTTGCACTTGGATACAAGACATGGAAAAGTAAAGAAGGATCATAATTTCATATTTTAACTAACATTTTTGACTTTTTGAACAATAAAAGTTAAATTCCCTTATATTTAATTAATATATTGGTAGGATAATTTCTAGTTTAACACAACCTTTTCGCACCATGATGTAAATCGCCCAACCAACCTTTCTGATTGTTGGACTATACTTTGAATCGACAAATATCTTGTTATTACTTCATCTTCGACTTAGTAGATAGAAGTGTAATGTTTTTCAAATTGTGTATCTATCGACGCCAACACGGTATGGATTGGCATAATCCTTTTTTAAAGACACAGAACACGGGATCCATTTAAATACGATTCGTGATTCGTACTAACTGTTCGTAGTCTTAAACAACGAAGTAACCCTAAGATTTTTATGCAACATTTTATTTTAGTAAATAATATAGTAAGTATGTATTATGTATATGGCAAAGCCGAAACAAACTCGGAATATTAAATGAAACATGGCATGGATGTGAAAGCGTTATCATATCACGAAGTTTGCACGCGCCTTGGGCGTTTACAACTGAAGAGGCAACTTGAATGTTATTTTGACACAGTTCTATTTCGAGCGGAGTGCATGAGGTGTGCATATTGACAAAGGATACGGTTTTAAGGGTGTTTGATAACTTTCTAGGTGTTTTATGAGTATTTTCAAAATTATATTATAAATTTAAAGTAGAACATTAAGGGTTTAAATTATCCATGTGGTGATGGGATCGAATAGGGATTGTCATGAATGTGTATCACTCTATTCGAGCCGGTCCAATGGTGCCAAGTGGTTCTCCCAAGGTTAAAAATGTTAAATGTGCATACTTGTGGAGATTTTCTTCTAAAACATGTGTACTTCTGTAATTGAATTGTATAAGGTAATTATAGTAATCTGTATTTTATTAAATACAAGAAAACTGTTGTGGAGAAAATCTCAACGTTATCAAATATAAAATTGGCTAACTTTAGTACCGCTACTAAAAACCTAGTGTTAGTAATAACTATGATAAGGCCTCAGATGACCCGGTTAAAGCTATTAAAATTACAGCTAGATTTTAAAACGTGTAGCCATAAAACCTTCAGCTAAACCATCTGAAAAGCTGTGCAACGAGAATTAGAGGCCGGTGTAAAAGGATTTCACATTTTTTAATAAAAACGTAACTGAAGGTTTTTTTTTTAATTTGAAGGTACATAATTAATTATCATATATAATAAATTCATTATTTTAAAAATAGCTTTTTAAGGCCCTTCTAAAGTTATGGTAACTGTATTTATTACACCAGAACAAAGAACATTCAAACAATTCCTTCACTTTCTAATAAGTAGAGGCCAGGGGAAGGTTGTGATGATTCATCAATGGTAGCGACAGATGTTTTGCTGCGGTCGCATCCTTCTGCGAAGATGTCATGTCGCAGAAGGAGGCGGCGGAGAGGGCCCGGGAGGATGTCCTGCACTCGCGCTTACTGGCGCCTCGTGCTGCCCTGAGTGTGACTGCGGATGCAGCGTCTATAGCAAATTTCATTTTCTCTGGTTGCGCAGCTCTACTCCATGATGGTATGTGAATTTTGTAATTAATTTTGTAAATAAATATTTCTTTCTGCCTCTAACTAATGTTTCTGCTTCTCCCGAACTAATAGTTGGGTGGAGTAATGAAGGTTAAAAACAATACCTTATAAACACCTTAAAAACAGGTGACATTTCAAATAAAGGATCAAACTTGAGGTTTAATATTCTAATTTGGATCTTTTTCACCAGCTATGAACTTATCATAGTAGGCCAAAACCTCCTTTCTAAGGAGAGGCCTGTGTCCAGCAGTGGACTATTAAAGGCTGTTGATGATGATGATGATGATGATGATGATGATGATGATGAACTTATAGTTAACGAACATCTTTGTTGAACGGGTGGACACCCGTTTCCGATAAGATCAGTTTCTGTTCCTATAATTTGAATCTCCTTCATAACTTTTTGGTGTTTCCCAACTAACCTGCATTCCAAATCTGCTTTCAGGACACCATGAATTCCACATATTCGAGATGCCTTGTATAATGCCTGATTTTTTCCTACAGCGTGAGTGGCAAGTTTCATGTTCTCTTCCAGGCACAATATGTTTCCTTTTTTTCTGACTTCATCCTAAATGGAATTAATTAAAAAATATTAAAGATTTTTTGGACCAGTCCATTCATGGCTCCGCTTTGGTGGACCAATGATAGCAACTAGGTACTCAATGAAAAAAATATTTTCTAATATAAAAGGGAACAAAATTGGAAAAATTCTCAACAATCTACTAAAACACAGATAAATATCCTATTAACACAAATATTATCATTGAATAACCAAAAGTATTACAATGCTTACAACGATTTTTTCGTCGCACGATTTTTATATCGCGCTGTTTCCAGAAACGTTTGTGCGCGCTGCTCTGCCAACCATGGCATGATGATACTGAGGTATAGAGAACAGTCGCTAGAATAGAGATTGTTACCTGGCTACTGCCTGAACACGTTCTAACATGCTTAATTTTAAAATACTTAGGTGGTCCAAAGAAAGTGCTGCTCCATTGATCGCAACCTTAGCCGAACTAACAAAAGCTTGACCAAATATTCCATTGATCGTACGATCGATCAATCTCCAGTTTCCACACCTGTCTCTTGATAGGATGACTAGTTAAGTTAAGTTAAGTTAAGAAGAATATGGTATACAATTATAAATACCCGTATTTATATATATATATATATATATATATATATATATATATATATATATATATATATATATATATATATATATATATATATATATATATATATATATTAGTTATATATATATATTAGTATCTCTCATTTCACCAATTCATTTTTAAGGAGTAGAACAAACAATAAACCTTACCCTTCAACTTATCTCCGAAAGGCGTAAGAATAACACTGTGAACTTTATTCTCTTTGTTTGTTAGCCAGTATTTTTGTGTTGCGTCGATAACATTGTCAAAGGATCCCCTTTGTCCCGGAGGGTTTACGGAGATATGATGACAACAAAGTTCAATAAAATATAATCTATTTTTGCGGGCGTTCACTTCCCAACACTTTCGCTTTCGAATTCGTGAACACTTTTAGTGTGTGATATTGTAAAGGAAACAATAGATAACGACACAACGGAGTCATCATCGTTTTGATTCAATATCAGTTACGTTAGGTTTTCATTTATTTTTAGTGTCATTTATTTAGAATTCATTAAATACACTTTTAGAACCCATTAAATACACTTTGAATAGGTAAGCAAAGATATTTGCGTAAGATGTCAGGTGCATAAATTATCGGAACACTACGTAAAAGAGATTACAAATATTATATTATCAAACATTCACGTAGCTGGTAACCTTTAAAAAATAGAAATAAATGATTGCTAGTGCTAGTTTTGTCATGGAAGTTTCTTTCTTTCAAATATTGTTCAAGTACGTACAAAACTAAAAACTAAAACTAAGAAAGTGAATTTAATATAACATTTTAAATGTGCTTTCGAATATTAAAATATTATGTACTTTTTTCAATAAAATCAGTAGTGTAAGACTACTGGGCCCTACCTGTGTAAATAATCTAGGTCCTATGATATATGATATTAACTTAATATTAACGCTTGACTTAATATTAAATAGACAATTTCCGTATCAAAGTGTTCAGGTAAATGAAAAAGTAATTTGATATGTAACCACGCGCACAGCGTTTAAGTTAATTTTTCTAACATTTTTCACTGTACAAGAAAATGTTTATAACGTAACGAGTGCTTATGCGGCCCCAGATTCTAATTAAATACGATATTCGAGTACCACGAAACGTAGTAATGCGAAATTGACCGACAAATCCTTTACAAAATCCAAATATCTGACAAGAATACATTTTCAGGGACACTGGGATCTCTTACCCCTTTCTTTGTTATGTAAATATCTATGTCTGGTGAAAGTTTGCCAACAAATATTCCCTCAGTGCCGATCCATTAGAAAATGAAAGAACATTTGGTGGAAACAAAACAAAAGCTCACGAGCGACGTTCCGCTGATGACATTAAAAGTAGGTACACCTCAAACTCTTTGTTTGTATAACACAGGTTAATATTAGCTTAGGACTAATGATTCATTTGCCACGAGTCGAATTACTTATGCTACAATGGCCATACAATTCGACATTCAATTTCCCAGATCACATTAATCATAATCTGACTAACGAAATACTTTAATCTGAATTAGCTTAACTTGTTTAGTTACAATTTAGAATAAAAAGGAAAACATTAATTTCATCTAACATTAGTTCTATATTACAATGTAAAATAAAATCGTGAGTTTTGTGTACTCATGAATTTCTGCAGTATCATTAAGTAACGTTCAGCATGCTATATCTGTGCATAATATTATGTTACTGCTGCTACTTTAATATTTAATACAGTTGTGGCATCTTTGATACCTCATATTAGACCTTGTACTAATATGGTACTCTTAAGGTTAACTGTCAATAACTTATTAAGTTCATATGATAAAGGCTCCTCTGCCCATATACTTATGTTTTGATAGTGAAGTTGTGGTTGAAATGTACATAAATATATAATATATGCTACATTTGTAGACACCGAGCGGTAGTCTCATACGGCTCATTAATGACTAAGCCGAAACTCCGTACTTTGGATGATGAAATATTAGGAGTGTACGAGTACTACTGTTCTATGGTTGTACTGTTCATGACGCATGCAAGGGATTTGTTTAGCTACTTCAAATACTGCCTTAGAGTTGTTTGTTAATTGTTAAATACTGAAATGACGATTTGTGAATTCAAATAGTCAACAGTATTTGATTTTACAAAAGAGAGATTTTAGTTTAAAACACTACTGTTCAGAGATTTTGTCTTTATTTCTGGGTTTGAAAATTATGAGATCATGTAATGAATTTTCCGTTGTCGAATAAAGCTAAAGCAAAAGTTAACAATCTAACTAATCCCTTCTTCGTCTTCGCTGGCATGATTATTTATATTTTCCTATTTCTAACTGTAAATTACGGCGCTTCATACAACGGGTACGAGCATTATAACAGCTACGTTCTAATGTTAAATGTTCGAAAGGTATTAGTACTTTATGGAATAATTGAAACTTATTTATATGCAAACATGCATGCACGTTATATGTATGAACTGTAAAAAATATAGAAAATCAAGACTCAGTTTACTAAAAAGAAGAATAAAACTTGCAAGTCTTTAGGTTAAACCTCATGAATTTCATCTCTAGAACTGGTATCTCAATTACGATTAATTTACAAACAAGTAAAGACATTACATATCAATATAATTTTCTGCACATAGTTTAATTCTATTTTTAAATAGCTACTAGAAAATATTTTGTGTACAATCCAACCAAAAGTATTTTCTAAAATCTCACATCACCTCAACAGCCTTTACGAGTCCATTGCTGGACATAGGCCTCTCCTTAGAAAGGAGGTTTTGGCCTACTATATCACGCTGGCCAGACTTGTTGGTGTAGGGTTTGTGTCCAGTTTTCCTTCTCTCTGCAGTGCTTGTCCTCCTGTTTGCTCCCTTAGTCGCCTCTTACGACACCCACGGGATGAATGGGAGGGTGCTGACACTGTATTCTTAATCCGTCACCATACGGACATATGTCATCATCATCATCAACAGCCTTTAACAGTCCACTGCTGGACATAGGCCTCTCCTTAGAAAGGACGTTACACGGACATATGTATATCTACACTAAATAGTTTATAAAGATTACAAGTTTTGTATGTATCGTGAATGACATGACTAATTTAATTGTGCCGGAACAACTTCACAACCGGCATAAAACTAATCTAGAACTTCAAGCCCTAATTTAAAACACTCATACTGTTCACTGTCAACAATGGCTTTTGTGCGCGATGATGTAGATTTAATTAAACATATATGTGTATGTGCATGCGTGTATAAATGTAGTAGGTATAAACTGTACATATATATATAGAGGGAGTACGTATATAGCTACCATTGTTTATAAACCAACTAAAGGAGACTGTGAAAGCTCAATCCGATATTCAAACAAACATGTACACCGTTCCGCTTTAGGGCACATACACATGATATTCGTGTCAAAGTTTGTACCGCCTCCGTGGGATATAAAATATATATTCTTCGGCAGTTTAAAGTTATATATTTGATATTGAGTTTGCTATGTTTTAGATCTTTACCATAAATCCGTATTTTTCTTAATTATATGTATTTGCTTTTTAAGACAAAGATGGGGCTATTGGCTGGCATATATAAAGAATTATCGATTTCACTCCCGTTTTCGTTAAACACACAAGTAATGTGTGACTACTGAGGGAATTATTTACGTTGCAAGAACATTATTTTTTTGTTTGCTAATTTTTTTTTCTCCTGGTGTATAACGAAAAACTAACTTTCTTAGTTAGTTTTTCGTTATACATCAAGAGAAAAATATATATAAGGTGTTTGTGTAAATTCTGTATTTTCTAAGTAACAAAGCCGACGCTCAAGTTTAAAGTAGATACCTTGAGAGCGCTCATTTCTACACAATTATGAAAACACCTTATCTCAAAATATGTATGGGTTTTAAAGGTTCACAGGGCTCCATTGAGAAAGTTTAATAAAACGTGTTCTGTTGGACTATTTATTTATTTAATACTTCTTGCAAATACATTACTTAAGGCGGACTATTTACATTTTGTCCTAGAAAATAAACATTCACGTGTTGTAAATAAACCAACTGAAATATTTTGGACCGTTCAACGCACTTAATGTGGCAGATCTCTTACATTGGGATCTACGGCAACGAGAACATTCCTAATATGTTAATTTCAAATCCTGGATAATCAACGTTGTAACTGAACGCCTTCGGGAATTCAAGATTACGACGTTTGTAAACTTATCTCGTCTCTCGTTAGCGGGTAGGACGTGCCTTCTGAATACGTAAACGTGTCATTCATGATTAAGCAACCGTTGACAACGTGACTGTTGACAAAAACACAAACGAAGACAATCTCCCCGGTTGCCACGAAAAATAGAGATACAGAACAATCAACCACTTAAATAAGACTTGTTTCATCAATTGCTACTGAAAGTCAAATTTTTTACTTATCTATTGTTTTGAAGATGGTTACAAGTAATTAAAAAAAAATGAAGATGAAATGAAGTATTAAATAATTACATTGAAACAAAATCTATAAAAACACATAGATTTCTAAATTTCTCATAATCTGTAGACATTTGTGTATGGATATAAATAGATTATAAAGTATCTATAAAACTGTATTGGCGGACTTTGTGTTTAAATGAAGAGCAAAGTAGTTCTCATGGCAATTTCTTGGAGGATACTTAGAAGACCATATTCATATTTGGAAGGCCTCTCAAAACTGATGTTTAAATTTTCGGTGCTCGGGTTAACATCGATAAAAAGCCGCTAAACTATTTTACAAAATGTTGAAAATTACTATTTCTTAAACCATTTGAGTTTTATATTCATAGTTAATTACAAAACAAAAGCTAAATCTTAAACTGTTCATGTTTGATTGCAAAACAATCTCTAAACTAGTTGACAGTATTAAATAACTGTACTAAACAGTGAAAAGCGTCGAAATAAGTAATTATAGCAGGTACCCGTAATACAAAGTATATTTAATCATTCCAATAACGAGTTCTCAAAGTAACTGCATAAGTGATGGACAAAGTTTTTCAGTTTGCATAAATATATTTATTATAATATGTTAAGAGACCAGAGCAAAGCATAAGAAGCATCATCGGCAGCCAGGGCGTAGCCAACGACTCTGAAAATTTCGAACAATTTATTCGGTCAAGGGTGACCCAAAATGAAAAGGAGTGAGGCGTTTGCCACTTAGTATATTATTTACACGCGGACGTTGTAAACGAGAGTAGTAAAAAAATGTCCTCGGTTCTATTGTCATAGTTGGAAGTTTTGGCACATCTGCTACTATGAGCAATTCGCTTCGATTTCCCTCACGGCCCGTTACAAGAGATTGTACTACACTTTTTAGCGTGATTAATTTAGTACAATACTCTGCTGAATTTATTGCGCTCACGTTATTGCAACTTTGTATCGAAACTTACCTAAACTACATGAATAACTTGATAATTTCTCATTTAAACTTTTATACCGGGCAACACAATACGAAAGTTGCCATTACTTGTGCAGAAATTACAAAAACTTTGGTTCAATCTTACCGAACGAACTGTCTTAAGTACTACGAGTTGGTCAGGTATTAATTCTAAGCATTTATAATAGAACGACACAACTTACGAAACTTAAATCGTATCTCTAATTAGATAAGTTTTTTAATTATTAAATATTTTTGATTATTGTGATTTATTTTATGATGAAAAAGACTAGGAAAGTACAAGTTTTAAGAAGAAGTGATTTAATTTAAATTAATATCTAACTAGACAGGCATAAAATATTAACCATAATATGTTAATATCAAAAGTTATCTTTCTCATATTGAGAGGCTAAAATAGTACTACTGTAGTAGTTTAAGTAGGGAGACATTGTAGCAAACCATTATCATGCTATATTTTATCACATTTTTCACCCTTCTGTCCAGATTATGTCTAACAAGGCGGCCACCCCTGAGAAGCGAACGACTTCACAGTTTATTTCAGAAGTTAGGACTTTGGCACGCCCGGCACAAGGTAATCCTTTGTCTGCCCCACTTATCTCCGGACAACAAGAGCAACTCACTAATTTATTAGTCAACTTATGCAATACGGACGGATGCCCTGCCACCAAAGAGTCGCATTTACATAAAACTTTTACGTTTATAGCCGAGGGTCACGTTTGAATGTCTAAACATTGTGTTGTCTAACGATACACTAGAGACGCAGTAGCTAAGAGGTAAAAATGGTTCAATGCATACGGTAGAACCCGTAGAACTCCAGAATTGTTCACAGTTTCATGGTACCACTTCAGAATAGCTTATGTTCTGTAGTACTTTAATGTGCGGTACATATACAACTACCTTTCAATTAAATATTAAAACAGATATATAAACAAAAACTTAATGCACCGTATTCGTATGTGTGAAAAATAGATTTTGCTACAAAATAAAATTTTATATGTATCTTATTTCAGTGGCACAAAAAAATATTTGTGACACGATAGTGGTGTAATTTACTGTAACATAAGCAAGAGGTTCTATGTTCTGAGTATACTTTTTACTTTATAATCACTGATCCGTCATCTATGGAGTAATTTAAATTTTTTTATGTGAGAACAGGTATACGCCAATATTTATTCGATTGTAACCAAGTTCGGATCTGATGACGGCATCAGAGGGAAAAATGAGGAAAAAGTAAAGGCATATATAGGCAGTACGTTTGTTGATTTTTCTTAAAAATAATTGGCACACAGGCGTTGGCTCCTTGCGGATCAGATACAGGTGATCTCCGAAGCATCCTTTCCCCGTGATCACCTGCGTCAGACGGTATGAGAGGGTCCCGTGATGCCTTTCGAGCCAATTCTCCATAACGGGTCTTACAGCCGTAATAACGGTGTACCTTTAGCGTATTTCTACTCCTCCACTTGCCCCCTCCTTGCTCGGGAGGTTTTTATTAAAGGTTTCAGTTTTAGTTTAGGCGTGAAAGCGTAACAAACACACTCACTTTCACATTGATAATATAAATATGGATAAGTCCAACAAGTGTTGGTTGCTTATAAACAAATACGAAGTCATTGGGCCCAGAGATAGATTAGAGCCTAAATTACATATAGGCTACTTTTGTTACGAAAAATAAATATTGAGAGAGAGAGTAAGAGAGAGTATGTAATAGTAGGTCAAACTATAATATATACAATTTTAATTATCACAAATAAATAATGTTTTAATATTACGATAAATCAAACATGTTATAATTAAGTTGTTCCATTTCTTACATAAAATATTGGCACAAAAAATAATACAAGAGCTAGAATTACATGGTAATATACGATTCAAACCTTGGGATCGGACATGACAGATTGAATCCTATAAGAATACTTTGTAGTCTAGGTATATGTATTTCATAGTCGAGGTTTTTAATTTCTATATAACGCGTGTTTAAGCTGTTTATTTCTTTAGCTTACTGAAGTATGTTACTTCTTAACTTCATCTGTTTGAAACCTTACAATTAATCCCTTGTCAGTAGAACAGCTGCCGTAGAAATAATTATAATTAAATATTGTTTTATTTTAACTGCACTGTTTTATTTACGTTATATATAATCCTAAGAAAGAAACGTTTTTAGACAACATATATTCGAACAACACATCTTTGATATGTCGAGCTAACCCCTCGGGCATTGAACTTCTAACGAGTGAAGTCTGAAGATGGAGAACAATTTCATTTGTTCAATGATATTATTTGCTATTGTATTCTTACTGAATGTATACTTTCTTTAGAAGCGGTCTCATTACGAAGACGGTGTTTTAAAATAAATTAAAATCAATTCACACAGAGATGTTTAAATCCAAGTAAACTCTTTACGAGCTAAAATTCTAGTTTTAATTAACCTTTTGATGTCATTTAAATCTACTAAAAACTTTAAGCCTTGCTCCTTCCAAAACGTGAAAAGCAAACTGAAACAAACGCAGTTGAGTCAAAAGTGTTTTAATTTAAAATTTATCTTTCAGTGAGCTAATTTATGTGGATCGGTGCAGGAGCCTGTAAACTGCGATAAGTGTTGCCATTTGTCACGTCTAACATGAAGACTCAAGCTTTAACATTAGCGTAACTTCTTCGTTCGAGATCAGAGTTTTGTCTGTGTTCTACTACCAAATGCAAATCCTCCCTTTGGTACAGTTCCTAATTAAAAGGTTATAGGAAAATGTTAAAACTATACGGATCAAACACGTTTTTGTACACTATCATGCACTAATGCCGCTGTGCTTAGAAAAAGTATTGTGGTAAACCAAAGGTGATGTAAACAGAACTTGTTATCTATGACCAAGTGACATCTCTTATTGTTTTATTTTATGTGATTTAAAAAAACATATTTAATTGCTTACAAAGCCATAAATAAAAAATAAAAGAATTAACATAGCACTGATTTGACAAATTGAGCAACCAATAAACAAATGCTTACAGTATATTTGTTGTTCTGGAAAGAGTACCAACCTGGTGATATTTAATATACTCGTATATCCTAGCGTTCCTCCTGTTCTGCATTCAAAAGGGCGTACACGGGTATTTTTGTGCGGCCTCTAAACTTATCAACTGTGAATTAACATGATGTTGTTTGTGGAGATGAAAAAATAATTTTTATTATAATCATACGTACGAGTACACATTTCAAGTAGTTCTGACGGCTCGTTGTACTTTCAAACATTAAAAAAATAAAGGTTTTAGATACCTGATGCACTTCCTAGCTGCAAACATTTCTTTTTAATTTTTTTTCTTTCGTTCTTCGTTGCTTTTAAGATTGTCGGAGCTCAAAACCCTGTGCTTCTCGAAGGGACTCAAAGGGCGGTAATACATTTGTGAGTCTTGAAATGCAGGTATTGATGGGCCCCAGTAGTCACTTTCCATCAGGTGAGCCTTCTGCTCGTTTGCGGGTCGAAAACTTTGTAAAATATCAAACATTTAAAAATACGAGACGAAGGCCAAAGACTTACCTTGGAATCTCTGATGAAAACTCTAACACCATGAACTTTACTCTGTCCATTCATTTATTTTTTGTTTGACAGGTCGATAAATAGCTAATTAGCGATGACCAAACATACCAACTGTAAATTCGATATAATAATTGATTTAATATAACAATCAATTTTATTCAATAGGAGATTTCAATTGACCATAAAAGTGAAGAGTAAGTTTTATCTAAACATATTTACTTGTTTTATAATTTTTTTTACTAATTTTAAATATATTATATCTATAATACGTTAGAATTGGTTATAAATTATGCTAAAAATACAAGTTACGAGACAAGTGTGCATGGTATTTTACTTAATCATAAGTCTTGAACTAAAATAACAATATTGAAGTTCACTTAATCATATATTTCTATTATGAATAACTGAACTTCAATTGTTGTTATTTTTTGCCTATACAATAAATATATTCCTGCAACTATAGACAAAAGGTTATCTATATTTAATTGGTAATATGTATAAATATGTGATAGAAACATTAAACTATTATGCAGCAGTTTGTAATAAAATCTAGTAAAACAAAAAGTTACTGAAGACATTTCGATCATTCATCAGTTTGAATCTTGTCACTTGATCAATTTCCTTAAGTCGTTTCATATAATAGAGAGCATCCAACACCGTTGTTTTCTTTCCGTATTTTTTCTGCTTTCATCTTATTCTCAAGCCATATTACTATATGAATGTACAAATATTCTTATGTTGGATACTCCACAATGCGTTGAGTCTTCTATTGTCCCTTACATATTGGTTGTATTTATATAAATACGGATTACAAAATCCGTATTTATGGAGGACAGTAGACATAAATTCATGCCGTTTTTTACTTTAATAAGTAGTTATTTAATGTCATAGTTATTTTTCTATCTGACTTATCTTTGTTTCTGAAGTTGTGATATGAAATGAATTTACCTATAAATAGTTACAGTTTTTCGAGTACTTTAAAGTTTTTAAATTGTTAACATATGTAAATACTGCTTGAAGTTAAACGGATGAACTAAAAAAAAATGTCATCATTGAATATGAATATGTTTAAGATTTTCCCATGTCTCTATCTTTCTTTACTTCGCAGTACGGATATAAAGATGGAAACATTTCCTTAACCTTCCTCACCTCCGACACTACATTATGGTCATTTTTAGCTAGCTTTACACGGCTAACACTGTTGCCATATATTTTATTCTGGATGTTTATATAGGTTAGTGGATATCCCACAAACTAGTACATAAATGATCTAGTGCTTTCTATTGGTGGAGAATGCAAAACATAATCGTTAAAGGCAAGACATAGTGGTTGTTGAGTTTCATAGTGCTTTTCAATTTCTTATTCAGAAGTATGGATAAAATGAATCATACATACCTACTTTATAAGTTGATGTGTCATTATCGTGTATCATGTTTTAGCGGTGACAGCTTAATATCTGATTAAAATCTAGTTCTTGTCATTTAAGTCAAATTAAAATGGGTATGTGTATGTCTTGTTTAAATATGTATTGATAAATTTGTAGAAAATAATGTCAGATTAGAATGTAGACTCTTTTCTCGTTTCATCCTTCTGAGAGCGTGGTTCTTACGTAGTTAAGTTTTAGTTTTTATACAAAGACTTCAAAAAAGCTAGTACCGAAACGATAGGCAATATAGAGAGGAGACATCAAATTGATTCTTACACGGGCCATAATAAATAAAATTTGTAATTCACACTATATCAAGCGTATTATCCGGTGAGCCTTAATAACATATCGTCTTCATATAAGGGTGCAAAAATAATATATTTTCCTGTTTTTCTCAGAAACAATGTCTCTCGGGAAATCGTTGCAAGCACAGGAACGTCGAAACTTCCTAACAAACACACATCATTGTGAGAAGAACTATTTAGTGTTGGGAGTTTTTGAGTAATTGTATTTTTTTTACTTTATTTCTTGTATATAATGTTGAAGAAAATTTACATTTTGTCACGCAAGTATTTGGTTACATGTAGCATTTTGTCATGCAAAACTATGGTAAATAATTTGTATGAATCTCACTATTAAATTCAAATACTTTTTGTCCATACAAGTATTTGCACTAAACCGGGAATTACTCATTCAACCGATGCGGCACGATGTACGAAGAAGATCTACAGATGTATGACATGACATTAAATGACTGGATCAATAACTGATTATCGTCATAATCGTACGTGAATGTAATATAAAAAAAAAGTCTGTGAAAAAAAAAGGAGGGGTACAAAACAGAAAGATATTTTATGAAAAAAAGTTTTATATGTGTACAATAATAGAAATTAATAGTTTAACATTATACATTATCCACTATAATAAATAATATCGTGGTAGTGAATCATTCCCCAATGGGTCAAGGGTCCCCACCCTTGAAGCTATAATTAATTGAACATTTTGAGTAATGAACAAGTACACCCATTAACCCATAAAAATAACAGGAAGTAACAAGCCATGAATTAACCTAACTTTATTTGAACAAAGACCTAGGTCATTCACCGCGCATGTCCTTATCCTGGCCAATGCGGCTAACCAGGGTTGGCACTTGTCCCTAAAGCCTAATTAATAAGTTCTTTATACCCTATTATACGGTACAATAAGCAAGTTCTACATTGCCCAAAAACATAACTTGAAAAATTGAGCATTTTCCCTGTTCAAATTTTTATTCCATTTGTAATATTGAATACTTTATACATTCATTGATATGAAAAATAAAATAATGTGATACTTTATTTCGTGTGAATTTGGTTTTACATTTACAGATAAAAATTTGACTTTCTGCAGCTTTCACTGATGGCTTCTCAACAAGCATAACATCTATACACCGACGACATTAAGCGAACAGGAGTTAAGGTACTTTTAGCAAATGGAACAATGCCATGCTTTAAACTTTACTTGGCTAATCAAATTTGCTCATGCTTTACACAGCATGTTAATATACAATGTATCCAAACGCCTTGAATTTGCGTTAATATGATGGTACTTTAGCCGTGAAAATCTACTTAATCTGAACATACCAAACATAATCTTGCATGAGCAACTGCACTCACCTTTTTGATGGCAGTGCTAAATACCATTTTTTGGAACTGTAGATTCAGTTGACTCTTATATGTATATTAATGTGCCAATTTTTAAAAATACAATATACTTAGAGACTGATGTATAAACTTTGTGGATATTTAGAAGAACGTTTATCTCACACTAAGAAGATTCACTTGAGTTGTACGAAAAAAAAGAAGGATAAAAATATTGTTCTATCTTTTGAACGATACACAAAGCAGGAATTATGAATAACCAATTGATAATTTGGATTGTATTTTTACAGTTCTTTAAACTCATATGAATCTCAATTTACAATACTTATTTATGGCTAAGTACAGTATAACCATATATGGTTGCAGCAAAAAATTATTACTCATAGTTATTAATTTTGCCGTAAATACCTATTTGAACTTTAAAGAGCTTTTTAAAGGATTACATAGAATTCAAAGATATGTAATTTTACTATGCAGTTACGACAGGAAGATTACATCCCAATTATAAGGTTAACAATAGATACACGAGTATGCAAACAAAGTACGAACCCCAGATAGACAAGACCGCGTAGTGTCAGTACCTATTACACAACGGCAGCTAACTTAACCCAATTTACTATGCTAACATGTGCGGTCGTATTCGACATAGAGCTTGGGAAATTCCACGTTACGTTACGATGTATGTTGTAACATATAAAATAGGCATGAATATACAACTTCCGCGCTAATCGAGTTCCGCGTTTTTTATATAATCAATAATTAGCTTCCTTAATATTGTGTCCTTTGATATTTCGTGCAAGAACGTAAGTTGTAAGCCATTGTATCATTAAAATAAGGCTGTTTCTTTTGTTCTTCTAAATAATAGGCCGGTAATACCGAAATCGATATCAGCTAATAGTAGACAAAAGTTATAGGCATTAAGAACTAAGTTTTTTATAAAACTAATCAAGTAAATTCTCATTCTGAAAAACAATTCAGTACTTTGACTGACCTTTATGTCTAGTGATTCTGACTGCTTCGCCAGAGGTCGTGGGTTCTATTCGGCCATGTATAAGATGTGTCAAGTTGATATTGTTACATCATTTACACATTATACGTACCAATTCCTTGGATTCTGTTATATTTTTAAACTAAACCCTAAAATTCAGCTTGCGGTAGAGACAGGTAGCTGCTTTGTAGACAGATAAGCGTCAGCCAAGCTAGGCTTTTCAGAGGCTTTGCTCTACACGGTATAATCATTGTTTTCGTCTTATCTACGACCGCTACTGCCCCGTCGCCCTGCCAACGTCACATACATTTATCTAAATCTTTTATTTTTTAGAAACTGTATCTGAATTCAATCTGAGCTTGTATTTTAGACGGTGTTTTAATGTATAATATTTTTTCATAATCTTGATGAATGTAGAAATATCCCCTGTACAAAATGAGTATAGGGCTTGGTTTATCGAACAAATATGTGAAATATTAATCTACGGGACCAAGTATTAGATTTATCGGATGCTCTTCCGCATCAGCTGCATCCAACGATGTTCAATAAATTTTGGGTCGCACCCGGTAGTCTCACTGTTAGAGAGTTAGGCTGCGTTTTGGAAATTAATCTGTTACCACGAAACCGCACACAATGCACTCAGAACATATTTCATTTGTTACACACAAACACCAATTAAACTTCCTTTCTAAAAATACCAATTAATGGTCTCTATTAAAAAAGACAAAAAAACCTCTACAGAAATATTAATAGGTTTTGATTAATTTGTAAGGTTTTTATTTTGTTAATTTACAACATTCATTGCAATGTGCTAACATTTTTAGGAAAAAATGTAGAGGTCAAAATCTTCTTTCTTTTTTTACTTTTATGGCGCGGTGGGGTCTCGCAAATAATTTCGATGTGCCCTGTTTGCTTGACCATAACCTGTTAAACCAAGCATTAAAAGTTAATTATGTAACAACAGAATGGTGATGATAATAATAATATAAAAAAAAAACATTATTTCCACAATTTCTTATTTCCACGAATTCTTACCCTGATACTCACTACTTGAATCTATATCCATGACTTTATTAATTTTAGTATATATGAAACGCCCTAGGAACTAGTAAAAGAGTTCGCTGAATGAAGTCCTATGTCATCGCAAAGGCGATGATGATGTCGCGTCTGTTTTGCGAATTGAATGCTGCTTCATTATGGTTTGCAGAATGAACAACTGCCGTACTGTCAAAAATTCGCAGTATTCATACAGATCTTTAGTGGGAAAGCGATACGGTTTAAAAATATTTACTGTTAGTACCTTTATCTAAATCCACTCAATATGGTTTGTTAGTTCAAACACCGCGTCATTTGTGGACTTGTTGTTTCTAAAGCCTTATTGATCATTCGAAAGTATGTTGTTATCTTTCAAGTATTTCTTTAGGTGATTGTTCATAATTGTTGCCAGGACTTTAGACAAGCAAGGCAAAACTGATATTGGCCTACAATTATTTACACCATCTGCATCCCCCGCCTTATGTATAGGATGAATCAGGATTTTTTAAATAGGTCGGAAATACACCTGTTTTTATACACAAATTAAATATAAACGTCAGTTGCCGCACAAAGAATCTCCTGTACTGTTTAATTACATTAGATGAAATACCGTCAACGCCTATCGCACGTAGTGTTTGAATCAAACGGTCAACCTTGTATCAAAAGTAGTGGACTAGCGGATACATTTCTTTTTTGAGTGTGTAACATTTCTGATTACATTCCACATCCTCTTTGGATTAGACCCAGCTTTGTTAAACTCAGACTCCACGTACTGCCTTTTAAGGTTTTTTCAAATACGACTGCAAAATTTTATATACTGTTTTTTTTTTTCATTTTCATGTATATCCTGTCCCTATTACGCATGTACCTCAGTATACCTGGCGTAATCCATGGCTATATAGTCCTCAGGCAATGTGGTACACTGTAGGTTGTGGTACTGAAATGGATAGCTCTAGTGAGTGATTTATTAAAATATTCGAGTGTAAAATTAGCATCCTTACACTCATATATGTAGGAAAAATCAGTAGTATTTAGTGGATTCTCGAGTTTAATGTAATCTTTTTTATTATTTATCTTATTGGCACTATTCATTTTAATTTTATTTAATGTTAAAAAAACAGCGTTGTGATCCGTAACGTTTAAGTCTAACGACGGTTGAGGCTCTGAATTTAAGGTGGATATGATAGAGTGAAGTTTATCCATTTGTAACCAGATTAATGGCTGGTAAACCCATGAACAGCATTAAGATTGATAATACCTCATGAGCAACATTAAGATTTATGATGTGATAAGAGATTAAGTCCTAAACTTTGTTCTGTAGACTACCTGGTCTTGTGCTTTTCTACACTTACTCGAATTAAAAAATGCATACACCCTAGATCTCATGTATAGTTAATGAATTTTAATTGAATTTCCAAGCCCATATAAATTAAAAGTTATATTATTATTATAAGCTCTTATTTATGATTTCCGTATTCCCGAAATTACTAAAAAAAGTTATAAGTATGAGATTTAATTTTTGTTTTTTAAGAAATGTGTCATTTAAATCTTTCGTCCATACAAAGCAAAGAAAAGGATGCCAAGTAGCCAAACCCTTGAGCGAGCGAGAGTGAAGTAGGTGAATTATAGCCCACACAAGGTTGTCTACAACGTGGAGAGCAAACTAGATACTTAAAGAGACAAGTACCGATACTGAACAGTGCCGAACTAAGCATACATTCATTAGATTCCTCTTTTAAAATAAAGTCATTTTGTTCTTCAACCATCACCAAATTGAACAAGCTTTAAATTGCCCCGAACGTGTAAATTGTATGTACAACTTTTTAACAAGGATCGACGAGTTCGAAGCCACAGGACGCAACCGTTTAGGGACTGCTCATCCCCGCGATTACGAAAACCTGGTATCCGTTCCTTCCTTACCTTAAATTGGTTATTTATTTAAATTTAATAAGGGATAATAAAGGGCTTTATAAAATTTTTGATTTCGTAAAAATGGGCCATATTTGTGTCGAACCTCGTGCTATTTTGGTCTATTAAGTGAATTACTTTTAAATTGTCTTTATGAAGTCGGGTTTTTCTTTTTTTTTTCAATTATTACTTGTGTCTATCTCATAACCACCGACACTGTTCAGGAAATGCGTAAGTTCATTTCTGGTGAGTGGTGAGTGGTACAAACATGAAATTTGACTGGACGAATTGCGTAGTGGTTTAAGCGGTCGCCAGGACACTTACTATTACGCTGAGTGTTATGGGACCGATCCCCACATGGGACGACACTTTGTGTGATCTACAAAATGTCGTTCTGAGTCTGGGTGTTTTTTATGTCCGTTTCATGTATGTTTGTAAAGTCTCCCGCGACAAAGGTTATATTTCTAATACGGGAGCGGTCTTTTTAAGAAAAAAAAACAAAAATGTACGTTCAGCGCCCTTGACTCGTTATCCATGTGGTGACCGATTAAGAATACAGAGTGTCATCACCCAGTGGGAGTCGTAAGAGCCGACTAAGGGAGCAAAATGTGCAAAACAACAGTACCAACTTGTAACAGTTATTTTTTTTTGTATATTTGTAATGCGTACGGACTTGTTAATAGCGACACCTATTTGCCCTAGTCGCATTTTGTTTGATTTATCCAAAGTAGTTTGTAGCTACAGTGTTGATGTTCTTCGTTCGACGTCGGACCACTAGATGGCGTTTGTTTGTAGATAGGTCATTTTATTAATTTATCATGACAAATTGTATAGGTATTAAGAGTGTTTTGTTATGGTAGGAAGCGAGTTACTTTTGAGTTTTTATTCGTGTTAACCTCGTTGATAATTTAAATGTCAAAGTAAAATGTTAAGTAGGGATTATTTCTGGAAACTTCGGAAACCGAGCCTATAAAAGTCCGGCTTTCAGCCACGGGAGACACTCTGATATCTCGTTTCTCCAATCTTAAATAGTGTTTTGATTATCTTGTGATTTTATTTTCATAATATATTATCTGTTAAAAGTACCCACGAAAGTGGTGAGTATATTATTAATTTTTCTTGTACCTATTTGTTTCTAGAACCTGATCGATAATATGAGTGCTAATCCATTCGTAGAGTCCCAGATTTCGGGGTCAAGACGGTCAGTCTCAGACGGCGTGCTTGTTCGTTTGTGGCCTTCTGGTTCGGATTCAAGTTTCTCGGTACCCTCTGGCAGTCACGCGTCTCACGAAGCAAGCGGACAGCCGTACCCAAGGGTTACGTACCTCTATTTAACTTTATAAATACCAATTGTGAACTTTTCTCAATACCTAACATAAATAGCCGACTCGGGCGGAAGGGGAAGTGACCTCCTGGAGTGAAGACGAGGAGGCTCCGAGCACCATCAGCTCGGCTCTGACGCGCTCCGCTGCGGTTTTTTTTTCTTGTACCCACTGATTAATTTATTTAATTTTTTTGATTGTAACTTTAATTTTGTTTTTGAAATATACATGTATGTATGACTGAGGTGTAAGTTGTTTTCCTCTAAGGAATCCCGTAGGTTTCCCACACGCACACACTTCTTTTCTCTTAGAAGGCGCCCTGAGGTAATCTCATAAATCTCTCCACTGGGTCAGCCGGTGAGTAGTCCGCCTGAGAAGAATAGCGGTTATAAACTAAGTATACCAACTTCTTGCCAGCGTGGTATAGTAGGCCAAAACCTCCAATGTAAGGAGCAACCTATGTCCAGCAGTGAACTGTTGAGGCAACCCTCAACTTGATGATGATGATGAACTCGTTAAAAAATTTAACAATTTGTGTTGGTTCATTGGAGCAAGTAACTGAAAAAAAAAGTAATAACCAGCTTTAATTGATATTCTGCAAAAAATCATAATAAATCAGGAATCTGCATTAACGTTACTTACTTTTAAAATACAAAGGCGAGTTCAAACATTCGATGCAGCAGAAGATAAATAATACATTTTACAAATTTTCTAATCCGTTTTACGTAACTAACTGACTGAGCAGATGTCTATGCTAAAGTTATTGATAAAATTGGAATAATAGAATCAGGTATTAATGCAATTACTAGTAATACAATCGTAGGTATTATTGTGATAAGATTTAACGAAAATATTGTGTATAAAACGTTGATCACGGATATCAAGAGAAAAAATACGGCCATTAGGGTCAAATTTCTTAATTACACACTCGCTCATAACCATCTCGCATATAACCGGGCGCGATAACATAGAGATTTAAATGATATACTAACTATAGCTAAGATAAGATAACTTAGCGAATGTGCAAGTTCGTTTACGATAGCAGTACAAGTGCATCGCAACTGTTTCACGATAGCGTCGCAACTGTATCGCGATTATTCAGCAGTTGCATCGCGTATTACGATCAATTTTGAAGCATCGCTGTTTACTTATTCAAACTAAACTATTTGATTACTTTAATTATAAATCAATGCGTTTATTTATATAACAATCGCGAACAAAACACAGGTGAATCAAAATATTAATAACAATAAATACCACAAAAGTGTCAATAACACAACATTAATCAAGAATTTGTAAACAGAATTGTGATTGTATCGTATACAACATTGTCACTTTATATTTATTGAGGATTTCTTGCATATACATCAGATAGTGCATAAAGTACAGATTTACCGAGAGTATAACTGTAAATAAATATTTAAATAGTAATTAATTTATTTGCAAGCGATACGCCAAGTATGCGTGAATATGCTATAGGCACAAATCCAAATGGATAGTTTAGTAATAATTCTTATTATGTCAGCTTTCGTATTAAAAACATTTGGTGATTACCTAACAAACGTTGAAGAAGATCTAGCTGATATCGATGACGAAAATGATGACTATGATGAAGGACTCGAAGTCAAGGATGGGCAACCTAATACAACTGAAAAACTGGAGAAAGCACTAAAATTGTTTGAGGAAACCATGGATGTTTTTAAAAAGAAGTATGAAATCAAGGAAGATAATCTAACGTTTTATAAGGCTTAATATTTATGCCCAGTGGGCTCAATAATTAAAGGACAAATTTAAATTAAACTACTGACATGTATCAATCGTGTAAATTAATTGTATTGAGTAGTCACTCAAACTTTATCTTTGTTTTTTTTTGTTTATGGGTGTGTTATTGATTTCATGTTTATTCGATTAAATATATGTTAAATCCAGAATGTGATATTTTTACGTTCCTTTTTTGGTCCACTTAATTAATTTTCACTTTCTCATTAGTTATACCTATGCTAGACATCGTGTAATTTCTTCCGACACACTATTTTAGGCAACAAAATACCGACAACAATGCATGCTCGTAACGTATTATGCTCATGGGTGTAATATTTTTTACACTTCCATATTGATTGATGAATTTACCTGTGACTGGCTGTGAAAACTTTGGAGCCCTGAAGTGAAAAATTTATTATATATATATTTATTTATATAGAAATCTGTATATATATATATATATATATATAATAGATTTCAACAAAACATTTGTAATTTTGAGAAAAATGAATCGAATAATCGCTTTCAAAAGGGGTAAACCACATGTTCTGTTTCAGACACTTTTTTTTCTTTTGCCTTCCTAACAACCCTTCGCATTCTGTTACTTTTAAAACATACACATAAATGAGTTAAAACTTTACATTCAACTAAATATAAATAATTATATTGAAAAAAAAAATCTATTTTACGTAGCTAAGTAACTAATCACTGTTCTTCCTCTATTAAAAAATAATGTATTGTATGAAACGGCATTTAACCATAAAACCGACCTTTATCGTCAGTCCAATTTTGCAAATGATGAATTTTGCAGTAAATCTGACTCGTCGTAGTGAACAGCGTATCACGATAATCTCAAATCGCTCTAAAGTGTTTCTTAGACACAATAAAACCTGATATAACTCTAATAAATACTCTTACCTGTAGAGCTAGTCTCTAAAAATATCATCCCGGCCTTTATTACCAATTCAAGGAGGTTGAAGTATTGGTAATACAATAACACGTAGATCATAAAAGTAAAGACATTTATGTACTTATCATCAAGAGGTTACGGGTTTCGACACCACTCGATGTACAACTGTGGAAACACAATTCTAACAAAAATATTAAATATAGAGCTATTCTCGTTTTAACTTGTATTTCAGCAAGAAATAGGTACCCTTTTTGTATTACTCCACCTGATAGACCACACAAAGTAGTACTACCTGAAAAGTGTTGTTTAATCTGAAGTCAACAGGATTGACATTTAACCCAATTTTATGTAATATTATCAATTATTAAACACATATGAAATTGATGAATTTAGATTTAAATTGTAGAAGGATAAGATCTCAAGTCACATAAAAGACGTTAACAAATAGTAAAAACCCAAAAAACTTGCTTACTTAAAAAAAAGGGGGAGGTGTGAGAAGAAAATTACTGTAACAATTCCATAATGATTACGCATAGTTAAGAGTAGATAATATTTTGCTGTAAGATATTTTACAAATTTAGTAGTAGTTTTAAATGAATTCTCAGTTAAATCGGTGGAGTAGGAAGTCAAAAACGTGATCCACTCTTTAACAAAGCTATTTAACTATATGCTCCCTGTAACAGCTTCAAGGTACTACTTTTGTCAGTGATTCGCGGCACGAAACAAAAACGGGGGAAACAAACAAGCAAAACAAGCAGAAACAAGCAAATGATGAATATTTTGACTGGCCTGTTGGTCGAGTGGTTAGTGATCCTGACTGCTACGCCAGGGTCGTAGGTTCGATTCCCACCCAGAACAAATAATTGTGTGATGAGCACTGACATTTGTTCTGTACCTGGGTGTCATTTGTCTATATTATGTGTGTATTTAGAAATATATAAGTATGTTTATCAGAAGTCTTGTTACCATAGTACAGGCTCTGCCTAGTTTGTGTGATATGTGTGAAAATATTATTACATGTACTTTCGTTTCTTGTATTCGCAATATGTATTTTTGATACACCTATTTTTTTTTAAACAATCTAATTTTATTTTAAATCTTTGAAAGTGCTAATTTTATCAACGAATACTTTGGAGTAAACGAAGAATAGGAAAACTTGCTAGTAAGATTAAAATACAAAAACATAATTTTAAGCACGAAATTACTTACTTAAAACTATTATTAACCCAACTTTTATATCTAAATTAAAATAATAAAATTTTGGTACGCTAAGTGTTCAAGTTAGCAATTTTGAGTTAAGGAAAGAATATATATAAAGAATACAAATTAAGACATGTAAAAGGGCAAGGAGCTATGGTCCGAGACACTGCCAGTCTATGATTCGGAAACGGAAATGATGCTTCACTAGTTCGAAGAGGTCGGGGTTTCGTCACGGTATATCCGTCCTGTGCTTAGAGGCCAGTTGGATAAGGACATTGTCTGACCATACTATTAGTGGTAGTAGTGTATATATATAGACAATCAGTATATTATAATCATAAATCCTAAAACATTAGTTTTCAAAGACAACTTCCACATTAGGAATGTCGCGGAGGACTTAACAAACATTTATGAAACGGACACAAATAACACCCAGACTCAGAATAACAATTTGTGTCAATCTAAGTGTTGTCCCAGTAGGGACCTAACCCACAATACTCATCGCAGTAGGAAGTGGCGAGGTGACCGTTTAAACCACTACGCCATCCGTGCGGTATCTTATACATAAAATTCTCGTGTCACAATGTTCGTTCCCGTACTCCTCCGAAACGGCTTGACCGATTCTCATAAAATTTTGTGTGCACATCGGGTAGGTCTGAGAATCGGCCAACATCTATTTTTCATACCCCTAAATGGTAAGGGTGACCCATCCCTAATTTTTTTTTGTTTTGCAATACAACGTTTGCCGGGTCAGCTAGTATTTTATATAAGGTGTATTTTTAACCGATTGCGTCAGAAAACATAACCCTCCTTGGGTTATGTTTTTCTGGTGTATGTGTATACTTCTATTTTTTTGGTATGCCTTAATGGATTTTGGCGTTTAAGGTGTCATTAGATTCATCTTAATTGTGCGAGTAATTTGATTTTTTTTTAAATTAAAATCACGTGTTTGTAAATTTTAAGCATACATTAAGACGCAATTACCTTATTTTTTCTAATCGGTAATAGCTAAAGATATCTACTACTCGTAAACCTTTCAACTTAATAAATTCAACGTGCATTCAGAACTTGAATATCCAGTATCTGACAGACAGATCTCTTTACACGAAATGTGTTCGTAATCCATCATCTAATCTCGTAAATGCATAGCACTGCCAATTTACATAGATTCAAGTCCATGATGCCACGTGCAAATGTCACTTCAAACGATAAGAATATATTTACATATTAATTAATATTACTAGAGATATTTACAAGTTAACATATTAATGCAAAGAAAATCGCATCCTGTTCATTTATTTATTACAATTTTATGCACATGATTGGTTGTACGGAAACTTAAAACCAGTAACATTTTCTGCTGGGCAACTTTAGAAAGGTAGGTATTAAAAAAATATAATATACAGTAGCGCATCGGAGTCTGGTTTAGTTTTATATTTTTTTCTAACATGTCTAATGAAACATAGGTGTATACACCTGATACATACAATACACCTGTTTAATAACTTAATTTTATCACCCTTTTTTGGGTACTTTTATGTTGTATAAATACATTGAAGTTGACAAAATTAGAGGAGATTAGGCGAGTAGTAGTCTTAAATTCATAAGGTAATAGGAAAGCATGGACTCGAGAATTCGTAATTGCAAAAGCAATTACTTAAATTATTTAGCGTCCTTGTGTTATGGTTTTTTTATACAGTAAAGACAGTATTATTTAGTAGAAGTTGTGTTAAAAGCATATCACGTGCGTGTTGAGGGCCAATAAAGTCTTAATTCATTTAACACTTTTGTCATGATTGATGGGTAAACTTTAACATTGATTGTATTAGTGAGATTTGAAAGGATAGGATAACTATTTTTACATTTTATAATTGTACTAGTTTTTGGTTTGGAACATGCTCCACAGATAAATTTAAAAAAAAAAACACTGCTTATACATTATTGACAGGAAGAAAATCTAACTTTCACACGGTTCAAAAATCATTGTTCCTGCGGGATACAACATTGGCTTGCAAGATCTACATTAGGGCTAGTAAAGACGTATCACAAGTAAGTTTTAAATAATCTAGTACTAGATTCGATGGAATCTTGCTTAAGATATGAGCTATTACGTAGGTGTGATATAGCAGGCTCTGTTCAGATTATTGTTTTATAATATATTTTTGCTTTGAATGATGCGAATTGTACTTACGCCTCTATTTCTGAACATCCTGCATCTGTGCCTATATCACATATTTCGTATAAGCGTATATGTATAGGTAGGTATAGACAATAGCTCAAGCTAATCAGAGTGGTATGTATACTTGTAACTCGAGCTCCTACTAGCAATCCTGAGCAATCCAACGAAACAAATATTTCGATCAATCTAACAGCAGTTAGTCTCTTACACAGAGTAAAATAATACAGGAGTTACAACACCTTTTATCTTTATTACTTACAGATCCAAAAGGTTAATGATCAATCAACATATACTGTATTAATCCGAGTCCCGAAAAAAGTAATTGTAACTACGAATAATTGTTCACCCGGTACGGATTCAAGTTTTTTGTTACAGTTTGATGTGATATTGACTCGATTCAATGATTATACTGATAAACTGAAGTAGTTTTTAATTCTTGATCAATTCAGTTGTTCTCAATAGATAATAGGTATTTTATATACTATTAAAATACAACTGTATAGCATATAGTACCATAATACCTTGAAACGAATCACTTAGATACCTCATGTACAATATATTAGCACCGATTGTTGACCTAAAATACATTTTAATGATTTCCTTGTTGACGAAGGTCAATAAAACGTATTACTCCTGCAATAATAAATAATGTTGATTACGCCACTTCTTAATTCATGGCATTATATTACATATTGAACCGACTAATGTAAATTACCGAGGTGATCTACAAAACATATATACAGTCGGAGAGCCATGCTTTAGAAAATAAAGTCTGGCTCGACCAGAGTGAGACCACGGCCTCCGGTGATGAGAAAATACCGATGTTAAGCAATTCATTATTTGCTTCACCGAGTGAGTAAGATTACCAGAGGCCCGTAACACTAATTCCGGGAGAAGGGAATGCAAAACAGTGGTATCCTGTGACGCCGTGGCATCACTCCGGTCGCACCTGCAAATACGTGACGAAGCATGGTTCTCCCACGATAAGGTTTGGTTGTGTGTTTATGTTTTCTTGGCAATAAATAAATTCATAATAACGATCTCTATAGATATTATACATGTTTTTCTACTAATTATTTATTCATAACATGACCAACAACAACATCACAAAGACGGAAATGTTATGCAAATCAAGTATTCGTAATCATAATGAATACAAAAGTTAACAACATTAATTGTTTACTATAAAAAAAAATCATTTCTATCTGACAGTGCATAGGCAGCAGACTCTAGACAGGAAGCAAGCATATCTTTTTAATAATAGTACAAACGTGTTATTTTTGAAAACAAAAAAAACATATACGAGCTTCATACATATTATTTGTAGTTATATATGTATTAAAAGACGTTTTTAAGGCCAGATATTTTTAGACAACATTAAACAGATCCACTTAAGACTTAATACATGTGTAAATTATAACTTTTTATTGAAAATGAAACATTTTGTTGTAACAGTTATTTCATTTTCTTTGATGCAATTAGCAAGTGGATATCTATTGCCTTCAGATTTACACAAAGATCCAGGGGCATATGATTACGAAGACTTTGTTAATATTAATGATGCTTCAAACGTAGAAGAAGACACACGTAAACAGATGTATAAACTGGAAGAAGCACCTAAATTATTTAAAAAATTTATCAACGACTATGGAAAGAAGTATAAAGATAATAAAGACAGGGCAAAACATTACAAAATTTTTTTACAGACATTAAAACATCTCAACAAGATAGATAGAGAAATGGAATTTAGTACCGCGCTTCAAATAAACATATTTGCAGATCTAACACCAGATGAACGGTATCTTTATCTCGGTTGGCTTTAAACATAGGTATGTACATAGTTCGATTTTTATTTTAAAAATTGTGTACCGTATGTAAAACGTCATTTGTAAAAAAATACGTCAAGTATTAAGCTTGTACATTTGTAATATGTAAGTGAATGTTTATTTGGTGGTATTAAAGTAGTGGAATCGTTTTCTCTATTTAATTAATCATATCTACAATTTCATTTCTATTTTTAATGATGCTTGAAACTCTCAAGATACTCTCTTGTGTTAGCTCCCGGTTATATATCTCTGACTATAAAATTGTGCCAGTAACTAACTAACCGTAACAGAGCCTGTAACCACGGCCAGTACAACCTTTTTTTTTTTTTTTTCCGTGCGGAAACCCCCTCGGATACCACCGCGTCGGCATGTCGGACTCGAACCGACTAAAACCGCACGCCGTCTCGGGTACTAATAGCCGGGGAACCAGGTATACCCTAGAAAGGAAGTCCCTGGTGCACGGCCAGTACAACCTGTACGAAATGTCCAAAGTATGTTAAGGTACTTATTAAATGCTTGAATTCCCGAAATCATAATATATATTCGATCTCGAAAGTTGAAACATCTGATACTACAATACATATATAGTACAATACTCAATGATATATATTGATGTAAATACTGACGTAGAACAACGATGTCTTATGTTCATTACATTGCTACTGTTAGGTACAAGATAAAAGAAAAGGTGCTCTTACTCAATGAATTAACAGAATCACCACGTATTTAGTACATCATTTAACATTATTGAATTAAATAATAGGCTAATACGTACGTATCATATAGTTCTTTAGACATGTGAAGTCTATAATGATGATATCTATATATGTTTACATAAATGTATTTGTAGTTACTACGTAGTTTTGTATATTGCAAAATTCAATTTTAGTTGAATTTCATTTAATCTACCATTTTTGCATGGTTTATTTTTATCTTGGTGTAGACAAGAAGAAGGCATATTTATTTATTCTCCTCTAGATCCGCTAAAGCTTTTTTTGATAATACACTAGTACCAAAATAATTACATAAACTAAGAAATAATACCTATTTTTTTGTCTTTTTATTAATTAATGGAGAAAAGTAATTAAAACATACAATAATAGGTGATTTTAAAGTTGATTTTTAATAAATAATATATAGAATTTAAAAACACACTTTTTTTTCGCAACACAATGCCCACATTAATGCGAACCATACTATCATAAACTAGAGTAATTGTTATATCTCTTCCACTCTACTTTAATTATGTACAGCGTGGATATAGTTTCCATACCGCTGTGCTCAATGGCCTTTGTGCATAAATAATTTACCCATCAAAAATAAATTCCTAAACCATAGCTATTAAACGCTATTTCGATACGGTTATTTTTTTCTGTGATCCAACCATTGCGAGCCTGACACTAAATTTAATTTACTAACTTTCATTTGTAAATTAAATTAAGTGTCAGGTGCAAGTTGGAATTAAGCTCGATATTAACTTAGAGAACCTGAACTTAGATATGTGGACATCTTACAAGCAATGATACTCTTTATGCGTATATTTATACCTATCATTAGGTATTATAAGATGTGTCTACAACTGAACATAATTAATAAAAGTCATCAGAGTTAATTTCATAATTCAATTCATAGTTACAAAACAAGTTCATTGATTCTGCCGAAATGTCAATGCCATGGACAAAAAATAAATGACGAAGGTACTCAAAGTTACTCCTTTTAATTCCCCAAACGGACTTTCAACGACGAAGATAATAAATTATGATGAATTATGAAATAAAGCGTTTTAACATTAAATTCCGATTAAAGGTTATCACATGGGTAACATTTTGTTCTTTTAAGCGGATAAATAGGTACGTAGGTACTAATCATATTCTGTTTAACTCCTACATCTAAGCGGATACATAAGTTAATAGTCAACCTCTTCCATTGCAATGTCGACCCAGTATCTATTGTCGTATAAAATTGAATCGTATAAAAAAAACTGGGAACTGCGAAACTGGGAACATGGATACTTATTCATAATCAGTTATGAATAAATATCCCAGTTCCCAGTCTCGCAGCCATGCCGGCAATTATTTAACTACCACGATGATAAAGAACAACTTGTTCATCAAGTTTCGAATTATATAAAATAAAGATTACTAACAAGTTTTATAAACAACAAACATAGCGAATACCAATAAAATAAATTATTCATTGCATTTCGGGTTACCTACATGTATATTTTAAATGCGTCTAGTGTACTTTCAGCTAAAATCATAGCAGAATGCATTTAAAATTAGCACGCCTAAAAAGCAATATAATTTTGCCTCCAGATCCCTTAAAACAGCCATTGCTAGGGTGAAATCAGAGCACATCAGCCACAATATGACTTCCATCTGGAACTTCTGGTCTTTAGCCCAGTTGTCCAGAGGAATTTCTGTAGCCAATCACTTCCACCCCTGCAGATGGGTGATAATTCGTTGGCTTATGATGCCAAGGACAAAGCCCATCTCCAAGGCGAACTCTTTACATCCGACTCGACTTTGGATGACGACGGAAACGTACCGCCGGACATAACGCGGTACCATAGCTGTATGCCGGCAATCCAGTTTACCCAGAATTTAGTGCGTAAACCACCTCTATAGTCATAGGTCGAGTGGGCCCGATCGTATCTCCCCTATCGTGTTAAAGAAGTGTGCTCCAAAGTTGACTCTCTTACTCCTTTGGTGTCGTCCCGAACTCCTGGAAGGTAGCGTTTGTGTACCCGATCCCCAAGAGCCGCTGTGACCGCTCTGATCGGTGCAACTACAGGCCTATAGTCATAAACCCCTTCTTCTCTAAGATTATGGAATCCGTAATCGACTGCAAGCTCTTCCAGTACTTAGAAAATCACCAGCTACTGAATGACCGACAATATTTTTTTCGCCTGGGTAGCTCAACTGGTGATCTTCTCGTTTATCTAACACACCGGTGGGCACAGGCGATCAAGACCAAGGGAGAAGCTTGTGTGGTAAGTTTGAACATAACGAAGGCCTTCGATCGAGGGGGAGGAGGGAGAAATTATGTGACTGGGTCACCAAAAAGAAGCATTAAGGTCGTTATCGACGGTGCATTTTGCATCAATGCATCAATGATATGTTGCAACGGGAGATGCTTTTTCTACCTGCCGCCTCAATATTTCTCATGAAAACGTCACCGAAAGTCGAACCAAACTAGTATCTAAAATTGAAACTTCCTTGTGTGGAAAATGGTGTTTTCAGATTCCTAGCTCGATCTCTTGGCGTAACCTAGAGGTGTAGCTTCACTCTGCATTCTCTATCGTATATATCATGTGGGATACTCCGAGGAATTAATCGGGCTAATAACGGCCGCAACTTTAAGCTATCGTTCCACAAGGCAAAGGTTCTATCTCTACCACTTGGATAATTGGCACTCCACCACTGTGCGCTTTTCAAGACACTTTTTGCCTCTCACAACCAATCTGTGCAACAAGTTATCTTCTGCAGTATTTACGTTTATACACGTTTTACGATAAAAATTAAACTAAATTTGGAATAAATAAGTACAAAAAAATCAATATTTGGCAGAAACTAGAAATGTGTTTATTGGCTTTTACAAATATGGCTATTTCTAATATACATATAAGGATGGAAAGGTTAGTATTTTAAAGGACTTAAACATTGGTTTACAGCTGTCTGTGGTCTTTAAATTTCACATCGCTCTGATACAGCGTTTTTGTGCTTAGAATAGATGCTCTCTTGAACTACAATTGCCTCAGAACATAATCCCAAATCTTAGAACACACATTTAGTTATCCTAGATGCTAGATCCTTTCTTTGTGCTTGAGATATACGACATCTTTCATCCACATTTTCACCCTATGAATAAGAACGTATGTGTGCTACAAAGAGGTGTCTACAAAGCACCCAAATTTGAGTAGGCGATAATCATATAAAAAAACTTGCAAATAACGAGAGAGCCTTCTAATAATATTTTTTTTAGATAAATGAATGTAGTAATAAAATATCAGTATCAAGTTAAAAATTAAAATTGCGATTCCTTATAATAGACCCCACTAGTTTGTTAAACACGTTGCAAACTACTTAGTTTATGTATGTATAGTTTATATATGCGCCCATCATAACTAGAAACAAGTTTTCGAGGTCAAACATTATACTCAAACTCTAAACAAAAACGGCCATAAGTTGTCTGAATATCGATAGATCATATCGTCTGCTGTTTTATTAAAATGAAGTATTTTATTACGTTTGTTATTATTTTGACTATAACACAATTTATCTATGGCGACGTAAATATGGAAGAAGAAGATGACGTTGCCCTTGATTTAATTGAAGATGACGCTGATCCTAACGTAGGATTTGATTCAGATGATGAACAACCTAAACCGATATACAAACTGGAAGACGCGCCAAAATTGTTTAAACAATTTATTAAAGACTATGATAAGAAATATAAAAACGAAGAAGATAAGTCGGAGCATTACAAAACATTTGTAAATACCTTAAAGGAAATAAATATGATCAATAGTAACAAAGAATATAGTTCAACAGTAGACATAAACTTATTTGCGGATTTATCGACAGAGGAACGTCAACAATACTCTGGAGTTGCCGCCTTACTAGGTAGGTTTAGTATTTATTTTTATTGACTAATTTTATTGTTAGGTTTAATATTATCATGTTGGCAACGCACTTGAGACACCTAAGTTGTGGGTGTATATGGTCATTGTTGGTCGCTTTCTATCAGGTGACCCTCTAATTATTTTTTGTTTGAGCTCGTTTGTCACAAAAAAATAATTATTACCACGATGTTGTCAATAATATTATCAGTGAAAATCGCGCTAATTTAGAATTTAAGCAAATGGATAAAATCCTATAACAAGATCAACTTGCCTAGATCAAGTATCGGGTATTGAACTAAAACCAAACTACGTTTACTAAAGTTTTTTTTAAACCACTTACCGCTATGAGTAGGTTCTGAATATTAACAAACAACTGACGATGTTCCTCTTTAACATTAATATATCTTCCATGTGTATAATACTCTAATACTCGTATCTAGTAAAAATATTTCATACTAGATTATATCCAAATAACAACATTTCTTTCTCTCTTTTTTAACATTTGTTTTAAAGTTAGATTTAATCTTCACATAGCCTAAATATTAGGCTCCCTACTCCCTAAACACAGCCTTATTTTTCGATAGTCTTACGATGATACCTAATGCACTACGATATTTATTAATAATTTATTAAATTAAATTTCCAAATATATAACTCATGAAGTTACATAACAAGTACTATTTGAAAAAAAAACATATTTAGTAAGCGATGCATTTTTTTGGCGTTTAATTAATATTAATATAAGACATCAATTAACATACCTATATTTTGCTGGAGTAATACCAAGCTTACTTTCCTGACTAAAATATGATTAACTGTCACTCCTGACAGCTTTTCATTTAGAATTCTATATAATTTTACACAAATCTACACAATTAAAAGCTAGCACTTATGAACTATTGGATTATTTTTATATTTGAAATTTAATGTTAAGATTTAAGCATTAATTTACCGACATTGTCAAACGAAGACAACAATATACTAAAGGATGTTGATGTGACTTGCAAATTTTTGAATTGGTTCTGTATTCGTATCGCGAATAATGATTTTAGATCGAATTCACATAAAAACGAGTTCCAATCTAAAATAAAATAACATTGAATCAGTTTCAGAAGGTAACTAAATGAAAATCTTTTAAAGTAAAAAAAAAAGTAATTCTAAGTTATAAAACAATAAGTAATTATTATTATTATAATATTGACATATCTCTGTTCACTTCCAAGTTACTTAACTGTAAAGCTTAATATTTATATACTAAGAATTTATTAATAGATAAATGAATGATCATCCCTGAAAAAGAGCGTCAAGAAAGTGAAATTATTTTGAATAGAAACCTAAGAGTAGTTAATATTGATCCGCTAGTTCTGTGTCCAATCAGTCAACAGCGAAATACTTTTTTAATTTGCATAAAAATTTGTAACAAAAAGTTGCAATGATAAAAACTTAAAATATTATAATATAAATGGCTTCTATGTCTAGATAAGATTTTAATTGGTCTGTTTTTGCATTTGTATGTTTGTTTGTATATATTTCCGTGTGATGACGGATTATGAATGCGGAGTGTCACCACTTCATCTACCCGTGGGTGTCGTAAGACCCGAGTAAGGGAGCAAACTACGCAAAGCGTCAGCACTGCAAGGAGAATCAAAACTTGACACAAACCCTGTACCAACCCGTCTGGCCAGCGTGGCTTAGTAGGCTAAAACCTCCTTTTCTAACGAGAGGCCTTTGTCCAGCAGCGGACTGTTAAAGGCTGTTGATTATTATTGTATTATGAATTTACTTAATTAGTTATGTTACCATAACAATGGTAAAAAGAAAACAGATTTTCAAAGAACTCCTATAGTTTCGACACAATTGGCAAATAAATTCTTGTTAAATACCAAATCCCTAGACAAATATTACTTTTATAATGGGTAGTAATGAACTACGGTACCCTACAGTGTAGGGTTTTGTAGTCCGTAGTGTAGGGCCTACACTATAAACCACCGGTTTTTATTGTTAAGCATAACGTGTATTGCGTGCGCAGCCCGGCCACAGTCGTTTTCGTAATTTATAGACATATCAATTAAATGTTCTTTTACTGTTCTTGCTGTACCAATCCATAGAAGAAATGTTCCGCAAATATATCTTGTTAAAAAAGCAATTGTTTATGGCCGGGCAGTGCCGTATACGTTGCATCCCGGATACAGATAGGATGCTCAGAATGTTCTAAAATATAAACTAAAAAAATGTTCCTTTTGGTGTGCCTTATTTTTTTTTCATTAAAATTTACCAAGAGACGCTTACACTAACAAAAATGATTACAAATAAGAATTGTCATTAAGCGCCTAAACTACTAAAATAGCAATGTAAGTATGTAAACAATTAAACAACGAGGAAGCGGCCAAGGCGCTTAGTGCAAATTCTTATTTGAAATCATTTTCTGTTCATGTGAGCGTTTCTCTAAGTATTTTTCATTGAAAAAAAAGAACTCAAAAGGATTATTTTTTTAGGTTATATTTTAGAAAATTCGGTGTAACCTGCCTAATGCTGCAAAGTGTATGGTACGGTGCTTATCAGTCACAAAAAATTGCTTTTATGAACAAGAAATATTTGCAAGAACAATAAGATAACATTTAATTGATACGTCTATAAATTACGAAATCAACTGAGGCCGGGCTGCGCCGCAACACACAAGTAAAACATGTTGTTGAATCATTGTTACAAGACACCGTAGATTTTGTTTACGTAGAAAAAACAACCTCTCACATAAAATTAGAAACGGACAAGTTTAGGTACGTCGCTTAAATTACATACACATCAATACATACATACACATAGGTACATGCTAAATACATACTTAAGTCTTTCCATGTGTCAAATGTTTTATCGCTTTGTAAGGATAGTCATTATATGCACACGCGTTATTCAGTACACAGGTCTGGCATTTTCATTGGCTTGAAATTGTACCTGACTTTTCATATAACCGAACATTTTACAATAACTTATAATATAATTGACCTAAGACCGTATATATGTGTTTAAATAGATATAAATTTATTTTACCTGGATATAGAGACCAATATCCTGAATGCGACTGCGCGGACGGCGTAGTTGTTTAAGCGGTCGCCACGCCGCTACCTACTGCGCGAGTGTTGTGAGTTCGATGCCCACACGGGACAGCACTTTGTGAGATCCATAAATTGTTGTTCTGAGTCTGGGTGTTCTTTGTATGTTTGTAAAGTCCCCAGCAGCACCGGATATGTATTCCTAATACGGTAGTTGTCTTTTAAAAAAGATAAGAAAAAAATTGCATTATTAGTTTTACTTGACATTTTAACTCAATCCCTGAGCCTCTTAATATAGGTTTCGTACAGTACTATCCATACAATCCATATGTATCCACGATTGTATGTCTGATGATTAAAGCATTCAAGTACCAATAATTACTAGCTAGCGGACCCGCGCAACGTCGTCTGCGTCCTCTCAAAAGGAATAAATTTTCCCTTTCTTCGCAACATTATTCATTGGTACATTGGTCGTAGCATGATTTTGTATAGCCTATATCCTTTCTCGATAAAAGAACTATGCAACACTTAAAGAACTTTAATTCGCTGCAGTCATTCGGAAGTTATTTTTTATTTATGCAACTAGACATTTTTGTATTAATACAGAGAGACTTACTCGTATGCTTTAGGTATCATCATAAAAGAACTTATTGCTATACCGAGGTTGTCTGGTAGATTTCGCTCTTATAACAACGCCCATGGTAGGTACGTACTCATATTTATTAAATTAATTACTGGAGAACTTGTAAAATGGATATTGATGTATAACAAAGAGCTTAATAATTGCGCCTGTATTTATATAGGCACATATTTGAAATTGTTAAACTTATTACTAATAAATTTTCCAATATAGTTTCATCGATTAAGCTCTGATGAGAAGTTAAAGTTTAGTTACAAAACAACCTGCTAGTTCACACAAAATACATTCAGTGTTAGAGAGTGCTCAGACTTACTGGCAATACTCAGTTAAGCTTACACTTCCGATTTCATCAATTTATGCAATATCAATATCAATATCAATACGAAGATGACAGCAATAGACCTATATAAGCGCTACTAAATTATGGCAAAAGATGATTTTTTTGGTAGACAAATGTACCTCTGTTTACCTCTATGGGTATATAGCCATTGTATATGTATTATAGAAACCGAGGATCGATATAAGTGGCGTACAATTAGAGAGACCTAATATCCTTCAGTGGACTGCGATAGGCTGATGTCAATGTTGCGTATGTATGTTACATCTTCTTCAACTTGTTGTCCAAAATTTAAAAACTACAGAAGAGAAAGTAATTTATTATCAATACATTTAATAAATAATATTTAATTAAATATTTTCATTTTTTTAATTTACTTACCACGAGTATGTTTCATTGAAAATTAATAATAAAAGTTATCTTATTTTTTCAACTATAACACACTTAAACAAGTTTGGTCGTAATAAATATCTTTATTATCTATATTTTTAATTACCTATGTATATTGTACTAGATGTAACTGAGAGGTAACACCATAATATTGGTCAGTCAGTTCTCGTGAGTTAGTAAACCGTATTTATTTCTATGCGAAAATAAACTAAACTTAACATAAATACCTATACCTATATCTATTGCACATATACTTTATCTAATGTTCGAGTATAGTATACTAAAACACGACATGTTTAACAAAAAACGTCTATGTGGATAGACGTTTTTAACCGACTTCAAAAAAAGGAGGAGGTTCTCAATTCGACTGTATTTTTTTTTTTTTTTTTTGTATATTTGTTACGCGATTACTCCGGCAATTATAAACCGATTTGAATAATTCTTTCTTTATTTGGTAGGTCATACGTCAGAGGTGGTCCCATTGTCACCAGGTCAGGATCTGATGATGGGATCCTGGGGAAATCGAGGGAAACCCTCAAATTTTGTAGGCATATACACTGTTTATCAGAAATTATCTTAATCTATGTAGATTTTTGCATCTAATGGTCACCATCTGATGTTGCTGAGCTGATGATGAAGCTGATGATGAATGGTTTAGGAGTATGGGATCTCTGTAACAAAATTATGTAATACCATCGAATTTGAATGTGTTTGAGTCTAATTAATAAGGACTCCGATCCTATGTGATATTCAGGGTCTGATGATGGAGACGGTAAATAGCCATGGAAACTCTGTAATAAAATAAAGCAATTCCGCCGTGTTTGTGCTCATTTGATTCGTCTCGACTAGGAGCTTCATGCTAGTCGATTTTTAACCAACATCAAAAAAGGAGGGTTTTTGATTCGACAGTATGTTTTCTTTTTAACCGACTTCCAAAACACAAAAGAGGAGGTTCTCAATTCGTCTGTATTTTTTTTTTTTTTTTTATGTATGTTTGTTACGCGATTGCTTCGTCAATTGTGGACCGATTTTCAAAATTCTTTTTGTAATCGAAAGGGTATGCTCCCGAATTGGTCCCATTACCACCAATTCAGGATCTGATAATGGGATCCTAGAGAAATCGAGTGAAACCCTCACAATTATTGGGAATTTGACAGCCCGGACAACGTGTTTTAGCTACGAGTATTTCTTTAGCCAAACAAACCATGGCAACTGTCAGAGACTGCGCGATGTGATGCGCAGAGAACTTGCAGTATTTATGTCACCACAGTAATTTTCGTTGTATTAAGAAGAAAAGGTTGAAATTTTGTATTCTATCTTGTTAAAATAATTCGGATAGACGTTTAGTTGCTATGGATGGCATCGCATTTCGTTTGTAAGTAATTTTATACTTAATTTATTAAAATAGTTCTAAAAAAAACTCTTAAATTTTGGGTGGGTCAACTAGGTTAATTTCTAACATACTAGTATTAACCCTTCTAGTTGGAACTCCTTCTATAAAATATTGAGCATATTTGTTGAGTAGTCTCACTAAAGCTTCCCTATCTTCACCTTCGAGATCAGTGTCAATTGAATCGGAAGTTATTTTGTTCGGTTGCAACTCACAAGAATTTGACTGTTTCTTGGAAAAGAATTTAAGCTGATCTTGATCAGTTTGGACGCCAATGTCATTTTCATATCCTACACTAAAAATGGTAAAATAAACCCTTTTTAAAAAAAAAGTTGAACCGACTTCAAAAAACACCGACAAAGAGCACTAAAAATTAAAAAATAATTACAAATCTAAGTAAAAAACTATAATAAGTACCCTCAATGTAACAGGTAACATTATAATACCAATAGTCCCTTCTAGTCTGTTTGAAGTCGGTGCCAAGCTCGATGTACAATAAGTAATACTGGTCTATGTCAGCTTTATATTATCACAATGAAAAATTAAGAATTCAAAATAATTCGAATGAAACATCGAAGATTTTGTTAATTAATAAAGACCAACCAGATCAATTACGTGCGCAAACTTATCAACTACTTATTAAAGAATTCAAAATAATAATATAATTGGAGATGTGCGTCCACTTTAGCTCGTTCATCATGTTTTGCGCAGCATGAAGACTGTTGCAGCTGCCGCGCTACATTCTACCATGCCTATCAAGCACCTATTTGGCTTGGCACCGACTTCAAACAGACTAGAAGGGACTATTGGTATTATAATGTTACCTGTTACATTGAGGGTACTTATTATAGTTTTTTACTTAGATTTGTAATTATTTTTTAATTTTTAGTGCTCTTTGTCGGTGTTTTTTGAAGTCGGTTCAACTTTTTTTTTAAAAAGGGTTTTTGGTTAGGTAGGGACGTGTAGGTAAGATAAATTGCTAGTTAAACCCTATGTCACCATTAGCTCCTTGGCTGAATACTGGCTAGCAATAAAAATACACATTATTATGTAACTAACTTATAATGAATGTTATATTCTTTATTCGATTATCCTTGAGTACCTAAACTCCACGTAACAAATTGTTATCGATTTTATAAGCTACTGTAATTTAAATTTAAAATTCGATTTAATTTGTATTATTATAAAACTTAGTTAAGTTAGCTAAGAATTATACATATTTAATATATATTATTGTACATATAAAAGTCCCCGAACATTAATAAATTAAAAATCCATATGAAAATAAACGTCTGGTAAAATTGGACACATTAATAATCCCGATTAAAGAATTTTGCATAGGGACCTTTTCGCCTTGTTGTGGAAGGGTCGACACAAGGCAAGCATAATGAATTAAATTAGGTTCTACTGATAACCTCTCCACACAATTTCGGACGTACGGACTTCAGGCCTTGGGACTGGGGGACAAAACACGGATATATTGATATTGAATGAGACCCAAAACATTATATCTTTTATTATGGGACACTTTATAAAGTTCCTGTGCAGGGAATACTCAAAGGCCGGCAATGTACTTGTGATTCTTGAACAACAATAGTCCATAGGCGGTAGTCACTTAACATTATATGACCCGTCTCCTCCATTGCCACCTATACTCTAAGATAATTAAAATTTCTTACATTACTACCACACGTGCAAAACCCGATACCAATACCAAAAAAATCTTACAAGGAAAAGTGTCATTTGAAAAACTGCCCACACGATTGAATGAATTTAAAGTATATTCAAACATGTTCCGAGCTAGATTTCTATTGTATAAAAATGCTAGCGTAACTTTTCTAGATAAGTACAAAGGAATGGTAGGTCTTTGTTTTGGGGACAAAACCTTGCTAATGTCAAGTGGCTCGAGTATAAAGCCAAGAGTTATGTATAAAACGCCTGCTCTGTGATTTATTTCATTTCAGATTCGACCGACATACATACATACGTACGTATGACCACATATATTTTAACGAACGGTATTCGACCAGTACCTATTTAACATTTCAATTCAAGAGAACTGAATTTCAATTTAAACTTTTTTTTTGTTACAGGACGCTAGAACTTTTAGAAGTCTTGAGTCGTCAGTATGCTGCTAATACATTATTTTAGGACACTCATACAAGATTATGTCACCTTTAATATTACTTGTAATATTATTATGAGAACCTATGTTTACAAGCAAAATAAATATTTTACTTTCAACTAGCTGCAATGTTATTGTGACTTTCTCAATAAATGGCACTGTTTCAATATTGTGTAATTTTGTATTATTTTGTGTATTGATGTGTAAGTAAGTGATTTTATATCCCTTATATATATATATATATATATATATATATATATGAAAGCTTGCGTGTACTATTCGATCTCAAGCATTAACTTGATATTTTGTACACATAACAACACCTGTGTCAATAAAACCGATGACTGGTGGTCTTCCGGTGTCTAAATTAGAGAAAAAAGGCAAGTTGTACTTTGTGACATATCCAATTAAGAAGCGTATTCTGATGTTATCAAATATTTTATTTCTATAATATTATTGTTTATTTTGAAGTAGTTTAAAATTTCTTTTTAAAATAGATGAAAATTGACTCTTCCCTTAGCCGCTGCAACTAGTTCAAAATAAAAAAAATAACTTTATTAATAGATTAGAGAAAAAACCGATGAAGACACATGACAAAAGCATACCTGATAAATGATATTTATTTCTGTAAGTAAATCTTTTAAGATATTTTGACAAATAAGACTTTACAGCTAGATGGAGCCGGCATTTCCTAAGACTCACTCTGGGAAGAAACGCTGCAACAAACCACAGAGACATCCTCTTTGTCCGTAAACAATGTCAAAGAAAACTGTGCGAGTACAGTGTAGGGTCTGGATAGGCCTTTTGAAGAAAGGACCATAGTTTTGAATCGGCCTGACAATACAGACGGCATACGAGCCTCAGCCATCGTGTAGCTTAACCGATATTAGTCAAGATCAACTACCCGAAGCGCGACACTACCGCCAGCAAGACATTTGAGTAAGCCGCGGAAACACTTAAAACCACCAGAAAGTTATTAAATATGAACGAACATTACAAACCTACACTATATTCATATTTAAATACTGACACAAAAAAAACTGAACTCAACAATTCAAGTTCAACCTGAACTATTCTATTTTCCCTCTATTCCATAACTACATACTTTAGTCTGACATGCTAAACACGATAATGTATACCGAATGTAGTAATGTACTTGATGTAATCAAGTTTGTGTCCGCCACAACCACTTCATTCAGCACGCAACAGCAATTATTTTGTGTGTGTGGTAAGATTGTTTTCTGTAAGTATATATATACGAGTATATTAAAAAATATCATGTTTTTATTTAAATGTATTTCAAAATGTAATTTAGACGCATCCTTCAGTTGATCAAAAAGAATAATAATAAATAACTCGAGACATCTCACACATGATGATCTGATCTCAAATTACCAATAACCAGACTGTTGATGAACATACTTAACCGCTAGTATGCCCATGTAGACTAGTGGTCTACAAAAACGAAATCCTAAAGTGCCCGTGTAGACTAGCAGTCTACAAAAATAAAAACGGAAAGTGCCCGTGTAGACTAGTAGTCTACAAAAATAAAACCGTAAAGTGCCCGTGTAGACCGGTAGTCTACATGGCTCCTGCCACAGATTAATTAGTATTTGACAGTAATTGTATTGACATAATGCTCTTTAGTAATATTTTTTCTATAGTCTGATATATTATCTATGGTATTAATCTCAGTCGAGCATGCAAACACTAGTAAAAAAAAGAATTATACGTCATAAAACTTCTGTCATTTCATCAGTCTTCGAATCGTTCCGTGCAGTGACTGTGTTGGAATTTCTTTGTGATATTATTTTGTGTGTTGGTGAAATTTAAAGTTTTAAATGTATTATAAGGCAATGTTAATGTTATTTTTGTTTTGTTTAGCATGTAGAACAAAAAACATCTGGAAAACTAAGTTATGTTACTGAGAGCATGGGAACTGTTTCAGAAATGTTCATATTATTCAAAAGTGGTGTATGTTATCCCTATTGTTTTTGATTGTAATAAAAGAATATAAGACTACTTATATAGTTATACCTTATTTATATTCCTAACAATGATATTTGTGTACGATATGCCTTTTTAAGTCTTACATAAATTATGCCGCGTGGCGGCCGATAATGGTAAGGATTTAGAGGCCTGTAAATAAATAAATATGTATGGGAGAGTATATGGTTTTATTTCATAACATATTAACTACTATCTAAACAACATAATTAAACATTAAAAACCATAGGTCATCGCTTTCATTTTTGAACTATGAGCTTCGAAGTGCAACACGAGCTTAAAAAGACGTTATCTCAATTTCAACACAGTGTAACTCAACACCAGAGCCGTAATCTGTAAATAGAAAGATAACATTGTTTAGCTAATTTCATAGGCAACTAAATAAATATAACACTTGACACCCTTTCAATACAAACTTTAGTCACAAGAACCGATTAAGTGGAACACGGCGCGCGCGTCGATAACGCAAAAAACAGTGGGGCACTTTACGGGTGGTCGGTATTTGTGCCGGGGCAATCTAGACGGTCTCGCTCGCGAGTCGCGGGCACTCTGGACGCCGCGGGCGCCATGACAGGGGCATACGAGCGGTTAATTATTTCTAAATACATACTTATTGTAGATAAATTGCACACGAACTAAAAGATCGTGCTCATGCTCGTGTTCATCGCGGAAAAGAACTCTGGCTTAGAAGTCAAGACCACTAACCACCAGGTCAAGAAGACCGTCGCACCTCGTAGAAGCTGAAGTTAAAATGCTAAAATCTTAATTTGTTTTCCGGTGCTGGTTGGTTTTGGCATTAAACGAGTAAAATAGGGACGTTCTTATAAACTTTTTTTCCTTAATGATTTACTGAGCTTATTCAGATAACGGATATCAAGAGTTTATAAATAATTTTATGTTAAATAATATTACGTAATATTAATTTACTTAAGGTTAAGTTTAAAACCAAACACCTACCAAGGTATAAAAAAAGAATAGTCTTCTCTATGTACAAACAGAATGTAGGATGTTCAGAAATACTTACATTATACTATAGATATTTGCATCAAATATAGAGAAGCCTAGTTCTGTAAAAAAAGCCATCATCATCTTCATCATCTCCTTACCCATCTAATAAATGCGCTAATCAGAAAATCCTATTATTTACGTAGAATACTAAGTTAGCTTACTTCCCTTTCGTGTTGTAATATATTCAATTTTAGCTACTTTTTACTACACGACTTTTCATTATATTATTTGAGTCAAGTGTCATGAAACAAATTTTGAAGTTCATTTGGTACTAAGTTGATTTAATCCAACAATTAGCGTTAAAATTCAGATGAATAAAAAAAATACTTCTTTTAAAACTACCTAAAAGATCTATACTTGTATATTGTATTGTGTTCGTTTTAGAGTACTTACAAAACGTTGTTCTGTCAGGTTAACGTCAAAATTGAAGTTGTCAAATGCATATTTGTCAACACAGTGAACGCTGTCGGTTTGGATTTGGTGTTTCGCAATTATATTTTCACTTCATGAATTTATTTTTGCAATACATATCAGTAAAAGCTTAGTGAAAATTTAACCGAAATGTTAAGTAATTGTTAACAAAAAGATTCAAATTGTTGAAGTGTTCAATAGTTAAGACATTTACGGTAAGTTTGTAATTATTTTTCCGATCGTAACAGAATGCATTCCGATTTCATTTCTTACACATTGGTAAATGAAAAAATGTTACTCAAGGGCTAATAAAAGGTACATTTGTAGGATTCGATACTTTAATTTTGATATCTTGAGTGTTTATTCTTTTTTAATGTTTCGCTAACATTCTTATTGCTAATTTAAAAAATATGTTACTGTTAAGTTATTATCATGTGATTCTCAAATTTAAACAAAAGTATAGCAGTTATAGTTTTGATATCATTAGTGTAATGGTGAAATTTATGGTTTTTAAATGTTCCTTAATATTTTGCTTACTGTACCATATGTAAGAATATTTATTTGCATTAGGATACCTCCAGTTAAAAAATCACTTAATAACGTATATCCGCGTTTTAAAATTCTTACACAAGCTGCTTAACTTAGCTTTACCTAGTGCTGTACAATCTATTATGAAGGCAGAATATTATTTACAATTCACACACACTCACAAAAACACACTCATGATAGGTATATACCTTTGAAGTATATATATTTTGCTTAAATTTTTAACACTGGATGGAGTAGTGGTTTGTGTAACGGACTGCTATTCCAAAGGTTGCAGGTACGATTCCCGCTCACGTCAAACATATGTATGCATGAACATTTAATGTATGATTTGGTCTGGGTGTTTCTATGCATAATAATAATAATATTTTCACACATCTAAAAAAAAATTGTATAAAACATATATTTACAAAAATGTATATTTGTATTTATGTCTGTTGTCTACTAGCCATAGTACAAGCTCTGTTTAGTTTTTTAGACCAGGTTGCAATGACGGTGGTCACAGGATGGCCGTAATACATTATTCTACATTGTAGAACACAATAGTTTAAAAGACAGAATATAATTTTATTTTTAAATTTGAAAAAAATTTAGTCTCTAAATAAAAGCAAATATTATTTAAAATTGTGTGAATTCATTTACAAAATGTAATATGTTCAGCTTAGTTTTACTTTTTTGTATGCATTATGTGATGTCACAGCCATTCATATGCTTGATTTTAGGGGTGGTTTAAAGCTTTAGAAGCGCAATGTAAAAGATATTGTATGTTAATATAAATTGCATGGTATCATGTATTTTTGGCGATATACAAACTCACACATAGCTTGCAAGCTTTATGCAGGAGGTTCTCTGTATATCTGTAAATAATCCTCAAGTATCCCTTAGGCTAATGTATAACTGTATCACACATAAAAAATAATCAGCTTAGTTACAATGCAATAATACTTTATTATCCGAAAATACGAAACCTAACACTATGCAATTCAATGGCTGGAATATACACTTAGATAGATTAGATATTATTTCAAAGTATTGATCTATAATCTAGAGTTCCATGTTTCATGTTTTTAAATGCTAGTAAACAATTAAGTTTCTCACAAAATTAATAAAACAAATCAATTTACTTCATATCATTCAGTTCATTCAATCTTGCCCAGATATGGTAAGCACAGTACCATACCACAACAATACTTTTTTAAATATTACCAACTTTAATATGTCCAAACCATGGTAAACACATTAAGCAAATATAGCTTATACACAAAAACAGTTCAATTGGAAAACTCCAATTAACTTTAAAAGTTTGAGGGTTTCAAATTTCCATGTTTATCTTTTGAGTTGCCGAGCGCATGGTTGCCGAAGTCGTTCCTACCACTCCGCCACGAGATCCCGGCGGAGTTGGGATTTCTGATCCTCGATTTCTCGAGACTTAAGACTCAGACCCAACTCCCGCGCCTCCTTGCACCACTGATACAGAGCCGCAAGGGCTCTCGCCTCCAGATCCCATGGTGGAGTTCCGGCCAGGAGACTCGCCACCTCAAAGGAAATCGTGCGGTACCTTATGACTCTGATAGTCAGCACTCGCTGAGGTGGCCGCAGTAAAGTGACGTGGATGGCTTTTAAGGCCTCCGCCCATACTGGGGCCCCATAAAGTCAGGACTGGAGAGCCACGTCACTTAGGGCCAGAACCCTCGCTCGGTCGGGAATACCATCGGGTTCCGGGTCGGTGGTTTTCGCTTTTAGCCGTCGCACCGCCAGCCCTAGTTGGGAGTGCGACATAGTGTGCGGTGGTGGAATGTGCTCCACCACTCTCGATTAAAAAAAGGGAGTAACCCTCTCAAGCAGCTCTTACTGAAGACACAGGGGCTATAATTCTGCTATTTTATGTTCACGCCAAGCCACTGTCATACCACTGACACGCTATTGAGATGCCATCGAGTGGCCATTGGCATCGGTATAAATATCGGTAGTCTACACTAACTCAGTGTCTTTACAGTGGCGATGGAATGGCAGTGGCTCATCAGTGGTGATATCAAAAAGATTGCCATATATGGAAAAATAAACAAATCATTTCCTCAAAAAAACGTAATATATTTTAAAATTATTAGGAAATGATTTATTTATTTTAACATAAAATAGCAAAATTGAGGCCCAGGTCAGCGGCGGGGCCCACGGGTGCATTTTGCCCCTAACCATACGGAAGGGCCTCCACACGGATCCCGCTCCAGTGCCTCCAGTAACTCATTGATTGTAATACTAATGTGTTTACTTTAAAGTTGTACCTGTTGTACCTAAGATTGACTGCAGATGAGAGAACTCTTCAACGATCCACATTAGAGACACTTAATTTTGTGAAAGCCATTGCATAGTAACATAAATAAAATGTAGCTTCAGGCAGCTTCTAAGCTGTCAACAGTGTGGTTTCGAAATATTGTACACATTCAATCATAATATTTCTGTAATCACAAATTATTGTCCTAATATCCGAATCTGGTAGTCTTTCTATCCGTTGTTAAATATTCCAAATCTAACACATCTAATATTCTTACTGCAGAAATAGTTTGTAAAAAAATGAATAAAGTTCCTTGTTAAAACGGGGGAAAACTAAAATCTGGCATCCAGTTTAACTAAGTTGCAATGTACGAGTTGCTGTTTGTGTGGCCACTCCCTCGTATTCCAGGATTACGTGGGCCGCCGTTTCTTCTGATGCGTGTTGGTTGTGGTTTAAGGGGTGACTGACTAACGCAGTGCTCCTAATTTCTCTATCTATTAGCCTCTCAAAAATCTTTAATAGAAAGGACTCTGTAAATTTTCACAAGTCGATCCAGAAGCGTCACGTCACATCATCTCAGCAGGCCGGGGAAGATACCATCCATTCCTGGCGCCTTGAATTGGAGGAAGCTGTTTATTGCCCATCTAAGTTTAGCATGGTTTACAACTTTGTGAGCCGTATCCCAGTCTGCATCGTCTGGTGTTTTTTCCCACCTCTCTTCCTATGTTTCCATCACATGTTTTATACAACATCCTGGGAAGTGTGTCAATAACAGTTGGTAACCGTACCATCATACTTCTTCAGTGAGCCAAGATTGTGTTCCCCTCTGCCACACAATACGTTTTTGACTCTTTTGGACTGTTTTATATTCTCTATGTTGGTACAGAAATTTCTCCAGCACTCAGTTTTCCTGGTTCTGGTTCGCTTCCTGTACTGTCGCCGGACCTGCGTATAGGCATCCCAGTTTTGGTCTAGTCGGGAGTTTTTAGTTTTATTGAACAACTTACACATTTATATTTTGTGATTTGTACTTAACAAATACGAGTATTATTACTAAGCATGATTTTTCACTTAAAGTACGATAAGGTTTCAGATAATTATAGATTAAAGTTTCTGACGTAACATGTAGATACCAACCGTCAATGTTGAGTATAGTCAAGGGCACATATGGAAAGTTATAACTTTGTTAGAAAAAGGAAATTATCATTAAATCTCTTGTGACTGTTATATTGACTTATAAAGGAAATACGGTCTGACTTACGTGTATATAACGGGAACAGCCGACTATTTTTGGACCCGAACTTTAACAGGGGTTGACAAGTGACACCAACCCGGAAGGTTCCCTTTGATAAAGGTCTCTGGTCAGATCAAAAACTATACATATATAAGTAACAGGATAAATAGAAAAGATTTGTTACAAGTAAACTCTGGAACTACTATACCGATTTTAATAATAATAATTTTAATAATTCTTTAACTATTAGAAAGTTCTTTTAAGTGGAAGTACCATTGGCCATAATTTATTTCTGTAGCAGGTAAATGTAGTGTGGGCAAGTACGTATATTAAAACGTACATCAACTAATATCTACATATCCTTTCTATAATAATTGGCGATAGCCATGCCATTGTTTTATAAACATTAAAGCACTAAGATAGTGGATATTATTGTTGCCTGAGCTCAATGGGACCGTTAGACATATATACCCATTCTTCTTGAAAGTTGTTAAAACTAGTGAACACTCTCTAGGGTTAGTACTTGTAAGCCAAAACTGGTTAACAAAATCACAAACAGAACGCAACTAATAGGGGATCTTACCACGTGAGATAGGAATCGAGATCTTAACAGCACCTTCTAAAGAGTTTCTTTACAATAAAAATGATAAGAGAAGGATAGCATCATATTTTAAACTTTATTTTACTTAACACTATTCTAAAACAACACATTTATACTTTGATATAACTGATAAAGCCTAATTGTAACAATTAAATAAGCCGAAATACAATTTATTCTTATGTTTCTTAAAATGGATTTTATGTTCACTGATTAGACAACAAATAAACAAAAGTTTCGTGGAAATACTCGTATAATGAAAAATAAATGACAATTTTTCAAGCAACAAATTGTTAAAATTGTGTCAAATCTAATCTTATAATTACTCAATACTACGTAATTCGTTTCATCCCTCCATATTGCCTAAACTGCCCCATAATTTAATCGTTTCTTTAACGGCATTTAAGGAGATGGTTTGATCGGCAACGGGTATCATGGAATGCAAAAGTTTTAAAATATTTGTAGACATTGTTTAACATTCAGCCGGATATTCTATACATTAATCTATCACATAAATATACTTACAGTATTACATAGGCAAATTTCAATAGTGCTAATGCGTGAATATTTTTATTTATCTTCATTTTTAATTCATCGCTGCCAATTTCAAAAAACACACTTCCTGTGTACATGAATTCATGTTGTTTACAGCATATTATTATGTTTACATATAATCAACCCGTATACGAAAGCGTAAATAGGTATTTCGTTTCATCGAAATATGACACTACCAACTGCCTTTTAATATTACTTCGAATATTTTAATACATGAAAGTACTATCGAGGAGTACGGTAACTTTTAAGGTCTTTAGAGCCGAGATATAAAAATTTATCAAAGTAGAAAAAATATTTGGTACAAAATGAAGAATAGGATAATGTAACTGTTAGGAGTAACGTATGCACGATGCACTAATTCATTAGTAGAAATCTCTTTTTGGCTTTGTTTTATTCGCCAGTCTTAGCTACCAACGAAATAAAAAAAAATGTGGATCAATAATAAAAGCAAAAAATATTTTATTTATGATTTTTAATTAGTTTTTATCATTTCCAGAATCATGTAAACATTTATTTTTTATGTCGATTTTTAACCACCCTCAAAAGTCTGATATATAAAAGATTTTTTTTTTAATTTTCGGCTGTAGGTATGTATTTTTTGTCATTTTTCTGTTTTACCAAAAATGGTACATATATTAAAATTATTTATTTGACGGGTCTAGTGGTGAGTGACCCTGACTGCTTAGCCAGTGGTGGTGGTTTTGATTCCTTCCCAAGACAAATATTGTGTGATGAGAATGATCATTTGTTCTATATCTGGGTGTAATTTTTCTATAATATGTAACTATGTGTTTAGAAATATTAAGCATGTTTATCAGCAGTCTGGCCATCACTATAACACAGGCTCTGCCTTGTTTGGGATCAGACAACCTTGTGTGAGATGTGTGAAATTATTATTAACATTATTTAATTATAATCTATAAATATATATTAATACAATTCTGTCGTGTCAAGGCAAAATACTCGTACAGTGTTTTGACTTTATAACGTTAGTTTTACTCGTCATAAGGTCTACTATGCCATAAAACCTTTCTTTTTGGTGTACGATGCTTATCTACTAAGATACTAATACAAGTTAAAAAATCCTTTATTTAAAAAAAGAAATGTTTTTTCGTCAAGACATTAAACTGCAACTTCGGGTACAGTGTCTTAGCTCGACAGCGCCGCGAGTTTATAGTTTACCTACATATTCAGCTAGCCGAATGCCGAAGGCGCGGCGGCGGCGCGAACCCGCTACTGCTATCTCCCTTGGGCATACTGTCCACACGAATGTTAGAGCAGTATCGCTGCGATTAGGCGCATGCTAAGTGTAACGCCGGTTGCTAATTTGCTATGATTTTTTTATATCGATTTAATTGGAGCATGAGTCACATTATTGTACTTACTTCACATACTTAATATTAAATAAATTAATAACGAAAATGATTGGAAATCGTAATAAATTATTGATAAATTTGTCTTTAAATAAAAAGGAATACAACAACAAGAGTTCCTCGTCCTTTATAGTATCAAATGTGATTGAAGAAATTGCGGCAACCTCCAGCGTTATTCAAGAAGGATCTGACAACCTGTTATTAGAACCAATATAGCTCGAGAAATATTAGTCTCTTTATATCTTTAAGCCAAACACAGATAAGCGAATGTGTTTCTAAAATTTACACAGAGTTGGTACCGTGTATTTATGGAGAATCACGAAATGTTAGTCATGAGCATGATGATATATTTCGACGTCAATCTGCACCCTGCTCTTTAATATCCCAAGAAATGGAAATTCAAGTAACATATACAGAGGCTAATAATTATCCAGAAGTCATTTTAAATGAAAATGAACTGTCAAAAGATTGTAAAGAAAGACGAGTTCAAATAAATTCATTTCTTAAAGAAAAAAGTAGAAAAAGAACTAATAGGTATGTAGAAGATAGAAATAATTTAGATGGAAATAATAATTTAATAGATGTTTTACCTACCGAACAAAAACCAAGAGGAATCAATAGTTAAAAAACGCCGATCTCATGACATTGTGTCAATCTATGCCACGTACACGATGAGAATTTTATGAAAGTTTAATAGTTAACGAAGCTCCAAGTCAGAACATATTGAGTCTGATGTTTAAGGATGATTAATAATTAGGTATGTTCAAAACTTTTTAATTTTCTTATGTCTTAACACTGAACTTTTTAGAATTGTTTTGAACTTGAACTGATTTTAAGTGTTTATTAAATTATTTTTTATGCGATCTATTTTAAAAAAAATTCAATTTCGATAAATTTTAATCCAACTAAAATTAATATTTAATGTGAAAATTTGTGTGTTAGAATTTTCATTGATTTGAATCCTTACATTTCCAAAGATTTATTATAGATTTAGGCACACGGGTTCGGCATATTCGAGGCTAGTATAAGAACAGTTTCGGTATTAAAAGTTATATTTAAAATGTTTTATAAACTCTGAAATTAGAATTCTATGGCTGAAGTGGTGACGCCGATGATAGAATTACTTACTAGCGTGTAAAGGACACGGTGTCAACTACATATTGCTCGCCCAAGGTCCTTTGCACTTATTGGCGACTTAAAAGTCAGTCAGTTTATTTGTAATTTTACACAGAGTGAGTTAGGTTACGAGGAGCATGTATTCGCGTACATGTCAACATTCGTGCCGCTGGATCTGTTAGTGAATGGAACTGTAATCTGGTGCGCTCGCGCAAATATTTAATGCGAAATTTGCAATTTACTATACGAGTAGTTTTATAGTATTCGTCCAGTGTTAAATTGTGGGTGCACTTATAGAAATTTTTGGTAAGGTTAACTTATTTTACTTTTTTATCAATATATTAGATAATTAGGTATATTTACTCATCATCAGCCTATCGCAGTCTACTGCTGGACATAGGCATCTCCTATAGCTCGCCATTAATTAAGTATATTTACTCGTTATCATACAAAGGTACGATTCCTGTTCTTAACCTTTGTTTACTAAACTTAGATATTTGGTTTTTTTTAATTTAAAGGTCGGCAATTGTTAATCAGGTTGAGTAATAGTAAGTTCATGAAAAAAAAGTAAGCTGGTTTTAGCTATGGTTTAAATTTTTTCAGAGTAACTTAACACACATTATATTTAAACAAAAGCTTAGTCATATTTTAAAAATAATTCCGATGTCGCATATACCTACCATGTATCGATCACAAGTAGCTCAATTTTTAACATAAACATCCTGGCGACATTAAATTGATGATGAACATCAAAGGTGCGACCACATTTAACGCATCAGTTGTCGGAGAGCTCTAAACTAAATGATGTTCGGCCCCTTTTGTTTTTTTTTTCCGGCAGGAAATCCCCTCGGATACCATACCTATCGGTGGCATGTAGTAGCCGGGGAACCAGGTATATACCCTAGAAAGGAAGTCCCTGGTGCCCCGACATACCTCGGGCCATCTACAACAACAGGTAGACGACCCCCCCCCCCCGTGTGGGAACCCCATGTTCCCTCTGCTCCCTGTAAGCGAGCGCGCTTTGCAACGCATTCGCCGCCACCCCGGGCCTGCTTCTGCTAGGGTGACAGATAGCCTCACCTGTTACCCCCAGGTCTGCGCTTATGGAAGACGGAGGTCGCTCTGCGACCTCCGGCGCCTGAGCGGTACCTGGCCCGTTTCCGGGCCTGGCGGGCCGGGAGAGTCCTAAACCTCTCCCGGTCCCGCTCCGCCGTCTCCTTCGCGAGCATAACTTGCGACGGAGTTCCACGCACGCAAGGAGACGGCAGAGTTCCACGCACTCTCGCTCCGCACCATAGCCGCAATCAGGCTATCGAGCGAGAGAACTCCCATTCCGATGGCCGCCACGAGGTCTTGCCTCTGCTCAATCCACGCCGGGCACTCTGCCAGCGTGTGGAGAGCCATGTCCACGGTCTGGCCATCGCAGTGGTGGCACTCAGGCGTTGGCTCCTTGCGGATCAGACACAGGTGATCCCCGAAACATCCTTTTCCAGTCATCACCTGCGTCAGTCGGTATGAGAGGGTCCCGTGACGCTTCTCGAGCCAATCCTCCATAACGGGTCTTACCGCCGCGATGACGGCGTGCCCGGCGCTCGGTGGCCCGAGTCGTTCCCTCCACTCCCCTATGATGACCTGGCGGAGTTGGGATTTCCGGTCATGGATTTCTCGAATCTCGGGACACCGACCCAACTCCCGCGCCTCCTTGCGCCACTGATACAGAGCCGCAAGGGCTCTCGCCTCCAGGTCCCACGGTGGAGTTCCGGCCAGTAGACTCGCCGCCTCAAAGGAGATCGTGCGGTACCTCCTTATGATCCTGATGGTCAGCACTCGCTGCGGTCGTCGCAGTATCGCGACGTTACTGGCCTTCAGGGCCCCCGCCCATACCGGGCATCCGTAAAGGGCCATGGACCGCACAACCCCCGAGTAGAGTCTCCTGCAGGAGTCATCGGGTCCGTTCATGGTGGGCAGCAGCCGCGCCAACGCCCGCGCTGCCCCAACCAACTTGGGGACCAGACCTCGGAAATGATATCCGAAGTCCCATCGGCCATCGAGTACGAGCCCCAGATACCTGATCGGATGTTCGGCCCCTACAAGCATTAGCTAGGGTGCAATAAGTAGTAAAGAGTAAAGCATATACCTAGTCCTACTTTTTGCAGAGATTTGACAAGACACCACGGTTTTCGAGGCTTACGATTATTCCGTAATGGGCGTATCTACCTTAGTCCCGAACTCCTGAACATAGATTAAATAAAGAAGTAAGGTGTTCTTTTATTCGATTATTTTATCGAACTTTACAAGTTATTACATAATAATGTGTTTTTATTATTTATGAATGTACCGAATATCAAAGTAGAGACTATTTCATGTTGTTTTTATGTATTTGACCGGAGAATCTGCAATGTGACCGTTTTAACATTCTTATTTAAAATGAAACGCGAACAATATTCTTTTTAAGTGTCAAAAGCAAAACATTTCTGCAGTTTTAATTCAAATTAATTCATTCGTATTTAAAGTACGCCAATACACTTAAGGAACATAGGCGAATAAAGTGCTCACATTTTGCTGACTATAATTTTAATCCCACTCACTTAATAGGGGGCAAGCCTGTTGCCGTCAACCGATCACTTCAGGAATTAATAATAATAATATTTCGGACATCTGACACACAACGTCATGTAGTTTCAAACTAGGCAGAACAGAAAGCTAAATTGACTGATAGTATATACACTTTTTTTTTTGTAAATACACACATATTATACATAGAAAACACCTAAACTCCGAAACAAATATTTGCAGATCATACAAACATTTGGCCGGGAATCGAACCCGAGACTTCAGATCAGCAGTCGCATACGCTACCACTACATCGCCGTGGCGGTCAAATTAGATGGGCTAATTGGAAGTTTAATATGAAATAAAACATTAGTAAGAGGCAGGGATAAAAATGGGTTGGTAGGAAAGGGATGTCGCTTATGCGGACGGATTGGGGAGTAAAGGAAAGGTTCAAGTAGGTCCCGGTCGCATAACTTTAACTCTAACGGGCTGATGCCGGGATTTCCGAATAACTTAATAAATAAATACACATGTAGTAAAATTAAGTTTTATTATTAAATTCGTGACCTGTGATCGGCATTCTAGTATAACCCATCGAAAAAAATATTTTTTGCTAACTAATCTGCAAACTCTGGCTGAAATTATCTCTACAATTATTCTACTAACTCGACGCGTAAAAATAATTTTGCCACAAGGACAAGATTGTTAAACAAAACGAAGTATCCATTTGCGGCAAGAATATCGAAAAATGAAATTTATGTAATAAAAAAAAATCTATACATATATACCAACACGTACGTAAAAAATCAACAATCTTATTAGGTTATTGTTTTAACTTCAAATAGTTTAATTTCAGCTTAACCTGTTTTGTAGCGCCCGTTCACGATTATAAATATAAGATGAATACACTAAATTTTGAAAATATGGATACTTTACGGTATTAATTTAAACATAGTAGTGTAGTGCTCAGTAGTTTTGTGGTTAGTTATGCTATTATGCGATGTATTTTATCGTCCTATTTAGAAATAACCTTGATCATAAATGAATTAATTATTATTTTATCAACGAACAATGGTAATAATACTGGTCTTCCCGATTATAATGTTTAGCACAAGGCTAGCATTTGTAGGTTATTGTTCTAAAAGTAGTTAGGAAAATAATAACCTGTCATTTGGCACGCGGTTGCGTCATTATCATTGTTTGATTTTTATAAATGAGCAATTAAAAATAGAGATCTAAAAAAATTCAACGTTCCACCAAAGTATGATTATCGTAAATCATGAAATATCGTAAATAATATATTTACGATATTTCATGATTTAATTAAGTCATTTAAAATATGTATATAAAGTGGTGTCCTGTTGGACTTAAAGTAATTTCTTGATCTACAAATCTCCTCCTCCAAATATTCGGATATTTTTGACAGTTCTAAGAAATTTCTTTAAAAATATTCTTGGCGCACTAAATAAAATTCTGGAAAAGGTAATAATCTAGACAATTATTCGGCACGTAAGTCTTTCTGAAACTAATTGTAATTTCAAGCTATTGTCATACATTTTATTTATTTATTAGATTTTAAACAAGTCAATGTCAATGTAATAATAAAACGTAACTACGTTCGTGTTCTGAATCTATTTGTTAGTGTCTCATTTATTTCTTTACATCAATCTGGTATTACATGCAAAACTAATTACTTTTCATGGTCCTTTGTAATATATTTTCAGAGGACGTTAAACGAAACAAAACAGAGAAACCCTATTTTGTTACAAAATAATTTCAACGCCGGTTACACAGTACTAATGCCAGATGTTCATAGGCGGCGGATGTCACTTACCATTAAATAACCTGACAGATCCTTTACCCCCATTCTCATAACTAAAGTGGGTTCTAGTGTACTGGATAGTTAGGTCTGTCAGATGCCATTGCTAAGATATCAAGCTTGTGTGTTTCTGTCTATTCCTCCAATACAGGCTCTTTTCTTTGAGTGATAACTATTAATAACTAGTGACATACTACGTTTGAAATAATAAAAAAAGATACATGTAATTAGCATACATACATATTTCCATATGAATATCGAATCACTTGAATCTGTGCTGAGAATTATTTAGCTACCTATACAATAATGCTTACTCGCAACCAAATAAATTCACACAAATCCTGCATTTTTTTTTAAAGACATCTCCCACACTAGGAATATATCCTGTGTCGCGGTCTACTTTACAAGCATATATGTACATATAACGCTGACACAAAGAATACCCAGATTCAGAATAACAATTTGTGGATCACGCAAAGTTTTAAAGGGGGTCTCAGTCGTGAATCTAGTCTTAAAGCTAATTTTAAGTAGAGATTTTATTATTGAACGTCACTTAAAACGAGATTCACCAATCCATACTCAAGTGAGTGATATCTTTTTTTAGAGCGATGTTTATGTCGAAATCTTTACTCAGGTATAGATTTTGACAGATGTGATCTTTGTTTATGTGAGCGGAAAGCGGAAAGCGGAAACTAATACGATTTCTAGGGCATTTTAGTTAAAATGAATGTGTTTTACGATGATTTGTTTGTGAAGAATTATGAAAGATTTACTTAACCTTATTTACGAAAGAATTACCTGTCATACATAATGAATTCACTTTAATTTAGCTTACTTTTTTTTTTATCTTTAAAAAAAGACAACTCCCGCACTTGCAACAAATTCCTGTGTCGCGGGGGACTTTACAAACAAACATGAAACGGACACAAAGGACACCTTGGATTAGAACAACAATTTATGGATCACACAAAGTGTTGTCCCATGTGGGGATCGAACCCACAACACTCGGTGCAGTAGGCAAGGTAACCCTAAAACTACTACGCCATACGTGAAGTCAAATATATAAAACTTGTTTACTATTCACTCTTTTAAATTTCTATAAGGGAATATTTCTTCGTCAAAAAGGGAAATACCGCAAATTGAACAAAGCAATAAGTACCTTAATATGCCTTTGTCTAGAATATGTGTAAAGTTACAGTTTAAATTAGGGTATATTAGTTCCTAATCTAATTGTCAAAGTTAAATTTGCATATTTTTAACAATAAATACTAAAAGAACATTTTGTCGTACATTGCTGACTGTTAAGTCCTATAATGAAATACAGAATATTGACACTCAGCAGAAACCTGTTGAAGTACAATTAATTACTTTATTTATACTACGTATTTAGTCATGGGTTATAAACTATGTAAATTAATTCGTAAACATTAATATGTATAAACATTACTTACCATACCTATTAAGGTACTCTATTTTATTGAATTGTTCACGCTACGTAATAAAAAAATAAAGTAAGTACACTTCTTGAATTATTATTCAAAGCATATCTTAAAAATTATTGCTTAAAGACAGGCTAAATTATCAAAAAATCATTAATATGATGAAATTCAGCCCCAACGCGGTCAAGATCTTAATTTAATGCACGGCAAATATACCATAAAACACTTAAATTCTCCAATTTTATATTAGTTTATTATTGTACAGAGACAGTATTCACGAAAATGAGAACATTAATTCCAAATTAATTATTATCAGGAAAGTGTTTTATATTCTGTATTCCATACAAAGTTAGGACGTTTTTTCAATATTTATCATACATATTTTTTTGAAAAAAGGTTATACGATAAACTTTAATCTATCTTTAAGCCAACAATTTGATAATTTTCTTTTCAATAATAATTTTTGCCAATATTTCAAGTAAAAATTTCGCTAGGTTAAATAATTTGACACATTACGTATGTCCGTCCGATCTCAAATCAGCTGTACTATGGTAAGCAGACTGGTGATAAACTTCTTTAAATAAATAAATTACACCTAAGCACAGAATTGAACCTTGAATATGGGTGGAATTGAACCCAGTCAGAATCACTAATCACTATACCAACAGGCCAGTCAAGTCACTTGAAACTTTCAAACCGTGTATGTAGCCTATATGTTAAATACTTGTTTTTGTTTTATTTACAAACGAGCGAGCAGTAAGTTTCTACCTTATTAAAATATTTTGCCCGGACGCGCCTAACACGCGTGGCGTAAAATAACCGTACCGTAATGTGCCGATATATCCTACGTTTTACCACTATAACTATGGTTCTAACTGAAGTTTTTACAATTATTACTATAAGAAAAATATTAAATATGACAGTTTTGAAAAAGGGCAATCTAATTACTTGCCTAAAACACGATCATCTTTGCCTTATATTTATTCGCCGAGTTGCGAACACTCATAAATTCATTGTATTATAGTCCATTGTTACATTTTAGTATAAACTCAATAATTGCCTGAGAACAAAGAATTAGTATTTTTAATGCGCAGAGAGCTATTAAAAAGACCATTATAAAATTATAATAAAATGTATAATAGCATCATCATCAGCCTATCGCATCCGCTGCTGGACATATGGTTTTTATTATATATGATATAATAAAGTAATATAACCATCATCATCATCATCAACAGCCTTTAACAATCCACTGCTGGACATAGGCCTCTCCTTAGAAAGGAGGTTTTGGCCTACTATACGTATAGTACTCTGTCAAGAATGTACCGGGAAAAGATCAATAATACACAAAATGTTTGTTATTCATCCAAATTTATTTTATCACCTTCAAAGTATGCTCTTTCAGAAACGATTACACTTACGCCAACGAATAATCCAACCATCAAAACATTTTTTAAACGCTGTTTACGGAATTGAGTTCAGTTCTCGCCGCGAATTCTCCTTTATGTACTCTACCGATTGAAAACGGGTTCCACGAAGTGGTAATTTGAGTTTAGGAAAAAGAAAGAAGTCGGCTGGAGCCATATCTCGCGAATATGGTGGTTGTTCGATGGTATTTGTTGTTTTTGGTCAAAAATTCGTTCACAATGATTGCCTTGTGCGAAGGCGCACTATCGTGGTGCAAAATCCAAGAATTTTCTTTCTAAAAATCTGGCCTTTGTCGTCGAATTTGCTCTCTTAAATGCCGCATAATGCTCAAATAATATTCTTTATTTACCGTTTGACCTTCCGGCAAGAATTCCGAGTGCACATAGTGCAATAGTCAAAGAGAACAGTCAACATGATTTGGCTTCGGTTCTGTTGGAAGGCGCCACTCCAAAGCTTGTTGACTACTTTGCATGTCAAACTCTTAAACCCACGTCTCGTCACCAGTAACAATTCGTTTCATGAATGTTGGGTCGGAATTGACTCGTTCTAGCATGTCCTCAGCGACTTTCATGCGATTGAGTTTTTTGGAGAATTTCAGGTCTTTTGAGACTAGCCAAGCGGTAACACGTTTCATACCCAAATGATTAGTTAAAATGGTACAGATCGACTCGTAAATTACAGAAAGTTCGGCTCTCTCAAAGTAGAATGATGATTTTCAGTCACTATTTCCTTCACTTTTATGTTAACTTCAGTTGCAGACGTTGAGCGCCTACCAGAGCGAGGCAAATCTTCCATCACATCTCGACCGGTTTTATACGCTTTATACCACTCATAAGCACGTGTTTTTGATAAAGTCGATTCACCGTAAGCCTTCTGTAACATTTTCAGTGACTCCGAACACGAAATTCCATTGGCGTTGCAAAATTTAAGACAAACTCTTTGTTCGATATTTTTGTCCAATATGAAATTCGCAATACACACTAGATATGATAGAACTAAAAACAGCACTGTATTTAATATAAATAACAGATACATGGAGGAACATGGAGAACAGTTGTGCCAATCTAACATCAACTAAAAAAACAAAAAAAAAACAATTTGGAACCATAAACAAATCATCCATTCCCGATACTTTTTTGATTGAATGTACCACACTGGCCAGACGGGTTGGTATAGGGTTTGTGTCCTGCCGTTGGCCAGCCGCGAGGGGGCGGCGTCCGCGTGTGCCGGACGTCGCCTAAAGAGAGGAACATCTACATCGAGACGGAGCCCGCACCAGGAGCGGGCTGGCGCTAGGAGGGGTCCGGAGGTCCTAATAACAGCAGTTCCCGGATCCCTCCTATTATAGGCGCAGAGTGGCACACCGTGTGGTTTTAGTCGGTCCAATTCCGACACACCACCCCGCCGTAAACCCCGGTGGGGTGACGGCCCGAGGGGGTTTCCACACGTTAAAAAAAAAAAAATTGGGTTTGTGTCAAGTTTTCCTTTTCTTTTCAGTATTGTTGTCCTGCGTAGTTTGCTCCCTTAGTCGGGTCTTACGACACCCACGGGATGATTGGGGTGGTGACAATCCGTATTCTTAATCCGTCACCACACGGACAACCACACACTACAATATCCTATAATAAATATATTATAATAATATTACTGCGAGGACTATTCCTATGTAAAAAAAAAAAACAGTGGCACTCCGGTAGTGCCGACAGAAGTGAAAACAAAATTCACCCACCACCCCACGCGCTAAAAAGTTTTCACTTCAACAGAGGTGTCGGTAACGGTAACAGTGTCGCGAGTTCAATGGTTTCCTCCCATAAAATACATTATTTTGTTTGTTGTTCAAAAATGCCCAACGCGCCTAAGGAAGTTTTCACTATAGAAACAGTGGCACTCCGGGAGTGCCAACAGAAATGTAAGAAGAAGAGTATTTGTCTTACCTTTATGCGACTACGTAAATGAGAAACAAGCTTTTTCTTTAGTGTGTTTTGGAATGGTCACAACTTTAATTACAACATGGGTATGATTATCGCTCTAATTTCTTCTGCTAATTTGTAGTCGTGCAAAACTTTTAATGTCGAAATTATCAAGATTGATCTTATACTATAGCTGAATAGTAGAATACAAGATTACTTATAATGGATTGTTATTAATATCGCTATACTAGCGAAACCAAAGAAGAAACGAGAGCTTTGTTTTAAATTATGATAGTTATGTACTATTGATAACCTTTATTAGTAGTATCAGGAAGGTGCCTATAATGCGATCTTAATAAGAGATAGGTAAATGGCGGTCGAAGCCATACGCGGTTACCGCACCGTTTTCTACGGAGGTGGCGTGCGCGTTGGCCGGAACTCCCCCGTGGGATTTGGAGGCGGAAGTGCTCGCCGAAGTTTATCGGCGAGTGGCTGACTTCCGGGCGGAGAGCGGATTTCGCCCTCCGCCCGAGGATGTGCGCGAGTGGCGCGAAGCCGCTCGCCGAGCCACGATGGCTCGTTGGTCGTTCCGGCTGGAGACTCCACGCGCTGGCTTCGCCGCCGTGGAGGCTCTCCAGCCGGTCATCGCCGAGTGGGCAGGGCGGCAGCACGGGACCCTTTCCTTCCGACTGACGCAGGTGCTTTCCGGGCACGGTTGCTTCGGAAAGTACCTGCACACGGTCGCTAGGAGGGAACTGAGTCCCGCCTGCCACCACTGCGACTGCAGTGAGGACTCGGCCCAGCACACGCTGGCGGTCTGCCCCGCATGGGCGGCGCAGCGCCGGGCCCTCACTGCAGTCATCGGAGTGGATCTCTCGCTACCGGCCGTAGTACGCTCCATGGCCGGTAGCGACAGTTGTTTTACCGCGGTCGCAACCTTCTGCGAGGTAGTAATCTCGCGGAAGGAGGCGGCGGAAAGGGCCCGGGAGGACGACCTCCACTCGGACCCGATCCGCCGCCGGCGAACCGGGCGGCGGAGGCCCGCCTACCACAGCCTCATGCCGCCCTGAGTGTGGCCGCGGGTGGACGGGGTGGGTTTCCCCTCCACCCGCATTAGTTGGCCAGCCGCGAGGGGGCGGCGTCCGCGTGTGCCGGACGTCGCCTAAAGAGAGGAACATCTACATCGAGACGGAGCCCGCACCAGGAGCGGGCTGGCGCTAGGAGGGGTCCGGATGTCTTAACAACAGCTGTTCCCGGATCCCTCCTGTTACAGGCGCAGAGTGGCACACCGTGTGGTTTTAGTCGGTCCGAGTCCGACACACCACCCCGCCGCAAACCCCGGAGGGGTGACGGTCCGAGGGGATTTCCACACGTTAAAAAAAAAAAAAAAAAAAAAAAAAAAAAAAAAAAAAAAAAAAAAAAAGGGTTTGTGTCCTGCCGTTGGCCAGCCGCGAGGGGGCGGCGTCCGCGTGTGCCGGACGTCGCCTAAAGAGAGGAACATCTACATCGAGACGGAGCCCGCACCAGGAGCGGGCTGGCGCTAGGAGGGGTCCGGAGGTCCTAATAACAGCAGTTCCCGGATCCCTCCTATTATAGGCGCAGAGTGGCACACCGTGTGGTTTTAGTCGGTCCAATTCCGACACACCACCCCGCCGTAAACCCCGGTGGGGTGACGGCCCGAGGGGGTTTCCACACGTTAAAAAAAAAAAAATTGGGTTTGTGTCAAGTTTTCCTTTTCTTTTCAGTATTGTTGTCCTGCGTAGTTTGCTCCCTTAGTCGGGTCTTACGACACCCACGGGATGATTGGGGTGGTGACAATCCGTATTCTTAATCCGTCACCACACGGACAACCACACACTACAATATCCTATAATAAATATATTATAATAATATTACTGCGAGGACTATTCCTATGTAAAAAAAAAAACAGTGGCACTCCGGTAGTGCCGACAGAAGTGAAAACAAAATTCACCCACCACCCCACGCGCTAAAAGTTTTCACTTCAACAGAGGTGTCGGTAACGGTAACAGTGTCGCGAGTTCAATGGTTTCCTCCCATAAAATACATTATTTTGTTTGTTGTTCAAAAATGCCCAACGCGCCTAAGGAAGTTTTCACTATAGAAACAGTGGCACTCCGGGAGTGCCAACAGAAATGTAAGAAGAAGAGTATTTGTCTTACCTTTATGCGACTACGTAAATGAGAAACAAGCTTTTTCTTTAGTGTGTTTTGGAATGGTCACAACTTTAATTACAACATGGGTATGATTATCGCTCTAATTTCTTCTGCTAATTTGTAGTCGTGCAAAACTTTTAATGTCGAAATTATCAAGATTGATCTTATACTATAGCTGAATAGTAGAATACAAGATTACTTATAATGGATTGTTATTAATATCGCTATACTAGCGAAACCAAAGAAGAAACGAGAGCTTTGTTTTAAATTATGATAGTTATGTACTATTGATAACCTTTATTAGTAGTATCAGGAAGGTGCCTATAATGCGATCTTAATAAGAGATAGGTAGCCTTCGTATATGCATATTTATGTGCATATCTAACAATTGACTGCACGGATGGCGTTGTGGTTTATGCTATGAGTCGATTCCCACCTGACACGACACTTTGTGTCATCCACAAATTGTTGTTCTGAGTCTGGATGTTCTTTGTGTCCGTTTCATATGTTTGTAAAGTCCCAAGCGTCACAGGATATATTCCTAATTTGAGTTGTTTTTAAAAAAAATATTTTTTTTAAAATGACAGTTTAATGACAAACAGCACGATGGATTATTCTTTTGAGCTTACCCTCTTTGATAAACTATCCTGGTAATTAAATATTGTGTATTATTTAAATAATGAATTGTGGATTAGGTAGTTGGTGTTTTATTTATCTTCTTTATTTCTGAACATCTGATGACTGACTGATGTTGGATTAAAATTATGTACACACTTCACATATTTATTTCTTAGGTTTTTATGTTTTAGTTACTATTTAATATTATATATTCACATTGTGATGCCTACAAATTATAAGTAGTGTGCATATCATAAAAATGTTTCCAGAAACTAAACCAAGGTTCTTAGTTAAAACCGAATAGCTGTATGCCCATGAACATTGTATGGGTTCAGAGCTGCCTATATCACAACATAGCATTTTACAAAATTAGATATTTAAGCAGGGCGAGAACTCGGTCGGGCTGTGCTGCTGCAGCTGTTTTACGTACTAAGCTAGCTTGATACTTTTTCTAAAATAATTGGTTTTACTTCCTGTTAAGTTGTGAAAATATGTAGTTTTGTATCTATAAGAACATTGACTAGGGTTAAGTAATTTTTTTCAGCGGTTTATGCTTTTGTTTGTGATTTTTAATAGATAATCAACATAAAAATCAAAATTTCGAGGCTGGTATGACGTTATTACTGTTAAGTACACAAGAATTTGTTGATATTTAATATTTTTTCCCAAAAAATAATGCCAATCTCGACCGTTTATGTAAAATTACAGCTGAAATGTTATACGTTTTCCTCGTACTGGTTGTTCTTGAAACATCTATACCTGTTTTAAATAAAAACGTGCTAAAAAGTGTTATTGCCAATCATAAGCAGCCTATACGGCACTTCTGCATTGACTTATTGTAAAATATGTAAAATAAAAATATTTGTCTTTTTTGCTACACATTTTTATATTCGGTGTGTATTGACGAGCAAAATGCTCAAAAAAGCAGGTGCAATGTTTGTCGCTAACGTTTTTTTTTTCATATTTGTCATTACATATATGCTCATCGGTTTATCGATAATAGCACACCCTGAACACACACTTTGAATTATTTGAGCTACCCAGATATATTTTTCTAGATCAAAGAGAAGTAACTTAGGCCAAAGCTAACATTATGTCTCATCAAATTATATACATAGTTCAAGTAATATTACTTACAAAAGTGATAACTTACAAAGGCGTGTTGTAAAGTAGTGGATTTTAATTTGTTCGGTATCAAACAATTGTTGTAAGCGGAAGGAACAGGAAGGGCTTATCGGTCGATAGAGGTCGGGGGAAAGAGAGTGAACAATATAATTTAAAGTTATGTATAATAAACATGTTTTAAAATAATAAATGTTTTGATTATACCGAATCAGACTTTTATGAACCAGCTATAATTAAATGCTCTTAATGTAGAGGTAAACAGTCAGTTAGTTTTAGGTTTATAGGGTTAACCTAGACAGATTGGTAGGTATAGTGTATCAAGGAAAAGTTATTAATGTAGGAACTTTTTTTTTGTTTTTATGGTATAAGGGGGCGAACTTCCTGATAATTCGAATTACTAATTTTTTATTATTCTAAATTGATTTAAAGCTAGTTGCATTTCTACAGATGCCGTTATGATGATGTTATTAAAAGTTTCACATATACAGAAAAAAAAGCTCGCAGTAAAACTGTTATGCGGATAATGATAAGATCCAGGTTGGTCCAACATCTCACTACTTTACAATTTGGTCTGTAACAGAGGGATAGAGGTTAGGTATTGCTTTTATTAATACCACTATACTATAGCACAGCTACAGTTTTAGTCTACATTCTCTGTTAAGGTCATTGACAGATCTACTTTTTAATTTCGTTTCATGATATAGGAGTCAATCGAGCAGACGAGTCACCTGGTGGTGAGCCTACCACCGTCCGTGGACACCTACAACTCAGAGAGTCCGGGAGTCATAGCAGTTTATGATTTATCATTTAATTAGTTGTAAAACGGACATTCAACAGTATTTAAATGTGACTCTTTGGAAAACAGCTGTTCCATTGTAAGCAATCCTGTTTTTCAATGGATCTGTTTAGAGCACGAAAAAAAGAACAATAAAGAAATTTTTTAAACAACTATAAGTATATTCATATCAAACCAGCTGTCATATGTAAAAATCGATATCATTATTGATATGACGTTTTACAGCTGTTTACCAAACGGTGTCTGTTACAATGTTACCTTTTCATAATTGCCATTTAATTTTATTTCATAATAGCTTTTGCCCGCTGCTCCGCCTGTGTGTATGTCGGTTATCGCGGTGAAAAGTAATCTTAACTAATAAGAGGAAGAAGACAAAGACCAAATATCATCTAAAGCGGTTCAGCGGTTATGGATTTCCCAGACAGACAGACACACTTTCGCATTTATAACTAGCTTCTGCCCGCGACTTCGTCCGCGTTAAATTAGGATTATGTGCAGAGAAAAATGAAACAGAACAAAAAAGGAAATAATTTGCTGTGTACTACTTTTCCTAGGTCCCATCTACATTTTTAGCTAAATTCATCAGAATTGGTTCTGCGGTATACGTGGTAGGTACACGATCTGGGTGTATCACAACCTTGTAATTATCGCTAGTCACTCTATCTTTAGCTACCTATTTTACTTATTGTATTTTTTACTGTATTTCTTTCTACACCTTGTACGTACTCAGAATGCCAATTGACTCATGCTTCCTCATCCCCATGAATTAAACTTGCAATAATTTTGGTTGCATATTAGTAGCAGGAAGCAAAGCAATTGTGTGGTATAATTACCCTTGGATTGTGAAAGTCGGACAAAATCATAGCCTTGATACAATGTTATCCACCCCAAAAGATATCATATGGAAGCATGTATTGTAGTTCCTTATGTTTTTTAGATAACACCTGGTTTGATAAGAGAGAAGTTATGTAAGAGGTTCAAATAGCTTGTCTATTGAAGGAAGGGTTACTTTCCCACCCGATCCTATGTTCCTGCTGCTCCTTCTTTCCATTTAAGAGCACCGCAAAAGCTAGATTCTTTGTCCGTCGCTTCTATTTTTATAAGCTTGTGGTTTTCATAATCAAGAGTCTCGTCGTACTCAAATGCAGATTTATCGAAAACACTCCACGTGTTTCTTGTGAAAATTTGACGTCGTTGTTGTGCCCTTTCAGCAACAGCGCGTCTGCGAGATTCTGCTGTTGCAACGGTTTTTTGTAGATCTTTGGGACGCATTGTATGTCACTTGCTGAAGACTGGGCGTCTTCAGCAAGTGACATACACTACTTGGGACTGTTCTGGTGTCTCAGCAATACATTGAGATGCTAAATATTCCGCATGCTGTTGACGCCGAGCTTAGGACTGTGCTGGTGCCATCAAATCTTTGGGATGCCAGATATTGAGCGTTCTGTTGACGCCGAGCATATGGGATTGTTCTGGTGTCTCAGCAACCCACTTGGATGCCAGATATTCAGCATATAGTTAATGCCCATCTTGGGACTGTTTTGGTGACTGATGAGTCGTTGGGGTACCAGATATTCCGCATGCTCTTGACGCCAAGTTTCGGACTGCTCTGGTAACTCAGCAGTTCTGAGTGCTGCCTCACGCATCGCCTGTTCAAACCTTCGCAATTCAGCTTGTGGAAACATCTCGTCATATCTAGCAACTTTTTTTAGGTCGAGCTTTATTAGAGCTTCGGGAAAAATTACTTATGCTTTCGCGGCATAATTTTTAATATAGTTGCTTTTTCTACACCACCAAAAAATCTAGTTCCCCAGCTATTATTATTTTATACTCAAAAAATACAATACCAGCCTATCTAACTAACCACAAAAAACCCTCTAACCTTTCCTAACCTATCACAATACATAAAGTGCGCTTTTAACAAATCGCTAGTCCCTGGAAAAATTGCAAAACGGACACAACCATCAACGACGTCTGCCCTAACGCGTCTGCCTGTGTTCGGGTTGGTCGCACATTCGGCGATAACCGAATTCTTCCCCTACAACTCCCGTCGCCGCTTATAAATTATAGCCTATATCCTATTTTGATGTATAAGCTATATTACTGTAAAGTTTAATTAAAATCCATTATGTAGCTTTTGCGTGTAAAGAGTAACACACATCCATACAAATTTTTGCGTTTTTAATATTATTGTGATATTAGTATGGATTTAATAGAAACCAGCTGCAATAATGGCAGTTGCTTTTAAAAACATATTTGAAGGTCATCTGAAACGTTTAAGTCGTGACAATAAACTCCAGCGCATACACCAATTAAGTTACTGTAATTAAAAATTACGAATAAATTATTGAAATACATGAGTTGCAGATTTCATTGAATAATTGCGTTATGTTTAATAATTTTGTCTAGTCTTAAGGGTTCCGTTCCTCAAATACAAAAAAAAAACATTGATCACATTGTGTTTTGTAAAACGTAAGGAAATATTTCCAAGTATGCATTGTTGCGGTCCCTTAAAGGTGCAAAAAAATTCAAACTTCTTAGCCAACCCAATCAAAGATTTAAGATCAAGAGGCTTAGATTTTAATAGCTTTGAACATTTCATACATTGTTTATTATGGGCTGTAGTAAAAGTCCATTGAAGCTTAATAGCTTAGCTTAATAAGAAGCTTAGTAGAAAAATTGTGATCTCTTGTGAATTCATAAGAGGTCCATTATTAAAATCGTCAGTCGGCTTTCTTTAATCGTACATAGCTATTTAAGCTAGTTCTTTATTAAAATTAAATAACATCTATATTTCGTATATAAATAATTATTGCAAATAAATACTTACGCAAAACGATAAGAAATAACTCGTACTAAACTACAAATCGTCTTCAATACGAGCATTGAAATTGGTTCAATGAAATTTGAACACGATTTTCGCTATACTTACTGAGAGTATTGAATGCCTGCTTTTGAGATACAGAATAGGTGCTTATATGTAGGTACTTTTTGTGTTAAAAATGCTATTGGAACCGATTCAATTTATTCGCGGTATAAACTTTTATAAGAATTTATTTGGCTGTATTTTATTAAATACGAGGTCAATATTGGGCTGAACCTCTGTTGAAGCAAATAACTTTAACAGTATAAAGCCAAGCATGGCCAAGCATCAGTGAAGTTATTAACTTTTTTTAAATTAAATTAAATGTTAAAGTGCCATATCGTGATAGAATTGCATGAAATGTTTTATCTATTGTGATCAGTCTCTTTGCTAAAGTATCACACAATAAGCTGTACTCGATGCCACTCACTCAGCAAGTTTTTTGAGCAATACGAAAAATTGCACGGCAATTCTCATCTAGTAGTCTTCTACAAAGCTTAATTTAGAATTCATTATTCTACTAAGTATTCTAACTTTATATATATATTATTGTAGCAATAGTTAATATTTCGGGATCTTGATTTTTAGAAATGTATAGCTCTTTAATTCCCAATTACGAGTAAGTGTAAAGATTCACTCATCTTAACCGCTCATAACAGCTTACTTACACAAGCGAGGTAGAACTACTTTAACTGGCAGTGAAATCCTTAAACTACCAAAAACTAAGCCTAAGCGGATCGTCTTCATAGAGCTCAACTGCTTTCAATTTGTTTCAGACATGTTATCTTCCTAAGTAGTAGAAATAGCGACTTTTAATTGAGCCAGCTATTGACGTCGCAATAATGAAATTGGAGAGAACGGATATACGGAACGTTATCCAGAAAACCAAATTTAGCCTCTGGATTTTTTTAGCTTCGTCGTTTTTTAGTTTCCCTTATTGATTACGCACAAACTGAATTTAATTCCGTTCATCTCGTTTTAATAGTGAAACATTACGTTATATGTATATTAGAAATGTATGTACTCCTATCACAGACTTCAATCTGTAAAAAACGTTTAGCCCTTTCAGAAATTATGTTTTTTTGCTTATTGAAGCAGCGCAAACCTGTCGTTTCTGAGTCCTGATAACGTTGACTGATCGGATGCTGGACGGGTGGAATAGATGAGAGAAATACGTGCTACGTCCGAAACTCAGCGTGATGAATCGGCGCCTTGTAATCGTTGGACTAACACGGGTCTTGTAATTTGTTAAGGGAAAGTTCATTGGGTCTTGGGACCCTTGCAGATGTGCACTATCATCTATTGTAAACGAATACGCGACATGTTTATTTATGTTCCGATAAATTAACTTGACTTTTAGAGGTACGGGTAAAGAAGAAAAAAAATGTATCGATATAATCTATATCTGACAAGGGCGCTTTAATTTTTTGGTATCATAATAATGTTATACTTTAATAGAAGTATAAATTGTAATAACTCAGCAATTACTTTTTTCTTGTTCTAATTTCGGTTGTTAATGGTCATAAAAACCTCAGTTAGAAACTCATATATGAAGAATTGAGTCAACTATACTGCCTATTCTCTATTGATCTGTAATCTCGTAGTTTGAGCTTGACTACTAAAACTATCACTAGGTTTGTATATGTTGTCCCCTTCAACTTTGAGTTCATTCAACATGAGAGGGTCCAAACTAGCATGATCATGATTACTGAACGACTTACAGAAAGAGACATTCAGTGGCTATGAACGATTTTTTTTAATGATGAAACCAAAAGTAGCTTTGTCTACGATACCACGAAACTAAAACGAATCCATCTAACACCGAAATGAATCTATGAATAAAGGTTCTTCAAACAATAAGGTTCAAAACGATGATATACTCTTTTTGGGTCTAGAACTTCTATTTCGCTTTTCTGATTTTATAATTTAGTTTTGTTTCTCAGTTTACCGTCAAATAATTGATATGCATAAAAAATTGAATAGATAGGTATATTCACATTTGCCGTGACGAGCAACGTAGAGTAAATCTGCTGGGTTGTATTAATGACGAGATCGTGCCATGCCAGCGACTTGGAAAATATATAGTTCAAATCTCGTAATTAAAAAATTCTAAATTTGAAAGATTTTATTTGGGTGTTTTGTGAGTTACGCTATATTATCTTCACCCGTTGTAAAGCGATCCCAATAATTATTTTTTGTTGACCTTTAATTTACAAAGTATTAACATTTCACTGATTTACCTAAGCGCAAAAAATTTGGAATATTCATCAAATTTAAATATATATATGGAAAAAATAATTAATGGATGTAAAGTAATTACAGGTCCCAGAGGTAGAATGTTTTAACACGTGAACTTCACGTCGGTAAGCGTTCTTAAAGAAGTTTTCGTACAACATGTTGTGCACTTGACAACTGAAAATAATTTGCCTTCAATATTCAATAGCGCTACTAAATTAACTTCAAAATCTGACTGACTGACTGCAGTCATATGTATTTTATCTACATAATTATTTATCGACCGACCATTATATACGTAGGTAAAAGGCCTCTAAAAGATAAAACTAATAAGTTCAATATTTTTTTACGAAACCCGTTATAAATAGATAAAGTAAAAACTCATATTTAGTTCAATGACGGAAAACGAACAAATTGTATATTATAAACTTGTTTTCTATTTTGTCCCTATACGAGTCAAGACTGTACCTACTTTTCAAATATCACAATAATTGTATAAGATGATATATGGCACAGAAATGAGTTAGAGTACATGGAGCAGGTATCATGTTCTTCCCATGGGAATTTTTATTGGATTATCGCGTCTCTAAACATCCACCATCATTCGTCATGTCGTGTCGTGTGCGACGTGACGTAGTTGGCCGGATTCCACCGACTGGGGTTGCACAATAGTCTTATCTTAGACTACCTCTTAATAAAAAAAATAGTACAATTGTATACAAATGGCTAATTGAGCATGTAAATAAATGCCAAGAATTTACATATTTTTTTTTTAGTTTAGTGCTTAAGTCGGAATACATTATGTAGTTTTGTTCTGCTATAGTGACTTACAGTCGTTTTTGAAATCCAGGATTATTGTTGTAAATCTGACGGACTTTCAGTCAGATAGTCATTTCCAATGACTGCGTGTCTTATTAGTGACCTTAATGTATTAGAATAACTCACTAATAAATGTCGGTATATTATTATGTATATAAACAGGAATTACCTTTGAATTGCCTAAGATTTCAACCAGGTTGCATTGGCAATGATCACACACTAATTGGCTCAGTAGTGCACGCCCGGCGTGCGTTGTCAAAATCGTGAGTCAGAAGGCTTTTCATCTATCCGCATATTTTCAATATATTTTTCATCGCTAGATTCCATAAGTAAAAGTTTAAATTTAGTATTTTAGGTAGTTTTTGTTCACATGTTTCCATAGTTTTATTTTAAGTTGCATAATGCTTGCCACAGTTGAACGCCGTATTACTTGCAAGTTAGCACTAACGAACCCAACATATACCAACGTAAGTAGATTTTTACTTTAAGTCAATATATATTTTATGTTAGCGTGTATTAGATATAAGATTATACTATGATGGTCTCATTTGTTGTTCATTATACTGGACCCCTTAATTGTTTTTTATCGACAAAAATACAAATACATCATCCACTGGCTTTGAATTTATAAACAAGATAGAATATTCTTTATTGGACACCATATACCTATAAATAAAATAGACATTAAATTTAATGTAAATGTTAGGTGCAGTGGACGGTCTTATCGCTGATAGCGAGCTCTAACAGACAACATTTGGATGGTTTTATTACCAGGAGTAAATGGTAGTGGATGCCCTTTGTAATTTTTTTTACTAGTATCTATGTTTGCTGTGCTTACTGTTTTTACTAATTGAGAAGTAAATATTCATTATAGATAGATATCGCCTATTGATCGATGGTCGACCGTAATCCCTGAAGTTACATGTTTTTGTTTTGTGTTGTTAACCTACTTGTAATTATAAATTGAACCAACATTATACATTGGACAGGTTGTAACTTATTGTAGCGACAATTTGTTTTAATTCCTTACACATATAGTTAAAAAAGATAATCGTTTTAAAGTTCACTTCAAACAAACAAACAAATTCGTCTATTCGTGTAATTTGCTTAATGTAAAATATTATATAGAAGATAGTTTAATAATATATTAAAGAAATATATTTTTAGATGAAAGATCCATCTAAGATGAAAAGAGCCATCTAAATAAGAATACGATCACGTAAACATACATAAACAAGAATATTTTCATGAAATAAAACGAACGTTTTGCTACCGTACGTAATTATACTTAATACTTGGATAGCGTATACGACATGTTATCTAACACCTTACACTTGGTATTTCAATATAGCCAATAATAGCTTACCGTAGCGACATACAATTTAATTACAAACTGTAACAATATGTGTACAATATAACAATTGAAAACGTACTGTAGACTACACCATTGTCATTTTTATACAATTAAGTTTGCAAACAAGAACAGGTCCCTCCTTAATTGGAAGCGGTTACTCTCGCTGCTTCCTGTGTGTTGTGGGTTCGATCCCCACATGGGAAAACACTTTGTGTTATCCATAAATTGTTGTTTTGAGTCTGGGTGTTCTTTGTGTCCATTTCACAAACATCTGTGAACTCCCCTGCGACACTGGAGGTATTCCTAGTGCGGGCGTTGCTCAAAAAAAATAAAGAAAAAAGTTACATTAAAATAAATAAGCTTAATGCAAAATTGGAAAGGAAGAGTTTTTCTGATCTAAACTTATGAGTAATTTCTGTTTTATCTGTTGGCCTACATATAAGTTAGTGTCCCTTATATGCATGTTTTTTTTATTTTTTAAGATATTTATTTTTAAACCAGCTGGACTTACTTAAATGCAACAAATTATCTTCCTACGTCAAGATTTTGAAAATTGCTGTTTTTAACCCTTTCCGTTATGTAGCTAAAATCAATTGAAATATTTATTAAAAGAAGATAAAATTACAGATCAGGCGGGATATTTTCTTTTGTGGGTCTCTTTTTTACAATCTGGATACAGATTTATATGCTTCTGACACAGCGTAGCAAAAATTGCTTTTGCTTTTCCTTTGCAGTGATCAAACCATGAAAATCTTGCATAAGTTTTACAGCTCTTTCAACTGTATCATTAACTGCCCTTAAAGAAAACACTTTTCTTTTTGCCTCTAAATAGGCAACATCTTCATCAACGTCTCTGGCAACGTCTCTGGAGGAAATTCTTATAAATTTTCAATCGAGAAAATAAATTTGTTCTCTTTCAATTTGTGCCTTTTCTCCAAATTAAATTAGAAATGGCAAGCGTTCTTCTTTAGAACTTCAAGTTCAGGTAATAATTTCCCAACCCAGTGAACGGTCACCATTTCAGGCATATTATTCTGAAAAACTGATTTTAAAGATTCCGCTCTCTCTTTTCGACTTTGTGTGCGAATGCGTTGAATGGACTATTTGTTTATCGCAAAATCATCACAGCTAAGATCTAGTGCTTCTACTACAGCTTGAAGTATATAGACAGAATCCCTTATTCTTCATTGACATCTATCTAAAGCTGCAACTAACTTAGGCTTGATAAGTAATATTTCCTTCCTCTTCTTGTAGTAGTTTCAGAACTTACCATTTGAGAGGTGGATGGCAAGAGTTCCTCAGGGCTTTCATGCTAGTAAGTTGATCGTAATGTCCTTGCATTTGTATAGAATTTTGCGTACTAAGAAATGACGATAAACCTCCGAATACATTTGATTATATCTTTTTTCTCTTCATTTAATTTTCTTTGTCTTGCCCTTTCTTCTTTTTCGACTAATTCCTTCTTATATTTTTACAAAAACAAAGACGGGTTGTCTTTATTTTTGTAAAAATATTTTGTCTTCTTCAATTTTCATCCATTCCAAAGCATCAGCTATATCATATAAATTGTTTTAAAGTCCTCCTCACGGCGCTTGTAAATATCCGATCATGGTAAAGTTCCACAAGCTTCTTTTACACAGCTAGTGATAGCTGTGGTAGGGACTCTAGCTTTTTTCCCAAAATATATTAAATTCCCGAATGACGAGATAATTCAACTTCGCGAATGTTAAAAAAAAGCACTGCAAGAACTTGCCGATTAGACGGTAACTTTGCGCCTGTCCTTTGATAATTTACGTCACCAACTTAGAAAATACATTTTTTATTGCTTCTTAATTTCACTGTCGTCTTTTAAATGTAAAACAATACGTGTTAATCGCAAGAATAACTGAGAACAAATGACAAATACCGCGAATACGCGCAACATTCTTTTTTTTTTTTTTACAAAAGACAGCTCAAGTGTTTTAAATATAAATGAACAAAACTAAGACCTATGCATTAGAAATTTAAAACTTCGAAAAATAAGGGACACGCTACTATAAGTGTTATCAGCATATGCATATGAACAATAGATAAAAAATATTATATATTTAGTACAGATAGGTATATAAAGCGAACTAAAAGCATAATATAGGATTTTTTTTTATTCTGGTAAGAGTAGACTAAAATTCATGGTATGTGTCCGTATTCATTTGTATGGTAAGGCCATTTTATTCCACGTTTACAGCATTTTACCCCCTTTGATTTTTTTTTTTCTGTGCGGAAATCCCCTCGGATACCACTTACCGGTGGCAATGTCGGACTCGAAATGACTAAAACCGCACGCCGTCTCAGGTACCAGTGGTCGGGGAACCAGGTGTACCCTAGAAAGGAAATCCCTGGTGCACAGCATTTTACCGCTTCCGATTAATAACCGTTTATAAAGTTATTCAACTATTATACTTTACGTTGTCCGCCTATTAGGTAATAACAAAAACATTAAGTTACGTTCAGAATTGAATGTAACGCAAATTTATTTCAGATATCGAATACCTACGAGGAAGTATGATTCAAGGCTGAACCCATGATTTGTTATTCGCAATCAATTTTTAATTTTATCTTCATAAATGCAGAACTTCAGCAAAAAAAAAATGACTCTTCAAGTGATTAATTCGCCTAGCGTGTATTCGACTTGCGTCATTAGGGATAATGAGATGCTTATATAAATAATGCTACCATTACATACCAAACATCCTGTATTTTCTAAAATTGCCTATTATGTACTGTACATACGTAAAGATAACGATTCGATCACATTCGACATAAAACCAACAATGTCAAAGATGTACAACAAACACAAGGGTCTGGAAATCCTCATTCCAATTTAGCCCAATAATTGGTTAGACCCACCTGGCTTGGAACAAAGCGCAGAGGCGACATTGTTTCAAGAAGGTTTATTGGCAACTCATACCATCGCAAATTAACACAGCCGACCTCAATATTATCGGGGAACATGCCCTTACGTAACACCTTACGTCCGAACGCACTATACACTAATAGCTAATTTTCTTCCAGTACTTATTACTCGAGAGGTAAATTGAAAGTAATAGAATTTCTTCCGTCCTTCTTGGTCGTGAAACGTACACGGACAAAGTGGGAAAGTCTGCATACCTATTAAATATTCTGTACAAAGTTTGATTTTCTTGAGTTTTGTTTTATTTAAATCAAGATCTTTATACGAATAATATCGTAGTATATTTATTGTATGTGCAATCAAATAAATACAAATAACATTATTGTGCAATGTTGGTGATTGTTTTTATTTTCGTAATTGTCCTTTATGGCTGGTCCTTTCCTCATCTTTGACACAAACCGTTCTAATCATCTCAGTTATCTTTAGTTGCCATGTATGTATAGAATATAAAATTTTAACAATAGGTAACCCGACTAAAGACTTGTAACTCTTCCATACTTGCGAATTATATTTTGTCCTTTGTTTTTCGGCTGCCATGTTTAGAGGCCAGCCTTTATTAGGAGATTGAAAGTGTGCGACACAAAGGGTCTTAAATTAAATCAACTACCCCAATATTCCCTACAGGAGTGCTTTATAGGTTGGGGGAGTGTAGGGCGATTTGACCACCGCACACCCTTATCGACTCTATATTAAGTGAGTTCGAATGACGGCGGTCGGTGCTATAAAATAAAACATCGAACGGTTGCTTATACGAATAACTAATTCTTATCTTCATTTTTATTACAGCGAATAAGTGAAAATTTCATTTATTAAACATTACCCCAAATTCTTAATTTTAAAATACATTTTGCCATTTCTCCGTTTGGTGTACAGCGTTCTGGGTAACTACAGACAATGCAGAAAGTTTGTTTCACATTTTATTATTCTATCATGTTCTGTGAAGCTACTGTCTGTGGTATTTACATACATGACCTCTATCTCCGACTTTTGTTCTATATATTGGCTTGAAACTGTTTTGTTATTTTCTAAGAATCCTAACGTGATGTTGCAAGATTAAAGAATAAAGGAAATGCTTTTTGCTAAAAAAATATTACGAAAACTTCAAAGTCTCTTACTCAAAGTAAACGCTTTAATCTTCCCAAACAAATTTGCAAAATAAAATTAAACTATATGCTTAAAATCTTATATAGGTATAATATAATTGATGTCTTCCTTGTTAACATTTACTTGGTAAGTCCTGAATACTTATGGTATTTATGCAATTTTTATTGATCTGGATTTCTCTTAGTAGATATTTGTATCAATTACTTCGTAAAGTGACCCAATAATAAAAATAATATATTGTTAGTGAGTAAAACCAATATTATTTACTACCGTAGAAATATATTTTCAGGTAAAGTACTTACGTGCGTGCGAAACATCTGTTTTTTAGTTTAAAAAAATCAAAAGAATACCTAAAGAAAAAAAAAACTACCTTAAGTTAAAAAATCTTACTACCTTATTTAATAATTAGAAAAGTAATAGAGAACTGTCCCGTAAAATTGTAAGAGCCCTTAGACTCCCTCAAACCAGCCGAGTGATAAAATCCATCCTTACTTGTCGTGTCCTATAAACTTCCTTCCTTGGTACAAAAACCAATGGTTTTCATGTAATCTTTCCAGATTTCTTATATTATCTAAATCTCTGCTTTTTTGGTCGGTTGGTTTCTTTTTTGTGGTAATACCCTGTTAAGACATGATAAGACTGTTCTAGTTATTTAAGAAGTTTACAACTGTGTCTTATGTAATTAACTTGCGACATTAAAATAGATGATGTTCTCTTGTTTAAAATCTAGGTTTAAAAATGTATTCCAATACATATAAAATGTATATCCATGTTACAATTTATGTTTATTTATTTTCTAAGTAAATTGTCAGACCCCATGTTTTAATAAGCACTGACTAGTATTTGTATCTTAACATTCTTTTATTTAATAAGATACATGTATGCAAGATTCTAAAATTACCAAAAGCCAAAAACACCTTAATTATAAAAACAACATGTTAATAAGGAAACAGGCAATCGGAATACTGCTTATACTCGCAGTTAACTTTCTTTTAGTATCGTAAATTATTATGATACATAGGCAAATAGCAAGTTTTAACCTTTGGTGAATACTATCACTTTATTGTATAATCCCTACTCCGTATACGTATTATGGTGAGACTAAAAGTATAGTCGGCAAAATGTGGGCGGTTAATAAACCTTTATCTACCTAATAAAGAGTATACTATGCATGTATACTCTGTCTGATAATAAAATAACTCAATCAAACGATTTGCTTACATATCAGAAGATAATACGTAATATTGAACATATTATGCTCCTAATTTTATTCTATCTAGTCTCCCTTCCTCTAGCTTTTTTTTCTAGATATCCTAAAATGGTTAATCATATTTTTTATTTATTTTCTTAACAGGTAGAAAATCCCAAAAATGTCATCACCGTCTAAGCTACGGTCGAGAAAACAAGCTAGATGTCGACGCCTATTACACAAACGATTGCCTATAGCAAAATGGCTTCCTGAATACAACTCCGGGAAGGCGGTGGCAGATTTAATTGCGGGCATCACTGTGGGCCTAACTGTTATACCACAGGCATTAGCATATGCCACGTTGGCAGGTCTAAGTCCTCAGGTAAATTTATGGATGTTGTTTACTGTATGTAGCCATCAACAAAATATAAAATTTTAGATAAACGAACGTAATTCAGCTGAAAATAATTTTCATAGCAATAAGTATGCTAAGAATATTATTTTGAGCTTTAATCATTTTCAATTTCAGGCTATAGAAATTTAAAAGAAACTAAAACGTAAAATAATATTAGAGTCTGTATAACATTTTTTTTTATTTTTCATTCATAAACTACCTCAATCACTACAGATCAAAGTAAGAACCTTCGAATTTATGCTTAAACACACAAGATTTCTTCCACTATGAAAAGATTTATACTAAGACAATTTCGAAAGTGATTACATTTTTAAGTTTTAAGACTATAAAGAGTGAAACGTAAGTACAGTTACGCAATTACATAACTAACTGATTACCTGTTTATTACAAAGTTTCTAATAAATATGTGACAAAAATCGAACACAGGATATGGTTAACTTAAAAAAAAGATTAATGTAGTGTTAAATGTGACTGGTTTACTGCAGCACTTTGACGTTTTTATATACAACACTATGTTCTCCCGTCCGATGTTTTGTTAGTCATGACTTGTCTTAGGTTGTACAGATACTTCTCAGGTGCTATATATTCCGCATTTATTTCCAGCCCTGTTACGCAAAATGTGCTTACAGTCGTAACTTTTTCAGGACGGTCTGTACTCATCGTTTATGGGATGTTTCGTCTACATAGTGTTCGGGTCCTGCAAGGATATTACCTTGGGCCCTACAGCACTATTGGCCCTTATGACTTACCAACAAATACAGGGTAGAAATACCGACTATGCGGTGTTACTGTGCTTCTTGTCTGGCGTAGTACAACTTGTTATGGGAATTTTACACTTAGGTAAATATTCATTTGTTGAGCAATAGTCTAAGTATAGGCCTTAAACAATTATTATTTTAATTTTAGAGGTTGTTTGTTTCACTGATAATGAAAAATTTATAACGAATGTTTAAAGCCTGCAAACGAAGAATAGAATCATGGTACACTTGAAACTACAACGCGAAACAAAGAGTGTTATAAACCTGACGCCTATCTGTGGGTGTATCTGTTGTTTACATAGAATATATATGAGGCAATTAAATTAAATCATCACACCAGTTTACTAATATATATATGTTGGTGGTTTACTTCATCAGCTTGTTCTTACTTTTAATAACAAGTTACCCTTTAATCTTCTTAACTACTCAAAAAGTCTATCTGCTCGGGAAACATCATGGCAACAGACTGACTGTATTGTCAAGAGGTAAATAACCCTCTGCAGGATATCGATAATAATAACTCAAATGTCTTAAGCTAGTGTATTTCATACACGTCTCTAAACAAGATACATACGTCCGAATTCAACAGTCTGCGCAAGGCTTCAAAGTCGATTAATTGCATGGCAGGGCCGCCAAGCTTATATATATTTGTGTACTGAAATCGCAAGAAACAGTTATAACGATGTCAGGAAACTGAAAACAATAAATTGTATTATTGTATTTATCCTTATCCTTTTGTTATCACTTTATGAACATTATAATATCAAATTATTCTCAAGGTACAAGATGGATGGATATAATATATGGATGGTAATTTGTAAACTTTATGGGATTAAAAATGTAACAAATATATATCTTTACATAGTATAAAATAAAGTCGTTTTTTGTGTTGTACGCTTAGATCTCGCAACGGATTTTGATGTGGTGGAGTTCACCTATAGAGGGAGTGATTCAAGAGGAAGGTTTACATGTATAATACATGCATATTATAGTAGAGAAAATCGGAGAGTTTCAAAGATTTGTTGTAAACAACCTATTTTTGTGCGCTCACATTGCAAACGCTGCTAAACCTTACGAGATAGACCAAAATAATGTACTACGGAATTTGTATATCTTAAAAAGATCGAATAAAATGGTATACGTCTATCTCCTTAGGATAACCCACAGTAATCATTTTTATCTTTTAAATATTACAAAAAAATAATGGGTTCTTTACGAAGCTATTTTAAACAATACCTCATTATTCCTTGTCCAATTAAATACATAGTCCATCCAAAGGTTGCCTGGAAAAGATCGCAGGCTGCGATAACGCCGCCCATTGTATCACTGTTTTTTTTTCTGTATGTATCATCGCATGAATCCTAATTAAAGTGTGCAATAAAGAGTACCTATATATCTATCTATCTAAATACGTTAGATATATTATGCATTTAATGTAGATTAAAATTGCTCTTTACAGCATATAATTAAAATGAATATTTTAGAAGATATTAGAGGTTTAAAATGCGGTGGCCTAACGACCGTCGAGCCGTACGTCTGTGCCGGCAGGATCGGCGCGGGCCTATAAATATTGCATTTAAAGATGTCCTGTCCTATCACAATAATTTTATAATTAAATACTCCATACTGACACCACATTAGTGGTACCTACATTGCACCCGTGGGAAGCCGGGGCTGATCGCTAGTAATTAATAAATTTAACAAGAATATAAGTAATCTGCAATTTAAATAATTGCACTTCACAATAATAAGTTTAAGCTGTATTTTTAACCGACTTCAAAATCACTATCACTATTAAACTATATTTAATATAATCTAACATACTACAGTTTAGTTTACAGTATTGTTTGAAGTCGGTTTAACTTTTTTTAAAAGGATTTTTGTGTTACACTTATATTATGCATTGTCTTTACCAAAGTATGAAATTGATTAAAGCGAATATACACATGACGTTTACTCGTAATAATTATGTCGGGCGATTACAAATACCGGCTTTTTATGCAAATCAAAAAGTATTCGTGTAATTACTGTATTTATTGATTCTGATAACCATTTTTAAAAGTAACACAGTCAGTACTATGTCTGAATATGTTAAAAATGTTAAACTACAGTGTACAAGTACTTAAATATTAAAATCGTTATTCGAATAAACTTTGGAGATACTCTTTCATGAAACTGTTTTAAAGGTTTATATATTATACGTATATTATATTACCCTTTATTAAATGACTTCTATAGCCTGAATTTTATTTTGTGTTATTTAATATGTCCAGAATCATAATAATAGCGTCATTCGCGAAACTTATTCCATTCCCATGCCCGAAATGAAAATGAAAGGGCAAAATAATTGTGTTTATTTCATTGTTGTGGTCATGCTGTTTAATTAACTGCAATAGAAACCAAAATTCCCATCACGAAGTTTTATACATAATTATGTTGTCCTTCGGACATTAGAACAATACAAGCCTACGATTTATTGTTTTCAATGTGTGCGTGGTTTGTATAAGCCGACTCAATAATTTTCCCTTTGTTATCTCCAAATTGAAACTGCTTTAATACGATACAATTACATTTACAATGTTGTCATATTCTGGCACAGCTCATGATACCGTCCGCTTCTAAATCCTTAGCATATCCAGATTTGTTAGTATGGCCACAAAATTTTATATTAGTACTATTTCAAGGTTTTTATACATTCTATATTCTGTCCTTTTATTCTGTCATTTTATATAAGACGTCCAGTCTTAAGCTAAAAGTTATTTACCTGATTTATTCAAAATATTCTTTAAATTAAGAGTGTATATGTTTATCGACAATTCTTAAAAAGGACCGATATGGTTTTGTTTATGCCAGCAATGGCATTTTTGGTTTTCTATGACTGAAGTTGAAATATTTGTAAAGAGATAAAATGTTAAATTTTACAGGCAGTTAGCCTAATTTAGAGATGTAATAATATAATATTGATTGTTTCTGTTACATTTCTGGTTTTCTGTCTAAATATAGCTTTAGCTTATTCAAAACTTATCTCACAATCCTTATCCTACCATTCACAGGACGGACGGACCTCATATCCAACTGGATATAGGGTCCGTTTTGTTATTCAGTGACGTTCGGTTAATTTGATTGCTTCCTACATAGCCATGGAACCCTCCTTTTAATTGTCACTTGATATTGATCTCGATAACCTTTATTTTCTGTTATAATAAATAATTTTAATGAAATTTTAATCCGTGTAATGCTGAGTTTATAAAACACACGTAGTATTTAAAAGAAGCTATTGCTATATTTTTAATATCTACAGCTAAATTTGTACCTACAAGCCGCCTTTGAAAGAGATATGACAAACGTATATATGTTTTATAGTTTTTTAACTTCACTGTCTAATTTGAATTTTTTTCTGCAGGTGTTTTAATAGATTTCATATCAGTTCCCGTTACTGTCGGATTTACATCTGCAACGTCTGTGATAATAGCCGTGTCCCAACTCAAGGGGTTACTGGGTTTACAGTTTACCTCTGAGGGGTTCATAGATACTGTCAAAAAGGTAAGACGTTAGTTATATTTTAAGAAAACAGTGTGAAAAAAGTGTCTATTGTTTCGCTAGAGAAAGTTGTTGAATGTTATGCAATCCGATCTTTAAGTACTTACTATGTTCACACGGTCAACATCTCTTCTCGCTCGCTCGTGTCTTTGTCATACAAATACGAATTTAAATGTTCATATAATAATTATAATAAAAGCAAAAAACAGTTCTCTTTGACAGAGCACACGGTTATAATGATAAAGATTTCAATTTTTTTATAATAGACAACTCCCACGTTATGAATATATATATCCCGTGTCGCGGGGGAGTAAACAAACATACATGAAACGGACACAAAGAACACCCAGACTCAGAACAACAATTTGTGGAGACACAAAGTGGTGTCCCATGTGGGGATCGAACCCACAACACACAGCGCATTGGGAAGCGGCGTGGCGACCGCTTAAACCTCGACGCCATGCGTGCTATCAAAACCCCACTTACAAAATTAAACGAACGCTTCTATCCTATCATAGAAAGAAAACGTTAACAAAATGACAAAATTAAAATCTCGCTAATTTTTATATATTCGTGTTATTAAACTTACTATTACAGAATACTTATTTATTAGCGTCTACGGCTGCCAATTAAATTTAGTTATAAAAAAATAGCTATAAAAGTCACAGATTATTGAAGTTTAGTTATGAAAATTCTTGAAAACAAAAGTATTGCCTGATTCTTTGCAATCAGTGTGCCTGTGTAAGCCGATTGACAGGTATTTGTTTTTTATTGTTTCTGAAATAAAATATTTAATTACTTTGTTTCAGGTGATAACAAACATACCAAACGCTAAGCTAGCAGATAGTTGTTTAGGAGTATCATGTGTCATTATTCTTCTAGTATTACGTGTAAGTATTTCTAAACAGGCTTACTTTTATTTATTAAATGTTTCGTAATGAACACCATCATATCATCTCTAATAGTATAAACCTATCAAAAATCCTACTATCTCATTATTCGCAGCTTTGGTCGTTGTTGTTCGTATTACTGGGTGGCCACAGTATACTCGTACTTCTGTACACTTTCTGTGTGTACACTTCTGTACACACACAGAAAGTGTTTCCCCCCTTTCATCCGTATACTTTTGAGTTTAGGGTTCACATAATAACTGCCTGCCCATGTTACTAGAAGGCTTATTAACACTGTCTCCATGAGCGTACTAAGTATAGTATGTTGTAATTGTTCACTGGTCAGATTTTATTACAAAATGTAATTTTACTAAGGTGTACTTAAAGATTTAAAGGAGAACGGCAGATCCTGTACTAGTATATAATATCTAGTAACATATGATCGATGGTTATGAAATTGGTACCGTTCATGAAGTGAGTCATCCTAACTATTTTTATGTAATTATCATATTTTTAGAACTTTGCTAAAAGTAAATATATTCTTCTTAAAGAATTGTTACAACTGCAATAACTAAACGTTGTTAACTAAACGCATTCCTACGTTTTCTAAACTTGCAATGTATAAAATATAAATTACATAACAAAACGATATGCTTACATTGAGATCAATGAATGATAATAATAATATAATAATATCTCACAAATATTATGTGTGATGATGTATGTGTATGTATGTTATCATGATGATGTATTTGGTAATGCTAACAGTCTTTAGTACAACTGCCATCTGAGTCCAGGAATAGCAAGAGACTGATAAATTCTACGGTTGAGCTTATACTAACTAGTATTAAAAAAAAGTATACTGTGGTCTTATAGGCATTTTTATTTGTGAATGTGGAAGTACATAAAACAATAATCCTTACTTCCCTTAGACAAGCCGAGCATGGCCCTTTCGATAGCACGCTGAGCGACTTTAAGCTTGTGAACCAGCCGTACGTGTCCACGTTTCGGCTTCGTATGCCATGACGAGTAGGACGCACTCATTGAAGATCTTCGTCTTAGTTACTGGATCGACAATAACCAGCCTCGATGTAGCTGCCCAACCGAACTGAATTCTTCTATTCACCACGTTGTCGAAGTCGTTGTCCTTTAATATTTTATCATAATTTTACTTCTGTAAAAGAAAACTATGTATGATGTGATTTTTTCATATTTAAGAAGATAACGAATCCAATTTGCTACAACTGTTAATTTATAATTTACCTGCGAAATACACAGTGAGCATTTTACAAGTTTTGCTCTCTGAGAATTCGAGGAGACTTTCGAAATTACTACAACTAAGTTTCAGTAGATCTTTCTTGATGAAAAAGAGATTGTTTCATTTATATTTTATACAACCTCTTACAGTCGGCTAATATTAATCCACATAAAGAGGCATCTAGACGAAGATTATTCAGTGTCCTCGTCATTTGGATAACCCGTACGCCTCGTATACGTTTATGCTGATATAAAATAAAATTAAAGAATTATTTTTCTTGATTGTTTATTTCCTTAAACTCTGAAACTGTCTGTTACATTTTGTTTTATGTCGGATAGAATATTCATTAAGGAATATTGAAATTCATTAAGATTTAAAGATTAATCATGTAAGATATTACTGTAATAAACAGCCAGTATGGTGTGAATGTTTGGTTGAACGTGAAACCATTTGCCATTTTTCTTCGGCAAAGAGTATCTAACATACAAATATACAACCATCCAAAGAAACTCAAAGTGAGAAGTGTCGCTCTTAGAATGTTAAAAAAATAAAATGTAGGTACACGCCTTTATTTTGGAAATTGAAAATAAGTAAACCCGAAAAAATACTGCAAGTATTTATTCAGGTGTACTTATTTTCAATTTATTTCCGAGACATGACAATTTCGATTCCAATTGTAAGACAAGAGAAGTAATTTAGTCATCTACTTGTAGTGTCAATCAATTAAATTGGACTGCAATTGTACCTTGTTAAACATCAAACAGTCTAAATGTGTTTTACCATCACCTAATTCTGAGAGCTCTCCGATTCAGTGGCTTCAGAGCGACTATTCGGTCTTATACTAAGCCATATTGCTTTTAAATTCGAAATAAAGCGACTTCTAATCCGATTAGATTATTTCTAGTTTCAATAAAGTTAATGATTTCACGTTAAATAACGGTCTGAGTGAAACAATCGCTTATGCTCGCATCCGTTCATTCTTTGTGTGTAAACGAAACAATAGTTCCCAGAATACTCATGCTATAACAAGGACCAAGGCGCGTTAGGTGTATAAATTTGTTTGTAGAGATAAATATTTACAAGTTCATGTTTATACCTGTTGATTTCATTTTAAAAAAACTTCCATAATCAGAAAATTAGGGGAAACAATCAACTAAATACTGTATTTAGATACTCAACAAAAAACGTGTTTTATCATTACAACTTTTACATTTACAAATGACAATGTCTATAAGACCACAGTATACTTTAATTTTTTTAACACTAACTGCTGAACCGTAGAATTTATCCATCCCGTGCTATTAATGGGCTCTGATGGCAGTTGGACTAAAGAAAATAACAATTATCCCAATCTGACCTGACTTATAAGTGACCATAATCACTAAAAGTACGAAAATCAGGAGAAACAATCAACTGTTTTTCTGAGATTAATTTATATTTATTATACTGAATTTTGTTACTTAACAAAAATCGCGCTTTATTAACACAACTTCCACATTCACAAATGAAAATGCCTATAAGACCACAGTATACTTTTTTTTTATACTAGTTAGTATAAGCTCAACCGTAGAATTTATCAGTCTCTTGCTATTCCTGGACTCAGATGGCAGTGGTACTAAAGACTGTTAGCATTACCAAATACATCATCATGATCATCTTCCTACCCTTTTCGAAATTTATTCGGATTCTTCGCAATATGTTTTCCCTTTCCTATCATACGATTGTAATTTTTTGTTGACATTGATCATATATGTTGTATAGTTGCAAGCAACCATAGAATACGGTAAATGCCTACCATCAGGAATATGCTTGTTTGCCACCAATGTGGAATGAAAAAAAAATAGGGTGATAGTTACCGGAGTAAACTCCGGAGTATCATTAGGACGGCATCTATTGCCAATAGTCTATAGTCCTGGAATTCAGTTCTATACCAACTTCAGGGCGAAAATCTTTAAAATGTATGAAAATAAAATGCAAATAGTCTATAAAATACCGAAAGTTTCAGGAGAACGAGAAAAACACGTACTGCGCGGCATCATTAAGTTTTAGTTGAATGTTCTCAATAGCTCTAATGAAAGAGCTCTTTCCAGTGAATGTTCTAAGACCAAACCGAACCTCGTATAGGTACTAACTAAATACGGAGGAATAAAAAAAAGTGGGTGAAAATATAAAATATATATACATATATATAGCAGGAAATCGCGTTTCTATACAATTTGAGAAAAGTGAAAGTTTGGTGTTTTACAATGCTTAATGGTATCTTTGCACCTCTTAATAAAAAAATAAGCAAGGCAGGTAGGTAGAATAGGCTCGGTATGGACTTCATTTTTTTGTAACGTTTATGCATGTGATAAAAATATTCCTAGTTTATAGTGTGACACTATAAACTAGGAATATTTTTATTTTGTCTAAAAAAAAATAGTTTAGGCACTTGTGTGTGCACTTTAGTTTCAGCTTGTCTTACGTAAACAAAGATCACATCTGTCAAAATCTTGAGTGAAGATTTCGACATAAACATCGTTCAAAAATTATTATTTCGACGGGATTACTATGTAAATAGTAAGATATTTGTTTTGTTTCAAATACACATAGCAATGTGTAAACTACTCATTTACTGCTAATACAGTTGAGTAAACAAGTGTAATTCATTCTGTGTTAATATGTTATTAAATATCATCATTTCAATCGTCACACACTTTCGTTAATATTAATGTAAAACACATTTTTTTTTGTTTAGTTGTGCCCGTTTTTTTTCAAGCGATTTATTATAAAAAAATAGTGTAAACAGATAACAATGCAAGTAGGAAATCCAAAAAAGATTTGGTTGCATAGTTATCATATCACCAATCCCGTGCCATCATATATGCCCGTGTGGTGACGGATTGAGAATAATATTCATCTCATAGGTATCGTAAGAGCCGCCTAAGAGAGCAAAAGGCAGCACTGCAAAGAGAAGTAAAACTTGAAACAAACCCTATATCCAAACCGTCTGGTCAGCGTGGTATATTAGGTAGGCCAAAACCATGCCATGCACATCGGTTGTAATTCACATAATCATCATCAGCCCTCAATAACCCACTGCTGGACATAGGCCTCTCCTTAGAAAGGAGGTTTTGGCCTACTATGCCACGCTGGCCAAACGGGTTGGTATAGGGTATGTGTCAAGTTTTCCTATTTGCTGGTAAATAAAATAACCCCTTAAAATATTACTCAGTTTTTACTATTACGCGCTGTTCATGGAGCTTTCTGTGAACAAATTATCTCCTGGCGGTATTCAAGGATACAATCTTCAACCTCAACGCACTTATGACTCATGAGTTGCAGGTGTCTATGGGCGGCAGTACTCATTTACCATCAGATGATCTTACTGCTCGTTTGCTTAGAAAAACTAACACAATTTAAGTTGTGTTTTGCAAAAGAAAACAACAAAATGGTCCACATATGACCAAAAAATTATGTTATAACTTCGCAAACTTCCAATATTTATGATTCTACACTTTTTAAAATTCTAATCTTAATTAATATATTGCAGAAAATAAAAGATATCAAACTATCACCAGACCGGAAAGGGTTAAGGAAAACTCTTTGGTTGTTGTCTACGTCGAGGAATGCAATAATTGTGATCAGCTGCTCCGTAATAGCTTTTTTGTTCGAGAAGTACTCCACTCAACCTTTCAAACTCACTGGAGTTGTTAAGTAAGATACTTTTTTAATATTCTTTTAGTTTAATATTATTTATCATCATCATCTGAAGAATGAGCTTCCTCCGGGGTAGAAAGCTTCTTGAATGGCAAGCCTGGAACTGCTACCAAATAGGCAGGCCAGTTCAAGGTGGCAGTCAGATGTAAGTTACTTATGACAACCCATTAGAAACGATTTTGAAGGAGACGATTTTACGACGATTAATCTCTGCATACGTGCCTAAAAAATATCCAATGTGGTCCTAATACAAACAATACAAGCCAAAAATTATTGTAAGTAATAATTACAAGACAACTATTTCTGGAGCACACAAATTTTGGTTCCCTGTGTGAATCAAACCCCCAACGCACGGTGCGACGTAGTGCCAGAGTGACTTGCTATTCTGATTGATCTCCTTGTTGATATTCTCTTTAAACACTTACGCAGTTTTAACTCAAAGAAAACTCCTTCTCCGTTTACCTTGTTGCTGTTTTTGCTGTTTAGCTGTAACAAGAATTGGCTGTTTGTTGCCTAAAAGTCCTTTGCCTTTCATATAATTAATGAGCTAAATATAAATACAAATGAAAAAAACTCACTCACTCAAAAATATGAAGAGTGTATGTGTATATCAATTGTCTACATATACATATGTCTAAACGCTATGAAATATTTATCAATTGTTTAGAACAATTTGCACTCTGAGTAAATAATGATGAAAGACAAAGCCCCATCTCCCCCTCCGAAGTATGTGGGGGCTGGGCTCTAGGAACCTCACTCACTTGGTGAAAATAAACGAAAGAATTGCTTAATACCGGTGTTCTGTGAGGATGAGGATATAACTCCGGTCTAGGGTGCCCATTTGAACCGAAGCATGGCTCTCCCATGGTATCACCGTAAGTTTGATATCTCTTCACAGCAATGAGTAAAGCAGGCAAATGTATAGAAAATAGAATATAATTTAATAGCGATCCGCCCCGGCTTTGCGCGGCTTTGTGATGTCAGTGTAAAGTAATTAGTATTACTATTATTATGTTAGTACTATAATACAAGATATTTTTAAATTCAATATTTATAGGCCCGCTCAAATCCTGCCGGCCGCTGCCACCCGGGACGGACTATGACTCGACGGTCATTGGACCCCTGCATTTTAAACCTCTAATATCACCTACAATATTCATTTTAACGATATTCTGTAAAAGCAATTTTAAATTGCATTAAATACACAACGTATCTATAACGTACCTAATGGCATAAGGAATAATAATGTATTGTTTAAAATAGCTTCGTAAATAACCCATAATTTTTCTGTAAGTAATATTTAAAAGAAAAAAATGTTTTATACATATAAACTTCTTCTTGAATCACTCTATATATTGGTCAAAACCGCATTAAAATCTGTTGCTTAGTTTAAAGGATCTAAGCGTTTGTGTTGTACGCTATGTATGTAAAGCGACTTTATTTTATATTATGTAACAAAGAGTAATAAGTTTTAATGTAAACATTAAAAAAAGTGCTATTTACATATAAAAATTGCAATAAAATTCTAATTACCTAAGTTACGTGAGGTTTGTTAAGAGAGTGCTCGTGTCTGCTCACGGAACTGGAAACAGTAAATTATTAAGAACTGTTTCGGTCAACCGTTTTTAAACTTGACCTACGACATATTCACAATGTCAATGAAGAAATCATTCTGAATTTGAATTTTTTATAATAATTACAGAACATTGTACAGTGAATGCACTGTACAATGTCACTAAAAAATGTTTAGTGGTAGTCAAATCTGCTACTAAAGAAGAAATATACGGTTGCCACTGTTAAGTTTTTTTGAGGAACCAACACTATTTTGTCACACTTGTAACCTAAGATTATTATTTTTAAAGTCTTTAAATAAAATCATGAGACTGGACACTTCTTTGCTAAACGCCGACCATTTTTAACCAATTTTGTCCAAAACAAATATTTTGAGAATAGAAAAACTCTTAAAATTGGGGTTTTATAATTAAATATATAATGGATTATATTATAATTAATTAATCCATGTTTTGTTCATGTAAAATAGCCGATACATACAATCGAAACCCTATCGGTTGTAGAAAAAAAAACGGGTAAGTTGTGTATGAAATGCATGATTTTTACGTAATTCTATTCTTGTAACCCTATGTAACTACATTAATCTATTTGGACATGATGTCTTCATAGTGTATGAAACACCTACAAACACTTTTTGTTACCTACGAACTAACTACACGTTAAGAGTTCACTACATAACACTAAGAGGCATGGTGACCAGTTGGGCTAGGGGTTAATGATCGTAACTGCTGAGCAAGAGTTTGTGGGTAGTCATCATCATCATCAACAGCCTATAACAGTCCACTGCTGGACATAGGCCTCTCCTTGGAAAGGAGGTTTTGGCCTACTATACCACGCTGGCCAGTCGGGTTAATATAGGGTTGATTTCAAGTTTTCCTTCTCTTTGCAGTGCTGTTGTCCTGCGTAGTTTGCTCCCTTAGTCGGCTCTTACGACACCCACGGGATGAATAGGGATGGTGACATTCCGTATTCTTAATCCGTCACCACACGGACTAGTGAGTAGTGTTGGTAGTAGGGGAAAAATAATACCAGGACAAATAATTGTGTGCACGATCATTCTTTCTATTCTGAGTGTAGACTGGCCTACTGGTCGTGTAGTTAAAGTATGTCTGAGTGTAATTTGATCTTTAATCTCTATGTATTTAGAAATAAACAATTATGTAAGGGGTCTGATTACCGTAGTACATGCTCTATATTGTTTGGGATCAGAGAGCGTTGTTCGAGATATTTCAAGTTATTATTACTAAACTGTTTAAAAAATATTAAAAAATATTCATGTTTTTTTTTTACTTCAGAGATGGTCTGCCTTCTTTCCGCCTGCCTCCATTCACGACTGAGCTACCCGACGGCAGACACGTGAGCTTCATAGAGATGTGTTCTGATCTCGGATCTTCCATATTCATAGTGCCTGTTATAGCGGTACTTGGCAATGTTGCCATTGCCAAGGCTTTTGGTAAGTTATTGAGCATAAAATTTAGTATCTAAGACATCTTAGTTATGTGGTCGACAATCTGTTATTCCTCCTTGTAAGTGGGAGCAACGTGTAGGGGAAACTTGTTACCTGCTTAAAATCTTTATAGTATAATAAATATATATTTATGTGCCGATATACCAATCAGACAGAAACAGATGTTGTTGTTGTACAGAAATATATGTTCTATAATAAACTATTTCGTTACAAAAAACGTTACACTTGATACGAGATAACAGTATTGTTCGTTTAAAATGCTCAGTTCATTATGTGCTTGCCTGCTTTTTACATACATTATGACTCATTAACTGTATCCAATGTAAGTAACAGTTTGACTCACATAAAAACATTATTAAATAATGTAGAAGTAAACTCATCAAGATAGTTAACAAGTAGAATTACTAATTCATTGAAATAATTGCATATGCATATAATATATTTAATAAACAAGTATTGTATATTTCCAGTATTAACTTGCTCGATATGAACATGCAACTTAAAGCTGGACTATTTAAAATAAAATTTCGCCTTAAACACCTTCCTAATAGGTAAAACGACTATGATACCCACTGATCACAAAGGCCTCCTATGCCCATAAATACTCGCATATAATTATTCATCTCATATACATATCTATGTCCAGCAGTGGACCGCGATATGCTGATGATGATGACGATACATATCTTTACATACACGATATCTCTACACAATATCTAACCAAGTTCATAAAATTGGTAGGTCCATTAAAAAATGTTCTGTTTTTTATTGCCTTTAAAACCCTTAAAGTGTTATTAATAGCATAGTTCACTAAGTTTGTATGACGTCAAGTGATTAGTAAATTTAAGTATTTTCACCATACATTTAGTACATCCAATACAATTCTCATGTGACAAAAATGTGGCAAAACCAGTTCATATGCTCACATTATTTTCGTTTTATAAACTGGAATCGCTTGTTCTCAATATTGAGCTCTCAATAACACATAAAGGTTTTATGCAACAATGAATTGCAAAAGGTTAACGTGCTTATTAATAAGATTTAAAACCAAGGTGATTTGCTGTACATTAAAATTCAGTGACCAATTTAGAATAAATAGCCTTATTTATTAGTAAAATATATTATATGATAGAAATCTGTTGTTAAAATGGATTGAGATTTATCAAGATTTTTCGATTTATTCATAAATACTAATGGAATTTATGTTTTTTTATTTAACAACTATAATGTTACCCATTTGCTAATTGTATATGCCTTATCTCTAGAAATTAAAACTAATCTCCACTGTCACTTAGACTTGTGGCATTTGAAGATTTAGGCATTTACAAGAAACAGTTCTTTCAAGCCAAGCACGGAGATACTCCCATATTACGTTAATTTACTCACTTTACCCATAGGATACACACGTAACTTTTTTATCAAGGTATAAGCGAAATTTGTAGTAATTTAAATGAAGTAAGTAGGTTGTTGAAGATTTGTAGCTTAATTTACCTTTCTAAAAAAAAGGCGATAGGCCTGTTTTTACAAACTAACTTTATTTCGACTCAAACTCAGAATAGCTTCATTTCAAAAACTTATTAAAAAAATTGTTTGAAATCATCTTAAGACTGAGATCAAAACACACAATAGCAACAATCTGTTTTGTCAAATATTTAGAAAAATGAAGTTAATCCATTATATATCTGTGCTGATCTACATCAGCCCATTTCCAAGCAGTTGAGCCTTATAAGAAGAAAAGGCAAACAAACTCTTTTACAATTACAGCTAGATACAGTCGCATCATTAAATATATCACAACATTGTTGTGATGTGTGCGCTTTATGTGTATATACTCGTATATGTTAGTTGTTAAAACTAAAAGGTAAGAGCAATGAAGTGAAAACAAGATAAAGAGAAAAGATAGAATAGAATTGAAAGTGAAGTAAAACACAAAAAAATGAAAAATAAAAATAAAAATAGTCAAAATGAAAAATAAATAACAAACACACACTACATTTTCACTTAAGAAATAGCCTTTGCTAAATTAATCCCAAGCATTCTTGTCTTCTATATAATCCACAATCGAGTAATAGGCCTTCTGATACAGCCTACGACAGTAAAGCGAAATATTCAACTATTTGAAAAACGATAGACTATAATTTGTTTGACATTGGGAGTGTAACGAAACGTATTTCTCAAACATATCATGTTCGTACCTTTAGAAAATTTTGGATCCATTAAATCACAAAATTCTATAGTATGTATTTGGTTTATTGTTAAATACTATTTATGCATTGATTTAGTATATGTGTCATTCGAATTTGAAAAAATAACTTTTAGTTGGGAAAAAAAATCCGATGGAATAAGTCAGTGAATAGTTTTAAGTGCCAACTAGATATATGGTTAGAAAAGCACAACCCATTGGACTAAACAACCGTTTAATCATGTACACGGGAACTCTTACATCACAAACTTACTTCAGTGCAGTGATGTGGACACATCAGCAAGTTTGCTGCTCGTCCATAATACCCTAATACTCGTAATAATAAATATTTGAAACAAATATTCGATTTAAAAATTAATTATTAATTTAATTTATTAATTAATCTTATTTATATAAATGCTAATCAGGAAATTACAGCACTATGGTATTAAAAATAAACCACTGGAACTTGTTGCTTCATATTTAGGTAGGCGGATTCAAAAAGAAGATATTAATGGTGGACTTACCTCACCTTGTCAAGGACAATCACGAGATTTTGTTGTTTGCAGATGATACGTCACTATTATTTAGACTAAAACGCACACTTACTAATTTCACAGACGTAAACAGCGTGAAAACCACCGTCATGATTAAGGATGTCGAGTTAGACCTTGTGGATACTACGACATTTCTAGGAATAACGCTAGATTCCAAGCTACAGTGGGGCTCACACATTGATAGATTATCGAGTAGACTCAGCTCAGCAGCTTACGCAATAAGAAATATCAGAAAATTGACTGATGTTGATACAACACGACTTGTTTACTTCAGTTATTTTCATGGCATAATGTCTAACAGTATTGTACTGTGGGGGACCAGAGACCCGAGGGACTTCTGTCCATTATCTTCCACTAATTCTATTACCAAAATAAGAGATAGGAAGATCCAAAGCAGTATTCCTTATTTCATAATGTTGCAATTTCCTGATCAATGTTTCATGAAAAACGCAATTGAATGCCTTAGACAAATCACAAAACACACCCAGCGCATCCCTTTTATCCTCCCAAGCTCCGAATATACTTGCCAGAAGTTCCACAACAGCATCACCTCGACCTCTTTTGAAGCTAAATTGTTTCCTGTGTAGAATATTGTTCACACTAAAGTCAGTTTGCAGCTGGTTTAGTATTATTTTCTCAAAATTTTTACTGAAAGTAGGTAACACTGAAATGTGTTTTTTTTAAAAACAACGCCCGCATTAGGAATCAGTCCTGTGTCCCGGGGGACATTACAAACATACATGAAACGGACACAAAGAACACCCAGACTCAGAACAAAAATTTGTGGATCACACAAAGTGTCGTCCCATGTAGGGGTTAAACCCACAACACTCGGCGTAGTAGGAAGCGATGGCGACCACTTACACCACTACGCCACCCGTTCAGTAATGGAATGATCTTACTATGCTTGAAAAAGGAATGATCTTACTATGCTTCATTAAGTCAGGGAATACACATTCATTCATTCAATGCACTTGTTAAAAATTAAGGCCCACTCTGATGCAACTATGCCAATAATTGGCTTTGTTATTTGTACAAAATTACTCCAAAGGTCATAGTGATGACAGAGGTCAGAGACAGAGGTCCGTCCGTGTGGTGTCGGATTAAGAATATATAATGTCACCCCTCCTGTTCATCCCGTGGGTGTCGTAAGAGGCGACTAAGGGGGCAACTACGCAGGACAACAGCACTGCAGAGAGAAGGAAAACTTGACACAAACCCTATACCAAACCGTCTGGTCAGCGTGGCATAGTAGGCTAAAACCTCCTTGCTAAGGAGAGGCCTATGTCCAGCAGTGGACTATTAAAGGCTGTTGATGACGTGACCCCGAAGGTCGGCGGTTTTCTTAACACTAAGAGCATTGAAGGTTTTAACAATATCTCTATCGGTGATACAACTAAATCTAAACTCAGTATGACAAATGTTAATTTTCTCTTTCAATAAAGATTCTGCAATAGTGGGAGAAAAAATTCAATGACCACAGAGTCAAAACTGGAATGTCTATGAATTATTTTCAAAAGCTGTGGCAAAGTCTAAATCGGATTTAATTTCTTTATTATCAATTGAAATGCTGGAATTATTACTTTTGTTCTTTGCTTCTCTAGTTCGTGTATTAATTATTTCCCAGGTCATTCTAATTTTATTTGAACTATTACTAATATTAGATTTTAAGTAATTTGCAGCATGACATATTTTTAGGAAAAATTTGGATATAGTATTTCGTAATTGCTCGAAGGTTGGCACGATATACGTACGCAGTAAAGTTTACGTAATTTAAAGTTATGGTGGGCGAGCATACAACGACGTGCATGTTCAGTACAGTAACGCACGTGCTGTTGGGGTTGCCGTGGAGGTGCAGCGCATCAGGTATATTTGCAGAGGCGCAAGATGACTGCTTTGCAGCCATAATTAGAAAAAGGTGAGCCTCCCTGATGACGCGTCTCCGCGGCAGTAAATACTACATCCTAAGGGTGTTGCTAAATCGGTGGGAGACACCGATGATGCGCCCATGAACGCGGCGATATAATTTTTTATTGTAATTGTAATTATATTTTATACTAACATTAGTATGTAAGCAAATTATTACTAACCGAGTATGAAACATTTGTGAAATGAAATGAAAATGATGAATGAAAGTGTAAAAATATATATGAATTTCAGCCTTGGATAGCGCTATAGATGCTTTTAAATTTCTAAAAATAAAATAAAAACAGTATATCCTCAGGACGCACTGATTTATTTCTTACTTTTTGTGTTTCAGCGAGTGGGCAGTCAGTGGATGCGACTCAGGAGCTCATAACAATATCGTTGGCAAATATTTTCGGCTCATTTGTCGGAGCGATGCCTATTACTGGCTCTTTCTCAAGAAGTGCTGTCAACCATGCCAGCGGAGTTGCAACACAGTTCGGCAGTATATATACAGGTACGTTAAATAGTTGATACATTTTTTTGACTTGGAGATAGTTTTTCACTGTAAAAGAAAATACTTGGGTTTTTTCATAAAATCAGAGACATATACAATTGTTGCCCTTATGATATTTGCGTATTCGATAAAGATACATAAACAAGTTTGCAATGTTGTATGATAAGCAACAACTGACGCTACAATTTTTTTTTTCGTTCGTAATACAGTACATAATGCACAATCGTCATAATAATGTATTGTTGAATGAGTTTTTACTACCTGTTCTACCTTTGTTATGTGTTTAGAACATGTACTACTTGTAGTAAGTAAACAGGATAAATCTATTTATAATTCCCATACATTACCGTACATAATAATTACCAATCGTATACAAATGTAGATGTCATAATATTCATAACAATTAATAACAAAACACAAACGTTCTAAAAGGTACACCTAAATAAGGAAGAAACACATATTTATTTTGCCATTTAATTGTAGGTTCTAATTTTACATTTAGAACTGTAAGGTTTGTGTGTATTTTCGAAGGTGGACAATGGATTATCTACTAACCCCTGCTGTACGTAAAGCAATACGTGTGGGGTTGGCCTCTTCCACATTAATCAGAATTTTCTCTTTCTACTTAGACGTTTTTAAACAGTGCCAGAAGAAAAGAATATATTAGTTTTGATTTTTTTAAAGGATAACCGATTTGATCATAATTCAACAAATTTTATTCAACCGTTCGAAAAGTTATTTTATTTCATTTAAAACTTAATGCACATGTTGTAATAGGCATTAGGCATTAGGCATTCTCTCCCAGTTAACCTTCAGGTGATGTAGAAATATGATACGGTTGGTACTAAAATCATCAGGTCTTTCCTGATGATTTTAGTACCTACCTAATCGTTAAAGAGACTTTTGAGTCGGGACTATTTTTAATTATTTTTGTTCATTGTAAGGACGATTTCATCGATCAACAAAAATAATCGCATAACACACTCAAATTCATATTTAAATGTTTCAGGTGTCTTAGTATTGTTGGCGCTCAGTTTGCTGACACCCTACTTCTATTTTATTCCTAAGGCCTCGCTTGCCGCCGTCGTTATTTGTGCTGTGATATTTATGATAGAATATGAGGTAATAATTTAGTTTATTTGTTAAATACACTTTTATTTAAATAATTGTTATGGTTTAATGTGACATTTACAATCTACGGATTGATCTTTGAATGCTATATTTTATACACGTATTTCATTTGGTCATTTATAGATATGTAGTGTTTATTATTATTTATATGTATCAATATTTCAATTGATAAATTTTTCGCTTATTTTTCACTGAGGGTTTCCATACAATTTATTTATAAAATGTATAATGGAAGACACTTAGAGCTTCTACGCAATCTCGAATTTATTCTTTCATTAGCTTCTGCTCGCGTCTTCGTCCGCGTGTATGTCGGTTATCAATCAAGAATCAAACTATCTCCATATCAAATTTCATCAAAATTGGTTCAGCGTGTATTGATTCCTCATACAAACTTCCAACCCTCTTTTCACCCCCTTAAATGATGATTTCTGGGAAAATCTATCGTATATTCTTTTTCGAAACTCAAACTATATCTAAACCAAATTTCATCTAAATCGGTTCAGTAGTTTAACCGTGAAGAGGTAACAGACAGACAGACATACATTCGCATTTATAATATTAGTTTGGATTAGTACTGATTACTACCCCTCTCCTTGTTTTACAATATTTCCTGACTCGTTTTTTTTAATATGTTTGTTTCTGATAATGTTCTAACTTCTTCACCTGCTATAGAGTAATTATTTTTATTACTTGCAGGTAGTAAAACCAATGTGGCGCTCTCGTCGTGCAGATCTCGTCCCCGCTTTTGCAACGTTCGCCTTGTGCCTGGGAGTAGGCGTCGAACTGGGTATTTTGGCGGGAGTTGCTGTAAACGTCATCTTACTGTTATATCCTAGTGCTAGACCACAGCTAGAAGCTGAAATTATTACGGTAAGCACAATCGAATTACACCACGCTGAAAAATGTGTTGGCTCTCCAAAATTGTTAATAATGGTGGCAGTTTTTATCTCAATATAAGTGAAATAAGTGGTGTCGGGCATTTCCAAATATATAAATTTGTTGTTTTGAGGCGATTATACAAAAGAAGCACCATTTATTTCTTTTTACGAATATTTTAAATGTTTTAGAGATTTAAGATTCTACTTTGAAATTTTTAAATGCTGTGTAACAGTATTTTTTTAGATTAATTTAATGATATTTTTGACCAAAGACTAGACTGCACAGCACTACACACTGCAAATAAGTGTAATCGATTTTGGAAATAATTTGCAGAGCTCTTCGGGCTTCAGCTACGTGATGGTGACTGTGGGAAACAGCCTCTACTTCCCCGGAGTCGAGTACATCAGGCAGTACATAGAACGAGCCGCCAAGAAGCAAGGCGGCTGCAGTATGCCAGTCGTTATTGATTGTCGATATGTACTGGGTATGTTATTACTTGTATTTGTAATTCCTTATTATTATTTTGAAAATCAAATATTCTCTCTAGAATGTCTCTCTGAATGAATTATTTTAATAATACTTTTTATACATGTGTTTAAAGATCGCGTAAGAACATGTCGTATGAAGTGGCTACAATATGATAATATATTCATCACATTTCGTTCAAATAGAAGTAGCCTCTAGTCCGGTGAAAGTGCTTCTATTCAATTTTTCCTTATTTCTAGCCAAGATTTTCACTTTGACAGGCTGTTCCCTGAGGTTGTAATAATCTTTTTTTCATTGAAGTGAAAACTTATATAGGCGCGTTGGGCATTTTTGGCGACAACCAAAATGCTGTATTTTTTGAGATGGGCAAAAACCATGGAACTCGCGACACTGTTACCGTTACCGAGACCTTTGTACATAACTATATACATATATTGGCCCCGTTTACATGAGAGTGAGTTTGGGTTGATATACATTGATAATATAATTATATATAATGTGTGTATGTACGTACAACATAGATATTATATTCATGTCGGAACTTTCCGACTTTTCGCCCATAAAACTTTTTTTTCCTGTTATAATGTTAATTTTTGAGTTTTAACTTCTGTGGGCAATCCCGGAGTGCCACTGTTTTTTTTTTATTGATACTTTTAACCGTTTTACATCGATAATCATTATACTATGTATTGCGTAAACGTAAGTAAGTACGCACTTTTAAGAAAATAATACAATCACCCTAGCCATTGTATCGACGTGTGATCGGAATGCACGTAGTCGGTACGTAGTTGAGTGACGCGGAGGTACGTTCGCAGGCGCGGACTTCACGGCGGCGAAGGGCATCTGCGCGCTGTCGAGCTCGCTGGCGGCGCGCGGCCAGCCGCTCGTGCTGCTGGCGCCGCGCGCCGCCGTCGCCTCCGTCTTCAGCGGCGCCGGCTCCAACGTCGTGCTCGTGCTCGCCCACACCGACCTCGACTCCACCTTGTACGGTAAGGAAATACATACTCTTTGTTCTACCTACTCTTGAACCGACTGAATCCACACGGTATGCCACTGGGAGAGTATATATATAAATAGTAGGAATCAGACGTTATTAAGACATCTAGACCCCTCGGGTACGTTCTTTATCCTCACCGACTTCGGGTACGTTCTCTATTTAGGCGACGCCGCGACGTCTGACTCATCGCGGCTGGTCATTAAGGCTTGTGGTGGAGAAATGACTTCCCCAGCGGCCACACTGTTTATTTCAAGCAAAACGGTATTTCAATTTGCTGCTACTTTCGGACGGGGACGAAAACATTAACTAGCATCACACTGCAGCGGCGTCTATGCATGAACTAACAAAACCTATAACCTCAAAACATAATGTCTTAGAGCTCGAGCGTACATATCTAAGAATTTTTTATAGTCCCTTCTTTACAGTTACCCCAACTTCCTACTAGTAATTACACTTGCACAATGAGTTTATGTAAATGAAATCCTTGAATTTGTTTCGGCATTTCTTCCTAATGTAATTACAAAAGTTAGCCTACACCATTTAGCTTTAAAGTACAAATAGACACGTAAAAATAGATATAAATAAAGTTTTATTTGTAAAAAAAATTCATTTTACGTTGACACTCTCGCGCCATCATCACATCTTTCAAGCACAGCTGGTGCTGCTGCTGAAAACCTCAAACGGCGCAAATCCAGAAATTTAATTGGTAATAAAGGTTTGAACCGTCTGGGGTCGAACGTCATAGGATCTGACTACTTAATACATTTATAAAAAACTAACTAAACGATTGATCCACACTTCTCGTGACGCCTTTAACGTTTGCATATAAACAATTTAATCTTATTATTTTAATTCTACTTAGCATTTAGAAATAAAAAATTTGTTACAGATCTCACTGGTCACATACCTATGGTGATAACGAACAAAGAGCACACACCGCCTCCAAACTACAACTCGTTGAAGCAAAACGACGATGACGTCACAGAAATAGTGATATCAGACGAACAAAATAATATTCCCCTTCTTTATAAGAACGGAACTGACAGGACAATCAACAAGGACACGTGACCGTGTTGTTTACATAGATGAATGTTGTTGTTATTTAAAGTGAGGTTATTATTGCTATAGTAAGTAAGTTTAATGTATGTTCTATATTCTAAATGTGATACCATTAGGATATAGGGATTGTTCCTAACTAAATTGCCTTCTTTATGTTGAAACTGGTCTGGATTATAATGAGAATAAAAAGGAACTATTAAATGCACAAAACAACTGCAACATACATTTAATTGACTTTAATCAATAATATGGGCTTATTAAATACCCATATTCTGCTAAATAGAATTTCGTTCCTACTTAACATTGTCTGTTGTCTGTAAAAAGTCTATTCCGGTTCATTGCACAATAGGAATTATTTAGAGCGTGTTATAGAGCAAAAAAGTATGAAAGAAGGGAAGGCTGGAAAGAAATGTAGCTTGTGAGGAAGGATTGAGGGGTGGGGGAGGTGTAAGCAATAGCTCGAGCACGTCAAGATTATATATCTGTAACGAGAACTGGCTGATGGGGCTTCTCAAAATTCAATTTTTCTAAATCATATGATCTATATGCCATTGTTGCCATACCATACGGTTAACTATTGTTTAGGTTAAGGCTCTGAAACAATTTTTTTTTTAAATCACTTATTTTATTAAACTATTTAATGTAAATTACAAGACGTTTTTAGTTTGTTTTCTTCTCTTATTGTAATAAAAATCGTACGTTTGTCATTATTTCATCTTTCATATCATACCATCAATTCATTATGTTTTTTGTATAATCTACTAGACTTGTTGAAAGTACTGAAGAAAACAACTCATTGGTACAATTTTGGAAATTTATTGCAATTTTATTATTTTGGCTTATGCTTTGGCTTAGGCGATGTTCGTGATTTTACTTAACCAGTGATATCAGATATTGTATAATTTATCTCAGAAAAAAGTGTACAGTAAACGAAAGGTTCCCTTTATTTCCCGTGCGGAACCGCCCGCATCCGACGGCTGCGCTGGTGGAGTGGCGATGTCGGACTCGAACCAACTAAAAACCGCACGCCGTCTCGGGTACTAGTAGCCGGGAAACCAGGTGTAACTTAAGAAGGAAATCCCTGGTACCAGCAAAGGTCCTAGGGGACCTGTTAGTCGTAGGTCATAGGGTCTTACTATTGAGTTTCAGAGACAATATAAAACCTTTACGACATTTTAATATTAGGGAATATATTAGAGATATATTCCCTAATATTAAAATGTCGTAAAGTACCTTACTTAGTAATCTCCAAGAAAAAGTCTGGTTTTAATTTTTAACTTGTTCTCTCTTTGGTCCCTTGGTATGTATTAAAATAATTTCGTTCAAGGATCTTTATTATATAGATATAAATATAAAACTAATTTTGTTTTATTTTCGCCAAAATGTTCGGCTTTAAACACTGCCAGTTATAATATGAACTAAGTTCTCTTCCATCCTTTTACGCATTTGTTTCTCTTAACAAATTCTATTCTGACAACATGTCAATAATATACTTTGAGAGAATCATCTATCTGGCATTACTTAAAATTAAATATTTAATTTATTATTTTTATTTAGATCCGGAAATCAATCTTTACGGTATGTTAATAGTTAAATTGCCAACTTTCTTAAAAATTCTAAATAACCTGTGACAGTAATTGTTAAAAAAAAGTCCTATTAAAAGGGCAGGTGATATATTCAGTAGATGTATTGTTAAAGTATTACATGATTTTATACACATATGTATTTCAGACAACATCTGTCACTAAAAATATTGACATGTAAAAAATCTTCAAATCATAAAGAGTGCTAAAAACATTATGAGTGCTCACCGTGTTGTGGTGATATGGTGCTGGAGCAAGCATTTTTCACGATGGTCCATATCCATAAGGATAGGTAGACTTCTAGAATGAATCGTTCTAGAAGAAGAAGAATGATTCAATCTAGAATTAATCGAGTATGTTTAACGCCATATCCGAAGCCCAAATCGCGTATTCATAGATGTTTGTTGTGTCGCTGCTGTTGGAACTCGGTGAATATTTCTAATTGAAGCGCAATACCTACGTTATTACTGGACTATGTAAATATAAGTGTACGTACAACATTTATATTAGAAATGTAATTTTCAGTGAATAAACTAGTTGTAATGTATATCTATCATCATCATCAGACTATCGCAGTCGACTGCTGGAAATAGGCCTCATCTCTTATGGTTGAGGCTTATATCTATCTACACTTGAAATATTGAAATAATGTATACCTAAAAATAATTAAAAGTATATAGTGCAGTATCAGAGGGCATTAAAGCAGTTATGCAAATAGTAGAATAAGGTCTTACTAATATCGTAAATGCGAAATCTTTTAAACTTGCATATAATTATGTATTACGGGAATTAACGCGCTCACGATAACTATTCATATCTTTGACGTTTCAACAAAGTTTCTCTGGCTGTAGTCACAAGTCACAGTCTGTGACCACGGCCAGTGCAACCCGTGTGTGCTCACCGTAGAATTTAAGTACAGCCCTTTAATTTGCCTAACGTTTCGATCAATTTTTAAAGACCGTCGTCGCAGGCTATGACCTGTGACCACGGCCGGTGAAACCCGTTAACTCCCGTTCCACAATTTTATTTATTTGGTTGTTCGTATGTTGCGTATTCATACCTTAACTACTCAACTGATCATTATGACATTTAGCAGACATGTTATCAGGGTTACAGAAAAGGGCTTTAGGTAAGTTTAATCCCGAAAACCACATACATCCCCGAAACATATAAATTGTTAGGAAAACAAAGTTGTTAGCAAAAACTGTAAAGTACGGTAGTGTGTAAGTCAATATTTTTAATTAGAGTTCAAGTTACAATCTTTAGTCTATTAGTACTATTTCATGGTTTTGCAATGATCGTACAAAAGCAATGTATATTAGTGTTTTTACTAGTAACACATATAAGCGAGTCGGCATTAACCCGCACTGTCGGACGGTATAATCGAATGTATGTAGATAACTTCCTTAAGCCGAGCCGAGCGATAAAAATAGCCGCCTTATATCAGTTGGCTATTGCAAAACCGAATTATGTGCAGCATATTGCTAGACTCACATTGCCGACATATTTATGTGTTGCCAACTTTAATATCTGCAAGATGTTGTGTACGCAGAAACTATATTTTATTGTTCAGGGAAAATGTTTTAGTGTTTCCATTTTGATATTCAAATAGTGATAACATTGTACGTACCGTTTTTATTTTGACAAATTATATTGAATAGTTTTTATTGAAGTAATATATTTGTTTCTTTTTATTTTATTTGTTTTTTTTTTATCTCAGAGTTCTATGTCCAACAGTGGACTTTTAAAGGCTTTTAATGAAATTATTTAACACCTTGTATGTGTTAAAGCACGACAGTAAATATATGAGTTACGAGATAGATGAAATCGATTAAAATTTAAAAGAAAATTATAATTCCCTTCCATATTTTAAATAAGTATGTTTTGTTGCATACTTTTTTATTTTGTTTACGTGTGGAAACCCCTCTACTAATGTAACCTTGTTTTCACTCATTCATTTAAAATCAGTCGGGCTAATGAGCTGATTTATATTTTTCTATTTTTTATTTTTAACAACTTCTTTTTTATTTTGCTAACTACTACTACTACTTACTAATGAACCTACTTTTAATTTTATGCATCTGATAATATTTGATGGTAATATAGCTTACTCTTTATTTATCCACACTATTAAATAGAACATTAGTCATTATTTATCATGAATGTTGTGTTATTCGCAGTGTTAAAATATAATGTTCTGAGTTAACTTTGTGTTTTACACATAATTTAATATGAAAAAAAAATATCAATTTATGCACTATATTAAAACATTTTGTACAATCGAAACTGTTAATGTTGTTTTATTTGAAAATGCACTATCGTAGTAAGTGTATATATGTGTGTGTGTATAAATGTGTGTAATATGATATGTCAAACTAAATCTGACTAAGCTTGTTTTCACCCTTGGCAAGTATGACTGATTATACATTTCAGCGCACGACTGACATTGGCAGAATTGTCGACATATCGGCATCGTTTTCCATAGAGAAAAATAGAATAGAATAGTTTAGTCCTTACTTTTAGCGCCGCAGTCTGCGAGCACTAACATCTCTTATTTCGTTTCTTAACTCTCCATCGTAACTTGATTACCTGGCTCTGTTCCACTTCTTATGCTCCTTTTATTAAATAATGACAAATTTTATGATTTAGTATTATTCTACATTCCCTACCGCTTCATATTTCTACATTACCCGAAGGTCGACTGAGTGAAAATGCCCTGCGCAATAAGTATGCCTGTATACAACTTGTGCAGATAGTGAGGGCTTCACCTCTCCCATGAGCATGTCAGGTCACCATCTCAGGTAAGCAATACCCTCATGCCGCCGCTTATGAATGTCCGACATCATAAGGAAACCGACGGCTGACCACTTCTCCAGGCCTGGTGGATTACTACGGCTATTGTGAAATTGTGATGATTTATTTGAGCATAAAATGTAAGTATTTTGGATGTGTAACATCTTCCTGTACGCTTTCCTTCAATCTGTGGGAGTGATTTTATGTAGAAGACCTGTAAGTGCATGTGATTCTAGAGATGGCGGTCCCATCGTAGATGAGATATCAGATCCTATACGTACATAATATGCGACTACTGTAAGGCTCGCTTGTTTTTTTAATCTTTACCGCAGTGAAGATTTTTGTCGATTGCCGCGGTAGAATTCGTAGTTTCTTACGATTAAAATTCGTGTCGTAACGCTAATAAGGTTGTAAACTCAATAATCTACGACCTTATAAGTGTCAATCCCTTTAGTCTTTACGTCGTAGCACATGTTGTCGCATCATTGTGATGCGTCTCGTTGTCCTAAGACCAATTGAATCACCAGCCGGACGATAGGAAAATGCGTGAGAAACCTAAAATGACTTCTATACTTAGTGGTGAAAAAGTAAACTTTGTACACAGAAAGGTTGTGAAACTTGTCCGCTGAAAAACATTTATATTTCTAAATACATATATATTATAAATGAATTACATCAGACACAGTAATGGCAAATATAATCCGAATCCAAATCGGATTCAAATGCGATGGCAATTATCACAAATCAAATAATTCAGTATATTTACTCTATTAAAGATTATCTTTTAGTGAAAACTTTTTCTTGATATGAATTCGGTTTAAAAAGATTTTAAAATAGAAGGTGGCTTAAGGTATAAAAATAGATTAGGAAAGAATGTTTCCTACATCTGATGGGTTTCACTGAAATATGTACAAGCATACTAAAACTAAGAAATAATTCAGACTTAATCATTTAATTCAAAATAAATAATAAACATATTTAATACCTATGAACTAACCTATACTTTTTTAGCACCATTAAATTACAAATAGTAAATGCATCTCTGACTATTTAGTACAAATAATGAGTATCAAAAATGTTATTAGAACAAAATGGACTAAAATAAAATTAAAATAAACAAGATGACAATCAGTCAATTTGAGTAACCAACAGTTCAAAGGCGTGAGACTGTTTTAAACGTTTGACATACCTATTTCTAAAATAGATAAAAATAAGACTCTCGAATTCCTGAATCCTCGAATTTCTCTTTACGATCAAACACATGAACGTAGCTAAAACATCTGACGAGTCGGCTACCAACATGCAGTTTCTATTATTTCCCATCACCGAAAATCAATGAGCTCTAATATAACATATGTACTTTGCTTCTTATTTTAGATCTATTCTTTGACGAACATGGGCTTAGAAGCTGAAAGAAGTTTCTGGGATACTACATGAGCTATTCTTGCACTGCGTCTCCATACTAGCTCCCTAGTCCTTTCATTATTGCTATCAACGCGAACCTGAGAGAAACAAATAATAAAATTAGTGTTCTATTTCAATATAAGATAATTCAGCAATTTGAAATTTATGTTACCTGTTTGGGCTGAAGGACTTTAATTGTGTGCAGTGAAGCAATTCCTTCATTATTGATCCTCAATGTAAGTTTGCCAACCATTTCGGCGGTCGTGGCTGTAGCTGATCTGATGTCTTTCTTAGCACCACGACCAACCTGACAAAAAAAATAATAGCCAGTTAAATAAAGCTAAAACCGTAATTATTAGGGAATACATATATTCTGAAAATAACCGAACAAAATGACTTTACCTCTTTTTGAACTCTCAAAATCAGAGGACCGACAGCGAAGTTACTCTTAACACTGGTGTAGTTAGACATGATGCTAACGGCGACGTCTCCTGTTCTTCTCAAAGATGATAGACCATAAAGTGTTCCTTTCGCACGAGGCTTGCTTTTCTCTGAAGTTTTCGTCTTATTTTTATTGGTTGAAGGTTTCTTGGTTGTTGTTTTAGTTTTCGATGGTTTAGGTTTAGTTATTTTAGCTGGTGGTTTAGAAACCTTTGTTGGTGGTTTAGTAGCCTTAGTTGGGGGTTTAGTTTTAATTGTTGTTGGCTTTGCTTTATCAATACCAGTCTTATCTTTGTTAGCCCTAGTTTCAACAGCTATGCTTTCTTGGGTCTGTTCAATTATTTCTTCTACGGGTTTAATTTCATTAGTCTGATCCTTCTGTTCTTTGGCTGGTTCGAGCGCTTCAGTTACTGTGCTTTCGTTAATTTTCTCAGTGACGGCACTACCACGAGCTGAGTTTTTCTTTTTGTTGGAAGTTTTCCTAGAATAAACCAATTAAAATAATTTAGTACAGTAGTCCTTCTTTTTCTGAGTCTCCTTCATATTGCAGTAACGAATAATTTAAATTTGTACTATAATTCTGTAAATTAGCCAATTTTGTTTTATACCAGAAAGGTCTTATCAACATATTAAACACTTTTTGAGTTTTCCTTGTTACTCGTACTAACTTGTTGTTGTCTCCAAGTAAAATACCCTGGTACTTTTAAAGGACCATAAACCAAGTGGCAACAAGTCTAAAGAAGGAAAAACTTAATTCCTTAGCTGACATCAGGAGACTTTACACCACGACAACGTTTTGTGATGCCATTAAAACTTAGTTTAGTATCTTTAACCTTAGGTGCCAAGCGGTTTTGTTTTATACCAGAGAGGTGTTATTTGTGCGATCCTTAGATGCTATATTTATAATTTTATAATACTCTAATAGCAGCAGATCACTAAAAACAATACTTAGCTGAGAATAATAGCCAATCACAACATGAACAAGAAAATGTGGTGCTTAAAACATGATTTCTTTTACCTTTTTGGCTTGTTTTTGTTAGTAGTCTTCCGCTTTGTTGTTTTCTTGTTAGCGTCGATAGGTTGCAGTTTAACGCTAACAGGGTCGTATGAAGTTCTCAGTATATCGTTCATCTTCTCGAGAATATTGTCAACAAAGCGATTGTATTTGACTATGTAGATGGCTGGCACTGTTGTTGCATTGGTGGTCGATTCCTCCTTTAGTGCACCTATTAAATGTTGTAAATATATATTATATACTCAATGAATTTGGCTTTAGGTAACACTTTCTAAATAGGTATGTAAATTATTGAATCATTAGCGATCCTACTAAATTGTATTATTACCAACAAGTGGTTCAAATACTTCGACTTGGAATATTGAAATGAAAATATGTAAAACTCTATCAGGTATGCAATCGTTGTAAATTATTTATCATTTCGGGACCGGAAAATAATGAAAATTGGAATCTCCACTTTCTGTAGGAAGAATCCAAACTCCAAGACATATTATTGCAAGATGAAAATCATCACAAATTATTCAAAAGTTTGTTTATCCTATAAAATGTCCCAGTAAAGAGCACCAGCGAGAAGCTGTAATTGTGAACACCAGAGGCAGCGGATCGCAAACAGAGACATCAAGCACTCTCCTGTCCTGCGGTCGTATCAGACACTAAGGAGCTCAGAATAATATCCAACCTCTATAAGCGGTAATACGTTTTGAATGCCTCTCTGATCAGCTGTACTATTCTCTAATAAAACAGCATTGCGTACAGCGCTGCCACAGCGTCGAATTTCAAACGAACTTAGTTTAGTTAAAGCCCCATGAACTCTAAGACGTGGTCGCCTACTGACCAGTCGGCTAAGGTCTGCAGGGATTATCAGAGGCAAGTAAAGAAGAAGAACTTAAGACCTTTCTTTTCAGTTCTGCAATAACCCACTTGCGACAGAACACTGTGGTTTTAGTCAGGTGAAAAATAAAGCAAAGGAGATGGCGGAGCGGGACCTGGAGAGGTTTAGAACTCTCTCGATGCGCGACTCAAAGAATGACCTCCGTCGTCCATAAGGCAGGCCTGGAGGTGGTAGGTGAGGCCATCTGTCACCCTAGCAGAAGCAGACTTTCCACTCATTAACCGTCTTCGTGTGAAAAATAATTTTATAAAATATGCATATTATAATAGGTGTCTAGCGTTCATTTTATATTAACTACATGTTGCATCAAATAAGGAGATACCACGATAGCAAAAGTAATAATTGCCGTGTAGATTAATTGTTGAAGTACACAATATATAATTACCCTACATCATGAAACTCTGGGACATGTTCAAGAAAAATGTGTATAATAATTTCAGTTTGCCAACAAAAGCACCTTTTTCTAAATGTGTTCAATAATGTCATTTTGCCAACAAAAGAAAGGTCAGTGATTTCGGTTTTGATATCACTTATTTAAAAGTAAAAACCTATTATTTTTATCCCTTTTTTAGTTAATCATTTTCATTGGTTTAAATGTATGTAAAAATGATGATGACAATGATGTGATGACGTCTTGAAGGCATCGACATCGACAACAGACGATGACAAATAAAATTAGAAAAAAATATTTTTATCCGATATATGTACACATTGTATACTGGAAAACATTTAACATGTACATGCAAATTTGTTTCTTTGTATTTTACGAAGAAACTTTAAAGTTAATATAAGCTATACAAAAAAAGACCGTCATGGTATTTTTAAAGGTATGCATGCATTTAAGATGTCTTTTAAAATCGTCACGATAATATAAGTTGTCAATACGTAATTTACTAATATTGTCAATTACGTATTTTGATTTGTGCTTGATATATTTTTGAAAATAAATTCATGTATATTAAGAGCTTGTTGTTGAATAGAGAATACAATAAGAATTTAGTAGGCGTTGGAAACTACATGCATCAAACTACACTAAAACGGAAAATGAATTTAAGCGCAGCTTCTTAATTTAACCCTATTTATTATTTGCTACCCTATATCATTCAACTAAATCCCCAGAGAACGCGTGATAGTTATTCAAGTGGAACCCACACCTAATTCTAACCACGTTATGCTGGCATGCCAACTAACTGTATCGGTCTCTCGTAGCCCCACTTGAATTCTAATTGTAGTTCACAATTAATACGTTCAGTCAACGGTGGATTTTCTATTTTCCACACGTAAAAGAAACTGCGTACCGTGCCACGAACATACGTAGAAATCTAATTACAACTTACTTACATACATACGAGTATACACCGCTAGCCCCAGGTGTTTTGAATTCAAATATATAATTGTAATTTTAATAATATTTTTGGTTTGCGACATCTTTAGAATTAAATATCATTTTTATTAAGGTGTATAAGAGAGTCGTAAAGCTGTTTCCGTGAAAGGAAGTAATTTATTTAACGATCATCTTATATGAGGTATGGCAAAAAGCAAGTCGTATACCTAAGACTTCCTTGCGACACACCTAGCGTTTCACTACAGCAAATATTTAAAAGTTTCTCTTTTTGCATCTTATTAAGTATGTCGTTTTCACTGTTACCTGTACCGAACGTTGGGTACATAAATTTTATAGTTTCGTCACCAAGTGAGAGTAAACATTAAGTTCCATTTACTTTCTATCTGCTGTTTTACAATAATACTCGAATATTCGTCAAGGTCAGTCCTGGGCGTGGTTAGAGCAAGGTCAAAGAAAGTGTCAAGGTTGTAGAAGAAATCGGGCGGGTTCATCGCTCGAGCTCCGGTTGAGAAAGTAAGCGGACGGTGGACGGCCGACCTCGTAACACACATACTCTTGCGACTAGTTCCTTGTTGAGCGCCTGTGCAATACGCCGCACAGCCTGTATCCTGGCCGCCTTTCTTTTGTCTGTACTAGAACCCATATCTTTTAATTGCATCTGAGTCGTGATACTTTTATAATTATAAATATTGGTCCGACCGTTACTTCGATAAGGATAGGGAATGGAGATATTCAGGTCAAGCGATATTGTGCGTTATACTACATACATAAATCGGTCAAAAGGCTAGTTAATTATATCTATGGTTTAAATTCTACATAAAATACTGTTATTTTAATGTACTATAGAAATAATATATAGAGGATTATGTATACTATCGAGATAGGCTGATAAATATACGTTACGGTAATGGATTAGGGTTTTGGGTGATATAAATAGGTAAAGTTGACTAGCATATACATTTATTATTACAATCAAAATTAAATTAATATAACTAGATAATGTCACTCGATTAGTTGACACCGAGATAGATTAGGCAACTAGTTTTCTGACCGATGTACGACAAAATAAAATTCATGTACAGCATTATATATGTATGTCTTATGATGTGTACAATTTTACGCACATATCGTCGTGAAGGTGAGATAAAAAATTTCACACATAAATTAGTACAACAGATTTATTTCAAATAATTTGCCACGAGACCAGTGTGACATGATCTAGACATTAATTTAACTTTTAACCTTCTCGGTACCATACTTACACTTTCACACATCAGTCACACGCCACTTAATAAATAAAATAAATAGAATAAATAAATAGTCAATAAATAGCTAGGCTAAGGGATGGGACCATGCAGGTCTCTCAGGTGGATGAAGGGCTGGCTCACCCGGAGCTCGGCGCCGCCTACTCACTATCTGAACTTTTTGTGCTCAGGGGCGACTGCCGCGGCGGATGTCACTTTAATTTTCTTTACTTTACCGAGGTGGTTTGCCTTTTTTGCCGCCTTTTTTGCATACACCGCGACGCTCGCTTTCAGCTTTTTTGACTCACGTGAGTTCTTATTCCTGCCGAGCGCATCACTGAGGTCATCATCATCATCGTCGTCGTCGTCATCCTCTGCCTCGTCGTCATCATCATCGTCGTCAGCGTCCAGCGCCGAGTCGATGTCATCGTCGTCGTCGTCATCTTCCTCAGCTTCAGCCTCAACTTCAGCAACTGCCTCAGAACTGGCTGGACTCTCTACTTCAGCGCTAGCGGGCTCCTTTTGTACACCCTCGGCCTCTTCACTTATTCCAGATACTTCGCCCTCTTCATTGGCAGCTTCGTCACCTTCAGGCACGACTTCTTCAGCTGAGAGGGGAGCAGCAGGCGCGGCAGCGACTGTGTCGGCAGCAGCAACTACTGGTTTTACGACTGCTGACGCAGGCTCATCGTCATCATCATCGTCTTCTGTAGGATTTAAATTTCGTGTTTAGTGAAATACTGAATTTTAATGCTAAATTATAAAAGTTGAAATTAATAATTCTTACCTCCTCCTCCTAAGATGTCGTCAAAGAATCTTTCGAGATAATCGTCAGAATCGTCATCATCTGCTTCTTCTTCATCATCGTCATCATCGTCATCGTCATCATCTAATAACAAAAATGAAAATAAAATCAAAACAGAGGTTATTGAACTGAGTAGTATACCTTAATACCTTACACTTTCCTAACTGTGTATTCAGTGCAATAGCTTTTTATTAGCACTCTTGACACCTTGTTCGTAAAAAAACTGTGAAACGGACAGTTAATCAATGTTATACGCCGCTATCTTTAGATGCGTGAGATTCTAAGCGAGGCTTTCATAGCTAGAAAGCAGGGAACCGACAATTTCTCTGATTGAGTCTTTCTGTTTGAATTAATTAACGATTGAGAGCGCCTGTCACGCTGCTCGCATTCCGTGTTAGTTCCGCCACGTCCTGATTCTAAGGAATTTTGATCGATAAAATGTTAAATTTTTACTGTAGCAGTATGTGCAGTCCATGCCATTCATAAATTATATTTAAGAGCTAAGATACTGTTGACTCTAGCAAAAAATACTTTTAATATCTACTGACAATATAGAGTTACAGTCAAGTCATAAAGACATCTTGGTTATCACGTACAAGATATTATTTAGTAGTAATTACTACATTAATATTTGTTATTAGAGCAGTAATGAAGATTCATAAAGATGCCCACTATTTTATATAAAAAAATGTAAAGTTAGTATTAATAAACATTAATGTATCTTGACGTTTTATGCACATAAGTTATTGCATTCTGAAGTCGTAAATTACAGATGCAATAAGTGTTCATTTGAACACTTATTGCGCTTTAACATTCTTATGTTTGAATGCTTTAACGTAATTGATGTTTTATTCTTAAAGATTAATTGAATTAAATTATATAATCATCCACTACTGTTATCCACTTATCCACTACTGTTAGCAGAAAGTATTTGAGCGCATGCAGCGAGAAATATTTATATTCCACATACCGCTATAATTCCTGTTTGTTTGAAAGGTAAAATTCATGAAGTTATTATCCTTTTCACATTTTGTGTGATCATGCTAAATAATATTTCATTTGGAAGGCATAGTGACTATATTACGAAACTAATAAATTTCTCTTTTCTTCTTTTTAGTGTTGTGATCCTCCAAAATACTGCAATTTATTTTGTCTTAAAAAATAAAAATAAGTGCAACAAGCATAATTAACTTACCCGATAAAGCTGCTAAGGGCTCATCATCATCATCATCATCATCATCATCGTCGTCGTCGTCGTCATCGTCATCTGAAGATGCAGCTGGTGCAGCGGCGGGGACTGCTGCGGCCTGCCTTCCAACGTCTTTAACATCTGTGTCATCCTCCGAGCGAGCGATAGGGCTAGCGTAAACAGATAATACTAAACAGCACACAGCCGCTAACAAGAACAACGACCTCATCTTGAATCTGAAACAAACACACACCTTTAATTATTTCACCGGGAGCATCGCGACCGCGACAGTGACGACTCAACCCACCACCGGACCCACCACTGTTGCTATCACGATATCACAACACTATCACAAGAACACAATCACATGCACTAATTTCCTTGACACTTCACCTTTTGACGAACTGTCTATCACTGTTGAGTCCTTGAGTCCGTGTGGGCTCTAGCGGAAGAGGTTCCGCTCACGTCCTTCTTTACCGGTGTTTGGGACGCTATGTCCGAGCGTGGCGTACGGAAACGGTATAGCGGCGGCGTCTTCACCGCACACTCTTTTATAGAGTTACGTCACACACGCAGTGAAGGAAAGTAGTGATGGTAGCCGCCGTTGACACAGATCAATGACTACACAGAGGCAAACAGCAGATATCCCCTTTATACCTATCGATTTCAATGACATCCAGATAAAAAATGTTGTAGTCGTACCGATTTATAAAGACATATATTCCCACTTTCCTTAACTCAAGTTGTATATCTAAAGGTCAAAAGCAATTGATAATCACAAGTGTAATAAGGGCTAATCATGACTTACGTATTTATTTAATTACTAAAATTAAATGATCTTTTACTTTATAAGTACTTTTTATTTTACTTTTACTTTATAATAATATACTTAATATTTAAATATGCATTATATCTCTTTGATATCCTATCAAATATGGGTTTTGTTTACTTTGAAATAATTCTAAAAACTTAATTATGTATTTAGCAACTTTTACGCCAAATATTTCAGTGAAACATGTTTCCCATTTAGCGAATGATTAGTCACTTAAGCTTTCACTTATTCATAATGCAATTCAGAAAGGCGGAAAATATATAACAAACAAGAATTTGTTAGTAAAATCTGATTTTATTTAATCTGTGGCATATAAAGAGGGGTTAGTTAGGTCTGACTAATTAATTTATTCAGGTTATTTACTGACTATTCGTGTCTCATTGGAGAAATGTTGGAGCGGCCTGTATTGTGTCAGAATCTTAAAGTATTTTGAACATTAGTATGAGGGAGCCGGCCCACACTTTCACTTAAGGTTATGTATGTAAACGCGCTTTAAGTGCTATTGATAACGTGACGTAAAAACGAAAACGTGGACTTTAGGTATTACCACAAATATTTTTATACGTATGAGTTAAAACATTTGCTGAAAATTTCGGCAAGAAGAAAGTTCACTTTTATGAGTATTTATAAATCTTATCACTGATATTTATTTATTTACCCCCTGAATTTACTCGCGGTGAAGTTAGTTTGGAAATATTTATGTGTTTGTCCTTCAACGACATTACCTATTTTCTAACTGAAAGGTATTTTATTTACTTTTCTGTACCCCGACCTTCATCTTTTTTAATAATAGTTAACATACAATTAATGCAGGTGACAACCTAATTTTTTAATAAGCTATAATGTTACTGACCATTTAGGGCATGAACTTATCTAGTTTGCAATTTTTTAAAACAGGTATTGCATACTTGTAGTTAAATACTGTGTCACTTAACTTTACATGTATGCTACTTTATAACTACTATATATTTTTTTCTTAAAAATTCAATCTCATTTTGAGTCAACAAAGTGTGATAATAAAGACATACCTATTAGGGATTAAAGTATGTAATTGTCGACTTGTACTGAAAAATTGAAACTCGTTTTTTTTAAGATGTTACATATTTATTTAAACAAAATGCTTACCCTCATTATCTATTCATTGCTGCCATCTAAACGGAAGTTAAATTATGCCTTTACGATAGAACTCTGGGGATCTAGATTCGACAAACTGTGTGAAAGCATTCTATAGTAAACGGGAAGATTTTTTTTTAATCACGAAAAAAATGGTAGTCGTTTGGAGTAAGGTCTGGCGAGTACGGAGGATGACGTATGGTTTCTAACTGCAGCTCCTGTAGAGTTACATCGGTTTTTCGTATAGTGTGGGTTTTTTCGTTATCATGGACCAATAATGGCGAAGATCGATTCACGAGTCCGAGCTGTTCCACTGCCAGTTTCGCCATCATTGTTTGAAGATCGGCACAGTAAACATCTGCTGTTATTGCCTGACTATACCTGAGAAAGCTGTAGTGAATAACACCATGAAGAAACCACCAAACAGTTACCATTACCTTTTTTGGTAAGCTTTGCTTTAGGGCACTGTTGCGGCGTTTGACCTCTGGTCAGCAATTGCATTCGCTTACGGTTATCGTTAACAATCCACTTTTCGTCACGTCACAATTAGATCCAATATGCCTTCATTTCTGTGCCGATTCAACAAGGCAACACAAGTTTCAAGACCCATTTCTTTCTGCAGATCAGTCAAATCATGAGGCACCCATTTTTCATTTTTTTTATCTTATTGATTCGATGCAAATGAATGACCTACAACGTAGGGTAACGTTAAACCATGCCGCTAATTCCTGGGTAGTTTGACTCGAATCGGCTTCCAACATCTCCTTCAATTCAGCGTTATTCTCATGTCTCGTCTTTCACGTGGTTCCTTCTTCAAGTCGAAGTTTCTATTACGAAAGCGTTTCAACCAAAAACACACGGTACGTTCATCTCTACTCTCTCCTCTCCAAACGCAGCGTTGATATTGCGAGCCGTTTTTGCCGCGTTAGTTCCGCGTCGGAACTCATATTAAAAAATGACTTCGATTTTCGAAGTATCCATCTTTCAAGTCTACGCTGAATTAAGAAAAAACAATTGAAAGTCGAAAATCGAATGTTGCATAAAATAATGTAGAAGGTTTAATGTAGCATAAAATAATAGAATATCTTTACAAAGTACTTGTAACTAAAATAATTTTAAGAGCTAAGGAATTAATAGTTTAAATCAAGTAAGTCACGATCTGAGGCAAACATTGTTGTCAAGTAGAAGCGTCGAGTCACGACGACCTATACAAGATTTGTCAACACTAGAAAGTTTAGGAAGTTCTAAGAAAGAGAAGAGATTGAGAGTTAATCTAAACAGAAACAGGTGTTGTAAGTAAACGATTGCGCAGGCTTTTATTTCCATTTAATCATTTTAACTGATGATAATTTCAAAAATATTCTGTCTGTTTTTACCAGGAATCATTATTTTATATTAAAAAAAAATATTTCAATACATTTTATTTCAATATAGTTCTATTTATCTTTGATACAAAGTAGTAGCCATCCAGCTTAAAGAAACTGTACTATACATATCGTCCGGCCCGATTGGAGGTCTTTTGGCTTGGGACGATTCGAGTCGATATGTCGATGCCTAGGATTCCGATACTGGCTGAGGCAACTAGGGAGGTGCTCTCAAACCGAGGTGATACGACAAACAGTATCTTCTTTGCGGTGAACGAAACCTGTGTCTTTTTTTGGGTTAAAGTGGACTGAATTCACTACGGACTTTACTTGCATGATGTTAACGAAAAATCACCATAAAATTATTCATGCATTTCTAAAATAAAAAGCCAAACCTACATCACTCTTCGCCTGTAAAAAAACATTCATGCCCATGTAAGACGAAAATAAAATATCAGATATGCAAACAAATTTTGGAAGTGTATTTACTTCTTACTATCATCAACAGCCTTTAATAGTCCACTGCTTTTGGCCTACTGTACCACGCTGGCCAGACTTACTATGATGTCGAAATAAATCTTTGTGTATTCATGTGGATTAGACGACAATACCATAACTTGAAATAATCTAACTGATCTGGTAATGGATCCAGGAGATGGTGGAACTCTTTAATTTGACAAGTTCAACAGGTCAACTTCGGAGGTATGGTCTGTTGATCCAGTTATGATAGTGGAACTTTTTGAAGGTTACAATCCTTCACGTAAAACGAAGTTTTTTTTCTAGTTTAGCCCAAAATTACTAAACTAAACTAAATAGTTAGAGAAAATCTATTACGGTATTTTTCTGTGGTATAGGGAGGAGGCAGAGGAGTAGGCGAGTCGCCTGATGGTAAGTGGCTGCCGCCGCCCATGGGTACCAGCAACTCAAGAGTCACAAGTGCGTCGCAGCCATTTGAACCCCCCCCCCCTCTCCCTCAGAACTAGGAGAGGAGGCTCGGGGTTCGAGGTTGTACACTCACTCACTCGGTAAAAACCACTTGCTTAGAACTTCCTAAAGCTACTTGGAGAGTTTAGTACTAAGGATTTTGTATTTAATGAAATCTTTTATAAATACGACAGAGATGAAATTATATTATCATTTGTTTACAATGAAAAACTATATTATTCGACTGCGCGGATGGCGTAGTGGTTTAAGCGGTCGCCACGCCGCTTCCTACTGTGTTGTGGGTTCGATCCCCACATAGAACACCACTTTCTGTGATCCACTCATTGTTGTTCTGAGTCTGGGTGTTCTTTGTGTTCCTTTCATGTATGTTTGTAAAGTCCCCTGCGACACAGGAATATATATTCATGCGGGAGATTCAAGAGAGCGTGCTCCCACACGTTCTTGGTCGGTTGTTTCTTTTTTTTTCACTTTTTAATTCGATTTGCCAAAAAAGCGTGTTTTTTAGTATTTCTAAACTAAAATTAATTAACAAAATCGTAAAAAACTTTCAAAAGAAAGGCAGTTTGTTAGCTTTGTAAATAGTGTTAATTATTCATCACTTAGTAAAAAACTAACTCTCTATATACGACACCAAGTTCATTTATGCCTGTAAATGTATTACAGTAATGTTAAAAATTAACCACCTTTATTTCTTTTGCACAAATACAATATAAAATAGAAGAATCGCATTGAGTTTTCACCGTCTGACTCTTTCTCTCAGGGTCAAGGAGCTGAGTCGCTGGAGGGATTCCAGTACCGAGGGCTCATGTCGGAGGACATTGTATTCAACATTATGGCATGGGCTTCAAAAAGGTGATACCTACCCAGGAGGGTTCCGGAGCTTAGGCTCGCCGTGGTGGAGGCCGGGGGCTTCTCCCTGGACTACGTGAAGGCCGGAGCAATACGAAGCCTTCAGTTGTCAGTGGCAGCGCTTGTCAGTTGCCCCATCGCAGCGGCTCAAAAGGTTGCCGAGGGACGAAGTCTCCTGAAAGCCGGGCCGGCAAGGTGCTTCCGGTGCCTATCGGTGGGACATGTGGGGTTTCAGTGCACGGCAAAAGTCTCCGTAGGCGACCTTTGCTTCCGCTGTGGGTAGCCCGGTTACAAGGTGGGTTCTTGCAATGCTCCGCTGCGTTGCTTTAGGTACGCAGCGGAGAGCAAACCTGCCGACTACTGACGCCGGTAGGGGCGGCCTTCTATCTCTAAGTCGTCGACGGAGACAGAGGGTGTTGTTGGAGAGCGGCAAGATTCGCAGCAGGATGCGAAGATGGAAATCTAATAATGGATCCACATATCCGAATCCTCGTAACGTAAAAACGTAAAGTAACGGCACCGTGAACAGAAGACTGTTCCCACATCATCAGGGGAGCAGAAGATTAACATCGGGGTTCCCACACAGAAGGGGTCATCTAGAATCCGTAGATGGCCCGAGGTACGTTGAGGTTCCTGGGATTACCTTTCTAGGGTACACCTGGTTCCTCGCCTACTAGTACTCGAGACTAAAACGAGGAAAAAAAGGTCATTCTATTGCATTATTATCATATTATATAATAGTCATTTATTAAATTCTCAATGCTTTAGGTTGTTTATGAATTGTAAATTTAGTGTTTCAGAAGTGTCACATAATGACCCATATGATGAAATGGATTTAATTCATTTAATTATTTTACAACACTAAAAAATATTAGCGTTTTGGTGAAAGTTTCACAACACAGAAGATTATTTTAAATTGTTTGTTTCAAAATGTGTGCCTTGATTAAACTCGATAAACGAAACAATTTTTTAGAGCTTGCCTTATTACATTACATGTTGAATTAAAAGAAGTTGTTAAAATAAAAACCATTAGGTATAAGGAATTTTTTTCTTAGGTTTACGGCTAACAACAGGTACATACACTCATTAACAAAAATAAGCGCGTGCAGAGCCATACCGGTAGATATCGCGACATGGTGGCTTCCAAAGGTAGAAAGGTCTAAACTCGTTTATGGTATTGTAGGCGTTCACAAATATTTGTATGCGTGTTGTGAATGGACCCCGAGGACTTTCTCTCGCTCCGAGGCAGTCTCTAACACTGGCGCACGCAGGTAGTGTATGCACGGTGCTACTGGCATTGTAACAACATCAGTATTATAAAAATGATGCCATTAATTATATTTATATAAATCCGGCAATATTGTCGAGGAAAGTGAACGACATTAAATTTATTACAAAAAAAAAAGCAAAAGCCTAATGAAAGTAGAGAAAGCGGCAGACAGGCAAAATATCTTTAATCTCGTATTTTAACATTAGCATTAATTTAAAATTAACAGAATATGAAGATCTGAAACTTACAAAAGTAAGAAAAAGGATAAAATTTATGGTAAAGGTGATCAATTGATAAGAAAAAATGTACCTAAATAAACACACTACACATTTAGCAGTGTACGTTGACTGCACAGCAGATGTGAAAAATATCTAGATTGGACACCTCAAACGTCAAAACTTAACAGACTATATATTAAAACTTAATAAGTTATCTAGTATCATTTTATAATCGTTCCCCATTATTTTTATTGTTACTTTTTGACTGACTTCAATGCTCTAAAGGAATTCGGAGAAACTTCCCAATAAATAATACGCAGAACTCTTAAACTCATTTTTAATTAGCTACTTAGCAGTTTTACACTCAAAATGCTTTTGATCACGGAGAGCCATGCTTCAGCATGGACTCTTTGTTGTTTACTGCCCCTGGTTCTGGGGGTGGCTCAGTAATACATAAATTCAGTTTAAATAATTACTAAAGAAATGTTGTGTCCATCGTTACTTGATTCTGATATGTAACTGTAACATATTGTCACCAGGCATTGTAGTGTAAAATCGCAACCCATCATAAGGTCAACGCATTCGCGCAAGGTGACACAGTTACTGGCGAACATTTATGTTAGTCGTACCTCACTTCCTTTAAGACATACTTGAGCTACGTTTTTAATATATTGTGTTACGACTTTAACAAAAAGACAAACTTCCTTGAGTCTTGAGCTGAAAATTATAAAATACATAAAAAAACTCGTATTCGTACTAATTAATTCGAATATAGTCATCTTCGGTTTTTGAAATTAGCAACGAAAATATCTTTCATTCTTATTTATAAATGTAAAACTTGATAACGGCTCTTGATTATTTTACTACTGTTTATATAATTTATAACTAAATGTAAAAACAGTTTATAGACTTTCTTTTCGTTTAGATTAATTTCCTGTTTTCACTGTAATCAGTAACCTCATAAATTCCTTATACTCTCAGAAACAAATACCTAAAAATATCTTAATATCTATTTTACTGAAACGGTAGATATAGTTCTATCAATAATCTTTTATCACAATTCCTATTCTTGAAATTTTTACATTAGTCTCTAATTAACGTTAGTTTTGTTTTTGGGACCGCACTCACGGCCTGCTTCGGATCCCAAACCAGAGATAGCTTGAACTACAGTACCTACCGTCTGCTGGTAAATGTACTTATATGTTAACTAGCTTTTGCTCGCGACTCCACCCGCGTAAATGTCGGTACCCACGGTAAAAAGTAGCCTTTGTATTTCCTCAAGAATCAATTCAATCATTCACCCCCTTAAAGGATGATTTCTGGGATAAAAACCACCCTATGTCCTTTCCCGGGACTCGGACTATCTCTCTACCATTTTCATCTAGAGTGCGAAGAGGTAACAGACAGACAGACACACTTTATAATATTAGTAAGGATAAATTCATAGATCCACGTTAACGAAAGTTATACCCAGGCGCAAAAATCAACAAGTCTTTTAGACGCTTTTAGCCATCGAAAGTTCACTACAAATCTACACTTTTAGCTAATTAGTGAAGGAACTTAAACATAAGTCATTATATACATAAGTACCTTATTTCACAATAATTTTAATATTTGAATGACAAGATTAAGGTCAAGAGTAAGCACAATATAATAATTCTGTCAATCATTACGTTACGTTATATGAAATAACTCATCTCTGAGGCAAGTTCACGGTTACTTGTTACGTCTTTACGGTCCAAGTGCTCCGTTCAATGTGTACATTCATGTTTATAACAATAACAATATTATTGTTATGTAACGACATTAAATAAGTGTATATAATCGTTTAATAAAATTTCAAACAGTTACTGTTTAGGCGAACGAGCAGTGTTTTATGATAATGTAATATTTTTGAAAAATCTAAAATTATTTTAAAGAAATTAGTTTTAAAAGAACTTACAAATAGCCAATGTATTATATACAAAAACTCCCTTGCAAATGTGTAAAATATTTAAGGAAAATATTTATGCAAATTGGCAGAATATTTTGTATGAAAATCGCGGCCTTTCAAATATACACATATATATTTACTGAGAAAGTGCGGAAGCTTTTTTTCGAAGTCAATAGAAACATATACCGGTCAGGTTGTTGTTATTATTTGCAGTATTAACTTATTAAAATAGTATCAATGAAATAAAAAAAACCTTTTACAGTCATTCACATTTGGCAAACTAACAATAACAAATCTCTATAAAATTAATTTAATTTCAATTAAAAAGAAGACATCAAAAAATTCTTAGCTACCGTCGTATATTTTTGGATTTTAAAGCTATTTATTCAAACGCGCATTTGGCATTTATATTTTTCATCCCGAACGCAACTTTGAAAAAAATAATTAAATTTAACGGAAATAGGAATCTTACTTCATTTCTGTAACGTTTCCAACGAGAGTCTCTATATTTTTTTCTCTCATCTCTTATTTCTCTTATTTTTGAAAAGACAACTCACGCATTAGCTATAATATATCCTGTGTCGCTGGGGACTTTGCAAACATACATGAAACGTACACAAAGAACACCCAGACTCAGAACAACAATTTGTGGATCACACAAAGTGTCGTCCATGTGAGAATCGAACCCACTACACTCACATTACATATTAAATACGACTGGCAGAGAATGCCTTAGGCATTAAGTCTGCCGATGCATGTACTTGTGCAAAAAGTTATAAATAAATAAATATTCTACCATCGTCATCATCTCATCCGAAAGACGTTCACTGCTGTCGGACTCTCCCCAAGCCTCGCCACAACAAACGGTCGGACATATGCTCTCAAGTAAAATTTTATGCTAATAGAAAAGTTAAATTTCTGTCTTCGATTAAACTTGCAATTAAAGATCAGGTTATCAAAGAAGAGCATCGGCGTAGATATCATTATTCGATTTCTCTACACAATTTAAAACAACTCATTCCATTTATTTAATCTTATATTACGCTCCGACGGCCAATACCCGCAGAGCGTTACATAATTCGATAAATACTCGTCTAACTTTCTTTTAGACTCTTACCCAATTATACTTTAGTTTAAAAGGCTGATAATTTTTTTTATACTTGCAAATAGTGGTAACATTAAAGATAGGCGTTGGACTTGCAATAAACTATCTATGCCTGAAATCTCAAACCGTTACTATATCCGGTGAACTATTAGCCTATGTCCGTCCTTCCTTATCAAAGACAAGCGTAAAAGACAGACAAGAGACTTACTTTTTCATTTTAAAATTAGTAGTAAGTATATTAAAAAAAATAGTATTTTTGAGTTACTTTAAAAGGATGATAATAAATTGATATTTTAAAGGGTGATATTGTGGGGCTAAGGCGTGGCTCAAACTCTACTGTACCTTAACTCTACTAGCATATTTCTGAACTGCAATAACTTCTGGCAACAAGCAATGCAACTTAATTTGAAAAGGTAACAAAATATTAGTTATATATAACCAACGTTTCAGTCTTCATTTAATCAGGTTAACATCAAGTCTAAAGAAAATATCTAACTAACAAAGCAATCAAGAACAGCACTCTGAAAATTGCATTACATCCAAAGTTAGACGTCAACACACACAGTGTAAGTGATAATGGATTACTCTACCAAATGTATGTTACTATGTAAATAAAAAATTGTCTTGTCAGAATAAATATGGTAAACAATTCTGCTTCTCAAAATCAGAGTGCCAGTACCAGATCATGCTTTCAACAACATCAAAGTTTAGCTATTAAGAATCCGGGTGATAGTTGTTTAAAATTAAAAAGTAAATACACCGGAAAAGCTAACAATTTTTTGATCAAATTTATTCCCATTTTGTACAGAATATATGTAGCTTTCATTCCTAATAATAATTTTAGTCAGAGGTATCGGTATTATGATAGGTACTTAGAAAGTCACTCTACACTCTACTAGGAAAATACTGAATACTCGTAAAACCGTGGTTAACCGTCGTTTAGTCACTTACTAGATCTTTATACATTTTAGTATGTATATTTAGTAATGCACTAATAATATAAATTTCTGTTATTTTAAATTACAGAGACATTAGATGGCCTGGTATAAAAATATATATGTTCTGGAGTGTATTTTCATGTGCAAACTGAAAGAAATAAACCAAAATGTTATTTGTATCAAATGATTTTGGCCTACTATGATATTTAGTAACAAATGATATTTTGTTATATTAGAGAGACATTAGATTTTCTTGTATAAAAATGTGTATATTCTTGATTAAATTTTCATGTGCAAACTGTAAAAATTACACCAAAAACACATCCGTTACATTAACGGAATATACATAGTAGGTATGTCAAGTTTTGACGTTAATAGAAATGTGGTGCTAAGTGTTGGTCGGACCGCGCGTGAACTCCACTGGCCTACAAACACGACCGGTTGCCGGTGAGTACTTTCTTTCGGGCGTTCTCACTTCCGCCTGCGCCTGCGCGCCTCCACGCAACCGGCACAGGACTTGTCTCGCCCATATACCGCCCCACATCCACACCACACAACCAACCACTCTGAATAATCCATACATTATGAATACACATTAGAATGTCTCAATGAATACTAATTTCTATTAAACCGTCAGATATCTTTTTGGGTTTTAGCTTTCGAACATAAAAGTGAAATTGATTTTAATATTGCCGAACATTAATTTCGCATTCCATTGATGCGTGAGTTTCACCAATTCACATGTGTAAATAATAATTCGTTTACTTACATATTTAATGTTATTATGTAAGCGAATCGAATATTGTACAATACACTACGGATACCGTGCACCGTTGATAAAAAAAAAATATTTTCCATAAAAATCACTTTTGTGTTTTCCTTAAAACAGCTGGGTATTTAATAAATTAAAATACCACAATTCATAATCTTGCAATGACTTTATTCTCAACTTATACCTACCTACCTTACTAATTATCTTGTTTTACCTAAAAACGAATCTAGATCTTCTACAAATTTATGCTTCATTCATACATTAGACATCAACGCGTAACGCGTTTCGTTCGCGTTTCGCGTCGAACACAAAGAAAGGTGTCATTACACCTACATAAGCAATTTTCGCCTCATTTCAACTAAACAGTATAATTATCGCTGAACAAATTAAATAGCAATAGCAGCAATATTTACTTAAACAGCAAATACTTTAGTACAGCAAACGATTCTAGAAATTATTTTATCCATCCGTCTGTTCGCCATCTATTGGAAAAGTATATAAACTTATCTGCTGTGGCATGGTTCTTTAGATCTTTGTTAAATTCACATTTAGAAAACTCAGAAGAATAAAGTATAATGGTACCTTTGAATATATTACTGAGATTCACCAGTAGATGGCGTTAATACTTTTTATAAGTAATTTATTAAAAGAAATCGTAACATAGGTGCATATATATTGTTTACATATATTGTTTACAAATTCTGAAAATACAAAACAAATTATAATTTACATTTACATACTATTTAACTTCTTAATAATATTAATCTCCTACAATTTATATTATGTGGCTTATTTATGCGAGTTGCTGTAATGTTTTCATCAGGTCCAACTTAATTTTAAGGAAAATGTCAAATGACAATATAAAGAAGACCAAATGTTTTATGATTTGTACTTTCGAGAATTGCTTCCAAAAATATGTGTTTGGGCATAATGTACTTACTTTATTTGTCATTGCTTTCATAGATTGATGTTATCAGGATTGCAAAAAAGGCGTTTTTATATATTTTTGAACTATTTTCTCTGAGTCTGTGAATGGTTTACAACTTATGGTGACTTTATTTATTGCCTAAACATTCAATCGAACCGGCGACCTGATGTTATGTTGATCTTTAAATATAATCTAAAAATCCTTCTTTTTACCGATGGTAATAGTTATCTACAGTTAATCTATTTATTATTTAATTAGGTATACATATTTGATTACATTAATTATTTAATGTAATTAATGAAATCAAATATGTATTTCTAATAAAAAAAGCGAAATATAAATAAATTACAACGTAGTATAAATAAATTACAACCAGGTCCTGAAGAAATAATCGTGTATATCACACAATTATGTTTAATAGGTAGGCATCGATCCTAGTCTAGGTTAGTAGTAGGCCTACAAGTAACGTGGTTAGTAGTAATAACTTTTATTGTGAAATAGTCGATAAAGGTCATTGCTCCACTCCATTGAGTCAAAGCGGAATATTACACCCTTTACTTTACTTAATAAATATAGATACTCTTTACCATACAAAAACAATTCGAATAAAACTGGTAGTTACAGAGATTAGAAGGTTTGAACAAATAATAACAACCTCTTTAGCTTAATTATAATACTATATGAGTAGATAGATTTTGTATGTACGTAGATAAAGCTAAATCTGACGTCACGACTGCCGCAATATTTACACGTGGGTCGTGTCTGTAGAACAGGTCACTTTACTCATCTTGAGGCAATTAAAATTCAACAAAACACTTATCTAACTCCGTTTTTCTAGTCATGTGACTGTTTAAATATAGGGTGGGAGGTATGTGGCTTGCGATCGAACATAAATATTAGCAATCGTCATGTGACCGCCTGTGTGAGCACAATAACAGCCTTGACATTTTCCGACGAGGACACAGGAGGATACTACGACCGGTTGAGCTTATGATGAGCACGATACAGTAAAACAGTGTATTGTTTAAAGCAATGCGGATTCTGTTTTCTTTGAATGATTAGTATGTATGAGTCTAAGGTAGGTACTTACTATAGAGATATTGTTCTACCGTTTCCTTGTTTTTATAACATGTGTCTATACGTTCCGAATATTCTTACAGCGTCTATACTAATATTATAAAGTTGAAGAGTTTGTTTGTTTTTTGGTTGAACGCGCTAATCTCAGGACTGGTTCAAAAAAAAAAAAATTTTAGTGTTGGATAGCCTATTTATCGAGGAATGTTATAAGCTGTTTAACATTCTTTTGAAACACGCAGCTTGTAATAGATTTAAGTCATTACTTGTAATAATGTATTTAACGCATTACTAAATTTATACAATAAGAGCTAAACCTCAGTAAGTTTTCAAGGTAAGTAAAGCTCACCAAAATTTCTACATGTTGCTATGATAACCATTGCTATTTCAACAATTATTATCTTAACGTAACCATGACAAATCATAAGTCAATGTAAAATGCACAGAATTTTCCATTTGCTTTGAACTTCGAAATAACAAGTGTACAAAACTATTCTTCTTTTAAATAGCAATGTTATTTAAAGATGTCAAGTCAATTCATAATGAGATTTACGAAACATAATACAGTAATGAAAACAGCTTAGGATGAGCTATTTTTTATTCAAAAACTATATTTTAATACACAATTCAGTTAGCAAAACTGTATCATGTTGTTCTCAGTGGGCTGAGCTTTACTGAACAAAACTCAAGGGGATAACTGTTTGGATGTTTGTTACTTTTTTACGCTCAAACGGCTGGTCTAATTTTGATGTGGAGGTAGCTGACATTTTGGATTAACAAGTAGGATACTTTTCATCCCGAAAAAAATTAGTACTCCCGTAGGTATACATTATATATAGCAATATATATATACTATACTTGGAAAGGTAAAAAACATTTGATACAAATTCTATTGAAAATTACTGGGATCTAGTTGTATGCTATGGAATGCTACACCGGTTTTAGTTATTATACTACTTCTTTATGAACTTTATTTGCTAAAGTTATTTAAATCTCAGTTCTTATTATTACATTTTATAGATCACATTCACGAATCTAAATACATGATGTTCACATTCCTACTACAGGGCAAATATAGTCAAACTGTTTGTGACGCTAACTTAGCAAAAAAATTCTGAACGGACTATCAAAGTTAATTAATTTAAAGAAAGAAAAGGGTAAAAAAAATTGAACACAAAAGTTTTGTTTTTGTTTAAAAAAGACAACTCCCGCATTAGGAATATATTCCAGTGTCGCGGGGGACTTTACAAACATACATGAAACGGACACAAAGAACACCCAGACTCAGAACAACAATTTGTGGATCACACAAAGTGTCGTCCCATGTGGGATTTGAACCCACAACACTCGGCGTAGTAGGACGCGGCGTGGCGACCGCTTAAACCACTACGCCATCCGTGCAGGAAGTTACGTTTACATTAAATAGTATTGTTACTCAAAATCTTTACCGCAGACGAGTCACCTGTTGGAAACTGACTACCGTCGCCCATGAACGCCTGCAACTCAAGAGTCACAAGCGCATCGGTCCGGAAATAATGCAGACAACAATTTATTCTACAGATTGGTTGTGCGGGGCAAAAAGTGTCTTGAAAAGCAGACAGTGGTGGAGTGCCAATTATCCAAGTGATGGGGATAAAAATATTGCCGTGTGGGACGACGGCAGAAGGTTACGGCCGATATTAGTCCATACAATTCCTCGGAGCACTCTTCATGATATATACGATAGAGAATGTAGAGTGAAGCTACATCTCTACATAACGTCAAGGGATCGAGCCGATTGGAGATCTTTTGGCTTGGGACGATTCGAGTCGCTCTTGGTTGGATGCGGTCCAGAGGGAGAAGATGGTTCTGGGGTGTCCCTGCATAGATATGAGAACACCATTGCATATACGGCCGGACTTGGGCCTTTTGGAATTGGAGGCTTGGTTGGTGAGTGAAATACTGGCTCGATCTGTTCAGCACACCGAGCTTCTTCGAGGCTAGGCTTCTAAGTGACCCCGATACTGGACTTCGCTCGATATGTTGATGCCTAGGATTCCGATACTGGGTGAGGCAATTAGGGAGGTGCTCGTATCTTCTTTGCGGTGAACGCGCAAACCTGTCTTTTTTTGGGTTAAAGTAGACTGGATTCACTACGGTCTAGGATTACGATACTGGCTGAGGTAGTAAACGAGGTGCTCTCGAACCGAGGTGATATGACAAACGATAACTTTGTTACGGTGAACGCGTAAACCTGTGTCTAAATGGACTAGATTCAGTCGACCCCAATCTGAAACCTCCGCTAAGGAAGCTTCAATTTCAGACACAAGTTTGTTTCTGTTTGTTTGTTTGTTAATAACTGAATAAGCCGATATTGGTTATATTTATTTCAAAACAACACACTGTCGAGAGTGTTCTCAGTGTGTACATGTGCAGGTTAAGAACGGCGTGAGGGGTGTATGGACCCCCGCTCGGAACGAAGTTTCTTGGTCGACGCGCCAACTGAAGTTTCGAAGAAAAATCTTGTTACACATTTTCGGTCTCGCTCGTATCCGCTCAGAGCATGTAAATCACATCAAACAAATAGGATCTTTGTTTAGTCTACAATGGAAAAAACCAAGTCTTATAGGTTTTGCATCAAATCGGCAAATTGTTTGCTTTTCCTCAATATTTTTTCATGAGAGTGATTTTCTAAGAAAATTGCCTATAATACTTTTTTATTACATTAGCTTAAATGTTACACTCAGATGTGATTGTCCGGGTTATTCCCAGTCGTCACCACTGGCTTTGTTCCCACTGACGGTGACAAATGGGAAAAAATCCCATATGTTGCCAGAGGTGACAGACGGCATCAAACATTCCTAGTCATCATCACTGGCAACGAATGTTTGTGATAAATGGGAATAAAAATCACAAATTGTTACTAGTTCTTTTATTATTATTACCGAAGGGAATAAAAATAAAATAGTTTCATGATTAGAAAATTTGATTTATTTAAAAAAAATCAGTCACATGCGTCAAATATTTCCATGGTATACCATAGAATCATTAGTGTCCAATGTTGACAACTGACAAAAATTACAGAGCGACTTGCGATTATTTTTAACAAAGTCGCTTCTGATTAAGGTTACCAGTAATCGATAATTATCACCTACCTATCTAAGTTCTAGTAAGTCTAAGTAAGTGATTAACGACTAATAAAGAAATATATTTTTTAACTTAGTAAAAATTTGCTATACTTAGTAAAAATAGCAAAAACAAAAAAATGAAAACAATTTTATTTCTCATTTGTCTGGCAATATACGAGATTTTTTTCTTAATAGTTACCAGTGGAAACAAATCCATTCACCAGTGACAATACATTAGATTTTGTTTTTGCCATTTGTCCCCTGAACTGAACTGAGAATAAGCCGATTCCAAGCCGAAGTCTAAAACTCCGAATATCTGTCATTATAAGTTAAGTTATTATAAGTTTTATTATGTGATTTCGGCTTTTCAAAGGTGTAAAATCTGTCTTAGCTTAATAAGTCTGAAATGATTGACGATTCTTAAGTGTTGCATTTGCTGACAGACACTGTAGAACACAGACAATACTGTCGTAACTTATTTTATTTTGTACTCAGGGCCTTATTTAAAGCAACTTATATTTTCTTTTTAATAAATTTTTCTTTTTAAATTTAAGGAGAAAAAATCAAAGAAATAAATAACAGAGTGACAGTTCTCACAGAATAGTCCTCGTACCTAGTAAATACCCACTCTTCTATTTATGTTCAAAAAGAATTCAATACTATTTTTAAGAAATTGGAAAATGCACGAAACTAAGACCGAAAACATTAGAATACTTAAACCATAACTATGTATTAGTAGAACAAGCTATTTTTCATTAAATTTATTACATATCAAGCTATTAAATATTAAAACATTATGAGCTAGCTAACTTCCAGCATATAGTTTTATGTAATATGCTGTATGTGTGTAAAATCACAGTTTAATTTACACTGGCGAATGAAATTAACCAAACAAAAATAAAAATTAGAAAAAATCAGGCAAAGCAATCTTTAGTACTACTATAAATAATATGTATTTATACATGTCACATACATGAGTGCCGAGATCGTTAATATACGGCACAATAACAAATCCTCCTGCTTTTTAAGTCTCTTCTAATCACATTGCTAATCGATGTTCAAATTAAAGTAATTTAGCTAAACGTTTAAATAATAAAAAGTAATTAACGAAGAGACCTGTATATGACTGCACGTGAATAGAACACTAAGTTAGTAAAATGTTGTGTATAAAATAAGCTACCTACAACAGGTTATTGTACCGTCACGATCGTATCAAAGCTAGCTAAACTAGTCTGTTACTACCTACGTAAGCTTGAGGTGTTTGTCTTAAGTCATGTGATGCGTACGACATCCTGTTATTTAACTGACACCCACGCACTATATTAGCTTTTAATAAAGCTTTTTATAGACACAATGTTCAAACATCTCATCAATGCGTTTACATAACATACTTCAATATAACTTTTTCAATCATTAAATTTTTGACGAAGTTTTAGTAAACAAGTGTTACTTTTTTGTTAGGTCGAGGGGATGTAATTTACATCTTTGCTCATCCAATCTCTGTCTTCTAATTATTCTTTGTAAATCGTGTTTTTTTTTGTAAAATCCCATAACTAAATATGTAAACTCCTACATCATTTGACTCTGCTCCATCATTTACATTTACAAAACATCGCCAAAGTTCACCAAATGGTGCTAGACAACCACCAAATTAAAGTGAGAGAGATAGCAGAGGTTATGAACATGTCAAAAGAACGTGTTTGTCACATATTAAATCAACATTTAGACATGAAAAAGCTGTTCGCGCGTTGGGTGCCGCGTTTGCTCACGTTAGACCAAAAACGCGTTCGAATGAACATTTCTAACGTTCTGTTGGCGCAGCTTAGGTGCAATAAATCCGAGTTTTGGCGCCGATTAATATATATAACATACACTATTATACGCCCGAAACAAAAATACAGTCCAGACAGACTGACAGACAGGCAGTAGACTGTGAACGGGGAGCCGGCTCCAAAAAAGTCAAAAACTGTTTTTTTGGCTGAGAAAGTGATGTCGACTGTTTTTTGGAATAGTCATGGAGTTATTTTAATCGATTATCTCCAAAAAGGAAAAACTAATACAGCAGCATACTACGCATCATTATTTGACAATCTGAAAAACGGCAACATTCTGCCGATCTGCAACCGTCCGTTTCCAAGGGATTGAACTTTGTGAGAAAAAAAGGCAAACAAACTCTCAGCCACTCTTTTTTAATTAACAGATAGATACAAGTGCATCATTAAATGTACCACAATATTGTTTTGATTTAGGTTAGTATGTCAGTTATTAAGGACTAAAAGGTAAAAGCAAAAAAAAGGCAAAGAGATTAATTTATAATCCCAAGCATTCTTGTCTTCTATATAATCCACAATTGAGTAATATGCTTATTGATATAATCTACGTGTTATTGCGGATTTAAATTTGTTTATACGTAAGTCTTATAAATTTTGTTGGATTTTATTATAAAATCGGACACCTTGACCTTTTTAACCTTGACCTTGACCTGATTGACCTTGAAATGACTTGTTTATCTTTTGGAGCCTAGAGGCAAGTACAAGTTTATTCTTATTTCTTGTTTTTTTTTTTTTGAAAGTACAGCCAAGGGTCATAAATACAGTAGCACTGTAATGTTCATATTCGCACGCCGGTTCGGTGCCTATCTCTGTGTGTGTGATGTTTCAATGCATACACATATTATAACCAGATAATACAAACGTCAGATATACCTAGAAATCTAGTTATACGTTTTCTTCGTATTGAACTTTCAGTGGTAGCACCTACTTGAAAGCGATGCTAAAATTAAACATAGTAGTCATCAGAACCACTGGTATAATAGTACGACTAGCCTACTTCCACTCCTTGGCTGATGGCGAGCAGTGACTGTTCGAGCCTCAGTGCCTTATCACTTTTTTAAACTTTTTCATGTCAGAATATTTTTTATTAATTTTGTTACTTTAAAGTTACTGTAGTTTACGGAAAAAAGGTAGAATATTTAATAAAAAGAAAACATCGCTAAAGAAGAAAATATTTTTCAAAAGATTATTTATTTATAATATTATTAATCTTTTAAACGTTAAAAATAAACACATTTAAGTTGAATATTTTCATAAACTATTTTGGTTTCTTATTACAATTTGTTCTTGTTGTTTATAGAGGTTGACAGTTCAATTTGTTCATTTACTTAACTTCTAACTAAACTTTACCTCTGTATTACAATCATAAACTTACTCATTAGTTACTATAACAGCCAACGCATCCCCTAAATTGCCCTAAGCAAAAGATATTTATATTTAAATATAATATTTATTTTTATTAATACTTAGAGTGACCTAGATTGTCTATAATACAACTAATAAAACGTTGACGCATGAAAACCACTAAATACCATACGTGGATAACCATCAGGGGATAACGGTGGGCATGGAATAACCTTAATTAACATTCGAATATTGACGAAACCATTCACTAATAATACCAGCACCGTGTATCGCACAGTTATTTTGAATAAAATAAGCTCACTAAATTCTTCCACGAGATAAACAGGTATCACACGCCGCAGTAGGTAGCTTTATGCCGTTCAAAACCTCGACGTAATTAAAGCCGAGTTGGTCTGAAACCTTACCTCCTTTCAGAAGAGAGACATATGTTCAGCAGTGGACTATTATAGGCTGTTGATGATGATGATGAGACTGGTTAATAAGTGGCGACTGGTTAATATCAGTGCACTCAACGTCTCACAGTTTTTTTCTAAAAAATAATAATTCTTATTAGACATTTTACCCAATACTTAAGAGATTATAAAATAAAATCATACATCACGATTATCATCACACAATCCATCGAAATAACTTACATTTAAGCGGGTTTCATTGGATATTTCAGATATTAAGCCCACGTAAAGCTGTAACGCTAGCCCTGGCATCAATACTAAAACTTGTTTACATTTTAAATACAGATATTCAATATAAACCTCAGTAGCAATTCACATCACATCATCACATTAACAGCCTTTAATAGTCCACTGCTGGACATAGGCCTCTCCTTAGAAAGGAGGTTTTGGCCTACTATACCACGCTGGCCAGACGGGTTGGTATAGGGTTTGTGTCAAGTTTTCCTTCTCTTTGCAGTGCTGGTGGCCTGCGTTGTTTTGCGCCCTTAGTCGGCTCTTACGACACCCACGGGATGAATTGGGGTAGTGACATTCCGTATTCTTAATCCGTCACTACACGGACATTAGCAAGTAATAACACAAATTCTCGTAACTAAGGTGATTGAGGGTGTTTTTGAAACAATTAAATAGTTTATTATTTCAAATCTACCCCCAACTTTTAGTGACTACTAGTTTAAAATTTTGAATCAAAGATTTATTTTCTTTGACCTTCGTTATAATACTACACTTATAACCACATTCCATGAATTCTCAAAAAGTTACTGTAAGGTTGCATGAGTTTTGAAACGGCGGCATTAGCATCAGAGCGTCAACAGCAGCGCCAGACGGATAGTAAAGTTATTGATTGCATTACAATTAGTTACTATAATCATACCCACGGTAGCGTGTATATGTGTGTGTGATATACGTTAATAGAAGAAGGTTATAAGTCCAACTAGTTATAATGCTATAACTTTGTCAAAGTGCTACTGGACTTATGACCACAGAGTATATTGAATAATATAAGCTCATGACCGCGACCGTACATCACTCTTTTCGAAAAGCAATTTTTGTTTTATGAACATATATATAAAATTTTCATATATATTGTCATGCCATTGCCATTATGTGTATTTGTTTAAATTTCTGCCTTAATGAAGAACGATCGTCTAAATTATAAATTACTCGAAATGCTTTCTTCTGTAGCACAAAAATAGTTTGAATGCCGGCAGTATTCCCACACAGTAACATAGCATATGACATAATGCTATGAAAATAACTGAAGTAAACAAATAGTTGTGTATCGACATCAGTCAACTCTCGAATTTTTCTTACTGCGTATGCTGCTGAGCTGAGTCTACTCCATAATTTGTTTTGGAAAGGAACTTCGTTCCGACCGGGTGTCTATAAACCACTCAGCCGTTTTTTTTTAAATATTTATAACGGTATTATAAATATGAAGGAATTTCGTTTATAGTGACCAAATAAAATGTAACAATACATATTTTCTCGACAGGCCCACCGAATGACATAATTTGAGAGAAATATGTAAATAAATACGTAGTTTATTGGATTATATCACTAAGCCCCCATGACTTTTGTACCTTTATTTTACCAATTTGTACCTTAAAATCCTACAAAGCACGGTCGGTGTGGCAAAGCGACATAAATTTCCCTCTTAACGCACCTTAAACGCATAGCAATTGCACATCCAATAAAACGTAATGCGAATCACCACTCATAGCTTTCCTAGGACATCATGTATGTGTTATTTAGAAATACATAATGTGTATTTTGAAATGGCGAAACAAGTTGTTTTCTGAGCGGTAAACACAAACTTATTAGGAAACTGTGATGAAAGAAATACTAGCTGACACAACTCATACGTCCATTTAAATAGAGAAATTTGCTGATGAAAGTATAGTTTTCTACACTAATGATTACGATGATTTGGTTCACATCAATCACATCAACAGCCTTTAATAGACGGGTTGGTATAGGGTTTGTGTCAAGTTATCCTTCTTTTGCAGTGCTGGTGTCCTGCGTTTTTTTTGCGCCCTTAGTCGACTCTTACGACACCCACGGGATGAATTGAGGGAGTGACATTCCGTATTCTGCATCCGTCACTACATTGGTATTAAAATGACACAAAATTCATCATCATGGCGAACTTATATTAGATCAAACCAGTTAGATCGATATAATGACCGACACTAGACTTATAACTGCAAAAACCGGTCAAATGCTTGTCGTGTCACGCGAATCGTAGGGTTCCGTAGTTTCTTACCAGCCTGTTTAAAGTCACAATGTAATGTTAGTATTTTTAAGGGTGTTGTGATATTCTTAAACTAACAGGGTTGACTGTATTGTGATACTTTTTCTCTGAATCCGTTATACATCGATCACATATTTTTTCAGATTTTTTGGAGCAACAGTTTCGTTAGTATGGGGGAAGGAAATGTTTAATATTTCGCAAGCGGATCATTAAATCGAAAAATTGTTTTTACCCAACCTCAATGTTGTTGAAAGACCGATACAAAGATACCCCACACTATAGAATAGTTAAGATAAATCAACTCATCACCACTTTACATTTAAGGGAGGTGTATTCTACAAAAAAAAATCAAGATTTTGTTTTACATTCCTATACCACATTTTAATCAGAGCTTTTTAGTAATGATAGTGTATAAATCAATTCAAAAATGAATAGACGAAAGAATAGACAGACATGGCGAAACTATTATGGTTTAAGTGTTAGAACTACGGAACCTTGAAAACGCTGTTTATCCACGGTGCCACCAACCCACTAAGCCCAGGCAGGTTCTTGTTATTCATTTCTTTTGGTATAGTTAATGAGACAGTATGCAAATAAATCCGGTCATTCAGTGAGATAATAATAGTAATAATTTATTTTCAGACTTAGTCTAAACAGTTGGTTAGTAACAATGTTCTTAGCCTATTGTTAGTAACATCAGTCAGCGCTTGGTCGCACGTGTAGGCCTATCCAGTGTGCCATGAGTGCCGAGTCCATTCGACCGACGTTAGCGGTCAGGATGGCGCCATCATTGATGCACATGGAAGACGTCCACGTGCGCCTCTGCAAACATACATAATGCCAGGAACTTGTGTTAGCGAGACTATCAACAATTATTATTTGTCAGTTACTGTGAGATATGATCTTAGGAGTTGCGAAGTTTATTCATGGGATACGGGATAAACGAGCAAACAGATTACCTTATGGTAAGTGACATGCTCTCGCCTATGCACACCTGTAACTCACGCTAATTGACTACCTTACCTCCCCAGAAGTAAAGGAGATTGGAGTTGGGCGTCCGAGAACCTTAGTCACTCGGTGAAAAGCAAACACCAATTTACTGTGCGTTTTTGTGACTAAATAATTTGAGTATGAGTATTGCGTTTCAGTTTACTGTCAACCGGTTATATGACGACCGACATATAAAGTTTCAATCGCAAGTTGTAAAACGTAGACTTATTTACATATACCGCTCAGTAGAGCAGAGGCACGGTTGCAGGTAGAAACTGATATGTATTACGTGACTAAGTAACAATTTCAATAGTGGGAGCAACGAATTGTCAAACAAAATGCTAAGTAGTGATTTGCTAAGACACCATTTTCTTACATTACTCAATTTATTTCTCAGAACTTTGGATCACATGACTGACGTGACCTATAAGTTTACTTATGTACTGTTTTTTTTTTCAATAAATTAATTAGAGACAAGGTTTTTCTTACTTAATCAAATTTAAATATTTGAAGCGTTGTTAGGGCGCAGGCGTAAATTTAAATATTTTAATATATTTCGTTCATTCATATATTTGATTATATAAACTGTTGTTATATATTAATGTTTATTTAATATCAAAGTAATTTAATATTCACATTCACACAATCATCGAAGAAACGTGTTACATGAATTCTGAGGAACCTACAATTTTGTATTTATTCTTTATTGTGAAGCAAATAAAGTTTATTCGAAGACAATAGTTTTGGTGCATAAATGACATCTATACTATGCAACTGCAGCGAGGACCATGAAGCGCGTCGAGCTGACGGGAGAAAGTCGACTCTTCCGCGAATGCAACATTAGCACGTGATCGAGGGACCGACGCTAGCTCATGTGACTCCGGGGCTGAGGAAGTGGGGCGCGCCTCGGTAGGCATAAGGGAAGGGAGCACACAATACATTGCGAAAACTGTACGTAAACTGGGCTACTAACATTATGTTTAAGTTACCAGTTATTTTGTATTTCTAGCTTGTTCTTATTGGCTTGATAATAATGGTTGCACAACGTAATTAACGTACCATCGTGTACTCTATATTGTTCGAAATTACAGTTTAAGATGCTTATCAGATTTTATTCTTTAATTAATATTAAAATTCCTTTGTGGTACAACATTCTTCAAAGTAATCAATATGTCTTTAACCATTAATACGTGCTAAATGGTCACAAAATAAATGACCTTCTTGAGTCCAATACTTTTTCTGCTTAATACACTTTATAACTCCAAAAACGATTATTGTGGCATATAATGGTAAATGTATAAGAGTAGGTATGTGTTATTCATAAGTATAGATTTGAATATCCTATAAGTGACAGGAGTGTCCCATTGTTATTAGTAGTGGATAAAGACAAGAAATAGGTGGACAGCCGTAGAAATATTCTCCACAGATTTTATCTCAGAATATGTGATTCGGATTTCTTACTATTTTGAACCTTGAAGGTTCAGAAAAGCAAGGTTATTAAAGCCCCCAATTAGGCTATACAAATGGAATTTAAAAAAAAATCGATTACCATGATACTACCAGATAAGATACCATAATGTAGAGGTATTTTTATTACATTTTGACTAAATAGCGTGAAAGCACTATCGAAATCTAAATAATTCCTTGTGTTTGTAATTTTTGCTAATAGACTAACAAATGATTAGGAATACTTTAAAATTTATGTACAGAAGAAGTGACGAAGGCAATTGGCTTTTTAAACCATATTTGTTACAAGTTCAGGAATCACATCATAAAATCTACATCAAGCTTTTGAAAAAAACGTTAAGGCATAGTTTGTCCAGTACGATAAATGTTGTCTTGTCATATAACACTGCACACAATAAAATTAACTTAAATAACTTGATAAAAATAGGTTGGTGAAATATCTTTGGGTGTCGAGCTCTAATTGATCTTTACACGATCTTTGCGATCTCCAGATGCTTACCTCATCCTTTAATAATCATGTTGGGTCATTGAACCGTGACCTTAAGAGGCCACTGATGTTCTACAACAAACAAATTACAATAATTATAACTCATTTATAAAAATACCGAAAATATGTATTTATTTAAGATGAGGTCAGAGATAAAACTGAGACTTCCACTTGTCATTTTTTTCAATATATTTATCTATTACAAACAAAAGCGAAGAACTTCTAAAGATCATATACATATTTAAATATATATCTAAAAATAACAGTTGTTTAAACTCATAAAAACAGGTACGACTGTCATAGAAAATTGTTTATCCGTTCTTTTTCTTTTACATAAACACATTATGTGTTTAATTCTTTAAATTATACGTTGATAATCTCAAATAAAATTTATTTAAACTTAATTTTTGAATTTTTTTCTTTTAAATGTGTGTGTAAATTTTAATAGGTCTCTTTGGATGTGTTTATTTGTATTAGGTTTTTAACTGGTATAATAAAATAAATAACAGAAGCGAATTATTGAAACGACCCAACGGAATTCAGTAAAATTTAATTAAACATCAAAGGTGTTATCAAATCATTCACTTTTAACTTTGACATGATCACTATAAAATAAAATAAAATAAATAAAAGCGGCTCATTTCCAAATTTTTTAAGATATTATGTTGATGACTTAGTAGAATAAATAGTGTTGAATACAGTTAAGTAAACAATTAAATTTACAAAGAACACAATATTAAATTTCTTAAACCCATAGACATCAGAAAGAAGAATCAAAAAGATTGTAAAATAACTTCCAAAAATAACGAGATGTTGATTATTAAATTTAAGTTTTACCTTTTTCCACTTTGCCGGCGGTCTTTGCAGCATTCTACATCCTCTCCACTTTGCAGACCTCCTGTATGTATATTTGAATCTTGTAAGTAATGCTCAGCATTAACAAATTTTTAGACCCACCGAAGCGCTTCCTCTCTATTCTTTAATTTCGTTATAAAAGTACCGTTACTTACTAAATATTTAGTGTTTCTTCAAAATTAAGATAATTTGTAGATTCAAGGAAAACCCTGAAACCTACTCCAAAAGGATTAATAGGATAATTATTGGCTCTAATACTCTCAATAAATTATCGATCATTTCGGTTAATTTGATCACTTTGATAACACTACAAAGTTCATATAAGTTATTTTATATTTCTTGTAGCGACTGAGTAATGCAAAATCTTAAAAAAAAATAACATTTATCTGCATTAAATTGTTCATCTATGTAATATTTTATTTATTAATCGGATGAGAACGATTATTTTTTTCTGTTTCTGGGTGTAAATTATTATCTACAATATGTATGCACCTACTTAGAAATATATGTGCACGATTGACGGCACTATTCTTGTCCCCTATTACATGTGGGAATAAACATACCATCTGGTAAAATTTAATATTCTTCTATCTATTCAGGAATAAAGAAGCGAGTATATGTGTTACGATCAGTAACTAAAATGTAATAGCTAGCATTAGTATTATACAGTTTAGGGATCTCAATTAATCGCTCTACTTATTAAACATATCGAATAAAATGTTAATTCGCAACCGTAGCATAGTTTCGCTAGATTCAATTTACATCGAAACACAGTAACTGCAGTGGCGGGCCAGCCTCCAACATTACATAATTTAAGGTCGTGAGGGACGCTGTTTGAACGGTTTAAATGCTGACTAGAGCTGAACCCCGACTGCTACGCGGCTACGTGACATCTTCTATGTTAAGTAGTACATTGCAATCTACTAAAGACGCATTGCCATCCTTCCCGCTGTTTGAGTCGACTTCAAGTCATCGTCCCTAACCGCAAGCTGCCTGACCTAACTTTTAAAGAGGCTTTATTACCGGCCAGAGCCAGTTGGTGAATTCTACGTGTCATAAAGCGAATCACATCACTTGGAGATCAGTTTAGCTGTATTGTCGAGACCAATATATTGTATATTTAATTTCGAGCACATACAGTTATTCTGCAGGGTATTGTACTTTAATTATGTATAAACATGTATATATTATGTAACAACAAACAACATAAATATTTGTTAGCTCTGTCCCCGATGGAATTGAAGACCACCATTTAAAAATTTACTTCGCTTCGAATAATAATAAGAAGCTATACGTCCATGTGTTAATCCAGGCTGTCATCTACCTCCTTACCAAACGTTATCAAAATTGGTCCAATCGTTTGAGCGTAAAGAAGAAACAAAACATACAAACACATATACAAACTTCCATTTTAATAATATTAATGTGATAAATAATAATAAGAAACATCTCAGACACGACTGTATGCTCCCAAACTATGCAAAGTTTGTAATATGTTGCAACCAGACTGCTGATAAACATACTTGAATATTTCTTAGATAAATTACAGCCAGACACATAATAAATGGTCATTTTCATTACACAATTATTTGAGCTGTGGGGGAATCGAACCCGACGACCTCCGGTTAAGCAGTCAGGATCACATCATTAGACTAACAAGCCTGTTAAAGCCGATTAAAAGATCATCTTAAATTAAATAGATTATTATTTTTATTCCAGTATGACTATGACTGTATCAAACTGTCAAAGCAAAGAACGGTCCGATTATAAGTTATTTATTACTTTGAAAACTATTAAGTTTTGCTAAAATTTCCCACATTACGAAAGTTACAACAACCTGGAGGCGAAGTTGATAAATTTACGAGTTAATATTTGGTTTTTACGTTTGGACGACATCATTATTTAAGACTGGTTTATGTGGTGCAAACACCAATAGATTTGAACGAACCAAAGTTTTCATCAATCATCATCAACAGCCTTTAGTAGTCCACTGGCTGGACATAGGCCTCTCTTTAGAAAGGTGGTTTTGGCCCACTATACCACGCTAGTCAGGCAGTATAGCGTTTGTTTCAAGTTTTCTTTCTTTTTGCAGTGCATTGTGTTTTTTTTTATTTTATTTTTATCCACGGTATGAATAGGGGTGGGGAAACACCGTATTCTTAATCATATGAAATTGAAACTAAAGTTTAACATACATAAATTATTGGTTGGACATTTTAATCAGGGTGTTACTAAGGTCATATTTACGTATAGAATGATAATTCCGGGTCGTTATTTTAATGTAATAATAATTAAAGTAATAATAAATAGTATACGCCGTATGTACGCTAAGAGATCACGCTAGCCATGAGTATACATAATTACTCATCATTTTTATTAGAAAAATAAACTTAAAAATATAAAATAGACATATCATTATATCGTATAAAACAGTATAATTCGCTTTCGAATAAAGAAACTAACACCTTTTAATAGGTATGTGTCAGTGTCTTTTTTTTGTATAGATTTGTCCTACAAAACCAGATAAAAAAATTAGAGGTTTATGAGTATGTTCGTCATACAATCGATACACGGATTTATATGAATTGTAGTATATTAATATACCATGATCTCTATGAACACACGTTATCTTTTCAGAATTTATTGTAAAGTATCATCATACTAAAAAAGTTTAGCTTCAATTTTAAATACATCTTATCTATTTTTTAGAGCTCTTTAAAAACAACTACAGTAATTATACATTTATTTACACTAATTAGGTTTTATATCATAAAATTACATTATTATTTTTTTAGAAGGCTTGGGCTTCCCGGCAATAGCCAGCTTAGGTTGTTACAATTACGTGACCAGCGTGACCTTGACCTGCCTGGCTGAGAAATACAGTTCCAAAGGTTTCCATCTTTTAATATCTATTCTATTGGACAATGTCGAGCACATAGAAATATTAATGATGAAAATATTTGACTAAGAAATTGACTAAAACCATCTTGTAAATATACGTAGATTTTTTTTTAATTAAATTAAATTCTAATCATTTAGTGGATGTGTATTACGCGTACGTTTACATTTTGACAAACATTCTACATTTTGTATGGTCATAACTTAGCTAAAATATTTGTTAAATAATTCGCGATTAAGTATATTTTTAGTAAGTTTAAAAATGTATTTAGTCCTAACTAAGTAAGAAGTAAATACATTTTTTGTGCATAAAAGGTTTGACAAAATGTTATCTGTCGGTCGTTAAATCTTGTAGTACCTACGAGGAGAAAATAGAGTACATTGTTACATTACTTATTAAACCTAAACTGACGTTGCAAAATCACATACAAAATTAACTGACGTCTCCTTTAGACGTTTATAATGCTGTTTATAAATACTAAATGCAATACTTATTCCTCGCAAGGCGTTACCTTTATTCGACCGTTGTCAGTCAATATAAAGTTTGTTAGTAACGAATATACTTTGATTACAGCTAACGATTATTCTCTTTGTATCTTTCTATAATTTTGATTAAATTGTTAATTAATTTTATAAATTCTATATTACTAATTTGTTAAAATATTAGAGGGTTAAGGAAGAATTCAAACCTTCACCTCCAAGCTGTACCTCAGCGTTCTATCTGAATAACCATATATAAAACCGTCACCGCGTGATCCAGTTTTCGTTTTTCATTGTTAGTTACCTCTTGCGGATCAAAGTATTACATTGCAAGAAGGAAACCTATTGAATTTGATTTGAATATCCTAGTGTTTCTTGTTTTATGTAAGTGCTTTTCACTTCTTTACAACTTTTCGTGGTCAACAACAGTTTGACGTGATAAAAACATTACGTCACATTATTTTTAATTAAGAATACCTATTAAAATATAAGTGCACACGAACCAAGTTAAAGTGTTTTGAGTTGAAGGTCAAAAACTTAAATAGGTATTTGTTATTCGTAATCTTGGCAACAATATCAAAAAAATGTAGACGCTGCAAGTGTCTTCCATTTCTGAATTAATCACTGGTCGTTGTGCAAATCATAATCCACTGTCTGGAATAGATTCGGGTCACCGAGTATTATTATAAAAAAAAAATATTACCCAGCATGTCGGAGAAGTTCTCTTACTTAGTTATTAAAACAAATAAAAATCCTTGAGATTTCAATTCAGCTAATTTACGTTATTTCTTTTGACTTAACATTTTTTTCTCTGACTCTCTTACCTTTTTTTTATTCTTCTACCTTTATTAGAATGAAAAATTGAAACTGTTAAATTGCCTTTCTAAGGAGAGATCTATGTCCAGCAGTAGACGATTAAAGGCTGTTGATGATGATTGAAATTTATCATTTTTAATATTTAGTAGTTCTTCAAAACCTCAACTACACTTTTATCACGATATCATGATATTATTAAAAAAAAAAATGTACCACATTCACACAACTCTATCTAGTCTCAAACTAAGCAGAGCTTGTATGTCTATGGGTACTAGACAACTGATATAAATACATATACTTTTTACATATACACCCAGACCAAATCAAGCATTAAAAGATCATGGACACAAATGTTTGACTTGAGCGGGAATCGAACCCGCGACCTTAAGAATAGCAGTCCGTTACAAAAACCAATATGCCATCGTCGTCACACGATTAACGAGATGGCCTGATGGTTTTCCCCTACGTTACTGGGGCTAAGGAAATACATTTTCCTTGTACTAAAAAATTCAATTTCATTGAATTGTGACTGACGTCACTGTGTCTTTTTTTTTTAATTTAAAATCCATTATGATTGTGTGTTATTTTTCTTAAATGTATAAGTTGGTGTATTGCCAGAGGAATGCACTTATCTAGTAGATATGTATTGTCGTGGTATCTTGGTGGAAGGAACAGTTTCGTCGGGGCTAGACCCTTATAAATTAGTTGAAGGGATGCACTCGTCCTGGCCAGATGTTTTGTAATGGTATCCTGGTTGAAGGGACAGTGCCATCCGGGGCAGATCCTTATGGGTTGTTTGAAGGGATGCACTCAATGATGTTTTATTTATTTATCTTTATGCACTTTTGTACATCGGCGGACTTAATGCCCAGGGCATTCTCTTCCAGTCAACCTTTGGGTGATGTAGAAATCTTGTAAGGTAGGTGCACAGAGGTTACATCATAATATCAAATGTACAATGAAAATATATACGGTTCACTACATATATAAACATATACACACATACTACACTTACACATCATAAATACGCATAGATACACATACATATATTTACAAGTATATTTATATAGATACATAGACATATCTTATTCGTATACTATGAAAACCTGAATATGAGGTATACTTAACTATGGATTAGACCGTTCTGCTATTTCTTTAAGAAGGAGAGCATGTACCTTCTTTTTTAATATAAAGCGGTTAGTGGACATCCTGATTTCGAGCGGGAGCGCATTCCAGAGTAGTACTGCTTGAACAAAGAACGAAGAGTTCACGAAGTACGAGTTGTGAGAGGGACATAAGAGAAGCAAATTGTTATCTGAGCGAAGATTTCTGTCATGATTGCTAGACAGGTAACGTAAGTAGGGAGCAAGATAAGTAGGTGAGGACGGTGAATTGAGAAATGCAAATAGAGAGGTAAGTGCACGCTGTTTACAGCGGAGGCGAATAGGCAACCAGTTTATTGGGAACGCAAAGCAGACACATGGTCATACTTCCGAAGATTGAAGATATATCGAATGCAGTTATTGAGAAGACGGTCAAACTTATTTAGAAGGTCTGTATTCAGGTCGAAATAACACACATCAACATAGTCAATTATTGGCATTATTAAGGACTGCATGAGCGTAATTTTAGTTTTAGGAGGTATGAAATTCTTGAGACGATACAATGTTCGCAAATTGCCAGTTACTTTCTGGCTCACGCTAGTAATTAGAGCTCGCCAATCGTTTTTTGTTATTGATCTTGTGAGAGTGGAGATAACAGCTTCGTCTCCCGCATTAGAAATATAAAATTATGTTTATCAGCAGTCTGGTTACCATAGTACAGGCTCTGCCTAGTTTGGGATCAGACGGCCTTGTGTGAGATGTGGGAAAAAAAGTTACGGTTTCTAGTCAGATCAACAAGTGGTTATGCCTTCTTCATTACATAATTATGATAATTATATCAATATACTTTATACATAATTCATAAAATTAAATACTTATATTTAAATAAATAGGTTCAGGATAATTAAAAAGCTAAGATATCAATATAATAATCAACAACCTATCCTTTGTACAACCAGAATTAGTATTATTTATTATTATACCCTGGTATTTATTAACCTGAAAAACCCATTAAATAGGTCGATATCGAGATAATAGATCAGAATGATTTTTTTCGGTGTGAAAGTCCTATAAAACAAATGCATAGGTACCACAAGCACTTGTGCCTCTTATATTATATGAGGATCTCTCAGAGCCTTTCATGACAACCACAGATACTGGAATACACTATCCATAGTAAAAAAAAACTATGTTTAAACAATAGAAAAACAAGGAAAAGCGGACAGTACCCAGTTTGTTGATCCCCACTCCCACATATTACATTGTGTGATTTTAATTTGAGCCCGGTCAAATTTTAATTGTACGTGTGCAAATCATTTACAGAACAGAGCGAGATTACCACCTACAATTTGGCTTCACTCGGGCCAATGAAGCAAGCCCCTTGCCGCTTACTTGGCACATTGGGAATTTAAAATGGGAAAACTATGTTATTATATTGAAAGGGAAGGGATATATTGTCTGTTAAAAATGTTAAAATTCTTTTGGTACAGAGTCAATTTCAAAGTCATCGATTATAAGGATTGTGAATTTATGTTAGTGAACCGATCCCCATGTGAAATAATTATTCGTGTAATGTAAAATGAAAGCTCGTCTTACTGTTAACAATACTAAGTTGGTACTTAGTTTGTGTATGGTAAAATATATAAATATATATATATATATATATATATCAATATATACATAAACTAATTGCATTCTAAAACATCACAAGACGTCAGACAGTAAGTTACACTACGGGCCTGTGCCATACGGGTAATAATTTCAGTAATATTGTTGTAAAACTCATTGACTGTGTGTGTGTGTATGATATACCTATAAATGTTATATTACACAAACCGCAAAGAACTTATGTAGAAACGACTCGTATGGTAACAATGATGGTGTGCGCTCACGACCGAATCTCACGCGCATCCTTGGTTCAACTAACGATTGTCCCTTCTCCTATAGGTAACTGGCCCTGAATGCTTTAAACTAGGCATTAACCTATTTTAGGTTATGTTTCTTTTAATTGATGAAAAGACATTCAGTATCGCAAATTTCGGATATCCCAGTTATTTAATCATACATTTTCATATGAGGTTTTACCTGACATCGCTAGTTGCCATCAACTATTATACTTTCCAAAGTAAATCATTTATGTTTTATGAATATATGTATTCAATGTTTTTATCAAGTTGGTAAGTACTTGTAAAGCCTCCTTTACCTTATTATTTGTTATGTGATGTGTATTTAAATAGTTGTGTGATGTATGATGAACATTGTTTACCATACCTAGGTACATACCTACATACATTCCTACAAACACACTACATAATATGAATGAACAAGAAGAATCATACCACATAATATATACTAGATGAGAAGAGTTAATTTTAGAGGTACTTCTTGAAAATCCAAAAAAAAATAAAGGTCGTAGCTACTTGGAAGATGCATCAGTTAGACCAAGCTAAATTGTCTATACTTATATTAAATATATTTATATTAAAAATCACCAGTGCACTGTGGCTCATACATATTAAAAAGTATTTTAATAGTTATTTATTGCATAATAAAAATCGTATTAAATTCAAAGTAGTAATTAAGTTCGGTTATATTTAAATGATTTTGCGTAGGCGTATTATATTGAACGCACAATTAGAAAGAGAGTCAACGGTACACGCCTATTTATGTCAAAATTAAATTAAAACCTGTTTACGCCAGGCCGAATTCCCACCCGCCCACTGTCTTTCCCAACCATTGATGTATTTGTCTAGACAAATACATCAATGTTTGTTTGAATTTATCATTTTTTAAGAGATTTGATTTTAAAGTATTTATTATAAGTTTTAATATAATTTATAAAAGTACACGTGAACTGCGTGAACTCTTAATAGAGCTCACACGTAAATAAAACTTCAGGTCAGTCATGGCATGGCAGTTCACACTTCACACGGCAATGAGAACAATATTATGAATAGTAGGTCACCTATTTTCAAGATATAAAGGTGGGTAAAATTAATTAAATTGTTGTAAGTTAGCAAATGCATAACATTCACAACTTTTTGCGGCAGAAGGTTTATGTATGTTATGCTTATTGTCCGTAAAACTGTCATTTAAAATTCATCTACAATCGATAAAAAATATTCTACGTTTCCGAACCACTTCAAAACAATCGATTGTTTCGACAGGCATGCACTATAATTATTGTGCAATACCCTCAATATAAACCATGGTTTCGAATAAGACCAATCTGAAATCACGAGGTACTACTTACAGACACGAACTTTGCTATAGGGCCTCCAGCACAGAATTAAAGTTAGGTGCCTACGCTATTATCAAAATGTATTTTAACTACATCAACAACTTACAGCTTTGCCAGTTTTAATCACGTTTAAATAAGCTCAACATAGTCGTGGAACAAACTTAATCATCTTATTAAATTTACAGTTAATGTTGTAGGTAGGCCTTCGTTGACTTCTAATCATAATTTTATTGCTCATAAAATAGATTATAAAATGCATCTTGTGGAAGCCTGTGAAATAGTTTTGAAATACAAAATCATAGGACTGAGGTAACATTTAGATGCTCTAACTATACAGAAATATTTTGGGTCTACTCGTATAATGTTTTAAACATATGGGTTGGTGCATTGTACGCCTCAATTACAATCACTAGACCCAATGATCACCTAAGGCTAGGTTCTAGTTGAACAGTTGACGACTTAAAGCACTGAGGTCTTTCGTAGTTTAAAACAAAGTCCTTCATTGCATCCATCTTTACGTCGCGTCTTACGATTGATATTTGTTACTATACGTTTAGTTATTTTTGAACATATCTACTATTTTGCTGTGTAATTTTTTTTTTTTTTTTTTAGCTTTAAAAGACAACTCCCGCATTAGGAATAAATCCTGTGTCGCGGGGGACTTTACAAACATACATGAAACGGACACAAAGAACACCCAGACACAGAACACCAATTTGTGGATCACACAAAGTGTCGTCCCATGTGGGGTTTGAACCCACAACACTCGGCGTAGTAGGAAGCGGCGTGGCGACCGCTTAAACCACTACGCCATCCCTGCAGTTATATAGGTATTAGTCAAAACAATGCATTCGAGATACCCGGACTCAACCATCTTAAAATACAGCATTAACACAGCATTTTATTTATTGCATCTGCTTGTAAATTGACGTAAAAACTCTTAATTAGCCAAACACATATACCGGCTCGTTGCCTTCGAACATCACGTGAGAATGATGAAAATAAACAATGCATTTATTTCTCAATGCTACCCTCGTCCTTGTCGAGTGTGGACAAAACAAATGACCTCTTCATATTGCGGTAACTAATATAAGTAATGATAAAAAGATAAGCAAAATATTTTGAATATATTTGCATATTAGTGAAATCAATTTTATTATATAAATATTATGTGCAGTTATGTTATTCCAAGGTATTGCGATAGACTATTATGAAAAAGTACAAAAGAGTTGATTCTTAATAATCTTAATTCGTCTGTATGTTTTTTTTTTTGTATGTTTGTTGCGTGATATCTCCGTCAATTGTAAACCGATTTAAAAAAAAAAAATCTAATCAAAAGGGTATCATACTCCCGAGGTGGTCCCATTACCACCAAATCAGGATCTGACGTTGGAATCCCAGAGAAATCGAGGGAAACTCTCAGATTTTACAGCCCCGACAATATGTTTTAGCTTTTTTGCGTTTGGTAGTCGTTATCTCATGTCGCTGAGCTGATCATGGAAGGTTCCTTGACCTTTAGGAGTTAGAGGATAACTCTTTCAATAATATAATCATGACTTGACCTTGTTTTATTCTTTTAAGATATCTGTTACGTGTTTGTGCTAGGTTACAGAGCTATGTGCAGAAGAAAGCAATAAATAAGATGACAAAACATTTAGACAAAAAAGTTTATATTTTCATGTTTGTTACATAAAAACTTTTTCAGGTGTAAACCGATTTGGAAAAAATATATATTTGGAATTGTATATGTATTTCCTTTGGATTCATTGAAATTTGAAGAAATAAATACTTTTTTGTTTTATTCTAATCGAAAATCGAAAGTCAAAATTGTGTTATACATTCTTATTCGTTCTTTTAACGTAGGCTTTATGTTTACTGTGTTACCATCTGTCCGTGTGCGTTTCTAAATTTCTAACTGTTGGCGCAAGAGTGAGGAGCCAGCTGAAAACCAGTGCTGTGTTCTCGCAAAGCGTGAACTGAGCTGGTGGCCTTTGCTACACATTGTGTCTAAATGTTTTATAATCTTAATGATGTGTTTTTGTAACGTATCTGGTTTCCGTATATGTTTTATGTATCTTGTGTAGTAAAAGTAAATAGTTTTAAAGAAAACAATGCCCCGTGCTAAGGGTCGAAAATTAAGTAATGTGGAAAACAATATATTTAGGATTCAAACTTAACATCTAGGTAGTATACCTTATTCTAAATGAAGTAACGGACATACTACAGTTTGGTAATATAAACTACGTATTGTAAAGTACGTAGTGTTTTAAATATTATATCTACTCATTACAAACGTATTTCACACTAAAAATGGTAAAATAAATCAATTTGAAAAAAGTTGTTCCGACTTCTAAAAATACTAACAAAGAGCACTAAAAATTAAAAAATAATTACAAATCTAATTAAAAAATCCAAAATAAGTGCGACCCTCAATATGAGGTAGGCAAGGTAACATAATAGTAATAGTCGTAGAAATATTCTAGTCTGTTTGCAGACGGCTCAACTTTTTTTGGGAAAGGATTTGTCGTATACCACATATCCACGGGTTTATTGATTTTGATTTGATTTTTACATGTGAATTATTTTTATGGGTACTTGGATTTGGATATCCCTCCAGAGTTTCAAGCCGTTTCATTATTCAATTATGATACGTATATTTACTAATATTGATATGTATACTAATATTATTATTATTTTTTTTTGGTTAACAGGGTGGAAGATCCTCTTGGATGTCCTTCGCTCGGTAGGGGATAGCGAAGGGGTCTGTCGAACTCTTCACATCACATCTCATCACATCAACAGCCTTTAACAGTCCAATGCTGGACATAGGCCTCTCTTAAAAAGGAGGTTTTGGTCTACTATACCACGCTGCCCAGACGGGTTGGTATAGGGTTTGTGTCAAATTTTCCTTCTCTTTGCAGTGCTGTTGTCCTGCGTAGTTTGGTCCCTTAGTCGGCTCCTACGACACCCACGGGATGAATAGGGGTGGTGGCACTTAGTATTCTTAACCCGTCACCACACCGACCAAGACGTCTGTACTGAGCCTCGATTGAGGAGAGTCAATCCTGACTCGACAGCCCATTCTTCGACAAACTCGCTCGGTGAACCCCAAGCCGTAGATTTGGCCTAAACGTAGCCTAACACGACGACGGGACGGTTGTACTCAGCTCTTCCAAACTCTATGTAGGTCGGCGAGAGGCCTATTCTCAACACGTAAACAGCCATGTAAACTCTACTAATAACAGTTCGAGTTACATACACGCGAGCCAGACCTACAAAAGCTATTGCTTACATTCTGTAATCTATATGTACATACATTACCCCATTCTTTCCATAGCCTTCCTGTTCTCCCACTGTCCTATACACAAAATATAATGGCATCTTTAATTAAAAAATACTGTTTCCGAAGGACCCGTAAGTCGATTGACATAATCTACCTTTATTACAGCAAAACCGAGTGCAAAAGCTAGTTTACTATCTTTACCACACTCAATGCGAAAAATAAACGCAAAGAATGATTGCGTAAAAAGGTTACAAGATAGCGTTTTGAAGTTTTGAACTTCCAACTAACCATTGACATCAAAGTAGTGTTTTTGTATGTATTCACAGTAAATTATTATATTTTGAACCAAACCGAAAATATATATTATATAGTTATATCTATAGTAAGACTTTTGGAAACATGATTACTCAACCTGTACAACAACTGTACAGCAAAGTAAAACGGAAAGTTTGTCGCTTTGTCTCGGCAGCGCACAGGAAAGCTTGACGAATCGCACATACTATATGTTTAAGATCATATGTATGTTTTGAATAAAATATGCTTGAACATCATGTACGTATGTTTGTATACGAGGCAAGGCTGTATACGTCATTCAACCGGGTGAGAAGAAAGTGAAATTTTTGTCAATATTGTCTTAAACCAAAGACATAATATAGTAACGGTATTGGACGTAACGTTGTTTACATTGGATTTTTATTACCTTCGAAGAATCTTAATTAAAATGTTTTTATTTGTTGCAAATTCACATTCAAATAGCAATATAAAACAATAATTAATTATTATTATTATGTATTTCATACTTATTGCGATATACAACCTAGACCTAGTCGAACTAATACTTACATTTCCGAATGCATACGAAAAAGCAATTTCGCTTTCTTTTTATTGTCTTCCCTGCTTTGCTACTTTGGAATATGTAAACAGGATGAGCTCAAGGCCCGACCACCGGCGGCCACACATTACAATCCTCCGACATAAGGAGCGATGTTGACTTGCAGTGAATGTGGATGTACGTTCACATCAAAAATCGAATATGGTAGTCACTTGAGATCACTTCAAAGAAGGTCTCAATAATCAGTTAAAAGTCGCCATGGCCGAATATGGTCTAGACGGTGTTATTACATCTTCAATAGGTATGCTCCACATTTTGCCATCTTTCCTCAAGCTCTTAAGCAATAGCATTATATAATAAATAGCAATTTCTTAAGCATGTTTCATTTTCTCTGTCTATGTGTATTTATTCTTATTACATTAAAAACCATAACGAAATTTAATTTTAAATTATTAGATGATATTGTTAAATATCCTCGTATGTTTGGCTGAATTACGAAAAACATGTGAACAGCAGAACAATAAATGTTTACGTTTCTTAGTTAAAACAAGTCTGTGACGTCATTATATAAGCTTGGAAGCTCTAGTAACTTTCACTTACATAGTGGACACTTGGCTTTTGCATAATAGAAGCCCCGCTCGTGTGTGATAATAATTATTATTAACTTTGTCGAGATTATATATCTTAACGTATACCTAGAATTTTATTGAATTTACAAGAAAGCTCTGAATTGCGTACAAAGATTATATACCATTCCATTGGATTTTTTTTATTTATGCCATATGTGTACGTAATGTCTACGCAAGAAGTGTCTAACTTTAAAAGGTAAATGTACTCGTTAACTGTAATGTGATAATTTAAAATTGCAATAACCTCCTATGAGCATAAACTACGTTATTTTAAAGTTATGGATCTGAAAGTACGCTGAATAATCTCAGATCTGATATTTTTACATAAGTTGCTTAATAATGCCATAGATTGTCCGGATCTACTAAGTAAAATAAGTAATAACGTTCCTCTCAGAGTCCCCCCGTCTAATCCACCATCCAAATACTCAATCCACCGCAATGCCGAACAAATTTGAGAAAACACTAACCGCTTGCTAGGATTGTTCATCAGTACAACACTGTCTCATGTTCCACTGTTCCATAGACATTTTCTAAAATAAACAAAAATTTCAAAAATATAAATATCTAATCCGCACACAGCTCACTCCGAACACTCAATTTGTAATTTAATTTTTAAATTTTTAGTTTTCAAGTTTTGTCTACTCTGTATAAATATGCCGCCGACCGATTTTTATGGTACTATCACTTTTTCTTGTTGTTAATTTGAGAATTAAAAACAAAAGGAGAAAGAAAGTCACAATGAATTTTTATATAAAACTAATCTTGTTATCTAACAAACAAACAAAATAATTGTAATTTGTATAATTTTTTGCATGATGTGGTCGCCAGTTATTAAGGAAGCACACTTACTCAAACATTGTAAACCTAATATCATTATAGCATGTAAGGTGTATTCCTTGTTGGTGATCCAAATTAAATAAAAAATAACTAGAATGGGGTATAAGATTACCTACGTCCTCTGACATTAACTTTACCTCCCCGTTAGCAAACATAGCTCTAACGACCAGCTTATTTACCAGACCAGATAATGTGCGTACATAGTGGCTGCTGCTTATCTCTACTTAAGGCTTAGAAACAACAAATAGAGTAGTGTTTATCCTTTATCTAAATTATAGTATATTTTCAAATTACTGTCTTTACATAGACCGGACAGTACTACAAAACTGTATTTTCGTTAAATGCTTCGTGTAAAATCATATTACGTTATAAGTAAACTTCTTAACATGCTCTGAGGTAAATAAATAAATTCTGAACGGCAGCAAGTAATTGTAATAGATGTGGCTTTAAGCTATTTCACAAGTACTCATGATTATTCGTACTAGCCATAGTGCACACTAAAACAAAGAAACGAAAAAATAAAAGAGATCATAGGACTTCGATGTTAAATCTACACGACAACGTTTGTCAACAACAACTTAGAGTGGCACATAAATTCTCATCGTATTCGACTAAGTTACAAGCCGAGGTTGGTAATTAAGTTGATAGAGTAAGTGGTATTCAATTGAACAACAAATAGGGATAAAACACATCGTGGAATTTCAGGACTACTTTACTAATTAGTTCCTTACATATTTCAAATCTGTAACTCCTGCGTTCAAATCATTTAAAAGTCATCATGTCTTGTGGACTGGGATAAAAGCAAAGTCTTTGCCCTCTAGAGCAGTATGAAATAGTTTTCTTGCTCACTGCTCCAAAACATTTTGGAATATAGAAACTGAGGGAGATCTAAAGTCTAAAGGGGGTGTGAAACTGTGCATGCTTAAACCAAAAACAACAGAGTTATGATAAGGATTCAGTGCAGGATTCATAAAACAAGGATCATTCCACCACTGCAGAATTTTAGGAGAAATTAACAACGCAGCATATTTAGAAAAATAAATACCAAAGTCAACTGTTGATAACAAAACTTTCATACGTGATATTTCTGCATCCCCGAAATGAACGTGAATGTGAGTAAAATAAAGTTCAACAGATCAGTTAATGACAACCTACATTTACTTTTAGATATCTCTTTCATCTCAGAATAAACTAAACAAACATTTATTAGAATGATAATGAATTAACTAATCTTGAGCTTTATCGCCACTGCTAAGGAAACTATAATCCACTTACAATAAAAATTACAAATAAAAAAAAACACTTGCAAAGCTCTAAAGGTTAAGGTTAGAATGTCTATGTCCAAGGACGTGATGACTGTTAAAGAGGACGTCAAGATATGAATGAGTGGTTATTACATTTTGTATTTCGTATCTTAATCACCACGCCAAGTTAGTGCACAGCCTAATGACATTAAAAACACTAAAATATGTACAGTATATATCCGTCTCGGGTTTCTGAGTCTAGCTTGAAGAATATTTTATTTATTTATTATTTTTGAGGCACTTACAGCACTTTTATACAAATACTACCACTTAGAGAACCTTAAATATATAATGTAGTATAGAAATAGTTTATCTTTTTATATATAGATACACAAATCCAATGCATCGCTCTATATAAATGGATGTCTGGAAGAAATCACAAACTGCGATAAAACTGCCCTTTGTGTTTGAAAGATGTATTACGAAAATGAGGATATTTATAGTCTAGCTATGGATGTATTTCCCAATTTTTGAAATAGTTGTCTGTAATAGTTTAAAAACAAGTTAATAATAAAGTAAAGTTTATGCAAAACTGTAACATGTTGTGTTGTGTATTTTATGTAAATATTTCTTTCCTTTTATGTAATTATAGTAGATCTATATATTAATATATCCAATCCGTTCCCATATCATGTGTCATTAATATTGAACATTATTATCAGATTAGAATAAAAAGAATAGCATTTGAATATAATTTTCTTTTGTTATTGAATTTTGAACCCCCACGCAAAAAAGGGTGTTATAAGTTTAAAATGTCGTGTATCTGTACCTGGCTGTGGCACAATAGCTTCTAAACAAGTGAGCCGATTTTGGTTGTGTTTAATATTGTGAAACGCGGTAGCCGTGGTAACACGTCCGTAAAGTCTGTTCTGCTTTTTTATCAGATTACTATTTTTCATTAAACATTATAAGGAATTTTCATTTTTATTTAGGTAAATTTAGTATTTTTTAAATTTCCATATTCAAAAGATACTCGTTCTCCCTATTTTGAGATATAATTTGTGTTTTTTATTATCTAGGGGAAAACGAACACCTGGGGGTGACAGGTGAGGCCATCTGTCACCCTAGCAGAAGCAGGCCGGGGTGGCGGCGAGCGCGTTGCGAAGCGCGCTCGCTTCCAGGGAGCAGAGGGAACATGGGGTTCCCACACGGGGGGGGGGGTCGTCTACTCGTCTGTTGATGGCCCGAGGTATGTCGGGACACCAGGGACTTCCTTTCTAGGGTATACCTGGTTCCCCGGCTATTAGTACCCGAGACGGCGTGCGGTTTTAGTCGGTTCGAGTCCGACATGCCACCGATAGGTGGTATCGGAAAACGAACACACAAGTTACCTGATGGTAAGTGACTATCGCCGTCCATGGATACCTGCAACACAAGAATCTCAACTACGTTACCGACCTTTTATGTATTGGCAAGGAAATACTGCAGGCAACAATTTGTTGGGCAGATTGACTGTGCGACGCAAAACCTTGAAAAGTGCACAATGGTGGATGGCTATTATCCAAGTTATTTGAATGAAATTTTGTAGAGTTGAACGATTGCGGAAAGCTGTGACCGGCGTAACTCTATTACAATGGTTATTTAATGTTTTTGGCTTCAGTGCTGTAAAGAAACGAATGAATAAATCGACTATACTCCTCATATACACATTTCTTTGTACTGAAGCGAGATTGCTCTGCTGACCTATAATACAGATGTTAATAAATCTACTTCAGGCACCAGTCTCTCACGTTAGTTTTGGATGCTGTTTTGTATACTGCTACTATTTCCAAAAAAAATTGTAAGTTAGCTAATTTCGAAGAGAAAATAAATAAATTGAATTGAATTGAATAAAATAGACCAGTAAGTTAAGTTTAAAACACATATTGTTGGTGGAGCACCGGATGGTTTAGTGGTTTGTGTAACGAACTGCTATTCCAAAGGCCGCGGGTTCCGCGGGTCCGCTCAAGTCAAACATTTGTGTGCATGAAAATTTAATGTTTCATTTGGTCTGGGTGTTTCTATGTAAAATATGTGTATTTACAAAAAAAAAATATCAGTTGTCTAGTTACCCATAGTACAAGCTCTGCTTAGGGGGGGACTAAACAGCGTTGTGTGAATGTGATAAAAAAAAATTACACTGGTGAAGTATATCAAATTTCACATTCCTCCGTTCGTGATGTTTGCTAAAATGGGTTGATAATAATATCAATATACAGATGTGCAGCTTAGTATACAGTTGCATACGTTTCTCATATGAGTTTTCTTAACGACCTACCCACATTCGCAAGAGTGAAAGTTGCGCGGTCACCACTTACATACAATCGAATAAATATTAACCCGCGTATTACATAATACCGATAAATGTAATACTCGTTTTAACTCGGCATCGCGATGTTTATGGATGACATAAATACTTCATGTAGGTACCTATTACAATAATACCTACCAACGGAGTCAGTAACGTATTTTAAAAATAGGCTACCTGGGCACAAAATAATAAAAACCGTATATTACTAATCAACAATTTGCATATTTCTTGAAAATTTATATTAACGAAAATATTTAGCAATGATTAAACACCATTTTATTTTCGATTTTTGCTATATTTGTGAAACATTCAAATTGAAATTAATTAAGAAAGAAATTAATCAATAATGCTATTACGGACAGATTTTAATATTTTTCCTCTATATAAAAAATTAGGACAATTGTTTAATAGGTTTTCGCTTATACAGAAATGTTAATATTGATTTAATCTGTTTAAAGAAATCCGTCAGTAATCTCTACATAAGAAAACACTTCCTTTAAGCTACTGGAGTGAAATACCTCGCGAAGTGACACGCTGTGTGCAGCACATTCTTGTGAGCTGTACACCAAACAGAAAAAATAAAAAAAAAGGAATTGAGTGAAAAAATCAACACTATTACCGTCTATTTTGATACCATTCTGTAATGACATGCAACTTCAAATGACATTATAATTTATTTATTTAAATGTAAGCAATGTAAATAAACAATTCTCATACTAAAACTAGGACACCATAAAGGCACACCGTGTCAGTAGCGCATAAATTGTCACGGGTATGCGAAAATTAAATTTTGTCACCGAATACGCAACCGCCTGAGAAGATAGCGTCATCGCTGAACGTAACCGCGGAGTTTGATAACTTAACTTTCTCTCTGAGCAGCCGCAGTCGTGCTGCTGTACAGCTGAGTGAGCCTCCAGCCAGCAGCCTCATTCCGTTCTTACCATCGAGACAGCACGTTCGCGGCGAACGGCGCGCCTCGCCTGTCTCGCAAACCGCTTACACGTGAAACGCGCTACGATTTAATTAAAATATTGACATTCAACCGTACAAAAAATATATAAAAGTGATCCTGTTCAAACTGTGTTCTTTGTTCTGTTTTAATTATTTTTTAATAAACTTTGGTTCAGTTATCTATTGTTACCAGAGAAAATGGGAACTTGTAAAATGTAAGTCTTTTTGCTTATACAGTTACCTAATAGAAATCGTAGCAATCTATTTCTAGTTGCCTAAGTTCTCCAATTATTGAAAGGTCACGGATACAAGAATGCCTAAAGCTAAATGAAGTAGGCTTTTGTTACCACCACAACTCCATTTCACCGTTTCAGACAACGAATTATTGTAAAACGTCTTCATTTAAACCAGTTATATAGAACAGGCAATAATAATTTATATGTACATTGCACCCTCTATGTTTTCAAATAGATATAATTACATATTGTATCGGGTACATGTTGCAGTCGACCTTATTGCAACAACCTTGATGGCTGAAATACTTTAGGCAAAATAGTTTACTAGTTTTAAAATCAGTATATGTATGTATAGTCAACGCAATTTCAAAGTTCATCTACAAGTTACGCACTGTAAAAAAGTTTTAAAACAGCTAAGTAAGTACTCGTCTGTACGAAACTGGATTCTGACCTCATGTTGTTCTACTTTTTATAATACATATTAGTAGCACCTTTTTTACTAATTATTGTTATATAACTCCACTTTGTGACGCGTATATGTTATTTGTCTTCAAAATTATGTATATTAAGAATTAATTATTATTTGTCACAGATAAAATAAAGAAAATCTAGTTTGAGTAGCATCCTTAAACAACTATCATCTATTTATTTGGTGGATTAATATTAGATAGATAAAGTTCGCCGAAAATATTTAAGCTCGCCCACACGAGTACATGATCATGACCGACCATCAAAAAATTGTTATTTTATGCTATTAATAAACTGTCCTTTAAAAAAATACGCTATTGCATTACCATGCTATTAGCATTATTCTAAGAAACCTTTAGCAGGTTACATGAATGCAGGCCTGTCATTCTGTACCCTAATTTTTAAAATACTTGATCTTGCTCCACACGATAACGAAATAATAGTGGACAAAAATTCATCGCTACCATTGTCACAAGACTGACAAGCTCTTCGATTTGGTAATCGTCCGCCGGTGATGATAATATTGTGTAATGGCTATTTGTGTCGACCTCTTGCTTGTGTCTAAGAGAATAAGCCTTGCAGACACAGAATGACAAAACATCAGCGAAGTAGTCTTTCTGTTTCTCACGTTATTTTTCAACAATGCGTTACGGAAAGGTATTGTTATATTTTAGAATAGATAAATATTTTTGGTTTATCAACCAAATATTAACTGAGCCGGGAAGGACTTTGAAAACCCTTTTTATCACTTAGATTGCACACACATATTGTACAATAAAGTACATCTTATCACTTTTCGTGAATTAAATAATTTATTGTATCACAAACATTTTCTTTTTAGACTGTTTAGTTAACCTAACTAAAAGTTCAAGGTCCGGTGATGTTCTATAAACTAGATAAAGCCAGCAACCCAGCAAATAAAAACACTCACGTATTTCTCATATTAGTTATGATTAAGAGGTATATGTCTATTCAGTTGAGGAAATATATATGTAGATATAGAAATAAATGTGTATAAGCATAGACTTATACACATTTGTTTATGAGTTTGTCAATTTTACTCGTAACATGTTTACATTGTACAAAACATACAGGAGGTAAATCTCTACTGTAAATAACTAATAATAATCCAAAATCAGCATTTAACAAAGACAATAAATTACTGTAACATTAAGTTCTATACATGATTTATACAAGTATGTATAATGATTGTAATAACAAGTCTATATAAGTCCAAATATGGATGTCAAATTGGCATTTTATTGGTAATTGTACTCGCCGCTCATTGTAGGTAAATGCCTCATCGAGGCCGACGTGGAGCTTTTGTAGAGTGATCAAGTATTTTTTTTTACACACTATAAACAATCATCGATAAATTACAACTTTAACATTTTTAACTGTAATATAGATATCCGAGATGAATCTTTGAATCTTTTGTTTGCGTCACATTATTATTAAACCAAGACTGGGGCGTTAATGAAAATAAAATCTAAAAAAACTATCCAATTTTTTGGTTTGTTAAATTACCCCTGTTATAATCGGCTTTCATTCAATTAAATATTAATAAAAGAATATGTAGGTCTTCTAAAGTGAAAGGGGGGGGGGGGGGGCGAATGTGGCATTTTTAAAACCAAATACAGGTACAGTATATCGATGGCCATCAAATAAACGAAAAAAATAACAGAATCGCAATTAACCACAACCGAGATGTTAACGACCTCAAACATTCTTACAACCACTCTACATGACTCAGTTAACCTTAAAAAAATAAAAATAGACAAGCTTTTATTTAAACGTCAAAAATGAATACATGAACATTAACTTCGTCTACAGGTTAACACAGATCAGCAAAATGCTAAAAAAAGAAGAAACAGTACCCTGAATAAATTGAGTAGTAGGTACAATCATGTATACAAAAACTTAAAAATGCGCAATAACAAATAAAGAATAATAATTGAGGAAATAATTAGCTTAAAATTAAATTAAAGAGCGTTAACTTGAATTAAATATCAATTAGGACATCAAATATTAGATTTAGAGTACTATACTCGTAGAATGACAAAAGCAGATGCATAGTATTCTATATATATTAATCTTATAAGGCTAAAGAGTTTTTTCTCTCCGAAGCAGATGGTATTTCGTTATTTTTAAATAATACGCCCCTTATACAAAAATTAGTCATGCCTAGATTCAATATCTGGATACGCTATTTTCCTCATACCTACCTAGTTACATAATGTAAACAAAATAAATACAAGCTGTCTGACAGCTTATTGGTAGGTATGTAAAATAGGCTCTGTGTTAGTCTTTTTTGTTCTTGATTGTTTTTCGTATCGTACGATACTGTGTCGTATTAAATTTAAAATCGTCTAGCTTGTTTGATGAGATAAAATGTGGTGTGTATACTGATTGTGTATTTTATGAAGTCACGCAAACTGGCGAAAAATAAATTTACGCACTATAGAGTGTAATCGTATCGTAAATAGAACTGCCCCGATATATAGGTTTTTTTTGAAAATAAAATAACCGAAAGAATTTTATATTTCGAACAAAACAGTAAATCTAAATATAAACAGTATGAAACATTTTTTTAATAACATTAACATTGTTAATTCAGTTTAAAAAACGATTTAAGAAAATTAAAACCGGAGCATTTTTTATCAGAGAACAAAGATTAGGTATACATGCACACACATTTATTCTCTATTATGTAAGGAAATATGTATTACATCCCTTCTCAACAGTCTCTATTAAAAAATATATTGATGGCACCTCAGCTTGTGATAAGAAGCGAGATACTTATGCAACTTTGCCATGACACAGGTCGACACGGGCAAAAATGCAGGCCGCAATTGTAACGAAAAGCACGCGCCGACGACGGCTCATCGAAGTCGTCACTACGCACTATTGCGCAAGCGCCGCCGGATTACGCGCAACCGTGACTTAAATATAACTGACATAATATCAAGAAGACTGTTTTGAATTTGGCGAAAGTTGTACACGATGTGTGCTACTTAGATTCAATTAACTATCATGCATTTAACCTTAATTGGAATAAAGCAATTATTACATGGATTTTATTGTCAAGACTATGTTATTACAGCAGATAATAGCGAGTTGGTTCAAAGCAATAATTTTATTAAACGTTAATCCTACACAAAAATAAGGAAAGGAGCAGTACATTATCTATGTATAAAAATAATAACTTCAATTGTAATGTAAAGTATTGTTCGTACAACAGAGGTCAGCAAACGTGATGGCCCCTGGTACACGCGTACACGCCATATCTTTACGCAACTCAACGGGACCTCAGCCTTCGGCTTGCCGCTTGCGTAACAGCAAGATTTCGATTTCTTCCAGCCTCGGGCACATTCGCTTTCGTTCTTACGCACTATTGTCGCCTTATGATCATAGATAAAAATATTTTTAAATAGTTAAGGATAAATATAAACCACTAAAACATTACCTACAAAGTGAATTACTTAAAAAAAATTGTGTTTACATTTTGCTTACTAAATTATTTGGAACACTTCACAAACTTCACTAACGAAATTAATAGACATAGAGATGACCTTTCTTTGAAAGATATAATAAGTTTTAAAGCACACTTTTTGTCGACAAATTTTCTACAATTTCGAAAGTGTTACGCAACCAACATTAACTTCGTATGTAGTATGTTCGGTCCGTTATTGCACCTCATCATCAATAAAAATTAACGTATGATTTCTCCGTTAAAAACATTTGCACAAACAATGTATCATCATAAAGCCGGAACTGTAATGATTCCTAGTAAAATAAAGATGCTCCTCATGTCAGACACTGTATGCAGAAGTCTTAAGCTTATTAAAAAAAGTATGGGTCATCACATCACATCCGTGTAAATAAATAATCTATAAATGCCGTAATTAGCTTAGAATTTAAATTCCGATAGGACAAGTTCTAGTTCTTCTAACATATTATAAAGTGGTTTTAATTTGTTTAATTTAAATATAGTTTTTAAATTTAATAAATCATGATTTACTTCGAAGGAGAACCGAATCTTACGTGTTTTCAAATGTTTGTTAGATATTTTATCTTCGAAGATATACAAATTCTTTACTTCTGTTTATTTAATAAACGACTCATCATCTATCATTACTTATTCCGAATTTGGACAAGACAAAAGAAGATTAATTGGGTTAAGGTTAAAGCGTCAGGGGCCTAAGGTGACACTAGAAACAGAACTGAAAATGCAGTAAGCTCGAAGTTCGGGGAGTCTTGTACCTTTTGCATCTGATCTGTCTGCCTGTGATTGAAGCGGCTACTGGGATAGAGAAATCAGCTGATCTATTTAATTAAAGACTACAACTATTATTTAACTTTATGATCACCTTAAACGTACTGTTGCCAACGGTAACGACAGTTCGCAAAATACCTACATGTGACATTGTCTTTTCCTATAAATTGCGAAAACGCATATTAAATGCGTACAATATTAAACAGTAATTCGAGCACATAGTATGAAGGCCGAATGACCGACTGCAGTAAGTGTTACGGTCGCTGCCAACTGTTAGGTAAGAGTCCGCGTGTTCATCATTACGGCATAACATCAGGGTAATAATGAATTTTCTTCCTTCCTCACACATTACACAATATTACTGCACACCGGTTACATAGCTATAGATCCCTCCTCGTGCAGGCTTGCATGTTAAAAGTAGCTAAATAAATACTATTACTGTTACTACTATATGTACATTAGTAGGCAGCAGTTTATACGAATGCGTAGTGGAGGTCTCAGCGTCGTATCTCGTATCTCACACAGTACAAGCATTTGCATATTTCCTTCTTGTATAATTTGTGTATATTTCTAAAAAACTATTTCTAAATATGTTTATTCATGACATATACAATTCATATTAGAACACAACCTTAGTTTGGATCTAAATGTACGTAGCTGTGAATGAAAATATAATAATTCCGTATCTGTCAGTTGAAATTTCACATTGATATGTAAAGGGTGCATTCAAATTAAGTAGCATCATATGATTTAATGTTATATTCGAGAACAACATTGCAAATGTAATTGTAACTTAAAAAACTGTGCCTATTGTTTACTTAAATTACTTGACTACACATTCTTGTTTGCTAATAGAATAGATAAAACCATTTTAATTGTTAGCGTCTCAAAAAGACACTGTTAATTAAACTTTAAGCTTTTCTCGCAGGCTTTAACTATACTAACAAATATTTAATTTAATTAAACTAAAAGAAAAACAAGAATTTCTTGCAGATCGGCATCCATTACGGTCAAAATATATACTGATTTTATTTTATTTATTTATCTTAGGACAGCTTACAGATTAATATTAGCATACACAGCTGAGTAGCGCTTAAATTGCTGATAAAAAACTTCCACATATAAATAACCTTCTAATAATAAACCACAGTTATACACAATATTTCCAGTTGATCTGAACAGCAAGTGTAAGCAAAAAATAAAAACCAAAAACTAAATTATAGGCAACACGAAAAAAAAAAACATAATAATTAAAACAGATAATAGCTATAGCTCAGATATAGCTCAGATATAAAACAGATATAGCTCTCAGCCACTGATGTCACATCTCAACACGAGTAATGCAATTATATCTTTATTTTAATGCAGACTTAAGACGGAACTAACACAAGGTTTATTACTTCAAAAGCCGTACTTCCTCTTCAGTCTTATTGCACTGACATACCGTGTCAAAAAATGTTGGCCCGTTAAAGTTTACTTAATTATATTACTAATAGTAACTCTTCATTTTTATCCATCAGTATTATACAGCTTACTAATTAAAACGTCGACATTAGATAGCCGAAACGTTTTAACAACCATTTTAAGCCGCATACAATAGCTTAGTTGATTTCAACAAAACTTATTCATCATCAGTCCCACGTACAAGACGTGGGCGGAACTGAAAGACGGAAATCAATTAAATTTTTCTCATCTTTCAAACTATAATTTCACCTTTCTATCCCGGGTAACCGTTATTGATTACTAAATCCACGGTTTTGTAATCATCTTGAAGTTATATTAAACCTTCGTGCCGTGTTAAGTTATACAATGTATTTTGTAACGTGTGATATACAGCGACGTGTCACGCCCCTATATAATTTACGAGTCAGTATTTTAGGCCACTTAAGTTAGGATAAGTATGCTATACTTTACTATTATAGTAATACGATAGAATAGAATATGCTTTATTTTACACTAATTACAGAAAGTTGGTCAAATATTACAGATGGATATGTACAATTGGCGGCCTTATTGCTAATAGCAATCTCTTACAGGCCACCTTTGGATGGACAAATCGACAGTAGATAAGAAGAAACAGTGGGTAGTCTAAGTGTATTGAAGCTAACGTAGTGTAAAAATAAATAAATATACATTATATAATTATACATACATACAAATACACATATATATATATATATATATATATATATTAAATATACAATATAAGTATAAACAATTTATATTGAAAACCATGAAAGCATAAGTCATGTACAGTTATTGGAAGCAAAGGGTACCATGAACTATGAACTCAAGTAGTGAACTCTGACTATATTTTTAAATGCCGTCAGTGTTCGGACACTTCTTATAGATATCATCACCGACAGATCAGGCAGTGGGCCATCGAACCACCACTGTCTCCAATGTCTGATTTACCATCTTCAGACGAATTTCTCTTTATCATTAGATCCTTGCCGCTAAACAAGGCTTCGGGTGATGATAAAATATCTAACAAAATGATAAAAGAAGCTTGTAAACTTTCGGGTGACACGATTTTCACTGTCTTTAAACGTTGCATTGCTGAAGGAATATTTCCTCGTATATGGCGGTGCGGTAATATTCGTATAATACCAAAAAGTGGCGACAAGCCACCGGATGATCCTAAATCCTACCGACCAATCACATTGTTACCATCGTTAGGAAAGCTTTTAGAACGTCTTGTAGTGCCCCGGCTTCTGCCAGGTGGAGTCAAATTTCATGATAGACAATTTGGATTTACGTTGGGTAAATCGACAACTGACGCTGTTATATCGGTTAGAAAGTTTGTCACAGAGTCAAAATGTCAATACGTGCTGGCTATTTTCTTAGATATATCTGGCGCCTTCGACAACGCATGGTGGCCCATGCTGTTGCTGAAATTAAAATCACGGGGGTGTTTTAAAAATATTTATTCCCTTATCTCTTCGTACTTTTCACAAGGTACAACTAAACTAAGACTTGGTCATCATTCTGTGTCGAAGGCGCTTACAATGGGATGTCCTCAGGGATCGGTGCTAGGTCCATACTTGTGGAATATCGGCTTCGACGATTTTCTTACGATACCAATACCATCCGGATGTACTCTGAACGCGTATGCTGATGACGGCTTATTACTGGTGGAATCTGATACTAGGGCGGGGCTTGAGAGATTAGCCAATAGATGTTTGAACTTGATATCTCAATGGGGTGAACGTAATCGCTTAACTTTTGCACCCAACAAAACATTCCAGTTACTTTTAAAAGGTAACCTCAAATCACCGCCGAGCATTAGATTTGACAATGTTACTGTAAAAAATAAAACCACAGTGTGTTATCTAGGATTAGTTTTAGAAAGAAACTTTTCATTTATCGAACATATTAAAATAGTTAATGAAAAGTCTAAAAAGAGTTTCTGTGCATTGACAAGGATATCAACTGCGACATGGGGTCTATCATTTAAAACATTAAAGATCATATACGGAGCTACTTATTTAGGTTCTATGTGCTATGGTGCACCTGTATGGGCCGATAGGGCGACCGTAGGCGCTGTCCGTCGCAAACTGTTACAAGGCCAACGACTAGCACTGATATTTTTGTGCAAGGCATATAGGACGGTTAGCACTGAGGCTTTGCCGGTGTTGGCGGGTGTCCTTCCGGTCGATCTCGAGGTGCAGAGACGTGCAGCCATGTACTATTCAAGACAAAACATGGAATGCGATTTCTTGGGCGCGCGGGATCGCGGTAAAATTACAAGATTGCTTCAACAGCAGTCCGATGTCTATAATGACCTCATAGACGAATGGCAGCAACGCTGGGACGAATCATCCAAGGGGCGCCATCTTTACCAATTTTTCCATCTGTTCGCGAACGGTTGTCGAGGACATGGCTTGAGGTGGATCACTGTGTCGCTCAATTTCTTACGGGTCATGGTAACTTTAAGAGCAAGTTGCATTCATTTAAATTAGTCGAGTCACCATTGTGTCAATGCTCAACACCTAACTCTCATTATGAACAGTCTGCTCATCATATCCTCTGGGAATGTAGTCTTTGGTATAATGAACGTAATATAATGCTGAATAGCTTGCAGGTGACATCTGGGGCGGTATACTATGGGGATCTTGTGTCAACTAGAGTGAATTTCCGTGCGTTTAGGCGATTCTGCCATACATATTATAGAAATCAAATATAGCTCATGTAGGACCCGTAATATTTTGTGGCCGTGGTGCTTCCCTGTTTAAAAGGGTGTATGCCTATTTTACTTCATTTTGTCTCCCGCTTTGCTAAGGAGGGAAGTGGATTTACTGTATTTCCAACTCCTCCAATTTTCTTCTGATTAATTTCGTTGCGGGTTCCAAGACAGTTTAATTTCTTCCTGGGACTTCCCGAGTGTCATAACTCGGTGTGTTCGTGGGTCACTGCTGTGGATCCTGGTGTACAGGAGTTACAGTGGTGGGCGTGTGGGTGGGATTAGTCCCAAAAAAAAAAAAAAAAGGCGGTCCATAATCTGACGGCCAGCACCGTGAAAGATTAGTCATACGATACAAAGCCATTAACCAAAAGTTGAAGTTGAAGTCATACGATACTTGGTTGTCAAGCTATGAAAGCAGCTTTTCAATGAATATAAATATATATACTAGAATGCACTTCTTTGTTTTAAAAATACTCACCGCAAACATTGAAAAAAATCTAATGTAAATTTTTAATTTTTATGTATATTTACTTATATAATTATAAAATTGCTTTTCGGGGTCTCTTTGTACGCATTTTAACAAAAAAAAAACACAACAGGCAAGGTGTGCAATTTGGAAGGCCGTTGAGGTGATGTTGATGATGTGTACATACGTATCTGCATCAAGCTACAATGGCACCGAAAACAATGACGGTTCAAGTTATTCTGAATAATTAAAGCCAAATAAAAACCAAAAGTTAGTTAATGACACGACCGACCTCTAGTTCATCATCAGCCTATCGCAGTCCACTGCTGGACATAGGCCTCTCCCATTGCACGCCACTTAGATCGATTTTGGGCTTCTCGCATCCAGACCTCTAGTTAATATAATTTAAAAAAACAAAAATTACTGCCTACGATCCCAAGAATGAGCGCGTTCGAAAGTGTTTTGTACTACTTTAAGAGTACAATGAAGTAAATTATCTTTCCTATCCTACTTAGTTATACGTTTGTTTAACTGATATACTTATGTATTATTATGCATTCTACTAAATTATTGTAAGCCCCGTGCGAATTTTTCGTTCTATAAAAATTCTTTAATAATAAAAACTAACCTAGTTTAAAAGATGACACTAAACGATGTATAAAAAGTATTATATAACCGCTCACTAGAATATGATTTCAAACGATGAAGTCTCGTTTTGAATACTTTAACCCAAAAGTATTCCGACATGTATATTGTGTGTCCGGTTCATAAATGCGTTATGTATTTTAAAGACCTTTTCTAAAATTACGTTATTAGCCTTAAGGCTACACTTTGAAACGGAACTCCACCATTAGTCATCTTCATTATCATTACAATACACTACTGACATGTCACATAGACCGTCACTTGTTTGTGCTTGAATCGGAAAATAAGAAGTTGCATGGAATGGGTGACTTAACTTAACTTATGACGTAACCTGTGACGTCAATGGGAGTTCTGCCTATGTATTATGTTCGTATAGTATTCATATGTATTGTAAGTGTTCGCATAGCCTTAACAATTTTTTTATAAATGTTCATGACATTATCACTACTGATTATGAAGATGTTTTTTCTACGTCAATTTAAGTGATTATTGTAATTGGAATTTGACAGAGATTGGATCATCCTTCTTTAGGTTTTTTAATCACATGACCAGATCTGGCTTTACAAAACTTTTTATAAAGTTCTTCGGCCAACCAAAAGCAAGTTAGAAATATTACTAAACTAATTGCAATTACATAAAAACAGGATATAAAAATGAATGTAATTTCTAAGTATTCTAGTTATGTTTAACCAATACCTAAGCTTTAATACAAATACCCATACAAATCATCTATACATTAAGCAGGAATGCTTGTTTCTTAAACAACGATAGGTACAACACAACCATATTTGTTTAAAGCATGTCTGCCATTTTCCTCCTTAGAATAGTTCCTTATTCATTGAATTTACTTCTTATTTTAAACATAATTTTAGAACTGGCATTATATGTTTTTTATTTAACGCATTCTATAGTAGTTAAACGTCATACGTTGATAATTTATTTTTTAAATCAAGCGGTATAAAATATCAAGAGGTATTTATGCAGTAGCCAGTACCTTTAACCAGTCCATTGACCGGTATGAACTTCAACTTTTGCTACATATATGGTATCAGAGCTATATAAAGGTTTATCCGCAAAGGTCACGGCTACGAGGCATACGTTAGGAAGTGATCAGAGGCCAATCAACTTCTCTTTACGCTATTCTAGTGGATATAATTACAAGTGCGGTTTCATAAGATGATTCATACGAGTACAAACGTCAAACAAAAGAACTGCACTTGCCCTTTCAAAATATTTGTGGTAGTTGATAACACAATCTAACTATGTACTCATGCGTAAACCGCGTCCATGAGAAAATACCAAATATCTTTCTAAATACAAATTATTTTTAAATTTTAGTAGATTCTGCTACTTCTGTATATTAAAAGTGACGATCAATAAGTGTTAACAAATCGATTTGATAGAAATCTTGTAAATTATATATACCTTCTTAAAAAAATAATAGCCGTGTCGCATCAAAATTTAATTGTTGACCAGTAGTGCAATCAAGGTATTAAATCTTTTGTAAGTAAATAATCCATCATCAATTACTGTCGAGCCTTCAATTAAAAACGCGTCATGTGACTGGTGAAACGCAACTGTGTTGTGCACATGTCTATTAAAAACTTACACATCATTGTACGATAGAAATCAATACGTCTCCGGAATATAATCAACATTATTCAATTACATACGTCAAAGTGACCTAAACCATTATTAAAACATTACACGTGTGCAAGTGCATTTTTAAAGAGCATATACTACAGTCACCATTATAAAATGCACCTTAAGTTTAAAAAAATACCCAATAATAACATTACATTGTTCATGATTATATGCCTATATTTATTTTAACACTACTGTAACTTTATTACATCTAGGCTTACAAATAGACTTCCCCGTGTTTATTTTATCTACTGTCGATTTGTCCATTCAAAGTTTGTCTCTAAGAGATTGCTTTTAGCAATTAGGCCGCCAATTATATCTTTTGTAATATTCATATATCTCAATGTAATTGGTGTACAGTAAGGCATATTCTATCTATCTAATGATAGCTTAACTAACATTTAGGTAAAGGAGTTCATAATACATTTTTACATCATTAGATTTATTTAACTAAAGTCTTTTGGTGTAAGCACCGGCTACTAACTACATGTTACTCTGTTCCTAGCTCCCAAAACTAAGTGTATGTTCTTATAAGAGAGTTTGTCATACAAATTTAATCATGACATCATAAATAAATGAATATTTTTAATTTTTCCATACAGACGTATAATATTATTATTTATTCAAACAAGCTTGAATTGCATTTTAGTAATTGTTTTGACGAAGAGAACGTGGCACACATGTACATATATCTAATAATAGTCCGAGTTCTATGTTAATCATTTACATTTTCATACTATTAATCTGTTTACACCTATTTTTATAATCATTTTTGTCGTGATTTTTGCGAGAAGAGTTTTCTCGCAAGAAGGAGTCGATCCACAGAGCACACTAATATCATCACTGATCAGCAGGTGAATTTTCACAGAAGTTTTCTTCCTCTTAGCTTCCTAAGAGCTGTCCCAGTGTGGGCTAGATACCTCTTGAATTCCACTTGTTTTAGAAATTGTTTGTCGCACATTCAGTTCCCCTTATGCCTAAATATAACTTAGATCCCATAACTTACTAAGGGGTAGTTATAGTAACCATTCGCTTTGTGCAACCAAGATAAAAATATGTTTAAAACACACGAACAAGAACTTCTTACTAAACAAAAACATTGAGTTAATTTGTTTTCGGATTATTATGAATTCAATCAATAATTAAAGTCATATTAAATTCAAGTAATTATACTTTTAATACTAATTTACTAAACTAGTTGACGCAAACATTATGTTTACTATTAAAATAATTTATTGTTATTGAAAATCAAAGAAAATAAAAAAAATGTTACAAACAGTGCAGGTACCTCGTAACATAACCATCCGACCGATGGGTGGTATCCGAGGGGATTTCCGCACAAGACGAAAAAAAAGGTAACCTCGTAAAACAAGGTCTAAAGACGTGAAAAAAGAGGCATACCAGCGAAAACTGCTAACAAATATTGAAAATCCCTTAAAATACTGTTGAAGTTTTCATACTAATTTCAACAACTAATTTCAACAAGCATGAAAAGGCATCTAACGATTATAACGTTTAAAAATTGCCTTGCATTTCAGGTTACCTTGTCCAACAAGCTTAGCAAAATTTCGACATTAAAATGTATTTTCATCTTTAAACGGCTCACATATTCGAAGAGAAACATCACATTGTGGGGATTAGGTAATCGTTTTTCCCCGAGCTCGGTAGGATTTTCGCAAGCGCATTTTACCATTACGAGTTACCACATCACGGCTCTAAAGTCAACGTTAATTAGCATGGTCTTAAAACATAACCGGCACCGTACCAGGAGTGTTAAATTTTATTTGGTAGGGTTTTGCTGTCACGTGACGTTGGTCAGTTGATCATTAATCGAGCGTGCAGATCGATGACTGAGGTTGATTTCCGCTTTACAATTAAGCAAATATTCACTTTCGGTGTTTTTATTGATTCACCTATTGAGTAAGCCGACACGCAATTCTCTTAATAGTATTGTTACCACATTTCAATATAAAAACAATGCTAAATCACAATAAATTAAACGGGTTCCTCTATCTGGCAGAATCTTCTTTAAACAAACATTTTTCAGGGATAAAAAATATTTAGTATAATTATTGTTTGGCCGATTGTTTGTATGTCCGAATTTACAATGGCATACTTTTAAGATGGTATAATTTTATTCAGCATGATTACCTTTGGCGGAGTTAAATTTCTGCATAATTTTGTTTAGCATAACGTATATTTAGAGCGACGATTACTTGATACAATTTCATTTGGTATTTTTTTTTATTATGTAAATTGCCAGAAAATACCACTTTTAACCTTAAATTAAAATATTATCTTAAAAAGTCATATGTCTTTTCAACTTTTGTGGCAACAAAAGTTTGTGACAGAAAGAAATGCTGCGTAGTCTTGTCTGACCTAACCCTAGAGTGTAGTTTAGCGGAGGGCAAGGCGGCCCGCGAGTTGAGGAGGAAGTGGTTTCAAAGCTCACGTGGTGATCGTTGGATTCATCTGTGATTATTATGGTAAGAAATACAAAATGATGGATAGATAGTCTTTCAATTATTATAGATATGAAATGTATGCGAAAAGATGATTCTCATTGTAAACTTCCTGAGATATGATAGTTCTGCCTTAATAGTAATGACTATCGATATGAAATTTATGCTCAAAGACGATTCTGACTATTAAGTTACGGCGATCTTATAGTTCTACTTTTTAATTATTATGGATATGTAGTTTATACCTAAAGATGATTTTAACTTACAGAGACTATACTACTTAAATTATGAGTTTTGAATGTATGATATTTAATTTAATTTTTTATAAGACAACTCCCGCACTAGGAATATATCCTATGTCATTGGGGGACTTCACAAACATACATTTAACGGACCCAAAAACACCTAGACTCAGAACAACAATTTGTGAATCACACAAAGTGTTGTCCTATGTCCCCACATAGGACAACACTTTATGTGATTAACAAATCGGATCCACAACACTCAGCGCAGTAGGAAGCGGCGAGGTGACCGCTTAAACCACTACGCCATTCTTGTGTCTGCCAAACGATTTTCTGTGAAATGAAGTTTATGCTATCCGTTGTTATGCAAAATAATATTATGACATAAAAAGTTCTGCTATATAGGGTGGACCCAATGCAACAGATAAGAAAAAAATAATGGATTTATTGTAGAGGTATTCTAGTAAACCTCAAAATATCTTTATTTCGTATTTTTTTACAATTGTTTGAAATCGTCTTTGGTTAATTTCTTCTTTAATACAAATCTTTTTAAGAGCCAACATTTTTCTTTACTTAATACCTACCTGAAACATATTAAAATATTATTTTCGATGGAAAAAAAAGCTTAAAAGTTAATGTTATTCGCAGCTTTAATCTTTTGCTACAACCAAAGACTCCGTATTGACATACCTCGATTTTATGAAAGACACGAATAAAATTAACTCTTATTGATTTGGGTCTAATTTGTATCCATAACACTAAATTGTTTTTTTGTTACCCAATCGTTTTGGTTTTTATGTGGGATATTTAACTGCTTGCTTATTTTTATGAAGCAATGTAATTATAGTCATTTAATGACTTTACAGATGGCGTAGTGGTTTAAGTGGTCGCCACGCCGCTTATTACTAAGCTGAGAGTTGTGGGTTCGATCCCCACATGGGACAACACTTTGTGTGATCCACAAATTGTTGTTCTGAGTCTGGGTGTTCTTTGTGTCCGTTTCATGTATGTTTGTAAAGTCCCCCGCGACACAGAATATATTCCCAATGCGGGAGTAGTCTTTTTAAGGAAAATAAATAAAAACAAAAAAAAAATTACTAAAACAAGTAATATATCTATGAGTATATATCTGAAATATTTGTACATTCAGTTTTGAGTGTATAATAGATACCAACACAATACATAATGGAAAACGAAAGAAGGTGGATCTTATGTGATAAGTAGAGTTGCCTAAGACCCGCATACACGTAAATGTGTTTACGTTACGTCATCACACACGCATGATACGGAAATATCAGCGCAGTACAAGATTTTTTTACAATCAAATACCGCAAGCTAAAAGATAAAAGGATAATTTAAACGATATAACAGAAAAAAAACGCCGGCGTTATTTTTCTTTTAAAGGATTTTTAATTAAAGTTCTATATCAAAAGTGTTGTCGGTAGTCTGAACAGTTTAATTAAAACAAATTTTATTACAATCGGGTATTAATATATCTCTACTCAAACATTGTTTCATTTAATTTGCGAAATGATCAGTAATCAATTAAATGTTTGGTATTTACACAAATAGTAATTAGTTGAATCTGCCAGACAAAGTCAGGTTCATGAATAGGACCTTCAGAAGGATTATCATGACTCCATAAGTCACAGTTGTCCCTGTTTCATCCAAAACGATTATCTACACACACATATTACAGGTACAAGGAAGTCATCATAATTAAGTTTTTACAAATATTCATATTTTACGCCTCAGGGTATCTAAATAAACTGCAGTTTTTACTCATTATGATTAATTTGATGATGATTTATATGAGATGAGTGGAGGCTATAGCTACATTAATCCTTTTATAAAAAAAGTTGAACCGAATTCAAAAAATACTGCCAAAGAGCACTCATCACCATCAGTATCAGCCTATCGCAGTCCACTGCTGGACAAAATCGATCCAAGTGGCGTGCAATGGAAGAGCCCATTGCACGCCACTTGGATCGATTTGGGCTTTTCGCATATGGCTCCTGCCAGCCATCTTGCGCAAATCGTCACTCTACCTGGCCTGTGGACGTCCTAAATTACGTTTGCCGAGTCTCCACTCAAGAACTCGTTTTCCCCAACGGTTGTCGGTGCTGCGGATAATATGGCCAGCCCACTGCCACTTCAGCTTGCTGAGCCGGTAGGTCACGGTGACCTTGATTCTCTGCCGGATCACCTCATTCCTGATGCAATCCCTTAGAGAAACGTCGAGCATAGCCCTTTCCATAGCACGTTGAGCACACATTTCGGCTACGTAGGTATGTCATGACGGTTAGGACGCACTCATTGAAGACTTTCGTGTTAAGGCACTGTGGGATCAACGATGAGATGACTCGATGTAGCTTCCCAAATGCTGCCCAACCCAACTGAATTCTTCTGTTCACCTCGTCCTCGAAGTTGTTTCTACCTTACTGCAATGTCTGCCCCAGGTACACATAATTTTGTACTATCGCAATCGGTTCCGGTAGTACATGTTCATTAAACATGACCTTGGTTTTATCCAACGGATGTATCGCCCATCTACTTGGCAACGCTGCAGGGACTCCAAAACAGACCAGATCTCGATCGAGTCAAAGGCTTTCTCATAGTCCACGAATGCTAGACACAAAGGCTGATTATATTCTTCCTTCTTCTGTATAATCTGCTGTACTGCGTGGATGTGGGTTATGGTGCCATATCCTCTCCGTCACTCAGCTTTTCTTTATGTATAAAAAGACGACTACCTCATTAGGAATATATCCTATATCGCGGGGGACTTTACAAGCGTACATTAAACGGACACATAGAACACCCAGACTCAGAACAATAATTTGTTGATCACACAAAGTGTTGTTCCATGTGGGGATCGAACCCACAACACTCAGCTTAGTAATACGCGTCGTGGCGACCACCTAAACCACTAGGCCATCCGTGCAGTCAGCTTGCTCTGATGGTTGAAATTCGTCGAGTCTTCGCGCAAGACGGTCAGTGATGACTCTCGAAATCAGCTTGTAGACATGGCTTAGAAGGGATGAGGGTCGATAGTTCTTCAACATGGTCTTATTACCCTTTTTGAAGAGCTGCCCCTCAAACAGGACAGCGTTGAAGAGCTTTTGGAGCTCCCTTAGTACGGACTTACCTACGGCCTTTAGCAGCACTGTTGTAACGCCATCCTCTCTGGGGGCTTTTCCATTTTTCAGCTGTACAAGAGCCATTTCGATTTCGTCAGTGCTGACTTCTGGCAGGTCTTCAGTGTAGTGACGTGTTAATGTGGCTCGGGAGTCCTTACTCTGGAGATCAGGTCGAGATGCATGCGAAGCGTATAACCGGCCATAGAAGCTTTCCACTTCCGGAAGGACTGCCGGCTTCGAAGCAACGACTTCTCCTCTTGCTGTGGTCAACTTTGTCAGGTGGCTTCTTCAAAGAGATTATACGAACACTGTTTTAATATCCATCAGTCACAAATTATCGTTTAATTTAATATTAGAATTTGATTTTTGAAGTAAAACTTCTTCACGCACGCTTGACTTGGGGAGTAAGCTGGTGAATGCGTGACAAGAGCGTTACAGAAAGTGTGATCGAGGCTAACGGAAGTTGAAAGGGAGATATAAGTTAGTGAAGATAGAACGAGAGAGAGTTACGTTTCGTACATTAATGTAGGAGGAAGAGAGATAGGTGCGAGCACACATTTTCTTGCTCTCTTTCTCTCATAGCCAAGAAGTTTTACTTAAGTCGTGTGGTCTAAAGCACACTCGTAACTCACACTCTAACTATAAAAATATGGTGGCGTAAGCATTTACGAGTATTGTGCCGGTGGTTACGCTAATAGATATCATTTTCAATGACAAAGTGCAGGAAGCTAATCAATCTTACTACGTACTTGCTGTACCCGCCGCGTCATCGCTCGAGTTTATGTATTGCATTATTTTGCTCAAAACTATATTCCTTTTTTTAAAACAAAAATATCCTAAGCTACTTCTTGCTGAATCAGCTATCTGCTAAATGATATTTATTTCTGTAAGTAAATCTTTTCAGATATTTTTACAAGTCGGACTTTATAGCTAGAAGGAGCCGGCTAATGTAACTCAAGTAAAAATTAATTTAATCGTTAAGGGGATGGTTTTTAAATTAAGTATCGTGAAAATATATATACTTTTAATAAAAAGCTGTTATTTTAATAACACAACTAGACACTTTCATTATTACTCATACTACGTAAATTAAATTTAAAAAAATCAATTTCAATCGAATCGACCCGAAACAACTGAATTTGCAAATCCCGGGACTTCAAGACACAAGACCTCCAGGACTCATTCTTGGGAAGAAATATGTGCAAGGTCTTATGAAGCGTAAAATGATCCAAGGAACTAACGATCCAAACCTTCAAACTCAAGCTCAAAATGTTTTTATTTCATAAAGATTTAAAATTGTTTAAAATCGTCTTTAATGTAGACTCTCAAGTCGTAGACCAACACACACAATAGCAACAATCTCTATTTTGTCAAATAGTTAGCAAATTAAATTTAATAAAAAATATACTGATACAAAATCTATGATATGCCTGTGCCGATCTACAACCGCCTGTTGTTCCGAAGGGGTTGAGCCTTATGAGGAGAAAGGGCAAACAAACTCATGGCCACTCTTTTTCAATTTACAGATAGATACAATGGCATCATTAAATATACCACATTTGATTGATGAGTGCCAGTATGTCCATTATTAAGGACTAAGAGAAAAACAAGATTCAGAAAAAGGATTAAATAAAAGAGAAAGTAAAGTGAAACAAAAAAAATTGAAAATAATAAACTATAAATAAAAAATTAAAATAAAATTAAAATAAAAAACACCCTAGCCCACATCACATTTCGGGCTAAATTAATCCCAAATATTTTTGTCTTCTATGTTATCCACAACTGAGTCATAGGCTTTCTGACATAATTTACGTCTTGAATATTATTTGGGATTTTATTATAAAATCAGACACATTGACCTCGAAACTACTTGTTTATCTTTTAGAGCCTAGAGCAGGTACTACAAGTTTATTTCTGGTATTATTTGAATGTACATCACTTCTTTTTGAAAAGCTATCCATGTTTCAATGGATCCATGTATCCATGTTAAAGTGGAACAAAATGCCTTGTGTGTTAACATGTATAGAGCACTTAGTAGACATACGAAAAAGCATACATCCTACATAAACTAAAAGCCTTACTTATAATGTGACCTAAACATTTACATCGTGCAACTATTGCCAAGGACACACTAAGTGTAACTGGTTGTACTTATGACTAACTTTTGTTCTATTATTGAACACCAGCTATTCGGTCTTGGTAAGTTTTACTTATTATTCAAAAAGTCTATGAACTATGAACAGTGTGGTACATCTCAAAAGCAAATAATATGAATATTAACATCTATATAATTTATTGTAAATAAACAACGTTTTCAGACGGTTTACATTTATGGTTTTCATGTTATAATTTTTGAACTTTCAAATATAAGCTATAAACGTCTATCTGCTAGTTAGATCGACTTTAAAGACTGAGCCGATTTTTTGTTTACTTATATACATACACTTAAAAAGTTCTAAATAATGCTGTCCGTTTGCCAAAATGAGTCAACTTAGTTACTCAACAAACAAACAATTATGTGCAAATCACATGAGTATTTGTAGAACCTTCCGAAATGAACAATGGTTGTAGGAAACAACGTGGACACAAATCGTCTAGATAAACCAAACCTATGTGCAATTACAGTCATAACGTAATTCATCATTTGGTATAGCTGCAGTTTCTAAGGCACGTTGCAATGAAGTTTCATTAAAATGTTTTTTTTTTTTTTTTTTTTTTTTTTTTTTTTTTTTTTTTTTTTTTTTTTTTTTTTATGAAAAGACAACTCCCGCACTAGGAATAAACCCTGTGTCGCGGGGGACTTTACAAACATACATGAAACGGACACAAAGTACACCCAGACTCAGAACAACAATTTGTGGATCACACAAAGTGTTATCCCATGTGGGGTTTGAACCCACAACACTCGGCGCAATAGAAAGCGGCGTGGCGACCGCTTAAAACACTACGCCATCCGTGCAGTCAATTGTAAGTCTCTTCATTATAGGACTACGTATATGCCTTTTTTTGTGTACAGCAGTTCATTGTACGATGTTAATTGTACATGTTTAAGAATGTAGTGAATGGATAAAATTATATAAAATAAATCACTTTGTTTATTTCTAAATGTAGAGCTATTTACGTATAAATAAATTAAATACGTAGTAAATCAAGTGAATGTATTAAGAAATTTTGCTTACATCTGTAAGTTTTTTTTTTTTTAAAGGGACTAATCCCACCCACACGCCCACCACTGTAACTCCTGTACACCAGGATCCACAGCAGTGACCCACGAACACACCGAGTTATGACACTCGGGAAGTCCCAGGAAGAAATTAAACTGTCTTGGAACCCGCAACGAAATTAATCAGAAGAAAATTGGAGGAGTTGGAAATACAGTAAATCCACTTCCCTCCTTAGCAAAGCGGGAGACAAAATGAAGTAAAATGGGCATACACCCTTTTAAACAGGGAAGCACCACGGCCACAAATATTACGGGTCCTACGTGAGCTATGTTTGATTTCTATAATATGTATGGCAGAATCGCCTAAACGCACGGAAATTCACCCTAGTTGACACAAGATCCCCACAAGATTACATCTGTAAGTTATGACAAGAACATTATGTCAAGTATAAATGTATAATATACCTATTAAAGGCTAATTTAATGATATCATAACCTAAGTCGAAGTTCCCGAACTTCCCAAAGAACTTTAAAAAAACTACTTTTTCTACCTTACATTGCACGAGATATATGTTTAGCCTACATTCGTATATTACATTATCTACTTACGTGCCACAATGTTCTACACTTTGTATCATTATGTAAATCAGTAGGTACACAACTCAACTTTGTGCTTTGAATATAAAAGTGTCGATTGGAAAACTATCGAGACGCATCCAGCGGAATTTATTTTCGTTCAAGTTTCGTCACATCTGACCTTGTCCAATATTCTACAGTGAAACCTATTTAACTGCTCAAGCTCTTTGGTCATGTTATTCAGACTGCACACTTTCGATTTACTGTTTCAATATTCGAATGATAGCGTGTATAAAAGCTGGATTGCCTTGATGACGTTGAAGTCATTGCAGTTCAAATTCAGCTTCGATGACCCTCATAATAAGCTCGTTCATGTATTTCCAATATCGCGAAAGAGTATCGGAAGTGTTGATATTGAAGGCTAAAAGAATATTAATTTGTTATTAAGGCTAGTTTTCAACGAGGTTATCTATACAGCAATGCTTATCACCTTACTATAATAATACATACCAATTCTCTTCTGTCACTTATTACCACAACATAATCAAATAACGCGAAGAGAGGTTTTACTCTAGTTTATTTAAATAAGGGATTTTGATATCAGAAACACGAATCCCGTTTATATTAAGTCTTTAGATATAGGATAACTAATTCATCATCATCAACAGCCTTTTATAGTCCACTGCTGGACATAAGCCTATCCTTAGAAAGGAGGTTTCGGCCTACTATACCCCGGCCAGCTGCTACGGCTACTGGCCAGACGGGTTGGTTTAGGGTTTGTGTTAAGTTTGAAGGTTTCTTATCGTAGGTTTGTATTTGCGTAATAGTTCCAAGACTCAGTTTACAAATACTTCAAGTTAGTCTTTGATTTGACTTTCGAGTGGTTAGCGATTCTGACTGCTACGACAGGTTCGATTACCACCCAGGATTAATAGTGTGTGATGAGCACGATCATTTGTTCTGTGTCTCAGTGTAAAGTATCTATTCTATGTATAATAATAATATTTCGGACATTTGACACGCATCGCATAATTTTAAACTAAGTAGAGTTTGTACTATGAAAACTAGATTGACTGATAGAATGTAAATTGTATTTACAAAAAATATGTAAAAATGTATCTAAATATGTATATACTTATATACATCTTTTTTGTAAATACATACATATTATACACAGAAAACATCTAAACGCCGATACAAATATTTGTAGTTCATATAAACATTTGGTTCGACCCGGGACCCAAACCCGAAACCTCAGCACAGCAGTCGCATACGCTCCCACTGCACCACCGAGGCAGGATTATATGTATGTATTTGGGAACATATAGGTATGTTTATTTAGAAATATACTCGTATGTCCCTGGTTTACGGGTTAATTTTTGGTTTTATGTTAATTATTAACGTCAAATGTTTAAGTACCGAAAACAAAATCTCTACTGTTACATATAATATTTTCCTGCTAAAAGATAACTTGTACCTTTTTCTGGATCTCCAAAAAAGATATCCATAATTCAATGATTATCGGTTTAGAAGTTCAGACATAAAAGTAAAAAACAAACTCAAATTCATATTTGAAATGCCAATTAAAATCTAAAAATTAAATACAAAGTAAGTAAACATTGTATGGGTATACCGAGCAACTCGAAATCCGGGATCGCGAAAGCGCGTAATTAACAGTCACTGTTCCTTTCAAGGCGAGGTGCACAAAAAGTAACTGCCTAATGCACGATTACATAAATGTATCAAAGGTTACGTTCAATGAGTTTTATAACATACAAATTCGTAATAATTTAACGATTCACTTTACGTACCCAATAACTTTTATCAAAAAGAACTTGCTAGTTTTGAAGATCATTATTACCAATCGAAAGTCACTAAACACTGTTATTCATATGAAATTGATTCAGAAAAAATCTGAGGTCTGAAACACTACTACATATATTAATGATTTTTTTTTATTTAATAAAATCTATATTTTTAGTCTTAAGTTAATAAGTATGACATTGAAGATAACTTCCATAAAAATTAAAATAATTAGGATTGAAGTAACCTCCGGGTTGAAGAGAACAGTTAAACATTAAAGTTTTAGCTCGTAATTGCCCCGAAACGTTCTTTAACCTTTATCTTGTCTCACGAACAACGTTGAACTTACATTACGTGTTGAATATACACAAGAAACTTAACGAGATAAAGCCAAAATACTCGTACATCAGCGCTGCGTCAATTCTAATGAATTAGTGAGTATTTTTAAACGGGCCATTTTTCGTAACTGATGTTATGTCTGACTATGGTTTTTTAACTTACTGAAAGACAATAAGCAATCGTCTTTTTAACAGAATATAGTCAAAAGACTGTAGTGAACAGTGAAACTGTTTGTTAATGTAACATGTACTTAAAGAATTGTTGTGCAAATAAGATAGTTTCTCACGTACAATTGTATTACTTTCTATCCCATCTAATAATCTTTGTTTGTACATTTTTTTTAAATCTATATAACCAAGATTTTAATTATTTCAAAGATAAGTTAAGAAACAAAAAGATAAAGATAATTTTCGTGACCGCATGAGCTGAACACAGCAGAGTAACCGAAACAATGCATTTAAATATCATATAAGTAACTTAGTAACAATCCTTTGTTATTTAGGTCCAAAAGATTTTTGTAAACATTAACCATTCACTTACTTTAGGTAGGTAGGCTTAATATACATATTAAAATTATAAGTAAACTGTTTTACTACATAGAATAGCATAGTATAATTAAACTTATAAACTATGTACCTATTAATTAAAATACTGATTACAAACAGAGATTAACATAAAACTACCTCTACATGAGGTTTATTGTGTGTTGAAACTTAAGAGTACCTATAATTTTGCAACATATTGCCATAACATTGTTTCTGTGCCTATTAATATATTGCACAAGTACAAGAACAAGAAATTTTCAACTTTATGCATTCATATGCGTTATTTATAATACAGTATTTTCAATATGTAAACACATACCTATATCTAATCTGAGTACATGAAAATTGATACCCGAATAACTAGATACTAGGCTAGACATTTATTGTCAAAATTATTAAAAGTAACAATTGGTAGACAGTAGAAGTTGCACTCGGGATTGATTTGTAAGTAATTCGCTACCTACCCATTATTATATTTATCATCAACAGCCTTTAAAAGCTCACTGCTAGACATAGGTCTCTCCTTAGAAAGGAGGTCTTGGCTGGTTCGACCGGAGTGATCCCACGGCCTCACAGAAAACCGGTGTTAAGCAATTCTTTCGTTGCCTTTCACTGAGTGAGTGAGGTTATCGGAGCCAAATCTCCCTCCCGCTAACTTGAGAGGGAGGGACTCCGAGGGCGGGAACGCACTTGTGACTTTTGAGTTGCAGGTGTCCATGGGCCGCGGTAGTTGCTTTCCATCAGGTGACCCGTTTGCTCATTTTTACTCTTATACCATAAAAAAAGTCCGGTCGAGCCGGCCCATTCGTCCCTAAGCATGGCTCTCCCACTGTAAAACATTTTAAACAATTTTATTTTTTAAATAAATTGAAATTTTGAGAATGATTTAAAAAATAATTTTATAAAAATAGTTTTAATATCATATCATATAATATCATAATTCTTAAATTATATTATATTATAATCCAATTATAATTCTTATTAATCTTATGAATGCCATCAGTATTCTGAACATATAATATTATGAATTTAATTATATATATATTAGGACTTAAAGGTCAACAATACATATATTTTAATTAGTATTTGATATGTTGTAGATTTATTAAAATAACTTGAATAATTTATACGCCAAAATAAAAGACTAAAATAACTCATGAGTTCATTTCAAATCGTCGAATACAAAAGACATTTGCTAACATTTTTACAAGAACTCGTACTATTAGTATAATATGCGAAAAAACCTGATTTAAAAGTATTTGGAATTGATAAATATACATATGTTGTGATTTCATTAAAATTGCGATTTCACTAAAAAAATATAAATGTACTCTTTTTCTGTAATTTGGTAAAAAGGCAAATGTATAACAAAAAACCGTATTATAAGTTTTTTTTAAAAAACCTTCCATGTGGTGACTGCTTAAAGATACGAAGTTCGTATTCGTCCCGTGAGTGTCGTAAGAGCCGACTAAGAGAGCAAACTATGCAGGACAACAGCACTACAAAGAGAAGGAAAACTTGTAACAAAGCCTATACCAACCCGTCTGGCCAGCGTGGTATAGTACGCCAAAACCTACTATCTAAGGAGAGGCCTATGTCCAGTAGTGAACTGTTAAAGGCTGTTGATGATGATGATGATGATTTAAACATGCTTAAACTACTTAAATAGGACTGAAAGCGCAGTAGGCAAGGCATTGAGTTAAAGCAATATATCAATGGCAGTAGGTATGAAACACCAGAAATGTCTGTTGTTACTAAGATAGTAGTTTAAACTGTCTTAAATAAATACTTACTTGAGATATGATTGATAAAAACGAAAGTACACTTGCGGTTACATGCTTTCCTGTGGTTTTATTTATACTCTCATGGGCATCACTTCCTACAGCATTGATAAAGCTGTACGCATATTTTATATGTGGTTTATCTTCCGCATTTAAAGCTCTCGCGATGATCATAATCGTTTCATTTCAATCATAATATAAGACGGTGATAATTTTACACCTGGGAATACATCAGTTGTATTAAATGTAGTAAAAGACATGTTGAAGATAATACTTAAGAGGACAATAATTAAATTCTGCTAGGTATATATTCTGTATACATAGAGTAAATTATGAGTATAATCTCAAGACTAATTAGCTACTGCAATTCATTTTAAGCGAAAACCGAGCATTGTTCTAACAAGGTCATACTTAACTTTGTGGTTAAGTAAAATAAGCTTACATTTCCGGTGTACGTCACGGTCGATTAAGAGTTAAGCAAAAATACATTAAAGGTTAGAAATTCACAATTTCATTTTTTTTTCTAATTGCTTAATTAAAAATTTGCTTATTTCTTGAACTCGTGTTGAGGCTAGTTTTAAAGATTTAAATGGATGACTTTGTGAATATTAAAGTATACCTTTTGGAAAATTGTTTTTGTAATGCTTAAATTCTTTTACTTCAAAGGAGTTGTAGCTTGTTTACTTTATGTGAGCTTGCATGTAATCTCCCCGTGATAAACAGGTATTAAGTAACCAAGCAGACGGACGAACAACAAAGGAATGCTAAATGAGTAGATCTATTTAAATATTTTTATTGAATTTTGTTTCTTAATATTTTTTTACGCATAAGTGTACAGTGGTTGCAGCGATAGTTCGGGTGCCTTGAAACTATTTAACCTTTCGTTCAGAACAGATTAACCATAGTAGAAGTCAGTTTGTCACCTGTAATAGTAGGTATATCATGTAACGCGAAAATTTAAAACATGTTTTATCGGTGATACTTAAAGCGACGTTTACGAGAACAAGCAGGTACTATTTATAGTCGTCATAATATACAAAATACCTTGCAGACATAAATTACTTCTACATATATTATGTGTATTCTGTATGTATGGTTCCTTGAACTCAACCCATGACGTCGGTCTCACATGTAGGTTAACGACATATTAATACTAACGTTCAACAAAATGCATGGGCTCACTGGGAAATATTGTTGTATCTAATATTTTCCCAGATTTTTTGTTGATATTTACAGTGTTTTTAACCGTGTTAAGTTATAATTGTGTCATCAATCCCTGAAAATGGTTCTTTAATTGTAACCAAAGATTAAATTGTAAACACTAATTGGATTTCAAGCTATATTAATGAAAAAATAAATTTACAAAAGAATTTATCATTAATAGTGTTATACAATACAGAGGCAATTTTGTTCGTCTAGATAGTGGTTTGAAAGATTTTTTACGTTTAATCTTTTAAAACATATAGGAATATTTCACTTCAACATTTGGTTACTTCGCGTGTATGTACCGTTGACACAGTATCTCTTTGTGACTTTTATATGATAATACTAAAATGACCTATTTCTATTTTGCAGGATACGACGAAGTCTACTGCTTTTTGCGGTTGTGCTAACCGCCCAGAACAATGCACAGAAAACTAAACTAGAAGAGAGCAATGTTCAAGCAGTACCCAGTGACCTAAGAAGAACTGTCAGTGAAGCACTAGCTTTAGAGAAGAGGTTCTTATTAGGTGCTAGCGACGCGTAAGTGTATTTTTTATATTATTAATAGTAAATTAGACAAATACTTTTCAGATATAGCATTGTTTTTGAGTTTCGCTACTTTGCAAAGACATCAACGCACACCGACTTAGGTACTTAAAACTGGTTACTCTTAACATAAAAAGTCGTTGCTCTAAAAGGCTTATTCATTACATTGTTATGATAATTAATTACGAAACTTGTGAGTGTGTACGTGTTTATGAGTTGCAATAAGCCTTTGTTATTGTAACACGAAAAAAAGCGAATAAAGATGAAATTTACAACACAAATAGATTACTTTAAAGAGACAAAGATATCCAATTAAAGATATTAAAGTAAAACTAAATCTAGAAAATTCAACTAAAAGTAAGTTAATGATAGTAATACAAAATACAAAGGCGTTAGACAAGGCAACACACTAACTAACGATGCGTTGCAACTATTCGCTTCTTGGTTACTTGCGACATATCTTGCCACACCAAGAGGAAACAAATAAAAACACGTCCCAAGTTCTTGACAATGAACAACGAAAATTTTGTGTTAGTTGTCCAAATAATTAAATCTTTTAAGTAAACGGTCATAAATAAGTATAGCAATATGACTCGTTTGTTTGTGTTTTGGAGGTCATATATTCGAATTTCACCCAGGATACAATAAAACATGTATTCATATGTGTTTAGTAAGTTACAAGTATATATATCAGCGGTCTGGTTTTTATATTCAATTCAATATTCCAAATTAAATATTACCATTGTTATTATATATCATAAGAATTTATTGGTCCACAATTTGGGTTCTAAACCTTCACAATTTCTTCACATAATTTAAAATAATGAAACTGCTTTTATTTCATCTGTGCCTGTGATACTCGTATTAACTTTGTTTGGCATATTTAACGAGTATATGCAGAGATTAAATTATATAAATTATTACCAATATGGAATGCTAATTTAAATATAACATGGATCGTAACTAATTTAAAAGCATATTATACTTATCTAAATAAGTATAATATGTCGGTTTGTCGTCATTTCAGCTGACTTTAAAAAAGTTGGAAGTTCTCAGTATTTCGAAATATTTATGATTTCAGATTACTCAAAGACGGCTAGACCGATTAGAATTGAATATTTTCTAGAATTTGCTCTCAGAAAAGACCATTTAATTTTGATGAAGTTAAACTCATGAGGAAAACCATAGTTCATTTTCGTATTTCGGGTCGTGATTCCAAGAACTTAATAGATTGCTAAAAAATTATGCTCGACACAATACTTTTGGTGAAGTCTTATGACGTCTTCTGATATTACATACAACAGTTCTGATCCACTACACCTCAACTTACTAGTTTCATAATGTTTTATATAGTTTTCCTTTTAAATAAATTAGTAGTAGAATAATATTAAAACTTCCTGTTGTACTGATACGATCAATATGGTACAAGTAAGCTGAGTTAAGCCATGTGGAAGACATCAAAGGAAATCACGACAGGGTAAACCCACTAAACCACAATAGATACAACAAATTAAACCGTCTATTATGATAATAGAAGCCATTTATATTAACAACGGTTAACGTTAACATTTATTTTGTTAACTATGAAGAAGAATGTATTGACATAGATTCTTATGATCTTCTTATATTCCACAGACATAATTGTTCGTCTGATGAGGACGAGTCTACCAGAATCCCGTGCCCTCCAAGCAAGTACCGCAGTGCAAGCGGCGAGTGCAATAATGTGCGTCATAGACCTTGGGGACGAAGAGGAGATGTATTTCTTAGACTAATGCCACCGCATTATGCTGACGGTAAGTGACACTTTTTTTCTTATTTAAAAAAAAAAAAGACAACTCCCGCACTAGGAATTAATCCTGTGTCACGGGGGACTTTACAAACCCACATGAAATGGACACAAAGAATACCTAGATTCAGAACAACAACTTGTGGATCACATAAAGTCCCATGCGGGTATCGAACCCACAACACTCAGTGCTATATGCGAAGCGGGGAGGAGACCGCTTAAACCACTACGCCATCCGTGCAGCCAACACTATAAATCAGTTACTTGATTTAGGACACGTGTTACAAACTCAATATCTTATCACCCTCTAAATACAACACAACATAAAACGCAGTGCAACTATGCAACAAGGCCGGTGCCTACTACTGCCATACCCGCCTCGACAGGTCTTATTGTACTGTAATCTAATACGACAAGAAACGGACTCATCCTTGTCCTCCGGTAGGACTCTTCTTACATTTGCTCATACGAGTAGAAGGCTGTGGTTTATCTGCATGTCTTTTTTAGGTTAAGGCCAACAGATGTTCTTCCTTTGGCGCCCAACAAAGACAAAACAACCCTTTTGGGAGAAAGAATTCAGAATCATTCACCTTTTTATTTCTGTTATCAAAGCGTCACAACATCCCACCATTTTTTCAAATTGTAATAACATTGAGTAGACATATACCTAATCTCAGGTGGTACTGGCAGTTAGAGCCATACGCGGTTACCGAACCGTGTCGGCGGACGTGGCCTGTGCGCTGGCCGGAATTAACACTTGGGATTTGAAGGCGGAAATGCTCGCCGAAGTATATCGACGGACAACTGAGTTCTGGGCGATTAGCGGCAGTCGGGCCCCGCTCAAAAAAGTGCGAGAGTGGCGTCAGGCCGCTCGTCGAGCCACGATGTCGTCCCAGCTGGAAGCTCCACGTGCTGTTTTTGCCGCCGTGGAGGCACTGCAGCCGGTAATTGTGAGTGGGCAGGGCGATACCATGGGACCCAGTCCTTCTGACTAACGCAGGTCCTTTCCGGGCAGGGCTGCTTCGGGAAGTACCTGCACTCAGTTGCTGTTAAAGAATTGAGTCCCGCCTGTGATTACTGAGATTGCAGTGAGGACTCGGCGCAGCATACGCTGGCAATCGCAGGCTCGCTGGCTGTCGCAGCGTCGGGTCCTCACTGGAGTTATTGGAGAGGATCTTTCGCTACCGGCCGTCATACGAGTTATGGCCGGTAGTGACAGTTGCTTTACCACAGTCGCATCCTTCTGCGAAGACGTCATTTCGCAGAAGGAGGCGGCGGAGAGACCCGGGGACGGAGGACGGAGGTCGCAGAACGACCTCCGTCCTCCATAAGCGCAGGCCTGGGGGTGACAGGTGAGGCCATCTGTCACCCTAGCAGAAGCAGGCCGGGGTGGCGGCGAGCGCGTTGCGAAGCGCGCTCGCTTTCAGGGAGCAGACAGAACATGGGGTTCCCACACGGGGGGGGGGTCGTCTACTCGTCTGTAGATGGCCCGAGGTATGTTGGGGCACCAGGGACTTCCTTTCTAGGGTATACCTGGTTCCCCGGCTATTAGTACCCGAGACGGCGTACGGTTTTAGTCGGTTCGAATCCGACATGCCACCGATAGGTGGTATCCGAGGGAAAAAAATAAAAATAAAGGAGGGGACCGGATGTCTTAATAACATCAGTTCCCGGATCCTTCCTATTGCAATCACAGAGTGGCACATCGGATCTTGTATTTAGTACTAGGAACTACTTAGTATAGGTACAGTATAAGTATATTCCTGATAAATCTGATATGTTTGCTAATATTCTGAAAATTCCTTAGCGTAAGGTTCATATAACCTCTTCGCAGTAGATGCAAAATTGGTATAAAACTTGCCAGGCAGATAGCTTGTATCCTTTATCTTCTGTTTGAAAACCACCAAATACTATACAATCCCTTACATTTGTTCTTATCACTATGTTCAATAGAACGTAACTCTTAAACGTAAATTTTGCCCAACATTACAATACATGTTTATGTGAGAAAAGACGAAATAAATTCTTACGCCTTCGAATTATGACCTCATATCTACTTATAAATTCATAGTTCTTATTGCAATGTAACTCCATATCTGAACATCGCTTTCATTTTTGAATCACGAATCATTAGAGTCATAAGATCTCTAAATGTCGTAATCCGAGCAATGTCAGAGGCAACGTTGTAAAAGAAAACCGAATATAAGGTATACATGTATATGGGCCTGAGAAAACATTTAAGATATTCATTCATTACATGTGGGCGATTTATCTCGCTCAAAATACGGAAGCGAGTTCATCATAAACAAAAGGCAATTTTTTTACTGCACTGTGCACAAATTGACTGCACGAATGGCGTAGTGGTTTAAACGGCCCCACATGGGAAACCCTTTTTTTTTTTTTTTTTTTTAAAATGGTAAACACTTGTTGGATAACACTTTGTGAGATCCATAAATTGTTATTCTGAGTCTGGGTGTTCTTTGTTTCCGTTTCATATATGTTTGTAAAGTCCCCCGCGACACAGGATACAATGCCTACACAGGATTCCTAATGCGGGAGTTGTCTTTTTTAAAGTAAAGTAAAGTAATGCTAGTAAAGTACATACCTTCAAATGAACAATACAGTTAATTATAGAATTGATCTACTGTCGTTGTGTGTGTAAATGTAATTTAAGCTCGTAAGAGGAAAATAATAAAAATAACATTACTAATTTCGCTTGCTCTCTATATCTACTGCTACTATAAAAAATAATAATTCCAATAAATATACTTTAACTTTAAAGAAAATACCATGAGACCACGAGTGCATGCGTCACGTTATAATTTTCAAAGAATTAGGTACCAGTTCATCAAGCATATTAAGAGTTATTTTCATACCATGTAATTCACGAGTTCATACAGTCAAATCTTGATTATATGGAGTTTGTGTGCAAATCCAAAATATTTAAAAACTTAATGTATTGCTTTATTTGTCAGAACTGAGAGACTATTGATATAGAATACAGATTTGCTTTTGAATTTTAATTGTAAAACCGGAATCGTAATCTATGTGAGTAGAAGCGCGTAAAGAAGCGCTTAGGGGTTCAAATCTGTCCATTACGATACCGACGTAAACCCATTTTTAGCATAAACATTAAGCTTAATTATAGAAGTTAAGAAACATTACATTAATGTGGTAGCCTACTACATTTTACGATATGTGCTTTACGGAAATTGATATTGAGGCACGCTTTTCGTCTCTTATAGGTATATATCAACCTCTATCACCACCGCACCTTCCTGAAGCTTCACTCGCAGTCCACGCCGCAACCCAGTTGACTGCCAGCGCAGACCACGACTATGTTACCAGCATGCTCGCTGCTTGGGGACAGCTCCTGATGGATGATCTTATCAGCACTGCCAATGGGAACAAGGTGTTTTTTTTTTTTTTTTTTTCTGATAATAACAACATTATAAAATATTGTGAGTTATATTGTAAAGCTCAATTTATAGCTTAACTTATCCTAGCATACATTATTTGTTATAAAACATCGAAAATCTTACCAATTGTTTACATATAGGAACAGTCAGAGCACATTATTACGATTACTCAAATACTATTGTATCATATAAATATTTGCACTAAACTTGATTGTATTATATCATTAACCTATAACAAATAATGATAAAAACTTACAGGCGCTGTAGTGATTTTATTTTTCATTTTTACTAATGAATCATGAGTGATTATTAAGCAACTCAGTGGTGGACACTAAAAGTACTTTGACAATAACTCTAATAAGCGTATCTTGTTCAAAAACAGTAAGCATTCTCCTTCCATTTTGTTGGAAAACCATTTACTTAAGCCTGTATCGCATGCTCATAATTTGGACAACATTTTTTTTACATGCTTTATACTTAACATTTCAAATTGAGTTAAGCTTCAAACATGTATACTATTTATGCCATCTATATATACTCGTATTGGGGAAACAACAACATTGTCTAACGTACAAGAGATTCCTCTACATTACGAATATCGATTTTGCCAATTTACCTATTTCATCATCAGCCTATCGCCGTCCACTGCTGAACGATGGCCTCCCCCAAAAGAACGCCAACCATCCCAGTCTTGGGCAGTCCAAGACCAATTATTAATAAGACCAATTTAACTATTTATTATTTAGAAATTAAAAGGTCATCCAACTCTTATTTAATGGATTTGATTCGGGTTTTTATTCTCTAGCAGCATGACGAGGATTGCCAAAAATTAGCTAAAAAAGTACAACCACGCATCGTTTAACCGATTATTTAAATCGAACTTTTTATAAAGATTTTGCTAATACGAGTAATGCAGTGATTTCTATGAATGAATTGAACTAAACTGTTTATATTAACCAACAAAATATGTACTTCTTCAATGTATTCGTTTAGTCAATTGCAATACGTAATGTGGATTGTATAATCCATTACGTATTTAAGCTTGAGTCAGAATCACACATCGTGTATATTGTGAAGGCTAGCGGACGCATGCTTTTTGTTTAAGAGGTACGGATGGTGGCGCAACATGACACCTATTCAATGCGCACGTAATCATCCGTCTAATGATACTTACCTCCTCTGCTCAATGTATGTGAGGTATTTATTTCTTTAAAATTGAACTTGGCCTACACACAACAGACAATTATCACTGATTACCGTATTGACAATTAAGGTACAGTTCAAACTCATCTCTTTTGAAATACACATTCTAAAAATCAATATCCATACCGAGGTATAATCTCTCAAGGCTTCCGATACAACTTGTAATATATACTAACTATGTGCATTGTAATATAAGGAACTGACACAAGACGGTTGAGTCGGTTTTGGCTGTGTGAGTATTTCTGTATTTTTACCTACCTAAGTCATTGGTATTGTTTTATGTACGATAAATAACATACATCAGTATATTATCAGTATCATAAGATACATCAGTTTGTTGCTATGGATGATGAAAATATTTTGCGATGTAGGTACATGAAAGTTAATAATAGTTTTAAAAATTTTGCAACTAAAAGGAAAACCATGTTCCTAAGAAAAAGTTCAAAAAACATTTTCCTTAACATTTTTATTAATCTTATTATTTATTGTACTAAGATTGCATATTGTACAAATATCTTTTCGTAAAATCAAATCAACAGGTTAACAAAACTACGAGATTAAAAATATTATATATTTTGTAATGTTGTAATTTGTGCCATTGGCACGAACCATTGTGGCACAAAACACTGAACAACGGTATTATTCAGTGGTTCGCGCCAGGACCGTTCTGATCTAGACATCCACTTTTCTCAGTTATCAATGTACAAAAACTAATGGGGATTATGAAATCTGTGTAAATTTTCGTATTCTCGTATCATATCCAAAGTAATCGCATAAACAAATGTATGTTGTATTATGTCAGTCATTAAGAGCAGTTGTAGTGCAAATTACCACCCAAATATGTTGAAATATGTACTTATATAAAATATTTAATTAAAAGAGCAGTAGCCATACCAGTGTTTGGACCTCAATGGCCGAATCTAAAAGGATACGTACTTACGTGCTCCTAATCGGCCACGTACCGTGTTCTTACAAAAACAAGTAATAATACATGCATATGTAAAAATAGTAAACGTTTTTTTTTACTTTAAGTTAACGAGTTTTACGATGATGATCCAAACTTTTTGTCCAAAATTGAAATGTTACGCGAAACAAGGATGGATAACTATTCAGTTAACCTTGCCGAATGAAGCACGTGACACGGTATTGAGTTCAAGCGGTCAACACCAATACCAAAATACGTATTGTGTAATTATTAAAATTGTTAACAAACATTCAGTATTAATTATTCATATTTATTTGGTTTAAATACATGATTTTACATTAAAAATTTACTATGAATGAAAACGATTAAGGTGCGTTTTGTGGTCTTTGTGATAACTCGTGGGGTCGTATAAAAAGGTTCTGTAGCTATGTAGTCGCAGTGAAAGCTATCATGAGGTAACAGGCGATCTCTCATTTCCTTATGGGCTCACCTTTCATGTCATAGTATCAGTTGAACAGGAAATTGCCTCTATTGTCAAATTAACCGATACCTATTGTTTCCAAGCTAAAAGTTAGCGTATATAATTCACTTTATTGTGAAGCTCTTGTAAGCAATTATTTAAGAAGATGGCGAAACCTTTAATTTAATTGTACAACAGTGAATTCGTTATACATATGTTAGCGCAGCTATAAACTCCATATAACTGTATACAATCCTTCAGCTGTTTTGTGTGATACTTGATGGAAATCAATATATTTAATTTTTGAAAAGTATCTCTGACTCCAATATGCCTAAAACAAGACAAATTTTAAAAAGTAATTTTTTTTCATCTCTTAATTTTTGACTTTAGATTTTGAATACTTTCTTCAAATTTACTACACTATATAACCAATATAAAAAAATATGAAAAACGGTTTACGGTTTCTCAAAATCTCGCATAACGTACAAAAATTATCAGTCGAATTGATAATATCTTTTCTAAAGTCGGTTTAGTAGTTTACTCGTTACACTCCCAAGATTCTAAGTGTTTCTTTTGTTTGAATATTTCATGTCATGTTTTTGAATTAAATAATGCTTATGCATAAAGGAATATACAGTAAAGTTTTTAAGTTTAGATTTGAGTATTTTAGTATTAAAATAAATAAACCATTCGGACACACACCCTGAATTTGTGTTTTCTATCGTCCACCAATTTTAAATTCTGTCTATTTTGTCTATTCAGAAATTTCGAAAGTATAATAAAAATAAACTAAAAAAAAAAAATATCTTGTGAAAATGGTGGAAAAATCCGTAATTTTTACGTTGCTGTCAGTGCATATAATATAATTTAAGTAGATCTGTAAAGTGTAACCAAACTTTTCTGTCCGGTGCCATGATGATCCACGATTTACCTTTATTATATTGGGCAAAGTGGCCCTTTGTTACACAATGCTCACAACAGCGTTAGACATACCTAATCTTTACTCTATGATAAATATATCTTTATATGTGATCAGCTGAAAGTTTATTTTGTGTCTGTGAATGTAATATGTAGGTATATACACAGTTCATTTACTTATTGAACACTAAAATCATATCATATGTTTTATACACTCGAGAACAATGAATCCGGGTGACATAAATTATTCGGAGCAGCATAAAGATGAGATGGAAAAATCTCGGTCATTAAAAATGCTAAATTAGTAAAATAAATTGTTTTAAAGGGTAAATTAATACCTACTCCTTAAATGACACAAAAAAAAAACAGTAAAAATATATAAAAAGCGTGTGTGAAACATTTTAAAAACCATGTTTGCTTTTAATAAATACCTACTCAACTGTTTACTGATTTATATTGTTCAATGTTTTGATGAATAATTTAAAGCAATAACTTATTTATCAACTTACAAACCTGTTGCACCCCAATCTCGAGAGTTCTTTAATAAAAAGTAACAAACATAGCGTATAAGATATATTGAACAATGTAATTACCATACAATGTAAATATCTATATAAATACCATATATGTATAAAATATCAAGTATCAAGTAAAAATCTTCATTTAATATAACTAGTGTGCTAATTTAATACGTATACCTAATACAGCATTCCGATAGAATTATTCAAATCGTCGACTTGTGTTTATATATAACTAGGGATCCGCCCCGCCTTCGCACGGGTGCAATATAGATACTACTAATGTAACTAATGTGGTATCAGTGTGGAATAATTCATTATACTATTATTATGATAGGACTATACCACGGGACATCTTTATATGCAATAATAATAGGCCCGAACCGATCCTGCCACACGCTCCGTGGAGACGTACGGCTCGAAGCGGGGAATCTTCTAAAATATTAATTTTAATGATGCTGTAAAGAGCAATTTTAATCAACATTAAATTCACAACGTATCTAACGTATTTAATTAGATAAGGAATAACAATTTATTGTTCAAAATGGTGTGAAAATCTAGGCAGGTAGGCTCTATGTAGATAGATACTTTTAACTTTTCAACAGTTGTAGGCAATCTTACAAAAAAATTACTTGATTATCACATAATTATTATTATAACTAAACACCTATGTTGCTTAGAGCAGATTTTTATTAATTCCACCATTGGGCCTATCTAACACGAAAGCATGTTCTCCTGACAATCCGAATCGGATCCGAACTTGTTATAGTGCTCATTGACTGTTTTCTTTCTAGGATTGCAAAGGAGCCATTTGCGAGTACATGCGGTCTGCCCCTACGAGAAACATTGACTCTTGTGGATTTGGTATGTTAATTTCAAATAAAATACTTCCTTCCATAGTTGAAGCCACAAAGTGGAAGCATTTTCTTTTTCCAACTCTTCGTAACAAACCAATCGCTAATCGTAACCACTACTATATGATCTTAATTTATTCGTTTGTGACGTGAGAACATTTTTTCACTGCAAATTGTTTGTAGTGAATGAAAGTCATTCAATTTGACTTACCCTTTCATTTAATGTTAGGCACATCTACTTGTTAATAATTTTGTAGAAAGTAGGTAAATTCTTACCTAACTGCTTACTCTGCTGTGCGTAGGTATTATGTTGTAATCCTTACAAAGATTTTGCATGCGAAAGTGTGTTTGTTGATTTGTCTATTGTGCGTGAAAAAGTCAAGCAGAACCGAGCAAAGGTTTGAAGAGGCTAAACCCGGTTGCCATACGAACATCTGTGGTAATCGTTACGGGTATTTAGAACCCTAAACAGAACAGATAGAACTTTAATATCGCTTGGGTTGTGGAGGTCTGATGGCAATCGTTCCGCGTATAAACCGAATTTCAGCCCTATCGTAGAAAGCTTAAAGTCGACCACAAAATAGTTTGGAAGGAAGGTTTGGAGGAAGAGAACTTTACTAAAGTCGAACTGACATGGTTAATGTATCCAAATGTTATTAATTTGATCAACTACAATCTTGTAAATGGGAGCCGCCTGCAGCTAATAAACTCTTCAACCTACTCACATTCACCCAAGCTTTTCTTAAAGGTTTTTTTTTGTCCGAAGATTCACAAAATAACTCGTTACTAAATGTCACACAGGTTACTTAGCAAAAAATGGCGACACACCAGTGACTTACCCTCTAAAACGTTCAAGTTTGTAGATAAAACGTCAGATTTTGTTTTTGAACATGCATAACTAGGTTTTCGAATTAATTTTGGAGCGGCCTAACTCGTTTGAAAAGTTGCATATGGGTATGTAATCGTATATAGGAAGTGGCCAAACAACTTGTTTCAGTGGACGAAGTTATTTAAATTTTGTAACGTTGACATAATCTATTGCTTGACACGTAGTTAAAATGTTGAATGGCAAGTTATATGACCGTAGGCGAGTCGGTCTTAACCAAACCTGGTCACACGAGCGGTTAGAGTCTAATTTAGTTTAATATTCATTTCGTCATCGTTAATATAATCAGACTCGAGTGTGGACTGCAATATTATGATGCTACAGCCTACTTATATTAAATAACAATTTACAAACAAATATTAATACCTTAAAAAATATTACTTTATTAGTAATAGTACCTAGCATTAGTTGATTTTATCATACTTGTTAAGCGTTTGTTTCCTATAATGTATCGTCTCACCTTACCATCAGGTGATGGTCAACAATAAAATGTGAATGGTAATCATTGGTCACAAGACCATCGGTCGTCGTTAACAAGCCTTTCTCAAACATTTTTCAAAAATTGTTTTATCAAATTAAAAACATTATCTCGAATGCGTATGATAAGTATAGAGTTTAGCGCGTTTCATCACAAAAACGAACTCCTCAGCATTATCGTCCACATATTAGCGTAACTTGTAGAACACTTCCACTTTGAATCAATATTAGTTCCAACATGGAGATAATGTCAAATCTTTATTCCATACAGAACAACGTGAACAGATGAACTTAGCTACGTCGTTCCTCGACGGATCCTCATTATACGGCAGTTCAGAAAAAGAGCTGCGTTCATTGAGGCTTTATGATGCGGGCAAGCTTGACCTAGATTCATGTCGGAAGTAAGTAACAAACATTGATTTATGTTGGATCATAATATTTATCGTCTATGGCACCGAAGACTGCATGAGTTTGAAAAGGTGTTTCAACTGTGGATCAATTGCTTATTTGTTTTAACTTTGGCCCCAGATAAATGCAAATAGAGAAATATTGCCAATAAATATTTGCAGTGAACGGAAATCAAATTCGCGTACTTGTCGACCTCGGACGTCTTTAAATATTAACACAAATGTCATTTAATTACTTAACTAATTGACTACATCCCAATTCAATTAACTATTGATGGTTCATTCGATTATTTAATTATTCATAGACTTCTAAAAAGGAGGTTCTATAGGGTGGCACTTAGTGCGATTTTTAAAATAATAAAACAATTTTAATGATTCTTTTATTAACGTACTGACAGTACTACTACTAACGTACTAACGTACTGATGTTCAGGACAGTTTTAGTTTATTATACATTAGATCTTCTTTTTTAAATCCATATCGTTGCAGTTTTATTTTTGTTCAAAATTTTATAAATAAATCATTTACTGTTTTAAAAACGCTTTAATAACGCGGTAGCTTCAATAAGTGGCTGAAATATAACCTCCCCTAATTCTTACTGTGTTTCTAGTATTATATCATTCTCCAATCTTTTCAAATCAAGAAGTTTCAATATGGTATTCATCTTTTTACAATATTTAGTACAATAATACAATACTAACGAAAGTATATTTACAAGTAGGTAGTACAAACGTATTTCCCTCGAAGTGCATGCGTAATTGGTTTATATAAAAGGGTCTAAAAATGACACGGAAGTGACAGAGAAGTAACCCGTTTGCATCACGAAATCCCATACAATACCAAATATACTTATAGTATATTATAGAAACTGAGTTTAATATGCGAACTTTTGCCCCAGTTTTAGGCCTTTAGTCATACCTGATCATATCAACAATCATTGTCTTCACATTCAGGTTTAGTCAAAAAAATAAAAACGTAATCAGCACTAGGAACTAGATTAGTTTAACAAGCCCATTTTAAAGGGCTTAGCTTATTCGTTGGAGTCAATAAATTATTTTCAAACATTTATACATATCTTTCTGGTAATATTTATTTTTGAAAAACTATGAGCTCATGATATTTTAGTTTAAAAAAATGATTTAATTTACATTCCTAACTATAGCGATCAAACAAATCGTATCTCTTCAGCATCAAACAAATTGTATCCACAGGTTGTAGTAAAATGGATTGTATGCAAATTGGCTGTCAGGCGAACCTTGAGATTTCCATCTCGTGCCTGCATACATACATATCTCCATTAGTAGCTATTGACTTGGCAAGTGTATAAAATCCTGAGAATCAAGATGTAGGAGAGGTCGTGTAGATATATCAGGAAGTAGATTCTTGCGAAGTAACTTTTTTTTAGAAACATTCCACTGTAAGACAGTTACTGTATTTAGTAAGACAAATATTTAATCAATGCATATCGAATTCATCGAGATAAATGACGCCATAAATTAAGAAATATTTTTACAAATGTCGATGTAAAATTGTAGTTTTCATATTCACCCCTATTTTAGATGCAAAGATGGATCTCCTACGGCACCATTATACAAAATATTGATGACTGAACACAACCGTATCGCTGGAGAACTTTACACGTTGAACCCGTTTTGGGATGACACCAAACTTTTCCTAGAAACCAGGCGAGCAATGGCCGCTATCATCCAGCACATTACCTACAATGAGTTCCTACCAGTCTTGTTAGGAGAGGTAAGCGACACAGAACATACCTATTTCTAATAATAATAATTTGTCTTGATAGCCTTTTAATGGTTCTACAGGTCTTTTTTTTTCAACTTCTAGGTCGGTATGGCGAAAGCAGAACTAAAGTTGACTTCATTAGGGTTCTGGCGTGGATATTCTAGTGCTAACCGCGCCGGTGTTTATTCTGAGCTGGTCGCTGTGGCTCCTATCTTTCACGCTATGATGAACGAAAGATTGGTAAGCATACAAGTCATGATCAGTGTTTACACGTAAAGTATATGATAATTTGTTTCAATGTTGGCGAAAGTGATACGAATTATTAAATCATTAACATATTTAAAAAATCCATCTTTTACCACAACCGTAACCTTTTCGTTTCACGATTTTAACATGCTGATGTTAAAGTCGTGAAAAGAACGAAGTGTGGAAAAAAGTGCAGTACAATAAATCTCAATTACTATCAAAAAACTACATAAAATTGCCGTCCATATTTAAACTAACAGACTTCGGATTAAGCGATAGTGGATTCGAGACTTACTAATTAAACGAATATAGGATATATTATATATATATATACTATCGTGAAGGAAACTTGACACATTTCAAAGAGATAACATTTTGAATCATGTAAAAGAAATAAATACCTATAGGTACATATTAATAATAAAACCCTAAAAAAATGAAGTACCACTAAAAACTCGGACCAAATTGTACCTTCAATTCTAAATAATCATTATTTTCAGACAAATTCAACGGCTACTTTAGAAAGACTGGTCCGCACAAGTGCTCAACACGTTTCCCACTTCCCTGTGTCTGCACAATGGGACCTCAACCGAGCTCGCGACCATGGAGTCTCCTCATACATTAGAACTTTAAGAATGTGCGAACCTACAGCGAATGTGAAAACTTTCGGCGACTTAGCTAACATGGGCTTTGACAGAAAACACCAAGAGATGATGGCTGACATGTATAAGTAAGAATCGACTTTATTTACCTATAACAATGTTATATAATGTTGTGTATAAATAAATATGATAATTTATGCAATCTTTTAAGAAATGCTGATGACATCGAATTGATGATTGGAGGCGCTATAGAAAAACCAGCAAGTGGTGCTGTTGTCGGTTCTACCATTGCTTGTGTTCTGGCATTGCAGTTCGCTAATTTGAAGAAGAGTGACAGGTAAAGAATGTAAAGATCTTTCAAACAACGCAATTAAGAATAATCAATAAAAAACATAATCAAGGTAAAATGCCTTACATGTATACCTACAAGTTATTCACATTTGCCAATGAAACAATATAGGTGCAGAATTAATTTTCGAATAAAGCATAACTCACGTAATAAAGCATAACAGAGATGAAAACTTGTCTTTCTTAATTTTAATGGTTTTCATTTTTTGCGAAAGAAAAGAATTTCTTCGTATCTGCGTTAAATGCTGTATTTCCACCTCAAAAGATGAATGTTTTTGAAACCAAGATTTCTAATTTCTAATTTTATTCGTTTTATTTTTTATTTTATTGTGTTCGGAATACCAACAGTAAATAACGTAAGGTAAACATTATTATAATGTAACAACGAAGCTATTTACAGGTATTCGCAATAGATCCCAAGTGTGAAATAATAGTTCAAATAACTTCACATCACATCACATCACATCAACAGCCTTTAATAGTCCACTGCTGGACATAGGCCTCTCCTTAGAAAGAAGGTTTTGGCCTACTATACCACGCTGGCCAGGCGGATTGGTATAGGGTTTGTGTCAAGTTTTCCGTCTTTTTGCAGTGCTAGTGTCCTACGTTGTTTTGCGCCCTTAGTCGGTTCTTACGACACCCACGGGATGAATTGGGGTAGTGACATTCCGTATTCTTAATCCAATCCAAATAACTTACCAACAACAAAAAAGAACGTTTGAAAAATAACAGAACCTAATAGAAATAACAGATTTTTGGAAACAAAAAAAAAGAAAAACTTAGACTAAGAAAATGTTACGCTCCTCCATTAGGCTTAAAAAAATAATCGAATCATGCATTTTTTTAACATGTGAAGGTCTGGATCTGAAGAGCTGAAACTCGCTACTCAATTTATGCATATCGTTTACAGATATACTGACTCTAATGATAAATGTTTTTTTGCGGTAGTTTTAAGTACGAGTATGTGTTCGAGGTACTGCTAAGGGGGGGGGGGGGGGGTTAATCCTAGTGCGTAAATTATGCGGTACCCTGAAATTAATTTTCTTGAGAAGAATCGTGCTATCTATATCTCAGTTAATGATTTTTCATGATGTAACTATATCGGAGACATTAGGTACGTCTATTTGTTAAAAGCAGAAAATGATATATTTTACACCTAGTCACATATCCGTGATCTTACACTTATACTGCAAATATCTTAAAACCTTTTTTGGATGGACTCAATACGAGCAATATACTCGTATATATTACAATGCGGATTATAAACCGCAGATACCGATAAATTTACACTTTTCGCTATCGGGCTTAGGTCATATTTTGGAGTAAGTTCTAATGAGTAGCCTTAAGTTGAAATAAATGTTGCACATTCTCAAATTTCTGACAGAAGAGCGCAGAGCTTCCTCTTTTTTGTTCATCCCTAGTAGGTTTCTTCTATCAAACGACTCCTTTTTTCTATCACTGTTATACTTAAATTGTAAGAATAATGTAATTTTTTTATCAGATTCTGGTATGAAAACGACTTGCCACCGTCGTCTCTTTCGCCTGACCAACTTGGAGCTATCAGAAAGGTGTCTCTGGCTGGTTTACTCTGCGGTGCACAGGAATCCATCACCAATATTCAGCCTAAAGCATTCGTCAAGGAAGATCCTTATTTGTAAGTAGTTATATAAAAATAACAGGTGAACGTTTCCTTAACTCGCTTATTTCATAAAGAACGATACTTTATTTGAAATTAAACTAAACTGACCTCGTGATTTTGATGCTTATCCATTTGATGCTTGTCCATTTGAAACTCGAGTTGGGTAAGTTCCATAAGAAACCAACATAGTCAAATTAGAAACCCTAGTAGATATTTCTTTTGTTTAGGGTTCTCATGCACTAAAATTCATATTCATATCATATTCATCATCATCATTTTCATGAAATAAAAAATTCATAGCGTGAGGACCATAAGTTTCATCTATTTTTTACGTCAGCAATCGCCTTTGCCCCATCACCAATTAGAGAACGAACTATTTCAGAAATACCTACGTCGTAAAAATGTTTGCATCTCATTTGAATAATTTAAGGATCGCGGGCACATTTACTAACGCGAATTGCGACAAATTAACTAATGGAATTTATATTACGTAAATTACACCATTTTATAACATCTATACGTATATATATACTCAAGCTATATATTATAACCATTTTAAATTATATTACATAATGATAAAAATAAACAACTAGAATTATGGTGACATTACCCTTCATCGACCTTGTTTTTGTAAGGTTTCTCTAAAACGGGTTTCGTAGAAATAACCCACAGTCCAATATATTGTTTAAATATAAAACATTTGATAGACGACTGATTAACATCACACCAAGGTCTCATACTGTGTAAACACGACCTTTTTTTCTCATTGTTAGAGATATCTACTACTTGCGTCACTCGCTTTGAAACTGTTCTTTATCGACATTTTCTATATAGTAAACAAGAGAGAGAGGTATAATACTCGTATATACATGCTGAAGCAAAGTAGTTTGTCTCACAAAAGCGGACTTGGGATGGGGGGCATTAGGATAGTGTCGGATGATTTTACTCCTATTGATTATAACATAAAACTTTATATTTTAATATAGAACAACTAACCTAAAATACACCTCTTTAATCAGAAATGCTGGTCAACACTGCTCTCAACATACTCGTCTAGAACTTAACGCTTGGAGGGACGAAAGTGGCGCTAAAGCAGCGGAACAGCTATCTCAAGACATGGTCGCTACTGCAATCGAAAAGGCTAAACAAGAGATGGCTGACAGAAAACGTTTAGAGTACATGCTTTGGGCATCTCGTAAGTCAAAACTCAAACTCTCTTTATTTCATAAAAAATCAAATTGTTTGAAATAGTCTTTTATGTAGGCTCCAAAGTCTTAGATCAACACACACAAAAATAACAATCCCTGTTTTGTCAAATAGTAAGCAAATAAATTTAACAAACATGAAACTCATACAAAATCTATGATACGCCGGTGCCGATCTACAACCGCCCGTTTCCGATTGAGCCTTATGAGAAGAAAAGGCAAACAAACTCATGGCCACTCTTTTGCAATTCACAGATAGATGGCATTATTAAATATACCACAACATTGTTTTGATGTGTGCCAGTATGTCCGTTATTAAGGACTAAAAGATAAAAAGACAATGACGAGAAAACAAGATTAAGAAAAAAAATCGAATAAAAGAGAAAATGAAGTGAAACATAAAAAATAAAAAAAAAACACACTAGCCCACACCACATTTTTACTTAAGAAAGAAATAGCCTGCGCTAATTAATCCCAAGCATTTTTTGTTTTCTATGTAATCCACAATGGAGTAGTAAGCCCTCTGGCACAAGCCACGTTTTATTGCGGATTTAAATTTGTTCATACTTCAGTCTTGAATATTATTTGGGATTTTATTATAAAAGCACATCTTAGAAAATACGTTAAATCCATATTGCTTAAGTTTAATATCCTGATTCAGGTGGCGGAGCTGATCCAAAGTCACCAGTAGGAACAGCTGCGTCATTTTCTAAGGCTAACAAATACGCTCTAAAACTCGCCAATACTTCCCTATTCTTGGAATTTGCAACCAATGAACTCCTCAACACCATGAGCACCGGGTAAGTTAAAGAACCTTTTATACTTATAATTTTCCTTTCTATTGAAAATGAAAACCGTTTTACTGCCAAATAGATTAAGGACTTCATCTTCTTTCTTGCTGTATGCCATTGCTCGATCCATAAAAGAGCAATGAAATTTTGTGCATAAAATTTACCATGTTTTCGTATCATCAATGCCTATTTGTATTTCAGACATCGTCGCAAACGCCAAATCTTCGACGACTCTCTAGGTTTCGGCTCGTCAGACTTTGTTGACTCCTTGCAATCGGTTGATATCAGTGGCTTTCTTGGTAATGACAATTCTGGACCTATCGTGGAACCGCAGTGCGATGACAAAGGGCCCTGCGATGCTGATAGCCCCTTCAGAACTTATACAGGCTATTGCAATAATTTGAGGAACCCTAACTTGGGCAAAGGATTAACGACATTTGCTAGATTGCTACCACCAGTTTATGAAGATGGTAAGTTGAAACTTCTAACCTTGAACAGTTTTAAAAGTACCTGATTAAGTAATTAGTTACACTTAAACTTTATATTTTTAGGCGTAAGTCGTCCTCGCATCAACTCCGTAACTGGAACACAATTACCATCTCCGCGTGTAGTGTCTACCGTTATCCATCCAGACATATCAAATCTGCACACCCGCTACACACTCATGGTAATGCAATTCGCACAGTTTGTCGACCACGAACTCACCATGACGCCCATACATAAAGGTAACAATGATTCTACAACTTCATATAGTATGTTCATCTTTTACAAATTCATTTAGAATGACTCTGGCTTATTCTTTGGTCGCTAGAAATTGTAATCACTCCGGTCAATCTTCTATTAAGTATTTTTAATATTTACCACGGTAATTGTGTGTTACAAGTTATTCTCTATAACTCTTTGACCATTTAATTATAGGTTTCCACGAGTCAATCCCAGACTGTCGCTCCTGCGAATCTCCGCGGAAAGTACATCCTGAATGCAACCCATTTCCAGTGCCCATCGGTGATCATTACTACCCTCAAGTCAACGTGACTTCTGGAGAGCGTCTTTGCTTTCCTTTCATGAGGAGTTTGCCAGGACAACAACAGCTTGGTTGGTTATTATGTACCTATAACTACGACAATTTTGAAAGATAATTTCCCAATGTCATAAAGTGGTAGACATTTTAAAATTTTCAACCTTAACATACATATTGACCAACAAAAAATATCGCAACAGGTCCGCGTGAACAAGTAAACCAGAATACGGCATTTATTGATGCGTCCGTCATTTATGGGGAAAATCCTTGCATTGTTCGTAAACTGCGGGGTTTCAACGGTCGTCTCAACGCCACATCCAACCCTACTTCTGGACGGGAACTGCTGCCTAGGAGTGACAGTCATCCGGAGTGCAAATCTGCCAGTGGATTCTGTTTCATTGCTGGTAAGCTTAACTGATAACTGCAGCGGCGATGATTTAAAGACCAAAGTATGTTCAGTACCTTAAAATTAATTGATAGGTAGTGTTAGAACAGAATGTAGTAAACATTTAATTTACAAAGATTGTTTTCTTCTGTGGCTATATTTTATATTTTCATTGAAAATTATCAGATTCAGTACCTATCGCATGATATTCGATATACATGTATAATATTCGTAAGTCAAGTTTTTCAAAATTCTTAGTAATTAGTGATATTATTGTCTACATAAAATATATTTTTCCTAACATTCAAAAGTGGACGTCGACGTTTCGACTGATGATAAGGATGATATTTGTCCTGTACGAGTATTAGTTTTTCAGATAGAAAAATGATTACATTTTATTAACAATTTCACTCTGAATTCCAGGTGATGGTCGTGCCTCAGAACAGCCTGGTCTCACCGCTATACACACGATTTTCCTCCGTCATCACAACCGTATCGTAGAGGGTCTGCGAGGAGTAAACCCTCATTGGGACGCTGATCAACTATTTGAACATACTCGTCGCATTGTCGCAGCCACTTTGACGCACATTATTTTCAACGAGTTTCTGCCGAGGTTGCTGTCATGGAATGCTGTCAACTTATATGGACTCAAGCTTTTGCCTTCAGGTATTTTTATTAAAGAATGATTTTTAAGATACACAAAATTAAAACAATTTTTCTTCTTTTGTTATTTTAAAGCCTCTATTTTGACGAGTGTCTTCATACAAAAAACTATTTAACATTTTTCTTCAAATATTCTAGGCTACTACAAAGAGTACTCACCCACTTGCAACCCTTCAATCGTAACGGAATTCGCTTCTGCCTCATTCCGTTTTGGTCACTCTCTGCTTCGACCTCATTTGCCTCGTCTATCACCACAGTACCAACCCGTTGAACCTCCAATTCTACTCAGAGACGGTTTCTTCAGAGTTGACATGTTCATGAACGTGAGTATTTAAGGTCTTCCACATACAGATTTGAGACAAATTTTTGGCAAGCGAAATCAAGCATTTTAAGGACACCAAAGATAAGGACACCAAATGCGTGAAGAGGAAAACTAATTCTTTTACCATGTTCTTTACAGCATCCGCCTATGGTAGACGAACTAATGCGTGGTGTTGCTTCTACTCCTATGGAAACTCTTGATCAGTTCATCACCGGAGAAGTTACTAACCATCTTTTCGAAGACCGAAAAATACCATTCTCTGGCATTGATTTAATCGCCTTAAATATTCAGCGAGCTAGAGACCATGGGATACCAAGTTACAACAACTACAGAGCACTTTGTAACCTAAAAAGAGCTACCACTTTTGAGGATTTGGCTAGAGAAGTCCCAGATGAAGTTATTGCCAGGTATGGTTCTTTTAATATAAAAATCTGGCTAGCTTCATAACCTTTTGCCAGTCCTAAATAGCTAGGCCAGCGAATATGCGAGTGTGTCTGTAATTTTATTTTATTTTAATATAAATTAACATTATATTTGATACTAATTCTCTACGTGACATTAACGAGCTTCCATATGCAGTAAGAAGACAGTGCTAATATATAAAATTAAATACCAAAATATACATAGATTATTACAACAATTTAGGTGTTTTAATAAATGTTAAAAAATGAGCGCCAAACCATAAAATAGTAACATCGTGTAACGATATTACAGGTTCAAGAGGATTTACGCTACGGTCGACGACATCGATCTTTTCCCAGGCGGTATGAGTGAGAGACCTTTACAAGGTGGACTTGTCGGACCCACTTTCGCCTGTATCATTGCCATCCAATTTAGGCAACTAAGGAAGTGTGATCGATTTTGGTAATATTTTTTTTTTTTACTGGAGTAAACCATAAGCTATTTAAGAGCTACATTTATTCTGGAACAGCTTCTTAATTTTTTTAACTTATCATTTTATTGCACTGAATCTAGCAAAAAACAAACAGTAGCTGTGAAACTGCACATTATCAAAATTGATAATATTTAGAATAACTATAACTTGACACATCTCCTACACGTGGGCATTGTACTTAGGGCATACCGTAAGTTAATGGATTCTGAAAAATAAGACTAGATATACAACACGATACATTTATTGTTTTTCAAAGTATATTCCCTCGCAATTAAGGCATTTGCTGAAACCACTATACAAAGCAGTTGGACCAGTCTTCTTTAAAGACCTCTTCAATAGCTTCATGGAACACATTCACCGCAGATTCAGGGCTCGTAAAACGTGTGCTTCTAAGTTTGTCTTTAATTTGTGGAAACCAAAAGAAGTGCAGGGTGCGAGGTCCAGGCTGTAAGGCAAATGCGTCATCAGTTCCACGTTTGAAGCCTTCAAATAGGTTAGCGGAATGTGAGGATGCGTTATCGCGGTGAAGAAAGATATTGCATCGAGGACGCTTTTCGCGACCTTTTTCTAAGGCTTTGGGCAAATAAGTGTTGACGTACCAATCTGCAGTCACAGTCCTTTGATGTTCAAGCGATACTGTAGTGTAATGACCTGATTTGCCGAAAAAAGAAGCAACCCTTTTTTTACCAATGGTTCGATTTTTCTTAACTTTCGTGGGGAAATCTTCAAAATTAAAGACCCACTCTGCCGACTGGCTTTTTCTTTCGGGTTCAAAGCAGTACACCCAGGTTTTGTCACCTGTCACGATATTATAGACAGTCAATGACTGTCCTCCGTTAAACTTTTTTACCATTTTACGGCACTACCGGACACGCAGTCGTTTCTGGTCCTCCGTTAAGTCATGCAGTATCCATCGAGTGTAAAGCTTCCGAACCTTCAGATGCACATGTAATATGTTTTGCACTTGGCTCATTCCAATGCCTAACAAAGCACGAATTAGCTGGCAAGTAATTTTTTTGTCAGTTTCATTAGTTGTCGTGCGGTGTCAATATTAGAGTCTGTAACCGCAGTCGCCGGCCAACCTTTACGTACCCTGTCATGGAGATGATCATGCCCATGTCTAAATTCTCCTAACTACTAATACACAGAGCTGCGACATGGTGCTTCATCACCAAATGCCAATTGAAGTCTCTGGCAACTCTCTTGTTGCCTTAAGATACATCGAAAATTGTAAAAAATCATTGAACGAACATGTTCACGAGTAAAATTCATTATGATAGCGACACACAATTTTCGAAATGACGTCCCAATCAAAAAATAAATGGCAGTCTCGCAAAGTAAAAAGTAACTTGTTCCTAAAGAGTCCCATTTTCGAATTCCATAATTGTTTTTTTTTTTCATTGTAAGTGGCCAGATCCAGAGACTTTCAGTATGCCCCACCTAATAGTAAAATTATAAATTATTTAATTTTTAGGTATGAAAACGACAACCCTGGAGCAAGATTCACAGAGCAACAATTGGCAGAGATTAGAAAGATCACTTTGTCAAAGGTGCTGTGCGATAACTTCGATCACCCGGGTGATATTCAGAGAGCAGCCTTTGACTTGCCTAGTAACTTCTTGTAAGTTGAAGTACATATTGCTTACACAACACTACTACACGTAGATGTAGTTGTTGTACTGGTACTAGATATCGTAAATTTATCAGGTATCTCCTGTCCTTTTTCTCTTTTAAATTTCATGAGCATTTCTGCACTCTACGGCAGTGAATAATTAAATTATATCTTGTTTACTTAGAGTCGTGAGATACAGATCTTAGGCAATTATTGTTTTTAATGTTAATATTATTTATTATCGCTAGAAGCCTTAGTCACCAAAAGTTCTTCATAATTCCAGAAACCCCCGAGTACCATGCTCTTCTTTGCCACAAATGGACCTGTCAGCTTGGCGTGAAAGCTCAGCTCAGGGCTGCCTCATAGCTGGACGTTCCGTCGCCGTCGGAGACTCTGCATTCCCATCGCCTTGCACTTCGTGCATCTGTACTATTGAAGGGGTAAGAGAGGGTTTTATTTTATTTTTGTTCAGAAATATAGTAGATAAAAATATATTTAAATAATTGAACTAAAAATGAAAATTACACTGGTGACGTAAAGATTCCACTATGATGATGTGGCACAAATGACTTGTTGACTTATATTTTCGTTAACATGTGGCATTCAACGCTGGATTTATTGAATCGTAGATACCCTGATAGATGATGGTAGATGGGAACGATCCAGCCCATCTTCATTATATGGCGTTCAGTGTATAAACACAAACTCGTATTTTTATATAAAGTCTTTATATTTCATTTAGATGACATTAGATTCAATTCAGAGTACTGCTATCGAAATGTTCAGTAACACGTTGACGGTCGGCAGGCTCAGTGCGCGTCGCTGCGCATCACCGACTGCGCGCAGCTGCACCGCGAGTGGCCGCGCGAGGCCGTGCAGCGCGACGACGTGTGCACGGCGCAGTGCGGCGCCAGCGCGCCGGCCGGGCCCACCGCGCGCCCCACGCGCCGCCCCGCGCTCAACTTCAACTTCCCCGACCTGTCGCCGTTCATCGCCAAGTGAACCGTTTAAATCCCCACCCTCCTACTATATACTACAAACGAGGTGTTCCGATCCACGCGTGACGTGGACTTTCGGAGAATAGTAAACTTTTAAGGGTAGACAGTCCCAGAAAAAATATACATTTTACGACGATCGATATCGAATTCGATTAAAGACGATTAAAAAAATGTTAAATTTACCAAAAAATGTATGTTATATTCTGTCTACGGCGACTGTGTTTGCCTAATTAGTACATAGCAATTAAATACGACAAATTGTAAATAATTAAAATATTAATATAGTCACATCATTCATCAACAGTTTAATGGTAGTTCAACGTATTTATTTAAGTAATAGGAAACCTCTTGTATGAACCTAAGTGCAATTTACCATGTTTAAAGTTACCATTGCAAATCATTCACATTTTCTTTAGTCACAAAATTTTCATTGTGTTTGACCGAACCTGTCAAAATAGGTACACATACATATATTATGTAAAACTTATTAAATTAAGGTTATTTACACAACATAAATTAATTCATGTCACTTAAAATATAGTCAAAATATAGTTCAGTACATAGTTTAATCCAAGGGAATTACGTAACTAAAAAGACACCCAAACATTACTAGATTTATTTTCCAGTTAAGTTCTTAACTAGTTTAATCCCAAGGACGTCTGTAGCCGCCAAAACCTGTAGGTTAAAATTATATGCGCCAAATGATAAAATAAAACAAGGTACAAACGTTGTAACTTAGAAAATTATATCTTTCGAGTTAGTTTTATTTTCTAAAATCAGTAGTTTAAACAATATACCTAAGCTGCATTCTCTTTTCATATTTGCGGTATCTTTATATCTAAAGGAGGTAATCCCTTAAAGGATCTCTATAGTAGACGCGTCTCTAGTTATAGGTATTCCCTCTGTTTGGTATTATTCATGTTATTAGACATAGACAAAATTCATATATTCTTATAGATGTTTTATACATACATAGATATACTTGCGACCATCACTTGCTCAAGAAACGGAATGCAATTTTGATTTAATCAGAACGTATTACTTGAAAATAATACTGATTTCTGATCAAAGTTAACCATATACTTAGTGACGTAATGTGTAATGTTACCATACCATAGTTAAATTATATACATTGAAGTTATACTTAAGCTTGAGCGCAAACGGATAAGGATACCCAATGGCCCTGATTTCTTTATTTTTGACTAGTACATCACACACGACACAGTAGGTACTTACGCCGCATCGCCGTCCTGCCCCGCCTGCTGTCTGACCCAACCATAACTTGTAAAATTTCGCATACGTTATCATATAATTTTGTTTGCGGGTATTACAGCGTTCACGTAACAGGTATAAGCTTTTAAACTGCCTGGTCGTTCGACCAGGCTATTAGGGCTGTGATCAACCATTCGCGTAACATATTTATACAATAAAACATGACAGATCATATTCGTTTTTTCGAACACTAATACTTACGGAAATGGGGACATGACAGTGACCATATTAGTTTAAAGCTTTATTCCAATTTCTTTATCACTTTCAAACGTTGGTCTCTAAATATTCACACGATGTCAAGCTCACTAGAATTAATAAATTCACTGCCTAGTTGTGTCTAGGAATGTAAGTTCTTGTAAATTATTTGTATTATATTGGATTAATTAAACTTAATACATTGTGTAGTATTTTTTTAGTTTAGGAATTGAAATCTCACCTAAGGATCGATTTAATATAGGTATTTTTATCTATGAAGTTGTTTTATTACACCTACACTCCCTCAGATAATTTCGGAATACTGGGATCATTAAGGGAGTATAACATAAAAGTAATATGCGTGGCAAGTATCACGCGCATCAGCAGAGAACAATAAACAGGCAGAATTACTATCATAACCAATCTACTTCCCGTCTTAGCAAACATTAAGTTCAGAAATAAGTGGTAGTAAGACGCATTCACAATTTCGTGCCATAGCTGATACAACGAAATCTCGTTCACTGCATCGTCCCAACGTGTTGCCATATTTATTATTTCTTTAACCTTGACTTACAGCTGTAAGTCGAGATGAAAAGAATAATAGATTAAATAATTAAAAATCATCTCTCTATTTCATGTTAAATAACATGAAATACAGTTTAGAATTACATGTTAAATAATAATCATCAAACATCAAGTTGATTTATTCGTCACGAAATACCATTTTTTACATACTTTTAAGTTAGACTATGCATTTTTAAATAGTAAGCGAAGAAGATAGTTGTGGTGACTGAATTATACAACCAAAATATTTACAAATCACTTTATTTTGTTGCATATCAAGTCTATTAAGTTCCTTTTTACAATAAATACATTAGGTCTGAGTATAAAAAATTGGTGTTGCAAAAAAAAAATAAACAACACAAACTCTTAAAATTTACCTTGAATACTTGAAAGTCTTGATTTTTCAGGCTAGTCCCCCTTAAGTTCATAAACACAGGGCCTGGTGACACTAACACAACACAACAGCAGTGCTGCCACCAAGTATCCAATTTTGAACGCTTTGTCACTGTCACTCTTTATCCTGGAACAAGAATAAAACACAATTTAAAACATCATATTGAATGAACTATTTAACAACACAAAATTTTTCATGATGAGCAAATATGGTATGAGGGTAATTTAATAACAATAGCAAATTAAGAATTAAATTATTATCAAGTGCATCATACTACAATGTAAATATATATAGTATATCCTTATTTTACTGTTACAATAAAAAAAAACTAAAACATTTTTAAAACTTGGAAGGTGTCACTCGAACCTAACCTCATTTTTATCTGATTGTTTAAAAAGAAGTGTAATGGTTTCATGTTTGTATGTTTTGCGAGTTTATTCATTCTACCATAACTTCCGTCTGAACAAATTTGGAAGTATGGGGATTAGATCGGATGTCATCTTCATCATCTTTAGATGATGAAGATGACGGCGTCATGTTGGCGGCTGTATAATGAGTGATTCGTTACTTTATAGTTCAGTTTTATAATTATTGTAAAAAACTTAACGTAACTTTTTAATGTAGTTATGACTAAGATAACTGATAACAACATTGTTAACTTGCGCGACTATGGACTGATATCTTTTTGTTTTATTTAGTAGATATCTAGTAAGCCAATATAACTGCTGATTAATTGCAATTCTACATACGAAACTAAAAATATGAAATATATAACTATAAAACAAACCGTTCAGTATTACTCTACTCTTACTCCTAAAGAAACTACAGGTAGTTTAACCCATATTGATGGTACATAGTACGGTGAAAAAAAAAACAGTCGAATGATTAAACACTAAAAAAGCCTTAAGCTTGTTTATATTAGTATAAATGTACCCTTTGGAAGGGAGAGTGATATCAGTTGGCCGCCACTTCTTTGAACCCGTTGACGACGGGCGTGTGCTCGTTGCTGCGGCGCCACAGGCCGTACACGCGGCCCGGCACGCCCTGCCACAGCCGCACCGTGCCGTCCTCCGAGCTCGTCGCGTACAGCTCGCCGTCCGGCGACCACCGCACGCAGTGCACCGGCCCGAAGTGCCCTTTGTTCGATTCTGGAGATAAACACGACTAACTATTAACACATTTCGATGACCACATCGTAGAATGCTGCGAGTCTGATCCTTGGGAATTTTGTGACCACAATAAATACATATTGTTTCAGAGTTAAAATTCTACTAACACTACATTAAGGATATTTTTAATTTACTAATTATAAAGGAATTTACATGGTGGCAATCGTTTAGGATTGGAAAAAGATCTTATTTACTACTTTCTTGACGTGAGTCTATATAGTTTTACATCACGTACATTCATATAACAGTGCGGTGCGATCGCTCACATATACCTCACGCTCGCTCGGTCGTTAAAATAATAGATCGCCAACCTTTTTCTTTTTTCTTTTTTTAATTCACAATTACTGTAAACTCGAAGCAACTACCGCGATAATGAAGACCTGTGGAGTCTGTAATGTTAAATTCAACGATGGAGTGCAATGCTGCAACTGTAAGAAGCTCTTGGACTTTGGCTGTGCGAATATCTCCGAAGCAGGTTGGAGAAAACTTGGGGCCGATAGGAGAGCTCAATGGAAATGTCCCATGTGCAGGATTTCCTCACCGGCAATGCCCACTCAAGAGCCACCTGCAACGCTGGAAATGGTGCTTACTGAAATTAGAGATATGAAACGCCAGCTATTGAGCCTACCAGCTCTTGTCGAGGATATGCGTACCATCAAGGAAGAACTCATTGAGTTGAAGTCCGCTTGCGACTTCTCCAGTGCGAAACTTGACGAATTTAGTACTAGACTTGTGGATCTCGAAGCCAAAACATCTGAACTTACAATACTTCAAGAGACTGTCAGCTCACTTGGTAATAGCCTATCCAAGACAATGTTCGAGCTCGCATCATATGATCAGCGTTCGCGTCTAAACAACGTGGAGATTAAAGGAGTCCCACAAAATAAGAACGAAAACCTATTCTCAATTGTTGAAGCTATCAGTCGTAAGATCAACTTTAACTATCAAAAAACTCATATTAACTACATTTCTAGGATTCCAACCCACAATCCAAAAGATAAATTAATAATTATAAGCTTCCTGAATAGGTACAATAAGGAGGATTTTATTACGGCTGCACGTGCGGATAAGGAACTTTCTACCACAAGCATCGGATTCCAGTGCACGCCGCACCGAATCTTTGTGAATGACCACCTAAGTATTGATTCTAAAAAGTTGCTAAACAATACTAAGAGTATAGCCAAGGACAAGAACTATGAATTTGTGTGGGTTAAGCACGGTAAGATTCACGTCCGCAAAAACACCAACTGTAAAACATTAATTATAAGGAAGGATTCTGATTTAAACAAAATTGTATAACATGTTATTTATATGTAATAATAAGTTCGCCATATATTCTCTTAACATGTACTAATATATTTCTATTTATCAACAATATTGTATACCCTTGTAACATGTTTATTACCTCTGACTCACGGTCGAACCCGCCAGCTTGCTCTTGCGGTCCTTATCGGGCTGTTTGCATTAAAGTCTTATCCTATACAACTGCGAGTATACCTGTCTTGCTTTTATGCGCCTGCATACGCATAGGACACTCTTGCTGTCCTGTTTACTTAAAAGTATTCTCCATAGAATGCTGTTTTACATTTTTTGCTATTAACATTTACCCTCTTAATATAAAGTTATTATCATTTAGTTTTGCTTTGGATTTTGAAACGAGTTTGATTAATATTTTGAAACATGACATTATTTACTTGTGTATTTTATTGTATATTTATTGCAAGTATCAGTGATGGCTACAAGTATTGAACGTAATTTAAACTTGAATATATATTATCAAAACGTACGGGGGTTGCGTACAAAGACAGACACATTTTATCGCGGGGTGACTATGAGCTCATACGATGTTATCGTGTTGACCGAGACGTGGTTAATTGAAGGTGTTTTGGACTCCGAATGTTTCAACGACCGGTACTTAGTGTGGCGCAGGGACCGCGATTACCTCTCAACCGGACAATCGAGAGGGGGTGGTGTTCTTATTGCTACACGCCGTGATTTACCGGTAAGTGCACAGCCACTACTACATTCTACCGCTGAGGACCTTTGGATTAAGATACGCTTCAAAAAACCTCATTCGCGCGAGTACATTAACTTATACATTTGTGTTATATACTTATGCAAACAACATAATGGCCTCTCGTTTTCACATCAACTCGAAATATTTCTATCGAAACTAAGTCAATTAGTTACGAACAATAACCGCGATAAGTTTTTAATTGTTGGTGACTTCAATATGAGTCGAATTCGATGGTTACCAAGTAATGATGAGTCACTCTCTCCAACTAATCTTTTGAGTGCGGATGAGTACCTACTTGCAGACGAATTATGTACCCTAGGCCTCGGACAATATAATAGCGTATTGAATAAATTTGAGAAAATCTTGGATTTAGTGATTTCAAGCGATCCCGTACAGGTCTCTGAATGCTCTGACCCATTAGTACCCACTGATCCATATCACCCGGCTTTATTAGTTAGTATATCCTTTCTTAACATACCTATTCTACATTGTGCGCCTCGGATGCGGTACGTGTATAGCAAAGGCGATTACCACTCATTAAATAATGACATAAAATCCACAGATTGGCAACATAAATTCTCGCTACTGTCGATAAATGATTCAGTGGAGTATTTCAATGGTTGTATGACTGATTTGCAAAATAAATACATACCTCGAAAGTCCATCCGTAACAAGACGTATCCACCATGGTATACCACCTCGCTCATTAAAGCTATTCGCGAAAAGTATAAATACCTACGCAAATTCAAAACCTATGGTAATAAATCTGATGAGTATACGTTTAAATTGTTACGTGACAGAGTAAAAACCATGGAATCTGCTTGTTATAAGCATTACCTTAAGTTAACCGAACAATCAATAAAAGACAACCCAAAACACTTCTGGACCTTTGTCAAAAGCCGTTATAAATCCAATGTGATTCCTAGTGTAATGAACTATAACGGTGACTTCTTACAGACTGGCGACCATATTTGCGAGGCCTTCTCTTCTTACTTCTACTCAACCTTTTTAAGCTCATGCGACGGAAGTACTCGGTCCAAGCCAATTAATGTCCCGAACTACTGGCCCTCAGACTCTCCATCTCATATTGCTCGTATACAGGTCAAAGAATCTGACGTTGCTGAATTGCTTAGTAACTTGGATACGACTAAAGGCACTGGACCAGACAATCTATCCTCACAGTTTCTCACTAGGTGTGCTACATCCATTTCTCTACCTGTCTCCCTTCTTTTTTTAAAGTCCCTCTCTACCGGTGTTGTCCCTAAATTATGGAAGTCTGCCTTTATCACTCCAGTGTTCAAAAAAGGTTCAAAAACTGAAATAACCAATTACAGACCCATATCAAAACTATGTATCATAGCTAAAATATTTGAAAGGATCATCTACAACCAGCTATACCCGGCTATTGAAGGGTCACTGAGTCCATTCCAGCATGGGTTTTTGAAGGGGCGGTCAACCGTGACCAATCTAATTTTACTAAACGATCACATATCGCAGGCGATGGACGGGGGTGAGCAAGTCGATGTCATTTATACAGATTATAGTAAAGCATTTGATCGTATTGATTCTTCCATCTTAACACAAAAATTAAGCGACATTGGTATTCGTGGTGATCTTCTCAGATGGTTTTCCTCTTATATAAACAATAGGTCACAAGCTGTTGTATTAAAAAACTATATGTCCACCTGGGTTATGGTCCCAAGCGGCATTCCACAGGGATCTCTTCTCGGACCTTTGTTGTTTGTGATATATGTGAATGACATCGACTCGTGCCTGCGTTCGTCCTCGCTACTCTGCTTTGCGGACGACATGAAGATCTTTAAAACGATATCTTCGTCTACAGACACGGTTGAGTTACAGGAGGACTTATGTCGTCTCGATGAGTATTGTAGGATTAATAAGCTTGATCTCAATCCCTCTAAATGCTCAGTGGTTACATTCACTAGGAAACATACTACACAATTTAATAACTATACATTGAGTGGAACGATCTTGCCTAGACAAAATACTATCCGTGACTTGGGTGTACACCACGATAGCAAACTAATCTTCGACGTACATATCGACAACATTGCTAAGAAGGCTTCTAAAGCACTCGGATTTATCATGCGCCTTTCTAAGTCTTTTACTGAAGCTAAGACTCTCAAAATTTTATACTGCACGTTCGTCAGAAGCCACCTTGAATATGCCTCGCTTATATGGAGCCCACGCTACCAGGTGTATATAAACCGTTTGGAAAATATACAGAAACGTTTTATCAAATACCTTTGTTACCATCTAAAGCTTCCATATCACTCTAATAATTATCTTCAACTCTGTAGACAGTTTCACATATTACCGCTCTCTGACCGACGGGAAATTGCTGACTATTTATTTATTCTAAAACTACTAAACAACGATATAGATTGCTCTGAGCTTTTAGCCAAAATATATTTTAATATTCCATGCAAGTCAACTCGTTTCAATCCACCACTAAGAGTACCTAGAACTACAACGTATTATAGGCAAAATAGTTATATTGTGCGGGCAAGCCGAAAATTCAACAGATTATGCAAACAGCACGATATTGACCCCTTTGCTACAAGTATTCCTTCGGCTAGAAGGTGCTTGAGTCGTTCCTTTTTTACCTCAGTTAACAATACTTAAAACCTAATAAAATGCATGCATAACCCAGGAGGCTAGTTGAGACCGTGATTTAGCTTATTTATAGTCTGTAAATTTTTTATACTGTTTCTTTTTCTCTTTTTTTTTTTGATTGCACCTCAAATTATTAACATAGTGCTATAAGTGAAGACTTGTAATTGGCTTTCAGGCAATTATTGTAATTGGTAACGTTTTGAACAATTGTAGCTGTAAGTCTTCCATGCTCTAATTAAATAAATAATTAAATAAATAAATAAGTAATTTGAATTTCAGAATTACATTTCCAATGACAATAACTTTTCGGTGTCTAGGCTAGGTCCAGAGCCCGGCTTTGTTTATACAGTGAATAGATACAGCTACAGTCTTGAACCCTCTACAAAAAAAAGGGTTATGCAGTTTACATAATACACGTGTAAATGCAATAGAGAAAACAACTTCTCCCGAAGTTAGCCTTATCAAAATAGCTAGTAGTAGTCATTAGATAGTCAGACTTTATCTGAGAATTATATTTTTGCAATATTTTAGTTCAAAACTATAATTCGAGAATTATATTTACGCAATATTTTAGTTCAAAAATATAATTCAGATATGATTGTAAACATTTTGTCTATTCATTGTTATCAAAGGAAGTGATTTGATATCAGTAACCCACATGCATATGTTTCTGCGATATTACATCATTGTTTATTCTTATGCAAATAGCGCAAAGTACTGTTGACATCTATGTAAAGGTCTACTCAAACTACTTTAAACAGTCTTATCGTGCCATATATTTTGTGAGTTTCGCAAGAAAGGTCAAATAATTAAAAATAATAAAAATATAGTACTTACCAAGCTCAGTGCCGGTATTATAGTCAAATTTGTACACTTTGAGATCCTCACCGCCGCAGACGAAGTTAGCACGGCTGGGTGCCAACGACGCCGAGAAGCATTTGGTGGGCACCGAAAACTCGCGCATCTTCCGCATCGTGTCCGAAGAATAAAATGATACATTTGTACCTGGAAATTACATTTTTTTTAATAGCTTGCAGTTTTCAGATTTACCTTAAAAGGTCATAGGTAATATGCATCTCTTTTTTTATTTTTGTACATTTCTACTAGTTATTACATTACCTAAAATAAATATAAAACTCGCGAAATATAAACCATTGAGCTAAAAAAAATTTTGAAAAATCACCATCATTTATGGGCGATATAAACGCGACAATTTTGGTGGGCTTATTCTGTGACGTCAGATTACAGAGAGTTCCATGTCAAAAACGAAGTGTTTGATTCACAAAATTACTAAAAGTTAAAAAGTGATTCATAAAATCAACTTATTACCATGAAAAAGTACAGAAAATTTTACTTTAAATATTGTGTCTTTCCTATGTGCCAAAATAACATCAAAACTGTACCTGACAAAGTATATTTCCTTATGCCGAAAGATACAGGTATAAGGAAAAAGTTGTGCAAGGCGATGACAAGAGACAATGTATCGTGTTTTAGCTGTTCATACTGTTGTTAAGATCATTTTTACTGAGTTATCTGCACATCATTTTTATACAAACTTCGACGAAAACCTACCGAAAAGTTCGTAAACTATGTATGTTTTTAATTGTTTTTTTTTTAAGAATTATATATATAAGTATACATGTATATAATAAGCAACAAAACATGTTCAGCTAGTACTTAATATAATTATATTCTCAATATCTCAACATCCAATATACATAAGCCTATGCCTATCCATTGCCTATGCTTGCCTATGAATGAAAACATATACCTACTATCCTTATTAAAGTAAGAGGTAAGCTCTTAACTATTTTTATTTACTTTTCTTATTTTATTTTTGGGTTTCAGCTTGAAAATAATTGTCATTTTTAAAAGGACAACTTCCACACTAGGAACATATCCTGTGTCGCGGGGAACTTTACAAACATACTTTAAACAGACACAAAAATCACCCAGACTCAGAACAACAATTAGTGAATCACACCAAAGTGTTTTGCCATGTGGGGATCGGACCCACAACACTCAGCGCAGTAGGAAGCGGCGAGGTGAGCGCTTAAACCACTACACCATCCGTGCAGTCGTATATTATTATACGTATTAAATAATTTATGATCATCATAAACACGTCTATTTTAAGAAGATCATCTGATTGCTCTTTGACAAAACCGGTTTCCGTCATTGTGTGAAGTCTTTCTCCACAAGGATTTAATACTATAACACAGAAAACTAATAACTTTTAACTTCTCTTCATTGTCTTTTCACCTTTTAGTCCTTAATAACGGACATACTAGCACACATCAAAACAATGTTGTGGTATATTTAATAGTCCCATTGTATCTACCTGTGAATTGCAAAAGAGTGGCCATGAATTTGTTTGCCCTTTCTTCTCATAAGGCTCAACCCCTTGGAAACAGGCGGTTGTAGATCTGCACAGGCATATCATAGATTTTGTATGGGTTTGACTATTTGTTAAATTTATTTGGTTACTATTTGACAAAACAGAGATTGTTGCTTTTGTGTGTTGTGTGTGTGTGTTGTTCTATGACTTTAGAGTCTACATGGAAGACGATTTCAAACAATTTTGGAAATTTTATGAAATAAAGAAAGTTTGAGTTTGAACGTAATATGAAACAAATACGAAACAATACAAAATAATAATCACAAGAAACCATACAAAGAGTTGACAGAAGACGTCGAGTGAATTTGACGTCACGTTTTGTTGCACCAATAGCGTTGCGTTTAAGAAATTTGCGAGGGAATTTTAAAAAAGACACTTGTTGATGATTGAATTTCACTATTAAATTATGATGAGTTTCAAAAATAAATGTATAGGGATCTTTTTTTAGCAACAGCAGCAGTTTACAAATAAAAATATTTTGTACATTTTGCAGTCACGTGCTTTTTACAATGATTCGAAGTTATTCAGTAATCAGCCTTTGATTTTACTGTATTTAAAAGGTATTGTTTTGTCAAATATTTTGTTACTTCATATACTCGTACATATCGTGCGTCGGTCTAGACATCTCGTAACTACTTTCGGAAAAATTAGATTCTTGTGCAAAATTAAAAATAACTTTTTAATTTTTAATTTGAAACTGTATAACACCAGGTGACCCTCGTTCGCGCGCGTCCTTACATTTCCCCTTCCTAATGCAGAAGAAAGAACCAGCACCAACACGTCCCAGGTTTACCATCTCACATACTATATACATCATATTAGTATTTATTATGTGTATTATTATTATACGAGTATTATATATTATATACTTAATGCCAGACAAACACGAAAATTATCGTTATTATTACAGGCATACTCGCGGAGTGCGCTTAGTAAGGATCTAACTGATTAATAGATAATTCCTAGAACATGTTTAATTATCTCTAGGTTTATATATTAAGTACTAGTACCATATCTTTACATCCGTAAACACAGGTACAGGAAGTTAGAATCGTGTCCGGCGTCACAGTGGCTACGTCACTTTTAAGGCCACAATTTATTTTGAGAACCAAAATAAGGAAAGTTGTATAGTAAGGAAATAAAGGTCGAACGGATTATTCATATTGCTAAAATCTATACATCTCATTTTAATCCTAGAGACATTTTATTTTAATCCTACTTTAAAAACATTTGATACAGACATTTTCAAAACAAATATTTTAAAACCTTAGATTAAAGACATTGTGTGTTGATGAAATCTACTGTGCCGATATATTATAAATGCCGACATCTTATAAAACTAAGTACTATTACAAAACTTACTACTATGTATAAGCTAAGTATTCGTATATCGGCGTCTTATCAAAAGTATGCACAGCCAGTTTTATGTAACAATATATGGTCTCGTCATAATATACTTCATTTTCTTCCTGTATCCTTGAGTATAAACATTTTTAATAAATACCATACTTAATTGTATTAACGTTGCCTTCGCTTTAAACGTAAGACCAGATGTGATTACATATAAGTTGACCTCAAATCAAAATATCGAAATGTATCAGGGTCAAGCTATGACAGCATATAATTATAATCTATAGGTAGTCAATCGATTGCTTACCATATGCCACCGTCAATATCGCGCCATCCCTTGACAATTCTAAACTGTTGGGTATGGTTGGAAATTCTACTTTCTGAACCTCCTGCAAATTATAACATACATAAATCACACACTTAAAGCCTACGCCTACACATTGTAAATTATATCTACGTAGCCATACAATAGAACGTAAACTATCTGTCAGCCGTGTAGTGTCAACAAAATCTAATTAGCTATAACAATTATATATTTTTCTATAACTAATCAAACAGAGACATCATTGTGACGGGCTTTGTTAGTAGGGTTGTTTTAGTTTCTTCGAAAGTGCCGTTTTATGTAATAGGAAATCAAAATATTTTTAACAATACTGTCTGTCGCTATGTTTGCAGGCAACTTGGTTTGAGTTACATGTATGCGCGATACCTGCTCGAGCTTACTCTCCCCAATTATTTCGTATAAGCTATATCTTCCTTCTCCTTCCTTTCTCATTCATTAAACTCGCACATTTCCCATCACAAATTCCCAAAGTGCTCGGTAGACAGCAAAAGAGTTGCCTCTTATGACGTAAGTTAAATACCCCTATAATCTATCCGACTATTTGTAGGAACCAAAACAGAGTTTTAAGAACTCATGAAAAAGTAAAGTATAATCTCATTATGTGGACAGTGATCTATATTCGTGGTATTCTTCGAGTTGCTTATTAACCTTTTGGGTGGGTGGAAAACCTACAACGTTTAAATACTTACTTATTTATTAGTAGCATACATTTTAGAAGCAAATCTAAATTTAATATTTTTATACAGCTCAGCGATTTGATGACGTTATCTATAAAATTGGGGCACAATTTTTGTAACATTACTGATCTGAAGATGTATTTTTAGTAATATTTATTACTAATTCTTACAAATTATTATTTGTAATGAAAAACATATCTAAGTACCTGTCCACTGTTACGATCCCATACTCGCATCGTCAGGTCATCACTCACGCTGACTATGCGTGAATTGAGCAGAAACACTGCATGTCTAATACTATTTGTATGTGCTGTGAACTTCTCCAGAGCTGTATGTAAATAAGATTATAGTTATTTTAACAGTCAAAATAAAAGAATTTTGAATCGGCTGAACTCCTTAGTAAAGAAAAGTCCTTAGTTTTTTCAACAACAGATCTGCAATTCGCCACGGAGATAGTTACTTTTACAACAGGGAAAGATTGAAGAGTCTATATCCTCTCACAATATTATTTAAAAATCCTTGGTTTGTATATATTAGAAACTTCAAATTTAATAGAGAAACCTCTCTATTAAATTTGAAGTTTCTTCAAATCCGTTCCAAGCTTACGTGTTCTGCTTGTAACCAACCGGTTACAAGCAGAACACGTAAGCTTGGAACGGATTTTAAGACAGGTATAAGGAGGGCTAAGGGCTCGAAAGTTTATAAAAAACATTGGTTTTTTGCAAACCCAAGCTTGTGTGTCTAACCAAGCTTAAAACACAGTTTGCTACAAAGCCGGTTTACACTAATTTTAAGTTTCGTTTATTTTTAGTGTTTCGTTTCGATAATTTTAAATTTATAACTCGTATTATGCAATTAAGCTATGAACATATATGTTTCTTTAGACCAAGTGGCCCAATTCACAAAACACCTTTAAAACTCTGCAAGATAACTGTCAATTTACGAATAACATTTAAACTCATAAATGTTTCAAAATGAAATGTAAGGGTAATTTTTTAATATTTTTCGTAAAATAACATTTATTAGTACAACATTGTATAGATAAACAATTATTGGTAATTAACTTTAAAATAGTCCGTGTGGTGACGGATTAAGAATACAAATTGTCACCACCCCAATTCATCCTGTAGGTGTCGTAAGAGCCGACTAAGGGAGCAAACTAAGCAGGACAACAGCACTGCAAAGAGAAGGAAAACTTGAAACAAACCCTATACCAACCCGTCTGGCCAGCATGGTATAGTAGGCCAAAACCTCCTTTCTAAGGAGAGGCCTATGTCCAGCAGTGGACTAGTATAGGCCGTTGATGAACTTTAAATCATTTTTTATTTCATTTCTTTAAATTATGTCATGTTGATATTTATTGGTAGTATAATCCTATTGAAAGATTGTTATTATCCCATCACTCATACTTCTTAACAAATTTATTGACATTTAGGATTTGCTTGCAGCCCATCACTGTAAATGAACATTAAGCACCTCCTTTCGAAATTATCATCCATAGGGAACGCCACAGTACAGTTTCATTATGACAATATTTCAAATAACTGGTCTAAATAATCACAATTATTATATATTATGAAAAGTACAGTACTTACCTCCAGCCTCAGGTTTGTTTAAGTCGAAAACTCTAATTAGTTTTTCGTTGCTAGCCGTGAGTAACATAGTGTCGTCAGCATTAAAGTTGACGCTCTTTACTATATGCTCATGGTCAAATGTGTGCACCACCTCACCATATCTAGCGTCCCATAACTTTGCTGCAAAACATTTATAAATTAGTTAAAAACATATCAATCATAAGTTTTTGTTCTACAAAGAATACTAATAAAGATGTTCACATATTTCTATTATTATCTCCAGTTAAGCGAAATGTTTTTTCAACTCCATATCTGATAAAGTAATATAATCTTCATCAATCTATGCTGGCTATGAATGATCACTGCGGGCTCTCAGCTAATTGATATTCTCCTCACAAAAGAAAACCTCTGAACTTACCCATATTCTACCTCCCAAGTAAAGCAGTAGCAGAAGTGGCTAACTACATTAATGGTTGCCTCAAAGACATAGTTTTGTTTTGAAGGGAAATGGGAAAAATGAGTTTTTTTTTTCCCATTTTTTTTTTAAGCTAAAAGTTAAAACTGTATTAGACATCAATTATTACCTTAACTATTCTCTATCTACAGTCATTTCTAGTATTTTACCTGAAAAGTCAGCTGCTCCACTTGCAGCAAGATTGGCATTTTGTGTTAAAGCTACTCCCCACACTGCTCCTTTATGACCCTCAAAAGTACCAATCCAATCACCAGTCTCACCTTGCCGCAACATGGGTTTGCCATCTAAAAATAATTTATTTGTATTAATTGGTGTAGACAAAACAAAGCAACTGTCATTTAGGCAAATCTTAAGGTGAGAAAACTAAGAAAAGCCATAACAGTAGATGAAGTTATGGGTGTGCTTTCACTTGTACCTTACATTTAAGTAAACATAATAATAAAAGTATTTTATAAACATAAGACATACAACAAATATTTTGTTTTGACACCTATTTTATCATACATAGTCATACAATTATCCTTTTATAGAAGTCAACAACAGAATAAGTAAGACCAAAAACCAATCTTGCAAGGAAATATAAATAATTAAAATTCAAGGAATAAGACATCTTATAAGATTCTTATAGCTATATGAATATTTAAGTTAGATGTGTAAGTGTTACAATATATGTTTATGTAAATAGAAGTCACATAAAAAGCATACAATAGTAATGAATTATATTTAATTGATATAATTTTTTCATTTTCTTTTGTTTTTTTACATGTATGTGCAAACATAATATCTTTCATTTTCTCTATTGTAAAATATCAACAACAAATAACTACAACCTCATCTCAGTTGAAAGAAACATCATCAGCTATTTACTACTGTTGATCTTATGGCTACTCCTCAATACTTCAAATAAGTTGTATTAAATAGTATGATATCTCTATAGAAAGGCTTACACAAAAACACTGAGATTAATAGGAAGCAAAATTTACATAAGTGATATTGACTATTTTCCTTGTAAGTACATTTTGAAAGTAACTTCATAACATGTTTACAAGCCCTTTTACACAGTAAACATTAATGTCAAGTACTTTGTCAAACCTTGAGTGAGCACAAGGTGACCCACAACAGGTGAAATGTCAACATTCAACATAGGAACAAAATTTCATATACAATAATTTATGTGTAGACAAACGAATGGCTATTGTATGTATAAACTAAGAGGCCTGAGCACAGTCATCAAGGCAAGCAGCTGAGGAAACTACGCGGATATTCAAGGTACTTCCTGCATGTCCGGAAAGAGAAGGTCACAACATGCATAGAATGCACACCGGACAGCTCTACACAAACATGAAAAGTGAAGGCCTTTCGGACACATCTCGTCACCAACATCTGTCACACATAATCCTCATTTATATATCCGAATACACTTGAAAGACTTCCGCCCAAACATAGGCCAAGACGAAAGGGCACAGTCATAACAAATTAGTTAAGAAAACTCACCTTTGCAGGCCGAAATTAAATAATACCCATCTTTTGTAACGTCACTAAAATCCAAATGCACGACTGGTCTAGTATGGCCACCGCATGTGAGAGGAACTTGCTTGAAAGTTGTCATTTTGTTTCTTAATTTTGTGTATTGTACTTTTTGAAAATAAAACTAATTACCTTTGTTGTTAACTAAAAATTAACCTAATGAGTCTGATCGTACTGAATGTTGACAATCGACTGACGGAAAATATACGTTGGTATTGCTATAAACTTAAAACTAATTACTTACATATTGCATTAATCAACAATGGTAGAAGGTAGAATTACTTTGGTTATAGTGTCTATTTTTTTTTGCTGTGGTAGTATTTTAAAACGATTAAATCTACTTTCTCCTTTGTTCTTACTTTTTTCTTGGCGATTGTTCTTCTTCACAAATATAAATAATTGTTGGTGATTGTTCTAAATACTGTATGACCTTTCTAAGAAGAGACCTATTTTGTTATTTCTAGTTCCATATTGCCCTTCCTTTCAAAAATCCTTGAATGTCTTGTTCGCACCCAATTAAATTCATTCCTTAAAAAAAAACTCCTAAATCCTCTCCAATCAGGTTTTCGTGCCGGTCATAGTACAGTAAGTGCCTTGATCAATGCTACAGACGACATCAGGCTCGGTATGGAGAATAGAAATCTTCCAATTGGTCTTACTGCACTTTAGCAATGCTTTTAATAGTGTAGATTTCCACATCTTGCTGGGCATATTGCGCTCTATTAACATATCTCCAACAGTAATTGAGTGGTTTCAAAGTTACCTTTTGGTCAAAGGCAGCGTGTGCGACTGGATAGTATTTTCTTTATGGTGTAAAACGTCTGCTGGCATCCCGCATTTTATCTCATTTACTTTTTATTGTATTTATAAATTCTATCTCTTAGTCATAAGCCTCATCCTAAAACCTTTGTGCAGATAATTTTCAAATCTATAAACATGTACCGTTACATCAATTATCAGAAGCTTTTTCAACTATCGGTCTAGATTTGGCGCGAGTGTGTGATTGTAGCAATCAATATTGAGTTGAAGTGAATCCGTCTAAAACCTAACTTATTGCATTATTATCAATAATAAAGGAAAATACTTAAACGCTGTTTATAAATGATGATAATGATTTAAGAGATTAATATTAAGTTTCTGAACATTATTGTGTTGCGGACTTGGCATTATCCAAGACTTTTTACATGTTGTTGATATTTTAATGCACAGCGTGTATTAAGTAGGTTGGATTCTGTCATACACTTATATAGTAAGATAAGAATACGTAAGAAATGCTAGATAAGTTTGAAAGTTAAGAAACGGGCTACCTCTGGTCAAGAATACTTATACATATAATAACAATAACTTCACAGATCTCACAGCTATCCCAAAATAGACAGATCCTGTGCTATGGTTACTTAAGTACTGATAAACAAAAAAAATGGTACTTTAATATTTATAAATACATAATTACATATTTTAGTGAAAATATTACAACAGTATTTTTAAACATTATGTATACGTTTATAACAACTGCTCCACTTAACTCACAATCAAATCACTAAATATGACATTTTGTTATCATCTTATCCTTCTTCATCATAATCATCATCACAACCATTTATTTTTCTTAAAGAAAGAACAGTGAGTTAAATGGGTAAATAGCCTACAATTATATGTTATATGCAATTATTATGACGTGCAGTTTTGTTTTCTTTTGATCAGCTGAGAACTTGTTTATTCCATTCTTTACAACAGACGAGAGACCAATTTTTTCTATATCTAATAATCTAATCACCTCGTATACCACTTACTGGTGGTAATGTCGGACTCGAACCGACTTAAACCGCACGCCGTCTCAGGTACCAGACGACCCTCCCCCCCCCCCCTGTGTGGGAACCCCCATGTACCCTCTGTGCTCCCGGAAGGGCGCGGGCGCTTTGCAACGCTCTCCCCGCCACCCCGGCCTGCTTCTGCTAGGGTGACAGATGGCCTCACCTGTCACCCCCAGGCCTGCGCTTATGGAGGACGGAGGTCGTTCTGCGACCTCCGGCGCCTGATACATACTAGAGGTTGCTCTCCAAAGATTAGACATTTCAGGATTTAACGACCTTTGGTGTTACTCTCTTAATACTGCCTCATTTTAATGCCGATGTTGAGTTGAGAGGCTAAATGTATAAACAGAGGAATAGAATGCAGTTAAAACTTTTATCTGCTATGTTAAGAATACGCTGTGGTTTGAGGTTGGAAGGAGAATGCTGCAACAAATATATTTCAATTGACGGTTTCAAAAAATCGTATTTATCGTGTTAAAATTTAATGAAGGAAACTAGTTATTAATATACCTATGGATTTTCGTAATTACTAAAAAATATTTGTGAAAATTTTGTGCCTATTAGAGTAGGGTCGTTTTACGTTGCGGTTTTGGATGTGGATTCTGGTGGAGTTCATTTAACAGAATTTAACTGCTGGCAACACTGACTTAAATAAGACGTGTCATTAGACGTTGTCAAATGAAAATAGTTTATTTGCTTTGCTATCGTCGTGTCCAGTAAGAAACATAAGTTTGTAAAATTACTATTAAACATGGATTTTTTCACATCTATACCAACTCATATCGATTATGTCGGTCAAGCTAAAGCAGAAAAGTTGTACAGAGCTATTATCACGCTGTTTAGTATAGTCGGCTTCGTATGGGGCTACATCGTACAACAGTTCTCGCAGTCTGTCTACATTCTTGGAGCCGGATTCATCTTAGCTGCAATTCTCACCGTTCCTCCGTGGCCTATGTACCGTCGTAATGCCCTGAACTGGCAGAACCCTCGGATCAATGAAGAGAAACCATCAGGCAAAAAAGGAAAGAAATAGATCTTGGGGAACATGTTTAGCTATCCGTTACTCTAAATTAATCTTCTTTTTTAAATAAAATAAAGTCATTTATATGTTTTATTATAATGTAATTCAGGAAATTATTTAAAAAACTGTGAATAGGTTTTTAAATACTTTACTTTCTATTAAAACATGCATCACTAAATGTGTCTAAAAATTTTCAAATTGCATAGCAATATCCATATATTTATATGCTTTGTTTAATAAAACCAGTAGGGACAACAACCTATCTGGTTCCTAAACATGACTAACATTCTATATAATGTATGTATACAAAACTTAACAGAAGAGAAAAACATTCTTGTAAATCTATAGCAATATAGTAAAGCTAAAGAATTTGTTTGATTGAACGCAGTAATTAGATTAGAGGAACTACTGGTTCATATTGAAAAATTCTTAGTGTTGCATAGCCTATTTATTGAGCACTATAGGCCATACATCATCACGCTGCAACCAATAGGAGCCGAACATCAATGAAAAATGTTGCGAAAATTCGAGAAAGTTATTCCTTTTGTGAGACAGATGCAGTTGAGTGGGTCAGCTAATAATATGTAAAAACTTTGACCCTGTTTTATCTATACTGTCAGTGGCATATGAATTTGCATGTGTTCATTTTAGTGATAATTTAATGCTACCTGTCTAAAAAATTGGAAGTTGTTGATACAATAATATAATATTAAAATAATTCTCTGAACACAACTAAGTATAAAAGCATCAGCATTATTTTTATTATTACTTAATCATAGCTTTATACACTACATAGTATGCTTAGGGTGAACATTTAAAAGTTGTTTAATGTAAAAAATATGTAATAAAATGAATGTTTTTATTATTTTTTACATTAAACAATTAAAATAACTTTTAAACCAATTTCCAACCAAAAATTTTAAAACCTTGCAACAAAGCATGCATATCTATATAGATTTATATCTATTTTATTTATTGTCTCTTTAGATTTTATAACATAACGAGGAAAAGAAGCAGGCAGGTTATTTTATGGATAGTAACTAACATTATAATTGTTAAAATCAAAGTACATAGATGTAGTAATTGGAACTGAGTATTATAATGGTACTAAACCAGAGATTAATTTGACTCTTCAACTAGTTGCTGCTTAACTAGTGACTTAGGCTCACTAGCCTTTAATGACTGCATGGATGGTGTATGGATTAAGGCAGTCACCTCTCTGCTTCCTATTGTGCTGAGTATTGTGGGTTCAATCCCCCACATGAGACAATACTTTGTGTGAACCACAAATTGTTGTACTGAGCCTAGGTGTTCTTTGTATCCATTTCAAGTATGTTTGCAAAGTCCTGTGCGACAGGATATATTTCTAGTGCATTGTTTTTTTTTTTCAAGAATAGAGTAGGGTGTCCGCATTTGGCATACAATCTTGCATAATAATTTGTTTATTTAAGCTTTGTGGGTGGGATAGGCACTCATAATAAATAGTTAATCTTAATTTTAAATTTTTATTATTCATTTTAAAAATTAACAGCAACAGAAAAGCTTCCAAAAAGGTACTTTTTATTATGGCACAGGGAGGCAAAAAGCAGATGGGACACCTAGTCGTAAGTGACAACCTCCGCCCTGCAACTTGGTTATAAGTACTTTACCGCCCTTTAAACCCTCCCCCCGGAACCAGGAGGAGAGGAGTATTGGAAACCTCACTCAGTAAATAGCAAGGAAAGAAATACTTAGCACCAGTTTAATGTGAAGCTGTCTTATCACTCCGGTCAAGACTTTGCATAGCATGGCTCTCCTATGGTGCAATGCCATACTCATTGCATAGATACTAAAAAAAACAGTGGCACTTTGAGATTGCCGACAGAAGTAAAAACTTATATACAGAGGTGTCGGTAACGGTAACAGTGTCGCGAGTTCAATTGTTTTTTCCCATCTCAAAAAATGCCCAACGCGCCTAAAGAAGTTTCCACTTCAATTATAATCACAGATGCAGTTGTTATACATATAGATTTAGCCTCACACTATAAATTTTCGATGAAACTAAATTTCTCTCTAAGATTTTGAAATAAGTTATAAATTCTACTTTCACTGCATACATTACATTTATCACCAGATGTAGATGTTTCAGTTTGTTCACTAGACTCTTTACTATTCTGTTTCTCTTCACTAAATTCCTCATTGTCTTTATCACGTCTTTGACCAGCGATGCCTTTAGAATGAATAACTTTCTCTTTATCAAACATTTGCTGAACAGTTAAAGTAACAAACATAAAAGTAACTCCATAATTGACGATTGGAAGATACAGAGGACCTAATACTAATATGATTACTGCCATGGTGAAGAGTAACGCTGATACTGTCTCGTAGCTTCTTCTGCAAATAAAAATAATCAATATATTAGAAACGTTTTTTTTACTTATTGCTTATATATGTATGGTAATCGTAGTTTAATAATTGTAATAAGTTATAAGTAGGTATAAGCTATCAGTAAGTTGCTGCAACAATGCTGTAACATGAGTAGTAGACAATCCTTCGTGGTTTTTGCAGAGATGTATATTATTATAAGCAACTGAATGTATTTATTACAAGGAAACAAAATATCTATTATGAACAGAACAATAAAATTCGGACCAGTCTGAAATCTAAGCCAAACAAAAAGAAATGGTTGGCAAATAAAAATTATACCATTTTAATTCAATGTAAAAAAAAAACTATGACTACATAATTAAACCACATAATTAAATACTACGCTATGACTACCCATAAAGTGCTTAACCGTACTGTGCTTTATACAGTGACTTAATCATACATTAAAGTTTTAAGTACAATTTGAGATAAAATAAGGAAAAAGAAATCAACTTTAACTACTTACAAATGTTTCCTTGGTCCATTGATTTGCCATACATAGCCCGAACAAGCCGACATAACCAAACCAGTATGATAAGATGTATCTGTCTCTAACACCTTGCTATATCTGAAATAATATAAAAGCATTTCTTTTAATGCATTGCTGTCGCGAGTGAACTGTAATCAAAAATTTCTTCAGTTGAATTTCCTTGGTTTGATGATAAAATTAATCACTTGTACTTTTTGACATAAAATTTTTCCATACTTGTGTATGTAAACTACACCATTTTGTTTAATTTTTTCTTGTGCCCTTGTTTCATTTCAGGATTGGAGCCAAAAGATGGCGCTACAACCGAGTTGAAGAAATGTTCGACCAAATATTTTTATGTTTTAAGATTTTTGTTTTTTTTTCAGTTACACCAAAAAGGAAATTACTACGTTGGGGCAAGACAATTATCTGTCAAGTTCGTCAATAGTATCTAATATAAAAACATTACTTGTCATTAGTCAAACAAAAATAAACTTACCGGAAATTTCTTGCCCATGTGAGCAGAGCGGGCATATTGACTAAAGTCACTGTAAGCCACATAAAGAACAACATCATGTGAAAATTCAAATTATTAAGACCTTCATGCATATCCAGATTATTTTCACTATTATTGCTTTCTTTTCTTTTAGATGACTGTTCTGATTTCTTTTCGTTAGCGATACCGTCCGAATTAGAACCAACAGTTATATCTCTATTTTCCAAGTATTGTGTATCCTTCGTATTTTCTTTCGTGTCGGCAGCAGTACCTGCTACTACGTCCTTATTTTGAGACACTTCGATAGGTTTTATTTTTTCTCTATCACTATTACATTTTTGGTCTTCGTTGATACTTTGACTAGATGTTTCTATTGAATCTCTTTCAATAAGACTATTTTTCGCTTCTTCGGAAGATTGTTTTTTTTTAAACATCCTACACACTTTTGACGCTATTTTCGCCATTAATTTGTACACGTAATCTTCTAAGTAATCTTCGTACATTTTCGAAAGCTGCAAGAATAATATTTATATATAAATAGGTGTTTAGAACTTATGGAAATTGAAGACGCCTGATCGACATGTTAGTTAACAAATTTATATCATACCATAAAGGAGTAGAAGGCAGCGCCTACAACCAGCGCGGCGGCGCCACACGACAGCGGCGCGGCACACAGCATGGAGACCGTCACTACAATGGGCACTTTCTGCAGCCCCGAGGCAATCTTCTCAGTTAAGTTTGAGCTGCCACGCCACATAATCCTGAAAGAAAATTCAATATATTTTTAATTATGAAAACACTACATTGACAAGTCAGACAATTTAATGTGTTTAAACATATTTTCTTCTATACGATGGTATGTCCATGTTGTAAGTCATTTATTCAACATACTTTATTCTTAAAAAAATTAATATTTATTTTGTAGGCAAAGCAAGGAAAAATGGAGTTCTATTAAAACTTTGAGAAGACACCATGCTATAATACTCGATTAATCTATCCGCCGTGAATGACTGAGAACAGAACCTACACGAAAAAAGCGAAATCTTAAAAGAAATAACGTTTACTACTCTTAATTATCAGTCAAGGTGACTGATAATATAAACTACATAAAAATACATTTTGAGATACATCATCACATCACATCACATCAAAAGCCTTTGATAGTCCACAGCTGGACATAAGCCTCTCCTTGTAAAGGAGGTTTTGGCCTACTATAATTGAGATACATTCTTTGTCTTCCTCTTTTCCTTTTTGTTTGGAATCTAGGGGTCCATTCTGTTATATCTTTCGTCCATTTATTCCTATTCTCTCTCATCATGTGGCCTACCCATCTCCACTTAAGTGTTTTGGTTTTGACTACGACATCTTCGATTTTCGTAATTTGCCTTAAATCTACAGCTCTCTTTCTGTCTCTTTTTGTGTAACCCAGCATACTCCTCTCCAAACAAAACCAAAAACTGACCACATGTCAAAGAGCCATCTCTTTGACATGTGGTCAGTTTTTGGTTTTGTTTCTGTGTGTTAGCCCAGGTCTGGCATTAATAGGTGAGAATTGGTAATATGCATGTGTTGTACACTCTCCTTTTCATAGCAATAGTATATTGTTTACCCTTTAGCACTTCTTTGAGAGACCAAAACCTTTTCCATGCATTGGCTACCCTCCTTTCTATTTCTGAATCCATGATGAAGGCAATAAGTTGGCCTAGATATATGTAGGAATTTACATATTCTATTTCTTCCTGATCTACTGAGATGCTTATTTGGGATCTATTTGTTAATATTTTAGTCTTTGATTTGTTTATTGTTAGGCCCACCTTTCTGCTCTCACTTGACAAATCTTGGAACATGTTTTTAAGGCTTTCCGGGTTATCTGTTATAAGTATAATGTCATCCGCGAATCTTAAATGATTCAAACGTGTTCCATTTATGTTAATCCCTATGCTGTCCCATTTCATCTTCTTCATGACTTCCTCTAGCACGGATGAAAAAAGTTTTGGCGAGAGTGGGTCTCCCTGCCTCACTCCCCTGTGTATTGGGAAAGTTTCCCCCGCTGTTTCCAATTTTATTCGTGCTTTGCTGTTGGAATATACATTTTTTATTACCCTTATATACTTATTTTCTATTCCTTGATTTTTCAGGGCAAAAAATAAAATAAAAGGCTTAATAATTGAGATACATACCTAAAGAGTAACCTATGAGCTATCTGCGAGGAAAATATCATAACGAGCATTATTGCCGCCGCTGTGATAGTGACGATGCCCACCGCTGTCAAATACGCCGGAAGAATCAACAGAGAATTTATGAAATACTGCATTTCTATATTCTTCCAACTTGAGTTCTCAAACAGAAAGGTTATGATAGGAAACGATCTACAAAAGAAATGAAAACAATTATAAATTATAGAATTTAATTAATATTATAGATTTTAACGATCTTTTAACTATTTCTTAATATATTTAAATGCTTTACACTATTTTGTTGTGATTTTGTAATCGAAAATAGACCAAGTAATCTCGTGAGCAAATAGTGATTCGTGATCTAAGGGTCTAGTATATTTACTAACACTATTAATCTATAGCGATCAGAGCAAAGTCAACAAGTAGCTTAATCAAATATTTGAGAGTTCTGTTTAAGAGACAGAACACACTGTTGCATGAATAAAAAAATACAATTTACTTACGTCAAAGCCACAGCAGCCAGTTTAACAGACACGAGTACATAATACGGCTTGACACGTTCACTACACAGTGCACCGTACATTGAAAGGCAATTGCCACGCTTTTGTAGTTCGCATATGTTACTTCTCACTGCCAGAAGCACCACACCAGCTGCATAGGGGAATAATACTGAGCTGTAATTGCGCACGAGCTGACCCAAACGATGGTACCAAGATGGTGCTATGCTGTAAAGGTATCATTAATTTAGTAGCCTGTTGAATATTACATTTTCAATTGCTTTTTGAATAACGCCCGCTATTTCCGCTTAGCGATAATATTTGACATAACATGCAACCGCTGCGCAACTTATGCGGACTATGCATAACACAAATCATTTATACTAATATTATAAAGAGGAAGAGATTTTTTGTTTGTTTGTATCGAATAGGCTCCAAAACTACTAGACCGATTTAAAACAATTTCTCAATAATAGAAAGCTACATTATCAGGAAGTAACATAAGCTATAATTTATTTCTAAAAAGCTTAGATATGTGCAAAAAAAAATTGGTTATGTTAACCAAGGTGTAAAGAAATCGTCTCAAAAATTTCCTTTCTTAGCGTGCGCGTGCGCTGCTTAAATGGTTAATGATAAGACGAAAAAATTGGCTAATGAATTGCAGGACTAAAAAAGATCTACAAAAAAGTTCGCGAGAGGGTATATCTATCTATAACAGCTAAGCTATAAAAAGGGTTTTTTAAACTGTTCAATATCTACTACCATACTTTAGATGCATTTATTCGTGTGATTATATGAATTCTTATAAAATTAAAGTATTTCATCATCGAGATAATTTCAAGTAGATAATTTTTTGTCTTTCCATCATTAAAATTGGTCAATTCGTTAAGCAGATATCATTTAATTATGAACATTTAATTTCAAAGTTATCATGCGTTGTTCCTAGATAGAACTGATAAGTATCATTCTCTACACCCAATTTAATTCCTGCAGTTAAAAGTTGGAATCCCCGTAATGATATTAAGAAATGTATACCATCCAAATCTATAAAATAATATCAACAAGAGTTTTAATTAAAGAACTTCGAGGCAATATCATTGTAGCCACCATCATCACCGGGCCTGCAGTCGGACAGCTCGCAAACATTCCGCGTATTCCAATGATACTGACGGATTTGCCCATATCATTTAAGAGGTTTCAGTTCCCGGTTAAAGTATCATTTGCATTAACCATTAATAAGTCACAGGGACAAACATTTTCATTGGTCGGCATTGACTTGAGAAAAGAGTGCTTCTCACATTGACATGGTTTGTGTGTGTGTGTGTGTGTGTGTGTGTGTGTGTGTGTGTGTGTGTGTGTGTGTGTGTGAGTGTGTGTGTGTGCCTGTGTGTATGTTTGTTACTTCTTCACGCTAAAACGACTGAATGAGTTTTAGTACACAAATAGAATATGACCTAGAATAACACATAAGCTACTTTTTACAGCGGCAAAATACCTTTTCTCCATGAAAAAATCTAATGTCAATATTTCGTAAGTAGGTGGCGCCATCTATACTGTTAGGTTTGCACAAAGGTTACGTTTAGTATTGTTAAATGATACAAATTTTCCAGATTGCTTTAAAAAGTTAAATAGTTTCAAGTACAAAATGAAATACGTGGTTAATTTGCCCGTAGGCGGAAGTAATCCTCAAAATATTAATAAATGGATATAAATCAGGTATTTTTGTTAATTGCGAGTTTGTTCACTCACGACTATGTCACCAAAGGCGTAGGCAGGTAGGTTTTTACGTGATTCTTATAGCTAAAAGTTTTAAATTCTAAGTGTTTTTTACGACGGATTTGCATGATTAGCTTACAGACATACAGCATAAGTATGCCCAGAAGAGATATTGGCGGTTCGAACCGTCTAGTTTTATTCAGTTAATTAGCACACTTTATTTCAATCAATTTATTAACTATTTGAAATGTCAGTTCAATATTTTCGAGGCCTTAAGAAATTATTTTGTCTTATCTTCCCATACATAGATATAATTTTACGAAAAGTGTGTATTGTTTAGGTGTTTTATCAACTAAACCTAGTAGAATATTAGCTGTATTTAATTCTGTTATAACTATGAGACACATAATGCGACTGCTTTTGATGATATGAAACAACTGTTACCTTATAGTGTAAGTGCATTGTGGATCCAGTAATAAAGTAACTTTGACATGCTCTGTAGTTTCCATTCCATAAACAATATTTGGATTGCTTTTAAATAGTCTTAATTTCATAGGTTTTTGCTTCAGTTGCCTGTAAAAGCATTCAAGATTACTCAAAATATACATTTACAGAAAAATAAGGTATTGCGATTTTTTTTTTTTAAATTAATACGAATAGAACTATGACATTGCTATTTCGAATTGACGATATAACCGTTACACTTATATCTCAATAATAATCTTTTGTTTTTATCGGTGTTATATAGCAACATTACAGAAATACATGGTGATACTTACGTAAAATAATGATAATATTCATAATTTGGCGCCCAAGGCACAAACATTTCGGCTGAAACATGATATTGAGTGGCCTTACAGCTTGCCGTAGGTTCCACATACAATAGGTACGCCTGATGCAATGTATTAAAATCTCTCAATATCAGTTCATAATACAAACTCTCTGATTCGGTTTCTTCCTTTATTATAGTCTTCCCAAAAGACATCCATGATGGTACACGTACATACATTTCTCTCGAGGCGTGGTCGTTTATATCGACGTTTAATATTACCTAGAAATTATTGAGTGAGTCTTGAGTCTGGCTGAATACATAATATTATAGTCCAATCGTGTTAAAAATAGTGACGCATCGATCAAGCCCTGCCCCTTGAACAATCGCGTCCCAAAAAAAAAATCGTTTCGTACGAAAGCTTGGAAACTGATTCGTGGCTTGACTTTTTTTCTTACCGGCTTTTTCGTCGGCGATACTTTGACGATAACGTGACTCCAGTCAGGGTAGTGCTCTTTGATGCTATGAAGATTTACTGTGGCCAACTTCCTTTTGGCAGAGCTATTAGCTGCACCAGTCCAACGACTTAACTCGGACAAGGAAGTTGCTTGCTTGCTAAAGTTACAGAATAATATATATAATTGATTTGTTAAATTAAATCTAAGAACATCAAAAGGAATAGAAGATATATTACCTAACACTTATGTTCTGGCACTTATCTTAGCATATAATATATAAAAAGGCTAAAAATCGGTTTTAGTAATATATAAAATTACAGCAGAAATTAAAAAAACGAATATTAATAGTTATCGTTCATTCTCACCAATATCTATGGGTATTATATGTAAACTGAGCGTTGCATCCGAATATCCATTCCTCATTTTCAATATTAACCCCCTCAACGGCTACAAATCTATTTTGCGGGTACTTGACAAGTCGTATCATTACATACGTAGTCCTGTAGACAAATTAATTGATATACACTTAGGGTAAATATAATGAATTTGAACATTAACTTCTTGACTTAGATCACTTTTTGTGTTTAATACTTGGTTTCAATTTTCACCATTTTAATGCTATAAATTTAAAAGAACTGTTGTTAGTTTGTAATCGCATTAGTCATATGATGCTTACCAAACGCCCGATGAATTTGACTATTTTACTCTTTCGACGGGTATTAACAGTGCGAATTAGGATTCTAGGTAAAAAAACGGGTATTAAAAAATTAGAACTGCGTTTTTTCCCTTTAAAATCGGGATCAAATGTGCACGATTTTTACAGAGGTCATATTTACAGTTCGTCTTATAATGACAGTTACACTAGTCGTAAAGACGTTAATACTTTATCGTACTCATTGCCATAATATTGACATCGAAGTTTCGTGTTGATCTTTTTTTATCCTTAGACGATCAAGGTTAGGACCAAGAACTGTATTGCTGAGCGATAATATTTCCACTGCTCCTAAATTCTCGTTTCGATCCACGATTCCGTCATTGACTTCTAACACCGGTATTTTGGAATTCCTAATCTTCTTTAAAGTATTATGTAAACAGACGCAAATACTCAATCGCGTAGGTAATATAAGTTCCTAAAATATACATTTCCTGTATTTTTGGATGTATGCCAGTAGCCCAACACTTCATAAAATATTAGTGACTAGTATTACTTTTTGTGACTGAATGCTACTACTACTTGACATTGTGAAGGCCGTTGAAGGGTCATTAATATTTGTTAATACTTTAATACTTGATACGTCATAGGTTATAAACGATCTGTGTATTCACGGACATCTGTATGTATATATCACATCAACAGCCTTTAACAGTCCATTGCGGGACATATGCCTCTCCTTAGAAAGGAGGTTTTGGCCTACTATGCCACCCTGGCCAGACGGGTTTGTATAGGGTTTGTGTTTAGGTATATGTGTGTTAGTAGTATGTATACTGTAAACATATGTAGTAAGTTTATGTATTATTAATTACTTAGAGTATTATAAAAGTACACCACAGACTACCTAAAATCTTGACAATATCCGTGTGAAGGTTGTCTGTAAGAGATTGCTTAGTGTAATACTACATGTAGATGTCCATCCATCTCTGTACAAAATATATACTGTAGTGGTGTACACTAAAGGTGTATAATAAATAAATAAAAAATTGTTGTATCACCGGTGTCATCTTTCAAAGAAAGATCCTGATTTTAGTCGGACTAATATTTTTATTTAAAATTAAATAAGGTAGAAGCTTCATACTTATCAATCTGACGCCGTGACACTTGATAAATCCGTCTGTTATCCTCGTACCAAAAGGCGTCAGCGATCATTGTCATGTCAGAACGTACCACATCTGGATTCAATTTCATTGAGCGATTAGCCTGAAAGATAGCCATAGATAACTACGATACAACAAAAGATAAACCATATTACTGGCTTTATACCTTAGAGTTTGGGCAAGAGCTCATAACGAATTTCGGCAAAGTATTTTAAGGGCTTAAATATTTTCAAAAGCTATGCTTGATTACTATGGAGGTTAACGACGAATGGTAGACCAAATCGGTACTCATACGTTCGGCGATTGATGTAATTACTGCGAAATATTGAAGCCAAATAAGGTAGTTTTTGTTAAATGAAATTTAAATAAATATAAAGTAGACATGATTTAACATAAAAAATAAAAGTGAAATACATTTTACTTTGTCTGAGATTATGACCTAGAGAACCCAAACCCTATGTCATGTGTATCTACATAAAAATTGTGTTAAAAATTATAAATTATTATTTATTAGTAGGTCATTCCACAAATACACCAGGATAGATATACACATATTTAATCTTTCTTCCCCGCCCTACATCGCAGTTTAAGTATTTTATATAAAATACGCATGAAAATAACAATTAAAATATTTTTAGACGTGTAAATAATTATATTTTTAGGGTTAGTAATCAAAATGTGTACTGTGATAATGACTTTTTCTATTTTTCTAAAAGAGTAGCAGAAAATTAGTCCTTAACCCAACACAGAATATACAAAAAAAAACATTTCGTAATAATAGTATAATCACCAAATAGAACTTTCACGTTGTCCGTTTAGTCGACACAGTTAATATTACAATCACTGTCCAGGTAACGGTACATTGGGAGCAAATAACATATACGACATAATTTATGTATATCTATTCTGACAAACTGAAAATTATAAATACGATTATAGTTTTAGACAACATTTGTTTACAGTATTTTATTCTTATTTTAAACCAGTTTTGCCCATAGAAAAAAGAGAGAATAAGAATAAAGGTTGCAGTAACAGCGAGAGGGACGGGTCACACAGCGCCATCTATATTGACTCCACCAACTGTAGGCCGCCGCCGGACCTTTCTTCTTTAACTACTTTTAAAAATTACGTTATTTCGAAACTCATAGTTAGTTCTTATTTGGAAATTATTTCTACTAACGTCTACTACATTCTGCATGTGTACAATTTTATTATCCTTACCTGAAAATATTGTCTGGCTCTTGATATCAATATCTCATTGTCTTGTACAACCTGTTCAGTTACTGGATCAATGATAGAAAAGAGAAATTTATTTATTATACGGACCAGCTGTTTGCACCAGACTATGCTTACATGATCTGGTGATACCCAGACGCCTGGCACGGCGGTAGTCTAAAAAAGAAATCAAACTTTACAAAGAACCAGAATAAAAATTAAAAATAACGATCTAATTGCTTTCTCTCATTTTAATCTTTAATAATTTATAATAACTTGATATGAATTGACGAAAGAATAATAAAATTATTAATGACTTTGGTCATACAGAAATAAAAAATGGGAAAGAAGCGATTTATTTAAGATCGTTTCTATTTGTAACATATTAAACAACTAAGTTATCAGTTCACGTTAACGTTTTAACAGTACACATGAAAGTAACGGTACGGTGAAATCTGAAATTATCATCATTCAATTTTTGCGCTTTAAGTGAATTATATTTTCATAACAAGAGATTCATTAAACTAATTTAAATCGTGATCATAAATTTATTTATGTATGCTAGTTGTTGATACATTTAGATTAAGTACTTACAAGTGCATTTATATAAGAATCATTTGACGATGTCAATCCCGACGGCATTAGCAAATCGCGAGGTCCATTTCCCAAGCTAATCATGATTTTATTCTTTTTGGTTTCAATATTGTTGTTAACATATTTATTCCATTCATAGTTCATGAGCCCATAAAAGTCATTCATTTCTGCATCTACATTAACTACGGGAGCAACTAAAGGTGCAGCCAAAGTTATTGCTATGGAAGTAGTGTTGACTGTACTCGGATAGGCTAAAAGTCGTTTTACTATTAGTCCTCCCTGCATCAATAAATAATTTTGTGATATAGTATTGCATCATAATCCATTACAAATACCCGTTATTACGCACAGAAGTTTCAGCCTTTAACCTTTAAAGAAAAGCGCATGGATGCTATGGATGATCCAGATGAATCCATGTCATACATAACCTCTCGTTAAATCCTGCTAAATAGATGACATTCCCTTTTCCCTATGACGTGAGTCAAAACCGAATACATTGTCTTTTAGTTATTTGATACTACGGAATCATCCATCTGCAACTCTGAAGTGATACTGATGGTAGTGTTGACAAGGAGATGGGGGTGGTAGTATTTTAAGTTACTGCTTACATATGAGGCGTACTGAGGCTATGCATTTTTTTTAACAATTATAAAGTAAACATAATCAAATCACAAAAACATAAATCAAAATATCTTAAAAAATTAGAAAGGACCTGATTGATAATTATTGAATTTCGGATTTTTTTAAATTACACCTAAGACTCGATATAGTTATCTTTAAAGGAAAAAACCTAAATTAAAATTGATCTCTCAGTTCTCTTTCTTTTTGACAACTTCCACACTAGGAAAATATCCTGTGTCGCGGGGGGACTTTACAAACAGTCATTCAAACGTACACAAAGAACACCCAGACTCAGAACAAAAATTAGTGATTCACACAAAGTGTGGTGACCCATGTGACACAACACTCAGCGCAGTAGGAAGCGGCAGGTGACTACTTAAAACTACAACGCTATCCATGCAATCATCGGTCAATCATTAATTTAGGAGCTATCAGGGCCTATTAATCTAATGATTGAAATTAAATTGAATATTTGCATATCAAAATATTTTACAATAAAAATGTTTTTAAACTGCCTTTAACATTTTAAAATAATTGTAACATACCATTGAATGTCCAATTAGTATAACGGAAGTAGGTACATCCTTTCTATATTTATTTTGTTTATATAGACTTAAAATCTTTTGAATACTAACTGCGGCGAATTTTGTCTGACTTTGCAATACCCCACCATAAAGACCAGACAACTCTTCATTGTAACTTACTAAAACAAAACATAAACAACTATCAGAAGAAAGAAGACCTTTTGAAAGATAAGATTTATAACCCAATAGTGTAACACTGGAACACACAGTTTTGTAGTGTGTAATAGCAATAGTATTCAAATATTCTCATTTGTGGATATTCGCAATTTGTATAGCAAAATTATGCAACTCTGCATACCTAAAGATGGTTAAAAGATGAGAGTAACAAGAGGAAAATTTCCTTTTTCCTTTTGCTAACATTGTACATTATAAAGCTGTTTAAAACCTTCTTGACAGCTCTAGCATTTTTACATCTTAACATAATATAATATCATTCATTTTCAAATTGTTAAGTCTAAGTTAAGTAAGTTAAGTTTGAGTGTAAAAACGTTTTATACAAACACCCAAATTCAAAAATTCCAATGCCAGTTACGACAACTAGATGATTTCTAAATTATATTTCATTATACAGTCACTGATTGTTTTCAATTATAGATATGTTTTTGTTTTTATAAATCTGTGTAAGTCTGAATGGCTTTAAATGATCATCTTATTAACTATCACTGATCTAAGTGTTATAAGTAAGAAAGAAGGTTCTTGTTACTAAGATTAACTTAACACTAGACAGATTTGTCTCACACAGTTAATGTCATTTCAGTATTTGGAATTATTTATAGTGAAGGAATTAGCAAGCTTACTTGTGAAGAAGTCGAAATGGAAGTGATTGCCTTTAGAAAGAGATTTTCTTAGAGCGAATGATGCAAACGATCTAGCTTGCATGTGACTGCCTGAAGTCCCTGGCAAAAATAAAACTGGTACACCGTCAAACCTGTTTAATACATTATACTGATTAATCTAAGCTATACAAATTTAAGTACAACTACTAATGAAACATCTGTACCAAAGAAAAAATTGTTCCTCAATCAATTAAAATATGTATGGGGTGATTATATATATAATCTAAAAACCAGCCAGGTGCATTTCAGGTGATGAGCTATGTAGGGTTTTAAAAACAAGTATAATAATATAAGGTTATTAAGAATTTGTGGCAAAAAATTAAAATCTGCAAAGAATATGATAGAGATATCATTTTTAGACCTTAATGACTCTGACCTTGGTTTTGTCTATCATATCAACCTAATTTAAAAATACTTTACAAGAGACCTGATGCAGAACAAAGCTCTGGCATGACATAATATTTTTACTGATAATGTTATATCTGTAGGTGCAGATAAATGAAAACTACAGAATCTGAGAAATGTTTGGACTCCCCTTGATGTCATCCCACCATTAACTACATGTACAAACATCATTAAAAAAGTTCCCATTACTATTTCATACTTTGATGATAACTTAGTAAGAAAAGTTATCACTATTATTAGCTTAGTCTTTAAACTTAGTTTAGAGACAATTATCACTTATACTATATTTGAATTTCTATAACACTTACCACATTCTTCTTAACTTTTCAGCAAATATTCCTTCACCGTACACATATAATCCATACTGGGGATAAAACTTGTTCTCAGGCAAGGACAAACGCTGAAAATATTGAAAATTAACCACATTCCAAATTCACTGTGTTAAAAAGAAGAATGCACTAAAGAAAATTTAATAACTTACCACGAACTGAGGCTTTTCGTACATGTATGTCATTATGCAATAATTATTTCTATCACTGAAATATATATTCATACATCCAAGGAGAAAACCCAAAACAAAAATAAAAGAAAGAATTGGGAAAATACCGGAAACTATTACATGTGAAAATTTCATTTTTGAACATCAAATTAAACTTCGTGCTACGCGAATTGTATCTCAAACAAGATTGAAATTTGACATATGACTGACAAAGACATGGTATCATAGATAATGATAAATAATTCATAAATTGTTCGGATTTCAACAGCACCTTTGCGGAAAGGTGCTGTTGAAATCCGAACAATTTCAAATCCGAACAAAAAAGAAAGCGGTTTCTTTCACTCTTGGCAAAACTTTCAATCCCATCACATGGATACTTGGACCTCCACCACTGTTTAGCAAATTATTATTGCGGTATTTCCGGACGGATACAACTTCCAAGCCTTCAAGATAAGAGCGTACTTCGGTAAAACTTTCTATTTAGACGACTTCTCTACTAAAATATGCATGTATTACACATAAAAACCTTCCTCTTGAATCACTATCTATTCGAGAAAATTGAATTAAAATTCGTATCGTAGTTTGAAAGATCTAAGCGTATAAGGGCGGTATAAAATGTAAAGATACTCGTACATGCATTGTTCCGTAGCGGTTTGTAATATAACGACAATTTTTACTATGGTATTACTTTTCATAACTTCAAAACGAAAACTGATTTGAAAAACTTAAAGATTAATATCATGATACTGATAGAATCACTTTTAGCTTTCATTCATATTCGAGTTGACTTATTTCAACAAAAAAATGGGTATTACACCTAAACTATAATATTTAGATATATCGACAGTTTGACATCTCGAATTATACGATTTTTCGTTTTATTGATATTCTGAATCGCCATCTCGAGATCTATTATCTCCAAAAACGGGATATTTTTTGCTACAAAAATAACATATAAAATGGGAGAAAGAGACACAATATCTCAGTGCGGCGCTGTCACGTTTGGTGATCTAGTTGACTGCGACACAGTGGCAATTCAGTTGTCACCTGTGCTTCAACGTGTGAAGTGCTCTCGGTTGTGATGAAATACGTGACATCACGAGGTTACTATGATTTAGCCTCTTGTAATAATTCTCTTTTATTCGACAATATGGCACGTTATACCTATCATAGTATTCTAGTAAAACGTATCAAGGGACGTGAACGAGATATGTTTTTTGATGTCACGTTTTTCTTGTAAGAAATCCATGGTATCACAATCCGTGGTATCATTTTGAATTGTAACGTTGTAGAAGATACATGTTTCTTTTGTACTGGAAATATGTTGTGGGTCATTTGTTGATGTTCTGTTGTTGCAGAATACATATTGATAAAATTTAATGCTAAGTCCACTTGCCACGTTGTTTAAACTAAACTACAATATAAAACTCCAGTTATCTATCAGTTTGGGACAAGGTCTAAACGAATATTGCAATTAGCTCAAACAAAAAATGAACGAGGATTTGCTAAGTAGTAAACTAATTGCTCATAGCAACCCGGGTTCAAATACTGGTAACGAGGATGAAATATTTGACGACCAACAAATGAAACAAATTCATCTCCTTCGTAGTGTATCAACGAATTCATCTTCTCTAAGTACCTCGTCTAGCAGCTCTTCAAGTTCTTCATCTTTCTCTGATGATGATGCGATGACTCCATAAAAGATCCCGACTATTAAGAGATTCAAGCAAAGCGCTGACCAGTGTTTTCGTTCAATGGTGTAAGCGATAATGCAAGTAAGGAGGAAGGTTAGGCATAGACTCAGTAATTTTTAATTCTAATGAAAATCCAATCGATGCACCTGATACTATGAGTACCGAAAATCAATGGCCTCCAAATAAACCTAGCGCCACAAATCGGAAAATTCTCCTAATATTGTCAAAACTCCTATTAAAAAAGGGAAAATGAAGCCAAGAGAGAGGCCCTTTTAAATTGGCGGTTGTAGATCGGCACAGGCACAAAAGAGATTTTCAATACGTATATATTTAGTTTGCTAAATATTTGACAAAACAGAGATTTTTGCTATTGTGTGTGCTGATCTATGACTTTAGAGTCTAAACAAGAGACGATCTCAAATATTTTTTATGAAATAAAGATTTTGTGAGTTTGAGTTTGAAGGCAAAAAAAAAGTGGAAGAAGAATATTGCAAAGAAATTGAGAAATAGTGGGAACCTTATAAATCAGCAAAAACTGTATGGGCTGTTTCAGAACAAGGACCTAAACCCTCCTGTAAAGAAACCTGTATATTTAAATGCTACGTAAATATAACGGAAATTCAACTAAAACAACTTTTGAAAGAGTACTGGGATTTGGGTGAAATTAGTCCTTAGAAGAGGTGAAACCAGTTCAGTGATGTGTCAGGATTCATTCTGATGAACAATAGCACGAAAACGCAAAAACAATAATGCCTACTTTTTTTACAGTATCTGGGGTTAAGATCAGAGTTTGTGAAACCCTTTTCAAAAACACTTTGGACATCACTAATAGACCTATAGAAACCGCCCAAAAAAAGAATAATATTACAAACATTTCTTTGATTAAAGACAATCGTGGATGTCATAAAATTCATCCCATGTTGACGAAATTACAAAAACTAGAGTTAAAGCATTTACCGAAGTCATACCAAAAGAGCGCACTCCTTCCTAAAAGGCTGGCAACGCGTTTGTGACTCCTGAGTTGCAGACGTTCATGGGTGGCGATAGTCACTTTCCATCAGGTGACCAGTCTGCTCGTCTGCCCCCTCTAACAAAAAAAAGAGTGGGACCAATTCCAAGAGGCATTAAATTGATGTTACAACATACCTTCTACACAGATCTAAGACAATACTAGGCAATCATATCTTATAGTTTACATGAGAGCCTAATGAAATAACTAATATTGCCTTTAATTATAGAAAAGTTTATTTTTCCCGTCGCTCTCTTTTGTTTATATGTGCAAAATAAAAACAGAAGCGTCTTACCAATTTTAACTCTTATCATGAGTCAAAGATTTTTGATTGATGTTCAATGATTTTATTATTCCTACAACAAAAGACTGATTTTCATGAATAATGTTTTATTTTAATATTTTATTTATTAATTTTTATAATTCTTTTTGCACAAACAACAATTCATTGTAGGTACAATGACTTAATTGTTAGAGTTCCCTGGATCAAGGTGGCGGCAAATAAACAAGATATCTTCTTTTAATCTATTGTTTTAATACTTCACATAATTCTTACACGTAACAGCCATTTTTACAGAGAGAGATTTTATAACGCAGAACACCATAGACAATACACGGTTTTTTTTTTTATTCTAATATGACTTCCAGAGGTGGAGCATTGTCTTTACTCATCACTCTCCCTCAATGTTCCATCTCTAGGATACACTCCCATCCATTTTACACAATTAAGCAATTTTATCTTATTAATTGGTTTAGTTAACACATCAGCAATCTGTTCTTTTGTACAAATATATTTTACTTTTATTAAACCTTCTTCTACCTTTTCTTTTATAAAATTATATTTAATATCGATGTGCTTTAGCCTTTTCTGATCGGGATTCTTAACTGTCTTAATAGTACTTGAATTATCTTCATACATAAGAACACTCTCAACTTTAATGTTTACTTCCTTTAACAATTTAATTAACCAACATGCATCCTTTGATGCTTCACAAAGTGAAATCAACTCGGCTTCCGCCGTACTCAATGCAACTGTTGCCTGTTTCTTTGATCTCCAAATTACAGTATTACCAAACAACTTAAATAAGTATCCAGAAGTGGATTTTCTATCAACTATGTCTCTAGCAAAATCTGCATCAGCATAACCAATCAAAACTTCATCAGAATTACAATTATTTCCACTATAGATCAAAGAATAGTCAACTGTTTGTTTTATGTATCTTAAAATTCTCTTCAATGCTTTATACAATTTTTCACAAGGCTTAGATTGGAATCTGCTTAAATAACATACAGAAGTGGCAATATCTGGTCTTGATCCTATCATAGCATACAGCAATGAACCAATTAGTGATCTACACTTGTATTCCCAGTCAAAATCAATTTCACAACTTTCAATATTTAATACAAAATTCACATCCATAGGTGTATCACAACCCTTACAATCCTGCATACCATACATGTACAAAACATTCTCTAAATACCTAGTCTGATTTATGTAAACCTTCCCCGGTAACTTGCTTATAGAAATACCTAAGTAATTTAAATTATTACATGAAATATCTATCATTCTGAATTTAGTACTTAAGAACTGTTTAACTCTTCCTATTTCATGTGAGTCTCTCCCTAAAATTAATATGTCATCTACATATAGTAATAGATATAACTCTGACTTGTAATATAAACAATAATCATTCTGTGATCTTATAAAACCATATTTAGTAATTGTATCATGAAATTTCTCATACCAATATTTCGGTGATTTTTTCAAACCATACAGTGATTTTTCCAATTTTAAAACATATCTGGGTGGCACATCTATTCCTTCAGGTGGTTGTAAATAAACTTCTTCCTTGATATCTCCGTACAAGAATGCTCCCTTCACGTCCATCTGGCTTATATGAAAATCTTTGTAAGCTGCAATCGATAACAAAATCCTCAATGTTTGCAATTTCAATACCGGTGAGTAAATTTTTTCTGCTTTATTTTCCTGTTTAAATCCACGTACAACTAGTCTTGCTTTGCATATTTCTTGTTTTCCTACTTCTTTCTTGTTAAATATCCATTTACAGTCTATCAACTTCTTATTTTCAGGTTTGGGTACAACTTTCCATGTCTTACTATCTTCTATGACCTTCAATTCTTCTTTTATTGCATTCCTCCATTGGTTTTCATCTCCTCTTCCTTCTATGTCTTTGTAGTTTCTTGGTACATTTTCACTGCTTGTCATCAATGCATACAAAACTTCATCACTTTCATCTGTCAAGTCCAGTTCATAATCTTCTTGCCACTTTGGTTTCTTTACTTGTCTCTTTTCTCTCCCTGTTTCTATACTTTCTTCTCTAGTTCTTTCTTCTTCGTTCTTTCTCAATTGAATCTCTTTCTTCTTTTCTTTGTTCTTATTTTGTTCTTGTCTTTTCTTTGTTATTTCACTTCTATTTTTACTATCTAGTTGTCTTTTTCTAGGTATTTCTCTTCTTTCATGTATTTCTCCATCACTAATATTTTCATAGTTTTCTGTTTCAGGTTCATCCTTCTCTTCTCTTGCTGCTTCTTCTTGTCCATCTTCGGGTCTTGGGAAGTATACAACTTTCTCATTTTTGTTCACATCCTCATTAAATATGACATTTCTACCTACTACAACTCTGTCATTTTCTTCATCATAAAGTCGATATCCTGTAGTATTGTATCCTATCATAATCATCCTTTTCCCTGGATTGTCTAACTTCTGTCTTAATTGTTTTGGTATATGATTATATGCCACACTTCCAAATATTCTCATGTTAGATACATTAGGCCTTTTGCCTGTCCATAATTCACTTGGCGTTTTATCCTTTCCTACTGTTAGACTCCTATTTGTTACATACGCTGCATACAGAACAGCATCTCCCCAAAATTCTTTACCTAATCCTGACTCATGTAGTATAGTCCTAGCCTTATCCATTATCGTTCGATTCATTCGTTCAGCTACACCATTCATTTCTGGATTATATGCTACTGTGTACTGTATTACTATACCTTTGTTCTGACAAAAGCGTTGCAATTTACCTGCTGTGTACTCACCTCCATTATCAGCTCTGAGTTTAAGTAAATTAGTGTTGAATAAGTTTGTAACATAGTTATAATAAAGTTTAAATTTTTCAAATACTTCTGACTTGTCTTTTAATAAATATATCATAGTGAAGAGAGTGAAATCATCTATAAATGTTAAAAAATATTTATACCCTTCTCTTGTTACTGGTGTAATTGGTCCGCACACATCAGTATGTACTAGTTCTCATATACGCCTTGCTCTGTAACCTGTTCTATTGAATGGCTGTCTAGTTATCTTTCCTAACACACAAGGTTCACATAATGCATTTTCATTGATTGCTATATCTTTCAGCTCTTTCAACCCATCTACTAAATTTTTATTTGACAAAATACTTAAGTTTCTTAATCCTAGATGACCAAAACGTCTATGCCAAAACTGTACCACATCTTGTTTATTTTGCACAAAATTACAATCTAAATTTACTGTAACTTTCATTTCAATAGTGTATAGAGACCCTGCATTGTTACCGATCATGAGTAATCTGCCATACTGGTACACCCTAACTTTTCCAAATGCAAATTCAACTTTCATATTAGCATTTTCTAACTTTGACACTGAAAACAAATTCTTTCTTAAGTCTGGTACATAATATACATTTTTGACAGTACAATTTGTTGACCTTCTCCCTACATAACAAACTACATTAATGTTTCCAATACCTATAGCTTTTAATATAACACCATTTTTAGCCGCTGCAATAATTTTAGGCTGTTTTAATTCTACATAATTAGTAAATAAGTCCTTACGGTTTGTTAAATGATCTGAGGATCCAGAGTCCACGCACCACACCATTTTTTCTTCTCCTCTTATTGATGCTGTCTTTGTTCCTGTAGAAAACGCGACCTGTCCACCTTCAGCTGCAAATGTTGAATGTCCTCGACCTGGAAAAAAATTCTCTCGAGGGTTACCTCTTCCTCTGCCCGTATTCCATCCTTGTCGATTGTTCGAAGTATATTTAAATTTTCCAGTATTATTCACACGTCCATGACCATTATAACTTCCTCTTTCCTGTCTGTGTACTCTGGGCTGCCAACACTGATATTGCTTGTGTCCAGGTTGTTTACAATTAAAGCATAAAAATACTGCATTATTTGCCTGTTGATCATACCCTCTTTTCTCTCTCATTCTTTTTTCTTCTTCTCCTAACAATCTTTCCTTTACCCGCTAGTATGCCCATGTAGACTAGTGGTCTACAAAAACGAAATCCTAAAGTGCCCGTGTAGACTAGCAGTCTACAAAAATAAAAACGGAAAGTGCCCGTGTAGACTAGTAGTCTACAAAAATAAAACCGTAAAGTGCCCGTGTAGACCGGTAGTCTACATGGCTCCTGCCACAGATTAATTAGTATTTGACAGTAATTGTATTGACATAATGCTCTTTAGTAATATTTTTTCTATAGTCTGATATATTATCTATGGTATTAATCTCAGTCGAGCATGCAAACACTAGTAAAAAAAAGAATTATACGTCATAAAACTTCTGTCATTTCATCTTACATAAATTATGCCGCGTGGCGGCCGATAATGGTAAGGATTTAGAGGCCTGTAAATAAATAAATATGTATGGGAGAGTATATGGTTTTATTTCATAACATATTAACTACTATCTAAACAACATAATTAAACATTAAAAACCATAGGTCATCGCTTTCATTTTTGAACTATGAGCTTCGAAGTGCAACACGAGCTTAAAAAGACGTTAACTCAATTTCAACACAGTGTAACTCAACACCAGAGCCGTAATCTGTAAATAGAAAGATAACATTGTTTAGCTAATTTCATAGGCAACTAAATAAATATAACACTTGACACCCTTTCAATACAAACTTTAGTCACAAGAACCGATTAAGTGGTACACGGCGCGCGCGTCGATAACGCAAAAAACAGTGGGGCACTTTACGGGTGGTCGGTATTTGTGCCGGGGCAATCTAGACGGTCTCGCTCGCGAGTCGCGGGCACTCTGGACGCCGCGGGCGCCATGACAGGGGCATACGAGCGGTTACAAAGCTTACTGTCACTTCTGGCATAGTCTCTAATGTGGTCACAACCATTTCATATGACTTTGGCATGGATAGCAATATATAATTTACTTTTTCTTCTTCAGTTACCTTTGTACCGGCCTCTTTCAGTTGAGTAAATATTTCTTCCATCTGAGTTAAGTGGGCTTGCAGTCTTTGTTTTTCCTCATATTTTATTTGTGTAAGTTGGCGTCGCAGATACATTCTTCCTCTTGTGTTACGTTTCATAAAGCTATTTTCTAAGCTTTTTATCATATTATACGCTGTATTTTCCTCATTTATATACTCTATGTGGCTGTCGGCGACTGCTGATACTACAATGCTTTGCGCCCTGACCTCCAATTTTTTATTTGCTTCTATACTGGCAAAACCCGGCTTCAGAATTGCATCCAAACATTCCTGTTCATTTAAGATTGTTTTTAATCTATATAGCCACGTACTAAAGTTCTCACCTTCAAATTGTTTCATTGTAATTTTCCTTTCAAATATCGATGCCGCCATTTTTACACGTCGCAAATTGCGTCATCCAACCAAGAACAAAATTTCTTCAAATATTTCTATATTTTTCCAGAACTACGGTCTGCTACCACTGTTAGAGTTCCCTGGATCAAGGTGGCGGCAAATAAACAACATATCTTCTTTTAATCTATTGTTTTAATACTTCACATAATTCTTACACGTAACCGCCATTTTTACAGAGAGAGATTTTAAAACGCAGAACACCAAAGACAATACACGGTTTTTTTTTTTTATTCTAATATGACTTCCAGAGGTGGAGCATTGTCTTTACTCATCACGCCTGGGTGATTCAGTTATCTGTTTCGTATGGAATCATATCTAGAACAGGCGGCAACAACGAGAAGAATAACAACCAGATTTGCTATGGTACCTACATGACTGTTGCGCTCTTCCCCATGACCATTCGCCGTGCACGCCCTCCAGACAGGAGAGCGTACCAGGTTTGGATCTGCTCCATTCGATCTTGGCCTAATGGACCACGCCCAAGGCCGCCTGTTCTGTCTCAATAGTTTATACTAGGTTTTGAAACGAATCAGGACAAAAACAAAAGTTGAGTTTGTTAAAAGTTAGTTAAGGGGATAAAACCTGCAATATACATTATTATTAAAATATTTTACTCATTTTGTAATCAGTGGTTTGTCTATCGAATAAATATTACTTTTTTTATCGGAACACTAATACTTTTTTAAGGCTAGTCCGTTTTATGATATTGCACTCTTCTTTAAAATTTGATAAAATACACTTACCTACTGGGTTTTTGCGATTATTGTAAATCGACTTTTTCAGTGAGTGTAACTGAATAAAGCGTCATTTCACCACGTTGTAGAGAAAGTCTTGATAAGCAAAATCGTTTTTGAAAATTCGTTCCAAATTGTCCTAAAACTTTTTCAGAGAAATTTTTTAAGTTTTGCAAAAAGTTTTAAATCGGAAAGAAAGCGGTATTAAAATGTTTCCAAAAAACTATTCAACTAATCAGGACTCTACAAGTCTCATTTCATTCGTCTTTTTTTGAAAATTTTTCGTACGATCACATTTTCTTTGTACAATTTAAAGTTTTCTTGTAAAACTCGATAAACCGTCTTTGACCGTTTTTGTAATTTTTTTAATAATGTTCCCATGAGCGGATCCGAGTTGAAATGAAATATTTTAATCGTAACGTTACTATCAATTTGACGACCGGATGGCGTAGTGGTTTGTGTAACGGACTGCTATTCCAAAAAGTCGCGGGTTCGATTCCCGCTCAAGTCAAACATTTGTGTGCATAAACATTTAATGTTTGGTTTGGTCTGGGTATTCCTATGTATAATAAGTATGTATTTACAAAAAAAATATATATATGTATTTATATCAATTCTATCCGACTATTAAGGCTAGTTCTCTTTTTAGTTCGCGCTCTTCTACTCTATATATTTTTCATATTCCGTGTAACAACAACTAAATGTGTTTTTTTTGGTTAGTCAACTAAAAGTAACCAGCCAACTTACTGTAAATAATTTTTATGTTTTTCAAAATAGAAAAAATCGAATGTCAATGGTGGTACAATATTGATTGATTCACTGAATCGGTTCAGTGCTCTCCAAATTTATTGAAAAAATCGTTTCAAATCGCCATCCCTAATTTCAGTAGTTTTCTTTCAATTGCCAACATTATACTAATCTGTGATTGCCAATTTGCCGTTGTCTGCAAGTGAGCACTGTGAGCAGCAGTGAGCAGCAAGTGGCTGTCAAGTGTCAGGGCTGTTAGTACTTTTTCCGTCAAAACAAAGTCTGTATCAACGAGTTATGGTATCAAATGTGAATTGAAAAATCATTATACTTATTTATATACCCAAATAACTTGGTGTAGCTTTCAATTTTAAATAATTAAACTAGTCGTCGGTGAAGAAATGGCGCTTGCTTCAATATTCAGCTACATTTTTTTTATTTTTATTATTTTATTTGTGCTTCGAGTATTTTGTTTATTATACAAAATATTATCTAGTGAGTGCAGTTTGACAAATACACGATCGTTACGAACTGTGATGTGTATTGGTTCCGGGGGTCATACTACAGAATTATTAAGACTTACGAAAAAAATAAACATAAACAAATACTGCCCAAGATTGTATGTTTTAGCTGATAATGATTCAAGCAGTGAAGTGAAGATTCATGAAACAGAAAAAGTAAAGAATACTTACAAGCTTGCAAGAATACCAAGAAGTCGAAATGTGCTGCAGACATATCATTCATCTATTTGCAGTACCTTGTATGCTACTTTGTGTACAGCACCCATAATTTATAACTTTAAACCTGATGTAATATTTTGTAATGGACCCGGAACATGCATACCAGTGTGTGTTGTTGCATTTCTTCTGAGATGTTTATTTTTAATAGATTGTCGCATTGTATTTGTAGAAAGTGTTTGCAGAGTGCGCACTTTGTCTTTAACAGGGAAAATACTATCATGTTTCGCTGACCTTATAATTGTGCAATGGCCAGAACTAAGAGATGCTTGTTTTCGGGCTAAATATTTTGGTAGACTGACTTAGTTTTGTCAGAATAGATGAACTAAAGATTTTAATATTTAATAAAAGTTTTCTGAAATCAGTACTTACAGCATTTATTGTTTAACAAAATTTGTAAAAACAAAAGCCTATTTATACTAGTATTTCAATTGTAGTTTCCTAAAAGTTTCTTATTTGTAATTTTTTTTTAGTTTCTGCATTAAATTTACCAGTCTAGGGTAGATGGGGTAGGGAAATTATTATGCAGAAAATTAGATCTTTTTAACAAAGATATTAATAACTGGTAGAATTTAACATCACACTAAAGAATACACTTCCTCAGTAACATGTGAAAAAATGTATTAAGTTTTCGTCCTTCTTTATTAATAAAAAAGTAGATTTTTTTTAATTTTTTTTTGGAACTATTTCACCACTTGGAACTAATATTATTCACGCTAGGTGAATAAAATTGTCTATGATAATGGTAAACTGATTCCTTTCAAACGCAATAGTAATCACTAGTCAGCTAAGCGCTTAGTAAAAATGTTGAGAAATGTTTGTTTGATCATCATCTCTTGTATCTTTTGTAAATTATAATGACTTGTTAGCAAAACATTCATAACCCTTTAGCCCCCATTTCATAACTATTGCATTTTATGAAATTCTAATGATAGTGCAGTTAGTTTCGAGTAGGGTGCAGTTTTTCCACTGTGCAAAAAGTACGAAATTCGAAGTATTTCAAGTGATATAGACGGTGTAGCAGGTAGTGATGTGCCGGATATCCGTATCCGCGGATATCCAAGGGAGAAGAGAGATCCGTAACCGTATCCGTATCCGTGACTTTTTTGGCGGATCTTTCAATACATATTACATAGATGAAATTCTATATAGGTGATTTTGTATTCACTGTAAAACTCTTAGGTATGTGTTTGTAACACTATAAACAGCAAATTTTTTTTCTGGCCAACGTCAAAATGAAAAAAAATTGGTCCTCCTTTCAAATGACCAATCAAATGTTGTTAGTTTGTATGGAGAAACAATTTTTTTTCTTTCGTTTTCGGTGTTAGTCCAGAAGAAAAGTTGTTGTTTATAATGTTACTAATATGCACTTCAGAGGTTTTCAGTAAATTTAAAATAACCCTGAATAATGGTTATTAGGTAGCTATGAAAAACTATTGAATTCTGTTCAGATTACTTTTATTTCTTAAAACAAATATTTGGCACCTTTGTATTGCAATCATTTATCGTACTATACTAAATCAACTAGGCAGGTCGTAGGTACTGAAAGAGCTATCTTTATAATGAGATCAATCAAACATTTATGTATTTTATTTATTAAAATAATGAAATATTTAAATATCAACGGCAAAGCGTCAAGTGGCGACAACTATCAAGGTCACGGGCTCCGATTGAGTAAGAAACTTAAGATCCGTATCCGTATCCGCGGATCTTGACACCAAATATCCGTATTCGGATCCGTATCCGCGGATATACTTTGTTAACGATCCGGCACATCACTAGTAGCAGGTAGTATCTTTATTTATTTTTTACTCGTAAACTAAGAGGGCGCTGTTTTAATAATAAATAATTTTGGAAAGTGCTATTTAAGATACGTGGACGGGTATTTTTTTTATATCTCAAATTTACAGGCTTTGACCTAAAATTTTACTTTTATGTGACGTCATAATTGTGATTTAAATAATACGTAAATATTTGTCCTTTCATATTTGTGACGTTACTTACTTTTTATTTTGGAATCGTAACAAACTTTTTGATTTATTCTCTTTTTGAATGATTGGAATGGAGATTTTTTTACAGCCTGACCCTAGAATCAAATCCAAAAAAATACCTTCAAAAACTAGAAAACATTTAACAACATCTTTAATCAAATAAATTTATATTCTTATTAAAATATTATCAAAGTAGAAGATATTGTAGTCCCGTAATAATCAAACGAAAATCTGTCTAAACGACATAAATATCTAATCTTAAGCGCCGTTTGCCGCCGCAGACTGTACAAATATGTATTAGTTCGCGCGTTCAAGACATATATATTTGTCTTAAAAACTGTATTATACCTATATGTTTATGTATGTATAACCCGATCCCTTCCCTCGTACGCATACCACGCCGTCGTCGTCGGAGGAGTGATCACTTCGCTCGTCGACGAGTCAACATTCAGCCGCGCCGCAAGATATACGCTATTGTGTCAATAATACGAAGAATACGTACGGAACCCCTCGACACAGCAAATGTGAGTAAGCGTTTTCCTATACCTTTTCACCTACTTATACAGTACATTATCTCGCATAAATTTAAATCCAGCCGAGCAATAATATTTTCACGCACCACCGCAATTTTGCATACGCACCGCACCGCATAATTAAAAAGCATGCATATAATATTAATAGGTAGGGATAATAAAATCCCACCAAAAACATTTTCATGTAAAATTTTGCCAAAGCGACACTCTATGGCTTGCACTGTCAAAAAGTTATCAGTACATGTACGCCCTAACTTCTCAATCTACACCTTAAGAAGGAAGAAAGAATGAAAGGAAGATCCCTTATATTGCAGAAGTCCAGGTCGTCGTGACCTGATATGCGTGCTCTTGCCGCGGGTAGGTACTTTGTTGAGCGTTGTTGTGCTCCCCCCCCTCAAAATATTAGGTCCTTACACATGAAATTAGCGTTTTTTCGTTTTGTCGTACTTTGATCTGAAATATTTCCTCTTTGGTTTAGAATTCCAAATTCAAATTTATAAATTCATTTAGCTGGTACATTTGAGTTTTGAAAACAGTCATTCATTTGATTTTTCCTTATTATTCTTTTCTTTGGTGTCGCTTATTGCCGCACAATGGAGACGAGTTCTACCGTGGCACCAGTGCTGCAGAAACAGCTCGAAGGATTAATGATGTGTACGGCGCTGGTGTCGCAAAAGAAAGCACGGTACGTTTTTGGATTCAATGTTTTCGTTCTGGAAATTTCGACCTTCAGAACCAACCCCGTAGACGGCCGGAGACCAAAGTACAAAATGAAGAATTAAAGGCTCTTGTGGAAGCGGATCCATCACAAAGCACTTTAGAGATAGCTGCAAACTTCGTGGTAAGTGATAAAACTGTATTAATCTACTTGAAGCAAATCGGGAAAGTAAAAAAACTTGAACGATGGGGGTACCTTATGAATTGAGAGAGAGAGAATTGATTAAGAGACCCACCCAAATCCTGCCCTAAACGAAAATTGACTCAGAAAAGGTTACTTGTGAGTGTTTGGTGGACTAGCGCCGGTGTCGTTCACTACAGCTTTCTAAAATCTGGCCAAACGATTACGGCAGCTATCTATTGTCAGCAACTGCAAACCATGAAGGAAGAACTAGCTGCTAAACTGAAATTGGTCAATTGCTCTAGGCCACTGCTGCTTTACGACAACGCAAGACCACACACTGCACAACAATGAACTACCTATGAGATGGCAAAAATGCATAGATAACAACGGCGCATACTTTGATTAATTAAATATATTTTACAAAAAAAAAAGACTAAATTCCACCCGTACCTAACGCCAATTTCATATGTAAGGACCTAATACGTTTGCTTTCTCTTTGCAGTGCTGTTGTCCTGCGCAGTTTGTTCTCTTAGTCGGCTCTTACGACACCCAGGGGATGAATAGGGGTGGAGACACTTCGTATTCTTAATCCGTCACCACATGGGCAAGGTTAGGCAAACTATTCTTTAGGAGTAAGTGAAAAATATATGCAGATAGACGTTCTTATGTTCAATAATTGTATTGTAATCATTAAACGTAGGTACTTTAAAAAATTATCTAGGTTATAGCGAGATTTACGTACGCTTATTCCATGTCTGTAAACTCCTTAGTAGTAGGTACCTTTTGAAACAAATTACAAATAATACCCTTTACCTTTTTTTAAAATACAAGTTTTCACAAAATTCTAATCTCTAAATTTTCTTCTGTTTTTTTTTATTTGTTTCTAAATTATAATAATTTGTTTCTTATATAGGTACTTAATTAGAAAATCTTGAAAACTTAAGAAAAATAGATCTTTATCAATAATATCCAACATTATACTTTTTTAAATTATTATGTGACATTAAAAAGAATCCTATTGCTTAATACAAAAACTACTTATTGTAACTTTATTTTGTTTTATTTTACCCCAATTCTGTGAACATATCGTAGTCTTCATAATAATAACGGTTCCAAAAAAAGAACACTGCCATAACCATTTTACCAGGCGCTTCTCTAATGTGCTGAAAGAAAACTTAAGAGGTCGTAAATTGGTAGACTTAAATATCAAGTTGACTTTAGATTTGTATACATTTAATATACCTTTTTATGGTGTCATTAATAAATTTTTAATTATCATGGTCGGCCCCGTGGTAAGTATGCTCTTCAGTGGGCCCACATTGATTTAAATTTTACCACGAAACTATACATACATTTTATTCATGTGTGAATTCACGGATGGCGTAGTCACGGTACAATTATAATACAGTACTTTAACTTTATACAAACGGACGAAACGCGAGCTATACCTACGCGCCTCGATCTCGGGGTGAGTCAGTTAATATGACGAGTAGGAAATATTGTGCTGTTTTTGGTTGTATGAATTCGTCAATAACGCATCCAGACATAAGTTTTTTTAAATTACCTGGAAACTCTGAAAGGTAAGACTATAAAATAGTTTTACTTACATAGGTAGGTACATAATGTGTGTCTTTTTAATGGATAAGTATTTCCTTTTATCTCACGAAAACAAAAGGTGTTTGGCTTAATAAATAAAGCGAATAGAGTAACGGAAAGTTATTGAGACGATTGAAATAGGTAGTTATATGCGGTTCTGAATGAATCATGATACGGTAGGTACCTACCTACTTACGCTAGTGTTAAAACTTCGGTGCATGTGTGTTTTGTTACTTTGCATAATTCAAAGTAAAGACGTGGTATTTTATTATTAATAATATTTGTTTATTATCTGTGTGTATGAATAATACTAGATTTTTTTTTTACCGTCTGTGTGTCATTAGTTTTCGAAATTTACAGTGTTTCTGCTGCTACTATAACAACATATATCACTAAAAACTGTTTTTTTTTCTCGGTATTAACAACAACAGCTAGACTCAAATATAATATATAGATGTTTGAGGGTTGTGATTTTAAAACATTCGTAGTCAGCTGTTCAGCTTTTTAATAATTAATTAATTGGTGACCAAAGAATTTTTATTTTGAGTTGTTGCGAGTTGTAGGTAGGTACCTAATTTATAGAGACGTTAATAAGCTGAGATAAAAAGTTACTTACTCGTCAGCTGTTTCTTGCATTCTAGTTGAATAGGTAGGTGTTGGAGTTTCTAAGGATTGGAGATTTGTAACGCGTAAGGAGAAAGCACATTTTTTTTTTATTCTATAGAAGGATTTTTAAGCTATTGCATAGCTATTATCGCGGACTCTGAGCGCGGCGCGGCGCGGTGACCGAATCAAGAAATTCTCAAAACCTAACGAAAAATACCTGACACCACGCAGATTTTTTCTTTTAAAAAAAAAATTGTTATGCAATAGCTTTACCGCGGCAGTCTCCGAGAGTGCCACATGTTATTTTTTTTCAGACGTCTTCAATGGTTGCAACTGATCCGGCGAGATGATTTGGAAAACAAACCCTAACTTTAGTTCCTACCAAGTTTGTGAAAAACATTTTAATTTGGAGGATGTATTACATTCATCAAATAGAAAACTTTTAAAAAAGAATGTCCTACCATTGTTGATGCTGCCAAGCTTAGCTAGTACTGATCCAGGAGTCTCTCTAAAAGAAGATAAACAAACCCAAACTGCTCCGTTGGTAGGAAATGAAAATAGTACACAGACTGAAAATGCAACAAGTGAAATCTTTGCTCAAACCTCAACGAGTCTCTCTAGCAACACTCCAAGAAAAAGAAAATTGAAACTTGAACTCTTCCAATGCAGAAAGAAAATAAAATAATTAAATCTACCAATCAAAAAACAACACGCATTTTTATTGAACACTTCCTATTCAATATACAAAGTATTTAATTTATTTATATAAAAAGGATATTTACAATCACAAATCTAAATAGAAACAGAAAGTAGGCAAATATAATTAAAATGCTGGAGACGGAGAGGCCTAACGCATGTTTACGTACCGTGCGGCTGTAGGCAATTATTTCTATCATGCGGCCGAGTTACACTACTGTATTATAATTGTACCGTGGCGTAGTGGTTTAAGCGGTCGCCATGCCGCTTCCAACTACGCTGTGTTGTGGGTTTGATCCCCACATAGGCGACACTGTGTGATCCACAAATTGTTGTTCTGAGTCTGGGTGTTGTGTCCGTTTCATGTATGTTTATAAAGTCCCCCGAGCCACAGGATATATTCCTAGAGCAGGAGTGGTTACAAAACAAAAAAAAAAATTATATACATTTTTTTCTTTCTGAATTTTACAAAGCTTAAGGTGAGGCCGCCCCGGAGCAGCACACGCAATATCAATACATAGTAAATACATATGAAATTTCAAGTTTACCATTATTTAAACCTAGAAAATAGCTTTGACCATTTGAGAACCTAGTAAGTGGATGGACTTGCTAGGTTTTGAAATGGTCAGTCTGCCTTACTAGGAAGTTGAAGAACTACCTACCTATTTAAATTACCTCCTGACCCGCAATAAAGTTCCAATAAACATATGCATGAACACAGCACTGCGAAAGAACTTTTTAAAAGAAAAGCAACAATATGGATGCTTTCGTTGGTGTTCTAATTGGAATGTGTTAAAGGTTTAATGAAACTCACAGCATCGTAACATTAAAGTGTACGTCGTGAATTTGAAGACCATAGTCAAATATAGCTAAAGCGTCATTTAATATACGTTTTTATACAGAATTTGTATTTGTAAAAACCTTGAATAACATAACAACTTACATAGTACCATCACAATAAAATGTGGTATAACATCCCTTCTGAACAAATTGTCAGAATAGCACTATATAATTAGTAATTACATAGTGCGATTCTAGTAATTATTATAGGAACTGAGAACAGGTATGATGTTTTTCAAATGCACAAGTAGGACCTTCTGACCAGGCCAGGTGATCATGCCTAGTGATTAGTTCTACATTGGTCCTTTCTTAACAATTTGCTTTTAAGTAGAGGGTATTTAACACTGTAGCTGTAACAGCTTAACTTAATAGGGTCATTGACATATTCTAATTGATCATTTTAATCAGTAAAGCTATTATCATATTTCAACTTCTTGGATGAGGAATTTTATTACATATAAGCTTCCTAGGTTTAGTTACAAAGTAAATAAAAGCTTTTATTAATTTTCCTATCTCTAAAACATCAAATCAATTCCGTATGTACATCAATCTTAATTTCTAGAGAAGCAAATAATACTTCTTTTTGAAAAAAAGGCACAAGATGTGTTTGTTGTTCACTTTTTAAGTACTTTATATACTGATTATAAATAGTACTGCCTGAAATATATGGTTTCAATACACCCAGTATTTCTATCAAGCAAACACTGTGCAACTGCTTTATATGACATTTATGCAATAATTCATAAAAATACAAGCAACTAATTGCTGTCTTTTCAGTAGTACAGTTGTATGTAAACATGGGTATTTTTTAAATATACTAAGGCTGTTAAAAACGACACTTGCAGCTGCACATTCTTTTTTGTTTTTCTCAAAATTATATTCAGTAAAAGTGCAATATAACAAGTAGATATATTACAAAATATATTTCTTTGGCAGTAATTTATTCAACCCTTCTTATTTATTTAGCCATAATAAATATATTCAGATCACAATTAGTTAAGTTTATCTGGCAACATTATTAATATAAATGCATCAGTCTTTATATCAACAACTATCAATCTCGTGATGAGTAATGCAACAATGTAGAAGTGGAGTTGAATTAAATTTTTAATAGAGATCTTTATTTTATCTTTTGATTACCATTTTAGGTACAGGGTTCTACATTCGTTCGTAACAAAACCAAATGCCACTATAATAAATAAATGAATAACTTTCTCCCTAGGTTATTACACTGGGTGTAGCATTCTAAAGGTTTGATCTTTTCAAAATTATCATAGGAGGAAATAATTTGCTTAAATTACACCTTAAGAACTATGCAGAAAGTGTCTCTATCACACTAGATTAACAAGGTTAAAAGGACCACTACATGTGACTGCCAAAAACCTACAGTAAAATAATACTAGAATAGACATCACATACTCATTTGTGACAATAATGGAAAAATACTTGTAGAATTTCAATCATGAACGAGATTCATCATATATTCTTTCTAAATTCTCTAGTCTTCAATTAATTTATATGTAAAAGCAATATTGAATTGACAGATTAGTGCTTCTTGTTCTAGAGTATTTTCATTCACATAGTAAATTCATTGTTTTTAATAAATATAAAGATAAAAAGTAATAACACTATTTTGTTATGGAAACAAAAAGAACATAGGCGATTATTATTGTTCCAAATGAGAAATAATGTTTACATATTCAAACAGATCTAAAATCATCTCCTGTCTGTCACAGAGATCGCCTCACAATAACTGGCAGTCAACACAACATATTTTACTTAAAGTAGACATTAAATTACAGTTACCCTTTACATTGAGATATATATAATATAACAATAAGGCTAACAAACCAATAGTTTAGGCACATCCAAGACTATATTAAGTGACTATGTAACTACAAATATAAGTACAAAAGGAAGAATTAAGTTTTTCTTATCAGCTAAGTAGATAATCAAGTTCTCATTAGTATGATTTTTAAATTTCATTTACTATTGTCTATGTTAGAACTAGTTGTCTGATTGCTAGTTTCTTGTTTGGCACTTTCATCATTTTTATTTTCCATTTGCAACTTCTCATCGTCTATAAGGTACATAGCTTCATCGTAGGTAGGCGGTGGGGGTTCAGAACTGGATGGTTGTGGTTTGCTTGTGGCACCATTTGATATTAAGGCATCGTACGAAGGAGGTAATGTGGCACTAGATGCAGTACGAGGTACCTGACCACCGTAAGCTTGCTCTGCTTGGACTACTGCCATATCCTAGAAAAAAATAATTAAAAATACAGTATTTCATACAGTACTTGTATATAAAGACAATAACCATATTGAAGAGGAAGTATTGTTCTAGATTTAATCCAACCAAAATATCAAGGCCCAAGAAATATAAATCATTTAAAAAGTTATAAAGTAATAAAACAAACAAATTGAGTCCACCTTCAATGTTTTATAGTTCACATGATCATAATAAGTGTTTTATACTTTTAAGTATTGATTTCATTATTCATTGTTACATTTTAAAATCAATAAAGGTCTATGCTACTATGGGGGATGCAGGCAGATTAGTATTCAGAATTGTACAATATAACTGGCATAGGAGGGATCTATCAAATGATGCAAAAACATTGACTTATACTACTTAGTAAATTAACATTACGATTACCACTAACATATTGAATCAGAATCAAATGTACATACCCTGATTATCGCTCTCTGATGCAGAAGCATTTGAATTACACTCTTTCTTCGTAAATACAACATACTTTTCACAGCAACCATCATTCCAGAACATATAAAAATCGGTCCTACTAGCCACATGTGTCCTAAATTGCTCAAAATGTACCCATCGGCATCTCCTAATGCTAAAACTGTAATCACAGTGCCTACGGAAAATAAAACCATCGACAGAACAAAGTAGGAATAACTGGTGCAGTCACATCTGCCAAATCGCTGGTCTTCGTCAAAATCATAATCTCGACGACGAAGTCGATGTAAACGTTGTCTAATAAAGGGGCTATCGAACACGGTAGCCATTTTTATAATTACTTTTGAACACTGTTCACATCCAACACATATTCTGCTTTGACGTTGTCTGTACAAAATTGTAATGCATGGAATTAAAAACTTTCTTAAAATATAAAATACATAAAAAAAATACTATGCAAACATATGAAAAACAAGTCCGCATTAGCAAACAATCTCCGCTCATAGACTACACTATTTATGCATAGACATTTCATGCTAGGGATGAGCATCCCTAGTATGAAATGATCATGAAATTATCTGAATCGATCTTTCAGGAGAACGATTCAAATCATTACGATCAAATGTTTTTTTAAGTCGATTCAACGAGATGTGATCTTCGCCAAGATCGAATTGTATGCCTCTACAACAAAGTTATGTTTAAAGCGCGGGCCATAACATATTCGAATGTCCCTGGTGTCATGATATGTGGCACCCCTTTAACGTGGGTGACTAAATTTAAGTACTTGGGTCATTAGGTCACTGATGATCTTAAGGATAATTTAGATATAGAGAGGGAGCGCAGGTTGCTGGCTGTTCGATGTAACATGCTGGTTCGAAGATTTTCACGCTGTACAAATCAAGTAAAGGTTACACTTTTTTATAGCATTCCGCCAGTCCTTTTACACGTGCAGTCTTTGGACCAGTTTTACGCAGAGGACATACAGCGACCTGCGCGTCCAATATAATAACGCGTTCAGGATGCTGTTGGGGCTGTCGTGGCGTTGTAGTGCGTCCGGTATGTTTGCGGAGGCGCACACAGACGACTTTTACGCAATTTTAAGAAAGAGGACCGCATCCATGGCCGGCCGGTTGCGCACCGCTACTAACAGCGTCCTGAAGGTGTTTATGGATCTGTGGGACTCCTCTCTGTTGCGCCACTGGGCAAAGATCCACACCGGTCACCAAAATAATTGATTGTGTTTACTAACTTTAGTTCTTAAGTTTCTTTGTTTGTACTAACTCTATGGACTATGTCTGAATTAAACGATTTGAATTTGAGTTTGAAAGTAATATTACTTATCTACCTACACATTGAATGAGATTAGTTTCGAGTTACGTCAATCAAATATCAAAAGCGGTGATGTGTGAAATATAAAGGTAGGTGATACTATACTAATTTATTTGTTTATGTTATTGTTTAGTATGTTAACATTATTACCGTTCACTGAATTGTTAGTCTTCTTCCTTTGTATTATTGTGATACGAAGCATGTGAGCGTGCAATTAGTTTAAAATATTTCATAATGTGACTTCTCCAATAAAATCAAACATCACAACAGTAATGAAATTGCTCTCATAAAGCAATTATTAATGTTTTTTTCCCTATCGAAAACGTTATTAAAGCGATCTCGGGTCAAGATTATATTACAAGTAGTATTACCTATCATACCAATTATATTTTGTATGACGATAGAATCGATTGATATTCGATTCTGCTGGTGACTATGTTTTTCTTAATTTTAACTACATTATCTTGATTATACCGAGGTAGGGATATGTCGGAGTACCTTTAACCTGTGTAAATATTTTTTATATGTGTTATATACTGAAATTGATACACTTAGCGGATTTGGTTCTAGTTGGTCCGTCCGACCGAACGTAGGTATTACCTAACTTATAAAAACTCCTTTGATAAGTTAAAAACTCTGTGTTGATAAATCAACACTTTTTTCATTGTTTTCACAAAATTTGATTCGGTTTAAAACCAAATCAAATCAAATCAAAAGTTCAATCAAAAGAAAAAATCAAAGTTTATTTGCTATGAATGTAGGTACATCAAATTACAGATGGAATAGTTTTCATTGAACCGTGTACATTCTGCCTTATAATTAAGCATGCAAAAATCTATAAAATTAGGGTCGATACAAATTAAATTAAATCTGGAATGGATAAGTTCAAAGAAAAAAGAAAAAAATCGAACAATTAATATTTTAGATGTCAATGGTCCGGTCCACAAACTAATCATCAATATAGTGTATGTCAATACTTCAGAATTACCAAATTACAAGTCATAGGAATTATAAATTATGATTACAAATTTGTATCTATTAAAAAATCATTGATTGTGTAGTAAAATTTGTCCATAAGCATTTTAATTTATTTTTGAAATTTCCCATTACATCATTTTTTAAGTCATCAGGCAATTTGTTATATATAATGGGACCCATGCAGATAACACTTTTCCTTAGTAACGCCGTTTTATAGGAACCAACACGTAGAAGGTTTCTGTATTGGTTTCTTACAGGTCCTTTTCTAGTTTCTGCCACAGGAGTGAAAAGGTGTTTATTGTTCAATTAATTTGTTTATACCCTCATAAAAAAATGTTTTCTCTTTGTCTTCAAAATACGCCGAAACTGCCTCTTTAACTTCATCATCGTTGGTAAATTTTTTTACCCCGCAGCTCTTTTTTTTATTTTTGGAAACAGGTAATAATCGCTGAGGGCCAGGTCTGGGCTGTAGGATGAGTGATTCAACTCTTGTGGACGGGCGCGTTGTCGTGCAAAGCAACACATCTTTTGTCAATTTCCCCCGTCTTTTCTCTTTAATGGCTTCTTTGAGTCGCTCTAATATTGAAGCGTAGTATTCTCCGGTTATAGAAACACCTTTATCTTTATAATCGATCAATAATATTCCTTCTGAGTCCCAAAAGACCGTTGCCATGAGATGCCCAGCTGACTGTGACACCTTAAACTTCTTGGGAGGTGCTGTGCCCTTTTTATGGCACTGCATGGAGTCTTGTTTCGACTCAGGTTCATAATGATGAAATACAGCATCCTTGTCTTCATTACAAAGGTCTAAAAATGCACGTGAACACTCTACGCGCTGTTGTTTTTGTGTCGGCGTGAGCATTCTCGGCACCCATCTTGCACTGACCTTTGTCATGCCAAAATGATCGTGCAGAATTCTAAAAATGGTTGTATCAGATACTCCAACCATTTCTGCGAGTTGTTTCTTCTTTAGTCGAGCATCGTCGAGTACAATTTTTTCGCCTTTTTGCATAAGTTCTAGCGTGATCACCTCGATGCTCCTGCCCGGCTTCGGGTCGTCTTCAAGGGATTCCCTTCCTTGTTTAAATAAACTGTGCCATTTGTACACCATGGTTTTTCCTGAACAAGAGTCGCCGTAAACCAATGAGATCTCATTCATTATGGTCGCAACTGATTTTCCTTGCTTGGTAAGGAAGTTTATAACGGCACGATATTCGATTTTTTCCATGTTTCACTTTTCACTCCCGATTATGTTGCTTGGTTGACGATAACTCAAAGACTAATTGTCTAATAACAATGAAACCTGGTATTTATACTAATTATGAGTCACTGAACACGTGGCGATTCTAATGAGCCTAATCACCCCCCTCCAACCCTCTCATTCCGCGAACTTAAAAACGCACCCTCGTATATAAGGATGGAAAGGTTAGTATTGTAAAGGACTTAAACATTGGTTTACAGCTGTCTGTGGTCTTTGAATTGCACATCGCTCTGATATAGCGTTTTTGAGCTTTAAATACCTGCTCTCTTGAACTACAATTGCCCCAGAATATTATTCCAAATCTTAGAACTGATGCAACCAGACCGTGGTAGGCTAGTACAGTAGTTTGAATGTCAACTTTTTTGGACAAGTTCGAAAGGACATATGCGGATGTATTAAGTCGCTTACCAATTTAGTTGGCTGTCGATATATATGCCTAAGAATTTAGCAATATGTATTTGATGGATGTTTTGGTTATTGTATTTTACAGTAATATTTTTTAAAGATGTGCGTTGGTGGAAGTTAATTAAGTTAGTCTTTTGTTAGTTAATTTTCAAATTATTTTGTCAAGCCAATCAATTATGTCTTTAAGAGTATCATTTATATCCCTTTCATACCCATCCAACATTTTACTATTGCAGTGCTATCATCTGCAAATAGGACCATAGGGTTCTCGATATGTCGTGGTAGATCGTTGATATAAATCAGAAAGAGAAGCGGTCCAAGAACACTGCCCTGAGGTACACCATATTGTATAATTCTGCTTTCTGATAGGTATTTTCTTTCGGTCTTAGTCTTTAGACATATTCTACTTATTTCCGTGTGTTGTTTACGACTTTTGGTATGATTTTAGGAGGCTGAGCACATTTTCTCTTATCCCATAGACGCTAAGTTTGTTTAATAGTATCTCGTGATTGACACAATCAAATGCTTTCGTCATATCTGTTAAAATTGCACAAATAGGTATTCTTTTGCCTACGTTTTCCATAACCGTATTTAAAAAATCATAAATTGCTGTATTTATACTTTTGTTCTTTCTAAAACCTTTTTGTTCTTTGCACAAAATGTCATGTTTGGATAGGAACTTATTAATTGATTCATAAATTACTTTTTCTACTACTTTAGAAAATACAGGTATTAAGGCTATTGGTCTGTAATTAGATAATTATATCCTCCTTATTTTTATTTTTTTGTGGAGCGGTTTAACTACAACTGTCTTTAGGCTATTGGGATATACACCGGTGGTAATGCTTATATTTACAATGTGGGTAAGATATACTGCTATATTATTTGCCACAAATTTTACAACTTTTGTAGCTATACCATCATACTCAACACTACTTTTGTTTTTTAAAGACATTATTGCTCTAATAATATCTTGAGGTAATACTGGAGCCAAAAACATTAAGGTTGGGTTTTTTATTACGTTACTACTTTCATGTAATAGTACAGGTGAAATCAGAGTCTAGTCAATAAAGTAGTTATTGAAAATGTTAGCAATTTCTTGAGGATCTGCAATAACTGTATCATGCAATCTAATTTGGCAGATGGGGTCATAATTATGTGTTTTATTGTTTATGACTTGCCAAGATGCTTTCGACTTATTGTTTGAAATTCTAATAAAGTGGTTATTCTGTGCCTTTTGAGTCCATTTAACAATTTTACGAAATCTTTTAGAGTACTCTTTAAATTTATTTTTATTTTCACTACTTTTCTTAAGTCTGTAGTGCCTTAAAGGTTACGTTGCATTTGACTGCACACACGTATACCCCGTGATACCCATTTGATTTTTTTGCTTGTTTTGATGGTGACTGATTTGTAAGGAAAACAGAGATTATATAACAACTGAAAGTGTTCCAAAAAAATATCATATGCCTCGTTTGCGTTTTGCGTATTATATATTTCTGAGAACGTCAGACAACTTAAATAGATATTAAATTTAATTAGGTTTTCCAATGACAAATCACGTATCCTTATAGGCCGAGAGTTTAATCTATAAGTTTTATTGACTTTCATTCGTAGTATTTGCGCCGTATGATCAGACAGAGCAAAGTCTATTATATACCTCACATTGACATTTTGAACGAGAGTTGTTTGCAAAATTATCTATACATCTGTTACTGCATAGCCTAGTTGGTTGAGTCAGTTCCAGCCAAAGATTATAGCCCAATAGAAAATATTCGAAATCTAATATCATTCTGTTCCTTGTTAACCAAACTCACACTCTCGCATTCTCGTTGACACCGTCAGCACCGGACGGACCGGACGGCATTGTGTTAATGATGTCTTCTAATCAAATGTGTGTAATATAAAATAATAAATAAGTATGGGTAGGTATACCTACATACTTAAGTTTTCTTATAGTAGGTAATGTAGGTAGGCACTTTCTATTGATTTATTGTAAACTAATTAAAACGAAAGATGACGTCAGGTGACCAAAAATTGCTCACAATGAAGTGTAAAATACAGTTCTTTTATTTTGTAGGCGAGTTTTCTACCGTTTAAAACTATTTTTTAAGGGTCATCTATAGACGACGACAACCACTTCAATTTGCTAGTATTTTTCATTTTTCTTTCCCAGAGAACTGAGCAAACTCATTGTTTTCAAAACCTAAAATACAATCTTTAAAAATCTTGTTGTCATAGTTGTCAATGTCAAAATTGACATTGTTTTCATGATTATGTTCATGTTTTTGTGACTACATATTATTCTCGTTTAACATTGTTGTCTCCTGCGATATGGCTCTAGATATATTATTTATTGCGATATTTTTATTAGAAGCGGGTAACTATATATGTGAAATTTCCTTATGAACATCACCTACGTTGCGATTTATTCGCATTGTTTTATTTTTGTTTCAGTATGTGCGTCGTCAAATATAGTTATACTTACGAATAGTGGACCTGCAGTGCGTGGCTCCAATGTGACATTCACGGCTACTATTTTAAGAGGCTACACAGGGGAAGAGCTGCAATTTATATTTAATGATGATGCAGCACCGGAACATTACCATACCGTGAGCCATTGCATTAAACATATTTTAATGAAGTATATGTAAAGATGAATTTCATAAGTGTCCTCGTTATGGTATAAAACTAATATGCGTGCCTAGGATGTACTCATTATCATAGTTATCATGCTTCCCAATTATTGTATATATAAAATTAGTTAAAAATGCAGTTTAAGTTACTTGGTATAAGAGTGTGATTGGACCTCTAAGCTCAAAATTTTCTTTTTATTTTAATTGTAATATGCCTTGGATCTCAAATAAAGTATAAGTATATAATAAATTGAAACTACACATTTTTTAATTGTAGGTAGCCTCTTAAATAGGAAAGCAATGGTATGGAAGTCATATAACTAGGTGCCAGCATAATAATAAAGATAACAAATTGTCTGCAGCAATAAAGAAAGACAAAAATTCATATGAGTTTCATACAATTCTTTTGAAATTAACAAATTCCACAATAATATGTTCCTCAAAAGTAAAATTACTAAAATAATGAAAAACAAAGAATATCATGTTGCATATAGCTAATAATGTTACATGCGAGTTTTACTCTATAACCTCCTGTTTACAAATAGTTAAGCCTTGCCATGAAATCAGGTAAAGCAACTGTTGGCCACACTTGAAAATCATCAGACTGTTTTACAAAATTTAATTAACTGTAATTCAGTATCATTTTGTTTGCACTATTATGATATTCTGATCCAAAGTAAGTAAACTAAAATTATGTTATAACAATTTAAAAATATATTGAAGACTAAACAAGATTAAATAAAATAAAATTGATTAAAAAAACAAGAAAACATATACTTAGAAGATTTAAGATGAGGAACATTAACACCTATTCCATTTCTTTTAAATTCTTTTTTAAGTGTAAATAGCCTGTGAATTGAGAAAAAGTTTATTCCAAAGGTTTTTTAACTTCTATATATTACATTATTTATTTCGGTTGTTGTTTGCATGCGGCAGACATTCTGAGAACTCTGTGCCTTATCAGCAGGCTCTTTACTATTGAAATCTTTTCAGATCCTCAGCACTGAGAGAAGTGTGAATTATACTGCTGAATATAGCAAGGACATGTATGAAGCAGGCCAGTACAAAGGTCATGTGGAAGTTCAGAGAAAAATATTTTTTGACATGTGGCTAAACTTTGGACGAAATGATACTGCATTTACTTTGACAGGTATTTATGCATAGGACTCCTTTCTACTAAGTTCTAATATGTAAAACTATAACTTACTTTTGCAAATGGTTTGTACATATTCAGTTACTGTAAACATTTTTTTTATGTGTAAATTTTGTAATGCATTTGTGCTGTCGCTTAACAGTTCTACTTTCGGAAATTATGTAATTAGTAGACTTGCAACAAATATTCGGTTACTATTCGGTATTCGGCCTATTCGGCTGCTTTTATTATATTCGGCCGAATACCGAATATCTAGATATTATTCGGCCGAATACCGAATACTTAAATAATATATTTTGTCATTGAGAAATAATTGGTAAAATGAAAAATTAAAATCGATTGATTACGTATATATTAATATTTTCATTTCTGTTATAATCATTTAAGTAGTCATTGGTGCATAACACAGGTACATAATTTAATTCACGTCTGTACAAGTTTTTGGCGCTAAAATCCAGCCGAATACTTTTGCCTAATATTCGGCAATTCGGTCAGGGGCCTCGCCGAATATTCGGTATTCGGTATAGTGCCGAATATACTATTCGTTGCAAGTCTAGTAATTAGTTTAATTTGCTTGTACTGTTGAATTTAATTAAAATTTTAAGAATGTCAAAATGTCATAATATTGTAGAAAGCAGGAAGTAGTTCTTTGTGGCTTCCAGGGTATAACAGGCTCCATTTCAATAGACACAATTCTATTAAGTGGAATAGATTCTGAAGTGAAGTGAAGAAAAGAAAACAAGAAGTAAAGTAAACCTGGTATCACAACTGTTCTTTAATGTCAAAAAAAATATTTTATATATACATAGAATCTCGGCTTTCAGATCCAGTATTAATACCGGCCTGCACCCTTGATTTGATAGTATATTAGGTATTACTAGGCATGCCTTTTCAGTTCTGTCGTTTCCATATTTTCCAGCAATTTTGAATTTGGAACTGTTCTATATTCGAATGTGTTTAAATTTTGAATCTCAAAACAGTTGAAAGTATTAGGATTAATGCTATTGTTTAGTCACAGCGTCGATTGGAATCTGTCAGGTTATGTACGAAAATTAATCTTTTCTAAGGAAAATGTTCGTGCAATAATTTTCTACAACTTTAGAAGAGGCCTCACACGGCTTCAGTGTTTTGAAGAGCTAACATCTGTGTTCAGTGATGAAGCCCCATGTCTGCGGACTGTCGAACGCTGGTATTTAGAATTCCAGCATAGACATACTAGTGTTAGTGACAAATCTCGCGAAGGACGCCCAAAATCCGCCTTCACTGAAGATAACATCATTGGTGTGAGACAACTAATTCTCGAAGATCGTCATGTGACGTAACGAGAGATAGAGGCTCTATTAGGCATCTCAGGGACAACCATTCAGAAGAGCTTGCATGAAGCGCTTGGTGTGAGAAAGCTTGTTTGCCGTTGGATACCGCATCTACTTTCCGACGATTTACAAGGCGGCCCGCGTCAGATGGTGTAAGAAAACTCTGCAAAGGTTCAACCGAGAGAGTCAAATCACGTCTACGACATTATCAGTGGTGACGAATCTTAGATTTTTGCCTAAGATCCTGATTCCAAACAACAATCTACAATCTGGGTCTTTCAAGACGAGCCAAAGCCGGCTAAAGTTGTTCGTTCTCGAAGCACTTCAAAGAAGATGGTGGCCACGTTCGTTGGAAAAACCGGCCATGTTGCGACTATTGCACTTGAAGATCGTAGAACGGTTAATGCAGAGTGGTATACCACAGTTTGTTTACCACAAGTCATCGCCGAACTTCGAAAATCTAACTCAAAGCGACGCATCATCCTGCACCACGACAACGCAAGCTCACACAGTGCTCGTCAAACGATTGAGTATTTGAAGCAGGAAAAAGTAGAAATTCTTGACCATCCTCCATACAATCCTGACCTAAGCCCTAACGATTTCTTTTCATTTCCTAAAATTAAGAAAAGTCTTTGTGGTCAAAGGTTCCAGTCCGTTGAAGAAGCAGTCGACGCTTTCAAGTCAGCCATTTTGAACACCCTTACTTTAGAGTGGAATAAATGTCATAATAACTGGTTTGAGCGAATGGAAAAGTAAGTAAAGTATTAAGCTACGTGGTGAATACTTTGAAAAACAATAAAAAGTACTATAAGGTTCTAGTTGTGTTTTTTTTCTTCAAACGACATACATAAAAAGCATGCCTCGTATAGGCCTTAATATCATAGTTTAGTTTAGACTTAGCATAGTTCCAAATTGCGTTATTTTTCCTGTTTTTTTTTGTTTTTGTTGACGGATTGGAAAATCCCTTCGGCTTCTTGGGGATATAGGAGCCAGGAGTATGTGGTGATTCCACTAAAAACCACTCCGACGGCCAGCCTTAGGAGAATGCTCTGCTCTGGGGAGAATCCGGGCCATGTGATTTCAGGTCCCCCCCAGATCGACGCCGCGCCATCTCAGGGAAAGTCAGTGGCTTCTCCCTGCCTCTCAGCCTATCCAGATGTTGGGGCCCGATCACATTTTCAGTGCGATCAGGCTGCCATCCTATTCCCTACCGCAGCAATTAATCTGCATCCAGAGGTCCCCAAGCTTCGAGGTTAGGCAAAACGGCACCGACAGCACGTTGGCGCGTGTTCCGCGGCTGTTCCAACAGCGCGCCACTGCGCCAGTGCCTGTCGGTGAGCGTTTCGCCGCATTTCGAGCTCGTCCTGGTCGTTCCCGCTCTCACCCCGGCGGATCGCGCGAGTCTGGTCGTAGACCCTCGCGTCCATATCCGCCAGGATATCAAAAGGCGGGAAACGTGCCAGGACTGTCGTCGCCTCCGACGATATGGTGCGGTATCCGAGTACGATCTGAATGGCCGATACCCGCTGCGCTTGATTGAGCTTAGCTCGGCAGCGGGAGCAGGCCGATAAGCGCTTTGCCCACATCGGCGCTCCGTAGAGGGCAATGGATCGCATCACCGCACAGTAGAGGCGGCGAACTTCCTCCCGCAGACCAGCCATAAAAGGCCAAATACGATCTATAAAAGATTATTTATACCGCGGCGTCCGTTGTGGATATTTCGGCACTTACGAATACCTAGACAAAATAGATTATGGGACTAGTCCAGAAGAGTCATAATGTGCTATATCCTGAATATGTATATGTATATATATCATCATCGAAAGTGAACTAATATCTTTGTTTCCTTTCGTGGCTTTATATTTCATAAGCTGCCATTCCGAACTCATATTTTTTATTTATTTATCTTTCATCTGGTAAAGTAAATTTTTATGTATATTTTTAACTATACCATAATGTAGGTACTATGTAATAAACTTGCAAGAAATATTTGACATGATCTGACACATTGAATATTTTTAAACTACCTGGATACTATGAATAATTACAAAATATTAATCATTTGGTTCACTACATTATAATGTTCAATACACATAGTGAATATATCCTTCTTATATTCAATGTTATCGGTGTTTTTACAGCTGTTTTAAAAGATTAGTAACGTTATACATTAGTATGATTATGAGTCATTACCATTTACCTATGATTTGCTTCACGTATCATGGTAACATACCGTATATATTTGTCATGTAGCCTATTTATGTTTTATCTGTTTTGCGGCTATAACCATATAAATAAATAAGATCTTGCCTTAGACAAGAAAACCCAATCAGAAAGAAAATCGTATTGTTAAGTCCAATCCTAAAACTCTTATAATAGGGATGTTGACAAAACGGCACTCCTTTTTTTTACAACAAAAATCGGTCGCCAGTGTGATCCGGTTAAAACTTTCGACAAATAAAAAATGTAGAAGGTCAACATACCTAATTGTAGGCAAATTTGTTTAAAATATAATAAATATATTCGTTAATGTTTAGTTGAAAAATACCAGTTCAAAACATTGCTGCCGTTCATTATTGCAGATAATAATAATAAAGAATAATGAAAATAATAATAATGTAGATAAGTTATGGATATTTTGTATGGCTGAATTAATTATTTTATTTTACAGATACATTAAACGGTAATTTGGTATTGATTCAAAACGAAACTGAGAGGCCTAATAGTTTTGTGGCCGTCGGCAAATCTGTAACCCATTTCGTCAGGATACCCGATAGCGAGCTGAAATTCTTAACGGCGAACTCATCATCTATAGTTACTCATTGGCTAATAGATTGTGTGCTAGTGGATACAACAACAGACTTCGCTTTGAACTATACATATGATGACGTTATGGGTACACATGACGTTGAGGCCATAGTTGTAGCTAACAACGAGCCTTTAACGACAACGACGACCACTACTACAACAACAACGACAACGACGACGACGACTACAACAACAACAACGACGCCTCCTACGACAACAAAAACAGCACCTACAACTACGTCAACAACAACAACACCTAAATCAACAACAACAAACACAACCGAAACGCCTAAATCACCATCAACAACTATAACAGCAAAACCAACAACTTCTAAAGAATTAATAACGAGTACGCCCACTACTCTGAGTAATTTAACGGACACCAGCACATCAGTGTCCCACAAGGTGGCGAAGAGAGCTATTTCTAACAGAACTGTTATGAAGCCGCAGAAGGATGGTGGAAGTTATACCTGCAGACACAACATACCCATAGGCAAGAACTACACTTACGGACGTTTTCAACAAAGTATTAAAGTACGAGGTAAGCAGATTTGTATCATCATTAACAGCCTTTCATAGTCCACTGCTGGACATAGGCCTCTCGTTAGAAAAGAGGTTTCGGCTTACCATAGGGTTTGTGTCAAGTTATCCTTCCCTTTGCAGTGCTGCAGTTTTATGTAGTTTGCTCCCTTAGTCGGCTCTTACTACACCCACGGGATAAATATTGGTGGCGACACAGTATTCTTAATCCGTCATCACACAGAATTCGTAAATTTTCTCAATAACAATCCTTCCTCTAGCTGTATGTAATGTTGTCTTTAATAGACATATCAATTTATCGTAAATATAAAACAGACACGACAAATGTTATCTATTTCCTGACATTCGTTTCTATTTAGAAATGTCTTTTGATAGCTCTGTGAATGTTTCATATGTATATTATAATGTATAAGTTTGATTGTAGTCACATGACTACACACACATATGTGGCTTTGTAGTACCACGCTCGAATGTGGATTATAGCCATTATAGTGATACAACACGTGGCTTATCAGTTAGGTTCGTAAATACATACATTGAAAAACATTTGATTAACTGCAAACATAGGTAACACAACTAACATATTTTTCTATAGTACTTACACCACATATATTTATAACGTAGTATAGCATGATATAAACTTGGTATATGTTTACTTAGCAATAGTATTTTCTCTCTCTCCTCTCATACTATCGTCTCTCATACTCCTATGCCTATAATTGCTGACGATGGTGCTAATGCTGTTGCGCACATCACTAAACAAAAATTTCTTTAAAATTTTCTTATTTTGGTTAAGCGATTCCCAAAATACTGTTCTGTTGTTAATTCGAACTAATTTGGAGGTTTTTGCGGAAATATATCGTTATGTAGTCTACGCCAAGCCATAATTTCACCACATTACGTATACAAGTCATAGGGGTTTCATTATCATATCCAAAATCTAGCAAGCCGCTTTAGGCCAATTACGTCACGTCAGTCAGTAGCTAAAAGGTCAGTCGGTGCCACACAAGCCATTCAGTGTAACACAGGCCATTTAGTAGGTAACACATAGGCCTCTTCATCATAATTATTAGGTTTATTATTAAAAAAGTGCAACAGACACAGGTAAATAATGAAACTACAATTTCAACATAATACAACAGATTTAACATTTTGTTACCAAATAAAAATTTCAATGACATTGCTGCAATTTTTAATTAATTACAATATGATTGCATTTCGAGGTGATGTTTTTTTAAATCGTGTTTTTACTATTAAAATTATCTTTGTTAGTAATTTAAAATTCTAGGAACGGAAATATGTTACTCACTACTTCAAAAAATACGATACATTATAAAATTTAACTTTACAATTTTATCCAATGACAGTTATAACCTGTTTTTATAAAAGGTCTTATATAACAGTTTTCTCATAACTCTTAAATGTATAGCATATATTAAAATAGTTTTTTTACTTTTTTTTAAAGATAACCCGTATTAGGAGTATATCCTGTGTCGCGGGGGACTTTACAAACATACATGAAACGGACACAAATAACACCCAGACTCAGAACAACAATTTGTGGATCACACAAAGTGTCGTCCCATGTGGGGATCGAACCCACAATACTCAACGTAGTTGTAAGCGGCGTGGCGACCGCTTAAACCACTACGCCACCCCTTCAGTCTTTGTACCGGGAGGTACAAAATTTATATGTGGGAGAATTTATAGTAGGGATACTACTCCCACATACAAACTTTATGTATTCCAAATTTAACATTAGTTCGTACGCGGAATTCGCTAAAAAATAATTCTCTTTACGTATTAGTATATAGTAATGTATACATATTTTGCATACTAGCGACCGGCCCAGGCTTCGCACAGGTGCAATGTATGACATCACATTACAAATCTTATGAATTCTCGTATTTTCTCTACTATAATATGCATTTACGTATTGCCAACCCTATTTTATAACAACCCCATTTAAACACTTATAGGGAGTTTTTAATACTTTTAACTCTTCGTTTTTATTACTTTTACCAAGTTTCGCAAAAATTTCCAACTCCCTTTTGTTTAGGGGTAAATTTTTTAATAATCCTTTCTTAGTGCACACCTACGTTAGCTAAAGAACATTTGTATAAAAATTAATGCTTTTAGACCCAGCAGTTTCAGCTGTGCGTTGACCGATCAGTCAGAGAATCACTCTGTCAGTTTCTTCTTTTATTATTGCATATGTACAAAACGATAACTTTGTCTTTGACAATAATACAGAAACTGAGTATTATACTATTAATAAACATTTTTGGATTTGAGAAATCAATACGACCTTCAGACCTAACTGGCACGGCTTGTCGAAAGATACACAACACAAAAACTGCGTACAAACAATCTTATTGCACTTGCATCCAACTTTTAGTTTAGATACTCATAAATATCTGTTATAGCGTCATCTGATAAAAGGCTTTGATAATATTTCTAAATGTAACCTGTAACTTGTTATCCATAATAATAGTTTTTAAAATGTACGTTGAATCGAATAAGGTCTACCCACTATTTAGACTAAAAAGTCTAGACGTAGTACTTGCAAGCGACGATAAGAAAAGGTTTTTTTTGTTCTATGGTAGTTCGACATACTTAGCATAGCACTGTATAACATTTTGTCATTTTAAACAGAATACAATTATAAATTATAAAGTTACATCGTCTAAATTATTTAAATTTATACTAGTGAAAGTAATTAAAACAACATCATCTATAATAAGTTTAAAAATAAAGCTATTTGTTTATATTTACATAACTATAAAAGTAAAATTAAAACAGAAATGCAAAATCTTGAGTTCTGCATCAGCAAACCTTGAACAGCCGTAGGAAGAGAATACATGAAAAACTTAAACGATTACATTTTATCCATATAAGATAAAAGTATGGAAATATGCCTATATTTCCATACTTGTATCTATCTAATGATTACTTACATACAAAAATCAATGTTTATTTGATTCTAGTCTAATATATAAAATTCTCGTGTCACGGTGTTAGAAGTTGAACTCCTCCGAAACGGCTCGACCGATTTTCGTGAAATTTTGTGTGCCTATCGGGTAGGTCTGAGAATCGGCTAAATTCTATTTTCCATACCCCTATTCTTTTTTTACAAAAGAATTTGAAATAATGTAAATGGCAAAATAACGTTTGCAGGATCAGCTAGTACTCTATAAATAAATTTATTATACTCGTTGACATTCAGTATCTGTCATAAAAAAGTATTGCTCCTAAGTTATGGCAAAATTACTTTTGGCCACGAAATGCCACGAGAAAAAACTAGTACTGGCAATAAAAATTTAAAGAGCCTTACATCGTCCTTTATCCACCATCTGACGGCCAACTGTAGCACCGCGTGCGCTCATTGATCATGTTAAAATTACCAATTATCGTTCCTTTTCACGCAATTACTCCCCACATAGAATAGAATAGAATTATTACACATATTGCACGAAAGAAAAAGAGAAAAGATGTTACACATCAAAAATAGATAAGAGTGCTCGGTTTTCCTAGTTAGTGTGAGTTAGGTATTACCGTGACTCAAAGTGCCAGTTAACGACAATTAGCTTGTCCCTATTGTTGTATCGTTAAGAGTGGGATCAAATTCTACTAGGCAGAACGTCAGCATGACTTTCCCTCTTCCTACCCGACGATACAGAAGTGAAAGCATGCATATATTTATGTGTAAAAAATAATATTTTATAATTTCAGAGCCGATATCGACGGTCAATATTTCGGGTATGGATTGGCTTCAACACGGTGATCTATTGAACATGGTAGTGAAGTACACAGGGTCACCGCCTTTCGATTATTGCATACAATACAAGCTCGGAGACTACAACATCACCGGCAACGAGACATGTGATGTGAAGAGTACCACCATATCTAATACATTTCGCCTAGTACATTACTTCTCCGACAGCGACCGACACACTGTCGTTGTGGTGTTAGAAAATGAAATTGGAAAAAAAGCTGCTAGAGCTACGATTAATATTTATAAAGGTAAGATTTCTTCGTAAATATATTCACTTGCGATATTCAATGTAGGTACGTAACTAATACCAAATCTCAAAAACGGTAAAAGTATTTTCAAAATCGGATTAGTAGTACCCTAGATTACACCGAAAATACTCACAAACTTTACCTCTTTATAATAATGGTATCTAATAATATCTATATTATATAAGTAATAGTATCTTTTTTAGTTTCGGAGATTTTCTAAAGTTCTATAATAACATATGTTAGTTATATAGGTATGAACAAATGAAAACATTTGTACAAAATTTAAAATCATCTTAGACAAACCCTATGATTGAAAACTATTGGTTAAAATCTGTTAACATAAAGCCATTAAGGTGTAGAATGTTATATTATTATTTGTGCATTAAAGTAAAAAAAACATATATATTTAAATTCAATCAATTGCTGCTACGGATAGAGTTGACCCTCACATATCTCAAGGCAGACCAGAGAGTGACCCGAACCAGGAACCCATCCAGATCTGGGCCCGTCTTAGCATTCTCTCCCTAAAACAGACCACTTGGAAAGCACACACTTGACAGTTCTAGAATATCCTGCAGCAAAATAAGACCTAACTAGCCAAGTCGAAACTTGCCAAAAAGTAATATACACATATTTCCACGAGCACTATCCAACCGCAACACACTATGCTCACAAAGGTAAGGAAAACAAGTTTAAAACTCAATTGAGAAAGAGAAAGAGGGACCTTCTCAAGCTAGCCTTTCAAAAAACTAATTTTGTCCTCATTCTTAAGAAAAGTGAAGTAATAGATCCCAGGTACACTAGAGCGATCGCCCTAAACAATAAAATTTCTAAAATATTTTTCTCCTGTCTTCAATTAAAAATAATACAGTTTATGTCAAACAATAATTACCACAGACCAAATCACCAGAAAGGGTTCATGCCCGGAATCTTTGGATGTCTGGAACATAACTCATTACTTGCAGAAAGTCCAAAGATGCTAGGAAAAATGAAAGGCAAATCAAAGTCTGTTGGATAGATTTAGAATACGCCTTCGGCTTATTACGACACGAGCTCATGTTATTGCCTGGAAATGGTGTAACTTTCCGCTACTAGCTTGTGAAATAATTGCATTATACTATAGTAAATCAAAATATAAACTGAATAAACTTGAGCGACTCCAAAACCTATGTATTGGATTCATATTTGGATTACGCAAATATGATCACATCTCAGAGTATCGTTTTAAACTCAAGTGGCTACCAATACGCTTTCGCCGGAATCTTCATATTCTTTCTCTTTTATACAGTGTTCTGTTTCATCCCCGCACACCCTCTTATCTCAAAGAACGTTTTCAGTTCTTACACAACACACATTGCAGGGACCTAAGGCCATCGGAGAATTTAAAACTAAATTCATTCATTCATAAATTCGCAACATTCCACCCAGTTTGCAGACAAATCTTTTACTGTGCAAGCAGTAAGACTTCTGAACAACTTGCCTTTGACAATCCGACAAGCTAAAACCTTGCCCGCTTTCAAAAAGCTACTGAAGGATTTTTATCTGACATTTTAAATACTGTTGGTTTCGTTATATATAGTATATATTTTGGACTGTATATATATATATGTTGTGTGTATGTCTATTAAATATGTATATATAAATATGTATATGTATATTTATAAATTTTGTTTATGTATGTGTGTATGTATGTATGTGTAATTGAACAGATGTTTATTTGTGTATGAATGCTTTTGTTTATATTTTACTACTTAACTACCCAACTTTTAAATAACTGATATCCGTTTCAAGGTTGTCTGGAAGAGATCGCCGCGAGCGATAAGACCGCCGATTGTTACGTCTATGTATTTATAATGTCTTAACTGTAAACAATAAATATATAAATAAATATGTAATCACAGCAAAAGAGGGACATACAAAACCCTTCGATCACAAAGTAGGGTTGTTCCAAGGTTGCTGCAGTATGCGTAGTATTTAATACGGTTAAAAATATATTATTAGACAATAGCGCAACAGAGGTGGGGCCACCGGAATCTGTAGTATATTTTCCAATGTCCTTAGACAATGGAAAATATACAGATTCCATCTTAACATTCGCAGACGACCTTGCGATTCTCAATTTAACCTGAAGCAGTGCCAAGAACTACTGCGTAGGGTGGATGAGTTCTGTACCTGGACGAAGGAAATGAGGACAAAACCTAGCAAATGCTTTGTCTGGGCCGGCGAGGTACCAGATATATCTCATACGACCCCTTGATTACTATTGCTGTGGGAAGTGTTTCAAAAATATCAGAAACCGTGCCATTTAAATTCCTTGAAAGAAAGATAGACTACAAAGGTCGTACTCCATCTATAAACGCAATAGTCGAATACTTCGTAAAATACATTGAGAACCAGCCAATTGACCAAACCAGTAGACCAACAGCCAATAAGTAACGTAAAAGAAGCTTGGATTTACGACAACTACTTACTTACATCACGACTCAACTGGGCTGTTTTTGGTATACGATATAAACCAGAACCGGTTAAGAACAATGGACGCGAAAGTCACTAAGACATTGAAGTCGTGGCTTGGGCTGGAACCATCTGCAGACCCGTCAACGTTGTACAGGGGCTCGAGTGAGTAGCTCGTAAAATTAAAAAGACCTTTAGAACTCTGCAACTCTTACAAACAGAGTAAGAGTTACCAAAATGCATGTCTTGTCAAAATCACAAGACGAAATCTTTAGATCCCTTACAAAACACAAATATTCATCAGAGCTCGAGACCCGGCTCCAATTCCACAAGAAATGTATGGTGGGTACGCAGTCCAGTAGAGTTGGATTGGGTAATGCTAGAAGACAAACTGACAAGTGATAACAAGATCTTTCATACAACAAGATGAATACGAGACCTACAAGGTGCACGCAATGAACCTAGAAATACAGAATGAACGGCTAACTGTGGGAGAATTTTGGTATCCCACCAGCTTTGAAATGGCCCACACTTTTATACAATTGGTCACCTGCCTTCAATTAAATCTACCCAATCAAAGCAACCTAGTAAAGTTGGGAAAAGCTACAGAAAAGGCTTATACGCAGTGCGGAAAAAGGGATATTATTATTATTATTTTTTTTTTGTTTAATAATATGAACCTATACATTTATTATATTCTAATCAATTTAATGATAATATTTCAGAAGATCAATAAATATTTTTTTATTAAAGGATTCTATATGATTCTTTTAAGCGAGATCATTTTGTAAGATTAGGCGGCGCAAAGAGAGACACATTTTATTTGTATGTAAAACACCTCTGTCACACATTTCGAATACTATGTCACAATGATTTTGTAAAAAGCAAAAAAAAAAAAAAACGGAATTTTAGTATTATTATAATCTCTGTATGGTCCAAAAAATCTTGTGGAAATAAAATTTGAGAAACTGCAATTTTGGACAAGAACCGATTTTTTTTCAAGAAGAGACACGTCATTGTCGGTAGAAAAGTAGAACGCCCCATATACCACCACTCACCAGTGACTGTCGATTATTAGTGGACACGTATGAAAATCATTACTGAATACCAGGGGATATCTGTGCCTTGGCGTCCAGACCAGACAGATTTCTTTATGCAATGTCAATTAAGCGTGAAGTACTTGTAGAACTCACGGTGCCGTGGGAAACGAACATCAAAGACCACGCTTTAAAAAGAAACAAGTACTTTGACTTAACCAACGAAAAAACTAAAAATGGTTATTTCGTTGCGTTGTATGCCGTGGAAGTAGGTGCGAGGGGTATACCAGTTATATCTCTTTATAACCTGCTGAAAGACCTTGGATTACCAAGAACTTTACTAAGCTCTTTTCTAGAACCATTGCTAGGCTCGTATCAAACATGGTTAGGTAGAGGGGGTAACAGAGCAGAGAGTGGAGGTGAGCGCTCATGCGTCGCAAGGAGTACTCCCTAAACCTACTCCTGGGTCGCAATTCCCAGGCACTGTCGAACAACAACATACCTTTTTTTATACTTGTATGTCAAACCTCCTTTCTAAGGAGAGGCCTATGTCCAGTAGTGGACTATAAAAGGCTGTTGATGATTGATTGATTGTATGTATACATAATATTAGATAGTAGCGGATGGAGTCGGACTGCTCAAGACCGTGGTAATTGGCGCTCCTTGGGAGAGCCTTTCGTTCAGCAGTGGATGTTGATAGGCTGATGAGGATGATGATAGTGTATTATTAGTATAATATTAAGAACGAATGTAAGATATTTATGATGTCAAAATAATCTGCAAAATCTTTTTTCTAATGTTTTCAGTGACCGTCCATCCACAACTATCTGTTATAGTGGTGCCAGTGTTTTTCTGCTCCATTGCTGTTATTTTGGTTGTATTCGGCATTGCCTACTATCAACATCGCTCCAGGTGTGTATCTCACTTTTTAATTACTACTGTGTAGAGGTTCTGTAATTTAATTCCGCTCACTGATTAGGTCCAGTAAAATAAGCATGTGCATAAATAATTTAAAAAGCTCAGTTTAATAAATAAACAAAACGTGTCAGTTGTTGGAGCTGACAGAGCTCGACAGACTTTTCTTGATGTGTCGAAGTTTGTAAAATATACATTACTACCAGTTACCACTGAGCCACCGAGGCAGTAGATAAAGTTCGAATCTTAGTTCAAAAAATGATAATATCTTTTATTTCATGTCTATAATTGTTTTCGATTTTCGTACTGTTCGTTTATAATAGTAAATTTATCGATTCCTTAGGGCTTGAAGGAGTTTTGGATCTTTACTTTTAATTGTTCTTAAAAATTACAGGCATACGGTTGAAGTAGCAGACTTTGACTTTGGTCAAGCGCATCTCGACTACAAGACGTTCACGGAGCGACTTCGCGATAGCTTCAGTAACGCGTTCAACTTCCGTAAACGGGACGATACAGAAGCTCTCACATCGAATACTAGATATGACTCTATGACGTAAATACATAAGCTATTTACGATTACTGTGTGATATGTTTGTCTTGATAAGGATTTGATATAATGATGTCGTCCAGTTCGTCGCTAATATAAATTTATTGAAGCGGTCGTAAATTTATGTTGTTTTTTTCACGATATCTGGCCGAAATCCAAAATATTTTTCTTATGCTCATAAAAATTGTGAATTGGCAAGCCATTGGCTCTTTACTTTTAGGGTTTAGTGTCTGGCTATTTTGAGTTCAGTTGTAGTGTCACTAATATTCCAAAAAAAAAAAAACGATAAAACAATTGGCTAGTCCATTCACTAACCCTTTGTACCCTAGGATCAAGTTCGTCACTACATACGTCGGTACATACGGGTATGTTATGGAAAAGTCGTCTAACATCTTCCTATACGACGGTTACAATACATACTGAATGATTTTCAAATAGATAAATAACTAAGAGCCAGATATACTCATTTAAATTAATTAACAGAATCGACAAATTGAACTGTGACTGTCAAGCTAATTAGTAATTATTTTATCCTAGCTTCTGTTGAGAAAAAATAAGGCCAGCAATGGCGTAGGTTTTTTTGATTTTTGACACCGAATTTGTTATGTCCGACTTGTTGGTTATCGGCGGCGACATAAATTTGCGACGGGTTGTAGACTACGTAAATGTAACAATTGCCGCTCGTTTAAAATCCTATTTACGCACGCTCAAAGTTTGCGCTGAGTTTTAAAAAATTAAGCCGAGTGACAATGATTGTAGTTATAGTGTTATTCTGATCCCCAACGAGAAGTTATTCAGTTAAAGTTTTCACAATGATCGTTGCATTAATTGCTTTGCTAACAGATCCATTGAAGTATTTTATTATCTATCTAATTAATCAACTCAACAACAAAAATAACGTAGAACATTTATACACACGTCATGAGTGTAAGTGCGCAATATAAGTTCATTAAACTGAGTTACTGATGACTTTTTAACCGAGGCAAGTGTAACCGAATTTGCCCTTTATTCTATTGAAGGTTAAGATTATTAATCAAAAACATATCTACTAAATAACTGTCGGTGATCAGATTATGTAAATTTTCTGTGTCAAATATTAAAGTATTAATAACTATCATAAGTCTACTATCATAAATTTATATTTATCGTCATTCATTCCAGTTTAATTTATTGTTTTGTTTAAAATATCTTATTGAATATAATTTTTTGTATATAGAAAGACACATATAATTGTGTTGAAGCGTAGCTGCGTTTGGACAATTCAAATATTATTTCTATTTTGGGTTACTAGTATTCGAGTCACGATTCAGTTACGATGCTATCCCAACTGGTTTACAAAATGAAGAATATTCGTTTGATCTGAAACGCCGTCGGGCTATCTCAATACACATAAATTAACTCAACATTAGTAGTCCATAAAATTATACATACTGCATTATAAGAATATGTAGATTTAAGTTATCACTATGCTTAATACGAAGTATCCTTTGCCTCAGAAACGTGTTTGATAAGTTGACAAACTTTCATTATAATTGTGGTAATACGTCGAAACTTTGGCCGATTATAGACGTGTAATTAAATATAAATGTGATCTATCACATCTATGTATCCGTCTTGTCTCTATTGTGTCATTTGAAAAATATTTTACCAAAAAGCATGTATTTATAAAAGTTATTTAACAGACTGACGTATGTAAAGAATATTATTTTTTTATTGTTAATATTTTCGTTTATGATTCTTTATTATCGTTACTCATACCTCTTGCACTATTATACGGATTGTTGATTATCGGCTTTACTTACATTATTCGTCACTTTATATCGAAGTATAAAAGAATATGATATTAGGCTGCTAAATGTTATTCGACATTATTTTTGTGGAGTGTTGAAGGACTGAGACGCTAACAATCCTGTCAGTGTCTCTTCTTCTTCTAATGTTTTAAATTAAAAAGATATTAAATTCTGGGTTAGTTGTTGCATTTTGAGCAGATAGTGCAATAGGTGTGAGTAATTTCAAAATTTTATGCTTATATTATTTGTGACACTAAATAATATTAGTGCTCCATTAAGGCTGACGCACACCGGGTGATCAGTCATCGTTTGTGATATATTAGGTTAATCAAATTAGTCTTTAATCGATCACGTATTTAAAATATATATTTGCGTCACAAGTATACAACTGATTGATATGATTATGGAGATCTTTCAATGTTAAATTTCAGTTGCCCCATTCGACATGCTAGTCAAATTTGGGAGAGAAGTTGTAAATGATTAAATATAATACTGAAAAAATCTTTTTCCAGTAATTACATTTATGAAACCTGTAAACTAGGTATAATTAAAAATAATTTGTCACATCTTTACCTCAGAAAAATCACAATACCAGTTCTAAATAATTATTTAATTCAGAAAATAAAGATATAAAAATATCATTCTTATATACTTATGACGCTAAATATTATACAGCTAATGTGTAGTTACAATAAAAAGTTATTTAAATATTCTGAGTTTCACTGTTTATTTCATATCCATCCGAACCATATGATAAAGGTCATAAGTTGATGGCGAACGTCATATAACTGAGATAAATAATAGAATGAGTTCATCTTTATTTATTAATACAATGACCTGTCTGTATTATTCGACTTACACATAACACTAACTGTATTTTTTGAGATGTTTAATTTCTGACTAAGAAATGAATTTTCTTTCCAAACATAAACATACTGTTTTTTTTAGAAAACTAATCAAATTTTTCCCCCAATCGTATAATTTTGAGAGGACTGCCAAAAATAACCTTTGAGACCTATTGTTTTAAATCTGAACATAAGTTATCTTCTTTAAGCCGTGTGCAGGATGCGTGAAAATATTATTATTAAAATAATCTAGACGTATTATAAGGTAACGCGTAGTAGCTAATACAGCCCAGTAGCCCATACAGCCTTTTTAATTTCAGAAACTCCACTGTCACACTCTTACCGACTAAAAACCACCCTGGTGTTCCTCTGCTTGCCAATGGCGAAGGGAAGCGAGTCACAATTGCATTCTTGCGTCACCCCCGACAGACTATTGATCTAAACATACCCTAGTAAACCTTTATTATCTCAAAGTCTATATTTCCAAGTGCTATGAATATTATGTTAGCCTAATTTTATTCTCTACGTTATTATCAGTCCAGTTAAACGTGACGGACATTAGGTACATGTACCTAACCTACGTCGCAAGAATGTACAATATTACGATGGTTGACATTCTTATCAAATTAGTGTGTATGTCGGTTTTCGCAGTAAAAAGTAGCCTATGTTACTCGCTGATAATGTAGGATACCATTGCGTCTCCCGAGTGCTTGTTTGTCTTATCTACCATTGATTGAATTTTACAGGACGAAGTTTTTTTTGCCCTATTGAAAAACAAAGCCATAGTTTCCAGAGTTTTCCCAAATACATGAGTTACCAATTAATTGATTTTTAGAATTTTCATCTACTGATGGTAGCTAGATATATCTTATTTTACAGTTTTAGTATGGAGATAGAACAAAAACGCACACATAAAATTATGAATGTGGAGATAGGACACTACCTCATTGGAGATAGCACAAAGTGACCGTTCCATTTGTGCGTGCTTATTTGTTCTGAGTGCCAAATATATTATACAGGTGACAAAGGTTATTATACAGGTGGTAGTTGACAAAGATAAAAAATCTTTAAATAAACACTACCGATTTGGAAAATTAATATTCTTTTTTGTTGTGTTCGTTAGTGTGAGAAAACGGTTTGTGTAAAGGGCAATTAAAAAAAAATCGTACAGAGTAAAATATCATCTTGGTTATTATTAGTTTCGCTTTTTTGTTTTTTTTTTTATTTTCTTGTCTTTTGTGGACTTCTTCACATTTTTCTCTCCTATAGTTTTATTTTCTTTAATAGGAATCTTCTTCTCATTTTTCTTTTCTGTAGTTTTATTTCCTTCAGTAAGTTTCTTATTCTTATTTTTACCTCCTTTACTTTCATTTCTTTCAGTGAGTATATTCTTTAGATTTTTACTTCTCATAAATTCGTTTCCGTCGGAGGCTTTAAGCAAATTAAGATTTGAGCGTTTATTAAAACATTATAGGTATAACATTTAATACAAATAATAATGTCACAGCGACAACAATAAGGCATTAAGCAGAAGTGCCACAATTAAAAAAAAAGTTAATGTGCAACCAAAGCGCTCATGAAAAAAAAGCTACACAAAATTAAAGTATTACGTCAAAATTTGCAAGGCGGTGAGCAAAATTGTAAACCAGATTTAGAAGCGAGTAAAATTTTTTTAGTAAAGTAGTACCAGCCCTGTATACCAGCGAATAGGCCATTAAATCATATAACAAAACACTTTATTTTCAACTTTAACACACCAGAATTAGTTAGTAAATAAATTCTTAAGTACCTTTATTTTACATGCCAAATAACTTGTCATTTTCTGCTTTCCTCGAGTAGTTAGATGTTTGAAAAAAAAAGTTTATACTATATATATATTATAGTTTATATTTATTTTTTATCAATATTTTTGGGAGCAACGAAGCGTCTCTTGTCATGTCGCCAGCCACAATAACAAACCATACAATATGGCGAACATAGCGTTGTAGACTGTGGTTGGACTTGTTACGACGTAGGACATAGAACCAAAATTGGACGTAGAATAAATAAGCACAAAATTTTCTTTACAATATCGTGTCACAAATAAAATTCAGATGGTTTTTATGTTATTTAAAAAACAAATAGTATAAAAGCTTTTTTAACCAACAGGTGTGAAATTTAAGTCTTAATAATACTACATTTAAAGATATTTTTTGATAAAATTGGTCGATAGGACAAATAAACACTCGGGCGACGATTGGTGAAAGAATTTTAAAATCGGTTTAGTTATATAGGCGTTAAAGCGTAAGAAACACTTCACTTTCACAGTATTTATATTTTAAATATAACTGTTTAAAATTGGTCGATAGGACAAATAAGCACTCGGGCGACGATTGGTGAAAGAATTTTAAAATCGGTTTAGTTATATAGGCGTTAAAGCGTAAGAAACACTTCACTTTCACAGTATTTATATTTTAAACATAACTATTTGTAAAAACTCGTATGAAAAAACAATTGATGAAGTTTCATGCTTCAACTAATCGTTTACTTTTAATATTGGGTTACTAGTTTTCAGTCTCAAATGACTAGAGGAAAAAAGGAACCTTATAGGATAATTTCACACACCTGACGGGCCTGTTGGTCTAGTGGTTAGTGACCCTTTTTTTTTTTTTCAGTGCGGAAATCCCCTCGGATACCACCTGTCGGTGGCATGTCGGACTCGAACCGACTAAAACCGCACGCCGTCGCCGGGTACTAATAGCCGGGGAACCAGGTATACCCTAGAAAGGAAGTCCCTAGTGCCCCGACATACCTCGGGTCATCTACAGACGAGTAGACGACCCCCCCCGTGTGGGAGTCTCAAATGACACCTAATTTCGTGATTGGGAAGAGTATACCAGCAGAGCCTTTTAAACAATTTTGTAGCTCTTCTTTGAGGTTTACAACAAACTCGGCATTTTAAGGGTTATCCTAATTCCGAACCCTAAAATCCAGTAAGTATATTTTAAACAAAAAAAAAGCAAAACGATTTTTCAGCACCTAATAATGTTTATAAACACGACGAACGACACTATTCGCGGAAGCGAATAATTTTTTGATAAACTCTGACCTTACAAATGGACTCATTAAAATTCTTCTTGCAAACAACAATACATTCTTATAAAGAAAACTTATTACATATATCGATTTAAAATTCCGATGTGGTTTCTCAACTTTGGTTTGTATAATATGTAGTTAGATAAGTTTTATTTATATTTGATTTTTGTTAAAACTATAAACGTTACACTTTTACTTTCTGGAAAACATTATAATACGACTGATATCCTTCCTTTCTCCTTATAACGCATTGTTAAAAGAATTCGTATAAATAAAATTTATATTTATATTTGAGACAAGTCGCGATTTTAAGGATTCATAGTCGATTTTTGTTGTTTTGCTAAGTAGTGAACAAGAAAAACCACAGCAAGTTTTCCTTATGGTAAATGACTTTTACTTGCAATGCTTACTAGTTGAATTTGTACCTGGTAAATTATCTGTTGTTTATAGCTAGAACTTCCTTTCGTAAATCTTTGTAAAGCCTCTTAGATTGAAGTCATACCCACTGCTAATGTTATGTTTCAAATAAATAAGTCTAATTTCATAGTTCTTTAGTCAAACAAACTAAGAGTAGAGGTTTTGTTAAATACCGGAAAATGTGTCCTATTTATTAAGTTCGTATTAATTTTAAACCTAAATGTACCTACTCTCTTTTTAAACGTTTAATCTTGCTACCGTATGTTGAACGCTGTTATAAATACTACACATTTGCATTCATATTCCATAAGTTATATCCGCAACAGTGAACTTCTGCACTAATTTACACTGAGCGCTGTAAAGCCGACTCAGACATTAAAAGTATTCGTTTTTCGCATTTCATTAAAATTTTAACTCTGTAAGCGCGGTCTAGGCATTTTAAGTGCCGCTCGGGTTAAGTCGTTTTAATCGTGAAACGAACACACCAGGACTGTTTTAAATAGCCTACTCTCGAGCCCTTAATGGACCACAGCCCTTACACCCGTGATCCTGTTTAATTTTAGGCAATGAAAACTTCGTTAGTTATTATTATTTCCAAGGTCTGTTGCAGTTTGTGTGCATCGCACAAAAGCCTTATGCTACATGCCTTAGCATCGCTAGATTCACGAGGAATAGTTATAGGTTATTGAGTACTAAACACCTCTCGTCTAACCGTAATTTTTATTTAAGTAAGTAAAGAAGTTAAATACAATGTCCTACAAAAATATTGGTCAATAGGAAATGTTAAAAAAGTTGGGGCAAGAATACGCCTAACTTTTATAAGCTATTGGATGAGATCTTTTGTATGAAAAAAATGATTAAAATAAAAAAGTGCAGGTCACAGCCTATATTTACTACGTGTTAGTTAACTAGTATTTAGTTACCTGACAGGACTTCTCGATAATGTTACAATTTCACCAACCTTAAAAAAGTTATTTTAAAGTTATTACAAGAGCCATAGTGACAGTCGTAAGAGGGTACTTAAGGATTTTAAGTATTAAAGAAAATTGGTAATATAATATATTCAAAGTAAACCTCAAATAAATAATAAATCCCAAGTTTAACATAAGCGGCAAAAATAGTGTCTGTTGTACCAGTTCAAACCTTTATGTAAGAAGAGATTGGGAAGAACTATTAATAGACTTTATGTGTCGTTGGTAAGGAGATTGTAACCTACTTACGCACGTATTATTCATTGCTTGAATGGTGTATCATCTATTGATCCAGATAATCTGGCGTCGTGAGTTCTTTGTCGTTATGTTCATGAAAGTGTAACAATATGGTTGTAAGCGGATTACTAAAAACCTCACGCTTTAAAAATATATTTCAAAGGAAACATTAAGCTTGCTTTCTTCTTATATTTTAAGATATATTCTTAGTGATTTTAGTAACTTCTGTATATCTGTGGAAAAGTAGGGTCACCAAATAATGTCTACTATTGTATGGGACAATATGTCTTGTACTTGAATTTTTTAAAGAGGTTTCAATGAACCTTTTTCGTGCGGCGACTTCCAGTGTTACGATTAAGGTCTTGCATCTCTGTGTCAAAATTGTCAAGAGACTACATATTAGGAAGTAGTGCAGTAGTATAGATAGAGTAAGTTTCGCACAGTACATACGACAGACAATCCGCCTAAAATGATGTAATTAGATAAGCATTACTCTACAAATTATATGCCGTTGATGAACATAGTCAATGCGGTAGGTATATGAGTATTCTAAATACCTACTGTACTACTAGTAACTGTAGGCATATATAGTGTGATAATGTTTGTCGCAAATAAAAAAAGTGACACATTATGCTTGAAAGTACCTACGGGTTTTATTGTACCCTCTATCTCTTAATTTAGTATCTCGTTTTGACAAGCTCACTCATTAAAGAACAATATTTCCTAGTAAAGTTGTGCAAACTTTCGCTTTTAGACCAGTAACAACACTAACGTTAGTCGTTGATCGTCATCGCGTATCGCGTCAGTCTTAATAATATCTTTTTTTTTTCTGTGCGGAACTACCCTTGGTGATTATGTCGGACTCGAACCGAACAAAAACCGCACGCCGTCTCCAGGTACCAGTACCCGGGCAACTAGGTATACCCTAGAAAGGAAAGCCCTGGTACCCCGATAGATGACCCTTCTGTGTCGGGTCTTAATAATATCAAGAAATTTTGCCACCATTTAAAAAACCATAACAATTAAGTATGACTCCCTCACCAAAGCGAGCGTTCATTTGGCAAATTGATTGTAAAAGATTTTATGCTATTCTAAAGAAAATCTCTCATACATGTTAGATTCTGTTTTTAACCGCAAAAGGTTAGTAATTTGCAAGTGGTACTTTTTTAGCTAAGTTAAGCACAACTTAACGAATTTTGGATGTTTTTTAATTTACTTGTGCCATGACATTGACAATCTATTCATAATATAGGTACTATTTAATTTCGAAACTAGACTTCTTTATGTAAGAGACCGCAGTTATAGGTATTTGATGATAATTTCAAGTTTATACCTCTACGAGTACTTTAGTAAAAGAAAAGGGTCTTGACAGGACTGACAGACAAATGTTTTTAAACGTTATGAACGGTCTAGTGGTTAGTGACCCTGACCGCTATGTTTTTAAGGGACAGTCAGGGTCACTAACCACTAGACCAACAGGCCCGTCAGGTGTGTGAAATTATCCTATAAGGTTCCTTTTTCCCTCTGGAGTAACAGCCCTGAAAGCGCGACTTATAATCATAGGTTTTTTATTAAATTCGTAGTTGTCGGCGATATCTGGTAGATATTCTTGTCATTCTCAAAATATTATAAAATATAAATGCGCTGGTTTAGCAAAAGACGTAGTTATAATGGCCTACGTGCTTGAAAATCAGCAGCCTTGTATTCGGAATACGTATTTATAAATTAAAATGTAGCTGATATTGTTACAGGCACGTGCAAACTTCTGGGTCGCATTTATTACCCTATAATTTAAAACAATAACAATTATTTAAATGTTATTTTTAAGGGTCCGTTCTTGACTATCCAGGCGCCCTAGGCGAGAACTTTTTTTTTGGGGCTTTCTATAGGTATATTACTTTGAGGTAATTGAGCAGAGGACCGCCTTTTTAGTATTGGTATCTGTACCTTTAAACTCCGTGTGTGCCTTGAAAGTGTCCTTAAAGTTCAATTTAAGTATCTTTAAAAATCCAACAGTTTCATGTACCTACCTAATGCTAAATGTTTTATGTAGGTTAAGCTCTTGAACAACTACAGATACATGGATTGTGGAAATGAATGTAATAGCATAGAAAGAGTGTGTCATACATCTGAACATCGTGCCTAATTTTTAGTCCCTGTGATTTGTTCATCTCATTTTTCACACTATACTATAATTACTAAGTTTATGGGTATTACAACATATATATATTTATATATATTTTTTTAAGTTCAGTTATGGTATGTTTTTGTCTAAAACATTAGCCTGGAAATAATTTACTGTTAAGTAAGTAATTATTAATATTTACATTTTGTTAAAGTAATAATATTGAAAAGTTTTAATAATTTTTTTTACTATAATCTTATATTTCACAATGAAAATATGATCGTTATACTGCGCAAAAGTAATTGAATGTAAATGCAATTATGTAATGATCGAAGTGTTAGGAATAATTGGTTTGTTTAACTACAGTCATTGCTTTATATGTAAATGGAATGGGGTATTTGGTAATGAAAGAGCGTAACAATAGAGTGGAACCATAATTTTTGTAGGCATTTATTATGTTATAGTAATAATTATAATAACTCTTTATTTCAGACCATGGTGTCCATTTTGTCAGTAACAATATTCTTAGAGACTAGTGTTAGTACATATAGAAAACAAACCACAAAACAAAGAAAAATAGACATACATAAAAGACACATTAAATACACATATGAGACACAGAACAATCATTGCTGCGCCATTCCGTACGCAATTGCGCAGCAACGATTGATGTAACTACCAGTCCAGCCGACTAGAGATCGTGTTCAGGATACTGTTGACGCTGCCGCGCACGCTGCGCACCAGAAATGTGCATCTTTTACGCATCGTAGCATAAAAGCAATCTACGCGATGTTTAGCAAACATCCCCGATGCACTACAAAAACGCTGCAGCCCCATCAGCACCCTGAAGCCGTTATTATATTGGACTCGGAGGGTACGACGCTTAAGTATAGTCAGCCCACAGGCTGCACGTGTAAAATAAAGTGCAATACGATCTAAAAGATATCGAAATGGTTGCTTTTCTCAGTATAAGGACGATTAACATATTTTGTCCATGTCGTGTTAATATTATTTTTATATTAATATATAAGAAAATATAATATAAAAGAAGAAAATAATCTAAATGCATTTAAAAAATAAATGGACGTGCTCAAGATGTGATTACATAATATGCTCGAAGTTTATGTAAGGAAGACGTAAAATTAAATAAAATTTTGAAACAATGTGTGTTACTTCAATCAAGCTACATACGAGTATATCAGTATACATACACATTGCACTACTAGGCCATGTCTAGTATGCCTAGTATTATCTCATCAATAGCTTGTATAATATTTACATGTACTTTATTTAGATTATATTATTACGTATTTATTTGTATGTAGCACTTCCGCCAACTCAACTGTCTATTATTCACATACCGATGTGTGATGACCTATTAGTTACAGACTTCGACTACACGTACTATCGATGTTCCGTTGCATCGGAAAAAGCCTAAGAAAAATATACTCACTAAACTGTGCTTAATTGTAGTTTTTGTATTAAACTTTTATAATATAATATATTCACAGGAGCCTTAATTGTATGGTCTGGTTTATTATTACGATTGTATATTAAATGCAAGCGCGTAAAGTATGTGGAACTAACGAGTGGCACTAATTGATGCGATTTTTGTAGCAGAACGTGTATTTATATTATATTTTAGCTTAGCCGTTTACAGTTTTCACTTTATTTTGGTAACTAGTTTTTTTATTAGGTAACCTTAAACGGTTCGCTCTGGCACATTGTGGTTGTTCTAATCAGTTTTTTATTTTACTGGTGATTAAAATATAAAGAACATTGCTAATAGAGGTTTTATATAAAAAGAAAATTATATAAGCTTCACTAACCGCAACTTATGTACTTGATCTCTGTAAATCTATCTATATATTATATAATAAAACCGGTCAGGTACGAGTCGAACTCGTGCGCCGAGGGTTCCGTACCTACCCAGATTTTACGTAGATTTTCGCGAAAATTTGTAAGTACCAAAATTTATCTTAATTTTCATTTTTTTTTTTGAATTGTTGCTTTATTTGTGCTGTAAGACGTTTCTTTCAACGTCAACGGGAACTACCAAATAGGTGTTCGACCCAAAACCTATAGGGTACTTCCGGTTGACCTAGAATTGTCAATTTTGGTTAAAAGCAAGGTCTTACAGCACAAGTAAAAAGAAAATTCGGAAAAATAAAAAAAGTTGAAAATTAAGGTAAATTTTGGTACTTACAAATTTTCCCGAAAATCGAAATTTACCCATATCTTTTTATCCTGTTGACTCAGGACCTTGATTTTTATACACCTAATAGGGATCATAGACCTAGGTCTAGCCATTCCTAGATACACGGACAAGAAAGTGATCCGATGGAGCTGAAATTTTGACATGCTATACAACCCGCTTCTTTTTTATTTAAGTTGCCTTGAAAACTGCTATTTGTCTTTACCACAGATTACCCCCTAATAGATGCCGCATTATTGAATATTATATTCGAGTTTACCAAAGGAAAATGACAGGCCACATACACAATTTTATTTGAAGTGAAATGGTAGCGTTTAAATATCAAAAATGCCTAAACCACTTGAGATTTTATTCTTGATCATTCTCATAACAAAATTACTAGCGAAAGAAGACTAGGATTTGTTTGTCATGTTAACACTCATAAGAAACCCTATTTTGCCGTTGAAAGTGTAAGCTGGCTCTCTAAACGGGTGGGATTATTTGTTTGGCATGTATTAGTACAACAATAGAAAACGTCTCCAAGCAGGTAAGCAGGTATAATACTAGTACCCGGTGCTAACAGATTTAGAATATAAGTTAACTAAGGGATCAAAATTAGAAACTACACCCTATACACCTACAACCTGTCAGCAAGCGTAGTACTAGTAAGCTAAATTCCTCTTTATTTTTAAGAAAGGTCTAAGTCCAGTAGTGGACTGCGAAAGGCTGTTGCTCATTGTTTGGCTATTATTTCTTTCCAAATATAATTAACATTTGGAAAGAAATACAACTACAACGGCTTCAACTGGTGAGTGCGGAACTCGACAGGATCCAAAGGACGATGTATCAACATTTTGAAAATATCGATATGTCTATTTATGTGCCGTTATCATCAACAATGTCTTTTCGTTTCTCTTGTTTCGTGTTCTTTTCTTTTCAAAATATCGTAATATTATATTTGTTTTTTTAAACTAAAAAATGTTTTTATTATTTCTAATTATGTTGATTTATTCACTCTACCGTACGAGTGAGCAGAAGCAAATTCATTATTAAAAAGCTTCGGTAGGTATTTCAGAAGAAGCTATAATAATCGATAATCGATAAAACATTCTATAATATAATAATGCCATCACACATCCCTACTCACTTACACGTGATGGCGCATATGTCGGACATTACGTACTTAGGTCAAATTAGTTATTCAAAAACATCCTATTTCTTATAAGACTTAAACAAATGGTTGTGTAATGATAAATCATAGATAAAATATTTATTAAGTTTACTGTGAGTCATTAAGTTTTAGGTAAATATGTTTCTGCCATTGTTCTTTGGCGGTATGCAAGGGTTGCGGAGGACGTGTCAAATGCGCTGTGTTGGATATTTTAAAGTCAAACATAAAAAAAACAAACCATAGTGATGGGACAGGGTTGGGACGTTGATCGATAAAATGGTTAGATGATATGAATTATTGATATTTATTTTATTCTTGATTTATTGATTATTGATAAATAATTAAATTGATCAATGTTTAATTGATGTCCATAAAAAAATAAAACAGTGTATATATATTTCTGTGCCTCCTGTGAAAAGGAATGCAAGTAATTTTTACCTCAATTATTTAACCTTACAGGAGAATAAAACAAGATTTAAAAATTCTAGTTTGCGATTTAAGTAGGCTAGGTTAAATTTGAGTACCTTATTTTGTAGATAAAAACATTTACTTTTACTGTACATTAAATTTTTGTATTAAATATTATACTTTTAAATTAATTCTTGAAAAACTTGTGAGCTGTTACTTTTCATTTCTAATATATGCTCAAATTATGTGATAAAACATACAAGTTCAGTTAAATTATGTTACATCTATAAGCTGTCTACGTGTAAATTGATTTGTTAAGTATTTAGTTTAGTTATTGATTTATTAAGTACAAATATAACTCATTAATTCTAATGAGTTATATTTGTACTGAATTGAATATGTTTGTGGTACAAAGTTGTTCAAAGAAATAATAAAATACTACCCCAAAAATGAGATTTTTTGCTTATCAATTTATGGTTTTATAATTTGGCTGACTGGTATCAGTTTGCTAAAATTATGATCTTTTAGATTCGAATTTTAATTTAGAAATTTAAATTAGGATCTGTTCAAAGTTATATAACTCTATACTGAAAAATTAAATGTGAAAATTAATATAATCGCACTTATGTATGTCACGAAACACGAGAAATAATGTGTGCAGGAATTACTTATACAGGTTTCAACTTCAAACACGTTTACATTTACGCTATTTTTATAAAAATCCTGCCAGTTGTATCACTTTGCACAAAATCATCTCCAAAACAAGAAAAAAAGATAAAAGAACAAGAAAAAATTAATAATAAAAAAATAACGTGAGAGACAGAAAAAAAGGAAGTCTTTTTCTAAATATATCTATGTAAAAATCACAAAACTCGACTTAAATCACTCATCACAGGAGGCTAAATGCTGTATATTTTGATTGTTAAAAGTAAATTCTCTAAACTCATTTTTAAAATGGATTAATGAATCTATAACACTACATATTAATATAATCATGATGGTATCCTAAAGGTCAATTCGCTTCGTATACTTCCATCATTTTAATCGGAAAACTATTATGAGTAAAAACCAAAGCCTTACAGTTTTACAATACAACTTTTCAGCGCTTGTTACTCAAATATTATACATTTATACATGGGTACATCACTACTGATAAGAACATAACATAGGCAGGATGTACAATAATTATTTTATCAGTCGTATTGTATTGTGTAACCATTATTTTCTAATATTCGCGATCGCATTCATTAATAGTCTTTTGAAAAAAAAATACCTATTTGTAAATCAGAGCATATTACTATAATTCTTGTCTTCTTAATAAAAATAAAATAAAAAAATCTTTATTTAAAACTAAAAACACAGATTACAATATTTCAAATGTGTTTGATAATGACTGCATTAGTGAAACACTGTGGCGCAGTGACTTTTTGTTTTTTTTTTAAATTCTTGTCTTCTGTTAGGTTTTCTTTTGCAATCAAATTTCGAACATCACCTAGATCTTAAATAGCATTGTTGAATTACATTACAGAATAGGAAATCAAAGAAAATAAAATGCACTGATTATCGTTGATATTTTTGTATACACAAGTATACAAAAATATCAACGATGCATCTTGCATTATTGACATGTTTGTACTCAATTTGCCATTCGATAAAGTAAGAATTAAAATCAAATACGGGTTCATCAAGTAAAACTGAACAAAGAAATGATTAATTCAATTTCATAGGACGGTCATGGTCTTTGGTTGATCACTTGTTCATTTTTAAAGAACTGATATTTTGTCGGATTGGCGTATTGCAATTTTATTTTTTATTATTTCTACATATTTTTTTATAAATTTTATAACTTCATGACTGACGGACCATGCCTTATACCAAATAGCACAAACAAAAATGAATAGGAAAATAATACGAAAACATGTAATAATTCATTATTTAATAATATTATAAAACATATTTCCTATAGGGCTGTTGCGCCTTATTCGGTATGAGTACACTAATTAGTACAATATTTATTCTATGCAATTTTATTTACAACAACTATAATCAGTTAATGAGTGCATTAATTAGAAGAGTAAAGAGGTTCCCCAGCTATAATAGAACTTTCTATGCCACAGTGATCTTCCCCACGAAGGATTTTAAAGAAACCATTGGCTCCCCAATCGCTGTTCCAGGAGTTAGCAATAAGCCAGTATTTGTTACCATTCTCAACACCCCAACCAAGGATCTTTATTGCATGACCGCCAAGAGCATCACCAGCCGTGTGTTTATAGACACCTGTCTTATAATTAAGTAAATCAGCATATACAGTAAACGCACCTTCCACGGGTCCGTTCTTGAACAATTCCGCTTTAATGTGATCTTCTTTAGCAGACACAGAATACACGTGTTTGCCGTAGCGTTTATCTTTTTTATAGTCTACGTTATAACTGGCTTCGCAAGTCCTGTGGCATTTTGGAGTCTTGTCATCTCCGCTGCACGGCATCCTATTACCAGGTACGTGGTGTTCGCAGGGAGGTATTTCGTACGGACTACAACCTTGACTTGAATTATAACTGCCACCAGATACGAGGCCGAAGTGCTTCCAGTACTCCCAAGCCAGCGACGGTATTCCTCCATTACAACCAAGACCGCAAACAGGGCAACAACTTAGAAGATCTTCCGCAGAAAAATGGAAATGTTTAGAACCATTTGAGTACGTACAAAAACGATCAGTCATCGCTTCCACTGCACCAAACGCCCAGCAACTGCCACAAGAACCTTGATCCCTGATTTCATTTAAAGTAGGACAGTCTGGCCATTTGTCTCTTGGATCAAAGTTTTCCGGTAGGCTTGCAATTAATTCAGCGCTGTGTTCCACCTTTGGTAGTTTCGTAATGTGATTATCTTTCAAAACACCCATTAGTTTATTAATATGTTTCATAGGCGTATTAAGTGGAAATGAACGTCCAGCTGTCCAAGAATTTTGTTTTAAGTTGATATGAGCGATAAACTCATCGCTGAGCAGTGGGTTATGTTCGGCTGAAGTAATCGCGAGTGCGCACACGAGCGCAACGAGAGTTGCACGCGATGCGGCCATTATTCACTTCTTTTTTTCTTTCTCACAGCTGAGCGGTTAATGGATGTGTATTCCGAACGAATGTGGCCCGACGACTGAGTGGCGGCGACTGCGGCGGGTGTAGTTGATAACCGTGCTCGCACGCCGTGTAATTGGTCAGATGCGCACGATACTGGGACGAGACAGCGCCAGGCCGCAAGTGTCGAAGGTTAACAATACAACTACAGATAACTATAATTCAAAGCAAACAGATGTTAGGGTCCGACGCCTTACAACGATTGTATTATCAAACATTTGTTTTGTATCGCCTGGAGGTAATTAGATGGGGTTGGGGATCGGTGATCGACAAATGTTTATTTCAGGTCAGCTTCTGGAGGAGTTTTGAAATGAGCCTCGATTTTTAATATTTTAATATGCACTTGTTATTTAATTATATGGAAAAAATGAGATGAACATTTATACGCATGATACGCATAACTTTTTCATCAAAAAAAATAATTGTGTAGATAATATATTATATATATGGTCTTAACAATACGTTTTGTTAATAATATAGAGGCTTTGTTCCAAAAAAAATATCGCTTTACTTCTGAATCTCTTGTTCTGTTGTGTTTGGGTATCAGTTTTACTACTGCGAATAATGTTGTACTCTAAACCGAATCATAAGTTTATTAAATAATTGTATTCCAACTTAAACAAGTCATGACTCTTTATACAACTATACTTAAATACCATGTCGACATAATCTATAAATTACATCACTTATTATTTTCTTTCTTATACTTTATTGCAATCTGCTTCTGCCAATTATTATACGAGAAACTTTGTAGATTTTTGTTTTAGGTTACTTCGCCAAAAGTTGTAGCCGCTTTTCTTCTCAGGCGGACTACTCACCGGCTGACCCAGTGGAGAGATCTATGAGATTACCTCAGGGCGCCTTCTAAGAGAAAAGAAGTGTGTGCGTGTGGGAAACCTACGGGACTCTTTAGAGGAAAACAACTTACACCTCAGTCATACATACATGTATATTTCAAAACAAAATTAAATTTACAATAAAAAAAAAATCAGAGGGTACAAAAAAAAACCGCAGCGGAGCGCGTCAGAGCCGAGCTGATGGTGCTCGGTGCCTCCTCGTCGTCCCTCCAGGAGGTTACTTCCTCTTCCGCCCGAGTCAGCTATTTATATTGGATATGGATAAAAGTTTAACAAATTTGTAATTATAAGTTTAAGTACGTAACTCTTGGGTACGGCTGTCCGCTTGCGTCGTGAGCCGCGCAATCACCAGCCTTGCCAGAGGGTACCAAGAAACTTGAGTCTGTACCAGAAGGCCACAAAAGAGCAAGCACGCCGTCTGAGACTGACCGTCTTGAGCCCGAAATCTGGGACCCTACGAATGGATTAGCACTCATATAATTAAACAGGTTCCAGAAACAAATAGGTTTAAGTAGAATTAAGAACATACTCACCACTTTAGTGTGGGTACTTTTGAACAGATAATATATTAAGAAAATCAAATCACACAGCAATCAAAACACTATATAAGACCGGAAGGCACGAGATAGCAGTGTCTCCCGTGGCAGAAAGCCGGACTTATATATCCTAGGTTCAGGAAGCTTCCAGACTTTATCCCTACTCAACATTTTACTTTGACATTTAACATCAGTGAACACAGAAGATCAAAACTGTAGTTATAAACTACCTTAGATAAATTAAAAACAATGCAACGCGGCTAATAGATGTAGCTTTTAACAAGACCAACAAATGTACAAAAAAAATAACTGTTACACCACCCCCTCCCTCAAAGTATTCCCTGCGTAGTGTGCGCAGGGAATATCCTCAACAGGGCCAAAATCCATATAAGTGGTTTTACGAACCCCGTGGTTTAGGAAAACATTCTATACTATGACTCGCGACTACAAAGCCTGTGGTTATCCATATAGGACACCACATGACATAACCTGAAGCCATCCATATGGGACCCAAACACGACAGTAGGCCGGAAGCAATCCTCATAGGACACAAATAAGAAAAATTTTGATGTAGTCCGAGACCACAATTGAAAGAACATTTCCCATGTAGGAAATGTAGTGAATGGACCCCTCAGGTCACAAAGGGGTGTCCTGAGAAGGTCTAGTCAGTTATAACTACACCGGCTAACCTATCTAGAAGGTATCTAGCCCCAACTCTAATAAGACAATTTATAGTACGAAACGGAGTCACCTGAAGAAAAAACCTGTTCCAGTTCAAAGACCTTAAGCCCGCTGACAGACCATGTCAGAGGCGGAAAAGGCAGGAACAGCGGCGATGGCCTTAAAGCGGCCACGCCGGATAAGCCGCAAAGCAGTACGCATCTCACTTCGCAATCCGACAACCGTATCCTCAGGATTCGCTGAAATCCCCATGGAAGACAGTTCATTAATAAGTTCATCAATTTTAAGGTAGTTAATGCACTTACGAACATGTGCCATGGTGGTTTACAATTTAAATTCGATTATACAAAAATAATCTTAACAAGTTAACAAACCAGTAATGCAGACTTAATGTCTTTTACAGTTCAAAAAAAGTAAAAAATAATGATATTGAGTAGACTTCTTCACTAATAACAGAGTGTGAGAAGGTTAAAGTAAATTAATATTTAAAAAATATTATAACAAAATATTAAAACATCAAGTAATATCTCAAAGTAAAAAATATTGCTACTGAGTATATTTCTTCACCATTAAGTGTGAGAAAGCTAAAGCAAACTAATATTTTTAACAAATATTATAATAAAATATTAAAATATCAAGTAATATTTCAAAGTAGAAACTGAGTATACTTCTTCACTATTAGGTGTGAGAAGGTTAAAGCACACTAATATTTTTAACAAATATTATAATAAAATATTAAAATATCAAGTAATATTTCAAAGCAGAAACTGAGTATACTTCTTCACTATTAAGTGTGAGAAGGTTAAAGCACACTAATATTTTTAACAAATATTACAATAAAATATTAAAACATTAAGTAATTCTCAAAACTTGAGAAGCAAATTCAACTAAAGACTAAGATATTCTTGTTTCACAATTCAAGACACAAGTTATACTATCTCTAGAACATTAACACAGTAATCCAATGAAATGACAAAGTTTTTTATTATAAAAGTTAATTCGACAAAAAATTTAAGACAAGTTATATTATCTTTAGAATATTGACATAGTAATCCAATGAATTGACAAAGTTTAATTATCATAAAAGTTATTTCGACATAAATTTTAAGTAGGGTATGTATATCACAAAACTATTTTATTCTAATTTTAAGCCAAGAGGTTATATAAAAAATGGAGGGTACATAAAACTTTATACGTTAAGTTAAGTTTCAAGTAAATTACACCAGTAGTACTGGGAAAAAAACACACTGAATATACACGTATGCACAACTTCACGCTACGGACCTCAAAGGTACGAACAGAAGTAGCTAACTCAAAAAAAAAAGAAAAAGAAGAAAAATTTAGGCCAGAAAATGTTTCAAAACTTACCCGAAATATGTGCAGTAGGAATTTTGAGTTAAATTTGGAATTTAGGTGTCTCACTGATTTTCCTTGCCTCAGGGATGATGGTACGATAGGCTGAAAATACAATGAGGGTAAAATTATTACATGCGTACTGCACCCGCACAACCAATTAACGTCCTGGGGAGTATCGGACGAAGGGAAGTGTCTCCTCCAAAGTGAATACCCTCAGGCACCCTCACACAGCACACACACAGAGGTTTGGATCACTGGCCCCACGTTGGGCGCCAATTTGTAGCCGCTTTTCTTCTCAGGCGGACTACTCACCGGCTGACCCAGTGGAGAGATCTATGAGATTACCTCAGGGCGCCTTCTAAGAGAAAAGAAGTGTGTGCGTGTGGGAAACCTACGGGACTCTTTAGAGGAAAACAACTTACACCTCAGTCATACATACATGTATATTTCAAAACAAAATTAAATTTACAATAAAAAAAAATCAGAGGGTACAAAAAAAACCGCAGCGGAGCGCGTCAGAGCCGAGCTGATGGTGCTCGGTGCCTCCTCGTCGTCCCTCCAGGAGGTTACTTCCTCTTCCGCCCGAGTCAGCTATTTATATTGGATATGGATAAAAGTTTAACAAATTTGTAATTATAAGTTTAAGTACGTAACTCTTGGGTACGGCTGTCCGCTTGCGTCGTGAGCCGCGCAATCACCAGCCTTGCCAGAGGGTACCAAGAAACTTGAGTCTGTACCAGAAGGCCACAAAAGAGCAAGCACGCCGTCTGAGACTGACCGTCTTGAGCCCGAAATCTGGGACCCTACGAATGGATTAGCACTCATATAATTAAACAGGTTCCAGAAACAAATAGGTTTAAGTAGAATTAAGAACATACTCACCACTTTAGTGTGGGTACTTTTGAACAGATAATATATTAAGAAAATCAAATCACACAGCAATCAAAACACTATATAAGACCGGAAGGCACGAGATAGCAGTGTCTCCCGTGGCAGAAAGCCGGACTTATATATCCTAGGTTCAGGAAGCTTCCAGACTTTATCCCTACTCAACATTTTACTTTGACATTTAACATCAGTGAACACAGAAGATCAAAACTGTAGTTATAAACTACCTTAGATAAATTAAAAACAATGCAACGCGGCTAATAGATGTAGCTTTTAACAAGACCAACAAATGTACAAAAAAATAACTGTTACAAAGTAACAGATATTCTTTAGACAGATGTATAAAGCAGAACCGTTAATTTAACCTGTCTAACTTTCTGTCTAACTGTGTAAATTTCAACACGTGATATTTTATGCCCCCAATTTAGTTGTAAAGGAATCGCTGCAGTTATTGTTTTTTTTTTAATGGGAGAGAGATCACCCGATGGAAAGTGAATAATGCGGGCCATGAACGCCCGTAACTTTTTTTAGATAAAGTAACAAATTGGTTGTAGTTTGCTATTAAAATTTATTTTACGTATCTGGTAATGGTTGTAAACATTTGCTTATAATCAATATACATTAGTTAAAGATATCGATTAGTGGGGTTGTGATAAAATCCACTAATTATATTGGATTTTAATTTGAAGATAAACCTTTTCAAGTATCCTTTTGAAGACCTCAGTCATTTGTGAACCGATAAGAATTTTTTCATTCAAATTACAAAAGAAAGTACCACTCTTGAGGATCAAAAATTAAAAAACAGTCTACAACAATTCACCATAATCGAGGCACATCAAACAAAAGTTCAAATTATTCTTTAACATAGACATAGTTTTAATAGGCAACTCAATAAATAAATAATTTATTGTCACCAATAAAGTGTGATCACGAATTTCCATGTTATAAACGCAGCGTTAAGTTGAATTTAATCTATATGTTACGATGTGCTAGGTGTCTGGCAAAATTGAATTAGATCGAAGCAGCTCTAAAATTTTACTACAACATATAGAATAAGATATGAGCACGAGGATATTGTCTTTCACAGGTCAGTAGCTCAACTGTTAGTCAAGATCAAATAGGGTTTTTTGTGTTTGTTATTTTGCTATGTTTGTTATTTCTTATTAATTCGTTTCTGTAAGCTATAAATACGCCCGTCCGTTAAAAAAAAAACCACAGCATTCTGCCTTTTGTGTAATTGTAGCCTGTTGCGGATTAGTGAGTGAATACCTGTCAGATTTTCCAAGTTTATAATGTATGAAAACGAATGTTGTTAGTTACCTAGGTTTCAAGCGTTTAAATTAAATAAATATAATATATCACTGACACTGCAGAACTTCGATGTTCGACTGCCATCAGATCTCCACAACCCAAGTACTTGGCAACTTTTTAGGGCTCCAACAAACTATAATAATTGCCATAGATGTTCGTATGGCAGTCGGAACCGATGGCTTAACGTGCTCACGTACGAAGGGGTCTCAATGTATTGTCAATGGTCACCCCTCCATAGACTGACCTGACCAAGATTGCTTAACTTTGCAGTGTGTTAACCTACTCGGTTATCACTTAGCCATGACCCACGAGCCAATATATGTAATACTTTATTTTATGTAGTATTTTCTAAATTTGTAGTTGCAACAGCATATTAAAACAAATAAGATTTTAAAAGTGAAATTGTATGTTATGTAATAAGTAAGTCTGTAAAGCTAAGTTTTACCTTTATTGGATTACTGCTGAGTAGCCTTCGCCACAGAAACCTTACGTTTGATTCTAAAGTTCGTGCAAAGACATGACCTTGTATAAAAACTGCGCGCTGATTATTGCTTCTTAATGAAACGCAGGCGCTTTTCCATTATATTCAACACTTTAAAATAAACCTGATTTCGACAATTGCTTTCAATTGTCGAAATGTTAGTAATACTTTTTATGTGAAAAAATACGAAGTTGACCGATTGGGCGATGCTGGGAAAAAATGAGGTAGGTGCATATATACGGGGGGGGGGGGATGTGGTAATAAATTATAGAGGTTTTCTTAAATACCAACTATCTTAGAAGTTGGTGTATACGTCTGAATAGCACACACATGCATATATAAACGTACATACACATACATACATTCATATATATAAAAAAATATTAAGCGATGAACTAAGAGTTTGTTGATTCTGCCATTTCACTTAGCAAAAGCTCTTTGTGTTTCGTCCTAAAACAGTAAAAAGAGTACCACGACGCCACGAGGCAACCCTGAGGGCCACGCCCGGGGGTGCCCAGTATGGGCGGGGCCCTCATGGCCAGCAACGTCGCGATACTGCGACGACTGCAGCGAGTGCTGGCCATGAGGATCATAAGGGGGTACCGCACGATCTCCTTTGAGGCGGCGAGTCTCCTGGCCGGAACTCCACGGTGGGACCTGGAGGCGAGAGCCCTTGCGGCTCTGTATAAGTGGCGCAAGGAGGCGCGGGAGCTGGGTCGGTGTCCCGAGACTCGAGAAATCGATGACCGGAAATCCCAACTCCGCCAGGTCATCATAGGGGAGTGGAAGGAACGACTCGGGCAACCGAGCGCCGGGCATGCCGTCATCGCGGCGGTAAGACCCGTTATGAAGGATTGGCTCGAGAGGCGTCACGGGACCCTCTCATACCGACTGACGCAGGTTGATCACCTGGGAAAGGATGTTTCGGGGATCACCTGTGTCTGATCCGCAAGGAGCCAATGCCTGAGTGCCACCACTGCGATGGCCAGACCGTGGACACGGCTCTCCACACGCTGGCAGAGAGCGTGGGTTGAGCAGAGGCGAGACCTCGTGGCAGCCATCGGAGTGGGAGTTCTCTCGCTCGATAGCCTGATTGCGGCTATCGTGCGGAGCGAGAGTGCGTGGAACTCTGCCGTCTCCTTCTGTGAGCAAGTTATGCTCGCGAAGGAGACGGCGGAGCGGGACCGGGAGAGGTTTAGGACTCTCCCGGCCCGCCAGGCCCGGGAACGGGCCAGGTACCGCAGGCGACTCAGGCGCCGGAGGTCGCAGAACGACCTCCGTCATCCATAAGCGCAGGCCTGGGAGTGGCAGGTGAGGCCATCTGTCACCCTAGCAGAAGCAGGCCGGGGTGGCGGCGAGCGCGTTGCGAAGCGCGCTCGCTTCCAGGGAGCACAGGGAACATGGGGTTCCCACACGGGGGGGGGGGGGGTCGTCTACTCGTCTGTAGATGACCCGAGGTATGTCGGGGCATCAGGAACTTCCTTTCTAGGGTATACCTGGTTCCCCGGCTATTAGTACCCGAGACGGCGTGCGGTTTTAGTCGGTTCGAGTCCGACATGCCACCGACAGGTGGTATCCGAGGGGATTTCCGCACGGAAAAAAAAAAAAAAAAAAAAGAAGGGTATATGTACATTCGAAAACGAATTTTGTATTAAAATATGCATAAATAGGCCAATGATCTTTTTAACGGATTATGAATTAATGAAATCAAGGAGCATAATTATATAACTTTAATATTACTAAAAATATCAAATCTTTGGATATATTTGTTTTATTGAGGTCGTGAACATTTTGTTTAAAAAAGTCATGACGCGCAACAGCTACCTCATGCCCTAGTACGCAATGTAATTTCTATCTACAAGTATTTACCATAGTTAATTTTTATAAATTATTTATTTTTATGCGAAAAAACAAACAGTTACACTATTTTCCAAGTCTAAGGTCTTAAATTTAAAGTTATTATTTATAATTGTAAATGGTGTGGCCTACAACGTTATTCACATTTTATTGTTGGAGAGAAAAAAATAAGGAAGAATAAAAACGATAGGAAGCAGTCTTTTATTTTTAAATTCTTAATGCCCTGATTACAACTTAATTGTACAATGGCGTACCTAATGCCATTGGCATTTTCTTCCAGTCAAGCTTTGGGTGGTGAAAAAATGTGTGAGTAGGTGCACTAGAAATTAAGTTTTTTTTTGTTTTAAAAATATCACATCACATCAATATACTAACATCAATATACTAAAATACATATAAACTTGCTGAGTTACACACATAAGTATAAACACAAATAATATGTAAAACTTTACGAAAATGATGAATCTTCTAGGGAGTCTAAAATGCGAGCTCGGACTTTTGTCTTAAATGAGAGGCGGCTGGGTGCTATCCTAATTTAGAGAGTTAGAGCGGTCCAGAAGAATAGAGATTGGATTAGGAACGAAGAGTGGACCTAAGCGAAAGTATGAGCAGGGCATAACAGGAGTGGATTGTTTGAGGAACGGAGGGTTCTATTGTGATTAGAACATAGGAATTGAAATGAGGATGTAAGGTAGGAAGGGGCAATGGGTGACATTCTCAACTCACCCTCTGCATTATTATATTACAGTACACTAAAATATGCACAAAAACTGACAAGCTATAATAGGTAAACACGGTTTTTTTAAAACAATATTAAGTAATTGCCCCAGGATCAAAAATATAGCTTAATAATTATAACTTTAAAATAAATACATTTAATCATCATCATCTTTAACAGTCTTTCTTAGTCCACTGCTAGACATAGACCTCTCTTTAGAAAGCAGATTTTGGCCCACTATACCACGCGGGAGAGACAGGTTGGAATAGAGAATGTACCCGAAGGTGGTGCCCGCATCGTTGCGGGCAGGCGCTAGGAGGGGTCCGGATGTCTTAATAACAGCTGTTCCAATGTAATAAATAATCTCAGAACTGTATATTAACCGGGTTGTAGATAGATACTCAGGACAGGACTCATATACAGGACTCAGGACACATATTTATGAACTGAATAACATGTATGTGTGCTTGATATAAACTGAGGGAATAACTGTCCGAATACTAATTTATCTTTGGCACTCACAAAGGCCTGTCTTAGCCAATTTATTTCAGCATACTTAGAGGTCGCAGGTCGTTTTCTTTGACCGCTGCCGGTCACCTGACACGGAACAGGCGGAATCTGCCATTGTAAATTGTAATGAATTTCCGAACCGACTTCGCAGTTCGGCTTTTAATGGCTTTGTACCTATTTGAAGCAGCTTTTCAAGTCATATGAGTTTATACTTTAATTTTATATTTTGTCATGGCTATTGTAGGACGATGTCAGTTCTATTGTGTTCAGATTTACTGCAATGGGTACCCCACAGTGTAATATTTCAATACTGAAGTGTCTTTGTATTCTTGGATGAATAAAGTACCTAAATATATGAGACTGAAAAATGCTTATAATAGACTGCAGAGAAACTTTGGTTTTGATAGACTTTTAGTTTTGAAGTTTGAATCATAATTTAGTTGTTTTTGGACCAGTTTAGTAGAAAGCTTGAGTTGTATAGTACATTATGTAAAAGTTTTTACACTAGATGAGTGTTAAGAAAGATTATTATAATCAATGTGTTTGATGGAGCTTCTGTTCAGAAGACCGAGGCCTACCGAGGCCGCTCACTCCTCTACGGTCTCAAGCGCTTGTTATCCCTTTTCTAAGTCTATAGTCTTTACATAGTATAAAATGGAAGTGAAGTCGTAATAAAACAGTTTTTGTGCGCCTACATTGCAAACTCTGGCTAAACCCTAAGAAATAGATCAAAATATGTACCTACTACGAATTGTATATCTTAAAAATAGCTTCAATAAACATACATACAATGGTATGTGTCTACCTCCTAAGGATAACCCACAGTAACCATGTGTCTTTTACAAATTACAAAAAATAATGGGTAAATAACGAAGGTATTTTGGTTTTGGATACAGTCGTATTTCTTATCAAAATAAATACGTTAGATTTACGTTGCGCATTTAATGTAGATTAAGATTGCTTTTAGAGCATACTATTAAAATGAATATCAAGATATCAGAGATTTAAGATGCGGGGCAAAGCGGCCGAAGCCGTGTTGGACCGTACGTCCGTCCCGGGTGTCAGCGACCGGCAGAAGCGGCGCGTAGTCCTGTAGTATAGTTTTATCATATTAATATTGTAATTAATTACACCATATAAGTAGTATCTACATTGCACTCGTGCGAAGCCGGGGCGGATCGCTAGTTATTATATAATAAAAATAATTATGTAGCGTACAAAATTGTGAAGAACAACATATTCGCAGCTCTGTTGTGTGTCCGTTTTATCTCTTTATCCTCGGTTATTAATATGTTAGCTAAAATACAAATAAGTTACAAATCTGTTGCGTACCTGAATTGTTTTGGCAATTAATACGAGTAATATCTTTTGTCGGAATCAATATTTTAAATTGAAATATACTCGTATTTCATAAACTCAAAACTGATTAAATTGTATTTTATAAATGTGAAAAGAGTAAGCGTGAAATAGCCCGATGAATAATTTTGCATATTAGTTGGGTGTGATTGTGTTCCCTTAAAGTTTAATATATAATATGTTTATCTCATGAAGAAAGTTATCTTGCTACACTACTTTTGGTATTAAGTCAATGTTTTCATCATTATCATCATCATCAACAGCCTTTAACAGTCCACTGCTGGACATAGTATTGTAATTACAATGTCTTATTTAGTATTAATTAGCAAAAATGTATTCATTAAGGATTGTTTAATGACAGTTTTGCTGAATCTGTAAGGAATTTTAAGTCAGTTTACATGATAGAAGTATAGTTTGTCACTGTGAACTCCCGTTGATGAGTATGACATGACACACGGATCTGTCACAATCTGAGAATACTATAAAGCTTAAAATGTTTTATTTTCTTACTTATTCTAAGAATATCGACGCATCAATTCCCAACATTCATCCTGGTCGTAAACGTCAGCTGTTATTTATCGCAGTATATTTTTTAACGCATTACGATTCCAATAACCCAATTCCAATATTTCGTTTTTGTCATCGACAAATTGAAATTTTATTGTTTAAGCGTTAAAAGGATTAAGTTTTATTGATGGCGTCTCACGGAGCATTAATAAGCTTAGAGGGTCATACAAAAGCATTAATATTGAACGCAAAAGAATAAGAAACTTAAAGAAAGTATAGATTTTAAACCTTTTCTTCTCTGCAATTTTTAGAAAAGGAAAAGGAAATTGCGACCATTCCTGATACAAAACACTAAAATATTAATTAGGTACTGGGCCCTCAATGCATTTTCGAAAGCCGTAAGATAATTTTTATATGATGTTATTATGTGAATACAAAAAATTAATGCTAGTATCAAGTTTTATGATACCCATTGTATGAAGTCATAGTCATTTTATTTATATACCTATTGTAATCTCTATTCCTACAGGAGACAGCCCTGTCTGGTCTATTACATTAATCCTGCAGAAGACCGTAGTTTTAGGGTGCTTTTTAATCCTACATGGTGTCCCCAAGTTCTGATGAGTTAGCATTGTGTTATTATACCCGAAACTCATGTTGCACATTTTCGATGAAACGTGTGTTTTATTTATTTATTTAAAACTTAATGCACATGTTGTACAAAGACGCACCTTATGCCATTAGGCATTCTCTCCCAGTCAAAGTTCAGATGATGTAGAAATATGAAGCAGTAGGTGCAAAATAAAATTAAATTTAACTAAGTCCAGAGACATACACAATATATAAACACACATACATAATTAAACATACATACATAAACAATTGTTGATCGTGGTGTACTAACATTTCCCCCTTCAGATAAATTCTATCAATTAAAATGAATAGAGGGGACACCACTAGGGGTGTGATACCACACCAAGTGAATTGAAATAAATTAAATGCATGTTTTTAAATTTTGGGTTCAAAAGTACTCACTTTTGTTTATGATGGACTAGGTTATCTGATACCATCTGCTGTTATCTAACTCACGTACTCAAAGAGATCGTTGTAATATCCGGATTTCAACATTTTTTTTACATTTCTTTTGCTACTACTAAGTGTTACTTTTCTTTGCAAATATTTAAATAGTATTTGTCTCCCATACTTTCTCATAAATACTCGTACATTTTCAACCTAATTACTCTTACCAAAAGTAATAATTTTCACGTCACAAGTTCAAGCAATAAAACTATTGGTAGTTAATAAAGTTTTATCGTGATCATGATCTATAAATTTTCTTTCTGTCATATTACTTTCTATCATTTATTCAAATTCTGTCGTCCAAAACCCCAAGTTGAGACACATTTTATAGGAGGGCGTTAAGTCAGTATATGGGTTATAGCAGCTCACTGTTTTACATCAACCAGGAATTCTCTCTGTCAGTAACGTTTATAGACTCCAACATAAATTTTATGGTTGCCGTCAATGAGTTACGGCAGACGAAACGCTCTTGTTAAAGCCTTGGGCTAGTGGAAGAAATAGGACAGGAAATGTTCCTAGTGTCTATAAATGTATGACTGTGGTGTAAAACTGAGCGTATAGTCTTTTTTGTAAACCTATAAATTTACTGAGGTAGATTAAGTTTGTTTTCTTATTTCCGGCGGATATAAATATGATTGGGTAGTATAATTGGTTATAAAATGTAGATCATTACAAGTTAAAACTCAAAGAACTCATAGTGGGTATGGATAAATTTTATTAACACATTTTAAATTCACATTGACAACCCAAAAACAGGCAGTGAGTTGAGAAACATGGCTCATTTGTGAATAAATTATTACTTGTCTAAACGGCGAAAGAAAACATCATGAAAGCGCGAACAATTAAGTAACTAACTGCGTATGTACAATATTTTACTATGCACAGTATTAACTTAGTGTAAGTGCAATGTTAAGCTGCATTACTGACATTTAATTTCTAATTATAGTAAAACATAAACGAGACTAAGTTTCATTTTGATCTAATAGTTTCAACTGAGAGGTAATAATATTTTGGATCATTTTTCAGAACATTGAATCCGTTATGTATTAATACTTTCATATATTTTTGTACTAAATATGGGAGGAAATTTAAATATTATAGATAATACTACTATACACAGAAACCGCGCTTTCTAAAACACATTTAAGTAAAGAATATTAAAATAATGAATGTTTAGAATCTGTTCATACTGGGAACTATTCCTACACGCCTAAAGTGTATGACTATATATTTTAGCCAGTCCGCTTCTAAAAGACTATATCACCGTCAGAAAATATTCGTTAACACATTGCAAAGTTAAACAATCCTAGCCAGGTCAATCCATGGAGAGCACGTTAAGCTGTCGGTCCCGGTTGCTATATGAATATCTGCTGCAATCGTTACGGGTAGTTGGAGTCATAAAAAGTCCGACAAGAGTCTTTCTACAGAACTTCGATATCGCCTAGGACTTGAGTTGTAAAGGTCTCATGGCAGTCGCTCCGCGTAAAAAATCGAAGTTCAGCCGTATCGTAGTAGACTTAAAACCGACTTCAACCTAGTTTTGGAAAAAGGCTCGGAGGAGAAAAAAGACTATCCGTAATTAAATGTGCACAAGTTATCATGTAAGTTGGTGGTACAAGGACACAATGAGTCGCCAGTAGTCTCGCTTTCGAAGAATAAGATTGTGACAAAGAAAATTTTAAAGGCTGGCTATATCAAAGAGAAATGCAAAAACACATTGACACAAAACCTCAATAGTTTCTACTTGCACAGGTACTGTCAATGAAAAACAATACCTCAATAAACATATACGAGTCAAACTAAAGCTTTTCCCACAATTTAAGGCCGTCTATAATTGGTATAGAAAGTTGCCAGCATGCACTACGCAGGGTCATTAAGCGCTGGTGATTTACCGAGTATACCTTACGTTACATAGTACATAGATTGTGTATTAGCAACAGAACATATTAAAATGTTTCGTACGCAAGTCAATACCGTCAATGTACTCGTATTTAACCCCATATGTTTCTGTTCCGTGCATTACTGGATGGAGTATTTAGGCAAGAGACTCCCGTCATTTGTGTAAGTTGGTATGTAACTGAACTAGCATACAGATTAGTAGGTAATAAAGTCCCTAACATTCGCCGACCATATCATCTTTTTTTAAATATTTTACTTTAATTTATACAGTAAAGAGATCTCTATTTAAATTCCACACGACTCATAAACCTCACATACTCTAGGCCCTCTAACCCCGAAGGAGGAGCCGGAGGCGTACAACTTTCTCATTTGCAGTCTTATTGCTTTTAATCAGCATTTTGAAAGTTACAGAATCAAAATATTAAAAGTATATCAAAAGGGTGTACATTTAGAAGCAAGCGAAGCATTCTTTATAAGGGTGGACTGAGAAATGTAAACAAAAGCCGAAACAGGTTAGGGTCGCATATCTGTAATTTACCCTGGTTGCTGCCAGGAAATATCTGAGTTTTCCAACAATGATAAAAATCGATTCAAGAATTGTGTTTATATGTAGCACTGCATGTAGAATACGGTTTGGCAATCTGTCAATTTTTATATCACCTTACAAATCAATTATTGTTTTGTTAATGTGTCTACAACTAAATCAATGTATAGAAGGCCTTTCTTTGTTAACCCTCTTTTTATTTGTACTCATTTAGGTTAAAACACCTATACTAACTTCTTAACTTGGTCAGTTAAATTTAAGGGACCGAAGAGTGAGGTACAGTGTATCTAGACAGTTATGAATTCGATTTGTAAGCATTGGTCATTCTGTTTGCATCATTTAGAGAGTTTATAGTGTTGTAATTTTGCTAAAAATGAATCTAAGTAATCCTGTTTATGGAATTAAAGTAGTTTAAGTGCTCAATTTTAGATCTAGATAAAATTGTGTAACATGTTCCAGAATATTGATATATTATTATAGAGACTTAAAAACAGACGCTCTCATTGGTAATCGAACCTCGAAACAGCATACAACTTAAAGGTCATTAAAACTCATTATAATGATTTGGTCACTTGTCAATTCATAATTTTTGTTTTTAAAAGATAATCGTTGTAGAATATTATACTTTTATTGAATTTAAAACCCAGACTGTTTCCAAACAAATTAAATAATACTCTATTTTTTATTGCACACCATAACATTGACTTTAATTTCGAAGTGGTTAAAGTATAACAAACAAAACCAGCATTTTGTAAATAACTATTGGAAGCCCTAATAAGAACAATTGTTGTCTTGATAAATATCATTTGTCAAATACTTTTTGTTTAGTGTAAAGTCAGCACATTATTGAGGCTAGTATAACCTGGACTCAGTAACCAATTTAAAAGTATGTGTTTATGTGTACGTATTGTATGAAACCTATTACATTTTTACAGTATAGGAGAGCAAAGGAGCAATCGGGTCACCTGATGGTAAGTGACTACAGCCGCCCATTGACACCTGGAACTCAAAAGTCATAAGTGCGTGGCCATCCTTTTAGTCTCTCCCCTCCAGAAGCAAGGGTTTGGGCTCTGGTAACCACAATCACTCGGTGAAAAGTAACGAAAAAACTGCTTAACACCGGTTTTTAACCAACTTCAAAAAGAAGGAGGTTATCAATTCGGATGTTTTATATATTTATATGAATATATATGTAGAATTTTTTTTTGTCCGCAGGGGGTTTATTCCGAAATGGTCCCATTTAAATTTCATATAGATCTCATGATGAGTTTCAGAGACAGAAAACGAAACTCTTTAAAAAATGACAGTAAATCAACCTAGGTTTCTTGCTGCTGCTGCTGTTCAACCTTGCTGCTAGGTTTTTAGTGCTCTTCGTTAGTATTGTTTAAAGCCGGTCAAACTATTTTGTAAAGAATTTTACTTGTCGAGTCGGCCATTAGATCGGCGGGGTTATTTTGTGTACTCCTGGATCCCGTTCCGTGGAATGCAAAAGTTTAAAAGCTTTGGTTTGTTCATTAATTTACTTATAACTTTTTGTTTATGTACGGTAAGGTAGAAATTACAATGGGATAGAAATTTAATATACGATCCCTTTTTGTTTAGATACCTTACAAACATAAAGTACTCTTGAGCCCACTCTACAAGTCCTACAATTTCTGATTAAAACTCCAAATAATAATATAATTCAGTAGGTACAATAGCTCTTAGTTACGTAGAACCGTACACAAAGTTCTAATTTGCTCTTATTTGTATTTGTCCTTGTACAACAATCTCATTGCTATTGGCTTTGAACTTTCACTACATTGTTTCTGACTGTTCTGTTTTCATTAAGCGTGAGCTTCTCTTTAGCGTTTCATGTCAAAACTTCAGATATTACCTCAGAATTTAAGCAAATGTATTACAGGTTTTTTAGTAAATCAATTACACATATATGTACTTAGCTATGAGATATATATACACATACATATTTGTTTGACATTAGAATATGATGTTATTACAAACTCGGCTCGCGTAGAAAGAGTTAACAGATAAATCGATGTCTTAATATTAATAATTATAATTTTGAATGTTACCACTATACGTTACGTTTTCGTTCCCGGCTAAAATGGCTACCAATTCGTCAACGCAGAAAAATGCGCACACGCACAATCCCGTATACTATCCTGAAATTCTCATTCACTCCTATTCACACCACAATTTTAACTCTTATGTAATAACAACAACAGAAACCTTCGTTCGTCTACCAATTTCCTTCTACTTTGTATTTTTCAAACTACTGGGTTTATAGGCTCTTCGTTCTTTCTTCAGTCTAAATAAATATATTGTATTATCTTCAAGCACTAAACTTCTGTTAGTTGCAATATATATTAATGTAAGATAAAATGATTTTATTCTATATGATGATGATATTTGAGCTCATAAAAATATTCCAAATAATAGTAAATAATCTTTGTCTGAAAGTCGTTTGTTTAGCGTAGAGCTAGTTAAAGGCACCAAAAAGAATGTAACCTACTGACAAGTAGTCCATTCATTTTCTCTGCTCGTAAGGAACATAGAATGATGAAATCGTAGATTCTTCTAGACATTAGCGAGTATTGGATAAAGGTATTTTTTTTACATCTGTACATGAGTAAATACCCAAGGCTTAGATTATAAATGCAGCAAAATCTTACATTATGAGTAAGAGAAGGATTCCCTGATATCATAACATCATATCAAAACTGAACAAATCGAACAACCCTGTTTACCTAATACTTGAACGAGCCTTTATCAAATATAAAAAATCATATAAGATGGTTAGTTTCAGATGTTCATCGAAAGTTTTCAGCTTTATTACATCAGTTTAGATTAGAATGAAACTTATATAGCTATAATATAACTGGCAACTTTATGTCATTTGATAACAGAGCTGTTGACCGTAAATAATTCACTTACGTCTTTATTTTGACAATAACACCAAGAGTTTGTGTAAAGAGACAAAGCAAACTGAAGCAATTTGTTGTTTGCGTGAATTTCACCCGGAGGGAATAGCGTCTAACACGAAGCTAGGAAGTGGAGTTTCCCTTTTGTTTCCCAGTAATTATTATTAGAATAGAAACATTGTCCTCGCTTACATTACTCGAGAAGATTTATGATGACATGAGCTGTAATCATGATATTTTGACGGTTTGTTTCCTTGATCATTATAAATTCGGTATTGTTACTTATAATGTTTTGATTGCTTTATATTCAAGTAAGTAATAGAGGGTCATGTGAAAAATTTTAAACACACGGTAGATAAGGGATTGTTCGCTCTATGATTTTCGGTAAGGCCAAGCCGTTGGAGTTTCTAACTATCGTTTTAGCCGCTAAAACGATACTACCGCTAAAATTTAGCGGTAGTATTCTATATTTGTAAATGCAAGCTTACAAATATAGATTACTACCGCTGGGATCTACAATTTATCTGATTGTCAACAAAATAATTTCCCCCGGCAAATTAATTAACAGTTATAGCTTTTTTGTAAGTAACTAGGCCGTCAACTTTTATTTAAACTTCTATGTATCTAGCCTAATTTTTTAATTTAATGCTGTGAGATTGTATCGATTTGAGTTTAATTAGGTAATTAATTTACTGTTTGACATACAAACAGTAAACCGTTAGTAGTAGGAGTAATTGATATTTGAAATATGATTAAGCAGAAAGAGATATAAAAAGCAATTTAACAGTTACATCTCAAACATAATTTCCGTACAAAATAGTGTAATCTGGCTTAATTGATACCTGTTCTGGTTAATTATACAATATTAAGAGTTTTAAAAGATTTGATTGAATCAATATACTACTAGTTGTTTAGAGAACCTCTTCGATTGAGGTTCATAACAGCCTTTATTTGAGAGGCACTAGTATTTTTTTAAATCAATGCGCACCGCGTGGTGAGTGGAGCTGGGATAGCCTACATTTATATTTCATGCATATGATTTTCTTTAGTAGATCAGCGTGCTCTCACGTAATTGAGCAGTGCTATGCAATTAAAAATCCTGCTACACATAAATGTCAAGACCTCGTATTTATGTATAAAATATGTAATTAATGTATTCCTAATAGTGAAATAGTTTGACCAGAATCGGTGAAATAACGACAGAATACGAATTTAAAAGGTTAACGAAAATATTGTACAACAGCTTACGAGTCCATTACTGTTTACTTGAAATCGAAATTCTTGTTTACGTTCATTAGTATAAACATTTTATTACTGTTTGCAAATCTTAGCTAACAATCCTCCTGATTTAATATACCCAATTCATGACTTCGTCCCAAGAATACAAATGATTTCAATCCATTGCTAAGCAAAATTTACTTTGTATTATAATAAAATATTGGTCATGAAATAGATAAAGGGTATTGTCCGAGTTATACGTCTGATATAGAAACGGTTGAAAGTATATGAAATGCATTTCATTCGCATAATATATTTTGCATACAGAACGAATTCAAAGTTCACTTCGTATCTATTGTTAGGGATTTCAAGAATATGAGAGGTTTGGGTGGCCGAGACCTTTCTCATGTTATTCCAATGAATCTAAGGTATACTTGTTATAATAAAGTGGATGAGATCGCCTGCTGCGAGAGTATTCTTGCACGGCTAAGAAAAAGAACGGTATAGTATAATTATGACAGTTCGGGGCGAGAGTAGACAAAGTCAATCTTTGTTTTTAGCTTTTGGGATTGTTTACTTTATACAAATTAAAGTTTTATATTAGGTCTTATATTTATTTATACTCTCTTGTATTTTTCAGAGAATAAGATACGTAGCTCATTTACAGTTACTGGTGTTATATTATAGTTAGTGCCGGCAAAGAATAGGTGTAAAAGTATCCGTTACCTGTTGGTGGATCTTAAAGGATCTTTTACAATACAATTGTAAATTTAGTTTTGCTGAAATCAGATGACAGTGTGTAATATGTAAGAGGTTATTTGAAAATTTTACAAAAAAGGAAAAACTCAGGAAAAACCTTGAAATCCGTATCCGCGGTTTAATACTCCAGTAATATCTGTATCCATTTAAAAAGATCCGGTACATCACTAGTTGTCAGGTTGCTTTGCTATCCAAACCTGACCAACTTAGTCGTGTTAATCAATAGAACACTTTAATATGATTGACCTAATTTTCTGTGTTACGGAATGCTAACTATACTATTACTAACGTATATCTTTGATAGCCATGACAGAAGGCAAAGCCTCTTCGAGCGTTATATATTATTTACTAATGGGATACAAATCTATGGCTTCTGTTTTGCTTTAATGTTATGTACTGAGTTTCTTTACTATGTTGCGTTGATTGAAATTATCGTTTTCTTAGAACTACCTGTGCTTGTAAACTAATTACGTACTAACTATCCTTATGGTTTTATAAAAGGTATGTGTTATTTTATACATATATTTTTTTTATCCTTTAATTCATTTCGTGGGATACTGAGGAGAATAGAAATATGTAACAGTCATATTACATTCCCAATCATCTCTGACATGTATGTACTATGTAAATATAAGTATATTAGTAAGACCGCAAATATGATTACATGCATGCATAAATGCATTAATTTAATGATAGTTTGAGTAACGTATTCTAAAAGGTATGGGAGAGGCCTATGTCTAGCAGTGGACTGCAATAGGCTGATGATGATGATTGATGATGATTCTAAAAGGTTGAATGTGGATTTTTTTTCTTTTTATTACAAGTTTTTAATTCACAAACCTAACGAATAATATGCAATATGTGTTGCGACAGCTAAAGATTATAATTTTATCTTATTCACAATTAGTACAGAACCACTAAGTCGTATAAATTTAAACAGCACTTTAGTTTTATTTTAGATATAACGGACAAACGTGATTTTGTTCCTATGATTTCGATCATTACTGGTTAAACACAACTAAAATGAAACATTTGTATTTTCATCACATTTACAAATAATTAAATTATTTCAACAAATAAATATAAATAATAAACTAAAGGACTACACCCTGCTTAGCAATCTGAAATAATTATAAACAAAAAAATAAAATAAAAAGCTTTGTCATCTCCTGTACCGGAGGCGTTAAGTGATGTCATGAAAATAATTGTTAGCTTACAAGCAAGAGCGTGGAAAAGGAAAATGGCTTATTCGCAAATTAGCAATTGTCATCGGTCCAGTTGACAATGCTTAATTTATTAGAGTTATTCAACAAGAAATTCTAACAGTGCCATTTTGTCTTTCTTTCTTAAACTTTACATTTGATTACGGAAGTTTTGATTTTTGTTCCGGTCTTTAATGGCCTCGACCTAGTTTGAATTTTTAATAATTACGCATATTACTTTTGTAAAAATGACCTTTGATTCCCTTTACAATGTTCTGTAAGAGAATTTAATTTTGAATAAATAGATGAACGGGTCCCTAAAGTGATCTTTATATCCTTATTTCATTAGTCGTGCTTCAAAGTGCCTATAACAAATTTTGGCTTGACTAAAGAAAAAGAAATACTGAACAGAAAGAAAATGAGAGTTTAAGAGTATTTAATAACATTGTTTAATAATAAATCATTTGTTTAATGGTATTAATATAAAATTTATCGGCAATCCGGCAGATTGTGCTAGCCGATAGAACTTTTTTAACATCTACATAGCCATTCATGCTGTTTTCTATGTTAGATAGAACGTGGGTTCATTGATTAATTTTCTTTTATTTAAAATTTTTAAAAACTCTTTGCTTCAGTGTAAATTGGAGATGGAAATTTCGGTGACAAAGGGCCAAGCCCCTTTTTGGGAATGCGTACGCAAAACTCTTTAGCAAACCAACGCTGATGTGCAAACAATTTCAGTACTAAACCATAATATTATTTTTATGGCATATTGCAGAAATTTGTATAATTTTTTGAGGAAACTTTCAAGACAACGAGGGAATTATATTTCGAAGATTTTTCACCAAATACGTCTCTTTACAAATTTCTCTACTAGTCTACGAAACATGTTACTATAACATTGCTATCTTCATCTAGGGTTGACAGACAAACTTAACTGTGCCATTCTAAAAATATTCTAACATAATTTGATACACCTTATAAGCCAATTGAAAAATGTGAGTTTAAAATGTTTTGGCTTTTTTCCTTGCTTGCTTGTGCTATGCGGAATTGCCTCCCGCCAAATTTTATCATGACAGAACTATTGTAAGTACAGTTAAGGTTATGATTTACCTTCGAAGTATTAAAATTAATGGAAAATAACCAAATAATGCATTGTTTTAATTTTGCAGTTAGATTTTTATAGGTTCCACATAAGATTGTGTGGCGACTTCCATATACGGTGAAATGAAGAAACATACTACAACGCCTACGGTAAAAATAATTCTCAAGCCTACTAGCACGAGACAACTTCCCAACAGCAACTGTTAGGAGGCGGCCCGCTAGGCATGATTACCTCGCCTGGTCGGCGTGACCTCCCTTTGTGTTGGAGGGACACCCGTTCTTCCACATAGGTATTTGATAATAATTTCAATATGATACCTTATTAAAGGATCTTGTGAGACAGACAGACAGACAACGAAGTAATCCCAAAAGTATTTAGTTTTTATTTTATGGAAACCTAAACCTACGGGAAGACCTGTCTTATGGCAATATACTCTTGTAAAGTACTTAGTTCTACTACACTTTTAATAGAGCGACGTTAGTAAGTACGGAAATCTGATATAAAGAGCAAACTTGTGCATCTTAGCAAGATTGAACTAAACGAAGGTTTCTCGAAAAACAAGGCTTGACTAAAGTTACGTCAGTAAGAAGCTCCAATACGTCCACATATAAAAGGTTTTATATTACATCGAGACGATGAAAGGGTACGTTTTATTCTTATCTCTTCCACCTACACAAGAGCGTAAAAAGAGTGAAGTACAAAGAATCTGTAGTCTATCTTTAACCTTATTAAAACCATGTTCTTACTGTGTGACAATTATTTGTTTGAAAGAAGGATCATCTTATTTTATAAATTACCTGTTTAACGTTGGTGAGGTCTAATAATTTTAAGTACGTTAAGTAAGCATTAAGTATTCACAAGTTCACAGGAATTTGAAATTCTGAAACAGTAATTTTGTTCGTTTGTAATGTTAAGTTTATTGTACTTTATCAAAACAGTAATGATTATCACCATATAGCAATTTCACTCGAGCGATTACATCCTTGATTCTTCAGTACCCCAATAATGTTCAGGAGTCGTCTGACTATTTAGTATGTTACTGGCGACTGCATTTAAATCTTGCTTAATGAACACAATTTGAGTACCCGTTTTATTTATTTAGGTAACAAACCATTTTGTGGTTTAAAATGGTTAGGTCAACTTGGTGTGGCAAACGACTCACATATTACAGTGCAAGTTAAGACACTGTACATATTTATGTACAGTATTTTTATATAATAGATCTTTACCTATGAAATTGCCGTTTTGTATGCAATAAGTAAAATTACTTATTTTTTCAAACTTTTTTATTTCTGTTATTCGAAGTAATCACCCATGCAATCGACGCATTTTGCCAACGCATTGGCAGTTTATTGATGCCCTTCTTGTAAAAATCAGCTGGACGGGAGGCAACAAACTCTTCAAAGGCATTTTGTACTGCCTCTCGGGAATTGAATTTTTTACCCACTAAGAAGTTGTCTAAATTTTTGAAAAAGTAATGCAAGGTCTGGTGAGTATGGCGGATGAAGGAGAGCTTCCAACCCCCGCTCTTGCAGCTTGGAGACTGTCTGTTGCGCAGTATGGGGTCGCGCGAGTTTGAATATAAACTGGAGGCTCACTCCTATAGTCTCATTTTCACCACGAAATAATAGTTTGAATGTAAATGTGCTCTATGAGTTTGAATTTCGAAAATACCTCATTCATCAATATAGTCAAACTTAATTATCTTGAGTTTTGGATTGTTTGCTGTCCTCAAGGATCGTGAGCTTAAGGAGCAAAATAATTTTCGTTGCAATCACTAATAAAAATGTTGTAACTACTTTTTATTAAATCCTTAAAAGACTTAAATATCTATTTGTTAGGTGGTACTTTTTATATTTATACTATCTCTCTCTCACGATTTATACATGCCAAGAACACAAAAAAAAAAGATATCAGCTGAGAAAATATTAGGCCTGAGTTACTTAAGGAATTGTTAAGAAAATTAAGTATACAAACTTCATATTCATTTACATATCAACCTTTTCCTATTCTTCTTATTTTAGAAAATAAATGTACTTTATATGTATAAGTGCTCTTAATAATCATTGCCCAATGTATACATGTGTTCAAACGTATGTTTGAGCTACATAGTCCGCATTGCAAGTGTGTTTGTTCACTTTTAATTTAAGTGTGGTTCAAAACGTCAAAGTTCCACAGAAATTATAACATGCAGTTAAAAGCCTATACAAAAATATGAATATGTTAAGCGATTTTTTTAAATAATTTGACGCAACACAGGGACGTCTTATGCACAGCCTGTAAAATTACAAGTTCAGGTTACCAAGCTGCAGATAGCTTCAGAGATAAATTACACCCAGACACAGCACAAATGATAGTGCTCGTTATACAGATGTTTCTCCTAGGTGGGAAACCGAACCCACGACTTCTGGATTAGCAGAATCATTAACCACTAAACCAGTAGACTAATCAATTTTTCAGATTCTTGAATTCTGCTAAATATGGTAATTTTAAAGTATTTTGTTTAACCTGTCAAATAGGCCTCCTTTGTTATGGGTTTTGCTACTTGGCGTCAGAATAATGTTTTGTCTCACGCTGTTTCATCCGTGATGTAGCAATACAAGAAACATGCAGACTGTAAAAAATGACAGTTGCACTAAGGAAGGGCAACTCCCTAAATCTATTTATTCATTACACAGCTTGCTTAATTACCAACAAAAGAATGTACAAATTTCCTTTTGCGTATGTTTACTTAGGAGCTAATGGAGAAACCCTTCCTCTCCAAAAATCACGTGAACAAGATTTTTTTTCGTTAAAATGTCTGTTGCTATAGCAACACCCTTGTGAGCGAATCCTAGTTACAAAATTAGATTAGCTGTTAAAGGGTTAGATGAATTAAAATTAACGGATAATGCCTTGTTGAGCAAGTTTTATACTGGAGTCAAAGATTATATGACAGAAAAGACACTTTTTTATATTGTTATGTTCGTTATTGCACACAGCAGATCCTCTGAATGTCACTACAGCTAGATTTTTTTTGGATGAATAGTGGCGATGAAGATGGTACTCCTCTATCAAAGAGGTCCGTGTGGTGACGGATTAAGAGTACAGAGTGTCACCACCCCTATTCATCCCGTGGGTGTCGTAAGAGCCGACTAAGGGAGAAAACTACGCAGAACAACAACACTGCAGAAAGAAGGAAAACTTGACACAAATCCTTTTTTTTTTTTTTTTTTAACGTGTGGAAATCCCCTCGGACCGTCACCCCTCCGGGGTTTGCGGCGGGGTGGTGTGTCGGACTCGGACCGACTAAAACCACACGGTGTGCCACTCTGCGCCTGTAACAGGAGGGATCCGGGAACAGCTGTTGTTAGGACATCCGGACCCCTCCTAGCGCCAGCCCGCTCCTGGTGCGGGCTCCGTCTCAATGTTTTTGTTTTCCTCTCTTTAGGCGACGTCCGGCACACGCGGACGCCGCCCCCTCGCGGCTGGCCAAACTAATGCGGGTGGAGGGGAAACCCACCCCGTCCACCCGCGGCCACACTCAGGGCGGCATGAGGCTGTGGTAGGCGGGCCTCCGCCGCCCGGTTCGCCGGCGGCGGATCGGGTCCGAGTGGAGGTCGTCCTCCCGGGCCCTCTCCGCCGCCTCCTTCCGCGAGATTACTATCTCGCAGAAGGTTGCGACCGCGGTAAAACAACTGTCGCTACCGGCCATGGAGCGTACTACGGCCGGTAGCGAGAGATCCACTCCGATGACTGCAGTGAGGGCCCGGCGCTGCGCCGCCCATGCGGGGCAGACCGCCAGCGTGTGCTGGGCCGAGTCCTCACTGCAGTCGCAGTGGTGGCAGGCGGGACTCAGTTCCCTCCTAGCGACCGTGTGCAGGTACTTTCCGAAGCAACCGTGCCCGGAAAGCACCTGCGTCAGTCGGAAGGAAAGGGTCCCGTGCTGCCGCCCTGCCCACTCGGCGATGACCGGCTGGAGAGCCTCCACGGCGGCGAAGCCAGCGCGTGGAGTCTCCAGCCGGAACGACCAACGAGCCATCGTGGCTCGGCGAGCGGCTTCGCGCCACTCGCGCACATCCTCGGGCGGAGGGCGAAATCCGCTCTCCGCCCGGTAGTCAGCCACTCGCCGATAAACTTCGGCGAGCACTTCCGCCTCCAAATCCCACGGGGGAGTTCCGGCCAACGCGCACGCCACCTACGTCGAAACGGTGCGGTAACCGCGTATGGCTCTGACCGCCATTACCCTCTGAGGGCGCCAGAGGCGTACCCTATTAAATCCTATACCAACCCGTCTGGCCAGCGTGGTATAGTAGGCTAAAACCTCCTTTCTAAGGAGAGGCTTATGTCTAACAGTAGACTATGAAAGGCTGTTGATAATGATCAAAGAGAAACTTACTGGCTATATTCTTAAACTTTTACTAACGAATACTTTTGATTACAAATTACTGTCTTGTATAATGTAGGGTGTTCATTCCAGACTTCAGAAGCTCAAGCTTAGTAGGAGCTGTCAAGTTGGTCTGTTAGAGTTGGAAATAAAAAAATTAATAAATACGAAAGGACATTTTTCAGCACCTCGAAAATGAAATAGCAGTTTTTCGATGAAAAATATGAAGTCGTTTGTAATTAAGAATGACCGATAACAATATTTCCTTGTTTTATTATCAAAGTTCATGTTCAAGTTCATGTGTCGTGGTCGGGGTTTAGTTTTTAATTTAATTCATATTTTTTTACAACTTTCATTAGTACCTAACATATCATCTTTTGAAATGTTTTTTAAACTCATGACTGTGTTCTCTACAGAGCACTATATGACGTCATATAGTCCATATTCCACTTCTATTGCTTATTTTTTAGTATTGGCAAGTCTAAAATAATTCATAACGCTGTAAAAGATCCGTTTTTTAGACGTTTTTAGCTGCGGTATTGTGATTTGGTAATCTGTACCTACCGTAGTATAAAAATAGCTTATTCTTATACGACAATAATAAGGTAAACTTTAACTTAACACTAAAGTGAATCAAAAATGAACTAATCATTTTTTAATTTATAGACTAAGATACATTTTGTAAATTTTATAGGAATCTTAAAAGAAAAAGGTCCTAAATCGATACGATACCTACTGATGAACTAATGGTATAATTTTTAGATTATTATTCTAAACCAGTGACATAAGCAAAGTTTCTTTGAAAATCCATCCGGAAACAAATAATATTAGGTCTTTAGGTCTGGTTGCAGATGTGACCAGACCAGACCTTACACCTACCGACTATTACTTTTTCCAAAATTTAGACAACTTTTTAGTGGGTAAAAAATTCAATTTCCGAGAGGCAGTACAAAATGCCTTTGAAGAGTTTGTTGCCTCCCGTCCAGCTGATTTTTACAAGAAGGGCATCAATGAACTGCCAATGCGTTGGCAAAGATGCGTCGATTGCATGGGTGATTACTTCGAATAACAGAAATAAAAAAAATTGAAAAAATAAGTACTTTCACTTATTGCATACAAATCGGCAATTTCATAGGTATTATAACATTCAAGGTTAGTCTATAGAATTCAGATTTTTCTACTCTTTGCCTGTCTTGAATACACATTTATAATATTAACATTTTTCCTAAGTCCGAAAGGGGTGAAATATGGCTTCGAACTTATATTTTCCTAGATGCCGGTATCTTGGTGATTTTTGAAATCAGTTAGCTTGAAGCCAGAGATAATAGTGAAAATATAATCTAGGAGACAATAGAAAGTTATGCTAGTTGCTTCGCTCGATTACACATATTTTATCATTCGTTTGCACCAATGGCGTCATACTTTGTCATTCTATGACTACTTTTGATTGTCTCCACTTATTTACTTTTTCACTGTTTGTTTATCAAAACAATATTCTAGGGTAATGCTGAAAATATTTTGTAATTTTTCGATTTGTGATTGTCTCTGTATTGTTAGTTCAAAATAATACAATATGTGTGACCAGTGCAAATATATGATGTCGTACTTACATATTCATACTAATCCTGGATATTTATTCTTTTAGTAAATTTTCTAATCCCCTAGTACATGTTCGACACAAATACAATAACGACTCAAAGCTTAAAACAGTCACCATATTTAGCTTCAAGATTAGATGTTATCCCTTTATTTTAAAAGAACCTTTTTACGCTAGTTTCTACAATAATAGATAATTATGAAATGAGCACTGTATAAAGTTTTACCATTGCTTTATGCACAATAGTAAACAACTATTGCTTGGGACTAATCCCACCCCACTGTAACTCCTGTACACCAGGATCCACAGCAGTGACCCACGAACACACCGAGTTATGAGACTCGGAAAGTCCCAGGAAGAAATTAAACTGTCTTGGAACCCGCAACGAAATTAATCAGAAGAAAATTGGGGGAGTTCGAAATACAGTAAATCCACTTCCCTCCTTAGCAAAGCGGGAGACAAAATGAAGTAAAATGGGCATACACCCTTTTAAACAGGAAAGCATTACGGCCACAAAATATTACGGGTCCTACGTGAGCTATATTTGATTTCTATAATATGTATGGCAGAATCGCCTAAACGCACGGAAATTCGCCCTAGTTGACACAAGATCCCCATAGTATACCGCCCCAGATGTCACCTGCAAGCTATTCAGCATTATATTACGTACATTATACCAAAGACTACATTCCCAGAGGATATGATGAGCAGACTGTTCATAGTGAGAGTTAGGTTCTGAGCATTGACACAATGGTGACTCGACTAATTTAAATGAATAAAGCTTGCTCTTAAAGTTACCAAGCTCAAGCCGTGTCCTCGACAACCGTTCGCGAACAGATGGAAAGAATTGGTAAAGATGGCGCCCCTTGGATGATTCATCCCAGCGTTGTGCCATTCGCCAGTACATGGCTGCACGTCTCTGTACCTCGAGATCGACCGGAAGCACACCCGCCTACACCGGCAAAGCCTCAGTGCTAACCGTCCTATATGCCTTGCACAAGAATATCAGTGCAAGTCGTTGGCCTTGTAACAGTTTGCGACGGACAGCGCCTACGGTCGCCCTATCGGCCCATACAGGTGCACCATAGCACATAGAACCTAAATAAGTAGCTCCGTATATGATCTTTAATGTATTAAATGATAGACCCCATGTCGCAGTTGATATCCTTGTCAATGCACGGAAACTCTTTTTAGACTTTTGCCCATCTATTGCTTCTGTTATTTTCGGTTCGTTGCCTCGGTCGTGCATTTTTGCCAATGGCAGCATGGCACCAATGGCCATACGTATACGTAATGTTCACCATTTTCTGTTTGCCCCGAAAGTATATTCTAGAATATAAACAGCTTTACTACAGTTTTTTGTATGTATAGAAATATCGATAAGAATCTTGTTTAACTTTGTAACTAGACAACAATTACCATACACATTTAAAAAAGATGTGTAAATAAGGTAAATGTTGTCTATTTATTGTCGTAATATGTAACACAGACAAAAGCGCTTTTTTACATTACACTTGTGTATTTTGCTAATCATAATTTTAGAACTAGAACGATTTTGAGATTTTGGAAACTTCGATGTTAAGAATGTCTAACTTTTTACATTGGTGAGCCAGAAAATTAATTCCGGTAATCCCTGATGTTGAACACTCAACACTAACTGTGTCAGTGTGCCATTTTAGACAGTTCGCTAGCGCAATGATTACTAACATAATTACGAGACTACTCATATTACACGTACACGTTGTATGTTCACACTTTTATTCCTAAAGGGATGAAGCAGAGGCGTTTTGAATACTACATTAATTTTAGGTATTTTGGTTCTACTAACATAATAGGGAGCAAGTCTAAGTCATCAACCGGCCCCGGAGGTAGTTAAAGGTGGAAGAAATAAGGTAGACATAAACTGATTGCCATGACGGGAAAGGAATTGTTCTTATATTTATGTGTCAGGGAAAAGTAAGCAATGCTCACCCCTAAGCCAAGGAAGCTGCACTTGTACAAAAATTAAAGGAACTTCTCTAATTTGGCGGTGACAAATTACAAAAAGTTATTTTTTTTAGATACACTTTATAAGATTAATAGACCGACACAATATTTGTTTTACCTAACGGTCGACAATCAATTTCTTTATGAAGGCAAAAGGCCAAATAAATCTAAGATAGTTTCATATATTTTTGTCTTTATGATAAAAAAATCAGAAAAGATTTTTTTCCAGACTAATTACTAATATCATTTCATATTTACTCAATTCTTAATTCGTTTTAATCTAATAATATTGAGGTATATTTTTAATTTAACTTTAGTAAGTATTGACAAAATTTTTAACCGTATAGAAATAAATATAAGCAAGAGACATCAATGTAAACATTTACTAATAACTTCCTAACATAGGAAATAAATATACTTCAAAACCTTTTAAAGTTTTATCATTAGAGATCCAGTGATTTGCGCAACTTTCCCCTTAGAGATGATTTAGGTGGTGACCCTATCTTATTTCGTAATAATGATCACTTTACTCGCAGTCAGCCCAGCAAAGAGATATCATGTGATTGATGATCTAAACATGAATAGACGGCGTGTTCAAGTTCCTGTTGAACTCCCTTTGTGCATAAGATGACCTGAAGCCCTTAGATTATATATTTTTTTAACACAGCAACTTCAAGAGTACGTGGTGATGCCCGCTCGGTACTCATTACCATTTGTATGCGGACATTGGGTTTATTAATTAAAATGAATTTTCAGGTAAAATAAGGACTCCAAGGATTTTCCTATGAGCTTTTGAGAAATCCGGCTTGGCTATAATCAGCGTTCTCAATACAATGTATGTTTAAAAAAATGAAAGAAAATGACAGTAAAATATAGTTGTTACCCTTACGTTGTTTTAAAGTCTTAGCAAAGAGAATGAATGCGATGAAATTGATGTATGGCAAATTAGTATCTATGTCTACATTAATCAACCTTCGACATAAAAAAATTCGGTATACTTCAGTATGTCTTTGAATAAACACCGCTTACGTAACAAGCCAGTAATTTATGATATTCAGTGTCTATTGTATTGTTAATAGGTTCTATTTTTTGGTGGCTCATTGGTATTGGTGGCTCAATATATTTTGAAATAGTTAGTTTACATTAATGCTATGATAAATATATATCAAATTCGAAGCATGTACTAATTTACTGAACATTTTATAAAAGTACCCATATTAGACATTATTAAATAAAAATGAAACTATTACTGACATTTATGGCATGGTAGGTACATATTTGTTAATATACTAGTTTACTATAAAGTTTTTACAAAAATACGGTTGTTTACCCAGAAACGTAGATGTTGTTTGAATATCGGTAGATATGTAACTGTTATTCAATAATGATTCACATGTCCGATTTATGGAAAGAACAGTTAAACAGGTTTTGCAAGGTATTTTTGGCGCCGTAAAATTTACTTAAAAAAAATTGTGTAGATTTAATGTTTAGGGACGCCACAGTATTTTTTTTTAAATAAATACATACATTAATTTATTTCTAAATAAGAAAATTAATATGTACATAGCATACGGGAAAAATAAATGCATAGCCTACGGGATAAACTAAATGTCTTTAAACTTTAAACAAAACACACAAATTTTAATGTATCGGGAACCAGGCATTAAATTTTTACTCAACAACACTGTTAATGTGACCGATAGTAATGCTGAAATATAGTCAACTAAGTAGAAGTACTTCAAAATTACTGTTAAATATGGAATTAATCTCAAAGCTCTCTATCTCTCATTTAATATGTGCCTTTTTTAAATGGATGCTATGGCCCTGGATGAACTTTTATTGTCTGGAACTTGTTTCTTGTACAACAATAAAAGTCACGAAAACTTACTCACGTTGTAATATTTGTTTTATTAATAAAAAAATGTCCATGAATTAAGAACATCCCACTCCAAACCGTTTTTATTATTCAGTTTATACATGACGTCTTCGATATTTAAATACTACAACAAGAATTTATGATGTGCAAATTATTTTAATGAAATTAATGTACACAGAATTTCAGCTTGTTGTTACTTTATAAGTTATTAGAAATTGTCTCTGAAAGTCCTGTTCCAATCGCTAATTGAGTTAAACAGTAGGACAATAGCTAAGTGAGAACGGAACTCAATTGACATACTTTTACCTTCTTCATACCCTTTTAATGTTGGTTGGATCTTGATAGTTAATACTTTAACGTAAATTATAGGAATTTAGCACCCAGGTGAGTTTGGAGATTAAAAAAATAATCACCGTGTACCTTGGTAGATATATGTATTGGGATTGTTCGCTGTTGTGGTGTACTCGTAGGTGTAAGTGTAATAATTTTTTAAACATTTGCTCTCGCTTTGATGTAACCTTCCAACTAACAACCCACCATAAAATATCTATCCAAAGATGAGTTAGAATTATACGAATATACCGTTATCTAAAATAAGACTGTACTTAAATATTTTGTCGTCTTTGCTCTGTTTTTTTTTTAAATTGGCTCATGTAATATTACAGACGTGTAATGTTACATATTCCAGTCATGTTTAATGGTAAATGGCTCTATCGCTACTGTAATTGACTGTCCTTAAAAGACAATCCAAAAATTGTGCCCAAGTTCGACTTCTTTCTTCAGTAGTATCACCATGGCGTTTATAATTAAAGTCATTAAGTCATTTAGTTTATTAATTAATTGTAAACACAGATGCACCATTAAATCTTACCTTAGGTGCCAGAGCTGGCTATACTAGTATAACTAATATAAGGAAATGCTGTTGTACCGGAAAGCGTGTACTCATACTGTGACACGTTAATAAATCTTATTATTATTTTATTATTCTTAGTTACTGGGGAACTTAGTTACCCTATTTGATTTTTAGCTATTATAAGGTTCAGCGACGTATAATATAGCTAGATTTATTTATTAACATGGAACGGAATACTGGATCTACTAAGAGGAAATAATATTTCAAAATAAAGTAAAGGTTTTTCTAAAATAAACGCAAAATAGACGCTTTCGCTTCATTTGTCCTAAGTATAAAGATCGGCAGTCCAGCAACGTGTTAAGACTGAGACTAAACAAAGACATTGGACGGTAATTGGACTATCAATTTGTACCCCAGCTTAGTTTGATCAAAAAAACATTTGGAAGAAAACATTCACAGTGTTATTACCACCACTATGGTAGATCTCGTTGGGGATTGTTGTATTAAAGTTGTAACACAAAGTATATTGCCTGAGGGTCCTGTGTGGAGGTAACTAAGCGCTCGTTTAGAGTTGGCAGCGTTTGTTTATTTTTATTACAGAGGTTTTATGGTCGTCCTGATCCCTATCTAGTTAAGCTTAAAATCTTAATACTGAATAGTAAGTCAAGAGTGAGTGAGTTTTACTTCGTCTTTCTCTTGCGCTGAGCGAGGATTTTATATATATAATTATAGTATATATAAGTAATATAAGTTTGATTTGTCTGAAAATGTCTCTTGAAAGCAATTCTTATGACATGAAACTGCATACGAACTTTGATTTCATGATGGTCATGCAGTAGCGATCGACAGTCGTATATGAAAAATTGAGCGTCTTATTTTGAACGCGTGGGTTTCAACAGCTACTTTTTCTTGGTCTTTATACCTTTATTAGTATTTATGTACATTTTTTACAGACAATGACCATAACAACAACAACAGAAAAGCGCAATCTAAATATCTTAAATAAAAAATAAAATTTTAAAGAGAAATATTCATTTATTGAAGTGAACAACAGAACCGACCAAATTATGTATGTATTTATGTGCATTTGTCTGAACTTGCGTAGGTTTAGCGGTCTCGATTTCCTGTGCAACAGGAAATTTCTGAATGTTGATCAGAAGTAGCTTATTCCAAGTTGTTGTACTATTTACCGCTGGTACATATTTGTTTTGCAACCGTGGCGTATTTTAAAAAGAATGATAATGGAAGATAATAATTTTACTATATTTTATCATGGAGTCAACTTATTTCATTTAGCGTTAACAATAGAAGGTATATTATTATATATTTGTTTATGGATGTAAAAAAGAAATAGAAATAAATTTTAAATTTTAAACATTTATTTGAACTGTTCTTTCTTCTTTCTTAAGTTAAATAAGAAGCAGGTTACTTAAAAATTTAATTCGAAAAAGACATTGATGACAAGGCATTTAGTGGTTTCAATAAGTTACCTCGAGTGTTTAGGCTTTAGCGGAGTAAATCTATCGAAGATAAAAATACATTTAACGATAGTTGTGTCTCGTTCTCTCGTGATAATAATGTTTGCAATAACGATTGCCCCAAGTAAACTGTTTGTATAGTTCATTTCCCCTAGGAATAATACCCAAAAACAACCACACATTGCTATGTAAATTAAATGACAATAATTGTGGATTACTTTAGCATTATTATCCCCATTCCACTCATTTTACGTTAACGCTATGACTTTAGGTTCCATATCACCACTGTTTTTGAGGACATTACAAGTAACATAATAGGACAAGTAACTTAAGCTAATCAGTTAATCACTAATATTTCTTGGTAGGCTTATAACTAGACCCTAATGTTGGAAGTGGAAACCCTTCTCTCGCTTCCACAAAACTACTAAGATATTCATAATTGTCAAACTTTACAACATTAGGGAAGTGACACGACTATTATTGAGATCGTCCGAAGCTGAAGGCACCGTGTTATCCTACTATATTTCACTCCTAAATTATTACCTTCTAATAACACTGACATCGTAAATTGACAATCTGAGCCTTATTAAACTGTCTTGTAAATCGTGTTCGCGCAGTGGAAAGTGCTGATCACATAAAAAATAACAGGGCTATAAAAGCGGCGTGCCTTCCCGTCGGCTGGCTCGTATAATCCGACAAATATCGTATAACTATTGATTTCTTGTTTCATATTTTTAAAAGGGCTGCACTGAATGTGCTCCCTATAAACCGATAACGATACGATAGGCAATAATCATACAAATAGTCTTTATTAATGCCCTTAAGTATTTAACGCAACTTTCGTAGTATAAAAAATATATAAATATTTCAGACTTATAGAAATATTTCATCGACTGCAAGTTAACTTAATTTAAAGTTATAACGAACATAAGGATATTTGTAATATAAACCCTTCTAAATACCAAGCTATCTCTAGTACTTACACATATAGCCAAGCACTACAGCCAGTAATGTACAGATCTGCGAATTCCATATATGTATTAAATGTTGACCTGTTGTTAATCCATCAAAAACCAAAGTCATTGTTGTGGGCAGTCCCAGTATGCACTCTAAAATCAACTGGTCTGCATTACCTGACATCAAATTTAAATACGTTATACTCTTGATTAGTAATTGTATTAAAAAACCTTTGCATTTTGATTGATAGTACTTTCAATTACGTGAAGTTAGTAGAAAAATGTTTGCATCTGCGGGCTCATTGCGAAGACTTTATACGAACGGTCACTAAAATTGCGCTAGCTGAATCCCTGCTCCTTCCTATACTCGATTATGCTGATGTCAGCTATCTCGGTATATCTGGGGAGCAACTTGATAAACTTGAATTTCTGCGTTTGATTCGTATTTGGTTAACGCAAATATGATCATGTGACTGATTTTCGTAAATTGCTCAAGTGGCTCCTAATTTGACTTCGACGAAATACACATATTCTTTCAATACTTTATAGTAACTTATTCAATCCATCTACCCCACCATACTTAAGGGAACGTTTTGTGTTCCTCAGTGACACGCATCTAATATCCTTGAGGTCTTTGGTATCTTTGGAGCTAATGGTACCTAGCCACACTACCCATATTCTATGACAAGGCATTCACAGTGTAGACTGTCAGATTACGGAACGATTACGGAACACTGACAGCATTCAAGAATATGCTCAAAGCTCACTACTTAAGTATTGGTATTGGTTGTGGGCTTCGGTTTCCGCATTTAGACTCAGAGTGGTCCTTTATGCGTCGAGGATTGGTTGACTAGGTGAGCCAGCCAAGCTCCTTCCAAAAGCGCAGAAGCCTCCTGGGGCGTTCACAGGCTTCTAGGAGCGACTTTATATCAGGAATGATACTTGCCCGTTGTGTGGCCACTCCCTCGCATTCCAGGACTACGTGGACGGCCGTTTCTTCAGCTTCCAGACATCCCCTGCACAGGGGACTGTCCGTCGCATTGATTATGAATAGTTGTCGTTTCAGGGCTAGATGTCCTGTAATAGTTCCGACAACCATTCTGATTTCTAAGACTGATCAGTCTGCAGGCGAGTCGTGGTGTGACTTGATTCAGCACCAGTTTGGACTGTCTGCAGCCGGGTGAGTTTTTCCACCTCCGGTTGTGTGCTACACAGGTCCATTGCCTGACCCAGCATCGTATTTGGTTAAACGATATGGGCAGGAGTGGGGTTGGGCCAGAGGTTGGGGTTGCCGAGCCCCTCCTTGCCAACTCATCTGCGGCATCGTTCCCGTGTGAGTTACTGTGCCCTTTAATCCATTGGAGGAGTACCCCATTGAATATAGCGAGCTGTTCCAGTGCTTGGTGGCATTCGAAGACAATACCAGAGGTCATTGTGTTGCCCTCCAATGCCTTTAAGATGGCCATGCTATCGGATATTATTCGGATGTTGTAGTCCTTGATACCCCTTGACATGGCCGTTGTGGCAGCGTAAGTTATTGCCACACATTCACATTGAAATATGGAACTGTGTTGGCCTAACGCTAGTGATGTGTTTATATTTAGGTCTTGCTAGAAAACTCCGGCTCCAGTTCCTGACCTAGTCTTGGAACCGTCCGTGTAAATTCGGACTTCGTTAATGCCGGATTGATCTCGGTCATTTCCATGTATCTGGATGTAGTATCTTCTTGTCACTACTTAGGTTCTTGAGTACCTAATCTTTGCTTTCAATACCTATACATGACTAAATGATTTCATTGTTATTAATATGTATTGTATATATTATTTATGTATGTATATATATATATGTATGTGTGTGTGTATGTATAGTTATATATAATTTATATATTTATTTATACACTAATGTAGCTTCAATACACCTAGACTACCCATTGTTTCTCCTCATCCGTAGGATGCGACAACATCTCAAATATTTTTTTGAAACAGTATAAAAACGTATAAGTTCCCATGCACTGCTGCTTTTACACAAAAATATTTTTGCTCTCTTGGGCCGTTTTTTTACAATAGGATAAACAGAACATTAAATTTATATCCTCTCAACCGTAAACGTTGTAAAATCACTCTTGACAATTGGCTGAAAAAATTGGATTACGAAGAGACAGAAAAAACGATAAAACCAATAATTCCAAATCCCTTACACACTTTCTTACGCTCACTCACTCACTCACATCAAATACACAAAGAGAGGAACTGACGTACATTTACTGACATTTACTTAATACTAAATATAGTATCAAGTAAATGTTAATTGGATCTGCTAACAATGTTACCTGAAATACTGGTGTTAAGCCTAGTTCAGGTACAGTTGCAGAATGTTAATTAGACATAATTCTCCTACTGAATAAAAATTATTATTATTATCTGCTGTCGATTTGTCCATCCAAACGTTGCCTGTAAGAGATTGCTTTTAGTGATAAGGCAGTCCATTGTACATATCCGTCTATCTAACATATTGTAATTAGTGTATAATAAAGAATATTCTATTCTATTCTATTCTATTCTAAATATGTACCTTGAGTGTAATTAATTACTAGAAATATTCCTCTCACTCATTATGCAAATCAATATTAGTATAATAATTTCATGAATAAATGAATCCAGAAGCTTTCGATTTAAGTTACAAGCATAGTACAGCGTGGTAAGAAAAATAACTTTTATTTAGTTTAATTAATATTTTAGTGACGAGGTATTCTAAAACAAACTATGATTTTTTAAGATCCTCGGCTATATGAAAAATAAACCAGTTACGAGAAACCATGTGACGAGTTGATCCACTAAGTTCAATATTTTAAAGTCATTGTATAAATAGAGAAGTCAATTACAATTGAGGGCCTCCAGACAACTTATTCAAACAATTCCTTTAATAGAACGCTCTCTAAGTTTAGAGAAATAAATTGTTTAAATCGCTTCGTCTAAATGGTTCAGTCTCAAGTTTGTTCTAGTCAAAGCATTCCTAAATAGAAATAAAAGATTCGGCTTCGTGTCTAACCATTTTGCTAAACGTCGATATTTCAGAAGCGCAACTGTCTTCTAAAATTGGAAGTCAAACCAGGGTCTTTAGGATACTGAGTGCGCCGGTTTTTATGGTGTTCTACTCGTATTAGTCTCCTTTCACTCACCAGTCTCAGATAAGTTTTGAAATCTGGTCAACGCCAGGCAACTTCATTCAGATTCTGTTTACGGAACGATACGTTTTATAGTAATTTTGAAAACTTTTCACGTTACTTATCTGTAGTCAAATCATTTACTTTCGTTTTATCTTTACAACATTTTGATTTCAAAGCTTAAGTATGTATGAGTATTATTATTAGTTGGTTTAGAGGTTAGTGATCAAGATGACAAGGGCTAGAATCCCCCAAATTTGGCAACCCACACACGTCCTCCGTTTTCCCAACGGAGGGTATGGTGCGCATATAAAAGCATTCCACACGTTAAAAAAAAAGGAAACTGTAAAATCTCCGGATCCTGAAGTTCAGAACCCGGACACGTCAATAGTTTTTTTTTTATTTAGTCAATATAATAAAAAATAGTTCAAATAGTGATAAATCATTTATTTACTTTCAAATAAACTTTTAAATAAATTTAGTTGTCTTTCATCGAAGTCAGTGACAAAAAACTCACAATAATGTATTCAAATACAAAATATTGTCTTCACAAACCCTGATTATTTTAAAACCGTAATCTAATGATATCTCACATCATAGGATGGATGAATATAAAAAATAATATTCCAAATTTAGAGGTACCTTGAAAAAAATATTTTAAAGATATTTTTTTACCACTTTCTCGGCATAATTGGTATCTATGTTCATGCGTTCATGTTTCCAGCACTAACAGTCTGTGAGATATAGTGTGGACAAACGGACGGTCCTACATGACGAAACTATAAGAGTTCCCGTTGTTGTTATTTTGGCGACGAAAAGCCCAAAAAGAATCTTCTTACAGTTTTGAGAAACCTTTTCAAAAAAGTATTAAACTTTTGACAATCTTATTTTCTTTTAGTTAGGCAATAAAATATACTCACAACTTAACAAAAAAAAATAAGTCTCACGTTTAATCTTTTACACAGTAATAATTATCTTTTTTAAGTTTACTTCAGCAGCCATATTTTGAACATAAAATATCGCTAAAGAAATCAAGAGAAATGCAAACCCCCACTACAAATGAAAGCCCCCCGGACGCTCCCAGTCATGACTGGCGAGGCCGAGGTACCCAGGACAAATCATTATGTGATGAAAACGCTCATTCATTATGTGTCTGGATGTAATTTATTTATAATACCTATATGTGTTTATAATAAACATTCTTATATGGTTATAAATATGAATATTTAAGTGCGTTTATTAGCCAGATAGCTAGCGTTACCATGGTACAGGCTATGCCTCGTTTAGATAGATGGCCGTATGCGAGATGTATCACGTTTTTATTATATAATATTATGTGTAGTTTTCATATAATATCTTATAATTTTTATAAGTATCCTGTTGTTGGAAAGATTGTACGCACATATTCCCCTTTCAAATGTAAATGATATAATACGAACCTCTTTGATATTGTTTACAATGTAACAAAGTATTGAACGGAATATAATGACGAAACCTTTGACATTACGTGTTGAGCAAAACTCCGCAACTGTTAAACGGATTGAGTTTTGGTATACGTACACATTAGATTTTGATACCAGAACCAACTATGAGTAAATAAGGTTTTATAAAGTATGATATTGCCATTTAAAAAAAATAAATAACATGTAAATTTTATAAGTAACGAAAAGTTGACTGTAAAGATGTTTTACAAAACTTTGATGACGATGATTTGATGCCCCAGGCTTTTGAGTGTCAACTTGGGGGGACCCAATGCATCCTGCCGAAAGCTATAAACGGGGATCGTACGGTCTTTAGTACTCTACGGGGCACCAGTAATGGCAAATACTCTGACGGCCCGAAATATCGCGATTTTGCCAAGGCCGCAACTTGTGGTGGCCATCAGAGTGATAAGAGGGTACCGTACGATCTCCTTCGAGGCGGCCAGCCTATTTGCCGGATCGGCATCCTGGGATGGATTTATGGATGCAGTACTCCTTGCGATACAGTATCGGTGGCGCAGGGATGCTCTAGATCTCAGTGAGCTACTAGTGCCTCGAGAAGTAGAGGCATACGGGGTAGAGTTCCACCAGATCTTGGTGGCGGAATGGAACCAACGGCTTGACCAGTGCAGGGCACGCAGCAATAGCTGCGGTAAGACTAGTCCTAGGAGAGTGGCTGGAGAGGAATCACGGAGCTTTCACCTTCCTGATGACACAGGTGCTTTCCAGACATGATTGCTTTGGCAAATACTTGTGTCGGATCGGGCGGGAGCCGACGTCACGGTGCCATCATTGTGATGACTGCTTGGGCCAGCCAGCGTCAAGATCTTATCGCGGCAGTTAGTTTTGCGTCTCGCTTCCGATCTTGGTTTTGTCCATGGTCCGCAGCGAGAGTGCATGGAGCGTCGTCGCTTCCTTCTGCGAACATGTGATGTCCACAAAGGAAGCGGCAGGATCGGAGATGGGAGAGAGAATGCAGCACTGTTGTCTCTACCCGCAGACGGCGTACCGGGCTGGAGGGCATTTGAGGATCTCCGGCCACCTTAGGAAGTGGCCTGCGGGCGGAGATTTTGGGGAATTCGTCGTCTGAACAGATACAGGCCCGAGAGGCAGCCCATAGTGTTCCGTGTGTGCTTCTAGAAGACTGTGTCCGAAGGGTGACGGTCGCAACGGGTGACGTGACCCGTCCTGGGTGAGACGGGTCAATGCCTGTCGGGGATGGCGGAAGAATGCAATTGCGATTCTGACTCCCCCGGCCATTGGCAAGGAGAGGAACACCGAAGTGGTTTTTAGTCGATATGAGTCCGACAGACACCTTCGCCATCCCCCACTTGGCGAAGGATATCCATGAGGATCTCCCACCCTGTTAACAAACAAAAACCATAATTTGATACTATAACTTTTCTAGAGTATTCGAAATTTAACAAACTTCAAAAATATGTTCAAATATTATTATCATTATTAGTTTTTACCCGCTTCGGCGTTACCCTGAACTTATTTTTTATCCTAAGTACATATACTTTCATCCGCCATAAAAAATCCTCACTTTTGTATAGTCTTGACAACATGTGTGCAAAATTTCATTATGATCAGTTTAGAAGCCAAGAAGCGAAAGCGCAACAAATAAACAAAATAATAAATTCACTTTCGCATTTATAAATAATATTAGTTAGGGTGAGCGACCCATTTGCTCTGCTTTTTTCTCCAATTTCATGCAAAAACGTTATATAATATTATCGGTAAAAAAGTTTTTTTTCCTCAACTATCCGATATCCAACATTGTTTTTGTTTCACAACCAATTACCTAGCATTGTATCAAAAACGTTACAGGCACACAGAACGGGAAAAAATAATAATTTAAAAACTACTAAACAAACATAGAATGAGTAGTATCTAAACTATGAATTTTAAATAAAAGCGCAAAACAATTAAGGCAAAATTCCACCACACACTTACGCGTCACTACAGCTTAGAGTAGGCATAGACAATGGAATGCCATTTGTCACGATCCTGATATATAGCTCGCGCCTCTTCCCTACCTACCTTAGTACCCTGTCGATCTTGTTAGTATGTCTTTCGGAGCCTGCCCATACCGACTCGTCCATTCACAAGGGGCTTTATAAAGTCTTTTGGTCACTCGCTCTTAACTGATCCTCTCCTAGTGGAGATTTACTTTCAACCCATTACGTTTTCTTACCTCATCATTCTTCCCTCTACGGTTTACATTACACAAAACTACATGTAACTATGACCCATTTCCTGTAGTATATGAATAATAAATATATGTGTACTTGAAGTACACACATGATAAAATAAGAAGCTTTGACAACCGGCATATCACATGTAATTCAAGTTTGTCATATTTTATTGCATCGCAATATTGATACGATACATTCAATTTACGTTTCATTTGATGTTATCAATTCAGTGATTCGCTCACACGATATAATGGTACTTATGGAAGATTTATTGGTTTTTTCCAAAGTATGAACAACAATAGTGGTATTACCGTCAGTCTTCTTGAAGTGGTGTACGGAATTCGAGACGTCTTGGCTGGCGCAAATGTAATACAGTTTAGGTTATGTACAAAATTTCTAAAGATCTTAGTCTCAGAAACAACTGTATTTAATATAGATATGTAGTGGTGGTATAAATACATTCTTTGTACTGGTTATTACCAATTTCATCATCTAAAGAAGAAGCCCAGTGCACATGTAAGCTCAACATTAACAAAATGCTTATAATTAAAATGCGTTAGAGTACATGTCGTACTATAAATTAAAAACCACGTGTAGGAAGTAAACCTATTATAGCTATCTAAATAGGAGTTCCGTACTATATAGGGTAAGTTAGACATGTTAAAAAATATTGTAATATTTAACTGTTAAGGAAAAGGAAACTACGATACTTTGTTTACAGATTATGATGTTTTCCAGTATTCATTTTAGTCTTACTTTACGAACGGTTACAGGATATTGTCAGGGCCTACTCAATGCTAATAATATTTTTACGCACGTATTAGGTGACACGGAAAAAAAATATACTCGACCAAAATATATCCATAATGCCGAGTTTCACATATTCTGGTTCATTAACAGACAAATTCTTAATAAATTTCTTAATGTTTTTCTTTTATATATTTAGAGCTATTAATTAATTTTTAGTTACAATGATATGGATAAATTACCTATTTTTTAGTAGTAAGGCATCGATAAATTCGTGATGTTAAAGATTTTACATTTTGGTCTTATCTGGAAATACAATCTTCGCGAAAAAAATGTTCAACGTTTATTCATGTTTAACAACCTCTCAATTTCCCACTTTTTCACTTATTTTATCCCGTGAATTCATCCTTAGGTTGGGGTGCACCGCCGCGCCATGCTGACCCAGTTCGGGAAAGTCACAAGATCACTAGAAAGGGTTTACGGTTTCAATATTTGGAAACCTATACTACTACCTATATGCGCACTTTAGCTGTCTTATATAATGCACTTCGTTTTATGTTACATCGACTTACATAAAATAAACAACACAATATACGTGCGCGACCTATTTTTAACTGTTAGAAGATTAGTCGCAGCCTTGCATAATCTCCGGCAGCCTTCACAAGGCAGTCTAATCGGGTTCAGAGGGCTGGCATCCAATTTAACGCCAAGTTATTGTGGGGCTTCGACCGCAGCTCGCGTAATTGACACCGAAAGTAAAACCGCAACTTATAAATCGGAAAACGTAACGTAGACGACAACCGCACGATGCAAAAACCACCGGCGAAATTACAACACGTAGAATCACCAATCGCGACGGCCGGTATATCTAATCTTCTAAATGGTTTATTATTATCAGTCTGACTTCCAATAAAAATAACGTAATTTACCAACTGAATAGAGCGCTCTATAGGTTTAGTTTAGAAAGTTGGCATCTTGTCTATAGCGGTTATTCCGCGTTCACTACATCGACTACCAGGCTGCACGTTATACAAAAAGAAGGCACTATTTAACGGGAACTGATTCGGAAAAAAGCGCTCTGTGAGTTCCATGACGAAGAACCGGATTACTATGGCCGAGCCGCAAAACAAATCCACTACGATTTACGTACCGTAAACTCGTTACGCGTTTCGAACGAGACGAGTCCGTCGCACTGAGTATAGTTCGAATTTGTTTCTTGTTGTGACACAATGAGAGTTCAGATCCGAACTCGGGGGTACGTTAAGTACCAGCAGGCAACGAGAGAGAGGCGAGCTTATAGTCTATGGAGAGGTTCGCAGGTTCATTCGTAGGAAGTGTCGTTATCACAGTCGCTGTTCGGCGTTCGGGCAGCGTGGTTCGTTGCGGGCGGTCTGTGTACATTTCGCAACTCTACTCATTTCGATAGAAGTTTTGCGGAGATCGTGTTTCGATATTGCATCGGGGGCGGCCTTTTCCGTCGTGACTGATCACTGACGCTTTATAGAAAGTGAAACTGTATACTTGAGTCGTGAAAAACTGATTGTGCAAGGACATCTAAACTTTGTGGTGGATTGTCTAGAGTGCTAGTGGGACAAGTCAATTTTTTTGGTGATTAAATAGTACCCCTAAGATTTGATATCCCCCGTTTTGATATCAGCACAGTTTTGTAAATGAACTGTGTCTAGACTATTGAAGCGGTGCAGATTTTTCCGAAAACGGTAAGCAAACACATCAGTTTTAAGAGGTAGTTTTTCGTCAAAAAGTCTTTTAAAGCACTAATTGAATTTTTTCTCGTAAAATGTAAATTAATGTGTAAGAATATTTCAATGATTTACTTGATAATTATGTAAAGCATCCCGTTGCTTGGATCATTATATCTGATTTTTTCCAGTTATTTCCGCTTTGGTACCGCTGAGTACCAGACTTAAGATGAAAAATAAAAAATAAATTATGAATACAAATTGATTTTATTAACCTTTTGCTAGGTAGGGAATAGACTCAAGTATTCATACGGAAGGAAGTGTGTAAGTAAAAATGGTAATATCATTAGAGCTTCGTTGCTACATCGCTCGGGATTTGTTATTTTGAAATGAAAAAAAATAGAGAGAAAAAATAGAGTACTTTTTAAACATAAATTTATTTCATATTTTTATGTCAATCTTTTGCTTTTTAATATTACATTTCAACATTTTAAAAATTTGCTGTAATAACTTTTTATTTTGTAGAAAAGTGAATAAGTTATGCAAATACTTAAGTAGCTATTCATGTTTATGTACATTGTGGTATGAATAGGTTTTTACATAAAACCAATTCAAGCATTTATATAGATCAGGGATGTACTTATACTTCATTCAGGTAAACTTCAGTCCACTTCCAGAGGCAGAGTGAAGTCAACCAGTTTCCTAATTTGTCTTAGATCACACGTTCAGCTAGCAAGAGTCAACCGCATAACACCGAAGTGAAAATTCCAAAATTCTTAAAAAACTAACAAATAATTAATACAGGCACGGTTTACTTGTTGTTGATATACACTTATTTAAGTTACTTTTTACTGTTACTTGTTACTCGTGTCATAAAATATATTTAGCTTATTAAAAAGTAGTAGGTAGCGCATGTATATTTACGCGCAAAGACGGTACACAGAATTATGTATATATCATACGCCTACTTAAAATGGGTCTTACGAAGCATTTTATGCATATTCATTTTCTATTCACATGTACTCCTATATGAAAATTAACTAAATTAGTATAATTTATTGGTCTTAGCTGTAAATTAAAGACTTATGACAGTACGAGTAATATATCCTATTGTTTGTCTATTATAAGATGTCGTAGGTAGGTAGGTACATATTGCAATATGATTACGACACTGACTGATTAAATCCAATTAGCTAGAACCTATGATCGAAAGCCTCTTACGATTGCAACCATTTATAGAATAAATAGACGTATGGCAGCAATTTATTTCTTTTTGACAAAAGAAACAATCTCCTACTTTAAAAACTCTTGTACAAAAATGTATTGAACCTATTTTTAGAAACAAGGTTAAGCCTCTTATGCACTGTATAAAATACTACTATTTCTTTTTATAGGTTGATTACTAGGGTATTTATCGTGTATATATAACTATAGATATGTATACTGTGGTGATAAAATATTTAAAAATGATAGATACCCAGATATATTTATATTTGAAACTTGAGGTCTACTTATAGTTTTTACATATTTCATTTTCTTTGTATCAAAGATCAATAAAATTCTATAGAAAAATGAGACATCTCCTCTCCTCTCCGCTTCATCCATTACCACCGAAATTAAGCGGACAGGAGATGTAGAAATAACGAAATCTTATCGGTTATTCGAAACACATCTCCTCTCGTCTCCTTTTCTATCTGATGAAAAATTTCATCGTGAATTGTTAGGCCCAGTGTCCGGCCGGATACTGGGATTAACTATTCAGGATGAATATTTTTTTGATCTGACATGAAATTTGAAAATCACACAAATACCAAGGATAATCATAAGACACAAAAAAATCAAAATGAAATAAATGTCAATACTTATGAACTTTTTTTCGTCAAGCGATAGAGTTTTGTTTAAAGAAAATTCTCCATTTGTAATTGAGTGTTATGATGATAGGCCTGTGTCTAGAGGATGATGCTCTTATTATTCTAAAATGTTTACGATGAAAACAAGACTTAATGAAAGAGTATTACAAGAAAATGTAAGAGTAGTACATTTTTAATTGTTACGTTAAGGAGTTTTTATTTACAAATATTACAAAATTGTATAGATACTTCTATAATTCAGACTTAAGACTAGGGAACGTTCCTGCAGTAACACTGTTTTATTGAAGATATATAATATTATAATACCTAATCAAGAACATATTTATTTTACACGAATGCAACCTACTGAAGTAACAAAAGGGTTTAGAAAGAAGTGTGTTAGTGTTATACTCGTAAGCTTATTTATGATTAAACAGCGGTGACTCCGATTGTCATATGTGTGAGGGGTAACAGCAGTTAGTTATACAAGTAGAGATCTTATTATATTTATTCATTAGAAATTAAACCCTTAATTACGAAATGTCCGATTGTACACGCAACATTTTAAAAAATTACAGGCATGTATTTTTTAATAGTAACATACCATTTGAGGGATTTGTAATCACAATTTGGTCACTAAAATTGGCCAAGGCCCGATAAAAACTTACATGCAGCTCTTTGCCCTTCAATAGTAATGTTGAGTACTGCAAATTTGTGCCATTTCTCTTTACCTAGACCAAGCGGAGTGAGTACGTTATCAACTGCTACTACATCACCATGCATATCCACATTAACAGAAAGAAAGTAATTCCTCAGGTTACATATCTCACGATTATGGCAGGACCCTCTATAATCGTGAGATATGTAACATGTACATACTCGTACATAGTACATGAAGTACAATGAAGACATGTACAATATTAGTATGGGTGCATAACCCATACTAATGTTGTACATGAAGAGGGTGGAAGTGTGTTTGGGGAATTAAAAACGCTAAACCGATTGAGATTAATTTTTTGTATGGAGTTTGATTCTTGAAAAAAGACGTAGGCTACTTTTAACCGCGATAATTGTAAAATCTAGTCATGATATATCATGAAACACATTATTAGAACAAGTTGCCTATTATGCGCTTGATTGTTTTCGCTTGCATGCTTGCATGACCAGTGGTCGTCTACATGTCAGTAATTCATTTCAAACATCTTTTAACAATAGAACAGACGTTGTCGATCAGCGGGCACGTCATCGGAACTGTTATTCTCATTTATTCTTCAAGTGTATCACACGAACATTGGATTGAAACCGGAGCAAATGAAAAGTCTGTAAAAAACTGAAGACATGACATAGATATAACTGCGGTTGGGCATAAATATAATAACATGTATTGACAAGGCTGATTAGTATGCGTCCAATCACACCAGGTACGTGTTGTATTATCGCTGTATCATATTTCTACTTACTGTGTAAACTGTCCTATTGACACTGAGAATCTCGGGAATTCAATTTCTTGGTTTTACGAGTACCTATATCTAATTAGCTATTGTTTAAAACTTGAAGTCGCACCTTTAATAATAAACTGAATTAATTCAAAATTTACGTTTTTCGAGTTTTCAACAAATACCAAATCAACTTCATCAGTAGAACACGAACAATCCAACAGCAGACTCGATACCATGAAAATGGCAGAGATAAGAGATCGTCGTTCTCTTTTTGACGAACTCGCACGTACATGAATGTCAAACTTTAAATGCGATTTCCCACAATATTGAAATTCTAAGTTAATTCAGTTTATGAATAAAGGTGCGAAGTTACGTGTACTTTTCTTATTATTACTAGTAAAATTTAAAATTAAGACTTAAATAACGACTAACACTCCTATACGTATAAATACTAGGATGTTATTAGAGAAAGCGAACGTGGTGCGTATGTCTCACATACGAGTTAGCCTGACACGAGTTAGCCAAGTCTAGGTATCTTATGTCAAAATTTGAAGTTCTTGCGGTTTGTTTACGGCATAGTTATAACTTAAAGTATATATATTTCAATGAACACACAAAGTTTTAACCATATAAAGTAATTTGACACTACTAGCGTAATGAATTTTGCTGAATATTGCTCAATTTAAAATTATTAACTACATCAGTTTGTTTTTCTTCGGCAGTCAATGGACAGTGAAATAAACAAGAAATAAATGGAGTAAACTACTAACTTTTGTTTAAATATCTAGAATTTAAAAACCAGGTAAATAACTATTTTTCCGATCGTTAGCAATAAAAACGGCTAGCAGTCGTTACTGTGAGTTATAGTGCCGCTTATTATGTAATGAAGTTGTTTACTTGACACTAGTTTGACATTAGTTATTTTTGCCAAAAGCGTTCTCAACGATAGCAGCCCCGGATCTACGATTTTTTCAAACCGGGTAGTAACTTCATAGTGGCGTCCCTCTTTCCAGCGTTTGAGATAAATTATTTAGAAAACTCACAAATAAATAAGTGCACTTGTAGTGTGGCCCTGTGTGGCACCTTTTTCTTACAAGCCAACCAGGCTTAGGCGCTTTGAGGAGCAAGTTTTTTTAAATCATACTATATTATGATTTTGAAGCCCCTTGCAAACGCCCGGGTCTGGTGGTGTGCTCTCCGGCACACCGAGGCACCAAACTACCTTAGATCCGGGGCTGAACGGTAGAACTTATCAATAAGACAATTTAAAATAAATTCATGGTAACTTGATAATTAATACGTTGAAAACGTCATGACCCTAATTTTTATTTAATAAATTGGTTCTTAACTGATACTATAAGTGCGATTGTTTGTTTATTTCTTAAATACTACCTACCTTGTCAACATAATCGGAAAATTCTCATCCTGTAAAAAGGTATTATTTCTGAGGGTTCCAAAAATTAATTGTCATATCTACTTTAATGCAAACAGAGTCGTTGGCTGAAATTAGTTATTAATAATTTGTTTATTTTTTTAAATCGTTCAAAAAAGAGCTTTTGATCTCTTTTTTTTGTTCCTAATAAGTGATTAAAATAAAGTAAACCGCTTGAATGTTTTCGCTAGCATGCATAATTTATATAATATATTAAAAAAGTGTATAATTAAAACTAGTGCATTCAATATCTAGTTTCTTTTCATCTGATCGTAACTTAGCGTAAGATTTATCAACACAGAATTGACTTCTAGTGTAACCAGAATTAAGGCCAATATTAACATTTCAAATAAAACCTTGCCTACGAAATTAAACTTTACCTAAAACAAAAGATTTTATTTAAAAAAATATTTTGCTCTAGGTGATAAACACCAAAGCACTACATTTAAAAATTCAAGTCTAAAGATATTCGATTTCACTAATTATAAATAAGCAGCGTCAGTGATTCATGTGATCACAGTGATAGAAAGTAATTACTCTACTCTATTGTTAAAATAAGTTATTTTTGTGTTACTATTAAATTTTATATTAGTTCTACGTGAACTAGACACGGTGTTGCCACAACGTAGAGCACGTCTTGAATTCTGTGACCGGTGCATAGACATCGCACGTACCTACAATTTGAGATCCACAAACATTATAAATTCAATTTAGAGCGATCTATTTGTAAAACAATATTTTCTGGGTCTGCGCAAACACCATGAAGTAGAGAAATGTAATAATTTAGAATATGTAGCAAGATAGAAGATAGAGTAAAATAATTCGTCATGGTCGTAGAATAATGTCGGTTTTGAAAAAATACGAAATTCAGTTTTTACCATATTTAGATACTACATTGTCTACATATATTATTACTACACTTAAGAAAAAAAATTATGTATTTTAGATTTTAAAATATCCAATCGGTAAATTGACGGCTTTGATAGGAATGAAGCATGTAATTTTTCTAGAAAATTGTGTAATTATTAGTTGTTATTTTTATTGCATTTTAAAACAACCCCTATTCTACACTTGTATGCCAATTATCATAATTACAGATTTAGAATAAAAAAACTAACATAATTGTTTAATATGGCTGCTCTGTAAAGTTCAATAAATGTCAGATCCGACACTGTTCTACGACTATGACGAATTGTGCAGTAAGTTAATTTTAATAATCTTTTAATACCAAAGACAATAAAAAATATGACTACAGATTTATGATGGATTGTTTTTAGGTTAATTAAACTACTGATGCTCGATACTTCGTTTGCGACAACGGAATATTAACTACTAGCGGTGGAACCTCCACTTTTAGAAAATGTTTTATGTGATTATGTATTTTTATCATGCCAAACATAATTAGACTTAGTGAAGTGTCACGGACCCATGTTATACGTGAATTAAATCAAAAAAGATAAAGTTGCGTAACTGTTTCGCTGTATACATAATTAATTTATGGTAATAAGTTATCCGAGGGGCTCTGTTGGTTGAGTGCCCACTTATGGAGCATATATCCTTTTGCATTTTTGTGTATGAAAGTTATGAAGTTAAATTTTTTGAAATTGCATTGTACTTGCACTTTTTTTACTTACTCTGATATTAGTCAGACACGATAGTCGAAATCTCACTCTCAAAATTAACTAAATTGATATTTAAACACTCTATAGGAAAATATAGAAACTTTTAATTGCAGTCGTAGATTAACGTTTACAATTTCATGTTAAGCAAAGAAAAGCTATAGCTAACAGCAGTTAGATTAGCAACTTAAAGTTTAAAGAAACAACCTTTTTTAAAGTTGGCAAGAACTTTAGATACAAAATTTATGTTTTAAGTCGCATATGCTACAAAAACAGCATAACAACATAACAAAAGCTTATGTATATAAAACACAAATAAAACAGTTAAGCGCTTTGACCTTGTCACACACACAGAACACGTGATTTGCATTCAGAACAAAAACTTTAATTGTACGAATTTACACGATTCTTTTCCTCATAGCATAACATAAAAGCATAATAGCTTAACGAAACAATAATTAAATTTCTGAGAAAGTTAAGACAATAAGATTAATATAATAATCTGATGAACAACATTTTAAGCGCTTACCTTAACATTGAAAGACACCGATGTACCGGTTTGATACCGCAGAGATTTAATCACCTTTATTGATAGATAAAGGTATATAGATAATTGATTCTTTATTGCGATTAGTCGGACATGGGTTTTAATACATTTGTTTCTGATGGTAACAGAATATTAATGAAACAACAGCGATCTGACTTATTTGAAGCCACTTGGAAAATTGCTCTGATGTAGTGCGTAGTTTAGAATGTAAAGAGCCTATGCTGTAACGTTCCGTAATTGGAGTGTATCTAGGTATACCAGAGACAGCACTTGACAGCACAGCAAAAAACATCTTTAACCCTTTGAACTACCCTTGATAAATTTCTTGGGCTTAATTATTGCATTCCTGTCAGTATTTGTTGTGGGAGGTTCGAACAAGTCCCCTTTTGATTTTCATTAAACTACCCTGCTATTCCATATGACACGGTGAGGCGGGGGTTGAGTATACATCTGTAAACTGTAACGTTAAACAGTTTTATCGTTTATGTTTGTATAAGTACTTACTTAATCCAATAGATTTTCTAGATTGAGCTGGATTTAAAAGCTTCATTTAGATAGTTTACAGTAAAATTTTAATCTCGACGCAATTTATTGGTTGCAAAGCTGTTGGTTCGGTTACACGCCATCACAAGTATTAGCAGGGTTTGTAAGTAATAATTTGTCTCTTCAGTTTGTGATTAAGTGGAACATTATGTTAAGGTTTTTTTAAATATATATACACACATTTTGTCACGAACTTTGTAATAGGTTGTCTAAATAATAGCTCTATTTCGCTCACAGCACGAGCCTCGCGGATAGACTCCATTCTAAATTCTACGAAGGAATCAGGCCAACGAATAAAAATGTCGATGTTTAACAACTAACTATCATATTTTTCTTAGTTTCTTTTTTAAATATAATTTTATGGTTGAATGCTGTAATATTATCCAAGTAAAGAGTTGTTGAATTGAGAATAACACGATTCTCGACTCTTCTGTTTACTGTGTCTATCGCTCTGTTTATTAAAAATATATGTGTGCCCTATTAGTTTAAAGTAGTCCTATAAGTTTTAAAATCCTGTAATATTGTAATTAATTTTGTTTATTCTTATTATTCTTTTTTTTCCTTTTTTCTTGTAAATTATTTTTAGTTTCTGTACGGTTAACTACGGTCTAACTCTATGTTAATTAATGTAATTGGTTTTTAACATTTTAATTAACTATAAATAAATAAATATTGGTCACGTTCAGAAAGAATAAATAATACGGTTACTAGTAGCGAGATACTTTTTTAGTTTTTATAAAGGTAAAGCGAAGATATTTAAAGCTTTTGTTGCTCTACGTTTCCCTTTAAAAATTCGACATTTGATTTATACGCCCAGCAAAACATAAATCACGATAAACGCCAAAAATCCAATGAAATTTTATGTAAGCAGGTCCCGGCAGCGCCTTAGGGAAATACTGCGACAATGAAACAATTGGCAGGAGAGATAAATGAATGAAAATTCAACGCGTTATACTCGGCAAATATCAAAACACACTTCAGGACACTGTAATTTGGTAGACAAGCTTTTTTCGAGAGTCGTTTTGCCGCCGTTCCCCCCAAACGTGGCGTGACTTGGCTAGCGAAAGAGATGAGATTAATGACAGGGGAGGAACGACTTATATCGATCTATACTAGAACACCACTTCTATTCGGCTAGTAGATATATAACTTTTTACCTATGATGATTGCAAGGCTTAAAAAGATCAGTCACTCCTGAAAGTGCAGAGTACAACATCCTCGCTACCGTCGCAGTGACGGCACGAGGGAATTGATGCCTGTCTATGCGTTTTAGTTTCTCTCTGGAAAAACTGCATTATCTAGTAGGATGTGCTCAAGTTACTTTCCCAATTAGCCTTTCTTTAGAATACCAAGTATTTTCTATCTGTGTATGTTATCTTACTTTTGATCCCATTTATAGGTATGGATTAATTAGGGTAATAATAATGAATAGTTGTAGAAAAGCAACAAAGTTCTTAATAAAAACTGATAACACTAAAACTTGTTGTGGAAACTTACACCTAAACACCACTTAAGCCATAGAAATATTTAAATAGAATTTGACATCTCTTAGATCATAGCTAACGTATCGCTATGATCGATCAATGTAGCCTGTCACTGTCATTTTTTAATTCTCTGCGGTTTGTAACGTTACATTCTAAAGCAGTAATCTCGAGAGATAGAAAATAAATAGATGGGTTGTATAGATACGGGCTGTTACGTGACGGTGTGATTGGAGACATTTTATCTTAACTCGGATCTGACTTCCGATGGCTTCGATTGTTGTGATGGACTCTAACTCGCATGACTTATGTCTGACCTCTTGGTAAATTGTTCCATTCCTTCCCTGGCGGGTAAATAAAATGTATTCATTAAATACATCTGTATAAAATCTTTTGGTATGAAGTTAATTAAACTTCTTCCTAATTTGATTTTTGTTCTATGAATACTGATCAACCGCTTACTTTGCTTTTTATTTCCTAAGACAGTGTAGTTACGGTGAAGTTTAGCACCTGCAGGTATTGTAACTAAATTGATCAATGGCTCTAAATTCATTAATGGATGAATACCTTTGTCATTCTATGAAATTGTTATTTTATAAGAACGTGAAACATTTAATTTAGATAAGATTAGACATTATATAGACATTTTATTTAGATATTTACATAAGATTAAGTTGTACATTTGATGTAAAACGGACTTCTTGAGTGTGATAATACAGTTACAGTAAACTTCGATCGAAATGTGGAATGGTATTTCTACATATTGCAGCTCTTGAGTAACGAGAGTCATTTAGGAATAGAAGTGAGGTTAAGAGGATAAATAGCGGTTTGAAGTTTAACAGTATTTTGTGTTTAGTGGAAATTTGCAGGTACACCACAGCCCATTTAGTTTACTGGTTCTTAAAATTAAATGTCGTAGTTTTACAATCGAACCATTTTGAGTGGGCTCAGAAGGTGTAAGTTTCTATTCATTTATTTTTAATCAGATTAGTTGAAACGTTCTCGTAACATAAACATTAAAGAGATTTAAGTCTCTCAAGTATAGTGTACTGCTTAGGAAAACGTTTTTACTGAAAGTGGATAAAACCTTATTCAAATGTAAATACGGAACCTAGTCCGGCCAAAGCGATTACGCTTATATTCTATCTCCTTTTCACAAGACCTGCTCCTATATTTAAGGCAGAGGCGTTGATAGTTTTCATGCATATTCTGCTCTTTAAGCGCAATAAACGTCGGATAACGAACTTAGTATACATATCAGAAGGATAACCAGAGAGAGTTATAGCATTAATGCGATACGTGTGTGTAAAAGTAATGTCTCCGATTAAAGTAAACAAGAAATAGAAAAACTTGTTAAATACCAAGGGAAGTTCATATGTTCGTAGTAGCCTGTCAAACATTGGTAGAAATTTTCTGGCAACTTGGTGTATTACTCTTGCTTTTCAATAGATTTCCCACGTACAGATGCATTAACCTGATCGTGATCCCTTTACATTGAATTACGTCGATTTGGGTATTCATGAAAAACCATGTCGTGTCTATGTAGTTACGTCATCGATGAGAAGATCACTCTGTAGTCACGTTCGAGCCACAATCGTTCAGTTTTCTGAACACTTTCCTCTTTACATTGAAGCTGCTATTATTTGAAATTGCTATCAGCGTTTCGTTAGTACAACAGATTACGTAGTTATTTTGCATGCTTTGTTTAGTAATGTTTTCTATTGATGAATTGCTGCAATGCCAATTAGAACATAGCATTAGCAGTATTTTTATAGTTGATTTACGTTTCTATGTGTGTACATGTGTAAATATGTTAAAGTTTGAAAAAAAAAAATACTTATGTATGTGAGCGTTGTTAACTTTACGTTTATAGTGAGTAAAATATTGGTAAGAGTCAAGTAATAAGTCATGCCGCTGGTCTACATTGTGAAATAATTACGTTGATTACTTAAATAATTAAATTATATTTTCACACATGTCACACACGGCCGTCTGATCCTAAACTAGGCAGAGCCTGTATTATGGTAACCAGACTGCTGATAAACATACTTATATTTTTATACTTACTTACGCTCTATACTTACTTACGTGTTGTTAACATGAGGGCAAATATTGACACCTTAAGCAGTTTTTAAGAAAATAGGGTGGCTTTCTGATTGAACTAGCAACCTGGTACATCTTTGCCCTGTGAAGGAAAATTTTGCTCTTAAAATGATGGTGGATGGGACAAAGGCAAGAATATAGCACACAAGTTACACTATTGACATTACAAATCCCTATTTTATTTCTATTCTATTTCATAGAAAAATGAGTGGATATAAAACTATCATAGGTGAATGTGAATCTACAGAAGTTAATCGCTTTTATCTATTTTATCTAATAACACAATAAGCTGTTGAAAACATAAAAATCATATGTTAAAGGTTTTTTAGACGTAGGAGGTTATAAAGAATTAGACCTTCATACTTAAATGTAACCATGAACTACATATACGTAAATCGATTAGACATTACACCGATATCAGTTCATGTAAGGTTATGTAACAAATTTGCAATATATTGAAAGACTGCCAGCAAGCACAAGCGCAAGTAATTAAAACTATCGCTAAATGTTTCACGGTCCAGCGTTCAAATGATTACTTCAAAGTTTGGAATTTGGCTCTCCTTGCACTGCACATAAAATTAAATGATTTCACGTAAGAGCTTCTTGTTACAACAACGAATTGAAACACTTGATTTATATTTCTTTCATAATGCTTCGAATTCATTCAAATTGTTTTGTGGTAGATACATGCAGCATAAAAGTCACTTATCATTTATAGGCATACTTATTATATTCTATTCACGTGAATCACTCAAAGGTGTTCGAGATGCAATGACAAGTATTCTGTGGAGACAGCAGGATGGACCGTTAGTGGACGTGCCGGAATTCACCATATACGTACCGTTACGTGTCCGCCGGCTATCGATCCGCGATCGCTCGCTTCTTGATGAAGTTTGGCCAACAAATGATTTGCTTGTTCGCTTTAACTTTGTGACCCCAAACCAGTTTGTGAAATTAATCACCGATGATTTGAGAATTTGGTCGAGAAGAATTTTTATGACTACTTTGTTATCCTAAACCTGAAGACAATTAACTTGGAATTTATAGTAACCACGTTATATTCATCAAACTGCTCACCATTTGCTATAGAATTTGACGATTAACTATTATTTTGGTTGATTGCCTGAAAACTAGGATTTTTTCTTATTCTAAGTTATGAAACTTGACTGCCTCGGTGGTGCAGTGGTAGCGTATGCGACTGCTGATGTCATGGGTTCGATTCTGGGGTCGGACCAAATGTTTGTATGATCTACAAATGATTGCACGAATGGCGTAATGGTTTAGCGGTCGCCTCGCCGCTTACTAGTACGCTGTGTGTTGTGGGTCCGATCGCCACATGGGACGACACTTTGTGCGATCCACAAATTGTTGTTCTGAGTCTGGGTGTTCTTTGTGTCCGTTTCATGTATGTTTGTAAAGTTCCCCGCGACACAGGATATATTGCTAAGGCGGGTGTTGTCTTTAAAAAAAAAAGGAAAATTGCCGGAGTTTTCGATATATAATTGTTACATGTCCGAAAAATAATATTATTATTTTAAAAAATATTACAAATAATTAACGTCAAGCATTGGATATCGCCTAGTTGCGTGCTTTAACAAGTTACACTTAGACGCGATTATCTAATCTACATTTTTTATGTTTTCCTTGTTCTCTGGTTATAATGAAGGTACGCGAACTATTAAAATCAAAGAGCTGTAACTGCAACAGCTTCCGTTTGAGCTATTGCTTACTTAAATATATATTGTTAATAATCTGAACACGGTGCTCGATGCTGTGAAAACGGGCCACCTAACCTATTTATCACTATAAAATTCTAAAGAAACCAAATCAATTTTTCTACATTAAAAAATTCGACTAATTTGCTGAGCTAAGTTTGGGTGAATTTCATAAAATGAGACCTTCAAGTTATTTGAGGCTTCTCTAACTTTTAGACAAGATTTTCTTTTTATTTATTTCCAAAGTAAAATATGAATATCATCGTATTTTTTTTATTCGAAGGCCGAGAGATGTTATCACGTAATGAGTGTCACTAGTAATGTACACTATGAGTACTTTTGTACACAACGTTTTTAACGACATGAAAGTATCTACTGTTGTCAACTTATCAACATATTTTTGTGGCTATTTTAATTTAATAATAATACTTTATTATTCTTCAAAAAATTAGGAAGTTCTCCAATCAGCTGTTTTTGTGTTACCTCAGAATTCCGTAATTTATGAATCGATTTGGAAAAATCTGTTTATTTGTCTTTTTTTCTACATTCCCTAGCCCCATTCAAATGGATTTTTCAGTAGCTAACCGCACTTACTTAACAATTTGTATAAAGCTGTCCCTAAGCCAAAATATGTGTTGTCGGTCAGGCATCGTAATATTTTCTCGATGAGATGTCACAGCACATTGTAATGTACAATCGTCATTAATAGGAGTGGCGTCTAAAGGCACAATTATCAACTGACCGTGAAAAGCTGGCGTTTTCTCCGCTAACGGACACACTTTATGTTGTGGCCCCGAAAACGAAAACTGAGGAAGCGGACTGATAAACAATTGAACACATTCTAAAAATTAATTGTAATTAATTTTAAAGTTATAAATCTTAAAAGTAGATAACAAACCAAATAGGTTTACTTATAAATAATCCTATTTTAATAGATATTTTGTTTATGTAGTATCTACGAGTTCCTCGAATATAATTTGTACTAGGGCCGTTGGGTTCACTCAGTACGTGCTCTCATGTATTAATTGATCAGCTATTTTACTCTATTACTATTAAACATATGCCCATAATCCCAACCAAGTGACCTAACAGCCATAATATTGTAGCTAATTAATTATACAATTAATATTACAAAGTTTTTTTTATTTTTGTATTCAAGGTTTGATTATAAAATTTGCTAGTATTTCTTAATACGTAGATTTTATTAAAAAGTACAGGTATGAGAACTGAATTATTAGTAGTTCGTAAGGGTGAATTAATATTGTAGATAGGTAATACTGACGTTGACCTGAAAGTTTTAATTAAAATTCTGATATTTATTTAACAATTTAAATAAGAGTCAATGCCATTATTAGCATATTACATTAAATAAAATAATCAATCAAATTAACTAAAACATGCAATGCAATATCTGTGGACATGAGGAGTCTAATCGATATAATGATACAAACGAGTATATAGAAATTAAAAGGACGAGGTAAACATTTTATTAATTTTATTGGTTTTCAGAGACATTTATGTCTTAAATAATTCACTTAATCTTTAACGACTTTACCCAAAAAACATTTTAAATAAGATTAATATTGCAGGAATGAGTGCTAGTGCTAGTGCAACATATCAAAGAGGTCGGTGTGTGTGTACAATGTGTACTTAATTGATAACTATTTTAACCCGTTTTTAGTGGACACACATTGAGCAACCAAAGAACTAAGAACAAAATGATACTAAACTTTCTTCATAGCACGACTGGTCCGTGACGAATTACTTCGGAATATGCACTTGGCGCAATCAATATACAATAATGCCTATTGCGTATTACAGTTGCCTATAAAAAATTAACATTGAGGTCGATTGTGCATGATTTGACAGCTAGCATTAATGAACACCTATTTGTTTTCTTTCCTATTTGCAAATTACGTTTCAATAGCATTAAGCAATATTCAATTCGTTGGTGGTATTTGGCATTAGTATTTGTACGCGGGTTCTTATTCTCAATACAGTCAGTCAGTATTTAAAAATATTATATAAAATTTCTTTCAAAAGGTTTAGAAATTTTAAAAGTTAATATTTTATTCAGCTTTAACATAAAGCTTAATAAGAAAGACTTTAATAACTTATTATTTAGTACACTTTGTAACACTTTGCATTAATAATAAATTCATAGTAAATTTCAATGGATGGCGAATCTATGTATTTGTTCTCTTGCCATTTGGCACATTGACTTAATTTACTTTATGATTTAATTGTAAGTACTTAACTTAAATTTTACAACAAGTATTGTAAAATTAAAGTTATCCAAAGTTATCTAACATAACTGAAGTGCTGCTAATGGTTTGTCTTATATTAAGTTTGTTTACTAATTGGCCTAATTCTTTCTTATTAAGGGTCAACATATAGTGATTCATGTTCGTTAAAATTTAATTAAATTTTATTGCATCGGAAGTCTCAGAGAAAATTGTTTTATAAATTAATTTATCTTTACTACAAAATACTCCTTAATCGATTTTCTATGTTGATGATTAAGTACATTAATTGTTAATATTTATAAACACGTTTAACTAATTCACTGCGCATTTCTAAAACTGGTTTTAATTAACGACGCTTTTAACCAAAGAAAATGGCAAGTAAAATATGAAGGTGTTTAAAACCCTGTTGGGGTTTCAAATTAAAGATAAAATATTAATTTTGTAGGTTTATGCGAATATTACGTTGATTAGTTTCCCTCATTTCAATTTACTACTGTATAAAAACACGATAGGAACAGTGAAAGCCTATTACCGGTGATTTACGAGAGATTTATTCTACTTAATGATATCGGTATTCACCCAATATAAATTAGGGAGATTGCCTCTGATTTAGTTAATAAACTTCTTAAAATATGCATTTATAAGAGAATTAACAGTTTGATAAATAGGCGTACTTCACTGAAGTTTACTGTTTTCGGTTTTCAACCTTTATTACCTTTTTATTGTACTATATTGTTGTTGTGTAGAATATTGTTGAGCACACGGTTGAGCCACGTCCACATTGACATGTTAAATAAAATGTGTGTGATTATAAATTAATTATACATCTTGTACGAGGCACAAGTTTACGTTTAACCATGTGTAAACCTTTATGTGTATTTTCGGACTAAGCATTGTAAGTAAGCGGATTTAGACCACCCATGAGGTAGACTAGACTAAGTTTTGGTAGTGTAAGTACTCACACTCACGGGCCTTAAGCATGGAGTAATAGTAAAGGTATTCCGAAGTTTTAATGGTTCTTAGCTTTCACGGAAATAGATTGAATATTGAAACAATTGACTGTCATTAAAATTAATACTTTCTTGTTCTTAAATAAAAAAATACAGTGATTATCATATAGGTTCTCAGTGGTGCTTACAAAGAACTCTTATTACAGTCATATATACTTGTTTTATACGTAATTAGTATTTCTTATCTATTTCTAACAAAAAAATTGGTGCTAGGGCTAGCCATCCAGCTGAATAAAGTGCTTTTAATATTTTAGCCGTTTTTGTCTGTTTGTGATACTTAGTAGGCCAAAAGCTCCTTTCTAAAGAAATACCTATGTCCAGCTGTGGACTATTTAGGCTATTGATGATGATGATGAATATTTTAGAAATGGAAACTAGGAAAAATAATATACATATAAGACAAAGATAGTTCATTCCCTTTACAAAAACCATTGATTGAAATCTTGCGTGTTATAAATTTTTGCTGACAATAGAACACAGAAAATACGTTCCCTATGTATGTAAACGTTTTGTTTCTTTGTGTTATGCTGGCAACACCATTCTGTTTTGCTTAAAAGGTTTAAGTTTACTTTACATAGGCCGGTCTTCTAAAAGCATTTGCATTAAAAAAATTGATTAGATAAAGTTCTAAGTTTACGGTAGTTCATTGTCGTTATTTAACAGTGAATGATAATAAAATTGATTCATGTAATTTATATCGAACTAATTGCATAAGTCTTTGCTAACCTACCGTAAAGAGAGTTATTACAAATAAAAAAATACTTTCTCTGTTTTGTCGTGTTGAGTTTATAGTTCTTTTTAAAACATTGAGATGCAGTAAACGTGGACTTTAATTTTAGGTTATTCCCTTTAGAGAATCAGAATCCGTAACGGTAAATAGAATTAAAAAGCCTAGAGAAGACCCGAGACGTCTAATTTATATTAATTGCAAAATTTTAGTCATTATTAAGAAGAGTGCCTAGGTTTGCCATTATAGTAGTAGTGTTCGTATTTTTTATAATAGATTCGAGTAGTAGTAGTAAAGACTATCTGGGATACTAATTGACAGACTAGAAGTATGAAAATCAAAATACTTTTAAACAAAGCATTTATAATACTACTGTAATACTCAAACATGATCCCAATAATTACATTTAGATAATTTAATTTTGATAAGCTGCTCACGAATGAGATGAAATATGAGGTCACGATAATTATAATAATAGTTGTTTGGAATAACTTTGAAGGTCACTGTACGACGTAAAATTTAGCCAATTACTTACCCAATACAGGTCTACAAAAATTCAATTTAGTAGTTACTGATTATAACTTAATGATAATCCTGTTGTGCTGTAAAGTGACGACTCATTTTTTCACCCATGTACATATTAGACGGTACTAGTAGTTTAGACCTCCACTTTCTGAATGTGATGTGTTTTACTAATGGAGGCAAACAAATGTTGCTAGAGCAGAAACCTGCTGAGATAATCTTGAAAGGTATGTGTAAGAGATACAAAGTAAACATTTCTGACTGAGTGGTAGTTGATTATGATTTTATTTTTATCGAACGTTGTCCACTTACCTCTATTAAAGAAAAAATAATTGAAAGTACCTGAAAGATATAATGACTTCTTTAATTGTTGTATACCTTCAGTCAGCAGTTACCGTAATTTATTGAATATTTTAACTTCTCCTGGTCATATGCTCTGGTTAAGTTTTGTCCACTACTCGCTTGCTCACTCGCTTAAAAGTAATTTCTCTACTCCCTGTTGGCAATCCTTTTTTCTTGATGAATACTAGCAGCCTGTATCTTTTTCTGTACCCCGAACAAAATTTAATAGTAATAAGATGTACGGTACGTTTTAGCACAGAAAGCATGAACAAACAAATATTAGAATTTATTATATTTATACTATAAACATCAATTATCCAACACAAAGCAAACATAATATTGTATAAGCGCTTGTCGATCGCAGTTATCAAAAGTTAAGACTTGTTTTGTTGATTAAGTTAACAATAGACATGAAAATTATTGCTACTTTCAAATCATATTCATATGATGAAATGATTAGATTAAGTCACAGCGATTCCACTTGTGATTGTAATTTGGTCATAGAGAAAGATAAATGCCATTTAAATCAATCAAAATTCTTTTTATGAAAGATTACGACTGTTTTTTTAGACCTTTTGCGAGTCTGGCGCTAGTGTGATATAATAACAATAAGTTACAGTGGTTTTGTAAATTGGTCATGGGTGTTATTATATGATTTATAAATCATATGAGTGATAAAAGGTGGTTGTGATTTTATTCCATCCCTAGTTTATAAGTATCTATTTGATTACTACGTACTAGTAAGAGAAGAAGTTCTAGTAATGATCCAGCAGTCTTTGACATCATGTCTTTTAGTTTTTTATACTCTATTCATTCGTTTATATATAAAACGCTTTTTGAGAACGAGAGTGAAAATTCGAAGGTAAACTTTTAGCGACCATCAAATATACCCAACATATTTTATGATAACTTCTCAGAATCTTATTTCGCAGATTAATTCGCTCAAATTATTTTCACGATACAGAAATAAACTTTGGAAAGGAACTGTGCTTATATTTCTTTAAATGTAAATTGGTTGACATTAAAACATCTCCTTTCAGAGAAACTCGTAGTACTGAAAATATATTTACAGAGTATTTCATATAAATCGAATTTGTCCTTAATATAACAGCATTACATATTTATGTATTATCTTTTAATATAAATTTTTTGACATTTAGAACTTTCGTTATAATAATTCGTATAGAAATTTGTCGCATCCACTCCATCCAACATTTCATTACAATGCTATATCAGATAGGATTTTGTTTTTAGTCTAATGATAAATCCTGTATTAACTATTTTTATTTGATATGTATGTACTTGTATAACAAATATCTTACAAATTAAAATTACTGAAAAGTGATTTCTGATTTTAAGGGTGCATACCGTAAGTGTAACCAAACCTACTTATATGGGGTCAACTAAGGAAGCAAATAACGCAGGATAAAATCACTGCAAAGAGAAGGAAAACTTGACACAAACCGTATATCAACCCGTCTGGCCAGCGTGGTATAGTAAGCGAAAACCTCTTTTCAAAGGAGAGACCCATGTCTAGCAGTATATTATTAAAGGCCGTTGATGTAATGATGCCGAATGTATTCCAAAGCATTAAAATTTCCTGTCCATCACATAGTGGATTAGCAATGGATTGAGGTCACCTAACGAAATCCGTTTATGACATTTCAACATTTCAACTTTGAGTGCCAATTAACAATAAAATAATATGTAATCCTACATTCAAAATAAAGCGTTTGATGCAACCATGCAAATCCCTACAAAGTGATGGTCTTCATTTAAATTGAACTTCCTACAAATAATTATGTAGTAATCAATTGATTTCTTCTGATTCTACTTTTAAGAGACGTCGTCTAGAATGATAATATTTTGCACTCAACTAAAAAAAAACCTTTTGTACGGATATCTATTTTAAACATTAAGTCTTATAGGTATATTATGCAGTTTTCTCTATAAATTATTTATATAACGTTTGTTAATGGTAAGCATTATTAGGCTCAAAATTTTATTGACTGATCAAGGGGTTGTATAAAACAATTTTGATTGGATCACAATTGTAATATTACCTCATTATGCGAGGTGACAAAGTATTAAAATCATACAGTGATTTAATACTAGCTACATTAATGTAGGTATATTATTAGGAATTTAGCAATCATGTTTTATAGCCGGTAGGCAACCAAGAAAAAAAAATCTCATTCTCATATACTAATAAACTGTTACGACACTACGTTCACAGTATATGCTCATTTGTCTCATGCCAAAGGCCAGGGTTATTGCCCCGCACGTCTCAACTTAGTACATAATCAACGAAAGTGATGACTGAATGAAGAATCCGTGATGGGCGTTGCAGACATTGCATAAATCCTTTGATTGCATATACGAAGATGAGTCATTTAAAACCTACGTGCTACTTCTACGGGGTAATGCCCTATCTTACTCCGTAGAAGTAATTTGGGAGTAGGTTATATTGTATACGTGTAGAGTAAGAGTTGCTATTCTCCCTCTACATGTTTCACTATACGTGAAAGTCACCATAACAATGTTATTTGAAGGTCATATAAAAGTGTGTTTGATTAAAGTGGTTACTCACCTAGTTCCTTTAATGATTTAAACATATGTGTTATGCTAGTAGTGGCATTCGTATTAGCTCTTTACTGAACAAAAGAGGCAGAGATACGCATGTTTAACGCGATAATTTGTAAGTACATATATGTAAACCTACTAAAAGAGGTGGAGCTGCGATTGTGAGGTAATGAACCTATTAAGTTTTTGGCACCTAATGGCACTCAATGAGAACAGTTCGACTGGGAAAGTATTTTTACCGCACATAAATTTTGTATTAAAAATTATCTTTTGTACTTGATTTTTAATAGCTACTGTTTTATCCGCAGATGAATCTAATGAGATAACATTTAAATACCATAATTGGCCGCGCGCATTTTTATAGCATGCTCAGTGTTGTTTGCAGCCATGTGTAAGTTAGGCCACAGACAAAGTAGTAACCTAGTTAGACTGACTGCTCACCATAAGGTAGAAGGCATTGGGACGGCTTGTAGGGCTTGCTAATAGTATAACATCATCTCGTACTCAATTGGGTTTGAAGCGAAAGAAGCCATATTAGTTTCGGACTCAACAAGAATCACAAAATGCTTTGCGCTAGTCGCTTACAGATTATAGGTATCTATTCATATAACTTTGTGCGATTGTTAGTATTTGTTATTTTACATATTTTGTAAGAAATATCTACAACATGATATTTAGATTGATCTTTTGTATTTATAAATAAACTTATATCAATACTGTTCATTAGCAAGTATCTTAAAAGCAGATAATAATATATACTCATATCAAACATACCAATATAATAATATTAGTATCATAATTTGGTCGCATTTACAAAATGAATGTACAGACTTTTACTAAACATAGCTTCCAACTATGCTGGTTGAACTTATAATACAAAATACAGAATTCAGAACGGTTTTTTTGAGTCGAGGATTTTTAAAAGTCTGCATATCTAAGATAGCATTATGCTGTTATTGTATGTAGTTTGAACTTTTACAAACGAGCGAAATCGAAAAAAAAGTCATCATCATCATCAAATAGTCCACTGGCGCACATAGACCTAAAATTAATGTTAGAAATCGACAGTAAAGTGATGACTCACACGGTTGTAATTAGTAATTAATGAATAAATAATACAGGGAATATTCTTCTAAATCGTGAAAGTGTAAGCGAATTACAAAGTTAAACAAACTACGGGGCGATAACGTGATTTCGAAGTCCGGTCTTCACGACCCTTTCACCAAGTAAATTAGATTTAATGTATAATTATGTATCCACAAATACGGGCACGCCGTCATTGCGGCGGTAAGACCCGTTATAGAGGATTGGCTCGAGAGGCGTCACGGGACCCTCTCATACCGATTGACGCAGGTGATCACTGGGAAGGGATGTTTCGGAGATCACCTGTGTCTGATCCGCAAGGAGCCAACGCCTGAGTGCCACCACTGCGATGGCCAGACCGTGGACACGGCTCTCCACACGCTGGCAGAGTGCGCGGCATGGGTTGAGCAGAGGCGAGACCTCGTGGCGGCCATCGGAGTGGGAGTTCTCTCGCTCGATAGCCTGATTGCGGCTATCGTGCGGAGCGAGAGTGCGTGGAACTCTGCCGTCTCCTTCTGCGAGCAAGTTATGCTCGCGAAGGAGACGGCGGAGCGGGACCGGGGGAGGTTTAGAACTCTCCCGGCCCGCCAAGCCCGGGTACTGGCCAGGCACCGCAGGCGACTCAGGCGCCGGAGGTCGCAGAACGACCTCCGTCCTCCATAAGCGCAGGCCTGGGGGTGACAGGTGAGGCCATCTGTCACCCTAGCAGAAGCAGGCCGGGGTGGCGGCGAGCGCGTTGCGAAGCGCGCTCGCTTCCAGGGAGCACAGGGAACATGGGGTTCCCACACGGGGGGGGTCGTCTACTCGTCTGTAGATGACCCGAGGTATGTCGGGGCACCAGGGACTTCCTTTCTAGGGTATACCTGGTTCCCCGGCTATTAGTACCCGGCGACGGCGTGCGGTTTTAGTCGGTTCGAGTCCGACATGCCACCGACAGGTGGTATCCGAGGGGATTTCCGCACGGAAAAAAAAAAAAGGTATCCACAAATAAGTGTCGGACGTACAAGCAACTCTATGGTGTGGTTCACATCGTCAGTGTTAGGAGGTTCTCTAGAAAGTTTTGTTGCACAGTTTCAGGACTTGATTACTGGTCCACCGATTAAAAAATTATTGATAATTTAAGCCGGTTTTTTGTTTAATAATTAAATTTAACTAAACAATTGACTTTACTTAATGCTATTAAATTTAATTCTTTTAAATCATTAAGGTAACAATAAGCATTTAAAATGCATCAAACACTACGGTTTTTCGATGTCACATTCTAATATTTTAAATCATTATCTATTTAATCGATCTGTATGATAATAAGATAATCGACTATACAATGAAGCAGCTTTCACCGTCTTTTATAGTACGTGTCGATTTTGAATGTCGACTGCGAACATTTTTTGTATAACATTACACCTAGTGGTTAAATTTGACTGGCTTCTTTTATTTGCATTTTAATATTCGAAGTTCCCATATTAGCGTGTTTAGTGAAATACCGTAGTGGCTAATAGGTATCTAAAATCGATACGATCTAAATTCGGAGAGCAGTAGTAAATTCGTGGTCTTAATGGAATTTCCGCATCAGAGAGCGGCGCGGTGTGCGTCCGGCCGAGCGGTAGCATGGACCAACATCACGCCTGAATTCTGCCCTCCAACAGTAGGTATACCATCGCACCCTTGTACTCATATTAATCCGATTAATTTCTATATACATGAAATAAATAATATTGTATTCTATTCTATAGACAATACTTTAAAAGGTCACTTTAATTGATTTTTGTCATTGGCTTTTTGGCATCCCCTTAAACTTGGAAGGGTGAAATTGGACCCTATATTTTATTATTACTGAGGTATTACGTCGGGTTTAGATAAGGAGCTGTAACGTATTTAATACTACGTTAATATTTATAAAACCAGTAGAATTAAGCGCATAATAATTGATTTACGAGAATTTCAGTTCCCCAACCTTTACCTAACATATCAACGGAGTTTAAATAAAGATATGCACATTCAGATCGCTCACACAGCTCCAGGTTTGCTTGATTTTAATCAAAGTTTCGATTGGAGTGCCAACCATCCGGTCGAGTGCAATCGCGGCAACTCGTGCGGCTGCAACTCTATGGTGAGCCTGTAATGACTACACCCGAAATGTTTGTTCAATCTAATGCATATTTGCAGTTCTATAACTATTGAAAGCTTCTACATAGACCACGTGTGCTACTTCTCGTGATTCCGAAAGTTCCCTGATATGTATACGAGTATAACTCGTTAAAAGTGCGGCGTAGGCACTACGTTTTCTTAAATAGCTTTGAAGGGGCGTTAACGAGAAATGCATAACGAGTTTCATTAAATAATCATTATAATTCATAACAATCGCACGCCGGGTTCGGGAACTCGTTTTAATTTCCTCAGCTATATAACGAGTATTTTCAAAACGAGCTTTAATGAAAAGTGAAGGTAAATCTCCACGGTCCCTGAGCCCACATTTAAGTGAAATAAAAATAAATTGTACTCAAAGTGGGATAGCTGCTCAAATTAAGCACCTGAATAAATTGTGTGATAATCCGTAGCAGTCTTTTAATGCTTTACAGAGCCGTCGGCGACGACGGCGGAGGCGTGCGGAAAAGAATGAACGAATGAGATAATGATTACGCTCATTTCATTACTTCTCTTGATCCTAGTAATTGAGGAAATTGGGTCGAAGTGTGATAAGAGAGAGAGACAGAGAGTATCGAATGTTATTGGACCGGTCCCATTAGGGACCTCTTAATCGTATTTAACGCCTTTATCACCTGGGGTGCGCAATGGACTGTAACGGGCGAACATAAGGTACAGAATATTTGGCCGCTCCGTACTTAATAGCTCTGTTCGTACGCTCTTATTTTGTGAAACGCTTAACTTCTATTCAAAGAATCTATTTACATAATCACACCTATTCAACTTTTGTTAACAATACGAGTAAACATGTGTGCGTAGTGGGAATCACAACGGTGTGAAAATTAGAGATAATATTTTCGCTGCAGGTAAAGTACCGAGGGTTGCTCCAGCCGGTGGTGTTTTAATTTATATATTTTTTTCTTCATTGTCGAGACTACTGGCAGAGAGTTCATAATGGACAAAACATTAGCCCGGCCTACTTTAGGTGAAAGCTTTCAGAGCTTTTTGACTCATCTTGCATTAACATTCTCGTTGATATGTACGCATTAATAGTGCGCTATATTTCCTCATACTTTTATTTACAGACTACTCGAATATGCGAAGCATAAAAAGTAGACTTGCAACGAATAGTATATTCGGCAGTATACCGAATACCGAATATTCGGCGAGGCCCCTGACCGAATAGCCGAATATTAGGCAAAAGTATTCGGCTGGATTTTAGCGCCAAAAACTTGTACAGACGTGAATTAAATTATGTACCTGTTTTATGTACCAATGACTACTTAATAAATGATTATAAAAGAAATGAGAACCTTACCCTTCTAAATTTTGATTACCACAATAATTCAAATACATAGAATCCTCCATTTTTCCAATTCAGAAGATGATTGTGTACCTGTGTTATGCACCAATGACTACTTAAATGATTATAACAGAAATGATAATATGAATATATACGTAATCAATCGATTCTAATTTTTCATTTTACCAATTATTTCTCAATGACAAAATATATTATTTAAGTATTCGGTATTCGGCCGAATAATACGTAGATATTCGGTATTCGGCCGAATATAAGAAAAGCAGCCGAATAGGCCGAATACCGAATAGTAACCGAATATTCGTTGCAAGTCTAATAAAAAGTGCTTAAGGTCTTTGTAGCTAGATTTGTTCTAAATATTTTGAATTAATCTCGTAAGTTACAGCAGAGAATAATGACTTAGCGTTTGTTAAAATGGTCAAGAGGAATTTTTCATTCATTCTGGTTGGTCTTCCTTTGTGGAGAAAGCGGCAAGTAAAAGTGAAAACCGCAAAAATGCCACCGGTTCACTTTCCTACGAGGTGTGCATATGGGCATGTGCGCGACTGGTTTAGACATTATTTCTAAACTTTATGGTTTATATGCATAAATCACGTGAGAAATGTTAGCAAATGACAACTTTCTGTTTACATAATTAGGTATATTTGTCAATGAATGAACTTGAATATTGTATATATATAGTGGGTACATGCACCATAGCCTTATAAAATCACGTCACGATACTTAGGAGCAGAACAGTGGCTACTAACTCGGGTAAAACTGTGCTTAATACCTAGGCTTATGTATGAAAATCAATGTTTGTTTATTCGTACTTATGTCCTGCCGTGTCGTCTATCCAATTATCACAAAATTATGTATACACAAGCGAACACATTATTACTTACCAGTAAAAAAGCACAAGGCACCTTTTCTTTACAAAGAAATGGTCTCAAGCGATGGAAAAAATAAAAATAACTACGCCAGCTAAGCCGGGAAAAATATTTCTGAAAAACCAAAAAAAAAACGAAGAAGCAAAATATTTAATGACAGATACTTAAAGATAGTTTTTTACAAACTTCTGGCGATATCCGCGTTAACGAACCTAAGAAGCATCATGGTCGTAAAGTTTAAAAGTAAAAAGTACTAATAAATATAATTTAGAGTTCAGAAGATAAAAATAAGAGTATCATAAAAGATAAAATAGCTTTTTGAACCGTACCATCTTCAATGATTTGCAATATTAACAATGACGATAAAAATCCAAAATGATACCAACACCACAAAGGCAGTCTCATCTTTCAGCTATTGAAAGATAAGGCTGCCTTTAAAATGTTTCTTTAGATATACTGGTATCTTATATCCTCTCCTCATCTTATATCCTATGATAATGACCTAATATAAAACTTCAGCTCTTACTCACTACTTTTTTTGTATTAAATATTCCTTTAGGTAGATTATGCTAGAACCCAACAGCTTAGAGGGAAACTATCAGATCCAATGAATGTAACCTATAGGTTATGTATAACGTATCATATCACTCCTTCGTATCTTTGATATTTGTGCTAGCCTACAAACAATTATCTTACCGTGGGAGAGCCATGCTTCGGCACGAATGGGCCGGCTCGACCGGAGTGATCCCCTCACGGCCTCACAGAAAACCGGTGTTAAGCAATTATTTCGTTGCCTTTCACTGAGTGAGTGAGGTTACCGGAGCCCAAATCCCCTCTCCCGCTGACTCGAGCGGGAGGGACTTTAAGGGCAGCAACGCACTTGTGACTTTTGAGTTGCAGGTGTCCATGGGCGGCGGTAGTTGCTTACCATCAGGTGACCCGTATGCTCGTTTGCCCCCTTATACCATAAAAAAACTTATTTACAGCAACATCAATTTTAGTTTATTAATATCTTTATTAATAATATCGAATGTATAAATTATTCAAAATAAAATCACAATAGAGTCAATTAATTATTTAACAGTTTATTTTTTTATTTGATTAATGATTAATTTTTATTTTTTTATTTAATGATTTAAGATCAATATATTTAGGACAAGAAGGGCAGAAAGATGATGATGATACTCGTAGGGGTACAACAAATCACAATTTTAGTGTAGGTATTTATTTCTTGTTGCATTCCGTAATTTGCAGATAGTTACATTAAATGTATTATGGTATGAATTGGGACTTCTTAATCGCGTTAATAGTTACAAGGTACTATAGTGGATAATCAACTTATGGAGGAACGGGTGTCATGTCCCTCCAACACAAAGGGAGGATTCTCCGACCAGGAGAGGTGATATTCCTGGCGGGCCGCGGCCCAATGGTTGATGTTGGAAAGTTGTATATATGCTAATCGGCGAGAGAATTCTTCATATCGCGATACAGGATTAACAATTCTTATTCAGGAGTTACTCCGTAGTTCTGTATGTCTTCGTTAGATGGCGCTGTAGTATGTTTCTTTGTATGCGGGAGTCGCCACAAACTTATGAACACTGTCGAAGCAATTCGATCAACATTTCGGGTAACCATAAATTGGATAATAATATACCTTTTCTTAAAATCTATCGTAATAACATTATTATAACAAATTTTATTTTAAATCACATTTGAAGTGAATCGTTACTAATGATAAAAACTTAATTATTGTCTTAAGCACTATATTTATTTACTACGACACCCACGGGATGAATAGGGGTGGTGACATTCCGTATTCTTATCCGTCACCACACGAGTCGACTAAGGGTGCGGACTACGCAGGACAACAGCACTGCAAAGAGAAAGAAAACTTGTAACAAACCCTATACCAACCCGTCTGGCCAGCGTGGTATAGTAGGCCAAAACCTCCTTTCCAAGGAGAGGCCTATGTCCGGCAGTGGACTATTATTATATATTATATATGTTGATGATGATGATGATTTATTTACTAGGTGTTATTTTTTAAATTAAAATCTGTAAAATTTAAGCTCATATATGAGTTATACAGTATTTATCAGTAGGCATTAAATGTAAATAGATTGTAGTAACCGTGTCTTGCAGCTAGTTTGTAAAATCGCAGGTATGCGGTTGTTTCGACACCTGCATTGAATGTACACAGTGATGTGGGGCACAAACTAAGGCTGCTGCCAATACTTCATAAGACAGCACAAAGCCGCTTTATCGCTATAGAGTAGCCTACGTAATCTTAGAAAGTTTAAAATTACAAAAACACCCGGCTTGGCACTAATATGTACAAAGGCACTCACGTAGATAAGAAACTAGAAAACATACAACATAATTTACAACATCTATGTGGTGCTTTTTTCACTACTTAAGTTTTAATTTCTTTTTTGATTTCGATTCGACAATTTATTTATTTTAATATAAACAGAATCCGCATATAAGTAAAAGATTTAGAAATGTTCTAACTTTTTCTGGAAAATTCAATTACTTTTGTTAAATTTAGACGTCATTTATTATTTAGAAATAAGTTCTCCATCTGTCACTCCCTAGTAGAAGCAGGCCGGAGAGCGCGCTCCCCACCACGAGGAGTCATCTACAAGCCGTAGATGGCCCGGGAGCCGTCGGTTTACCTGAGATGCTTTTCTAGGGTACACCTGGTTCCCCGGCTACTGGTACCCGAGGACGGCTTGCGTTTTTTAGTCGGTTCGAGTATTCGACATAACCCACTAGTGGGTGGTATCCGTGGCAATTCCCGCACAGAAAAGAAGGGGCCATTTTTTTAGGCAGTAGATTTTTACTAACCAAGTCATAGGAATTTGTGGCTCTTTTGTTAAAAATTAGCGCAATAACTATCAGCAAATCACTGAGTCTTTAGTCGAAACTAACAAAATGTATTGATTTTTAGTTGAGAGCTTGTGTGTTTCACTTCATATGCTTTGAATGGAAACCCATTCCTATTGCAAAACTATTAGCTAATGTATGCCCTGTTTCTAGAACCCAGTATCATTGAAATGTCTGATTTTATGAAGCCGAATTAGAGCCGACCAACTTGGTAAGTAGTCTTATCATGTAGAATAAAGTTAAATGGTATCGTTTAATCAGCATAAGCTCTACGAATCCCATTTACCACCAATAACACAAAATAGTGTTGTCTTTTACCTTATCTGTACTGTTCTACGCGGCATATAAGAGGGCGACTCACGAGTGCTAATGCTGATGGTGCCACTGCTAACCAAGCCATATAAAAAGTCCAGTGTGTCCAAGGGTTTCATACTTGCGAGTTATAATTTCTTAAAACAATTTCTTTAAAGTAGACAAATGTTTATTAATTATATCAAGAGATGTTATAATAATTATACAAAGTTGAATATTTGTTTACTCATTATTCGTATTAATTTCGCAGAGAGAAGGAAAACTTGACACAAACCCTATACCAACCCGTCTGGCCAGCGTGGTATAGTAGGCCAAAACCTTTTTTCTAAGGAGACGCTTATGTCCAGCAGTGGACTATTAAAGGCTGTTGATGATTATTCGTATTAAAATACAAATCTTATAATGCCCCATCTAAAATTTTCTTAATGCATATTGTCCGTATATTTGCACAAAATATCAATGGCAGTTGAATCATGCTTTTAGCGTAATTTGGCTATACAGGATAAAACGACACTTTCACAATAAGTTGGTAAATACCGTTGTTGACCGTCATCATTTTAAGTCAACGCCCCGGTCCTTGAGGAGATTATGCGAAAATTTGAACAAGATTAATGTTTCTTTCAGGTAAATTAATAATATTGAGAGCCCGTTAATTTTGGTTCGAATTCTTGATAGGCTTTCGGTGAGCGATGAGTGTTATGTTATTTTCGATATCGCACAGACTCACCACATTTTGAGATATCGAGTCTATTTATCAATTCTAAAAATGTTCTTGTAAAATTTGTTTATTTCAGATAAATTTCAGTTTTACTGTACTTATCTAAACAAGCACAATATTTAGATTTTTTAAAAGATATTGCATAAATTCCTTAAAAATAACCCGTATTTTTTTGCAAATATTGTTTCTTTACATCAGGCTTGTCTGACGTACATGCGTTTAGACAGCAGTGCCATATATTATAGGGCTTAAGTGTGAATATACTTAGTACCAGGCCTTTTTATTTTATTTCCTTGGATAATATAATTATATATTTTACACCTTTTGACAGTAAACTTATATTCAGCGTTCTTATTTGATACATCAAAATTAAAAAAAATTGTTATAACACAGATTTAATAGAATAAATGTAATGTTGGTCCCATATCTTAATACCGTATATAAAATGTATTAATTCCTTAAACATGTAAGCTTATTTGCTGACGAAATATTATATTTTAATCTCTCTAATCATTTCATTTTCAAAGACAGTTTAGACAGATACCTTTGTTTTTGTTGACGGGGTGGAAAATTCCTGCGAATTTTCAGCTCACCAGGTCAGCATCGCTTCAAAAGATACTCAACATAAAACAATACGTTTGATCTAATGAAGCAGTCTGTTGAATAATTGTTCATTTTGATCTTGTACTGTCACCTAGCTTTGATTATCTTGAAAAAGTAACGCCTACTTAATAATGTAATTGAAAGATTTTAATATTATTTTCATTGAAAAAATGATACACAAAAGAACCTTAACATTTTACAGGAATTTTATTACACTACCGCCGCAGGCAATCATCTTTGAGTCTTAGTTACTCCAATAAATAATTTAATTATAAATAAAAATTAAAATGCTTATTTCTAATAATTAGCTTTTGAGGGCTCGTGGCGGAATCGTATCACAGTGGGTGAGTACATTGCAAAGTTAGGTAATCTTAGTCAAGTCAGTCTATGGATGGGTCACCATTCTTAACATGTCGAGACCCCTCTGTCTCGGAGAGCACGTTAAGCCGTCGGTCCCGGTTGCCATGCGAACATCTGTTTCAATTAAACGTCTGACCACAGTCTATCTATAGAACTTCGATTAGACTCAAACTATAGGATACGCATAAAGTTTTTTAAGGATACAAACGCTAGTGTAAGAACGACACTGACAATTTAACACACCATCGGGATGAGGTTTAATTGTCTAGTCATAAAGATACGCTTGTTTACGTAATACGCTTTTGCAGTGTTTGCGGTCGATGGTGAGGCAAATGCGTTACAGTAGTCACCATTTTATTACAAAAGTTCAACTGTCACGAATTGGGAAGTTTACGAGACTCAAGAACGTTTCAATTCAACTTTATGTTTCAAACATCTCGGTGTATAAGACACGTATTTTATGACACCTTAGAGTTATTCTGTACTAAAACAAAAAGCGAAAACAGTTACTTTTAAAATAATTATTTTAATGGTCATCTCGACACGGGCCGTGTGCCGAGTGTTGTGAAACTAACGATAGCATTTTATTTTATTAGTCGTAATTTAACTGCGACACAACTGCAATATTTACTTAAATTGAAGTTACATTTAGTTTTTTTTTAATATTATTAAATATATAAATAAATGACATATTGTATAAAAGTTTGCAGACAAAAAAATCTGTTACTAATGAGGTAAAAAAGGCACTCGGCATAAAAATTCTTAGCTAAAACAATTTGCTATTTTTTAAGCTAGTGCGGCCCAAGAATATATGTTCGAAGTATTGTTTACTTACTTATTTTATTTATAAAAAAGGTTTTAGTGCCATATTTTAGTCTATCATTATATTTATCTATTTATCATATTAAGTCATAATAAAACTGAATTCATTGATGGAGACTAATCAGTGAATTCAGATTTATTATGATTTAATATGGCTATATTATATGACTTATTATGGTTTATGAACCATAGGTAGTATTTATAAGATTACCATAAAACTTTTGTTCGTTTAAATATTTTTAGAGTTTAATGTATGCAGTCTATTATTAGTACTCATCAGTAAATATTTCGATGTTTATAATATAATTAAATGAAGACACGTAGATACCATGTTCCATTTAAACACTACTATATGTAAGGGTAATTAAAGGGTTACTTCCATCAACTTAACAAATAGAAGATAGTGAATAGATCAGTCGTCGGGTTCGCCTAGCCAATTTAGGGGTGCGTTGTTCGCTTATTACTTGGCTTAATGTGCCCTTTAACTTTTATGGCCCGAAGTTGTGGAATGAGACTGGCCCACAGCTCGCTGGGGACTAATGTAGGCCAAGAGTTTTATCAGTTGGTTCGTTTACATTTGTACTAATTTTATTGTTATTCAACTGTTTTGTTATTTCTGTAATAACTTGATACGGAACAAAAAAAAACACTCATGACTATATAACCGAAAGGGTAGGCAGATGTAAACATCTACATTATGTCGAATATAATTTGAATCCAATTTACGTAGCAGAGGACAAGCCTATTGAAAATTGGGAGATAAATAGTAAAAGAAAAGTTCATAACATGGAGGGCACACCGCACAGGTAGCAAAAAGGATAGCTTAGACGGATGTATCGGGAAGTGTAAGCAATAACTCGAGTAATTCAGGGTCGCATACCTACAAATAATTTAAACTAGCTGTTGCCGAGAATTCATAGCAATCTAACTGGTAAATATTCTGTAATGCTTCTTTGATTTAAAATTCATTATATTTCATTATCATCATCAACAGCCTTGAATAGTCCACTGCTGGGCATAGGCCTTTCCTTAGAAAGGTATAGAATTTGTTTTAGGATTTCCTTCTCTTTGCAGTGCTGTTGTCTTGCGTAGTTTGCTCGTTTGAGGCTCTTACGACACTTACAGGATGAATAACATTGAAAACAACAAAAAGTTATGAATAAAATACTCGTCCTTTTTATTGTTTTTTTTCGCAAATAAATACCAACTTTTCTTCCATAAAAGAATTTGCTCAATACTGTCTGATAACAGTAAAGTTACGTATAAAGTTTTATAGTAACGTAGCGTACGTAGATATACGAGTAGGTGCTTAAATTAAATTTAACTGTATCGAATCTCAAAATCGGTCTACGCTCTCCTATCTTCTTGGACTAAACGGTGTTGGCAGGTAGTGTAAATCAATATTTATGTAGGACAAAGCCTATCAAAAATAAAAAAAGTTCAATAAACTTCTAATTCTAGACAAACAACTTGAGGCTTGTCCAGAAGAAACTCGTTCTGTTCACGTTAACGGTACTAGCCCAACTGTTAAATATGTTGACTGGTTATAAGGCATTCAAATATTAATTTTAAATACATAATTATTATTTTAAGTAGTTTATTTAAGTAGTTTATTTAAGTAGTAATTATATTCATGAAGTTCAGCCTCGCATTACGAATTAATGCTTAAGCGTATTTTATATTAATTACTAATCTGCTTAAAGATTTTTGTTAACGGCTAATGTCTAAAAAAAATTTTGTACTAATGATATAATAATCGAGTATATGCGTTGACGTAAAAGGTATTTCATACCTTTGAAATGATTGATGTTTTGAACGTGTTGCACTGGCCATGGATACATGGCCTTGGTCCTTACCACAAAAAGTTTCTAAATTCACTGACAGAGAACTTGAAAAGAAATCTGAAAAGTTAAAAAATCTTGTAAGGTATTTATTGAATGATAAGATGTTGTCTGTGTTACCTGGTGAGAAAGATGTGTGTATTTTGTAAAAGTATTATAAGAAGGTATAAGAGTTTTCTATTGTTTTCTTTGCAGGTAAGTGATGGCGATCGAAAATTAACACCTATTCAAGTAAGTCCTATCCATTAAAAATACTGTGGATAAGTCAAAATCATCAAGAGTTTAGTAATATTATTGACCTACGGATACATAAAATAAATTAAAATTGAGACCACAGAACGGTACCATACAGGGAGCAAATTACCAAATGTCATTATAGAATGTAGGAAACTTTATAATGAGTCTTTATAATTTTAACCAATCCGTGGCCCTTACTTAAAATCTCGTTGCGCGCCGTTGCCCTTTAAGAACAGAATTTAAAAACAAAAATTATGAGAGCATCCAAAGAATTTCTAATCACTGTTTTATCGAAACCAACGATGTTACTTCGTTAAAGTAATTAAGAAGATTTTATCGCGGGGGATAGTGGTGCAAGCAGGTTCGGGCGGTTTCAACTTGCTCTATAAATCTAGAACCCTTTACACATCATAGCATAGCGGTGAGTAGGGTCTAGTAGAACAATTACCCAAGAATTTATTAAAGACAAGTATGGCAAGGTGGCACTAAATAAACTGAGTGTTTAGAAATGTCGTAAGAGTTTAAAGAAACCTGATAGATGTGCAATTCCGGCGAATTCGGCATCCATGTCCGGACTGTTTCAAACATTAGAAAATACGAAGTAGATAAATAATATACAAAAATTATTCTCCTTAGTGATCATTTATCATTTGATTTATTATTGTGTGGAAAACCTGTACAGCCCTTGACATTAAGGAATAAAACTTGGTATAGTACTTTATTATTATGCTCAGGCTTATTATCCATATTCATTCATTCATTCATATTATAAATATTTACAAATTGAGTAAGTAAAGAAATATTTGAAAAACCAGACATACCAGCTAAATCAGGAGATGTGCAGGGATATACTAGTGTAAACTAAAAGCTTTGAAGTATGCGACACGTATCGAAATGTTTTAGATATTCTCAGTTCGTCGTGAAACAGTAAGTATTACGCATCACGTGCTCTTTGCGAATCTCGTTGTCACTTTGAAGGTAAAACATCAAAGATCATGTTTTACTCACTGTGAGTGCAAAATAAATCTGTTGGTGGTAAAAATGACTTATGTGTAGTAACAAAAAAGAGACAAAGTTTATGTTGTCCGATCCAACAAAATTTTATTTTCCAAATAGCTGCTTTGAGTGTCGCCGCTCCTTAACGGCCTGGAGGTGGGGGACGACCAAAATTATTGCGAATATATACGATAACGCAATGCCTCGCTCCAAGTGAACCGTTGTGCTACTTGTAGGTACTTGTTTTCACATAAAATTATTCAATTACAAAAGTGTTTTAATTCACAAGACAATTATGTTTAGGTACTATACAATAATTTATTATACACTGACCTCATTTACTACTTGAAGGACAGTATTTTAGCTTAAATTAAGACGTTTAGCTAGTCATCTCAGAACCGCCAGATTGTTCATATGAAATCTCATTTTAACCTATATAGGACTTAACCTAATGATTTACTGGCCGTTTTAAAGCGAGATCGATCTCTAGATCCGTGACACTTAATCCTTGATATGAGTTTCAGTGGGTTGATCGCCAAGTCTATTACGCAATGTAGGTCGAAACCTCTAACAGTTACCACGAGGCTTATGTTGGTGTAATCCGCTTGTCGACGGAGACTTCCCCCAACCGAGAGCACGCGGGAAATTAAGGCAACTTTGAAAATACCAACGTATGTACTATTCTGGTTTCAATTAAGACAGGATAAATTAAGGAACATGTAAGATTGGCAAAGGGTTGCGTTCGTCGACGAGCAGTAACAATAACTTCTGGATAAATGATTTCTACGGAATTTATACATGTGCTAGACTAGCATGTTGTTATTCAAAAACACTAGTAACATTATTAAAAGTGATATTAAGAATGGTTTTATTTTGCAATCAGTTGACTTTATATTACCTACAGCCATTGAGAAACACAATTCATTAAAGAAAATTACAAATATAATCTTATGGTACTGAAATTTAAATAGTTCCAAGACATATTTATGCCCGGCAGAAACAGAAGCTCCACGGTCGATGCCGCAGTCACCTAGATAAGCCCTTTTGTTTCACTTTATAGCTCGCCAGCCGTTTCTCTTACTTAAAACATTATCTATTTCATGCAGAGCGTAAAAGATAGGCCAATTTAAGCGCAGCAAATTCTTTTAAATGTTTTTTTGCCATAAAATATTTCCTAAGCCTCTAACTAAACTACAGAAGACATTGCTTTTTTACATTTAAACGACTTATTGCTTAAAAATTATACAAATATATTTTCGAATATTTTATTGATTGCCCACTTCACATACCTACATTAAAAGACTAAATCTGAAACCACATCTAAGACCGCAGTGATGAAAAGTCGCCGTAACTAATTTCCTTTAAGATCTCATAAACGTGACTGTGATATTATACAGAGTGAAATTGTTTCCTTGTTCCAATTACATCAATCCATGTGATAAACCGATGATATGATACTAAACACAAATAACTGATGGTAGTATTAGATTGTAATAATGTTAAATAACACGAATATAGAATCTCATTACTAAGTTGTCATTTATTTTGACAATTCGCATTTGGTCTACTTATATTTCAATTAAACGTAGTGTATAAATTATATAATGTATTTTCAAAACAATTTTTCATAAAATGAAGACGCGTAATCACACTTCCTTCCACTCTTTTGGAGATTATAAAAGCGCACGTACATATACTAAAAAAGCAAGTTGTACAGGAAACGTTACGATTTTATCGAAGGTTATATATAAAACAGATAAAGTTATTAAGTATTCGTTCGTATAAATGTTAATTCAAAGATCTGCACAAGTCATAAAACTGGGAGCAAATCTCAAGAGCAAGTTTGTTATCTCGATAGCGGAGCGGAGCAGAGGCTATATGATTTATTTCATACTGATAACATTTTCCTAAGGGAATAATTTTCTTCACTTAGACAAAGAGATAAGAAATTATAGTATCTTTTTGGTGAAGGTGCGGAAATAACTTTTGCTGGAGATTTGACATCGCAAATATGGAACTTTTTGTACTTTAACTGTAAGTTATTTAAAAACTTTTTTAAGATCAACGAAAAAGTAATCTTGTTTTTAAATTTGGCAAATGAAGCCATGGTCAGTCTGATGGTGAGTGATTAGTAGCGCTAAATACTGGACATCGAAGGTGCCGACCTCATCAAAAATATAATACTATTTTACCCGAATTTAACAAGGATCAGGTTCTTAATTCGATAGATTTTTCTTGGGTTTATTTGTGCGATACCTTATTCGTCAATTATTAACCATTGATTGCAAAAAAAATGATTTTTTATTAGAACTGTTTGTACTCAAGTCAGGGTTGATGTCCTCTAAGATATATTCACCAAGATAATTTGAAGAAAGTATTTAGATTTGGGCATAAAGATTTTAGTGAACTAATCCCAATGATGATCAGAGTGTCCTACTTAGTGACGTTTAGAAATCGCTTCTTAGTTAAAGGTGATTTCTAAGTAAGGTATCAGTAAAACATTTTAGTGTTACATTGTTTTGTCAAGAGTGAAATAGCCAACAGCTACAAGTACTTACGAGTAAGTGCCCATTCTTTGGTGCTGTGAACAATAAGTTCTCCACTTTACATCCTAAAACAGGGAACATACACTGTTTAGGGTTCCGTAGCAAATTGCAAAAAAAGGAACCCTTATAGATTCGTCATGTCTGTCTGTCTGTATGTCCGTTCGTATGTCACAGCCACATTTTTCCGAAACTATAAGAACTATACCGTTGAAACTTGGTAAGTAGCGATGTATTCTGTGAACCGCATTAAGATTTTCACAACAAATAAAAAAAAAGCAATAAATTTTGGGGGTTCCCCATACTTACAACTGAAACTCAAAAAAAATTTTTCATCAAACCCTTACGTGTTATTTGGATAGGTCTTTAAAAATGATATATGAATGATAGTTTTGTTTAATACGTCATTAATCGTAAACCGCAATTTACCTTTCATTCAATCAACTCAAGTACAAAAAATAAAAACATTTAATTTCATAAACATAACCTTATGCCGTGAACCAGTATTATCTAATAATAAATCTGTAATAGGTGCTTAAGTAAATAATAAATATAATTCGCGCGGGGCGTGGCTTGATCGGTAGCAGGTGCGGAGCGCGCGGGGGGCAGGGTCAAGAACTTTTATATTATGCTACTTGCTGCTACGGAACCCTTCATGGGCGAGTCCGACTCGCACTTGACCGCTTTTTTCTTTTTAAGTTGCACTTTATAAAACATATTTTTTGTACAATGATAGTAGGAGGTGCAGTAATATGGTTTAAAGGATGTAATAAGTGATGTGTAAATTTAATCTATTTTAAGGATATGGATTTTTATTTAAAGATATAGTATATATTTTATACGTTATTATTATTTGCTTTTGATTAAAAAACATCGGAATTATCAAATTTTCTTTATCTGTTGTTATTATCGAATCACCACACACTATATTTCAAAGACCGTAAGCATGTTACAGTCTAATCTATGCATATAATTAATGCTTATTACATCCTTTTACAATTAGCTGTGTAAAAAAAGTTTCTGAAAAGAATCTTTTCAAGACTTAAGTGCCTTGTTCAATTGATTTCTGTTAAAGCGGCTGTTTACTTAATATCCTTTGTCATAGTTCTATTTGCGCAAAACTTGAACGAGGGAGGTTTTGGCCTCAACAATTTTTAGATGTTTGTTGTTTGAAAACTATAGTGACTTCTGTAGAACTATTCCAATTATTAATTTTTAGATCTGTAACCGTTACATTACAACTTTATTCGGTTAGAATATTTACCGAATATAATATCATCTGATAACTAAACGTAACACGTTGTAAATTTCTAGACCACTGTAAAAGCAATATATTCGCCGTGCATTACAAAACAGCATAATATATCAAGATGAAACTAAGCAAAATCAATGAATAATCTTACACATATTTAATTAATGTTCAATTACATTCTTTAGAAACAAAGGAGACCAATACATAACAGCTCTTGTAAACTATTTTATTGTTTAGGTCGTCCCACATATTCTTTATATATAACAATGAACTGGTATAACTAAATGTCATTTGTCAATTTTTTTATTTTACTGTTAATTGGCTAAAAAGTCACCTTTTTGTCAAAATTGGCTAAATTATTCACCGATAACAAAAAGTAAACGGCACGCGGGAATATCGGTGCAATTCCAGAAATAATCGCGAAATTGACTTAAGTGCGGATACTGAAAACGGACGACAACCGAAGACTCGGTTTCCAATTGCCTCATCCATTCTCAATGGAATTCAAACAATATCTTTCAATATTGTCATATTTACTCCTCAGTATGCTTTGAAACACGATGCGCAAGTTCGTGTTCCCCATTCTCAGTAGCACCGAGGATTCTAAACAACGGGCTTATGCAAACAAAGGCTCATTGCTAGCATTGTTAAAGTCACAACCTGACAACGCCGACTTAGTGGTGACATTGTAGCAAACGTTAATTAAAGCAACAACCATTCACCGAATGTGAGGTTATACTCGTAAGTCCCACAGGTTTCTGTTTAAGGACCGAACGTGGTTCAGTTCTTACGGGGAACCAATTTACATACTGATTTCATTTTAAGTCGCAATTAAATGAACCTTTACATTGTTGTTTTTGATCTTTGGAATTTATTTAGCTATTAGATAGCCACAGTGAGTTATCGAGTCAGTTAGTCTGTTACTCTGCGATCATTCGAGTAAGTAAAGTTTACAGTTATTAAAAGATATTGTTTTAAAATTTCGGTATATATTTTTTTTTCCTATAGCTTGTTCAGACAATTAATTAAAGAATTTGTGTTAAATATGAAACGTGAATTAACAATATTTAAAGAAAATTTTATGGCAACTACACCGTCTTAAACTAAACTTAGTCTTAAACCGTTTTAAACTGAAATACTTATGATTCATATTCATGATTCCATTTTTAAAATTCAAACGAGTCAATTCTGCTAGACTATTAAAATTCCTGCATAACAAGCGTAGTGCTGGCTGCTACAATGTGAATTAACAAGAAAAATAAACAAACCGTAACAAATGAATGACATTTGGCACTGCACTACCCAGCCAAATCTGAAACAAGCCGAATGTACAATGAATCGACGAAAATTTGCCCTATTTACATAAAAATCTCATATTCCCGACTGGCGTCTTTTTTTAATAGCTTAATCTCGATCTTCAGTTTTACCGACTGTATTTTTAGTTCATTTACGTATTTTAGGTGTGTTCAGTTTACGTAGAAAGCGAACCAAGCTACAAGCTCTGTTTTGTTTAGGAGTAAGATGGCGTTGTGTTTTAGATGTTTTAGAATATAATATTATATTAAGCGGTAACCTCACTCAACACAAGTCTTAAATTAATAAAAAATATTTATTTATACGTACGTACGTATTTTATAAAAAAAATTAGAGTGCAAATGCTAATTTTACTGGCATTTGTTAAATATTCTGTATTTATTTTTGCTCTGTCTCCAAAAAGAACCTTATCACATATTAAAAATATAATTTTAAAATTCAAGTATTTGCATATTTTGTGGTTTTTTAATTAAAACTTATTTTTAAACATAAATTATAATTTAGAATCGATTGCTGATCTTTGTACCTAATACACAAGATAGCTCTTTTATAGAATATTTAAAATAAAATAAAAATAATTATATAGTAAATATATTATAAAATCGCTAAATTATCGTTTTCTCATAATATTTAGATTAAACTGACTAAATTTACCGAAACCAGCAGCAGATTCATATCATTTAACTATTCTTTGTTTTTTATTACGATTATTAATTATAAAAAACCAAATTGAAAGCTATATATTATACATAGCTTTCAATTTGGTTTACTGAGAATAAATAATACTAATAATATTTAATAAGATAACAGCTTAGCTCACTATTGTGCCCAGTAATAATATCCTATGGGACCGTTGATTATTAAGTTAACACTCCGCTTATATCAATAGATATCCACATGAGTATTTAGCTTATAGTCTTGTTTTCTCTTCACAAATAATGTCAATCATTTGTGGACTTTAAACTTTAAATCTATATTTTATTGTAAACCATGTCATTGTAATATTATAACTGTCATCATATTCATCATCATCAGCCTATCGTAGTCGATTTTCGGCTTCTCGCATCCAGCTCCTGCCAGCCATCTTGCTCAGATCGTCACTCCACCTATCGCTACACCTATATATATATATATATATTATCTTTAAATTAGTGTATAGAACAAATATAAAATGTCTTTTTTTAAAAAAAATTATGATTTCCGAGTTTAGACATTATTGGTGAAGAGGTAGGGACACGTACGGACACGGACACTTTAGTCATAGGCTCTAGATTTTACTTGAGCGAGCTAATGGTAGAAATAAAACATTTTGTAGTGTTTGTTTTTAAATTATTTTAACTATTAAAACCACACACTAACTAAATTTCTTACTAATTTACCAATAATTCATTGTGTTTTCTAAACAAATTGGTATTTTTTCGTAAGGCCAAAGGTATCTACGTATTTGAAAATTAAACGGATCAAGTAATTAATATGAGCAATTGTCGATTTAGAAGTCTGCAAACACTAAACGTACCATCCGTAACAACCATTCCATTACTGATCTAGTTTTGTTACTCACGCCATATCACCACACGCAATAAAGCAAATCGAAATATGAATCCCCTCAACGAAATCTATGGGTATTGTTAAATACAAAGATTTTCTGTACAAATATCGCGTATAACGCTACTGTCGGGGCTGTTTCCATGCCATCCATCATTTCCTTTCACTTCATTAGGCATAGCGTACAAAATAAATATGTTGTCCGGTAACGATCCTATAAAGAATGTATCCGCAATATTATTTACTGATAATATAAAGTATTGTATTAATGTTATGAAATAGACAGTGCTAGTCAGAACTAGGAAATACTTAAGAGTATTGTGACTAATCAATAATATGTATGTATTTAGAAATATTGAAGTATGTTAAGTATGTCAGTGGTCCGGTTACCATTTTTTTACATGATGAAACACTCCGGGACCGTCTCCCCACCGGAGTTTGCAGCGGGGTGGTGTGTCGGAATCGGACCGACTTAAACCACACGGTGTGCCACTCAGCGCTTGAAATAGGAGGGATCCGAGCACAGCTGTTATAAAGACATCTAACATAGATCCCTCCTAGCGCCTGCCCGCAATATCGCGGGTGTATTCGGATGGAGGGGAAAACGCGTCCAGTCCACTCGCATCCACACTCTAGGCAGCATAAGGCGTTGGTAAGCGTGCCTTCGCCGTCCGGTTCGCCGTCGGCGAATTGCATCCGAATGGAGGTTCTCCTCTCAGGCCCTCCTCGCCGTCTACTTCTACCGGTCATGGAGCGTACTTCGGCCGGGAGCGAGAGATCCTCTCCGATGACTGCAACGAGGACTGTACCGGTTATTTATTTCATGACTGATAAGATCTGAATTCATTGAACTCTCATCACCCTTTAGCGGACTTGTAGACATAGAAGAAGGTTCCGTTCTTTCATTGTCGAAACAATAAAAAGTCGAACTATATGCTTTGACAGTTTCTTTGGGGTTGATGTTGCGAACGTTTAGCATGAACTGCCTACCTCTTTATTTCCAAACAATTGGAATCCTGGAAAGTTTTAAAGTACAGTGAAAACATTTCTCCAAAGAAGGCCTGTACCGTCTTCGTCTACGTTGTCACATCCCAGTTAAGTTGGAAGACAAAAGCCAAGTATAGAATTTTCCTCGTGTTATTTTTTTCAAGTATATTTAGGTACTAACATTACAAAAAAGTGTTTTCCAATACATCTATTAAGAAAATCTCGCTTAACACTTTCTCGTGCCTTTATTCAAATTTACATAATAGCTTTTCGCTGCTTTGTAAACCTACGTTGTACTGCATGGTGAAATCCTCACTCTACGGTGGAATTAAACAGAACAGAACGTTTTTCTAAATATAACACTAATATTATGATAAAAGCTCTGAAAAATTGCTCTTCTAGTTCTTATTCCTTTTATTTATTCTGAAAAGTCACAACGAATCTTATTATGTTAAAACTTCGTCAAGATTGTTAAGCTCAATTTTTAAGTTTAATAAAATAATAGACACGCACTTGTATACTATACATAGAGACTTAAAATTCGTAACCTTCAGGGGTAGTTACAAAAAGAAAACGAAAGAACTACTATATCAATAGTTAATTTCTATTATTAATAATTTTACTGAATATACTGCTGAATTACAAAAAGTCTTCTAGCAAAAAATGTTCCATAAGGTTTACGGTTCAAGAAAAATATTCTTAGTTTTCTTGCAGTGTAAACAAGTTAAACAAAGTTGATTTTTATCAGGCGCATTTTTATAGTTATCGTAAAAATCCCGGATGAGAATAACAAGATAGAAACGAACACAAATAGTCCAACTAGTATTATACGAGTACAACAAGCAAGACCTATAAAAATGTTGAGAGATACAATAAAACAAATTCCCAATCGTAGTGCAGTGAGTTTTCTTATATACATATAAAAATTCATAGGATAGAGGATATTGTTAGGAAAGGGAGCGATTAAATGACGGAGTAGTACTTAAAACTTGAAACCAACCGCATTGATTTTTTTTAACAAAAGCTGACATTTAAAAATGATTTAATGCTTTATTTATTTAAGATTTCTTTCAGTAATATGTTATCAGTATCGTAATCATCATTTTGACCTTAACCCAATGCTATATAAGGTTTGTGCAGTGTGACCTTGTAGTAGTTGTTGTTCCTTTCGAATGTAATTGTTTCCACTGGGGACAAAAAAAGGTGAATTAGGAATTGAAAACTGATAGGGTATGGGAGAGTGCTAATCTCGGATAGGAAAATTGGAATGCGATTGTTTGTTCATTAGAACAGGGACATAAACTGGGAACGTCATAACAGCATCATTGAGGATAATCAAAATAATGTTAAAAAAACACAATAGACGATTTACAGCTATGAGAACGAGAGTATAGGCAGACAAGAAGACATTTAGTAATGAGTAGACAAATTCTCATTTATGTAAAACAGAATAAAGTTAAAGTGCACAAGACAATACAGATAGTTTCAACAAGATTTATGTAAAATTTATCAGGTATAGTTACACTTACACATGACAGAATTTATATAATATGTACAATGTAGACTGGGTTCATTAAAATAATAGGATAGTCGCATTTCTCACCATTATAATATATTACCCGTGAGGAATTGAAGGTTTCAATACCTCCTTGCTCCTGACACACTAACATTAAAATATCACTCTGACATAAATATTTAATTTTGAAGCTTCTGCTTATACAAACAAAATGTAAATGACACGAATACTTCGTCCCTTCTAAATTGGCAAAATTTGGATCAATGAATCTCAACTTCATGAACATGAATGCAAGTTATGCAATGAAAGTGTACCTGCTACAGCAGGTAAAATTCGATTCGTTATTGTTCGAACATTTCGAATACGGAATAACGTCACTCAGGCGTATTTTATATTAATTTATTTCATATTTGGGACATTGATTTTAAATCAAACTCTTATAGCAGCATATAGAATTATCTTCATAATAATGATACCTTTTTAATTATTTTTGGGTAAATTGACATAATAATATATTTTTAGGATACAGTAGATTTTTGTTTAAATCGCCGGCGCCGTCCTAGTCAAGGTAGATATGCTTCTACTCGAACTAGCATCGGTATACATGTACATCTACTAATCCTTGATAAGCCCGTCACTTCAGAATAACTAAACCGATTGTTTACTTCATGTAATAATAACGTTTTAAGAAAGAAGACGCATGAAAGCTGACGCTGAAAGCAACGAATTGATATTCATATCTTAAAAATGTAGACAGCGTTGTCAAAAATAATATCTTTAGTGAGTTGAGTGACAATATAAGGTTCTATATATACATATATTTAACTTGTTTGTCTGCACTGAGAAATCTGTACAAACACAAAGTAGTACTCATTGCTCTCGAATAAATAACTGTGCATTATAAATAACTATGCTTTAAATTTACAAGTGATTAGTAAATAGTGAGATCATTCTTTATTTTAAACTTCTCCGAGTTTGTATTTCATTCGCCTAGTCTTAACAATGTATATACTAAACTTTTTTTTTTAAATGACTGCCTACAATGATTTTTAAACATATGTGATTGTTTGGGGCTTGTGTGTAGAACTTTACAAACATATGTGAAACAGACACAAGGAACACTCAGACTCAGAACAACAATTTGTCGATTACACAAATTGTTGTCCCATGTGGGGATTGAACCCAAAACACTCAGCGCAGTAGGAAGCGGCGAGGTGACCGCTTAAATCACTACGCCATCCATGCTGTCTGGTGCAATGATAAATATAAGATTTACTTAAAATTTAGTTAATTCTATGAACTGTGAAACAAATAGTGGTAAAAATACTAAATCCTTGTATAAAGTGATTTTTAGCTGCAACAACACAGTACAAATATTTTAAGTAAGTACTTACTTTAAACATTTTATATAATATATTAACGTTTCGTCTCACACTGACTTGAATAGAGTATAATTTATAATCTAGCTAGAATATGGCACCATGCTATTAGTGCTAATAAATCAATCTGGTATGGTGGCCCAGTTCAGCGGCTGCCAGTAGTAAAACTTCAGCCGTGTGTTACAACAATATTATTTCGTTTTTATCTAGTTCGTTAATATAGTAATCTAGTCTTTCATACCTTAATAATCATATGAAAAATAAAAGAGAAACATTTGATTTGGTAAGGTCCGTTGCGTCACAATAATATACCATAGCTCCCATAAAGTGGGTGGCGCCGCACCGTTAGTAATCTACGGAGAGGGCGGCGCGCCAACGCGGCGCTCATGTCAGGTCAGAGCACGCTCGTTTCAGTCTCTATAGCTGTGGCATGCTGAGGGTGACTCTCTGCCTATGACAATACCTTACTAAATACCTTCACCTTTCTCAGCTTGTAGGACATCTGGTTCATTTATCCAGTTGAACCTCAATGATAGACGATCGTTACCTTCAAGGTTAGTAAGTGTCTCGTTACCTGTATGTCTCATGGGTCTTGGACTTATACTATTTATACAGTGATGGAAAAGGTTCTCAGAGTCAGTTCTGATGGCGGGTCATAATCCTTTTAGCTTCGAAGGAAACCGTAAGTTTTATGGATTTCTAGACATTAATTTTTTACTGAAACTGCTATCGTACTCGTATTGTTTTGTACTGTTCATGATTTTACTTATTTCCACATTTAAACTGTATACACGAATTAGATAAGCGGACTTAATGCAATGGCCATTGATTCATTATGTTGTGCGTCAGATGTCCGAAATATTTATATTATTTATTTTATTTCAAGACTTTCTGTTTGATGAAAAATAAAAGAAAACAATGCTGTTTTTAAAGTACAACTTTAAAATCTTAGAATGTTTCTTTAAGTAAATTTGAAAGTGTTTCTATGTAAAAACGGTTTTATGTAAAAAGATTGGCAACATCCAAACTCCATTTAACTTTAATCCCATTCGTAACTTTACTCATATCATTAGGCACATAAAACACAAAGAAGTCAGAGAATCGGAAACTTACGAGGTGTATCCGAAGCGATATAACGTAAGATAGGAATAGGCGCCCTTCCTTTCCGAACCATATACTGCCTATTCATTGCGAGGGGTAACAAAATTTTATTTCAAGTTAAATTGTGTTCGCAACTCAGCCACTTCTTATTTATTGGGGTTGAGTATTGACGCCTCAGGCGCATCATACGTCTGCACACAATGGCGTCTAATAACAAAGTCAACGCGCCCTTCGTCATCTCTAAAGCCAATCTCAAAGTGCATTTGCCTCTAAGTGCCTCTATTATCTTACCGTCTATGAAGTTTTTATTGGATTAAACTTAGGTGGTGTTGCCACAGATAAGAGACAGCTATTACTTACTTCAGATGAACGTGTATTTGCACGACCAGCAGTGCGTTGGCATTAAAATGCGTCGTTATAAGTTTTTTTTTCAAGAAATTCTGCCTGATATATGATATTGCTCTTCAATAATATTCTTATTGATCCCTGTAACTAAGTTAATGTGAAATGCTTTAGGTGAGCTTTTTTTAGTAAAAACAGAACTGTTATATGATCAGATAACTAAAATACGAGTACATTTAAGCTTTTTTTTATTGGGACTAATCCCACCCACACGCCCACCACTGTTACTCCTGTACACCAGGATCCACTAACACACCGAGTTAAGACACTCGGGAAGTCCCAGGAAGAAATTAAACTGTCTTGGAACCCGCAACGAAATTAATCAGAAGAAAATTGGAGGAGTTGGAAATACAGTAAATCCACTTCCCTCCTTAGCAAAGCGGGAGACAAAATGAAGTAAAATGGGCATACACCCTTGTAGCCGCTTTTCTTATCAGGCGGACTACTCACCGGCTGACCCAGTGGAGAGATTCACAAGATTACCTCAGGGCGCCTTTTATTAAACAGAAGTGTGTGCGTGTGGGATACCCACGGGACCCCTTAGAGAAAGACAACTTACACATCAGTCATACATACATGTATATTTCAATAAAAAAATCAGTTACAATAAAAAAATAGTGGGTATATAAAAAAAAAACCGCAGCGGCGCGCGTCAGAGCCGAGCTGATGCTGCTCGGAGCCTCCTCGTCTTCAATCCAGGAGGTCACTTCCCCTTCCGCCCGAGTCGGCTATTTATATTAGGTATAAAGGAAGGTTCACTAATGATATAAATAAAGTTAACGAGAAGTACGTAACCCTTGAGTACGGCTGTCCGCTTGTTTGGTGAGCCGCGTGACTGCCAGTTTGCCAGAGGGTACCAAGAAACTTGATTTCGCACCAGAAGGCCACAAATGAACAAGCACGCCGTCTGAGACTGACCGTCATGACCCGAAATCTGGGACCCTACGAATGGATTAGCACTCATATTGTCAATCAGGTTCCAGAATTAGTACAAGAAAATTATTAATATACTTACCACTGGCGTGGGTACTTCGAACAAATAAAATATTACGAAAATAAAATCTAAATAAATAAACTAAATATTTAAGATTGGAAGACAAGAGTTAGCAGTGTCCCCTGTGGCTGAAGGCGGACTTATATATGTTCGGTTTGTGAACTTTTCAGAAAGAATCCCTACTTTAACATGTCAAACTGTCACTCAAATTATTATCTAGGTTAACACGAACTAAATCAAAAGTAACTCGCTTCCTACCATAACAGGTCACTTATAACACCAATACAATTTATCAGGATAAATTCTTACTGACTTACCAATAAAACAACGCCATCTATGTTCTTCGTCCGATGGCGGACGAAGAACATCAATACCATAGTTACAAACTACTTTGGATAAATCAATAAATGCGACGCGAGGCAATAGATGTTGCTGTTAACAACTCCGTACGCAATACAAATATACTAAAAAAAATAACTGTAACACCCTTTTAAACAGGGAAGCACCACGGCCACAAAATATTACGGGTCCTACGTGAGCTATATTTGATTTCTATAATACATTTAAGCTTCCCAGCTTAATACCCCCGAACTACCCCTTGTATAATTATTAATTCTTGAAATCGATAGACACAGTAGCGATCGCTACTGTGTCTATCGATTTCAAGAAACCTGATAACCTACTCCTACCTTTCATAAGTTTTATTAGTTACAGCTTACAACAATTATATTTACGTAAAAGCCGCTTTTTATACTCCATTCAATAATTCCGTCCACAAGTTCAAAAAATTTCATAATAAAAAAGTTTAATTCTTTTTTTTTTTTTAGAGGGGTACTTATATAATAAAGTCTATATTATTCAAGTATTATTAATGATAATGATCTAAGACAAAAAAGAGACGTTAAGCAATATTTATGGATAGATAAAATGACAAAAAATTGTAGCCCTACACAAACAAACATTATGCTCATTTTGGCGTAAGATGACGTGAGTGTAAATCTTAGTTGTCTCTAACATTTTCTTAGTGATCTGAGCTTCTCTCAAAGCCTTGGGATAAAATACGTAAAAGCTTATATGACAACATGTCAAAGTTCATTGCGTCTTGTCGTTTCCTTATTTCTGAGGATTTGGGTTCTTGTTTGGCAGATATATATTTTGATGTTTTTGTGTGAATATATATTAATGTTTGAGATATTTATGTAATATCTAGTGTTCGGGGTATAGTTTTAAGAAAAGTCAAGAAATATACATTTGAATTTTTAGATCTTATAGCTTTACACAGCGTCATTTGAGTTACCGTTGACTTTCTCACCACCTTAATTTCGTTGCGTTAAATATATACGTAAAAAATAAAACTTATTCAAAATCTCTGATATACCTGTGCCGATCTACAATCGCCCGTTTCCAAGGGGTTGAGCCTTATGAGATAAAAGGGCAAAAAAACTCATGGCCACTCTTTTGCAATTTACAGATAGATACAATGGCATTATTAAATATACAACAACATTGTTTTGATGTGTGCCAATATGTCCGTTATTAAGGACTAAAAGGTAAAAAGACAATGAAGAGAAAAGTAGATTAAGAAAAAAAAATCGAATAAAAGAGAGACTCTAAAGTAGATCATAGATCACACACAATAGTAACAATCTCTGTTTTGTCAAATATTTAGCTAAATAAATATATACGAATCGAAAATCTCTTATATGCCTGTGGCGATCTACAACAGCCCATTTCCAAGGGGTTGAGCCTCATGAGAAGAAAGGGTAAACAAACTCATGGCTACTCTTTCAAATTTTAATAATCAACAGAAATTCAAATCATCTAATTGTGAGAGTAGCATTAAGCAAAAGAAAGATAGATAGTTGTTTAATGTGTCTTTGTTGTAATCAACTTACGGGTTAGTTTTAATGTAAGGTTTCCCCAGTCAAGTACACGTTTAGTAGAAATGTATGTCGGGGAAATTAACACATACATACACATACATACATGTCTTTTATCCCCATAGACAGAGGCAGAGGGGTAGACAGATAACACGTCCTGTAGTAAGAGGTTACCGGCGTCAATAAACACTCTCACTACTCATTCTTCCTTCCTAATAACGCACTTACATGCCACAAATCCTGTGAAGGTTCAACAAAATAAAGGATTTCTCGCTTTTCATTTCTGTGAGACTGTGACGATTTCTATTTTTGTTGCTAAAACGTCACGGTCAACTGCTACAAACAAATGTCTATTTTAATTAAGTTTAACAACAAAATGAATAAAGTTACAGTAGAGGAGCATCTTGCGATGTCAGCGTATCGGCGTCCCCACAAGTGTGTCTTGTTTTATTCATAAGCTTCTTTGAATAAAGATGAAAATATTAAGTCTGGCTAAGGAAAACGTCGACTAAGGGCTAATGTGGTTGGGGGTTAATAGTCATACATATTAATGGGCATTATAATTATTGTTGACCATGTTATTTTAGTTGACACGCGGTCATTGGAACGTCAAAGCGAATGAAACTGTCGGTGCTGTTTTTATGTCGTCTGACCCGTATATGTTGATGAAGATTTCAACTTTAACGTTTTTTTTTGTATATGTGAGACAGTTAGTGTCTTAATAATTTAAACAGTTTCAGTGCTTCTTGAGCTTTAATTATACCCTTTTCTGGTGCTTGATTATGTTGGAAAATCTTAACCGTTGATAACTTTTGCTGCATACTCGTATTTTTTTTACTCCTTGAATCGAATATGGTTTAATAATATTCATCACATCTTAGATTTCAAATTCAATTAGGTCTTAACTTTTTTTTTGCAGCAGATATTTAAACATTTTTTAGCTGTTTTGAATATAAAACCTAAAAATAAATGTAAAGGAAACGGCCCGCACAAACGTGACTGCTTTGCTAAAAATAACGTAAAACAAAATACGACCTCGAGGGAGCCCTAATTAGTTAAGGCTGTACAAAACCTGCCGCTGCAATGAAATGCGGAATGACGAGTTAAAACTGTTATCATTTGTTTAGTTATTCATGAAATTCTGACAGGACTTGGCAAAATTATTAAAATGTGTCCATTGTGCCTGCAGAATCGTTTAGTTTACACTTAATTAATTAAGGTGAGTAATCCCAAAATTCTAGAGTCTTGTTCAACTTGAACATTTGCATTCGCTAAAATGAAATAGTAAACTACATTAGTTCATACCCCAAAGATAAAGTACACGTTAGATGAACTTAATTTAAATATGTAATTTTTTTACATTTCAAAAATATTGTTATTGAGATAACGCTTATCGTCTAACGAGAAATTTTACGGTATGTAAAGCCGTTTATAGGCTATAAACGGCTTTATTTCGCTTTTTCTGTTTCTACTTCTTTTGCATCCAATCTAATGCTGCCATTGACTTAGCGTCACCCTATAGATAAAACTAGCCATGCCCGCAGTCTTAATAGCGTTTATGGTGACTGTTCTGCTTTTCACTGTTATATCTGATTTTAACCTTTCTCTCCTTTCTTTAATAATATGTGGGTATATCTAGTGTAAAAAGAGTTTTATTAATTTGGCAAAAATATAGTTATATTAGATTACCAAAAAACTCTAGAACCACGCACAGCTAACGGAGCGCAATACACGTAAACAGTTCTGCTATTTGCACGATTACATTAAGAGGAATTAACCGACGGTTTAGGTTTGCACATACCTTTCTACACACGAATATGTACGACGCATTATAATTATGTACCTACCATTAAACCGTCAGACGATTCGACATTGTTACACCGACCCTGGCCACAAGCTGGAGAGTAAACGTGGGTGAGTAAAACGTAAATATTTGTTTGTACCTACTTAGAATTTTGAAACGACTCTCTTAAATTCTTTTTCGAGCCCATTGAACTAAGTCCTGAAAATATATCTTTCTCTCTCGGTTATAACTTAATTGTTTTTAGAAAACGGAGAAACGAGACCAAAATATGTGTGCAAGTACTTGCATTTGTTACGTCAAATTTGAGCGCCAATTATTTGCTTTTTCATGCAATATGAATATGCATTTATTATTTCTCTTTAAAGGAACTTATTAGTGCATAAGCATATAATATTTAATACAAAAGTCCTTGTTTTCTGATGAATTATGAAATGAAACATTTTTGATAATGTAGAGCTAAACTTATTTGAATATTTTAATTACTTTTAAATATTTCTACTATTTATTGTCATAAATCTGATACCATCCATCAGTGTTACAACTCTCTGAAGGTCTCTTTTTATCGTGTTGGAAAAATATCAACTGATTTTAGATTGAATTAATTTAGTGTCATTATATAATCATGACCTTGATAACGGCGATCAGGCCTCCTACAACATTTTATGCAAATATGTGCATTAGAATATAACAGCTTTGGTAGATAATAAGACATGAGAATAAAGTACGGTAATTTGATCCCATCAACCGGCTAATTCCGAATTCTTTTTTAAGTAACGTTGTCTATTATTTGTTATTTGGTAAAGCTAAATGCATTTAACTATCCAAGAACAACCACTTTGATGGCAGAGGGTACTTGACTCTAATAAAAAATTTGCATTTTTGTAGCTTACTCTATTTCACAAACAAATAAATATTACAGAGACCTAAAACTAAAATCGTTTACACATCTGGAGTATGTTTACTCAGGACACCTCACACCAAATACTAGAAAACATCGCAACCCGTTGACATGTACTGAAGGTACCTCAATTTTTTACGTTTATACTTCCATACTTATATTATAAATGTGAAAGTGAGTTTGTTTGTTACAATTTAACACGTCTTAACCACTAAACCGATTTAAAAAAAATCTTTCACTAAAAGAAAGCTACATTATTAGCGAGTAACAAAGCCTACTTTTTACCGCGATGGCATTGATAACCAACATCACGCGGGTGGAGCCGCTGGCAAAAGCTAGTAATATTTTTTTTTGTGTGATTTACAACGGTTGCTTTTATTGTCTTCGAGAAGTCAAAAAGGATCCGGTTAAAGTTTGTGTAAACCGGGTGATCATGTGATCCCATTTTATTTAGCAACAGCGGGGACATAAAAGGATAAAATATAGTAACACCTTGCACATCAATCCTCGTTTATGAAAAAACAATGCGGTGGACTTTAACTGGGCGGACTGGCAACACTTTTACAGCTACTTATGCCTCTCATCTCTCGTGATAAATGAGTGTTGGCGGAGTTTTAGTGCGCGCCACGTGCACGTTACGGTCGCCCCGCTAAGACACTAACTCGCAAAGAGGTAGAGCGTAAACACTTGGATCGTTTCACTTGTTTCAATATTATTGTGAGCTGTACGCCGTACGCAAATAATTTCGCCTTATTCAAAAAATATTGTACTGTAAATATGGAATTAAAATATGACTTTTAATTTCTACACGTCTGGTATTGTTAATAATTTTTTACTACCTACATTTACAGGTATTTAATAAGAGTAAAAGGCTACTTCGCAATTATGGTTTTTGACTTGTACGTGTCTGTGAAAGGCCGCGTTTACTTACAGGCATGTGACCTGTCTGCTCGTTTGCCACCAACATCATAAAATACAACTTAAAAAAAGAAAATGGCAATAAAAACCTACAAGCAATCTGTCGCGCCAATGCGACCCGGGATTATTCGTCACAGTTATTCTTAGTCTCTTTTAAAAAATACTTTGGATATCGTTAGTCACCCAATGTTAGTCACTCAAACAGAAATTTCATTTTTGTGTAATCCCATCAAACTTCTACTGTCCGTTCTTTTACTATATACAGCAATGTTTATCTATGAAATACTTTTAAACGAAATACAATCTCATTGTGAGCTACTCCGGAGTAAATAAAGGGATATCGAGGTAAACAACTAAAAAGCGTACATTAATATTTACATAAAAGAATCGACTAACGAATCGTATTTACACGTAGAGCAAGGCGCTTTTCCTTTTCATTTCCGTATCTCAAAGTCAACACTGAGTGCGTTGCTTTGCCAGTAGGCTTTTTCCACTGTAATGGCTTGATCTTTATTCGAGACCTCCTGAATGTTAGTACCATTGCTATCTGCAGATGTAACACTAAATTTTTGAGAATGAAAATTGGTGTTACATCTACATCGTACGACTTGAAAGGCTATAGAAATTCTTGAACATACTATGCTAATTCTAAGAGTATCTACTATTTTTCAGGTTTGCTGATCTGTATACCAATTAAATATTTTGAATATCGCAAGGAGTTTAATTATAAAAATTAAGTTACAGGAATTTGAAAAGCCAAAAAAAAAGAAAAGTAAATAAAAAGTAGACTGTCTTAAACAAGAAGGAAGTTACCAATGAAATAAATAAAATAAATAGACTCTAAGTGAATAATATTTCGTTCCTATGATACTTACTTGTAATTTTAAGAGAAACGACTCTGGTTCTCCCTCTGACCCCGACCTCAGTCAAATATTGACTAGAAGAAATATGATATTATGGAAGTGGTGGTTGTTATTGTTGTAAGTAATTGCTCGATACGACGCAGTCCTTAAACCTAGTGCCTGTCTATAAAAAAATACAGAAAATGATTTCTCGATTTTCGGGATAGTAGAATGGTGACAGACATACAAATAGGGAAAGATAAAGTCATTCAGAATCCTTTCCAGTGCTGTTTGTCAAGTGGATAATTTCAATGAATCTACGTATAGAGTATAAACAAATGTGATAGAAGTAGTGGTAGATATATTACTATTTATTCAAATTTAATGAATGAAATTGGATAGCGGATAGTTTAGTTTACCATAGTTCTCAGTAAGTGCATTGTCTTTAGCAAAACACTTCTCCTTTACAAGTTCTACGGTGAGCAGAATTTTTCCACTCCATTACCGATTTGATACTTACCAGAAAAACTTAAAAGAAAAGTTGTCGATAAAAAAGAACGAAAGCGAACTCTCTAAAGAGTTTTGTTTTCTATTTTCCTTAAATATTTCTGGGTAATAATTTCCCGCTTAGCACGCCCAAAAGAGTCATTTAATTCCTCACGCTCTGTTCGAGATTATAGAGGTATATTTGACTGAGAACACAAAGAAAGGATGTATTGTCTCAGATAATATGAATTTGTTGAATAAAAAAAGTACAATCACAACGAGTATCTACTTTTCGAACTATTGCTGTTTGTAAAAATAAATGGATACATATTCTGATATCTGTTTTGTTGGTCCAGTGGTAAGCGATCCTGACTACTGAGGCAGAGAACCACAACGAGTTCGATTTCTACCCAGAACAAATAAAACTGTTTAATTAAAATCATTTTTAATTAAACAGTTTTCATAAATAATACAGAAACAGCAAATACAAATCCCTTGAAAATACAAGTTTGTCAGGGTGACGCTAAGGACAATTCAGTTCAGAACTTTTATTGCGCTCGAGTAATAGTAACTTAAGAACTTTCTTAAGTGGAGCATGGACACGATAATACGGGATTAGATAACTTATCCTGAGTGACTTATGTATATTATAGTGTTTTCCTCAGAGATAATTCTGTAGGTTACAAGTTGCGGAATATAATCCATATTTTCTCTGAAAATACCGCTGTCCTGTCTATGATATAGGGTTTTAAACTTTTCATTTATGTGGTTAGTTAGTTATGTTAGTTATAGTCAGCCTATCGCAGTCCACTGCTGGACATAAACCTCTCCCATTGCACGCCACTTAGATCGATTTTAGGCTTCTCGCATCCAGCTCCTGCCAACCATCTTGCGCAAATCGTCACTCCACCTGGCCTGTGGGCGTCCTAAACTACATAAGTTACCTGAAAGTGTAAAGATTTCTGCGAATTTCATTAGTGAAGTAATTTTACAGTGGGAGAGCTGTCTTCGGCAGACATGGTCTGGCTCAACTTCAGTAATATTAGGACCTTAGAAAAAACTAGCGTTAAGCACCTATTGTTGCTATTCATTTAGTGAGTGAAGTTACCGGCAGCCTGATTCCACCTCCTAAGTTTGAAGGGGATTCAAAGGATGGCAATGTCAGCCCCGGCACCTGGTACCTAGATCCGGGGCTGGTCAATGTACTGATATCTCTTGAGTTACATGTGTCTATGGGTGGTGGTAGTCACTTACCAACTGGTGACATCTTGCTAGTATACCTCTTTTTTTTTCTGTGCTGAAATCCCTTCCGATCCGATCCGGTCGGATGGTTATGTCGGATTCGAACCGACTAAAAACCTGGGGATCAGGTGTACTCTAAAACGGAAATCCCTGATACATGCTCAGAAAAACAGACAGACAGATGCCCTCACCTACCACCCCCAGGCCCGCGTTTATGGAGGACGGAGATCGTTCTGCGATCGGTACCGCACAACCCCCGAGTGAGTAAAGGAGTCATCGGGTCCCCTCATGTTGAACAGCAGCCGCGCTTCGGAAATGATGTATGAAGTCCCATCAGCCATCGAGTACGAGCCCCAGATAAAGAGATAGCCTCATCAAGGGCTCGCCTTCTATTATAATGCTGGATCCCTCAGGTTGCTTCCTCCGAGGCCTTTGAAAGAACAAGGCCTCGGATTTGTCTGCTAGTTTACCCCTAAATAAAAAAGAAAATGAAAAATAAATTAGGACACGAGGGCATAATAATTACGTTATATGAAAGTCCATGTGGAAAACACTGTTCCAGTTACTTATTAAAATGTTTTTTTTTAGGTTGACACCATGTTCACGTCATAGTATTTTAGAAATCAAACCTAAACATTAAGTCAATTTTGTACGCAAAGTTTACCTCATGTCTCGATAGATGGCGTTGACGTTGATTTTAAAGTCGCGCTATCGTTTTGTTACCATAGAATATATAAAAAGCCACGATAATATTCATTAAATACCTACGTTCTGAGTATGTGGTGTGGTTTTATTGCTATAAAATACTCCCTACTCGTCGTATAAAAAGGGCGAAAAAGATCTTCGATGATCATAAGGTCCTACGATCCGGAACGTTTTTTGAAAAAGCTAAAAGCGCCCTCTAGTGGAGTAGTTGAGAGTTAAGTAGCAGATAGTTAGTCGAATTGGTGCAAGTTTGAAGCTGACCCAAGCTGAGTGGAGCCAACGAAGCGTGATCGACGGAGCTGAGCGGAGCAAGGTTGACGGTGCCAAGTGGAGTGTTAAAGGAAAGTGATTTTAAAGTGATAAATGCAACTTAAAAACTGTAAGTACATTTACTTTATTAACAGTTCCAAGTGTTAGAGAGTTTCAAGTTAATGCATGGACTTAGAAAAATTTGAAGAAACTTGGGACTTAGAATAATTTGCAAAAAACCGCAATTCCGACGAGTTCCATTATACTGTAAACTTACCATTTTGCATCTGAAACTAAAAGAACAGTTATATCAGAGATATCCCGTTTATATGATCCGCTAGGTTGGATTGCACCTTGTATAATTACCGCTAAAATCTTCATCCAAAAACTATGGATCGCTGGTCTGAATTGGGATGAAGAACTATCAGAAGATCTGCTGACAGAGTGGCAGTCTTACCGTAGTGGGTTGCAAACACTTAACAACTTTCGAATTCCAAGGTGGCTGAAAAGAAAAAGCGATGATCGAACTGTTGAACTTCATGGTTTCTCTGATGCATCTAGCGTAGCATACGCCGCGGCTGTTTATATCAGAGTCATCGATGCTGTAGGTCGGGTCCACTGTAATCTGGTGACTGCGAAGTGCGAAACGAAGGTGGCTCCAATTAAACAAATTTCTATACCACGACTGGAGCTATGTGGCGCGGTTTTAGTTATCAAATTGCTTTTGGAAGTGGCTCATGTTTTGAATATCCAAAAGGCCGACATACATGCTTGGACAGATTCTACAGTCGTGTTGGCTTGGTTGAGCGATCATCCGAGTCGATGGAAAACGTTCGTCGCAAGCCGGACGTCTGAAATTCTTAATGCCCTTGATGCCACTCAATGTCATTATGTCGATACAAAAAGCAATCCCGCTGACATTGCTTCGAGAGGTGCAACACCAACATCTTTGTTAGACGACTCGCTTTGGAAGCATGGACCATCGTGGCTGCTTGCTGATACCATAGAATATTGCAGACCTAAGGCTATAATGACTAAACTGGAACTAAAATCGTCCCGGGTTCATGCAGCACAGATAGAGGACCACCCGATTGAACTAATGTGGTCTCGATTTTCATCGTTCCGCAGATTGATCAGGACTCTGACCTATTGCAGACGATTCTTAAAATTCAAGATATCCAGAGAATCACGGTCCAAGTTACCATACTACCTTACAGCTTCTGAGATTACGGAAACCATGCATTGCTGTCTCAGGCAGAGTCAAAAGGTTTGGTTTGAGACAGAAATAAAGGCAATCAAAACCGGAAGAGACTTCAGAAAGGGCAGCGGCTTAGGTTCTTTGAATCCTTACTTGGATGATAAGGACTTGATGCGAGTAGGGGGTAGAATCCAAAATGCACAACTAAGTGATGATAGGAAGCATCCCATCATAGTTCCTCATCAGTCCCATTTGACAAAATTACTCATAGCGGATGCTCATGAGCGTGTTTTACATGGCGGGCCACAATTAACACTTAATTTTCTTCGCTCAAAATATTGGATTGTTCGAGCCAAGAATTTGATTAAGGCTCATATCCGCGACTGCGTACCGTGTATCCGTCACGCAACCAAACCAAACAACCAATTAATGGGTCAGCTGCCATCATGCAGATTGACTCCAAGTAAGCCTTTTCTCCATTCAGGTGTCGACTACGCGGGACCGATTCAAATAAGAACAGCAAGGGGTCGTGGACATAAATCTTACAAAGGCTACATATGTCTGTTCGTATGCATGGCAACCCGAGCTGTGCATATAGATGCAGTCTCAGATCTGACCTCTCAAGGCTTTCTCGCTACATTTAAACGTTTTGTGGCTAGACTGTGGGGTCACTGTAGTCACCTATACAGCGACAATGGCACGAACTTTGTGGGGGCGTCAAAAGAGCTTAGGGCAATGTTTCGCGATGAGAGCGCTTCTCTCCCCCAAGAAATTGCCTCTATATTGGCTAATAATGGAACCGAGTGGCATTTCATCCCACCTCATTCTCCGAATTTTGGAGGTCTATGGGAAGCTGGGATCAAAAGTACAAAACATCACCTCAAAAGGGTGATCGGCGAATCGACGCTGACTTTTGAGGAGCTGAGTACCGTCCTATCCCAAATCGAGGCTTGTCTGAACTCCAGGCCCATTTCACAGTCTAGTGAGAACTCGTCAGACCCCAACCCATTGACACCAGGACATTTCTTGGTCGGTCAGCCACTGGTAATAGCACCAGATTATGATTATGAACATGCAGCAGTGAGTAGCCTGAGACGTTGGCAATTGACACAAAGAATGATTCAAACTTTCTGGAAACGTTGGTCTCAGGAATATTTAACTATATTTTTTCAACGACATAAGTGGGCTAAACGGATGCGAGATCCGAGAGTTGGAGATGTTGTCCTCATAAAGGAAGACAATTTACCACCTGCCAAGTGGTTATATGGGAAGGTAGTTAAAGCAAGCACCCTGGCAAGGATAACTTAGTACGTGTAGTAACCCTTCAGTGTAAGGGCTCCCGAGTCCAACGCCCAACTTCTAAGCTGTGTGTTTTGCCTGTCAACGATGACTGACAAACGCGTAATTTTATTGTTTTGTATTTTAATTCGTTATTTCATTCTTTTATATGTTATTTCGTTATTTTATATACAGTCCACTCTGATACTACGTTTAAAAATATAAAATTAATTAGAGTAACTAGTTTGATTGTTGGTAAACCTAAACCGCTTTTTGTGTATTTTATGTTCACATTTTTTTTATGTCTTAATGTTATTTACAAAATGAACACTATGATCTCCGAACACCAAGGATTTTAGTTTAACACTAAAGTTTTTCGTATATTTACTCTAGATTTTGCCATGGTGGGCGGCTTAAAAGGACTAGGTCCTTGGTGGGCGGAATGTTCACGTCATAGTATTTTAGAAATCAAACCTAAACATTAAGTCAATTTTGTACGCAAAGTTTACCTCATATCTCGATAGATGGCGTTGACGTTGATTTTAAAGTCGCGCTATCGTTTTGTTACCATAGAATATATAAAAAGCCACGATAATATTCATTAAATACCTACGTTCTGAGTATGTGGTGTGGTTTTATTGCTATAAAATACTCCCTACTCGTCGTATAAAAAGGGCGAAAAAGATCTTCGATGATCACACCATACAAGCTTAAATTTACAAGTAATAAACATTTATACTCGTTTCATTTTAAGTCAACAATATGTTAGTACATACTCGTACATACAGCAACTCGTTGCAAGTAATTACAGGATACGTTACGTTCAACGCTCAACCGTTTATTAAGGCTCATGTGACTGAACACATGTGTGCTAGGCGTTTCATTTCGCGATATAAATCATTTAATAACTTACAACACGTGCTTTATTAAATCACTTGGGCAGAAAAAGAAAAAAAGATCAAACCACTCTGAAGCGTTTACTATTTCTCTTTTTCGTTCTATTAACTCTGTTTCCAATCTACACTACAATTTTTTAAATGAAATATTCATTTCGGATTTCCGGAATATTAATTGGTAAGTGGATTGGAATAAATTGGTTTATTTTAAAGGTTGAATAAGTTTTGGATTTAGTAAGCGTTGCTGAAATTTCAAATACCTCTCATATTTTAGTGAAATGGTACAGTCATAAACAGTTTCCTTTTCACTAAACTGAAATATTGTTGCATATTTCAACAAGAACTTATTGTACAATAACCTATTGTATGTTCATGTAAGTGATAAAATTTATTTATCGGTTTGTGTGCATTATATGCTGGAAATCTAATTTAGGATTTGTATACATTCCGTGGTTAATGTACTTTGTTGACGTACCAAATATACGTCAACAAAGTACATTATTTTAAATGTTCAAGATCATAAGTTAGGTAATATTAGGTTTAAAGAGGGTATAAACAATAAGTACTTATCGTAAGTATCTATAGATGCATATAATTTCAATTATGTGCATCTATAGATATTATGTGATGAGATTAATTATAAAAATAATAACCTTAGATTATACAAACGCATTAATTACACAATATTTTAATTGGAATATTGGAGTGGGTTAAGCTGTTATAATATAGCTGAATTTATAAAATAATTAAAGTTATACAAAATCCTTTCCGGCACGGTGGCGCAGTAGTTAGAAGTCGGGTTTGATCAAAAAGAGTTAGATTTATAAACTTCACTGTTTGTGTTAGAAGTGGGTAGACGAAACAAGGCATTGAGTTAGCATGTATTATTATAAATGACCCATTCATTTAAATTATAAATTATCTTTTATTTGAGTCATGAAACAGTTAATAACACAAATGGCGGGTAACTTTGTAGTAATAAAACAACTATGTTTTTAGTAAAACAATAGAGTAACAAAAACAGCAATTACTTAATTCGGATTTATTTCACATAGCTTGCTGTTTGTATGAACTCAGGTACAAAAATTTGAAGGTTCATAAGCCTCTTTTTTATTAATATACAAAACATTAGAAATCGTATTTTATCTAACAAATTTTATATCCAAATTGGTAATACAATACCAAAGAAGTGGATTAAATATCCGTCCATCGCTAAGGGCTTTATTTATATGAAAATTACAAACGGCCTCGGCTCAGATTAGACTATTAGACCGCATTTTCACCGTGCGTACTTCAAAGCTCATTTGGTCTAGGAAACCAGCTCGTTCAGATTTAAACCTAATATGATGATAATTTAAGCAGCGGAATGGAAATAATCAAAACATTTTTGAAAGAAGAGTCCAGAACAATTCCGTCACTCCAAAAAAGATTACAGCTAGATTTATAATAAGACACATTGATGTTATGACCTGCGTTTAATCCTTACTATTACTTTATGTTGTATGTATTGTTTTATGTTTTTTTTTTGTTTAAGGAGTACTGGCTCAAAAGCTACACAATCACTGACACGATTAACCTAGAGGTGCAGAAAATAGAAACAATCACTTTTATTAGATCTATAGCTTTCTCTTTGAACAGTAAGTTATAAAGAAAGAAAAATCGCACAACAAAAAGAAAAAAAGGGCTGAAGTAGCACCAGGTACTTAAAACCACAGGTAAAGATTATAAAGGTTATGTTTGAACTTCGGTGTTCTTTCAATGCTTCATAGTTCACTTGATCTGGTCCCTTCTATCTCCCTAATTCTTAATTCTATAGGCCTTAGGTAGCACGTAGCTAGAAAGGGTGACTGTTGGTCAAAGCAAGCCAAAAGGAGCGATTGCTTACTTAGTTAATACTATTGAGGTTATTAATGAGAAATAGACAAACAGTTAAATCTCACTTAATTTAACTTATGAACAGTGATCTCTTTCAACATACAACAAGGGGTAAGTGCGGGCTTATTGCTAAACCGCGGAACAATAGTTCTAATAGAACTACGAGTTCTCGAATGCTACTCATACTCAAAATTCCTCAGTTATGTCCGAATAGAATTACTAGTAGGTAAGTGTTCCATTTTAACAAGCGGCAATGGCAAACTTTGATACTTCAGTTAGCGCGAACAACCAGCTCAGTCTAAACTTCCATACATTTTGGTTCGAGTACGCATTTTGTTTGATGAGCTGTCCGCTAAGCTCTTATTGAAAATTGATGAGTGCTTTGTTTTCCATTCGCCAACGATGTTAATACTTGTCAATCAATTTGTTTTAATCGTCTTGTTCAAGTTTCATCCTGTTTATTTTGTTAAGCAATAAATAATTTTACAGAGTTCTATTATTCTGTTAATGAAAATGTATTATAGGTCCATAAAGTGACAAAAGATAACAATCAAGTTGGTACTTTCATATCTCTAAAGGTTTACAGATTAGGATGATTTCTTCATTGAAAAAATAAAGAAATAGAAAAAGTTCGGGGAAAGTGGGTTTGGAATAGTTGCCGTTCACTTCTACGTTTTTTGCACTTCTTCCGTGGTGAAACCCCCAGAATCCAGGGACATGTACGTCGGACCAAACTGACGAAAACTATAGCTTTGAAACATCAGACAGATGTAGCAATCTTTTCTTAAACAAACCCACTCAAGAAGTATCCACTATGTGAAATATCAAAGCAAAGTCGCGTAGAATAAACGTATACAAAAGCTAAAACAATATAGTCAGATTGCATTTATTGTAATTGTACGTTAATTACAACATTTTGTTCGACAAAATTGGCTAACCAATAAATTAAATACAGTGTTTAAAACAAAAGTTTATTTAGTTATCAATGAATTATCATCTGCGTTGTGGTAACAAACGAAATTGTATATTATTACAATAAACAATTATTACACAAGATTTAAAACGACATTTAATTAATGTTAGCTTTATAACTTTGACTGTCATAGGGCATATATGACGACGACGTGCCTGAGGTTACTGGGGTGGAACTAAGGGTGGCGGTGTTACGGCTTAAAGCCAAAAACACCGCCCCGGGACCCGATGGCATTCCTGGCCGAGCGTGGGTCCTGGCCTTAGTCGACGAGGCTCTCGAGCCCCGACTGCGAGGGTTCTTCAGCGCATGCCTCGAGCGGGGCCAGTTTCCGAAATTGTGGAGGACGGGGAAACTGGTCCTCATCCGAAAGGAGGGGCGCCCGGCGGACTCACCGTCCGCCTACCGGCCCATAGTGTTGCTTGACGAGGTGTGCAAGCTCTTTGAAAGAGTGATTGCAAGGCGCCTCGTCAAGCATCTCGTGATGGTTGGGCCGGATCTGGCGGACAATCAGTACGGTTTCCGTCAGGGGCGCTCCACCGTGGATGCGATCATGCGCGTGAAGGCTCTGGCGGAGGAAGCAGTCTCCCGGGGCGAAGTGGTGTTGGCGGTGTCCTTGGACATCGCCAACGCGTTCAACACTATGCCCTGGAGCTGCATCAGGGAGGCGCTCGTGTATCACGAAGTGCCTCTCTACCTCCGCCGCATAGTCGGGGCATATTTGTCGGAGAGAGCCGTCGTCTACCCCAGTAGGACCGGTCTCGGTAGGCGTGAAATGTCGTGCGGTGTTCCGCAGGGGTCGGTGTTAGGGCCACTCTTGTGGAACATCGGCTACGACTGGGTGCTTCGTGGTACCTTCTTGGATGGTGTCGCCGTCGTGTGCTACGCGGACGACACACTCGTGACGGCGCGCGGCAAGACGCACCACGAGGCAACCCTGAGGGCCACGGCCGGGGTTGCCCAAGTCGTTGAGCGTATCCGGCGGCTGGGTCTCGAGGTGGCTCTGCACAAGTCCGAGGCCCTGTTCTTCCACGGGCTTCGGAGGAAGCCGCCTGAGGGATCTAGCCTCACGGTAGGAGGCACTCGCATCGGCATCGAGCCCTCGATCAGGTATCTGGGGCTCGTACTCGATGGCCGATGGGACTTCGGATATCATTTCCGAGGTCTGGTCCCCAAGTTGGTTGGGGCAGCGCGTGCGTTGGCGCGGCTGCTGCCCAACATGAAGGGACCCGATGACTCCTGCAGGAGACTCTACTCGGGGGTTGTGCGGTCCATGGCCCTTTACGGGTGCCCAGTATCGGCGGGGGCCATGAAGGCCAGCAACGTCGCGATACTGCGACGACCGCAGCGAATGCTGGCCATCAGGATCATAAGGGGGTACCGCACGATCTCCTTTGAGGCGGCGAGTCTCCTGGCCGGAACTCCACCATGGGACCTGGAGGCGAGAGCCCTTGCGGCTCTGTATCAGTGGCGCAAGGAGGCGCAGGAGTTGGGTCGATCCCCCGAGATTCGAGAAATCGATGACCGGAAATCCCAACTCCGCCAGGTCATCATAGGGGAGTGGAGGGAACGACTCGGGCAACCGAGCGCCGGGCACGCCGTCATTGCGGCGGTAAGACCCGTTATGGAGGATTGGCTCGAGAGGCGTCACGGGACCCTCTCATACCGATTGACGCAGGTGATCACTGGGAAGGGATGTTTCGGAGATCACCTGTGTCTGATCCGCAAGGAGCCAACGCCTGAGTGCCACCACTGCGATGGCCAGACCGTGGACACGGCTCTCCACACGCTGGCAGAGTGCCCGGCGTGGGTTGAGCAGAGGCGAGACCTCGTGGCGGCCATCGGAGTGGGAGTTCTCTCGCTCGATAGCCTGATTGCGGCTATCGTGCGGAGCGAGAGTGCGTGGAACTCTGCCGTCTCCTTCTGCGAGCAAGTTATGCTCGCGAAGGAGACGGCGGAGCGGGACCGGGAGAGGTTTAGAACTCTCCCGGCCCGCCAGGCCCGGGCACGGGCCAGGCAGCGCAGGCGACTCAGGCGCCGGAGGTCGCAGAACGACCTCCGTCCTCCATAAGCGCAGGCCTGGGGGTGACAGGTGAGGCCATCTGTCACCCTAGCAGAAGCAGGCCGGGGTGGCGGCGAGCGCGTTGCGAAGCGCGCTCGCTTCCAGGGAGCACAGGGAACATGGGGTTCCCACACGGGGCGGGGGTCGTCTACTCGTCTGTAGATGACCCGAGGTATGTCGGGGCACCAGGGCCTTCCTTTCTAGGGTATACCTGGTTCCCCGGCTATTAGTACCCGGCGAAGGCGTGCGGTTTTAGTCGGTTCGAGTCCGACATGCCACCGACAGGTGGTATCCGAGGGGATTTTCGCAGGGAAAAAAAAAAAAAAAAAAAAAAAAAAAAGGGCATATAGTTTCTTTTGTGATAATAAATAATTTAAAAAAATCTCGGAGATAGAGAACTCACAATCTTATTCAACGCACAATACAAACCCTTCGAGTATACTTATTCGAATTCACAATGTTTTTGTTTAAGCGGGTACTAATCTGTAACAAAAATATCCACAAACCTGTGATGTAACCACAATGTAAGTATATGAGTGTTGGAATCGCAATACAATTAACAAATCAATGTTTGTTAATGTTAGTAAAGTTAGTTTTAAATAATTACAAATCAATGAAGTGATGATGTAGGCTGAAATCTTATAAATTAATATATTCTAAGAAAATATTGAGGCAAAGCAAAGTTTAAAACAAATACCTGTAAGTTAAACTTTAATTTAATTAATATAACTATAAGAATGACCACGATATGTTCTATGAAGGGATAGTTAAAAGCATATGGTTCTGATGTGCCTGATCTTTCTATCTTAGAGAACTTTCTCGCAATGTATTCTGACCAATCGGTGATCGGTTTTTTGGGAAGATCCTAAATGGCAACCGTATAAAACCTGCCCTGTTTGGGTATACTATAGGGATATTATTAATTAATTTGGTAAGCAACTAACCATGTAGTTTTGTGATTTTTTAAAAATATTGTGGGAAATGGTGTTAAAATATCTAAATCTATAACAAAAGCCACAAAAAAAAAAGATCCTAAGAGAGATTTTCAAAGGGAGCACTCGCACCTTTGTTATTTTTTGTTTGAAAAACAAATATTGAGGTCACGAGGACAGATATCAACAGGGAACAAACAAATTGTGAAAAATCAGTCGGTCAACTTTGAACACGCTGACATCTCACTCTCTTATTTGATAACTGTTGATAGGTGGAATACAAGTCTGGCGTCAGGGAATATTCGCAGGCTAAATTGGAAAAAAGTAGTTTAGTAAAAGTGTATTTTATCGCACTACGTATTGCATTCATAATGTGTTGATTTTAAGATGAATAAAAAAGTACGTCATGTGATGCCGTACGAATAAACACTGGCAGCACTTGCCAAACCAACCAAATATATTCAAACTGTGTATCTACGACGTTTCGAGTTCGCTTTATACGTGAGATACATGATGAAAAATCGGAACCTTGCTATCTTCTATGGCATGTGTATTTATGGTGAATCGACATCGGCGACTTAGACCTCGGCGATACTTGGAAACTTTCGCCTCCGGTATCAGTTTGCATAGAGAAAGCACCCATTTTGTTTAAAGTTTTATGTTTGTGATTTTAAAGTGCTGTTTTATTTCTCAATAGGCTACTTTTGTTCTCACTGTTGTTGTTGTTGTTGTGAAAACCCTCTTTTTCTGGGGTTCCAGAAAAAGGGTTTTCACACTGCAGTAGAACATATATTCATTCATGCATGCATAAGATATTAGATTGGCATGCTTTTTTTATATTCATGCTCTGCGCAATACTAATTAAATGTTAGAACTTATTGACAGCTTTTATTTAAATTTCGTAAAGCGATTGAAACTTGTGACGGAAATTAAAAATTCAGAACGTTTTATTGTAAAAGTTTATCTTAGTTTTGTGAGAATACGCCAGGAAGAGAGACTTTGCTTCTTTCTTGGAAGAGAGAGCATTGTGATTTTAATTTGTTTCAGATCGTGTTCTCGGAATATCATTTTATTGCATGTTTTGCGAAAATACTTGATTGTTCATAAATAACACTTGATAAACAAACTAGTATTTTCGCAAAACATGAATAATAGAAGGCAATAAAAACTTAAAGTAATTTAATTTTTATGTTTTACACTTTTAGAAGGTATTCTTGCTTTTTTTTCACCTTTTTTTTCAAATTTATGTATGGTCATTCAATCTTTCACAAATAGTATTTCATATTGTATCTGCGGAAGCTTGTTATTGGTATTTTAATAACTAAATTACTAATGTACTTGTACTGCAGCTGTAAGTTCCCAAAAAAAAAAATATGTAAATAATAATATGATTATAATATATAAATGGATGAATATAGTACTTTATGTGTGTGGAAAACGGAGTGTTACCACCCCTATTCATATCGTTTGTAGTAAGTAGCATGGTAATCAGATAATTTCCAGAAAATTTACCATATATAATTAGGAATTATTATGTTTATGCCACTTCAGGCACTTTTTTCTAAACTTTGTAAGTAACTACAAGCATTCATTTACTTACCAATCCAGTTAGCGATTGATATATTTACATAGTATAATATGAAGCCGCTTTTTTCTTGTACCTTTAGATCTTTCAAATTACGCAACGGATTTTAATGCGGTTTTCACCAATAGAGAAAGTGATTCAAGACGCGGGTTTATATATATAATACAGGCACATGGTAGTAGAGGAAATTCAAAAATTTCAGAGATTTGTAATGTAATAAATAAAGCTTACGAGTTTAATCAAAATAATATACAGAATTGTATGTCCATGTATGTAAAATATACGCGATGGTATATGTTAATCTCCTTAAGGATAACCCAAAGTACCTATTTTTATATTTTATATTTTACAAAAACAATTATGAATCATTTACGAAGCTATGTTGAACAATACAGTATTATTTACTTTATACTTATCTTAGAAAATAACATAAATTTAAAATGCGTGGCTTCTTCGGGCCGTACGTCCGTCCCGGGTGGCAACGGCTGGTAGGAGTGGATATTAACAGGCGGGCCTATAAATATTGTATAAAAAGATGTCCTGTACAATAGTCTTATCATAATAATAGTATAATTAATTACTCCACACTGACATCTCATTAGTACTATTAGTAGTATCTGCGTGAAGCCGGGGAGGATGGCTAGCAGGTATATTATATTATGATGTCAACCAAGCCTTTATTTGATTTTTTTGTTGTCTATGAAATATGAATTCTCAAAACACACAGTTAAACAGTTTAATATTCAAAACACTCATTCTGTTCACATCAAAATCTCGTCTCTGGGGCTTGATAGAGGCAGCGCTTGTTTGTGGAAGCCTCAAGTCGACATTGTGAGAGTCAATAAACTATTTTATGCTCGAATAACTATGGTAATAGTCCCAGTAACCACAACAAAAACATTTGGCATCTGGTTGATACTCTGTTTGACTGTTTTATTGTATAAAGAAAATGGATTCTGGTTTATTTAATAAGTTAATTGTAAAAAAAACAAACAAGATTTTATAGATCCTAGATATACCACCAAAGTACTCACCAAGACAAAACAAATGAGTCCAAACTCGATGGGTTTATCTTATTTAGTTAAAAAAGTTCCTATGGCCGTCTTCTAGCTATATCATCAGAACAGCTTTATGATTCCATATTATTGTATTATCACTGAAGATAAAAATGTATACAAAATTTTTGCCCATTAAACATAGGGAATTGGTTCTAATTTAGGTTCGTAGTTATGTGTTCAACACACATACTCAAAAACATTACAAGTTCAATAAAAACTCGAAAAAAAGCGCCGAGCGTTGAGGACTGAGTCAACGTAATGTGATACTTATTTATATTGCGTATTATCAATTAGTTTTTACTATTTTTCACTAACTTACTTATAACTATTGTTTTATATGCATAACGTTCTAGTATTTCCCAAAAATTACAGCACAGCAAAAACACTTTCTTAAAATAAATTTTGAATGACATCCTTGTGTTTAACTTCGAGTTCGATTTCCAAGCCCTGAATTAGAATTTTTACTAAAACGCTTTAGAACTAGCTGGTAGACCGAGCGCGAATCCACTCGACGAATGACTTGAGTTTTCAAATTGAAACCTACGCTCGCGTATGAAAACTAAAGCTTGAATTATTGTGGTTCGACTTATACATACCTGGTGTTTTTACAATTCAGGAAGTGGATCCTGTAGTAGAAATCCTTAGTGGCTTCTAGTATACTCCTCGACTTTAGGGCTGATATGAATCATTTTGGCTGATGGAACAGATTGGGTTAGCATGTTTTTTTACTTTAATTAAACTATAATTTATTAGCCTCTACATTTTTCTGTGATTTGTTTACTACGTTATACTCATTATTAATAGAGTAATTTTTTTTGCAGGTAAGTTCACATTACTGAATTCCTTGAAGTATTGAGTGGAAAGCATCCTTTATATGTAAGTACAAAAGGTACTATCGATTGCCAGTAGAATTAGGTTTAAGTTTAACACAAATATGTATGTGAGTAAAAAATTATCAAAAGGTTCAAAAGTAAAAAGATTTTTTTTAAATACAATTTATTGCCGTATAATTTATAAATGCAAACTACACAAGAACGGCAGTTTAATAGTCACTATTATTAGCAAAATAAGTTAGCATGAATCAATATTTTGTGAAAATGTAAATAACTAATGAGTAAGTAAAATGGCTACAGGCTTTTAATAACCTGTTATTAAAATTTATTTTATGTTGATGACTTGTGGTGAACACTTTCTAAATCATTATAGACTCACTCGCTAGATAAACTGTACTTATCAATATTACTGTACGGATATTACTGTATCGATATGAACCAATCTGAACGTCGATCGATTCATAACAGTTTACGTCTTTGTCTTAATAAAACATTTAGAAAGGCAGAACGCTTCACCCTTTTACAGACGCCAATCAGGCCCGCGAAATATTCACATATGTCCAACGGTATAATATCAAGAAGAAGAAGAAGTTTTTTTATTCGAAACTATCTTTATTGATCATCATTATCATCATCAGCCTATCGCAGTCCACAGCTGGATATAGGCCTTTCCCATAGCATTTTTTTTTTTTTTTTTTTTCCGTGCGGAAATCCCCTCGGATACCACCTGTCGGTGGCATGTCGGACTCGAACCAACTAAAACCGCACGCCGTCGCCGGGTACTAATAGCCGGGGAACCAGGTATACCCTAGAAAGGAAGTCCCTGGTGCCCCGACATACCTCGGGTCATCTACAGACGAGTAGACGACCCCCCCCGTGTGGGAACCCCATGTTCCCTGTGCTCCCTGGAAGCGAGCGCGCTTCGCAACGCGCTCGCCGCCACCCCGGCCTGCTTCTGCTAGGGTTACAGATGGCCTCACCTGTCACCCCCAGGCCTGCGCTTATGGAGGACGGAGGTAGTTCTGCGACCTCCGGCGCCTGAGTCGCCTGCGGTGCCTGGCCCGTGCCCGGGCCTGGCGGGCCGGGAGAGTTCTAAACCTCTCCCGGTCCCGCTCCGCCGTCTCCTTCGCGAGCATAACTTGCTCGCAGAAGGAGACGGCAGAGTTCCACGCACTCTCGCTCCGCACGATAGCCGCAATCAGGCTATCGAGCGAGAGAACTCCCACTCCGATGGCCGCCACGAGGTCTCGCCTCTGCTCAACCCACGCTGGGCACTCTGCCAGCGTGTGGAGAGCCGTGTCCACGGTCTGGCCATCGCAGTGGTGGCACTCAGGCGTTGGCTCCTTACGGATCAGACACAGGTGATCTCCGAAACATCCCATTGCACGCCCCTGATCGATTTTGGCCTTCTCGCATCTAGCTCATGCCAGCCGTCTTGCGCTAATCGCAATCTTTATTGATAATAATTCCGAACTGTCCGTTCTAGCTGTGGCAGACGTGGTTCAAATTTTTCAGCTAATGTATTCTCACCTTTAAACAAAAGACATGGAACAGTAAAGTAAAGTATGTACAGATGTAGAGCTAAGTAGAACAGAAAAAACAATAATATTTTTTTGTTGGATTTTTCGGTTTTATGTTGATTAACATTAATCAACGTAAAACCAAACCTTTGTATTATATTTTAGATATTTTTTGTTTTTAATTCTTTTAAGTAATCAAAATATCGAAGCTAATGTTTTTCAGGCGCTATACTCGTATTATTGGCATAAGATTTCCCGTTTCAGAAATAGAGTACAACATTTAGCTATCATGTTTGTCTGGTGTTCATATGGTATATATGATATTGGTTTGGTATAAATACTTTTATAACTATATATCATGTTATTTGTGCATATTTTTAATTGAAATTTTTAAAGATAGAGTTTATGTGTAGACTAAGTACAGGAAGCTAAATTTGTAACGTGCTGAAAAGGTAAAAAATACAGTAAACAAAACAAACAAACAAAACAGGAGATTTAAAATCTAGTTGAAATAAATATTGGTGTTATTTTACAAAACCATGACAAACCTATTATGTAAAGGGTTACTAGAGAAAGACAAATAGATCAAATTATGGAATTTATTAAATAAAGCAAATATTCGACAATATCCGCTATTTGAAAAATGAATTTGTGTGACATAGAAGATATTACTGGCTGTGACATATTACAACAGAAGCAACTTATAATTGTGATTTGATATCTCGACAATCATAAGTTACGATAGTTAGTTAACAATCATCTATTCTAAACATCTCTCCTTACAGAAGTTATAAATATTTATTGCCTTTAAACTACCGAGAACCGAACGTTCTGATCCGCACAATATTTTACATGTAAATATGCGTTTACTTTTTAATTCATTTTAATGGTACCCGTGTACTATTCATAGTACAGAGGTGGAACAAAATGTTTAATATTGTCTTTCTTTAAAAGTTAATATCATATATTTATATTTTCTACACGTGGAATCATGTAAATGGCACATAGAGAATAAATATCATATATCGTATAATATAAATTTAGGAAATACGGCAGACATTGTTCCTCTAAATTCTTAAACTGGCAATCACAACAACAACCGAAATAATGTAAACAACGCTCAGAGGAGTCGCGCACAAGGTGCGAGGGTAAGCTCGCCGTGGTTCCCATGTAGATCACAAATAATGAATTTACGGTTCGATAAATATGCAAATTTTTGCTCGAACGATAACAAATTAATGTTTAATTTCTCTGCTCAGTTTCGCATAAATTTGCCAAATGTATTCGTAAAACCCTTTTGATAGGCGCCAGAAGTATTAATTTATTAAAACCAACAAATAAAACAGGTACTTTAAATAACTTGTAGTCGATTGGAACACGATGGTCTTGGTCTTGTTTTAGTATAATTTGTTATTACTCATAAACAACTTTAAAGAGATACTGAAATTAATTTCTCTGAGTACGAATCCGACAATTTAAACTTTGAATGTCGATACTTTGATAAAAGGGGTTTAACTAGATTTATTTACAATAAAATAAATTTGGGTAAATCTCTATATATTATAAATTGTAAATAATCCGTGAAAATGTACTTTAATGTAGCAGTAGTTTATGTCAAAACCTCTTTAACCCACATTCTCTCCCCAATGTAGTTAATTACCTAATATTAAACGATTTTTATATAATTTCAATAAATCAGTCCTAGAAAATAATTGAATAAGGATGGTATTTGAAATAAAAACTATGGGGCAAGCTTCACATACTTTACCGTTTTTCATTTTAAAATAAAAATACATTTATTTTACCATCTAAGTTAAACAAATTAAATAATGAGACCTTTTCCCCTCTTTGACAGTCTTTACACAAAGTAATGCTTAAGACAAAATTATTTTATAACTTTACGGCAATCGGACTAATTAAATCAAGAGTGTCACATTTTTATGAAGCTTTACAAAAATAAATTATATCATTCATAATTCAGAAAATTTTTTGCTGAAGTCGAACGATAAAAATTATCTTCTTATTGAAATACAAAATATACAAAACATTTTAGTTTCAAAACATTAAAGTAGATTTTCTCGAATCGAATAAATAAATAATAGATTTGATCTTTTCGATTGATTAAGGTTTTTATTTATTTTAGTAGTCTAAAGACTGACCCTAAATATAATTATTTATTTTCGATAGTTATCATCTATAGTTTAAAAGTTTTACTTAAGTATCAGTTAGGTCAGCTATTAGTCACTACAGGTATTAAAGAATGAAATTTGTTGTTTTTTTCAAGTTAGTCAAATATTTTATTTTTACAGTTAGTTCCAATGTGTTTTAAAATTCAAACGAACTTTCTATGATATAAGTTTGTAATGGTCGGCTCCTGAGTATAGAGTATTTGCGGTGTGCGAATGTGTCTAATAGTAAAATCTAAATTTACTTTAGTCGTCTGAAGTCGAAGCCTGAAGACATTAGCGGTTGGCCAACGTTACTCCCTACAGGCCAACCACCATACTACTTTGCAAGCAGTGGCAGCATGATTATACATTCAAGAGTTTATTGCTTCAAGGTTCGAGGTTGAAATCTCCTTGGGAGTGCGTTTATACAGAACGTAGGCTAACGAGTAAAGTTATAAGTAGGATGAGCAAGACTTAAAATAAAAATCTTGTATAAAATAATCTCCTCAAAAATTTAAAGCACAAAGAGAAAAATGTTTTCCAAAATCCTTACGCAATCTGAGAATTCAATACATTTGTGAGCTTTTATCTATAAATTTGGCTTCTGGCGAACAATACTACATGTATATATGGAATTTGTCAATTGGATATTTCTCTTAGCGTCAAGAGCAAAATGAATTTATTTAAATTAGTTGAGTTACCATTGTATAAATCTTAACACAGTCTGCTCATCATACTCTCCAGGAAATCAGTCAGTAATGTTAAGCTGAATAGCTTACAGGTGACATCTGAGGCGATATACTATGAGGATTTTGTGTAAACTAGGGTAAATTTTTGTGCGTTTAGGCCATTCTGACATACATATTATTGGAATCAATATAGCTTATTTTAGATTCTTTCTTTGCATTCGTGGTGCTTCCTTGTTTAATATTTTACTGCTTATTTTGCTTTATTTTCATTGTTTATTAAGGAGGGACCTGGATTTATTATGTTTAAACGCAATTTACTTCAGATTAATTTCGTTACGGTTTTCATGACAGTTTTACTTTGCCCGGGACTTCCCGAGTGTCATTACTCTATGTGTTCGTGGGTAGGCTGTTGATCTTGCTGTACAGCTTTATAGTAGGGGTCGTGTGGGAGGGATTAGTCCCAATGTTTTAGTATGTAGATTCATGCAGTGTAAAGCACAAATCATAGACACAAATCGTTAAAAAGACGTAAAATCTATACTAATATAAATGCGAAAATGTGTCTGCCTATTACCTCTTCACACTTAAACAGCTGCACCGATTTAGATGAAATTTGGTATAGACATAGCCCGAGTACCGGGAAAGGACATAGGGTAGTTTTTACTGCGATAACCAAAATTTACGCGACCGGAGCCGCGGGACTAAGCTAGTTATAGTAAAACACAATTCTATAACGTCATTTAAGATTATTACGGTATTTTCATTTTACTCTGACCTATTCTTATTTTTATTCTATATCTATCTATTCTAATTGATTGATCATGAAAATTATACTTTTCATAAAACATACATTTCCATATTTGGTTTTACAAAAAGCTCGTATATATTTGCCGTGTTTGTTTCATTTATCGAAATAGATTTTCTGATAATAATGCGTAGTTTACAGATATTGTATATTTAGTGGAACTAGTATATCTATTGATTTGTACATGTTCTTTTTAATAAGGTTTGGTGATTGGAATCTCTCACAAAGAGAAGTTGATGAGCTTGAATTTATTGGAGCCACCGTCGATTTCACGGATCCAATTATTGCCACATTGTTGGTCCCAAACGCAATATAACCCCTGCGTCTATTTACATTCGCGTTTTAATGACATTATACATGTATGTATTCTGAAATTCATATTTCTGGTAATTTGGGACAAATACGTGTATTTTTTCAAACTACGTCTCACCGGTTATCGTTAACGCTTGCAACTCCAGTGAACTCTTGCATGTTATCGATGGTCGATAACATGCAAGAGTTCATAATAACATATATTCTCTTTTCTGGAAAACTCAACGCAGTAGTTTGTCGGAAAATATCTATGCAGCAACCTCAGAATGTTCTATGGAATTTGCCCACTTTGGAAATCAGAGCGTTAGCGGGAGTAAATTCTTAATAATAACTATAAACGACTATTGTTCAATGATTGTCTTAATCTGGATAGTTTTGGGCATATTTTTAAGCTCATCATGAAGCTTTGTCTCAAAAATATTTATAGAGAATAAACTTAGGCATTATTAAACAAGTTTTGGAGACAAAGAGGTAATAGGTCATCTAAATAAATTGTCCGGTGGTACAGTCTAGAAACACGCTAAAAGGTATAATATGTTCTAAAAGGTACGCAATACAGTAAACCTAAATAAAGCTTAAATTTCGACTGAATGTATTTTGCTTAATAATTAACGCTGTTGTTTATAAAACGAACCATGCTAATAGCACTAATAAAATTAATATACATGATTAAGTTGTTGAATATTAATTTATACTTTGTAATTCCTGTGTATAAAACATCATCATCGTCATCATCATCAGCCTATCGCAGTCCACTGCTGGACATAGGCCTCTTCCATTGCACGCCACTTTCTCGTAGATCGATTTTGTGTATAAAACATTTTTAAAATAATTATAATTAGTGTCCCAATGGCAGTTAGCCTGTAACCTACATCTGTACAAATCGTTATTGATCACTAATAATCACCGATCGTGTATTTAATGCATTTGTATTATTTACTCGCTTCAGACGAAATTTCTCTCGATATTTGTACAATTCCAGTAATCCAGTTAATGTTAAATTTAACTCGTGCGGTTCTCAGAACTGGACAATGGTATTTAATGTTGTTGTTGATTCCCGTTACAGACCTACTACCTACCTACTAGCCTACTAGATTATGTTTCAAAGAGTGTGTATCTCGCTTTGATCTTCATCGTATAATGCAATTAGGTTTCAATAAGTTAGACATAATGTGTATTTTATAAACAAAATGAGAATGATTACATTGTAGTACTAGTATATGCATCAGCAATTATTGAGAGTGCCAACCTGCTTGTAGTAAACGAACTGGGATTTAATTCAAGAATACTTTCAAATAAGTCCAGATAGGTCCGAATCCACCATTAGTGGGGAATAAAGAACGGTTTATGTTAAGATTTCTATTTAATTTTTGAGGCCCCTATTGAATTTTAAATAACAATTGATCACAAAAATGGTATCGTGTAAAAGAGTTTTACAATTATATTAGATCGCGAGGAGAATAATGACATCTTACATTAATTTTGTATAGCGTATATACATTTTCTCAATTAACATAATAAACTTTCTGTGTCAGTAAATAGTTATTTACTTTGTCATGATTTACAGAAACCGAAGCTCACATCTAGGGACCCGAGTAACATTACTGTCACCTTAAATTGGGTTATTCCCACAATGCGGGACTCAATTTTGTGACTCGTGACTAGTAATTTTAAAGGATGGCGGTCCCTCGTTTTCAAATGTCATGTACAGGTGTTGTGGTCCAAAATTCTAACTAATATGTCCTACACAGTAAATATGTAAAATTGATTTTGTGGTTACAAAGTTGTAGAAAGTTTGCGTGTAACGGGCAATTTATTTAAATTTTGACGACAAAAATTAGAAGAAATTATGATATTAGTCTGGTTCCCAATAAATCTGTTCCTATTTGTGCACTGAAGGGGCACAATTTAATTAACACTATAATATTAATGCTAACACATCATGAGCCTAATGAATAGATTTTTTTTGTCGCATTAGTGAAATTGTAATAAAATTGTAAATAAGTAAAAATTGTAAATTGTAATTTTACTATCAAAGTTATCAACTTCAAAAAGCTTAAAGATTTAAAAAACATCTTCTCAAATTTAAATAAACGAGGCAGGTTCAATTTCCTTCATAATAAACAGATATACACTACACATATTTACCCACTTAACGACCGCTGGCAGGATTCGCGCGGATCAGCAACATCGCTTTGGCTAACGAGAAATCCTCAATATATTTATTTATCGTTTTCGATACGAGAGGGTACAATTACTAAGGCTCTCCACGCTACTATAATTTTGCAAATTGCAGATTTTATATATGCCCAAGGCAAGACGTTTTAAATTGCAACGTGTTATGTGACTCATTAATGAGTAACGTATTCAACTCACAGATATCAACATAACTCCTGTCACTGCTCTCTATATCGTGAACAAAACATTGTCTAATTACGAAATGAGGCTTTCAAACATTTAGAAAACTAATAAATATTTACAAAACCTTAACTTTCGTCATTGTTGAAATGGTAATGATATGTGTTTGTTGGTGTGTTTAGTTTCATCTTAACGAACTTGGATGCTAGATTAGTCATATAATATGTAAGTTACGAGCCATAATCTAGAAATAAGTGTAAATCTTATCTTAGTTTTTGTTTTGCACGAATGTATTTGCAGGACTGTGCACATCAACTCTATTTTTAAATATTTTTGCCAGGGATCAATTAAAACGTGCGAATTCCACCTACTTTTTCTGAATGTGGACGAATCGAAATCTTATAAAATTATTATGTTTGAAAAGTGTTGATTTTCGTGATCTTGATAAGATTCATTTAAAAAGATTACTTAGCCTGTTATTAATTGGCAAGATCCAATTCGGCGTACGATTGATCTTTAACTTTTTATAAACTTCAAAAGAAATATGTAAAATGCAGAAATTTATAGCCAATTATTATGTTGTCCTGGTTCTGGTTGATTGATTAGTAAATTGAGAAATTCGAAGAAATTAATACCTGTCTTACTAAAGAACAGCTTAAGATGTCATCGATCGGGGTGATATTAAGTCGGATTGAGGACTAAAATCGCCCCGATAAAATAAGTTTTAGGAGGATAAACATCAAGTTAAATTATGAAACCTTGTATTTGCAGTTATTGTTGTTGTTAGGTAAAAGTTGTTGGATAGGTACTTTATATTAAAGGGTTAGACAGAGACGGACATCTGCGTTTGGCCGTTTTATGTTAATAAATGGAATCACATGTAGTTAATTACGTAAAAACGGGCTATACGCCACGGTTTTGATGTGTGTATAATACTTACAGCGTCTCATATTCCGTTCAAAATATGTATTTTTTAAACGGTTTAGCAACTGGCGTTTCGCTTAAAACTTTCTAGTAGAAGATCGAAAATATGCTGGTTAGTAACCTTTTACTTTCATTAAATGTGGGTAAGGTCAACAAATATATCCTCCAACGAATAGAAAATTGTAACTTGTATGATACAATATAATAAAATAAGTCTTATATAGTAATCTTAAGAAACTAACCACTCATAAATACTGAAGATGAATTTCATGGATTTTTTGATAATAACAGTAATTTTCCACCACTGTCTATTCAATAGTTCACAATGAAAGTCAGAAATTAACAAATGATTGTATGTTTTAATTTATGAAATAGTTCAAAAACATGATACAATGTGGTCGTGCTTGAGAGGCACTGTCATTATCATTTTGCAAGAAAATAGAAAAGGGAATGCACGCAACTGCCTTCTAATTACAGTTATCTTAGCAATATCATAGTTGTATTTTGTTCCACGGATACTTAGTAACAAACCTGTTAGAGCAATGATCTATAAGTTTTAGTTGTAACGTAATATTAAAAAATGCAATTGTTATATTTTAGAGCAAAAGTGAACTTTAAGGATAAATCTTGTTTTGACTGTTCTGGTTTTACAAAACAATAAACAAATATCGTGTACGAAACATATTTACCGAACGTATTTATGAACTTTCGCCTTCAAAACATTGTGTGTCGGATGCGACCTATAAAAAACAATTTAGATTCCAAATCTCCGCAAAGCCTGCCTCCGGGTTTATCTTTATCCAAAGGGACTCTATTTGATAAATTTTGTAAGACTCCGTTTGCCTTTAATGTGAAATTCTTTTTATATAGTGTAATAAGATTGTGATTTTGCAGAGATTAAATTCAAATACGCAACAAAATAACTTCCTAACAAAGAATATGCTATAATTTAAATTTAATATTGGACCTTTTTACGACACCAGAGCTCACATTAACTGTCTGTTATAAAATATTACCATACATTTAGCAAAAAAGATCAAACGGGAGCCAATCTTCCTTAACCTTTTATGGCAGTTTTAACAGTGTCACAAAAAGACAATTGCAATATTAAGCTTGGCAATTCGGATGCAGCGAATCAAACAAAGCCTGACTACAATACTATTGGGCCACGAAATTTGTAAGAAGTTACAAATTCGAAGATCGCCATTGAATACAGTATCACGTATGGAATGCCTTATTCGTACTTTACTTTCTATTTCTTGCTGTCAGAATATATCCCCATATTCAGTCCATACACCATTAAACGCAAACGTAGGTGGTTTATAAAAATCCTTAAGGTACGTGACACATTTCGTTATGTGGTTTTTCTTTGAGTAACAGCTTGGATTAGCCGTGCAAAGATTTATAGCTCCCTTAGAAGTTTAGCAGGTGTGTGTTGGGTACATACTTTAAATGCGAAGGCTTTCTAGGCCTTTAAAGGGCTTAGTAGAACTTAGTTGAATGTTATTGATAACTTAAATTTAATTTTACTTTTATTTTGTAGGATTTTACTTTGTATGACAATGAAATGTTAACTCCAAAATCATTTAAAAATTTTTATACATCGGATGATGCGTTTGTATGAATAGAATGACGTTATAAAACTTCCAAATTAAGGTTTCAGCACTTAACGAATTATTAAATTAATACTTTTAAGATTTCTCTAAGTTACGTTTTAGTTAATGTTAAGTGTTGATAGTTAGTTCTAGAAAATGTCGCAGCCAACTTCCTGTTATGGTTGCTCATGGTAGACTCTACAACATTTAAACAATGCAAAATTCTTATTTGCTTAATAAATAACTGCGACTTTACTTTTAACTAACAACCTTTTTTAAATGAAACAAAGATGCGCGATTGCCAATGAATCTATTGGGCTAAGTCAAATAGGTTTCAGGACATTTTTGATCGTCCTCTGGCGGACAATGGAGACAACCGTACTCTTTGTTCCTCGATTGGCCGATAAACAAACCGTACTATAAAAAGAACCGACTGGGAATCGTAAGAACATCCTACTATTTCGAGGAAAATACAGAAAGGAAGTCGCTTCGATTTCTGCAAGGGTCGAATAAACAGTGGACTTTCCCTTCATGGAGGTGAATCTGATCAGAGCTCAAACAATTTTATCTAATGTGAGCTATTAGATGAGATGGGTTTTTGTGTAACTCTATATAAAATATCTACAAAAAGTATTTTTTACAGTTAAATTCTTTAAAACGAAGGATTACTTTGTTTGTTCTCTGTCCTTCAGCGGTATCAGATTGAAATGTAAATGAAAGATTAAAATATGTATGTAGAATACTTTCAGCTGTAATAAAAAACAAATTTTATAAGTCAACGTTATCAAAATATACGTCTTAATAGCTTTCTATTCTGACGAAATTTTATATTTCGCTAGTAAATAAAAACTAAAAAAACCGCCTAGTGCGTATCGAGCCTCACCCAATATTTCATATTATAAACATTTAAACGGTTTCGATGAACGTAGAATTAGTTGGTAGACTATTCGTACACTCGTAAACCAATAAAGCATACTTAACTGTGATAGTTTTCCTTTTAAATTTTTTAAATGTACGGTAGTAGCATCTACCGTGCATTTTAAAGGTAGCCTAAAAATATTTTTCAAGATTTTATTTCACCACTTTGTCGGCGTGATTAGTGTGATGTTCATGCAAAATAGTACAGGTTTAGCAGGTGTGAGTTATAGTGTGGACAGACGGACGGAGGGTTCCGTTTTTGCTATTTTTCTTACGGAACCCTAAAAGGAACCAATTGAAACCCATTGATCTAGAATAATATAATCTGGCGAGATGCAATGTGTCATAACATAAGTAAAGGAAAAAAAATATGTCAATGACATGGTCATTTTTTACAATCTAATATTTTGCAGTTACAAACTAAAGTGTATCGTATATTGATATATAAGGGCTATAAAAAATATAAAGGAAATATGTTCACATTTATTAAAAAAAAGTAGTTTTGTAAATACACAATTAAAAACTAATGAAAAATGTAATAAATAGATTAAAAAAATACTTTTTTCTTACATAAGAATCAAGCATTTCGAGGCTAATTCAACTCTGATTAGTTCCGTATTCGGTTTAATCAAACCACTGTATGAAATAAGACGTACCCGGAACCAAAAGTTACCGGAATACGTGTATCATCATGGACTTAAAATAAATTCACTTTTTTAAAAATGATGAAAGCTGGTCGTTACATACCTATAACAACTACAACACTACAACGTAAATTATTGAACAGAACCCATATTGTACACCTCTATGATTAGGGATTTCAAAAGAAGAGTGAAAAACATTTTAATTTGTCTAAATAATAATAGGTAATTGGCTAACTTTCTCTATCTGTTATATAACATTTTTAGCAAGGTATCTCTTATCTACGCCACTTAAATGTCAGGGATAACTATTTTTATTTTAAGCTGTTCGACATTCTTTGAATAGCCTCTAGCTGGTATCTAACTTGACCTTTACTCACTAAGTCATATTTCTGTTGAGTTTATTAATGTTGGGTCATTTTGTGAAGCCTAGTTTATTATAACGTCCTGTAATATAAAATGACAGCTTTTCAAGTGAGGGTAGAAGTATATACCTGGACAAAGAATACCCTACGGCTATAGAGTGCTAGATGTACAGTATTATATTTCTGGTAGTGCAAACAACTCGAGTGACCCAATGGCTGATACTCGTATTTAAGCACCTGTGTGTGCTTTCATTCAGACAGGCCATTTGTGTACTCGATAAGTAAATTCTTTAAAAGACACGTGTTTTTCACCAGACTCTCTAAGTTCATAATTAAATAGATCAGAATCTAGAAACTCTTTACATCAATGAATTTACGATAAAAATATAATTACTCGAGTGTTTATCAGGAAACATTAATAAAGGATATTGAATATAGGGGTACCAGATTTTGGCAGCCATCCTGAATACTAATGGAATGACATGTTTTAGTGCGTGGATGACGGCTGAAACATTGCCAGTGGCAATTCGGGGCAGACCGTAAACATTCCCGTATTGATAGCCTGTATATTATTGAGCAAGTTCCACGAGCCGATGACATTAATGCATGAATGCATTGAAAGTAAATACAGTTAACGGTCTGCTAATTTTGGATATATAGATATGAATTTTCTGAATACAATTGATAGCACACGCCTGATCTGAAATAGTGTAGGTATTTATTTAGTTTTTCAGCCAACTAAAAACTAATAATATTTTAGAACAGGCGTGTATTTTTATAAAAGGTTACTACCAAGGATACAGGAATAAAGTCTACCGACTTTCTGACGTCATGTACTCATATTCATCTACATTTGTATTATTTTATATTTCTCACCCTGACCTTCCGGAAGATTTTATTCCTGTATCCTTGATAACAACCTTTGTATCTATCTATCTTTATATCTTATTTTAGTTAGCAATCACTTTTGTCATCTTTCAATTTTAAACAGCAGTCTAATATGTGAACATAATGCAAAATTCTTGAGCTTTCTAGTAGGATCTGAAGGTCACGTAAAATTGTATTAGTTTTCATTTAAAACTTTAACGTTTAAACGATAATCGTCTTCTGTGATTGGATTAATGTTTGAAAACCTCATCAATATTTCAGAACGAGACTGTAATATCAAAACCAGGAGAACACGGTTAAGTTATTGAGCCAATGTAATGTTTATCGGTTAAAACGTTGCTTTAATCTTTCTCCAAACCATTAATAAGTCTCACGCAAAAACTAATGCCTGACTTTGTATAACAAAAATTCAAAGGGATTGTCTTTTAAAAATCCAATAAACACGCTTTCGCATTCTTGGTAATGATTTTATGTAACACAAAACAGATACTTATTTTTGTACGAGTATAAAAACGGTTAACGCGTGACATTCATTTTGTTGGTCATAAAATTCCTTCTCGATTTTTTTATGTTTTTTTTTTAATTCTGATAACCAGACCTCAATGTTTTTCTTGTGTTTATTATCCTCAAATTAAAATAACGGAACGCATAGATCATAAAAGTTCTGATGTATTTCATGAATATGAATATCGAATAAAGAGAAATGTTGTATTTAGCCAACTTGAGGGTTGGTACAAGAAAGTTCTCGGTATTATGAGAAATGATAAAGAAAAACCAGTCAGAAATAAAAGACAGTATTTAATTTAATCAAAGATGGTATGTTTTAAATCAAAGAACAACATTGTTAGTAATTTAAACATGTTATTATAAGTAACTTAATATCAAATTTAAAATCGTTTAACAAGGATCCAATGCAATTTAATGCTTCCATTTTTTTTGGAAGGTAACATCATCATATTATGCATCCCATGAATTCGCGATTACGAATGGTATGTAAAATGCTTAATAACTTATTTGAAAGATCGATGAATATTATATAGAATTTATTCATGATAATGTTTTCCATTACATATTTTATATAAACTTGTGATAATATATTAAAACTAAAGAATTAATATCATAAATATGTGTTGTTTTAGTACTTGATTATATCTAATTTTACCATCAAATTTGTAAAGGATTATGACAAAATTCAATTTCAATAAATTTGTTTTAAATTTTTGAAATGTACTCATGTTTATTATTTTAATAGTTCATGATATGTGATAGATTTAGAGTTTTTACAAGAATATCCCATGCACCTATATATTTGTCAGAGATATAAAATTTACTTGTGCATACTATTGATCAATCATTCTTTACACATACACTTATATAAAAATGAGATCAAAAGCGTAATATTTTTTTATGAAAGTGATTAGATTACTAGAACTTCAAACATCATTACTTTAAAAATAGTGCCACCTGATACCATCAAGTATATTGCAAGGCAACTTGTTAATTACGTTAATTTTGCGATATGATCTCAACAAGTGTAATTGAAGTGGATCACGACATGTACGTATTACAGCCAGAAGGCGCCCTAATCGACGCTCATTTCCCCTCCTATTATAATTGCCTAATAACACACACACGATTAAATTAAACGGTTTAGATCTAAAATTTGTTTTGTAATTGTCAGCGTTCTGTTTTTTTTTATATATAATACGCTATACGCCACACACAGTTGATAATAGAGATACTTAGATAAAGGATGTTGCTTCCGATTCTTAAATAAATAAAAACATATTTATTATATAACTAAAAGGTCAAAAATGCAAATAGCCCATTAGAAAAAGTTGTTTAATGCGTTACCAAACCTCCTTTCTAAGGAGAGGCCCATGTCCAGCAGTGGAATATGAAAGGCTGATGATGATGAAACCAACCAACCAAACAACCAAAGGCCAACTTCAGTTTTGGGCCTCTAATAAAACAGAAAGTACTACCTGTAATCATCATCATCAGAAGGTTTTGGCCTACTAAACCACGATGGCCAGACGGGTTGGGGTTAGTGTCAAGTTTTCCTTATTTTTGCATTGCTGGTGTCCTGCGCTGTTTTGCGCCCTTAGGCGGCTTTTACGATACCCACGGGTTAAATTGGGGTGGTGACATTCCGTATTCTTAATCCGTCACTACACGGAAAGTTACTCCTAATCCACTAATATATTAATAGGTGAGACCAATACCTTTAGAATTGAAAAAAATAATTAAAATATGTCGCTTGTTTGAATATAATGTATATTTACAGTTGTATTATTATTATATGTAGATAAAAGAACTTGATTTTCATTAATTTCAACTTTGGTAAATGTTATTGTGTTAAGAAATGTTTATTGTTGTACATAATAAAAAAACAATATATGAACAAAAAACTGAATAACACACAATACTCAAAGAAAAAAAGTATGTTTTATAAAATAAATAAGAATATTGGGTTTTGTCAAACTAACAAGACAATAAATAGCGTAAAATGGGATGCAAATTCAATGTATAAGACCTAAACTCTCCGTATTTAAGTTACTCTTTATAGGAATACCGCTCCTTCAGCCCAGCGAAGAATCAAATTGACTTCTGGACAATTCAATTAAGCTGCACGTTAAGTGCAAGTTTGCAAACAACCGTGCGAAGCTAGCCAAGTTTCCCAGAACAAGTTTATCAAAGAGATTGTTGCAGAACAAGTTAGCCTTCGTCGAACTGTCTTTATATTTGTTTATAAATGGCAATGTTTACAGACATCTTCACGTCGTATACGTTACGTATTGTTGCTGGCTGTCCGCTCTATGTTGTTTACGAATAATCGGTCCTGTTCGTGTATACATGATTTAGTATACCATACACAATTTTGTAGACTGCACGTAGAGATGCAATTCGGTATTTACACCTACAAGCACTCAATCGGCTAACTATTTAAATAAAGTTTAATTTCTTATTTAATCCTTATTATCCTTGATTTAACTAAAAAAAGAAAGATTTTTATAATACATATTACAGTATATTAAGGACTAAATAAAATTATGCGGTGTGTCTGCCATGGGTAGCGTCTATAGTTGTATAGACGCTACCCATCGCACACACACAGTGTAAATATAGTGCATTAGTTATAAAGTACTATTTTTATACAATTGTCGTAGACAATAGGGTTGCGAGTATTGAAATATGTAATGTATTGTTTTATCATCTTCAAACATACACGTGCCTTACAAAACCTGAAAATTAATTACAAAAAAATGCCTATGGCTATGGAAGTTTACAAAAGACAACAATGGAGTTCGGTGTCCCTACATCATCAGAAAATTGGAATATTTCACAATCTATATTTCTACATCTCTTTTCTCATTAGACTGTCAATACAGTCAATACTCTTTTTCTTCTATGTTCTTATACTTGCTTTTTTTTAAATATTATAGTTTGCATATGAACCTTTTATCAAAGAGATTGTTGCAGAACAAGTTAGCCTTCGTCGAACTGTCTTTATATTTGTATATAAATGGCAATGTTTACAGAATCTTCAAGGGAATGTAAATTTGATTTGTTTTGGCACACCTTTGCGGAAATATACGAGTACAAGGCGTGTCATTGATGATCAAAGATCCCCACGATCGAGATATGTCGTCTTTTTGTGGATACGTCGTCCTTTGAAGCCTTTTGACGATTGACAATTTCTTATATTTGTTCTGGAGCTTCCCTCTGAATTTGTATTATTCAACAAAAATATATGTTTTGTTTTTCTTTTAAAGTATTTTCTTATAACATTTATATATATTCATGCGATATGCATTCGCATGTAAATATGATATCAAATCTGTAGCGAGCACATCTTATACTTGGATTTTAGAACCTAAATAGGTAATATGTTTTAATACTTATGTATTACATTATACTTATATTTTAAAGGGGAAAAACCTATATGGTATGAACGTAAGAAACTAATCCCTCACCCCATTATTTGTTATTGTACATCTATAGCAATTACTAAAAAATATATTTTTTTTCATTACCAAACGAATCGTTAGGAATTTACGCGATGGTACTATTTACTAATCTAAAACCTACTTAAAAATGATCAATCTACAGGAGCTACAACAGAACTTAATTTCTTGACTCAGAAATGTTTCTATATAATCCTTGAACGTTTTTGGGCGCCCACGAATAAATTTTATTACCCTTTAAACGTGATGTAGATAGCTAATTTCAGAGGCACTTTACGTTATATAACTTAAACATGACTATGGGTGGTACCCTTAATTCAGTAATGTAGGCAATCTTACCGATGTCTCAGGGTAGGTAAGTGAACCGACGAATTAAATTATAAGGTAACCCTCACTGTAACTTAATCGAGATATTCAATTGAGCTTGCTGAATATCAATTGGGTGCCAAGTGGGTACCAACTACACGGGTACTATTCCCGAACTGAAATAATATTTTCTATACGACATAGTTCGATAGTGTTTGGATCCTTTAAATCAGTCGGCACTTGCAGAATTTGAGTGTTGTTGTGTTATATTTTACCAATTTGTGTATTAAAGTGATGAGATAAATCAAGGAATGAATAAAAAGTAATATCGAATTTCTAAAATATGTCAATAAAAGTACAAAATTTCACTGAGTACCTAGCATTTTTATATTATAGGAAATGTTGTATGATTTTATCCAATTATATTCTAAATATAAAACATTCATATAAATAAGTTGTAAATTATAAAATATTTAATGAATCGCCTTATCCTGCACGGATATATATAAAAAAGATGTATTATCAAGATATTCAATTAATCACTTTTGCATTCAGGATTTCCTTGCGAATTCATGTTGTAAATACAATAAATAATTTAACAAGAATAGCAGCTGCAATTAACTGGGCACGCATAAAAATCAAGTAGGTAGCAATACATTTGAGTCGTTAAAATTATTTGAATGCTTGTAAAGAAACGAGAAATATACGAGGACACTAATTACTCGTAAGCTATGAAAATGAGTCTGAATTTACGAGTCTGGTTTAGTTCCAGAGGCACGATATTCATAGCTCACGTATTGTTGCTGACCGTCCGCTCTATGTTGTTAACGATTAATCGGTCCTGTTCGTGTATACATGATTTAGTACATCGTACACATTTCCATAGACGGCACGCAGAGATGCAATTCGGTATTTACACCTACAAGCACTAAATCGGATAACCATTTAGATAATCACGTATCCCTGATTTAATTTAAAAAAAAAGAAAGAATTTTATAATATGTATTACAGTATATTAAGGACTAAATTAAATTATCCGGTGTGTCTGACATGGGTAGCGTCTATAGTTGTGTATACGCTACCCATCGCACACACACAGTGTAAATATAGTACATGAGTTTCTAAATTACTATTTTTATACAATAGTACAACAGGGTTGCCAGTATTTAGTTATGTAATGTATTTCAAACGTTTGTTGATTGGAGTTCAGTGTCCTTACATCATCAGAAAATCGGAATATTTCACTATCTATATTTCTACATCTCTTTCCTCATTAGACTGTTAATACAGTCAATACTGTTTCTGATCTATATTATTATATTAAAATTAGTATGCATAATCTGTAAGGAACGAAAGATCCCCGATTTCACATTTATTCTAACTTTTTTTGCGACAACCAAACTAACATTAAACAAGTTCTCCTTTATAAAATAAAAATATTTCGCTAATATTATGAGAAACTACGAGAACGACTGCTACTATGTGTAACGTAAAGTGCACACGTGACTAGCAATAAAGATCATAAGAGCATATTATCAAAGTTTTGGGTTTCATAAATTCAGTGCTCTTCCGGCGATATTTAAGTGAAATTTCAAATTATCCAACGATGCACTAAAGTGTAAGGACTTGCCTATAGAGTAAACATGACGTAGGTATTCAGTAAAGTAAAAAGTTTGAGACACTTATCTAAGTTTTGGAAGATACTTAACTCCGAGTTGTTAATAACAAAGTACTATCTAATGTTAGCAAGTTTGTTGCAGTAGTGCAGGCTACGCAGCTCCCTAGTAACATCGTGTGATCAATAACAAGAATGACCAAACTTGAAAAACCTCATCTATTTCCTAGAAATAGCTATAACGCTACATGTTACATATAACTTAGTTGAAGCGCTTGGTGGCTAAACGTTTACTTATGGTAAAAAAAAAAACTTTATCCTCAAAACGACTGAAATTAGGGATCCCAAGAAAATATCTATTTCTTAGCGTTCCATGGATTCACCGTGCGGGTGCCAGGTTCATTGGGTGATAGATGGGGCAACACATGCGATTTCGACAGCGCCTGGGACTTGCGAGCCACATATAGGTTTAAAGAGTACTCCTTGCGACGCGTCAGCGCTCACCTCCACTGTCTGCTGTGTTACCCCCTCTACCTAACCATATTTGAAACAAGCCTAGCAATGGAGCCGCTTTGGATATTCGTTCAAGAAAGCTTAATGAAGCTCTTGGTAATCCAAGGTCTTTAAGCAGGTTATAGATTGATTTAGCTGGTATACCCCTCGCACCCACTTCCACGGCATACGATGCAACGACAGAACTATTATTAGTTATTTCATTGGTTAAGTCAAAGTACTTGTTTCTTTTTAAAGCGTGGTCTTAAGGGATGTTCGTTTCGAATGGCAACGTGAGTTCTACTAGTTCTACAAGCTTAATAGAAATTGCATAAAGAAATATGTCTGGTCTGGGAGCCGAGGCACAGATATCCTCCGGTATTCTTATATTAATGATTTTTATACGTGTCCTCTAATAATGTCCAGTCACTGGCGGTACTTATAACTGAGTACGGCTTTAAATTCAAAAATATGTTATGTGAATACGAGCAAGCTTTGGGGGGCACTGATTGTCAAGAAAGAAACGTGAAAATACCTATTATTTTTTCAGGTATTAAGTAAAATAATAATTATTATAACAAAAGTTGTTACCAATCCTGTTACTAACACAATTTTTAAGAAGTTGTTTATTCGTGTAAGCACGTATTTCAATTTCGCCCGAAGTTTTGCTTTTGGAACAAACACGTACTACTTTTTTTTTGTTTACGTATTCTAATGATAGAAAGATAACCAGAGCAGGTTATTTAAAAGTTTGTCGTGCCGAGCTTCGTAGTTTGGCATGATAATTGTATTTTGTGTGCCAATGTGGAATAAATACAAATACTTGTTTTGCTACGCTGGCTTTCCTGAATCACTTTTGAAATATTCCCGCATACTTATTAGAAGAGATATGCTGTTCAAAATGCATTTGCCCTACAAACACATTTCTAGTCAAACGCGTTACTTTAGATTAATAGTTTCAGCTTACGTCGGAATACCTTTGACTATGATCTCGGTAAATAAATATAATACAAGTTGTGACATGATTTTACATGTATAGGAATAGTTTTCTGTGTAAACTAGCAATTTTTAACTAGAGGAGTTGGCAAACCTTAATGTCTTGTTAGTCTTTAGTCTGGCTAGTGAAAGTCTAATTATAGAGGTCACAAGAGCAATACGTCCACATCTCAGATAAAGGAGTTCCTCATTAAAGATATATAATATATATAAAAATAAAAATATATTAAAAAAAACAAACAAACAAATACTTTTAAAATATTACTTTCTCTGTTTCAAAAAGAAGTCATCACATTACAACAATATTTAGTTTTCATATCATGCAAATACCTGAAATGATTAATAAATATTTATTTTATCTTTGCTGAAAGCAAAACTCCTGAAGTTTAATAAAGGTGGGTGGGATTTGAGAGGTACGTTTTCGAGAATTATTTAGCATAAAAACTGAATATTAAGGCTGAATATCTTAATTTTTTTCGCATATAACAAATAATGACGGTATGCAACATTAGTACGTACTGTTGTTTTTATTAAATAAAGGAATAGGCAAATGAGGACAATGATTAAACATTACAGGGTTATGCGTGTTTGGAAAAATAAACTCGCGTTTATTATTGTGCTACGTAATTATATATCTAGATAATAAAATTTTGTTGTTAGCCTAATAGAGAAATAGTAGAGCATTGTATATTTGATAGTTCTATGGTCTTCACTATATACTATATCGTCTCGTAGGACTAAAATAATTAGCTATGTGTTTACTCAAGATAAAAGTACACAACCGATGCGGTACTTCTAACATCACAAACACTTAAAGTGTTGTTTGCCCTACGAGCACTAGGACTAGGTATGACTACTATTTACCGAGGATATCATCGCGGGTAAAGCTCATTAATACGTTCAACCACAACCCGTTAGTTCAAAATTAGATATTTGTAGCATTGCCAGCGAACAGTAATTAAATTTTGTGTGATGAATAAATGTGTTGAGGCATGAAATTGAACCACGGATGGATGATCGAAGATTTAATTACTATAAAAATATGAATGAAGTTTGTATTATTATTTTAGAAACTGCGTTAACAAATTGACAAACAATAAGTTGTCTAATGAAAGCTAGATTTTAATGATAACTAAGTTATGGAATCCAAGGGTTGACTGACATACGTACTATGTAGTTACATGGCTTAGCTAAAAGAACACAAAATAATTTACACGTATACAAATGAAAGAAATGAATAGATACATACACCGAAGGTTTGAACTATTTAATTATATAAAAGCATATGGTACCTTTATACCGCATTTTTTTTTATCTTAGAGTGGGCAGACGAGCAGACGGGTCACCTGGTGGAAAGTGACCATTGCCGCCCATGAACGTCTGCAACTCTTAAAACCAATTCTGCAGAAAGACTAGTACAGTATGCATGGCGAATATTTTTTTAAAGTGCATTAATACGCAAACTACTGTGCTTTTTGACTTTGACTTGTGTGTAGAGGATTCCGGAGGAGAATCCCGGTCATATTTTAGTCCCGAAATTTTCGGGATCAAATTTAATGAATCCCGGGATTTTCGGGATTGATACATTTTTTATATGAGTCAATAAATATGTGCGTAAAAAGAAACGCACTTGCCTTGATTTGACGTTTTGACAGCCATCTTGTCTACACAGCTGATTTAATTTGTTTTTGCTAATGACTGGTTCTGGATTGTGCGTAAAAGTGTGTAATTTATAAAGTTTCTGGGCAATTAATTTAAAAAATATGAGTAGGTATCTATAAACATTGATCTCTTAAGCCTATAGTTTTTTTTTATAGTTTATCTAAATAAGTCTAAAGAAGTTGATTTTTTTAAGTTTATTGTTAGTTTCATAAATTATTTACCGAAACACAAAACAAACTAGGCACTAGTTTGTTTATTTTATAAGAAGAAAGTATAATTTTGTTTAACCGCCTTTTTGGAGATTTAAAACTTAAATATTCTATGTCCTCACAAAACTAAATGATAAACAAAAAAAATATTTTGATATGTTTCACTGTCTTTTTGTTACCACTTTCCATTGCCAATACAATCCCGGGACTATCCCGGGATCCCGAGATTAACTGTAGATAATCCCGAAATCCCGGGATTATAAAAATCGACCCGGATCGAATCCTCTACTTGTGTGGCTATACAACTATCTAAGATAAGGTTTAAATTTACAAAACTTTTTCTTATTCATTAACGGGCTAGCTAGTATCATTATGAATGTATTAATTTTTAGTTTCCAATCAACTAATTATTATTATCATCAAAATTCTAATTTTGGTTACATGAGTGTCAAACTCCAAAATGAAGGATTAATATAATTTTAAAAGTTTAAGAGGCAGTAAAATGTATGCTGTCCGTGTAGTGACGGATTAAGAATACGGAATGTCACTACCCCAATTCATCCCGTGGGTGTCGTAAGAGGCGACTAAGGGCGCAGAACAACGCAGGACACCAGCACTGCAAAAAGAAGGAAAACTTGATACAAACCCTATACCAACCCGTCTGGCCAGCGTGGTATAGTAGGCCAAAACCTCCTTTCTAAGGAGAGGCCTATGTCCAGCAGTGGACTATTAAAGGCTGTTGATGATTGATGATGTTAAAAATGTATGCTGTGCACGATGCTTTAAGGTTACGTGTATGCTTTGCCACAATATTCTTACTACTGCAGAAAAAAAAAAACTTTAACACGCAACATAATTTATTTATTATTCACACGTTTTTATATCTAAGAATCAGAAGTGTTATCACAGCATTGTTTCAAACGAATTCCGAAATAATTTCAAGATTAAATTTCTTAGCAGCTTACGTAGTAAATTTGAAGTGAAGCTCGAAATTACTGGAGGCATTTGGCGTAATGCTCAATTTGTCGAGAGAACGGCCGTAGCTGTCCTGGCTTCCCGCGGTGATAACAATACCTACTGGAATTACGTTTTAAAAATATATTTTTTCCACTGTCCCTCTTTTGGTGATTATTTTAAATTTACTTCTATAATTTGTAAGGAAGCAAATTGCTTGTGGCAGTCCTTGATAAAACTGTTCCTACAACAGTATGCAATCCAATGTCTCAATTGTTATGATTTTGGGTCAATAACGTCAGTATAAATACGATTGTTTTAGCTAGTTTTAAGCAACTTATGTTTAACAGAGAACACATAACAGCAATTAAAAAAATACAAACTTATTTTTTTCATCTTTAATATATGGATAAAGAAAAAAAAAACCCTTTACAATCTATGGACCAAAAATTTGATAAAGTGAATATTTGTTAATGATCTGTTTAATGTTTAACTTGATTTTAATGGAAATAGAGCCAATCCAACATTATTTAGTGCGTTATAAGAATGACTCCGTTTTAAAAGCTTCCACTAATTTATTTTTAGATACAAAATCTATTTAAATACTTTTATCGCTTGCAAAGCTACTTTAGACGTAGCACGTAAAATAATATTCTATTCGCACTTGTCCAAAAAATTGTGGCCAGCGAAACCCTTTTTCATCATAACGTCAAACAGTTCGAAACCCCAAAGTTTTTTTTTACCGTTAAGCAGCGTGTTGGAAAGATGGTAGATAGTAATAAGTAAAGGACACCGGAGTACCGAATGCGGCTTCCTTAGAGGAACTCTTCGGAACTTTACTCAATTTATTCTAATCTTTACTCGGTGAAACCTCTGAAAGCGTAAATGATAGGATTTTGCGATATCCAACCGTATTTCATGAGCTTGTCCTCGGTTTCAGAATTTATATATTTAGATGAGTTAGGTTAGGTTTCCGTAGTCTTGACAAGGAACCCTTTATAAGCTATGTCTGCGTGTCCGTCCATCTTAAGAAAACTATTCGCCAAACTTATTAAATTTGAACGTACTTAGAAAACTCGGTACAAAATACAAAATGCTTGCAAAAAATGCTTAAAAAAAAAATAAGGTCTCGCCACTGCTCAACCCACGCCGGGCACTCTGCCAGCGTGTGGAGAGCCGTGTCCACGGTCTGGCCATCGCAGTGGTGGCACTCAGGCGTTGGCTCCTTGCGGATCAGACACAGGTGATATCTTATATTATAAGTATACACAAAAAAGTTCGCTAATGATACTGGTGTAAAAGTTTTTACAATCAAAACTCAATGAATCTACGCTCAATCCAGAGGGGTGCCATGGCATCAAGCGTAGGTAGGGTGCAGACAAGTGCTGTCAATAACACGCATCCGTTACTAATTGTCGCCAAAGTTTGTAAGCTTACTGTATGCCGTAAATAGAAGCGAATACAGCTTTATACTAAATTTGTTCGGACCCTTTGAAGAGAAGTAATACATTTTTATTACATTTTCTATTTTGATTGATACTTATACAAAGTATGTGTTAAGGCCTATTGTCAGATACAGCAATGAAACATGCACTCTCTATTCTGAAAATAGATGAAAACCTTCAAAAAGCTGAGATATTTAAGACATGTTTAAGACATGAAAACAAAAAAAAAAGGTACTTCGTCTGAATGATAACCATGACAGGAGAGTTAAGAAAGAAGGAGATGCGTATTGCGAATAGAAATAACTCAATACTCGGAGTAGACCGGTATCACCTCCGTGAAAGATCAGTTCCGTGTATCTATGAATAAGAACGAATATGAGAACCTAACGGCCAAGACTCTGGCATAAAAAATAGTTTATTTTGCAATCAAAAAATCAAAACATCGTCATCAATAAAGTTGTAGACTTACTATCGTAATTGAAAAAGGTAATATATAGTGACTGTGCCACTTAGGAATTGTGTTCAAATAGAACTCATTAGGCTACATATGCGGATGCGGTACTACAGGCTTAAATGACAATGCGGCAGACACGGAGAGATTTTGTGAAACTATTAGGACTTAGGCCAAATTGCAAAACATTAGAAAACTATAATAGTGTTATTTTATTTTTATGATTGAAGGATTCGTATCGTATGTTTTTTTACACACTTTGATTGAAGATGATTATATTCCTGTTACGATACAAAATTGATAGATATTAATTTAATAAATGAGGCTTAAAAACCAAGCTATGGTTACAAAATACTGTATGGCAGAAAATTAAATAGGGCATTATTCATAAATACATAGTAGAAACAAGATTATTTTCCAAGATTGGAGATTGCAATAATTTTAGTAAAACTTTCTTATAGTATTTTCTTAGAATATCTGTTACTTGCTTGAAATAATGATTCATCTTAAAGTATTTTATAATAAGTGATTGAATTTAAAAGTGTTGTATGTAGGTAAGTAAGTAGACGTTGTAAGAGTACAATGTACGTGAAAACTGCCTTCGCACACATGTTAGCTATGCTTTTATCGTATCTCGTGATACCCTTGCGGCATTATGGCCCGGCTGCTACCCCAAAAATATATATAAAATTTAGACATACTACCATGTAGCTTGATTAATTTTTACGATATTACCTGGTAAAAGTTAAACTTTGGTATTTACAAGAACAACTCACTTTGAAATAGACATTTTATGACTATATATAATTATATATACTCTTAAAATGTAAAACATTGACGTAAGTTTGATCGTGAACTTTACAGTAAGACACAATACACATGATTACTACGATTTGATGAAGTACGATTACTTAATAATCTTAGCTACTTTTAGTTATACTACACGCATGGGTAGTTAGTAAGTACATACAATGCTGACGCCAACAGTACCGACGTATCGGCACTTCTATATATGTATTTGCCACTATAGCATCAGAATGTCTCAAAACTGGTGTCCATGTTGATGAATCGAGAGTAAGGAAACTTAATCTTTGTTGATTTGCCAGTCAATCAACGAAGATTAAAATTCAACAACTACTTGTAATATGTGTGCCCAACACATCATCATTATCATTGGGAGCTTTTAATAGTCCACTGTTGCACATAAGCCTCTCATTAGAAAGGGGGTTTTGGCATACTATAACACACAGGCTGGTTGGTATAGGGCTTGTTTTAAGTTGTTCTTTTCTCTGCAGTGCTGTTGTCTTGCTTTAGTTGCTCCCTTAGTCGGATCTAATGCCACCCACGGTTCGTAATCCGTCATCACACGGATTTATCCAACATACACATTACATGTACCTATTTGTGTTACTTCATCTGAAAAAAGGATTGTTTTAGGAGTGGATTCACTTTAAAGTATTAATAACACAAGCAAAAAAGTTTCGAAAGTAAACACAAGTTTACTTGCCTAGGACTTGTCTAGCTATATCGATTTAATTAAAAAGTGAATGTGAATTGTAATAACAATAAATAATAATGTAATTGTCGTAAGTAAACTATGTTAAAGTAAAATAAGCTGAAAGTGAATAGTTAGGAGACGATGGGTATTCATTTAGAAATAAACAGCAGCTTCAACAGCTTTAAAGATGGTGTTCTTGTTTTTTTAAGGCAACGATGTTGTGACATGTGGCAAAAAAATTAGAAATTGAGAGTAGAAAGTGTTAAATCTCATTTAATTATTTTGATTTTAATATACAACTAAAAATTACTACACCCAAACAAGTATTACGACCAGGAGCCATAAAACAACAGCTTCAGTAACACATGTAAAAAAATGAAAGGAAAGCATACTAAACATCAATTCATGATAAAGCAATATGAGTCTTATACTAAACAGTCAATAACGCTGGGGGTTCTTTGAAGAGTTTCATGCGTAAATATACATATGTAACAGTGTTTGTGGTATTTCAGTACGTAGCAGAGGCTGTAAAAATGTCCTGTATAATAGAGAATGTGTAGGGGCCTTTAATTAAAAGTCCACCCGCCGGTCCTTGTCGAACAATAAAAGCCATTCACATTGAATGGTAAATAGTTTTTTTCTCTTTCATTAACAAGCATTTTAAATTCTTTTACCAGCGTTTTCTTGTTTTGAGTTCATAATACTCAATTGGAACCGAACTTTAGAGTGACAAATTAATGGATCGTCAGTCATATCTGTAAAATAATATGTCCGGTACTCACTTGATGTAAATTAAAAAAAATATTTTAATTTCATGTAAAAGAAACCTTTAATCGACGTATTTGATTGTAAAGTGTCACTTTTTATTCTTGTATTTGTAAGTTCATATGTATATTTCTTGTTTCTTGAGGTGGCTTACCTATTGCCAAAGTATTAATAAGTTTATTAATCATTTATCTAGTTAGATAAATTGAATCTTCAAACATTGTTTGTTTGCTACTATTTGCTGAGTCGTTTCACAGTCCAATAGCTGGTGTGCGGTTGGCAGTAACGAACGGTATCGACATACACCTCAACTAACGTATATTTGGAGTTGGAGAAATTTGAGTTATCTTAGTATCTGTATACACGTAAAGGAAATGGTATACAGACGATACGTGTATAATCCTATGTATAATTTGATAATAAAATGTTTTTTTCGAAATATAGATTCCACTCAATTGTTTGTTTGTTTCAAAGTTGTAAGTAAGTTTTTCAAAAACATACTTTTGTTTACCTTCTAAGTTTAGTCATTTTTAATACAGATGGTTCCTTATAATATCATGTTATTATTCTATTATGTAACTTTATGATTCATACCCAGCGAGTAACGACTGAGTGAGTCTGAAAGTTTTCAAAGATAATAAACAGATGTTAGCTCTAGACTACAAAATCCAGACTTAAAATGATGCTTTTTACTTACAAAGATTATGATCGAATGTAATTTGTTAAGTGTTTATTTCATGCTCTATAATAGTTTCAAATAAGGGATCCAATAGAATTTTCTATTTAGTTATATTAATTTTGCTCATACTGTACTTCTTAGGTACAGACCAAATAATCATCATCTAAAATATTTTCAAACTTGATAAAGGATCTGTTACTCGTAGATAGGTGGAAAAGAAAAACAGTCCATAAAATATTTTTTTTTAGTGTTTTATTTATTCACTAAAAGTAGGGATGAGAAAGTATCTTATTCCCGTAGTCTAAATATAAATTTATCAAATAGAACTATGGGTAGATAATAAAGGTGGTCATATATCATCAGCTGAACCTCGATGAAACACGGTATTATGTGGACGCGCGTTCGCGTTGATTTATAAACTGTATAAGTACTCTTTTAAACATAACTAGAAATGATCAAGATAATACTAGTTTAGTTAATTGTGTATCAACTTAACATTTATCATGAAAATGTTAATGAATATGTCCCTGCGGTATTTAACTTGATATTATGTTCTGAATTAGCACTCAATGATAACCTTGTACAATTTTAATACATCATCATTACTTTCTTTTTGAACATATTTTGTTTTTATTAACACTAAAGTGTTCACTGAATTATTCAGCTCATGAAAAGCAAAAGTTGATAAAATAAGAGAACGAAAGAATCTCAAATAGTAAGAATTTCAAAACACTAAAGAGTTCTTTTAAGAAAATAGCATTCAATAAGTAAACGCTGACTTCGGATTCAACCGTCGCGTCACACGCCATTCAGTCTAAATGGATACAGCTGTGACAAATTACATCTTAATTTAACTTGATTAAATCAAAATAAGAATGAAGAGCACTTGAAAAGTTTCGTTACGTTGAATTCAGCTGAAACATACGTGTGCGAGGCAATACTATACGGAATACATTGCTGGCGGAACGTAATTTGACTCGACCCTACAATTTATGAGCACAACACATTTTATACAAAGGAAGTGACGAAAAAGTAGAAAAACGTAAAGTTTTTACGTTACGAGTAATGAATACATGGAACTCGCTTGTTTTAAGTAGGTACTTTGATATTTATAATTAATTTTTGTGATGGATGCTACGTAGAAACTTGAAGAGTATTACTTTAAACCTATCATAAGTTAAAATTAGCATCCCCCACGGTATGAGAGAAAACTCGTTAAAACACTGCTCAGGCTTTTGTAAGATTATAACTTTGTTATATGAATGTATATATACTCGCGTAACTAATTCCTCACAAAATGACTTATTGACAGTCTTGAAGAGCTTTAATAACAGTAAATTTTCATATTGTTTCAACCCGCAAACTCTCAGTAAGCTAGGGTGTTTTCTTACATAAGTCTCCACTATGTTCCACAATATTCTCAGTGTTTTGCTATCTTCGTAATTTAATATTCCTAAAGGCTGGCTTAGATTATTATACGGTACCTATGTAATACTAAGAAAATGCTGTTAGTTTCTCTACAAGTACTTGTTTATATACTTAGTCAATTACTTCAATAATTACAAACATATTTTAGAAGTTTTAATTTTAATTTATGAATCGGGTTTAAATGTGTATTGAAACTTTCAATATGTTATTTTGAACCATGAAATCAATTTAATCATTACAATATGTTTAAGTTAAATGAACAAATGAGTAAGTATTGAAGGACCTAAAGCGTTAACAATTTAAATTATTAATATGCGGGTAAGCCCCAAAAGATACACTGACCAGATAGACAGTTTATAAAGTATACGAAAAGCCTAGATGAAAACCACTTGAACCGGCTGGCGTGTATGAATGAAAGGTGATATAAATATCCAAGAGGCACGAGCTGTTAGCGTTGTAACCTTTCTGCCTAATCGGACGAGATTACAATGTGTGTTTATGTACGTTAACATTGTAATTTAACTTTTACGACGATTAAGAAAGTCTAGCCTACCGAAGGTTTCAAATAACAATCTCTGATGTTGTTAATTCTAAATGAGGCCCACAAATTTTTATGAGTTCACTAATAACCGAATTATATCATTTAATCTGTACAAGTTTTCAAAATACTTACACTAAGTTTTTATAAGAATACAATGTAACTCTTTTTAGTTAAATTAAAGAAATAATGATAAAATATTGTATAATTAATTATTACGTAGAATTTAGTTTCTTTAAATTTTTTTATTAAAAAACTAAAAAGCACTGGTTAATTAACTCTGAAAGTTATTAAAAGCGATTATATAAAAATTCTGAGTGGTGACCACTGTCTAAATTCAAGCCAGTAAAAATATTCACATCAACAGCCTTTGATAGTCCACTGCTGGACATAGGCCTCTCCTTAGAAAGGAGGATTTGTCCTACTATACCACGCTGGCCAGACGGGTTGGCATAGGGTTAGTGTCAAGTTTTCCTTCTTTTTGCAGTGCAATAACGCAGGACGCCACCCTGCGTTATTTGCACCCTTAGTCGGCTCTTACGACACCCACGGGATGAATATTGCAAAACAGACATTATTTATTTCAGATTTACTGTTCTCTAGCATTATACACTCTTATCTTTCTCCCAATCTCCGGATGGCTATTCCTACTCAACCCATTTCAGTTACCTCAGTCTACCAAGTCAGATCCTATCTTTGTCCATAATGTAGAAATATATCTATTAGTCTTTGAGATTGGTAATCAAATGAGTGAATCTGCGTGCCAGTTACTTTGCCAGCTAGCGCAGTGTAACAGTGATGTCAAAGTGTGATGTAAAGTGATGTATAAAAGCAAGAACCAGTGAAAGTGTACTAAACAGGCATTCATCCCTATTTAAAAAGTGGACGTTATAAAAGTTTTATCTATCTACATAGCCTATACTTTTGCTCTCTCTCCACTAAAATGCCAGTTCAGTCTGTGTCGCTATCCGGCGAGCGGAGCAGGTCTGTTTTCTATTATTTTCCTTTATATCATGGACCTATTTCACTTTTATTCAAGCCATTTTTCCGTTATTTTCATGACTTGTTTAGAATTTTTGCAAGTTTGTAATTTCCACAGGTGCAAAAGATTTTTGTGCAAATGACTTTAATAACAGAATTTTTGATTTGAAAAGGAAAAAAAATATAATATAGAGTCATAATTAAACTATAAACAACATTTTTTTTCAAACTGGAATATTTTCTAAGAAAGCAAAAAAAAGAAATTGGATATTTCTGTAAAAAAGTTAGGATTCTTACATTAAGTTAATATCTCTACAATTTGAACACATATTAATGGAGATCCGGTGCAGGAACCTGGACCGGATTACGTGAATAAGGATATAAAACCAATATATGTATGTTTTTTTCGCTAAATAAGCAATTTAACAGGATTATGTCCTTAAATATACAAAGTCAATTGCCACAATAAAAATCCGTATAAGCACGTTAAAAGTCAGCTTATGTAAACAGCTGAAACGATCATAAATAACCGGGAACGATTAACAAACCGACACATAGTACGGGGGACCGTAATATATTCACTGGCTGATCCCAATTTGTCTGACCTAACGCAATATTGGGCACTGGTGATCCGTTCACTATAACTTGCCATATCTGTATAAAACTTTATCTGTAGAGCAGAGGGTACGATCGAATGCATTTACTTTCCTTCAGATAAATTCTTTAAAAACTTATGTTTCGTGACTGATAGATTGTTTAAATGTAGTGTGAGATGTGTAAAGTTATTATTATTAAAAAGAAAGTGATTTTGATGTTTGGCAAAATTTATAAATTTTATTAGATACGAGTAATACGTTCGCAATAGCTGATAATTGAAGGTTTCGACATAAATCATGAAGCTGTGATGGTGGACTACAGTCACGCTGACAACATATTTTGGATATTAGTTCCTCATGTGTGTATTGGAACGATAGAATAATATTTTAAGGTGACTTCGCGATAAATTTCCTGTAACTATTATTTACAAAGTTTGTTTTCATTTTACGTTGGTATGCAAAAAGTCAAACAAAGAAAGAATTTGCTTCGTTTTCGTTAAAAACGAGTCAGGTTTCAAATATGGATCAATATAATTCTCAATCATACTATTCTATAAAGAAAGTACTGTACAGCTTTTTACGAGTAAAATATTTCCTGCAAATGGAACCCAAATATCTATTGGCTACGGTACCCGTTTACCATCAGGCGGACTGCACGTTTGTTTACGGGCGACGTTGTAATTTAACATAAGTTTTTTATTTGGTTGTATAAAAAAAGTACTATCGACAGCTAAAAAAGTGCTGGATATTGCTAATACTCTGAACGGTCTAAACAAATAAAATCGAAAATTTTTAGGCTGGCCTGTGCTTGAAATATTTAACATAATTTTCAATTTTCATTCATACCGTCCAGTTTAGCCTTGTAACGGGTAGTTTTGTAATATAACTACTAAAACCGAAAGATACAAATATATTAATAAGAAAAGATCTGGTGACAACAGTGTATGGAAATACAAGTATGGCTTACGGAAAGTTCAGACGAATCAGCTTCTTTAATTGTTTTCCCATTTGGAAAACGGACATGGCATTCCAAGTCGTAGTTAACGGGCACATATCAAGCAAATAATTCGATTAAAACTTGTTCTCTGCATTATGTCTCCGTTTGGTTCAGAATATTACTTAATTTAGACTTGAGTTATAATTTTATTTCGTTATGTGGTCGGCATTTAATAAAAGATATTGAAACTGAATCGAACCCATGAAGCGGTATGTGTAAGTGGTAGTGTTAGAATGCCGTAAGTCTTACGGCATTCTAACATTTACGGCGTAAGCGATAGAGTCATTAGATTCTCCGGAACACTCTAAAGACTAACCATCCTCTGAACGGTGATTTGTCTTTTAGGTTCAAGCATCAATTTAAATATTGCTAAGTGTAGTTATTTACAGCGATATTTGTTAGCTCCTTTATGGCGAAGCGGCTTATTGTGTTCAACTGTTAACATAAAAACCGTATTGTGCAAAAATATATGGCTGCTATAATACACGTTTGTTTACTTTCACTTTTAATTTTTTTAAGTTTATCTATTTACCTATAGTAATATAGTATTTATATAATAAATAATTTCTAGATAAATCACGAGAAAGTTAAATACGTAACAAAATATATATTTTTGTTTCGAGTTTTAATGTATCGTAGCTCATGAATTCAATTTTAAAACTAAAATAAAATACAGTTTTACAGATAAATAACGTTCCTTTTCGTTTGAAACAAAGTGAAATATAAAAAATAAAATTAATAATAATAAACAAATAAGAGGCTTACGTAATACAATGTACAATTCTATCAAATTAGGCTAGACAAAGACAAATTACAACAACATCTATCACTTTGCTTGGGACTGGTATAACGATAATGGACTTATCTATTATCAGAGTACATAGTGCTATAAATTTGGGATGAAAACCCCTAAATAAACATGTTGCTCGAATCAAATGGCTTTCCTTTTTATATTTTTTCTCTGCTGTTCAACTAGTGTTTTCAACTATAAATATTTGAGCTAAACTAAGTCCTCCATTCTAAGTATTTGATTGCGTAAGTCTTTATTTATATAAATGAAAAAGTCAATCATTGAAGTTTGCTTTAAAATACATTTGAGAGGCCAATTTAAATAAGGCACATTGTTAAAATGGTAAAAATAAACCTTAATTTTCTTACCAAAAAGCCCAAACTAGGAATTTCTCTTAATTTACTTTGTTGCCTTTTGAATTTCACAGGACTCTTTCCCAAAAGTATATTGAAATAAAAGCCTAAAAAAGCTTATAGTATTTCAAAACAACATTATTTTATATTTGATTGTTGTTATTTTTATACTCCACAATTGATTCGACTGCCACCGTGGTGCAGTGGTAGCGGATGCTACTGCTGTATTGAGGTCTGTGTTGAGGAAATGTTTGTATGATCTGCAAATATTTGTTTCGGAGTTTGGGTGGTTTCCTCGTAAAATATGTACGTATTTACAAATATATATTTATACATATAAGTATTCTATCAGTCAATCTAACTTTCATAGTACAAGCTCTACTTAGTTTTAAACTAGATGGCGTTGCGTCAGTTGTATGAAATATTTATTATTATTATTGTAAATTAGACACAAGAAATGAAATAAAAAAAGTAACTTTGTGTAAACTTCAGCACCCTTGTTCTGTAAGTACTTTTATGATTGAGTGTGACAAGTGGGAAATATCGCAGCACTTCCATGAAGAGTGGTCTATGTGCCACCTTTATCAATCACAGATGAAATATTAACTTCAATAATAACAAGTCACTCACTATCCTGATAAGGGAACTGTTAGGATTTTTCAGGTTCAATCAAATCAACAATATAAAACTTTAAAAGTAAGAAGTGAAGATCCTTGCACTGGATCTAGTTACAATTCTCACTAGTATTGAAAATCACAAACAAAATAGTTGAACAAAGCTCTACTTTCCTCTTCATTCCAAATAAATTGTTGTTGCGAATCGGAACAATAAAGATACAATGTTCGGAGTGGATCAGTAGGATGACTGGAGTTTCAAATAATGATAGTCGTTGGAAGCCACCTGGGAATATTCGGTTCTACACTAACGGTTTTCCTAAATGACACAAGTGAACACTGAAATACGGCACCACCCGTAATGGTTTGACCACAATGAAATTGACGCTTTTAGCGAAATTAAAAAGTGCGATGCAACTTATGCATATTTTATCGATGCTAATGGTTTTCCGATGCATTATTAAATGCAAGCTTTTGTGCTTAAATATTTCATTTGGTTTTTTTTTTCTCTTTTAATATAATGCAATGTTAAAATCTTTGACTCTTGAAAATGTATTATTTAATTGCTTTTGGAATTGTCTTATCGACTCGGTATGTCAAAAGCCTCAAAAGAAAACCTTAGTTTCTTTTATATTTCAGAATGATATTGTTATTAATTCGTGTACAATAATTCATCATCATGATGAATTTATGAAGTTTCATTCTATATAATAATAATATTAATTAAATTGAACAATATAATATGTTACACTGTAGGATATTTCGATTTAAAATAGATCTTAGACAATAATTAGACTTTCATTAGTGTAAAACTATTAGTAGGTAGTGAAATTTTATTCTAAAAGATTTTTTCTTACCCATGATTTTTTACAAATGAATTAGGGTAAACCGCTTGGCTGAATTAGGGTAGGCCTGTATTTCAGGCAATCGCTTGACGTAGAATTTTTAAACCAATTTTTATTAATTAGGTGAAAATGTAAAATAAACAACAAGATCAAAATAGATGAAAACACCACAAAGTGAACACATACGAACGCAAATAACATAAATTAATATTAAACAAAAGCCTTTTCAGTCTCATTTTACAATTTTCAATATATTTTCCGTTATCCGATTCCGTTCCGTAAATTTACTTAAATATTCTGAGAAGATGATCATACATTTTTTATTATTAAGGCTGTATATATTTAGTATCCTATTAATTTTATTGTACGAGAAAGGTCCTAAAAATAAATATAATATTACATCTTACAAGAGTTTATGAGCACATTGCTCAGATGTATAACCTAACTTCTGTCAGAATATTAATATCTAAAATAAAACTTGTAAAATGTGATAGTTCTAATTATGTCATATTTCTTATTATTTGATATAATACTGGCAAATAATACAGAGCCTAAATTAAACTACACTAAACTAGTAATTTTGTACAGTAGGTCTTTTACAACACAGGTCAGAAAACTTAATTAATCACTATTCAAAGTTTACGTATGCAAAAAATTAAAGTTTCGGAAAGCAGTTTATTAAAATTTTAAAACAGAATTTATGTATGATCGTCCGTTAAAACGTATTACTGATCATTTGAGCTATAAACTGATTATTGATGAAAATTCGATTCTGTTCCGTACGTCGAGCCTCCCTCCGCGCTCGATTACCGATTTGTCGACGCACGGTAAATAATAGCATTTAGACAGTAATTCGTTCATAAACCCAATATTTTCCCTTTCGATCTATCCATAAACAATAAGTGTTTTTGGAGTTATTTAAAGTCAGATTTCGACGAAGATTAAAAAAAATTATAAGTTAACATAAAGCATTTTTTATGTTGCTTTAGTTCATGTTTGTCATTAAAACGTTACAATACTTTTTTTAAATGCATGTGAGGAATAATATTTCTATTTTTAAATCTTGTTGTTCCCGAACGGCTGAAATTTTTGTCCACCTTTTCAGCAAGTTCTGATTCTTCAGATTCATTTTAATTTATTCCTGTATTTTGTTGAAAACACTCCTTTAGTAATAAAGTTTCGTTATTATATAATATGTTTTATAGTTTTATTATTAAATATATTTGTTTCAGGTATTTCACAATCTTGATAGTAATACAAGAAGTGATTTGCTGTGGAAAATATAACGCCTTGCTAAACGGTAAGTTTTGTATCATCTACTACTGTGGGATAAATATTTTACTGTACAGATAAAGTAGAAAAATGCAGAATCTGTAGTTTAAGAATTTAATAAACAGAAATTATGACTTAAAGTATAGTCATAAAAAACTGTAATTTGTGTATCGCGTTACTATTTTGGCACTCAAAGAGCGTCCGTGGGTATATTCGTGTTATTCAGCTGCGTCGTACTCATGTAATATATTTTAAATCATAAGTAAGAGTATGTAATTTATGTAAACAGTTTTTGTAGATTTTCTTAATGATTGTCGTGGAAATAACAGATACTGTTTGACATTTTATTTTATTGCAATTGTTAAGCAACTCTATATATATTATGTAACTGAATCTAAGGTATATACTTCAAAATTAAAGTTGCAGTTCTAAATCGCAATGAACGTAATAAAAAGTCTAGTTGCTAATGTCGAATGGCACGAAGTTATTAGTTGAACGCCCAGCTGGGGCAATAGAGCGTGGCGTGTCACGCTCTAGCGTCGTTTATTTATTTAATTAAATCAAATTTACTACCATTCTATCAATGCACTTCGATGTTATCCCAAATTAAAACCGGGATTTTTTCCTAGAACTAGGGTGTCAAAAGCTTTCTGTAACACTGTATGCTTATAATTATGCAGTGTTACAGAAGGGTTGTCAAATTTGTGAGTCGTTTAGAAACCCCAGTAAATATTAGCGATTATAGAAAAAACACGTAATTTCAGTATACATGGACCACAACCTATTGTGAATTTTAATGTAAGTAATTTCTTCTAATTATTCTTTCTATATTGTTTTTTAGAGAGTGAATTAAGACTGCTTATATTAAAGTTTCTAATGATTTGTTCTGTCCAATCATATTTTATATATCTATTTAATAAATAACTATTTTAATTATATATAGTTATAATAAATAACTGTTGCGATCTATAAGCAGTTTAATGTTAAATGGCTTAACTTAGTTTCATTGATATTAGAAGAAGATGGTTGAATTTTTCAACTATATATATATATATATATAACATACAACAATAGTTAGGAGTGTTCTGGAAGAAACAGAAGAATTAAAAGAAGGGCGAACAAAGTATTTAGAGCACGTACTTCCCGTGCCCGTAGGTATAGCCCAGGGTGATTTTTCATTATTTTGGGATCACTTTGTCGTTAATTACAATTGGTAACGAGCTCAGAATAAAACTTTCAATTGTTGAAAGAGATGAAAATAAAATCTTGTTACATTTTTTAATATTTCGTAATGTAACAATAAATAAATGACAGTTGAAATAAATTATAACATCTTCCATTTCTTGATAAATGCATGTATTCATGCAACTATGTTTGCAACTAAGCATGGAACCATATCTAGTAATTGGTTGGCCGTATCTGTAATGAAGATTGCCTTTGGGTAATTAGGTATATTTACTACAAGTAGTGCTTTTTTTGTAAACAGTTGTTATTGTGTGGAACTAAATTTTATAATGGAGATGGATGACTTATTTTGGCTCAAAGTCAATTAGAAATTTAATTCAATTAGAAAACCGTAATACGAACGCCCAAAGCTTAACCTACTATCTCCTATCTCTCATGTTAGCGTCACACCTATATCTACAACTTTTATTAATAATTAGCTTTCCTGACAGAGATATCCTGAAGAAGCTTTTATTAAAGAGTTTCATTTTAATTTATTAATTAGTAAACAGGTTTTAATTACTTTAACACTAATTTAGCTAATGAAATAAGATGGATTTTATCAAATATACTGCAAAACGAAGCAAACAGATAGGCTTTCCCTCTTTAAAATGTAGTAGCTAAATTTGTCTAAATCTAATTTACCTTGAAGAATACAGAATTCAAGTTAAAATGAAATTGCGTTCTTTTATTAAGGTTATATTCTAAATTATAGAATAGGTGTCTGAGTAGTCTAGACTCGTTATCTGGGCTTAGTATCGAGATATGGGGGAATTTATATACAGTTTCATTTTCTACCTCGGCAGCGCTTGATACTTTTAAGCGAAAATGTATTTAAGTATGAATTTTTTAATGCCACGAAAATATTAAGTAGTAAATAAATACATTTTATACATAGAAATATTTGTACCGAATTCATTCAAGACACTTGATAACAATAGCCACGGAGAAGGTGTAGCAATATTAATGTGAGAGAGTACGAAGTATAGCAACAATTATGATAAATTATATTAAGTAATACCGGTTAACCTTTAAACAAATGAACTGCAAACAAACAAAATAATATATCAAACAAAATAATAATAATATTTCAGCACAAAAGGAGGTAATATAGAAGATGATTCATTAAGATAATCTTAGTTTATTTTATTATCCGGAGTACTAGTTTTGTCTCACAAAATTTATAGTTGGGTTGGGGTGTATCTTGTCGGTCGCTATCAAATAAATGACCCCGGTCGGTTTGATACATGCGAATGGGAATTGGAAAATATCCACCAACCAATAAAATGAATCAAACAACTGTAGAGGCAACTCCTGAATCAGTGAATTAGGATTATAGATTTACTGTTTTGTTAAAAAAAAGTCTTTTAATTAGTGTACTTTTAAAGTCGTTAATGTCTAACATGTGTAACTTTAACTGAATTTAAAAATTTAAGGTTTTATAAAATTTATTTGTATTTTTATTTTAATATTTACCTGGCTGACTTTATATTGACACCTTCATTGTTGTCACTAAAATTATAAGTCGTTAAGAATCTTAGTGTAGTGAAATAAAATTTGGTTTATATACGATAACTAAAGACCAAGATTTAATACCATATGAATATCATAGATATACCAAATGTTTGTATGATCTGTAAATATTTGTTTCGGTGTTTTCTATGTATAAAATGTATGTATTTACAAAAAAAAATATAAGTATTCCATCAGTCAATCTAGGTTTCATAGTACAAGTCACGTACAAGCTCTCGTTACTTTGAAACTAGATGGCATTGTGTTTTAGATGTCCGATATATTATTATTGTTATACATAGAGAAGGTACTTCTTTAAATATATAAATATGGTATGAAATATCAGTTTAGTTCTTTGTGTTTGCAATTGGATTAAACATATAGTATTGTAACTAGGCCTATTAAAAGTTATCAAATTTATGCGAGATTAATAGCATTGTATGTTTCATTTAGATGCAAGGGTTCGTTCCACCAAATAAATATATTGACATACAAATGCAACACATTTATTCAAATCAAAATCAAATTAAATTGCATTCCTTCTTTTCTACATAAATTCGCTACATACAATACATTTTATTTCAACGTAAATTTAATCCCTAACGAAATACTTCATACGGTTTGCAATTTCCGCCCCTTAGATTCGGAAATAGAGATCTAAAAAGTGGATGGCCATCGACAAAGCTGGCTGGCAATTAAGAGCACTATTCATTCAACCGGTACGCGCCCATAAGTTTGAACCTAACCCTTTATCGCTGCTACGTTTGCCGCATAACTCACTCAAAATAGCGGACAACATACTGAACCTCTTTTCATTTAAAAATCCCTTTTAAATGAACTTTTCTGTTAAGTACATCCGAGAATAGCCCTGTGTACAATTAAGTGCGAATTCCTAAAGACAAAGACATTTACTAGAAACTGTGTAGGACAATAATGTTACATTAATATTACGTATGTAGTTTTGTATTTAGTTTTGCATCCGGTTTCATTTTCTACTAGAAGATGTTTATTTTCTTTTATTTACGTATAAATTGGTTTTTCCCAAATAAAGACAATGAAAAAAAGAAAAACTTAATTTTAAATGTATATTATAGTACATTAAAGTTAACTATTATCAAAATACATATCCTACCGTAAAAATATTTATCTTATAGATTGCTTAGACGTTCTTATACATATAATAATATAGTTTTTGAGCAGTAGTTCTGTAAAAGATGATATTCACCAAAGTTTAGGTTTGTCATTAATCAGGATTACCCTATTTATAATATCTGTACCCATGACAATTATTAGTCATCAAATAATTAAAACAGTCTCCAAATATGAATCATCATATTAATGTAGGTAAATATGTATCTCAAATAATAGTTTGTCAATTTTTTTCTATGATCTGAATACGAGTATAGTGCCACCAACTTATCTGTTCAGTAGACGGCGTCGCTACTGGAGCGATAGGTGTTGCTATTTAAAAAAATTATCAGGAGTTTAGGGTATTTGAAACATACGAAATCACATGAGCTGTAATTTTAAATATTGATCGGAGTTTATTAGTTTAAATATCATAACTATATAATTTATAAATTAGTTGAAAAGAAATAAATATTTTGTTTTGCAAACAGATAATACGATTTATTACCAAACTAGTTACATTATATTTTATAAAAATAATTGTGGTCGTGATCTCTAAGTTCCAGTGGCTGCACCCCAGAAATTCCAATAGAATATGATGAACTGGTGGTAGGACAGTCTGGTGATACCCACGGCTCATCATCTGAATCACTTAAATCGCTTTCACTATCACTCTGTAATTGAATAATGAAAGGTTCATCGAAATGAGCATCCTTTTTTCTGTACTCACATGCAATTTTTTTCACGTGTTGGCAGTGGTTTTTCCACTCTGCTGAACTGATCTTGCAAAATGCATTTTCAATTAACTAGATCATTTGAGCACTTGACTTCCCAACATTTTGCTCTGCAACATTTCTCTTCATTGAACTCCATATCATTTCTATGGGGTTCAAGTCGCAATGATATGGAGGCAACCTAAGGACAGAATGACCGTGGCTCTTTAATAAATTATCAATTTCATATTCTGGAGCAGGTTTGTTTCTTTTTATTAACTCCAGCAGCTGAGGCTTTGTCATTTGCTCTGAAAATTCAATATTTTTTTTCAGATAGCCACTCTTGCATGACAGCCTTAGTGTGGTTAGAGTTAGGACACTTATTTATGCAAACGCTGTGATAGGGCGCATTGTCCATAACAATTAGTGAGGGTTTATGTAGGTTCGGTAGTAATTTTTCCAGAGTCCACTTTTTAAAATTATTGTTGTTCATTTCGTCGTGGTAATCACCACTTTTCGTGTTTGATTTAAATAAAAGCAGAGCATTCTCCACAAAACCTTCTTCTCCCCCTGCATGAACTATAATCCACCGGTGACCTTTAGAGACTGGTTCCAAATCACCTTCGACATCAGGGCCTTGCCAGCACTTGCCAGTTGAGTAAGATGAGTGTATGTAGGTTTCATCTAAATAAGTAACTGGTCTATCCTCACCACACTCATTATTATGATTTTTTTGTAAATAAGTCGCCCTCCGTGCGACTATATCATTACGCTCACAAAGCACTTTTCTATTTGATTTGGTTTTTTTAAAGCGGAATCTTATTTTGTGGAGCAACTTTCTGAGTGATTCACGTTTCCCCTGGAAATTGATATCTTCTCTTAAAATGTTCAATAGCTTGGTTACAGAAGGAATTTCTTTTTTTACTGAATAAAATTCATGGATTTTTCTCCTAATCACACCAATATCAAAGTCATCAACTTCTAGTTTCCCTATTTTCCTTTCCCTGTTTTTACCAGGTGTACATTTTAGTATTAGTTTCTTCAGCTCGTTTTTCTTCATTCATTAATTTATAAACAAATCACTCACTAACACCTGTAACAAAAAGTGGCTAATCAAACTTAAGAAATAATGTTTTTTTTTTTATTTATTCGGGTGGAATAAACAGTGAACACAATGTAGGTATACGTTTAACGTTTATGAAAATAAAGAATAGTAAAATGGTGCACTAGTTAGTAGTAGTGGGGGCGACGTATCAGTTTTATTTCTAATTTTCAGTGGATATATATAAACAATAAAATATATAACATAAGCTGAATATTAAAATAATTTAAGTGGGAAATTTTACTGTCCTTAGACTATAACACTAACCTGTAGCGGCAGCAACACGTTGTGGCACTTTCTCAAATGGTATTTTTGGAGATTGGAGGCGTTTTTCTTCGTTCATAAAAGATAAAACTTTTAAAATAATAAGTCTAGCATCACTTTTAAGAGCTTTCGGCATTTTAATTGTAGTTTTAATAATAAAATCAAATGATAAACACAGAGAGCACCCACTTGTAAACTGACACGCAGATTGACGCAGATTTAGTTCCGATTTTGTCTACTGAACAGATAAGTTGGTGGCACTGTATAAGATCTGTCATCAAAATGATAGATCTGTCACCAAACAAGTAGATCAGTTCCATATTCTATATCTAATAGATCTGAATCGAATTTCGAAATACGTGTGTCGTATAACAAAACAAGACTCGCTATCGCAAGTCATTGCTTGACAAAAGTTGTTCTTCTTAAAGCCATAGAAAACTCTTTATTTGTACACCGTTTTACAAAATAGCATAGTACATAAAAATCTCAGACATGTAATATACAAAGATTCAAAATACAATGTAATCTCTTCCAGGCATCCTTAGTATGGATCAAAATGTTTTGGAGCGACAATAGTAGTTGAAAGTGCATTGAAATTTTTGACAGGTTAGATGCTAATGAATATAAAAGCGCTAAAATCAGATTAATATACATAAATAAACGAATTTATATATACACACAAATACATACATATACCAGATGATCTGGTTGATCATGCTAGTCAAGCCGCAGCTCAATGGTTCACATTGTTTAATTTTTGTTTCATTGCACGTAGAAGTCGACATAGTGCATTTTGTAATAATAAATAAAGTAGATCATTTACTTGATTACATTGCAATAAGGGCTATTTGACTAAACCTTCGGGGACCATTTGGTTTCACTCAATTATGGACGCAAAATGAATCCAATTTCTTGCAAACTGTTCGATTATATCAATCGTGTAATATCATGGGACTTGTTTTATATGAAATGATTTATAAAAATATGTAATACCATTTAATATAGGAGGTATATAATTTGTAATTGAACTACCTGCTGGGTAGATCGTTAACCTCACACAGTAAGCCTTCGTTACCATAATTGTCAGAACACAAATAAAGAACGCGTTTGTTTTTATATTGAACATTAAGTTGCGATGAGGTTGTAGCAATGAGGTAAGTAATAATATTTGATTATTTTTAGGGAGTTATTACTTCCATAATTTGCTGCAATAGATACTTAGTCTAAATTTATTAAATTATTAATTTATTATGATAGTGGCTTGCTGGTTTAGCTGAGGCTGGTGATGACTACTGCCCGGAGGTCGTGGTTCTATTACCATCCATTGTAACTGATGAGCATGATCTTTCTGTTGTCTGTTATTCTGTCTGTTGTTTATTTACAATGTGTATGTATTTAGAAATATTTATGTATCTCTATTAGTAATCTGGTTACCATAATACAGTTTTTGATTAATTTCACATCGGACGGCTGTGTGTTGATATTGTTAAGTTATTTATCAAGGTTTATTTATGGTTTGGTTTGTTCAAAAGAGCTCGCGCATTTTTGTTGACCTTCAGGCAGCTCTAAGTGAGATTATCAGATTTTACTGCTTTGAACTACACTTGAAATAGAGATTTATAAATTTCTTGAAAGTGAGTAAACATATATACATATAAACATATATATCGTCGCTTGCTAGTCCGTCCCTTGCTGATTGGGTATCGTAAGAGCCAACTAATTAAGCAAACTACGCAGGATAACAGCACTAGAAAGAGAAGGAAAACTTGACACAAACCCTATACCAACCCGTCTGGTCATCTTATTATAGTTGGCCAAAACCTCCTTTCTAAGGAGAGGTTTATGTCCAGCAGTGGACTATTAAACCTGATTAAGTAATAAAAATTAGAAAATGAGTGTAGTATGTAATATAACGAAGGTTTATAAAACTTAATATCAATCGAGTTTTCAGAATTCTACTTTTGTCGCTTAAGAAGGATTGCCTTTCAATATGTATTTACTATTTAATTTTGCCTCTACATTATAATAAGGGAGTTTACGTTGAAGTTATTAGACAACACTGAACCCTCAAGTAAACAAAAAATAAAGTATTTAAAACGAGGATGTTAATTTGTGTAACATGCATGTAATACTGTCGTTATAAGTGACAGTACCGCACGCTCATTTCAAACTTTGGACCACAAATAGTTTGAGGCAAATTGTGCTTCCGACACAGCGTTATTGCGTTGCACATCGCAACACCTGTATCTGACATCAGAGGACTTGACATCACAATATTACACTTATTCCACACATACACGCTTGGAACGCAATTGGAAGGGATTGAGAATCAAATATGTTTAGTGTCAGTGGTTTACTGAATGTATTATTAAAATAATAAAGTTGATATTTCTTTGATAATAAAATTCAGATATCGTCAAATTTCGTTTTCGTTCTATCTGATAGATAAAGATGGTACAAATATTATTCTATTAAGCATTGCGTGTGGGGTGTGAGGAGGCGAACCACCGTCTTTCGTGCCAAGCCAACCTCACCTGCCCGTGGTGCATCTTATTAATAATGTCAACAGGATTAATTAATAATCACATGCATGTCAAAATAAATACAAAATACAATTAATTTTAATAAATGTCAAATAGATTAAGTTAATGTGAATTCAAAATCATTAAGATAAGTGAGGTATTGTACAATTTTCTGAATCTGTAATTATAAAATTGTCGTCCAAATAGTCCTTTAGCGAGTAAGAGCATTTACTTATCAAGATTTTTAATACTTTTTTTTTAAATTGATGAGATTTAGCGTTTTATTTTTATCAGGTAGTTTGTTGAATATTTTGGTGGCCATACAGAAGGTACTTTTATTCATTAGTGCAGTTTTGCAATATGTCACGTGGAGTTCACATCATGAGATGTTAGATTACACGAACATATTTGTTTTGTACAGAGATGGCAAGGTACGAATTTTTAGGTACAAAACAAAACTGTCGGTGCTTTTAAGACCACACATAGCTCTGACATATCTTTTTGGGCTCTAAATACGAGTTCTCTATCTACTGAATCAATGAACATGTGCTACCAGAAGCGATTGCGATAAAAGGTGCCGCTCTCGTGGTTCAAAATATATGTACCTCGGGCAGACATTGCAGTTTGGTAGAAACAACTTCATGGACGATTTGTATAAAAGAATCCAGTTGAGAAGCTACGGGAGCTTTGGGAAGCTACGATCGTCGATACTACAGTGCCTAAAGACGAAAGTCTTTAATGAGTGCGTCCTACCCGTCATGACTTACTTACTGTACGGCTGGTCCACAAGTTTAGACGCTCAGCGTAATATGGAAAGAGCTGTTTCTCTAAGGGATCGCATCAGGAATGAGGTGAACCAGCAGAGAAAAATGACATAGCCTATCGGATTAGCAAGCTGGCAGTGGGCTGGCCATATTAGCCGCAGAACTGACAACCGTTGGAGAAAACGAGTTCTTGAGTGTTTCTCAGCAAACGTAGGTGAGGATGCCTACAGGCTTAAGGTGGCTGACAGGAGCTGGATGCGAGAAGCCCAAAATCGATCTAAGTGGCGTGCAATGGGAGATGCCTATGTCCGGCAGAGGACTACGCTAGGCTGATAATGGTGATGAAGCATTGCGCCTGTAACAGAACATCTAATCCTTTTTATTTTATTTATTTTATCCAGAATACCGACTGCATAAATAACGTAAAGTAAACATTATAGTTATATAACAACGAAGCTATTCACAGGTATACTCAAAAATATTGAAAGTGTGACACAACAGTCCAAATAACTTGCTTAAACAAAAAAAACGTACTTTTGAAAAAATAATAAAAGCTAACAGGAACTCATCCATCAACTTATCACTATGCGGTTTAACAATCATATATACTTATTTATTTATTCATAGAAAACTCAACATCTTTTTTAACACGCTTTTTTAGGTTGGTATCATGTATGAAACGGAATCTTCAAAACGTCGAATTAAATTAAAACTGCACTCTTATCAAGGACTGATGACAATGCAATAATTTAAATATTTTGTCCCATTACCCTGATCAGGACCTACAGGATTAACAGCTTTTTCCATACCTGAAAATACGGTAGTGTGTTTTGCCACGTACTAAGGCGTAGGCTGAAGCATGTGTGACAAACTTACTTGTTACTTTGTTAGTCTTAATAAGATAATAATCATCATTCATGACTAAAAAAGTAAAATAAATTATAGTTTAAAAAAACTAAAAAACACGCTTTTGTAGCAAGCCGAACAAAAATTAGGAAATAATTTTCTATAAGTTCAAAAAGAAAAATCGTTTTATCGTAAAAAAAAAGCGGGGTTGCTAGATCTCAATTGTTGTAAAAATATTTATTTGTATTGACAGATATTGGTAAAAATAATGTTATATTATAAAAAGTATAAGTATAAATATAAAAGTTATAATCATAAAATAATATAAAAGTTATATAAAATTATATCTTGAATAGCACCCAACGCTTTTTTATGATAAAATGTTTTTTTTTTACTTATAGAACATTATTTCCAACTTTTTGGTTCGGTTAACTACAAAAGCGTGTTTTTATTACTTTTTAAACTACAAGTTATTACATTAAACATTCATAATTTCGCCTTATGCAATATATTTGCAGGAAGTCTAAATGCATAAATAATTTAAAATTAAATTAAACTCTTAGGCCAATTACAGTGTTTTACGACATTCGCTATATGATTCTATACATAAATATACTCACGTAACTCAAGGGATAACCTTGAAGGGATAGAGCGAGGTGTCGACTATAATAATAGGTCGCACTTACGGGTTATTTGGGTTGAAAGTAAGTAACAATTTTACTAAATAAATAATAGTGAAATTTGTCTTTACTAATTTTAGTGTGGTTAGTTAGTTAGTAGGAAACGATATAATTTTTTTTAGAATACGTAAGTGGTAAGTTTAGAAAGTAAAATATGCATTCTTAAACGCCTTATTTTACATTTCATATTCAAAATATACCTAATTACTATGTAGACAGACGCTACACTTTGTAACTCTCATATAATTTTGTCAATCTTGTCTCAAGTGACAAGAATGACCTACAAGCGTGTTTAGTATTTTTTTCTTCTCATTATATTTACCTTTGTTCTCCTTCTATTGTCATTTTATTGCATATCGGCCCGAGGGTTCACTCAACGTAATATAAATAAGTTTTAAAGAAATACTTTCTTTAATCTCATTATCGTTCTGAGAGGCCAACTTCATTCAGTAGATTTTCGAGATATTATTATTGGCAAAAGTTTCTATTGGCAAATCTTTTTAGATAGTAGTAGTACTACATCGCACCTATATTTTTATAGAAATAGTTAATCTCGAACCAACTTTTCCTCTTTCGAATAAATTTCTTCTTGTTCTCCTAATTCATCTTTATATCCGGAACCTAGACATTTATTATCTTTTTATCTTTTGTGTTCCGTGCGTCTGAATGAAGAATAAGAACCCTTACAGGATGATCGTGATCTGGGTCGTAGATCTTTTTGTACATCAGTCACAAACATTTACCTCTTACTGAATAATTTGAAATTTGATACACACATCAATCCTCGTTTATCAAGCTCAAGTGTGCAATGTAAATCGATAAATTATGAAATAGTGTATTCAGTCCATCATTCTGAGTCGAAAATCAATGGAATTTTGATACACAAAACATGATAAAAAAAATGATTAAAATTTCGGCAGAAAATTCCAATGATTTGCGACTGAGATTAATGGCCTGAACACACTATTTTAATATTTGTTACGACATTCTGTATATTTAATCGTCAAACAGAAGAATTCACGTAACTTCTTTCTTAGACGACTCAATGTAAATCGGCTTTCTCATGCTTTATTGAATGACTGGTCTAGTTATTCTTAATTTGAGAGCGTATTCACATATTGGAGCTTGGTTTGTTCACCAGGACTCGATGCGCTGAGCTTTGCTGAGTGGGCAAGCTATCCCACTTCCGACTCACTTAATTGGTGAATCTTAGCTGATACGGCTCTTTGCAATTAAGGCAGGATTCTATGCAGCTAGTGCGGATGAGCGAGATTTAATGCATTGCCTCGCAACTTTATAAAATTAGAGAGCGTGGTTAATTAATACAAAGCCATTATAGGATAGGGAAACGATGTTCAGTATTATTTTATTAGCTTGGGATATAACGGGGCGAAATAGGGATATAACAGTGATTTATAGAATTTCATTACAGTAGCTATTGTCTCTACTAACGACCCAAAACCGTCCAGTTATTTCATGAAAATGTATTATAATAATTACATTATACCCAGACTCCTTCGGATATGCGATGAACTGAATGATTATAGGTTTTGCAATATTAACGAACTCTACGTTTCTTCAACGGTTTTAAATTTAATAATCTCCTTTGGATTGTATTAAAATGGAACTGGTTTATTGGTGACTTGCTTAGTTGTCTGTCCTGAATAACAAACCAACCTACGAAACTTCGACCGAGACCTTTGCGGTGTTAATATTGATTCCATCCGTAATTTTAGCTGATAAACTTTGCAACATTCGCGTCACGTGCCGAGTTGTTCGGATTAGTACGAGTTTGTTGGCGAGCCTATCACAGATACTCAATACATTATAGTTATCATAAGCGCGAAATCAATTATCGGCACGTGACGAACTTATCAACTAGGAAATTCTGATCCATTAAGCATCGGTTCCAGTTACCTTATTATCACGACTTGTATATCTCATTTCCTATATTTTTTCCAATTTTCGATATAACTGACATATCTATACAAAATCTAAATAATGTTTAAAATATTATTTCTTCATTTATTTGAATAGTTTAATCGAGTTTCAAGTGCCTTAGGCACCCCTCGATCCCTTCTAAATAATGAACAAGGGTTCAATCATAATTAAAAGTCTGTTACATACCAAAATTAAGAACATGAAAATATCGTAAGAATTTAATATGCCTTGCCGGTGCCATTATCCTATCTGCCCTTGTTGTATCTCATCGCTGAAGCATGGGAAGTTCTTTTTCAGAATATACGGGTTAAATCAACCATAAATTCCCTCGAAAATGGGCTTTTCGAATAAGTTATCATCGGCAGTTAAGATGCGAGGCGGCGAATTTTATCTATGGATAACGCGGTCTCATTCTTACAACTCGACAACCTTTGTTATATTGCGCACAGTGAGCATTCAAAATATTGTGTATTGGCAAACAAACCAAGCTCCAATATGTGAATACGCTCTCAAATTAAGAAGAACTAGACCCGTCATTCAATAAAGTATGGGAAAGCCAATTCACATTTTTTTATTATTGTTAAAATACGAGTATGTGTCAAAAATTGTACAAGAGAAATAATTTCATTACCCAAAGACTTTTAACATTTTGTAATTATACCATGGAGTAACTTACAAGTAGTGCCACTACGAACTCGTTTATGATGCGTAACGGAATTTCTAACAAATACTTGAATAAGAAAATTTTCTCTTTACCATGATGAGGAAAAATTGCAGAGTAAAATTATGCTGATTAGGATATTCAAATTCTTTTTTTTTTACACACGAGTTCATAGGGTTAGTATAAACAAAATAATTTAAAGACTAGTGTTAGTAATCTATAGTAATTATAAGTGTATGTCCTGAGCTGGATTTGTGGATGTTTGCGCAGCGGAGGGGAGTCCCACCGATCTGTTAACACCTTCAGGAGACTCCTAGTATCTGTGCGCAACCAGGCGGCTATGGATGCGGCCATGAATGGCATAAAAATCATCTGTTTGCACCTCCGCTAACATACCGGACGCACTACAGCGCCACGACTGCCTCAACAGTATCCTGAAAGCGTTTTTATATTGGAAACACAGATCGCTGTATGCTGGTTTAAAGACTGCACGTGATTTTTTTTATGGAAGAGAGGCGCAGATGGGTCACCTGATAGAAAGTGACTCCACCGCCCATGAACGCCTGCAACTCAGGAGTCATAAAGGCGTTACCGGCCTTTTAGGAAGGCCGTGTAAAAAGACTGGTAGAAAGCTTTAAACAACATAACCTTTACTTGATAATACAGCGTGCATATCTTTGAATCAGCATGTTACATCAAACAGCCAGCAACCTGCGCTCCCTCTCTATATCCACATTATACCTAAACTCATCAGTGATAACTACAAGTGTTATGGTCATTGTCAAGTACTTGAACTTAGGTGCCACAGATCATGACAGCGGGGATATCGGAATTCTCGGCCTTCTCTTTGCAGTGCTTTTGTCCTGCGTAGTTTGCTCCCTTAGTCTGCTCTTACGACACGCGGGATGAATAGGGTCACCACACCGTCGGTCTGTTGATATTGTATCGATTATCAACAATGTTTAATCATGTGGAGACATGATTTATACCGTGGGAGAGCCATGCTTCGGCACGAATGGGCCGGCTCGACCGGCTTGATACCACGGCCTCACAGAAAACCAGTGTTAAGCAATTCTTTCATTGCCTTTCACTGAGTGAGTGAGGTTACCGGACTCCAAGGCAGCAACGCACTTGTGACTTTTGAGTTGCAGGTGACCCATCTGCTCGTTTGCCCCCTTCTACCATAAAACCCGGGTTAACCACACTACAGGTCGTCTTTTTCTTCTGCACCTATTAGAGCATCTTAAAACGTTAATGTCATGGCAATCTTGTTCATTCATACCATTTAGCCACATTTTTAGTAGCTCTTTTCTAATGTAAGAGTGTTTTAATACATATTGTTTATTTAAATACATAATGTAGGGAGTATATAGAAGAACAAGAGGAAATGTCTCACTAAAAATGTACATCATTAGTTACGTCAATGTCTTTCCCGAATCTCAACAAACGATACTAAATCATCCATGCTATAATAAATGTACCGAAAGCAAGTGTTTACCATTGAAATATCACCGGGAAGAAAAGTAAATAATATAGAGAAGCACCTAAGGTTCAACCAACGCCGATAAGAATGCAGATAGAACATTCATCATGGTTATCTTAATACCTTGTACTGGTAGGTCATTTATTGTGAATACAATTTCTGGGTTTAATATTTTAGCGATTCAAATTAATATTATTCCTTTATAACCATTATTTATTTATTCTTTACGGACAATTGAAAATTGCAAAATGGCGGACTTACTGCCACAGTTTAAATGAGAAAATAATTTCTTGAACATTCTTACTAATATATTGTCCAACAAGTTTAATTAGAGGCGAATGATTCTGTTTAATTTCATCATTTAGGTGACGAAAATGTAATTTTTATGCTTTGAATAGCTAACCTTAAATTTTTTTTAAGTTATCAGTTTTTATTTAAGAAATTGTTGGTTTACAGTTACAATAAAAAATATTAATTCTTGAATTAAGTAAAAAGTAACTGCAAGAAAGGTAATTTTTACTCCTACTCTCTGATATCCAAATCTCAGAACTTTATTTTTTCTTATTTTAATTCAACTTTTTTATACAACACGTATAAAGGAGGGAACCTTCATAAATAACGGACATGTCATTTACTTGCTGTCGCATACAGTCGACAATTGATTTTAACCTGCTTCCTCATCTGGACGACACATAATATAATATAATAGCAGCAGCAACAACAAAAATATAAAAACACTACTTTACTTATATTAACATCAATTGTTTAATATTATATTTAAACGTTTTCATACTTTGAGTACAACAATATTGGATACTGGCTTCGCGTGGAATTTGAATAGCGCTGCCTTTATGGGTTCGATTCCCGAACCGGGCAAAATTTTAAAGGGTTTTTGTGAGGAAAAAAATTGCCTAAGTTACTCCTTATATGCACAGCTACCTGTACCAGTACTAAAATATTATCAAAATCGATGCAGCCGTTTAGAAGATTACAGGGAACACACAGACAGACTAAAAAATTTAATTATTATAGATTGTAGATAAATGATATCATCGTACCAATAAAATGAATGTTTGAATAATGATGTCACAATGTACTGTGAGTAAGTCGTGCTTATACTCGTACAAGTTAAGGACATTAGAATGTCATATGCAAGATTTAAAATTGTAACGTATGCAAAAACGAAGACCTTAGCAAACACATCTCTCATTCATTTTTGGTAGGAATATATATTGGTTATTTATTTATAATAAAGTAAATAAATAATATTTATGCTTACTTTGATTTACTTATGTTAATGCAGTCCATTTATACAGACAGATCTTTTAGCTGTCCTATAAGAGCACCCATGACTAAAAAAAAATTGTCTATGGTTCAAAAGACAAGTGTAAGTAACAACATACAAAATTATTATTTAAAATACTGCTTTTGACAAGTCCTAACAAGGTTTGCTGCGTTTTGTCTTTGTCTTTTATTGCTGTTTAGAATCAGACCAAATGGCTTCTAGATGAATCAACATGCCACACACAGATATAACCAGATAAGTTCCATTACAATTTTGCGGTTAAAAATCCAACGCTTATAATTTAATTACAAAATTTTGATTTTTTAATTTTAATTGCAAATTAATGCCCTAAGAGTGCATCACTGAGTTTCATAATGTGGGTTTAAAGTACAGTTAGTACTGGTGACTTGATCGTGTCTGTACATAAACGCCTTAATAAGGTTTCTGTGTATGATAGAAGTAGATTTTATTCAATTTCCTTACATGATCTAATGGCCTTTCGAGATATCTTCAATGCATTTACTTCTTTCTTTGAGTGAAGTATGTAAAATATTTAAGCTCAATTATCCGGTGTTCTTTCTATACTTGTGATAGTAGTCGGATTTAAAATGACCATAATTAATCTATAGTCTGGCTTCCGTGCTACAGAAACAGAAAATCCTTTAAAAACATTCAGAAAGTGCGGTTAATATATTTAGAGCTGCTTTATTTGAGTAAATCAGCTGACACAACAACAATTTATTTCGTTATTAAGTGCAGCAATTGTATAAAATTAAGAACATTGTAGTATGTAACGGATGAATTTATGGAAACAATTAAATTTTCCCAGGCGTGTGTTACGTGTGCGCGTGCAAATTTTAAATTGTTAACTCGTTATCGCTTAAGGTAAGTGGAATAGTGTGTTACAGTTACGTCTACAAAGTTGGCTCAATTAAAGTGTTGATTTGGTTTTGACTCTCCTACGTAGAGAGGACCTGGTTGGTACTCGTCAGCGTATCACATTCGTGTTGCCCACACGAAGAGATACTACGCTTTTTGCTCTTAATTGTCAGACACACTGCATAGTCTTCGGTATTAGACCTGTTGCCATTTCGATGTAACTAGTTATTCGAGGTAACACTTATTTCCCGAAAATTTAGCCTGCCTCTTGTGATTTACTTTAGTATGCATTATTTACTTAAATTATATTAATAATGTCTTAGAATATAATATTCTTATTATTCTTAGAGATTTATTCTTAGAATATAATATAAGTACATATATGTTTTGGCAACCATTAATCATTTATATTTAGTAATAAATGGTTCGCAAAATCGATTTTTGACTCCTTGCAATTTGACTTAAATAACCTCTTTGGTATGTTGTGTATGATACGAAAGATCAAGGTTATTTTGTGACTGCCTGGCGGTGATTTAGCCGTCTCCGTTTTAGACATTTATGTCAATGTCGAGACTGATAGCACAATTAAAACTCCCCACTATTCAACCAACCTATCAAAACCATTATATTCACGTCTATAACATAGGTATATATATATTGGTATTCGTATTACCCTCCAAACTCATGGTATAAATATTTGTGTGTGTTACAGAATTTCACATTACCGACTCAGTAGTGTTTACTTCGTGCTTACTTTCACTCAATCAGTGTTCAGCTCTCGATCAGTCTAGTTGTGTACACGATTTACTCATTAGCGCGCTTTTGTTGGTGCGTCCATGCAACATACTGTAGGTATAGTTTATATCTCCTTTAGGAACACGCTCCAATCAAAGCTTCAAGGTGTCTCAAAGCATCCAACGGTGTGCATTAAATTATGCCTTCAATTGTAACGTGGGATTTGCAATCTTAACACTGACGAAGCATTGACTATAATTGCTTGCGTGGTAGTGACAGACGTTCTATTCAATTGCACTGGTATTTGTAAGCGTATTAACCTATTGTATTCTACATCGAACGCTGAGTTTGCTTCTCTCTGATGATTTACGAAATAGTTATTTAATTGCATTGTATATACTTTACAGTATTTTTGTATATGTTTAACGCAAATGTTGATTGGACTTGATTGCAATTATATAAAAAATCAATCGGATCAGGGTCAATCAGGGTAGATTAATTGTAAAGATTAGTAAGTACAGCTATTAAATCTATCCAACCAACTTTCTTTACTAGGTTACTGTATAAACCTATGCTACAAAGATTAGATAGCGCTATTAGTAGATATATATTCTCTTAACAATCAATAGTGATATTGAATAGGAAAATAATTTTCACGTTATAGAATTTCACGTGGCTTGTTGCCTGGTCATGATTCCTTGGCTTGTGACTTACTCGTACATATACATATCTAGAATATGAAACAGTATAGCTACCTAAGCAAACAATACCACTCCAGTTCTCCTGACCTTCGCATACCATGATACCATAATTATTTATTGACAAGCATTGAAATAAATATTTTCAAATGCAAAATAATTTTAAAACTTTTTGTTTGACAGATGACTTGTCATAATCGACATATAGGAAGTAGAGCAGGAATTTCAAAGCGGGCAGGCCGGTTTCATTTCAGCTATTGATTCACAAAGAAATACAAATGGGCCCCGTGTCGTATTATATGTACAAGATATCTGGTTTCGTTGTTTAGCTCGCAAAGGGCGTTACCGAAGACATTTGCTTTCGACAAGGTTACTTGAGAGTATTCATATGGTAGGCATACAATTTTTTGCTGAGATGTAACTTATATAATTGTTCATGTACCGAGGATATAAATATTCTAAATATTTGCCCTAAGGCTTTGCAATTAAATAAATTTTATTACATTGTAAATCTTTATTGAGCGTTTTGAAGAGGATATTCAATTTTACTATACAATTAATGGCTCTGTGAAGATGAATTGTTAGATAGTTTAGATGATAAGTATCATTTTTATGTCTATATTAATGGCAACATCGAGTCTAGGTACTATTACAATCTTATGATTGCGACGAAATTATTTGTATTGGGTTAATTTTCTAAATAATACGAAACGATTACCAACAAATTCGTTATCGAATCTCTAGTACGCAACTATAAAATACTGTAATTTATAAAATAAGTTTTAGTTTCAAGGACAACTGTCAATAAAAAATGAACGACAACTAAAATATGGATTAATACTTATTAATTATACTACTCTAAGATCATTGCTCGTACGTAAATAGTAACTACGCACCAAAGTAATAATTGCTTCCTTATTATTAATATTCACATTTAGGGTCGAAGTCTATAGTAGATAGTTTGTGTTCTTAGTGCGGGTGTTGTAGAATTATACGTTTTTTTTTATTAAAAGGACAAGCTTTGGACACGGTTGTACGTGCAAGTTATATCGTTATAACTAATAGTATTTTTTTTAAGATAGCCATTTTCAACACGTTGATTTAAAACTGTTTATTCAGTCAGTCAGTCATTTTTTCTTCTTATTTTACCCCAAAACAGTATAGTAGGCCAAAACCTCTATTCTGAGGAGAGGCCTAAAGGCTATTGATATATGTGTATGTGTGTGTATGTCAAAGTCAAAATATCTTTATTTTATAAATAAAAAAACTATATTTGAAATCGTTTTCTGTGTAGACTCTAAAGTCATAGATCCATACACACAATAGCAACAATCTCTGTTTTGTCAAATATTTAGCAAACTAAACATATACGTATCGAAGATCACTTATATGCCTGTGCCGATCTACAACCGCCTTTTTCCAAGGGGTTGAGCCTCATGAGAAGGAAGAGCAAACAAACTCACGGCCACTCTTTTTTAATTAACAGATATATACATAACATTGTTTTGTTGTGTGCCAGTATGCAAGTTTTGAGGACTAAAAGGTACAAAGGCAAAAAAATGTAATAAAAAGAAAGTGAATTAAAACATTAAAAAATGGAAAATCAAATAAAAGACGCACTAGCCCACATCATCATTATTCCACTACGAAAAAACCTGTGCTAAATTAATAATTTGTGGTCCCAAAACATTGACATCTTCTTTATGTACTAGCAGCTTGTCTATACATGTATCATAATGTAACAGTTCTCAGTAAGTGATTAAGTCAAAAGCATTAAATACCTACTTCACAGTAGTTAATGAAATCAAGAATAACAGTGTTTACAAGACATCAAACACAAATACCTAAATAACCCAATTCTAAATTAAGTCTAGTCATTTCACGTATGAAGCACTTGTACCTTTTTTTTCTTGGTGACGGTGTAAAAATCGCTTTGGATGTGGCCACTCTCTGGCACAGACAGAAGTCCCCACTCTCTGGCAGCCTGCGGCTCTGTCGACGGCTGGTATCCTCGACGTCCTCTACGCTCCAGATCGGCCCTCTCACGATCCCATTCAACAGTCTCTTTCTGGAGCATTACAGTTTTACAAAGAGAGACCACTACGTCACAGCCCTCCTTACCCGCTAGCATGGCAGTAGTGATTGCTGGCGGAGACAGGTCTCGTCCGATTTGGTCAACCAGGACTTAGCGTTCAGACGCCCACGCGAGGCAGTCTTCCCGCGTGTGCTGGATGGAGTCCCAGTCAGCTGCTCAGTGCTGGCATTGTGCCGTCGCCTCGCGTCCAATCCGATCTACGTACCATTTTATAATTTGAAATTTGAATAGTACAAGTTTATTATTTTTAAAATATAAAAGGGTACTTACGTTTAAAACTTTGAATGGTAATTTCTTCTCGTATTTTCGTCCAGTAATTTAATAAGTCTACCTTCAACACGGTAAGGAACGAACTGTTTACTTTGCAATATTCGTCGCAAACTATCAACGATGTTTACATTCAAAACTAATATTTATTTTCCTTAGAAGGGTCCTCAGTACTGTATAAAAGGAGGTGGTCAACATCTTTCCCTCTATGTATCTCTCTCCCTCTCTCTCCTCTTTTCAGAATGTAGAGTATCATATAACCACTTGATTGCGCAATTTTTACACGGCATCTATAAAATGGAATGTTTTGGTTATTCCATAATCAATCCTAAATGCTGTAGAAATTTGGATACATAATTATTATTAGAATTGGGGTATCATAAGAATGCTTAAAATCGCGAGTGTATACGCGCAATTCCAAATACTTTGGCAAAAAAAATTAATTACTTATTAAAAAAAAAATCGGTTACTTATTAGTAGTGTGTAGTGTAGATATTATTATGTGAACTTACATTATAAACTGTTTTAATAGTCGTCTCTCATTCGTAAAAATTGACATCGGGTTCAAAGAATGGTTCGATTAGCAATGGACGAAAATGCACATAAGATGGTACGTTTTGAAACTAGTACAGATGTATTAAAATAGATATTTGTGGGAACCGAACGTTTCTAGCATTTGGCAATCGCCTTCAATTTCCGTTTTGTAAAGGTACACTCATAGCTTACGAGTTTGGAACTTAGCAGTTGATGCCCTGATTTTACATTTAATACGATGATGTCTAATATTACACCTTAGACTTGAGCAATTTAGCAGTCGCGATCAATAACCGCTAGGCCAACGAGTCATAGAAATCTTTAATAAGCGAATAACAGAAATGTAAACGGTGGTAGCATAGTGACCAGTAGCGTAAGTGGTTGGACTTATGATCAAGATGTTCTGCACCTCGGAATGCGTACACCAAATACAAGCATTCAAAGTAAGGGTTTATCAAGAAAATAACTTCCCTAGTTTTCTTAGACCTAAAGCTGCTAAAAACAATAAGATAAGTTTACAATGTTCCTGGGAAAGTTTAGGTTAAGAAAATGCTATTTTTTTATTAGCTTTAAGTAGTTAGAATCAATATAGTGCCGTTTAAATATGTAAATGGATTTGTTGAATTGTTTGTAGTTGTAAAAATATTGATGCAAACGATTTCCAGTTTCACCAACGCCATCGCTACATTTTCTTAAGAAAGTAGGTTGACTCAATAACGTGCATCTTAGAAATGATGGAAATTCACTTTCTGAAAGTGTCAAGAGTTATTAACAACCCATAAGTGCGATGAGAACGTAGAAACAATATCATTTACAATACCATAACGTTGCTTTCTTTGTTTTTAACTATATATTTCCACCAAGTTTAGCACAATGACAATAATAAAAAAAAAACCTCTTAGAATATAATTATCATTTATTGTGTTTATTGTAATGAAAAAGAAACTATTACCTACAGTTGCAACTGTGTAAAATAGACATCAGTTTCATTATATAATATCTACAATATACATTTTGTGTAATAACACATAATGTATATTGTATGCCTATGCTTTCAATATAGGAGTCACGTAGCAAGCCATAGAGTCACTAATTAAATTACGATGCGGCCACCATCCCAAATCTGAGTGTTAATCATACATTGTAATTGATAGTATAAGATAAACTACGGCTCTAAGAATATACATTAGGTATGCACCGTTTGCGTATGTTATTAAGACTTAAACTATTTTGATCATATCGATAACCCGTATGGCTTCATTTTATGTTTTTAAAAGGGCTCTTAGGCTATTAATTACTTGGTACAATAAGACGTGTTGGATATAAAGTTCACAAGATTGCACTTGTCTTGTTTTTAACTTTTAAGAATTAACGAATTATTCTTATGAATGTTGAAAGGTCGTAGGCCACTTATATTAATTTGTTTGTGCTTGCCTATTATATTGTATATTTTGTAGTATATTGATGAGCATTGTGAGGATTTAAACAAACCATTGAATACCGCATCTTCCACCATCGAAAACAGTTTTTTTTTGTTTGTCACCAATACAAATCAAGTCACATTTCACTCTGACTGTTATAATGTAACAGTTACAATTCTTACCAGTTCTTAATTACTGTGAATATTACAGACTACTAATACATAATCACATTATCTATTGTTGTCTTAGGACTGGGTATTCTTACTGAAACTAATCTCAGCCAAAATATACACCACGTAACGGCTCAACTGGGATTGTGAGAGACGAATGATCCCTAATAACGAGAAAATTAGTTTTCTTTTTTAAATAAAGACCTTGGACCCCAGGAACCTCGCTTTATTAGCTCATAAATTGTTCCATTCAATGGAGGGAATTGGAGTTACAACAGACCTAAGCGTAGTTGTGGTGTCAGCCTTTAGTAATCATGCTCTATTATTATGTGATTCGAATGTATTGCAATACAGCCATAAATAAGTAAAACTAAATTGATCTCTAATCGTATTTTGTAGGATAATAAAATAAATATAAAAGTAAATGTGTGTTACTATAATTTGAAGAAAACTTTATCGGTGTTATTTTATTGATAATTTCATTATAATAAAAATGAAATAAAGACTATTCATTCCTATTAAGTTTTTTCTATAGGTAATTCCGTGAAGTATAAAACTGATATTTAATTTAAATTGGTTAAGAGAGTGACTTAATTTGGATAAAAGCTTTCAAATAATAGAATTTATTTTTTTGTCAGAATCTGTGATTGAGTTGGTTCTTGTAAACCCCGGAAAATGTATTTATACTGACCAGATCAGGAGTATACTGAAGAAGAGCCTGATACGAGTTAAATGTCAGGATCATACCAAATGGCAGTCTATCTTGAAAATAAGATTTGAATATGTAATCTTTCTCCTCCCTATTAGTTTCCATACAGAATATTGGAAATTAGTAGACACTGCATATATTTACACCATCTACATGTGTATCTATATATAAATAACTCCTCAGAGCCTGATAGTAAAGGTTGTTCACAACACATAAAAAAATATAGGTATATTTAAATTCAAACGCTCTTACTACTACAGTTGATTATACTGAACATTTCCACTGCATCGGTGAAACGGGGCCATAAAATTCAGGAAGAAGGGACAAAATTTTCTCCTTGTGTTTTTATCAAGTAATAAAATGTTAGGCAGTGCTTCGGGCGGTAACGTAATTTGGCCTCCACACAAAATTCCATTCGGTTATGGACACGGTAATGTGGACGTAAAATACATATCTGTTGTAATCTAATGTATGAAAATGTTTGTAATAAATTTTAGAATCTATATTTTATTGGTGAATATATTTTTTTTGCAGGACACTTGATAAGTATTATTGAATTAATTAACATAATGCATTTAATACTTAGAACATGCACTTTAGTTTTTAAATATGCTACGTTTTGAGATTGCTTGGCCTTTGATCTGATGATGGTTACTGATTAGAATTTAAAAAATGTCCCTTTACACATTCGTTGATTGGTGTCAACGACATGAAGTTTTAATAAATGGTATGTAACTGCTATCCATTACCATTTTCCTTTCCTAAGCTTTAATTAACTCACTATAGCCAGTTATTAAGACATCTAAATTAATAGATGTGTATGACTTTTTGAACGGTAACTTGCAGGTAACTTTTATATCGGCAAAGTAATCCCTACCATTTGAGTATCGGAGTTCTTACATTTCTTTTCTTGGACTCTTTTAGTCACGCCACGTAAACTAACTGAGAAAGACCGTTTCTGAGTATACAAATTCCACACGTAAGTTTATGTTAGAATTACTCGTTAAAAATTATATATATATATATATATATATATATTACTAATTATGCGATCCCTCGTGTTCATAACAATAACAAAATAAATTCATACAGTAGTATTAATGTTTAGCTCCATAATATTTAATTAGAACTAAGTCAGAAATAGCACTTAAAATACTATTTCCTAGTATTACTTTTTTATTACTTTTAAATTTCTTGTTTTCTCTAAATTGTTCACTAAGTATAGCTATAAATAGACTTCATTTTTATAACCTAATTAAGTAAAAGTACATAAAAAAATTAATTTAATCAGAGCCTTCTTCTATCTTTTCCTTTTTTTTTCGAAGTGTGAAACTTAATAAACACAAATTTCTTTGAGAAAATTCGGGCACAGTGGTGTATGAAAATCAATATTTAATTTGTGTATCAGGAGTCACGTAGTTATTGGTAGGGCGAAGCAAATTGAATAGGGAAGACAAAAAAATCAACAGGCACCGAAGGGCCCTGTTTGTCGTTCTCGAATTGATTTATTTATGCAATAAATCTAACATTGGATTAATCAGGATAAGTTTTGTCGGCACAGCGATGTGTTGTGAAAATATGTTGTTGAAAAACGGCGCCGGGAAATAGGAAGAGTTGTGGTTATTTGCTATTATTGGGTTTCTGTACAATCAATTCAAAATTTACGACAGAGTATAATTCAATGTTTTGTTTAGTTAGGTATCTTATTCCTTTACATGTAAATACACTTTTCTATTGTGGGTATTTTTCTGTCGGGCGTAAATGCTCTGAAACTTCAAAAAGTCACGTATCGTAATCACGACCTAAGACTAACAAAACATCAGGGTTTAGTATCAAGTAGTATCGCCTAGTAACGTAGTTCCGGTCTTTGTTTGTTTTCAGATTAGAAAGCAAATTAACCTCCCAATATATAGAAAACTATTTTGAAGCACTTTATATATAAAATAAGCTTTCTTTCTATAATAAGCCATTTTGAATTTTAAATAATAAAAAAATTAAATCATATGCTTGACTAAAAATAGTTTTGTTTCACTGAAAGGAGAATGTCAATTCATGGTTTCACTTTTAGACGTCCGCGTCATTATTACAAATGTAAAAAATAATATTTTAATGTGGCTTTTCGACCTTAAATATGTTATATAACTTAGTGTTAGAAATTAAATAAATAAGTGAAGCGTTTTAGTGTGAAGTTATTATTAATAACTTCACACTAAAACGATAAAAAAAATGACCATTTCCATTTTGCTGTCAAATGTCGCCATTGTATAAAATAAACCATTGATGGTTGAATGCAAATATCCATCGTTTGTAAATAAAATGATTAAATATAATAATATACGTGATAATAATTCGTAATGTCACATTAAAATATATTGCAGTGCAAAAAGTGTGAAATCGATTTTTATACTGAAATGGGCATTCTCCTTTCCAAAGTGTCTTTATTCCTTGTAATATTTTCAAACATCCCTTGTTGATGGAATTACACAGTGATGAATAAAAATAAAAGAAAAAAAAACACCAGTAACGAAATTGCATTTATCTCATTAAAACTGTACAACATGGGCGTCCTGAGGCCTAGCGATAACATGTAACTTTGGCAACCCATCTTTTTAATGTCTCGGCCGTCAATTATCATTAGAATCGGGGAAGGTCTCAGGAAAACGATCGTAAGTCAATATTAGTGCCTATAAAGGTGACTGATAACCGCATATCCGCTCCGCTCTTACTTTATTTTGGAACTCGAATTAAATAGGGAAATAACCAATCACACAGACGGGTCTCTGAAGATTTCTGAATAACATGTTTGTTAGGTGTCTAGACTAACATTATTTCATATCAAAACACGGGTTGAATTTAACATCTTTTTGTAGTTTCAGCACTGATTGTGGTCAGTTCACATTATCATAACGTTAATATACTCTCGAAAATAATAAATTACATAGCTATAAAATGCTTGCGTATACTCCGTGACTCGAATTAAACTTTTATGTTATCCATATAAAGGCTAAGGACAAAATGCGTGTGCGTGCGTTGGCGGTTCGACATCGAGGAAATTACCATGCAATTCGTGTGAACAGGCTGATGTCCTGAATTTGATATGTCAATAAAGCGCCCCTAACTTGGTTAATTTGACTATGTAAGTGATGTATTTTGTTTCATTTTAATTTGCTTGGATAACTTATGTTTTTCGCATACATTATTTTGAATAAATACCCATTTCGTCACAGTGACTTTTAAGCACACTTTAGTCTTCCGAAGACAAATATTTGTTTATTACCAATTTTTTCGATAAAGGACAGTTCTCTGACATGAAACACTAATTTAATCAATTTTCTTTTTCTTACGAGTGCAAAACGTGCTCAGAGAAAATAACTTTATTGATTAGGTAAGTATATTCATATCTCAGCGGCGCATATAAACAGTGTGTGAAGTGCAAAGCCAACTGTTGGGACTATTTGACATTTTCCGCGCGAATGCACATAAGACTCTTAAGTGCGTTCGTTTCGCATTATATCGTCTCACTTATTGTAAACTGTGGCAGTACGACGTGGCACCAAAGCTAAATGTGCAATATTATGTTTAAGTTATTGTTATACGAAAATACTATATCTAAGTAAAAAAAAAAATATCATTTTTATGTTTCTCTGTAGCATATCGTAGAATAATAACCAATACTTTTATCTTTTAAAATTTATTTCTTATTCCTCACGACCCGCGCGTCCGTTATGTTTCACATCCTTCAAAACTCTATTTTCTTTTTATATTTTTTCACATATCACAACATCAATATTTTTACCGATAAAAACGTGTATCAAACGGTAATCTTTTTGGATGGATTTAGTCATTCAGTATTAAAATTGAATAAATAAATTATTTCAGTTTTAAAGAACTAAGCTTAATTATTGCGCGATGGCGTAGTGGTTTAAGCGGTCGCCACGCTGCTTCTACTCGGCGTTACCGCTAGCCGTACCGTTAGCCGAGTGTCGTGGGTTCGATCCCCTCATGGGACGACACTTTGTGTGATCTACAAATTGTCGTGCTGAGTCTGGTTGTTCTTTGTGTCCGTTTCATGTATGTTTGTAAAGTCCCCCGCAACATAGGATATATTTCTAGTGCGGGAGTTTTCTCAAAAAAAAAGAGAAAAAAAATATTCTCAATTAAAACATACATAAGATCAATTAGTACCAAAGTTAACTCAAAATGTGTTAACAATAGATACTAGTATTTCATAAAATATTCTTACTGTCCTATATTTTCTCGTTTTTTACCAGTTTTGCGACTTCTGACGAATTATAAAGACACAAATAACCAATAGTATATATGCAGTCTAGGCGCAGTACGAGTATATCCTCCAATGCAGGCTCGGCACGTCTGCCTTGCCTCCTAAACCGATTATAGCGCTACGAAAATACAGTTACAAACACGAATTACGGAGTCGCTACTGCTTTAAACTACAGGGCATAGACGCGCATTACATCCTTAATTATTTTTATTTATTCTCAGCGGAGGCATTTTAAAAGTAGAACAATTTTGTGGCATTTTAATTGACAAATCTATTTCTGTGAACCCAAAAGTACTTTGGCTTAAAGAAATAATATAAATACGATTACTATTGGACTCCAATTTGTAGTGAAATTGTAAAAGGGTAATTTTTATAAGTTTCAACGCACAATACACAAAGCACAAGCTATTTTGCACCGTTAAATACACACACGTTTATTTATTTAGATTTTGCAAATATGCCAGGCAAACACACGGACTAGATAGGTAAGGCATTGTCGACTAGTCAAACGAAAGGTTATACATAAAAAAAAGAAGTAGGTGCATTTAAAGTTAGGTATGTTTTTATATAGCCAAATAAATCGAATACGCAATGGCGCGGTGAAAGTAGTAAGGAATACGTCAATATAAGGATAAGTCAGTTCTTAGTAATACATAGAAAAAATGGCAGAGAATGTTGCTATTTAGGCTAATGTTAAAGACGTGTAAATACATGTCTAATATGCATATGTAGGTACCTATTTACATTTCGTTGGTATATTTGCACTGAATATTCTTAGTGGAAGTACACGTGACTTTCTTTCTGTCCTTTACATATTGTGCACATTAAGTAATTACGTATTTTGCTGAACTTCGACATCGAGGAATAAGCACTTAATTTACTAAACACAGTTTTAGGAACGGTTTACTCGGCAATAGTGTTTAAAGTACACAATCCATTCCAAATGTGTATTGGAACTTTCAGTCAGTATTGACGTGGCATGATTAGTTTGCATTGTATTTGATCTGAAATTTAGAGCGCTAAATAGCGTGGATTGAAATTTGGTGTATTTCGTAATAGCGTAAGCTTAATTATGTGTGAGGTTACCTGATATCTGTAGTGTGCGAGTGTATTTGAAATATAAAAATATGAAAAAGTCGTAAGCATTTTAGACCCGGTTTGCGCAACTCGCCAGGTGCCATTTATTTTCTGTGCAGAAGTTCCCTCGCATACCACCCGCCATCGATTATGTCGGACTCGAACCGACAAAATACCGCACGCCGTCTCCAGGTACCAGTAGCTGGGAAAGCCGGACCCTAGAAAGGAAAGCCCTGGTACCCCGACGTACCTCGAGCCATCTACGGCTTATGGATGACTCCTATGCAGGAACCCGGCCTGCTTCTGCTAGAGTGACAGATAGCCTGTCACTCTCAGGCCAGCGCTTATGGAGGACGGAGATCGTTCTGCGACCTCCAGCGCCTGAGTCGTCTGGGAGAGTTCTGAAGCGGGCGGGCTCTGCCATCTCCTTCGCAAGCATAACCTGCTCGCAGAAGGAGACGAAATGATGTTACTTTACTACTAAATTCCCAATCGTATCCTTTCAGCCATTACTTCCCAAATGCAAACTAATGGAATTATTAAGTATTAGCTTAAACAACCATAGTGTACAGTTGTTTTAGCTAGTTGCATTAAAACTTTGTTAATGTTTTATAATAATAATTATCCAAAGATAAATCAAGTTGATTATTAAAAAAATATATATATATATATATTTAAATACACTTACCTTAAAAATATGATATAAAATGTAAACTTAAAACATATTTTTACCGTTTCTACGGAAATAAGTGTAAAAAAAATATTATTAATTCCTCTATAAAATGAAGACAAGTAACTATTGATTACTACAAAGTATTTATTGATTAAAAATTGCATATGAGTCGTCGCACAACAATGGTGGAACGGAAAGAAATGAGTAATGTTAAAGCGCGAGGTGGAACCAACACTGAATGGGTCACGTTTCCAATCTACTACCAATGTTTTCGTTTCACAAAAAAGGGGAACAAAATACGTCGAGCTTAACGTTCAGTGCAATCATCTCATATGTAATAGAAGAATGGTTTATAAAGACGTAAAAAGAGTGTTGCAAAGTCTGCCACTTACAAGCTAAATACTTTTTTTGAACTTGTGTGATTTATGAAGATATGACTTCCCCATTCGGTCCGGAAATTACATGGGAATACAAAAAGAAATAGATATATATAGAGAAAAGGAAATAAAGAATAAACTTCGTAAAACTTCTTTACAAATTTATGTTCATTGGACAACCGTATGACAACCGTATAACTTGTCACGCCCTTTACTCACATCACTCAATGTTTGTTGTATCCATACACGTTGTATATTGCTGATTGTGGCCATACGAATTCATTAATTAGTTTTAACATCAGATATACAGTATGCAGCTTCAGTTATCAAAGATTCTGAGCAAAGTGGCTTTTTCACACCTTTAAGGTTGATCGGACTACCTTATCGCAGTTTGAGTTTTTCAGCAAGCTCAAACTGAATGCCTTTTATGTGCCACCTTGGTAATAATTGAGAACCAGCGAACATTAATAGTACTACTTGATTAAATACTAATAAGACTACACAATAATCTATTACGCACGGTTTTACGAACCGCTCTAATCTGAGTTGGTTTTAGTAAAAATAATATGTATTGATGCCGCGGTATTTTTTTACAACCATTTTAGGGCATTTTGGTTTGTGAAATAAGCAGATAGAAATATTGCTTTCAAATATAAGTACATAAGATAAAAGTTTCTCTTTTTGTCTTAGTACACAGCACATCTCAGAAAGTACAAAAAAACTGCCCGAAAAATTACAATACAGTGCTTTTGTAAGAAAACAAAGAGCACTGTTCCTTCATTATCCTAATTGTTTATTAAAGTCAGGTTTTACGGCACGTGCAGGATATGTTAAAATAGGATAGTCTTGTCTAACGCTACAAGAAAATTGTTTAGGAAATTTTGCACGTAGCTTGTATATTCATAACAAGGTACATTAAAATCTCCTTACTCTTGCTTTTTGAGATGCTTTTCAGTGTATAAATTGGTACATTGACATGGGACCTTAATATTGTACCCACAATCAATATTACATTTGAATGCTGAAACTGATTGCGGCTTTAATAATTATAAACGTGAAATTGAAAAGTGGTTTCATTACGCACTTCCAGAATTAGTGTTTCGATCATTTGCATACTGCACACTTAGAACAAAAATATAATATTACTATTATACATGATAAATTTAACATACCCTCATATATAATCACACTCTTATTCCATAATTGTTGTTGTTTTTGTTGCAGGTACATAACCTATTGACACTAGCCACTACATATACGTAATGTAAGTATTTTTACTATATACCTACTAATTTTATTCGCTTGAAGATTTACCTTTTATGCAATCAGAAAATAGTCTGTCACAAGTCCTACTTATATTTATCTATCTGCTAGAAGATGTATCTACATAACTGATTTACAATTTCCAAAGTTGGCGAAAAAAGTGAATAGATGTAATCTGAATAACAACCAAGACTGTATTGATCTAAGGTAAGATCATTCTAAATTCGAACAATAGTAAATATGTCTGGGCAGTGACATTGCCAACAAAATTTACGATTTAATGGAGTAGTCTAATGAATAAAATAAAAGTAAGTAGAGATGAAGATTTTCTACTACTTTTGCATTTTATAATTATCTCTGATAAATATATATCCATTAATATAAAGAGGCTTTGTCACAGTTACTAAACGCCAATTTATAAATGTCCCTAGCAACGAACAACGAACTGAAATTATGCTAAACAAGTTACGTACACGCATACCAGAGAAAATATACCCGATAATTACTAATAAATAAGGCCTACAAAATTCTAAACGTCAACAAGAGCCATCTAAGTGAAGATAGGAAAGACAATAAGTACTTTTTAAACATTTCATTTCATTTCAAAAAGTTAGTTACATTGTACGACTGTCGTTTTGTATGTATCTATTTGCATAATTAAATCAATCCTTATAAAAAAAATACCCTTTCCTTAAACAATCATTTTATAATTTACGTAATTCGTAAATAATTCTTTGGTCTCTATAAGAGTCCGATATGACATGATATCTGTCAATAATTTGTGTTGAAGTATTTTTATTTTACTAGATATTCGCATATTTGGCCCGCTCTACTTGTTCGACATTTGCATAGTATTCTACTTCGTTGAGCTCAATATCTATTTACATCTGAATTTGGAGAGTTTAAACGAATCAATTCGAGCATCTAAACCACGACATTCAATAATGAACTTATGCCAGAAACTAGAAATTAATCATCGATTCTCATCAACAACTGAAACTACCTAAGTTCATGTGGTCCCTTAGAACGATGTGATTCTATATAGATAGAGCGTTACACTCAAGGGACCAGTCGTGTACCGACGCCTAGTTACGGGGGTAACTTATGATAATGACCGCCTTGTTTCATTAGCAATACGTTTATATAATAGTCCCGGGAACTATGAAACTGTATTTGATAGCTGTTAAGGTAACAACTTTCTGAGGAAAGCTTGTGTTGATATACATTATGTTAATAAGATGAACATATTTCAACATTTTCTGAAAGCTGGTTTTGATGTTCTTTGGAGATATATTGGTGAGATCGTGTGTATTTCAATAAAATGTTATCTACCTATGGCAAAAAATCAAAGTTCACTCTTTGTTTTTTGTTTAGAGACAAAGTTTATTAACAAAAGTACAAGTAATTTACAGTTCGTTACATGTTTACTCTACTTAAAAATGGGGAAGGCATTAATTAGATTGAATATTTTCTAACTGTTCAATAATAACCGATTTTATTAATTAGTGTTTACGGCTGCTTCGGTGACGCAATGGTAGCGTATGCGACTCGGGTTCGATTCCCGTGTCAGACTAAATATTTGTTTGATCTGCAAATAGTTGTATGGGAGTTTGGTTATTTTCTTTGAATAATATGTATGTACTTGCAAAAAAAAAATATATAAGTATTCTATCAGTCAATCTAGCTTTCAAAGTATAAGCCCTGTTTAGTTTGAAACTAGATGACGTTGTGTGTTAGATGTCCGAAAATTCAGAAAAAGTACGAAATTAAATTGATGCAACCCAAGCTATGCCCAATTAAACATTTGAAGAGATACTACCTCTACGGGCACAGCATACAGATCAGAATAATTGATTATCATCTAGGTACATTGAAACTAATGATACCTTTTAAAAGTAAGTTATGTAGCTAATTACAATAAATTCTATGTTACTTAAAGACCAACATAGTCTGCTACAAAAACGAAATTTTACAAAATACCACTGAGATATTGACGATGTCAACTAAAAACTAATTTAGAATGTTAACAAAATTGCATCATGTGGTCTAAAGTTTAGAACCAGGTTATCACAGTCTTGCAACTTAGCTTAATATACACGTCGCAGTATGTTATAAAGTACTTAGTTCCCATGGCAGTGTTGCGATCGCTGTGATGTTTCATTTAAAACATTTAAACTAATTTTTATTAAATTTATTAGAATTTTAGTTGCTTATTTTTGATTGTTTTTGTGTGCTTTTTATAAGTCGAAGCATATGGCAGTGAGGCTAAGCTCTATGCCAGGAGATATAATTTATTACATATATTATTCTCAGTATCGTATATTTATACGATAATCTTATATTAAAAAAATCAATTAATGACGAACAGTTACAAATTTTTTTTTTAATATAACTTACAATAGTGACGAGTATATATTAAATAAAATGGCAACAACGTTCTTCTTTTGTAAACAAAAGGATTCTACATTATTGCAAACCGGAGTAAGCTAAATGGTCGCAAGTTATTTTTTTATGAAATTTAGTTTACGAACCAGACAGGCCATTTCATTTTTGTCCATTACGAGGGCGATACGAGAGGACAGCGAATAAAGCTCGTTGCAGAGCCGTGCAACTGCACAAATAAGTTAAACATTTCAAAAATAAAATGTTGAACAACGGTTTAACTCGGCAGATAGTGAAAGTAGACAGGTGAAAAGTTCGCGCCCTCTTGTACAAGCACAAACATAAAGATACACTGGATGTGTTCTTCTAATACACAGTTATTTAGGAGGCCTTATTATCTTTGGAACATTAAGAATATTTCCTGAAACGTAAACTCCTTTCATTGTAATAATTGTATGATCGTTACATCAATATTATCTAGTGTTAATTGTCAATCTTTGTAATAGGTAGAATTAGCCAACAAAAAAGACAAGAACGTTTGAATATGGCCAGTACCTCTACAACACTGTAATTAGCTTAATTAGAGAAAAGTTGGCAGCTCACAGCAATTGAAAAATGTAACTTGAATATACTTGTTAGTGTTTAGATGTTGACGTCATCTATTCCGTCACGCCGCCGCTAAAAAAGACTACAACGAAAACTAAAACACCGTTCGTACGTAAGATACACTTAAATCCCCGATAATAATTCAATTAAGGTTAAGTGCATTATCACATTTGAATTTGGTATAGTGTACGTAATTATAAAAGAAATTACCTCATGTTTCAATTATTATTTTCGCCTTATTAAATTACTCATGCATTTGTAATATAATTAGCGTAGTACTTTATTCAGAGAGCGAAATTATTTCTACATACATATGAATGTATGTAAGGTTTAAACGTATATGTAATACTTCTAAGTTAACAAGTTCAAAAATTTACTTTACATTTGTTTTTCGTTAGTGAAATTTAATAACCATTTCTCCATCTCCATCAAGACAAACGTTTTGTGAAGTACAAGGTGTCTCAAAAGAAAGTTTATATAAACTTGTTTATATTAACAACAAATATTTGTTGCGTGAACGCAATCGTCGGTGGATATGGTATCCTGGCTCTTGGGAATTTAGTCGCTATGGAGCGTTTATCGGGATTGGATCGGGCGCTGTGATGGGCAGAGTAAAGGTGAGCGCTGACGTGTGCAAGGAGTACTCCCTAAACCTATACCTGGGTCGCAAGTCCCAGGCGCTGTCAAAGTCGCATGTTTTGCCCCCATCTATCACGCGATGGACCCGGCACCCGCACGGTGAATCCATGGAACGCTAAGAAATAGGTCTCTGTGATTATAGCGCGAAGAAATTTATCCAATATTCGAGGTTTTCGTCACTTAAATGATGCGCCGAGCATTCCTCTCATTCTGAAATGGGTAAATAAATTTAAGGAGACCGGTTCAACCCTAGATAAACCAAAACCTGGGCGCCCAAGGTTATTGAGAACAGAAGAGAACGTGGAACGGGTTAATCGGTCTGTTCGTGATGATCCCGACCTCTCCATTCGGAAGCGTGCAAGTGCTTTGAAGTGCTTGTAATGTGCATTGATCATCGCTACACCGCATTTTGCACAAAGATCTAAAGTTGCACCCCTATAACATTCAATTGGTTCAAGAATTAAAACCCCAAGATGCCATTCAGAGTTTAGAACTCGTAAACCAGGCAATTGAGCGCTTACAAACGTTTACTAACATCGTCTTCAGATGAAGCTCATTTTCACCTTAATGTAAATAAGAAGAACTGCCGCTACTGGAGTGCAACCAATCCGAATCGCAAGCATCAGAAACCCTTTCACTCGCTAAAGGTATGGTAAAGATATACTGTATGGGCTGCAATCTCATCGCGAGGAATTATCGGCCCTTAATTTTTTGAAGATGAAAGGGGGCGTGCACCTTTTGTGAAATTAGAGTGTTATATGAGGATGTTAGATGAATTTTTGTTGTCTGAACTGCAGAACTTTCTTGGCTATAACCAAAGAACATGGTTTCAGCAGGATGGGCAACTTCACACACGTCCAATATGTCTCTGCCACTAGGTTTTTTGTGGGGTTTCCTTAAATCTAAAGCTTACGTTAGTAAAACAACTTCCCTGGCCCAGTTAAAATAAAATATTTGCCATGAAATGGGAGCCATCACGAAGCATACTTGCCAAGCCGTCATCAGGAATTTTAGTGTTAGATTGAATGAGTGTTGTGAACGCGGGGGTATACATTTTAACGACATTATTTTTAAGAAATAAATTCCCAAAGAGTTTATTTTCATGATTAATAAACATTTTCTCGAGAAACGGCTTATTTTTATTTTAATCTTTTTTTTACATACCGTGCTATTTTCTTCTTTGGTAACAGACTTCAGTGACATGCTTAACGACCTGCATACGGCGAGCCTCAAGATCGAACTTTGGATGAACATGTAAAAGACAACAATCATAACCAATAGAACCGAAATTGGACTATACGTAAGGGGTGTGGAGGTTGCATATGTCCACGAATATTAATATCTCTGCCAAATAGTCTTTTTCCTGGTAAGGAAGGACAAAGGACAAAGAAGTAGCAGACAAAGAAGAAGCATCGACAGCGCCTGGAAGAGCTATTGGTCGATGAAGGACCTCATGAAAGGTAACCTTCCCTTATGCCATAATCGTAATCTCATGGACATGTGCATCCTCCCCATTCACAAGTATGGTGCACAAACTTGGTCTTTGACTGGACAGCAGAGGTCCGCGCTGGAGGTTTGCCAGCGATCCATGGAGCGTAGTATTCTGGGCATACCGCTGGCAGACCGAATAAGAAATACAGTACTGTATTTCTTATTCGCTTCAAAACACAAATCCTAGATGTCACTCATAAAGCCGCCGCACACAAGTGGGACTGGGCCGGATACGTTTGCCGCATGCAGACGGATCTATTAGCACAACTTGGGTCCCACAAGGCTCTAAACGACAACGTGGTAGGCCCAGGCGACGATAGCGGGCGGCTTCCGAACGGCCGCAAAAAAGAAAGAAGAAAAAATATTTTTTACATTTAAACTTTCTTTAGAAACACCTTGTATATTTTTTCTTGTCACCTTGTTAATAATTCGACAGAGAACTAGAGTAATCGACATCGCACGAAGAATCAGTATGCTGAAGTGGAAGTGAGCCGGTCATGTCAAGAGCTGGTCAACATGTGCTAGAGTGGAGACCTTAATTTCTTTTTACAGCGATAACCGACGCTATACGCAAACGTCGGCGCCGCGGGCAAAAGCTAGTGATATATAACATAAAATGTTTACATTTATGACGTAAATATAAATTCTACCTTCTATTTGAAGAAAAACATCATAAAATGTTTTACTTTTCTATAAAAAAAAATATTTTTTAAAAAGGTTATCTTATTGAAATAAATCGGATGTTAAAACACATTTCTTAATAGAAAGTTGGCGCCTCCCCGGTGGGGCGTCAATTTAATAAAAATTGCTTTATTCAATGTTCACAAACTTCTCACAAATCAGGCTGCTTGATTGTCATTCATTTTATAGTTTAAATTAATTTTCAGTTAAAAGTGTTTTTATGCTAAAGTTTATGTTGATAACCCTAGTTTTTGGAATGAACTCACAAGATAGATACGTAACCGTGTATTTAGTAGGATCGTGTGTAAAGCCCAGGCTTTTATTTTTCGTAATAGGTAGGTAGTAAGCTAACAGGTATGTAATATGTACTACGTTTCCATTTGTTGGATTTAAGAGCATTAGCTTGTGAATGCTTAGCATAGAATTTTGCTCTTAGGTAATTTCTTGTAAGTGATTTCTAAATAGATTGTTTTAGGTTTACGACAAGTAAGCTTGTATTGTAATAGGAGATATATGTTAAATCATGAGAGTTGACATACACTGATACTTCTACAAATAATGAAATGAAGGGCACAAATTTATACGAATAAATACAAGGAAAAGCAACACTTCTTATTTAATAACTAAACCTCTGAGTTTACTGCCTATTCTCTATCACGAAACATAATGTGAAGGCTACCTTTCCAGTGATATAGGTAGGTAGGTATCTTTGTAAGGAAAAAATCTTAGATCGCATCTAAATAATGTTGGTTGTGGTCTTCGATCTGAGAAGGGTTCACAGACGGTCTTGAGCGAGCCATATTTGGCAATTGATGACTATGCACAATGTGCTTTTTCCTTCAACCTCTTTTAAGGTTTTGCGTCTTCAAGCAAATTGAGGAAACCTCTAAAGATTACGCATATTTTCTCACAGTATTTCCTAATGTCAGAACCGGTATTAGCGCTGTTCTATTGCAAAACTACGAAATAAAAACAAATTTATCAGTTGAAAATAGTTAGAATTCCTTAACTTAATGTAGGGAGAAATTCTTGAAATATTTAATACTTAACTAATTTTATCCGTGTGGTGACAGATCAAGAATACGGCATGTCACCACCCCTATTCATCCCATGGGTTTCGTAAGAGCTGAATAAGGGAGAAAACTACGCAGGACACCAGTACTGCAAAGAGAACGAAAACTTAACATAAACCCTACCAACCCGTCTAGCCAGCGTGGTATAGACCACGCTGGCTAGACGGGTGGGTAGGATTTAGGCCTCCTTTCCAAGGAGAGGCCTATGTCCAGCAGTAGACTATTATAGGCTGTTAATGAACTACTCGCGTCAGGCCTATGTCCAGCAGTGACCGGCTTTTGGCTGAGATGATGATGATGAACTAGTTTTAGTATTTCTGCAACTACATAGAAAAATAGCGACTTCTTTTGGTTCGTTAATAGCTGTTTATGCCTTAACTCGACAAAAATATTTAAAGCACCGAGGTAAGCTGCGATAAACTGAATATAATGTTATTTAAGTAAAACTAGAAAGCGGCTCAACTTTATGCGTCATAAACATGGAATATTTAATTTTTTCGTCCCTTGTTGTATCAGTATTATTATAAACCTACATCACTTCTTCACTTTCTTAAACCTGCCTACGAATTATTAATTTGGTTGCATTGAAGATAAATATGTAACAACGCAAAAGAAAGAAAGCCGCTAAAAGAACATCAAAACTATCTTTGAAGCGGGTTGTATTTCGTGTCAAAATTTGAGATCAATCGGTGCAGAAATTTGTGAGTTTTTGATGCGTACTGAAACCATCTTAACAATTTTATAGTTTTAGATTTACTGTTTTTGAATTTGTTTATTATTATTGAGATTTCACTATTGAAATATAAGTATTGACTATTCAAGTATTCAGTACATGTTATACTATCTAGAATCTCATTTTCGCAGCAGTTACAATATCGTTAAAAAAACATTGTATTTGCGGTTCTAAATCTCCTTTGGCTTTTGTATCTATTATGTATATACCTATATATGTGGCTTTCATTCTTAGGTCATCATGCAAATGGCATAAATATACTCTAAGTACAAAGTGACTTCTTATATTTTACGACGCCATTTAAAGGTTCGTAAAATTGCAGTAGTCAAGTCAATTTCATTTCAGAGACAAAATGAAATTGCAATATCTTACGAAATTAAGAACACGCCACTACAAAGAAAACTAACATCCGTTGGCTTAATTCTGTACATTTAGGCAAATAGTTTCGGAGCTACAGGTACTTCATACGCTATCTACTTTTTAAGTACTTTTTTAAAGGAAAAAACAAAAATATTGACCCCAGTGAAGACCCTAGAAAAGTACCTTTACTTATCTTAAGGCGTAAAAGACCCCGGAATTCATTACTCCATTGCACCTAGCAGTGAAGTAGTATGTCGAAATCGAACTATCTTATACCACACGATGTTTCGACGCAAATGCGCCTATTACAAGGGCTCTGGTATTCCCGATATAAGAAGGAGGTCTCCGAGAACCCCGGCAGACTTTGTCCTGACTTAAACATGAGGCAGCTACACCAGTAGGTGCAGGTGTAGCTACAGGAGGCTTTTGCTATTATAACAGGCTGCCTTATTGACTAGATCATCATCATTTTCAGCTTATCGCAGTCCAATGCTGGAAATAGGCCTCTCCTATTGCACGCCACTTCGATCGATATTTTGCTTCTCGCATCTTACGCAAATCGTTACTCCACCTGGCCTGTGGTCGTCCTACACTGCTTTTACCGAGACGCGGTCTCCACTCGAGAACTCGTTTACCCCAACGGTTGTCAGTTATATGCCGCCCACTGCCACTTAAGCTTGCTCATCTTGTGGGCTATGTCGATGACCTTGGTTTTCTGCCGGTTCACCTCATTGCTGATGCGGTCCCTTTAAAAAACGCCGAGGGAGCCTTAAAGAAAGGACTATGAATTTCCATAGCACGCTGAGCGACTTTGAACTTGTGGATCAGCCGTACCGTAAATGTCCACGTTTCGACTCCGTATGTCATGACGGGTAGGACACACGCATTGAAGACTTGACTAGACTCACATTGACTAGATACTTCATAAAATATACTTTAGAATTTGTGTAAAAGTTTATTTTTTCCAATATTCCTGAAGTGATAACTGTTATTAGCACTGCCAGAAAATATTATCCAAACCAATATTATCGTTAAATACTTATTAAAATATATGACAATAAATACACGACTTAGTAATTATTCTTTGCAGCATCTAACATATACCAATACCTGTGCTTGCGGAGTCAAGTTAATTATCACAATAATATCTGTAGAGAGAACACGTGAAAAGTGTGTCGAAATCAATGCATATTGTTACGGTCTATTTTATACATAACAACAATTAACTCTACTAAAATAAATGGTTTCTTTATGGAATGCGTAAAGTGGCAGACAGTGATTAATATTCAGACGTAATTTTTTTTAGATCATATTATCCGCATTTTGACTCGCACAATCAATCTATGGAACAAGGTATCGTCTGCGGTATTTCCAGACCGATACGATATTCAAACCTTCCTCAAAGGCCGGCAACGCGCTTGTGCCTCCCGAGTTGCAAGCGTTCATGCGCGGAAGTAATCGCTTTCCATCGGGTGGCCCGTCTGCTCGCTTGCCCTCTCTTCTATAAAAAAAAAACACAACCAATTTTCTTTTAATTTAAGCGCAACTCTCCTTAACTGCAGAAAGCATAAATCTCAAATAAGTCAAAATATAATCCACACCGTGACGATGAACAATAAAATGAACATTAAACCTATTATAAACAGTAGTTAGGACATGCGTGAGTCCAGCCCCGTTTTTTGCCCTCCGGTTATCCTACCATGATTTATGTTCTGCCTGCTCGGAATATGATTACCAGTTACGTGTCGGAAGTGCCTTTAATGGATATAAACGTCGCATTTAACTGGCCGGTAAACACTGGGCAGGTTTTTGTCCGGCTTTCTGTTGATCAATTGGGGCTTATAATGTGCCGCTTCTTGGTTCGGTACAATTTGAGGGTATTTAATACTGTTTATTGATGATGTATAGATTGAGGCGATGTAATATGTTTGCTATTAAATAATTATATATACACTATGTACAGCTATGTTGAACTATATTTTAGCAGTGACTAATAAACATTTATATTAATAAGAGTAACAAGCAAGTTAACAAGTAGACAAATAATCACGTAAGAGTTTCTGTTTCAACAGATTTTAATAACAATTTATACTCATACATTATTATACTGTGTGAAATAGAGGCGAGCATTCATGGCTACTACTATATTTCTGAATAAAATAAGCTTACCAAAGTTTTTTTTAATTCGGAAGTAGTGAGCGTTGAATAAACTCTACATTTAAAATTATGGAGAGGTGAATTTTGTTAACACAAACATTTCTTGCTAAAAATATTACTTAGATTTAAAATATTTACTTAGATCACAGTAATTTAAAAATGAAATAAAAACATACTTAATATTTAAAACATGAGCTGTATAACAAAAGTATGTTATTGTATTCTGCAGCCTCATGTGTTATATATAAATGTCGGACTTCCTGGCTGTTGCCTGCTCCAAGTTATAGCTGTTTTAATTATTATAATACGAGTATATCGACGTTTTAATAAAGTAACCTAAAATAATATTTGTAAATTTTAAGTAACTATCATTTCCTATTGCGATTAGAGTAAAACGTACCTGAACAGGGTTTTTTTAGTATTATTACTGTACGTTTGAATAATTTGTATAAGGAACTGTTATCAAGAAAAAATCTTACTATTTCCTAAACGATAGATGAAATATTCAACGTAAACTACATAGCTCTGCAGCTCGGGATATTGTTTTATTTTAACAAACGTTACTGTGCCAGTAACACATCTGCGTATACAAATGTTATAATATGGTAATGCAAACGCTTTGGTAATCTTAAAATCCAACACGTTCGTACTATACATAACTTCGTGGAGGCTCTTTTGAAGTGGGGCAAAAATACGAGCAACAAAATATTTTAATACATAAGTTGAGAGTAACGAATGAACACGCAAATAAAGAATGAACGAAAAACCTTCCGAAGTTTGTCGTCTGTATAAAATATTAGCCGAGTAAGAAGAACTGATTTAAAGTCAGTTCAAAACTGCCAGAATTAGGAACGAGTGTTTACAATTTTTCGTTTTAGCAATGCACCGTTCGTTAGCTGCTGTTATTTAAGGCTGGGAGATGTTCTAATGAGGAAAAGCCCACCCACTGCTATTATACACGTAACGTCGGCTACTTTTCAGAAAGTTTCTTGCGCAATGAAGTAGCTTAATACTTTTCATTTGGTCTGGGTCACTCTTTTTGTAAACTGATTAGTACTATATAAAAGTTACGGTTACCGTAATAATGCACTTTAAGTTACTCCACTATTATGATATTAGTTAGTAACTTGTTAACGTTTGTATGAAATATTTATGAGGATAAAGTTGTTTAAAGGAAAAAGCGGATGATTTGCAGATATACACTCATTCACCGTGTCCGTGTAGTGGCGGATTAAGAATACGGAATGTCACTACCCCAATTCATTCCGTGGGTGTCGTAAGAGCCGACTAAGGCGTCACAGCACATAACATAACGCAGGACAACAGCACTGCAAAAAGAAGGAAAACTTACACAAACCCTATAAGAACCCGTCTGGCCAGCGTTGTATAGTAGGCCAAAACCTCCTTTCTAAGGAGAGGCCTATGTCCAGCAGTGAACTATTAAAAACTGTTGATGGTGACCCATGCATCTGTCAGTATGTTATCGACTGCGCTTAATATTATTAATTCAAATCTAGAGCACATAACTGCTTGGAGTAACGACTATGGACTCAAAATTAATCCTACAAAATCACAGGTATGCATCATTGGGAGTCCCATAATGTCTGCTAAAAGTAATATGTCACATATGCCTCCGGTCCAATTTAAAAATACCATCGTACCGATCAGCAGCAAAGTCAAAAACTTGGGAGTTATAATTGATAGCAACTTATCATGGGGACCTCACATCCAGGAGGTAATCCGCAAAGTGTTCGCAGCAGCGGGATCTTTGCGAAGGTTACGAAACCTTTTTCCGACTGCTACTAAAACTACACTTGAACAAACGCTCCATCTTCCGATTCTTGACTACGCCAACGTTTGCATACCATTCATATTTGGACTTCGCAAATATAATCATGTTTCCCACTACCGCAAAAAGCTCAGGTGGCTTCCAATCTGCCTTCGCTGGAATACTCATATCCTTACGCTCCTTACGCTTAACTCTTAATTACTTCAAAGAACGCTTTAAGTTCCTTCATGACCCACATATGAAATGCCTGAGGTCCTCTGAAAGCCTGAAATTGAAAATACCAAGGCATTCTACCAATTTCTACACAAATCATTTTCCGTAGAAACTGTACGTTTATGAAATGCTTTGCCGGTTTCTATTAGACGTGTGAATCCGTAACCACCTTCAAGACTATGATGTATGAGCATTATCTGTCTCTCATAGTTGGAAATTAGTGTATGTTTATATTAACGTATTTATGTATAGTATTAATGTATAAATATAGATTAGTAGGATTTATGTATGATAAATATTTCATGGGTTAAGACCTTATTTATTTCTCTAATTTCTGTATACCTATCACCAGTTTAAAATGAATCCAGTCCATCCTGGAATCAGTTGCCTTGAAGAAATTGCACTAAGCGCTAAGGCCGCCCTTTGTACATTATATCTGTTGTTACTTACTTTATAATATCTGTAAAACCCTGGTGTATAAATAAAGTATTATCTATCTATCAATCTATTGATCCTAGATTTTTCTTATCGAAATACCACTTATTAAAAATCTCTGTAAACTCTGTGCTGCTACAAACCAATCTAAATAAAAAAGTGTAAATTATATTTTTGCATAATATCTAAGTAACCTTACTAGTAATATTAGAGATTGCAGATTAGGGTTTAAAAATATTTACTATTAGTAATATTTCTTTAAATGATAAATCGTGATGAACAACTGCATACATATGTATCTTGAGGTGAGTTTAAGATAAACGGTCTGAAAGCCCTTTGTCACCAACATGAAGTTAACTTTATATTTCAGCCCGTAGCGATATTTTTCTTTCTCGTAATGTGGATCATATAAAAAGAAACAAGGAATAATTGGTATCAAGCCGGTAGCAATAAAATTCTACCGAGATATTTACGGATATAAATCGTGATTTTATTTTTTCAAAAGCGTGTCCCTAGGTTTTCCTACGTTTTACTTCGACGTGTGGTGCGTGTCTAACCTCACTTTGCTCAGTTTAAATCACAGTATAAAAGCGAAAAGTAAAGCGGTAGAGTAACATGTTTATACAGGGTCGGTATATTTTTATATCGTGCTATTTTTTTTTTAAACTAATTACGCTTGTGTGACATCAGCAATAAACATTTGTTACTGGAACCTAAAGAAAAATAAAGACTCAAAAAAAACATCTGCAGTCGTATACGGTACAAGCATATACCATTGAACAACAAACATGATAGTATGTGTTCCATTTCCGTCTAAAATAAACGTTGAAAAACTTTTTGTCAAAAAGCGATGCAATTACATAGAAGCTTTCCAAAACATGCGACTAGTCCAATATGTGCTTGGTTTATACTGAATTGAGTTGTGAAACGTGTGCAACTAACGTAACACTTTTACCAGACAGGTTGATTGCAACATATTTTAATTATACCGAGAAGTTAGCGTGTGATATTGACATTTTTCTACACAATTCAATTTAAGTGTTACACGTAATATTTCAAGTGTTACAACTGTTAAAATATATGACTTCTCGTTACCGATAGCCATTCCTTGTAGACATCATTGGTGCCAATTCTATTGTTATGAAACACTTTACCTATAAATCAATAAAAGTAGGTTTAGTCCTGCCAAATAACATTTCGTACTTTGGAAACGTACCAAACTGGAGTACTAAACTTATTTTAATTTGACAGAACCAAAACAGGATAACCTTTTCAGCTATTAGTCTATATTTGCACATTTGTCATTCTGTTGTATGTTCTGAAAGTCTCAATTTGTATAAAATTAGAAACGCCACACTATATAGTATAGGTGGATGTATAAATATGGTATATTAGAATTATTATTTATAATATTTAATTATTATTATAAATATGTAACTTTGGTTTACACAGATTTCTTATGGCCAGATATTTAGTAAGGTAACAAAAAGTCTGGTATGAAAACTTAGTGACACATACATATCATACTCGTATAATATACCTGTGAGCAAATAAACATGTATTAGTTGTTATGAAGTTTGTTATCATAAAAACCTTTCAAGAGATTTTATTAACTCACTGGTTGTTGTTAATTCTTAAGTTATGTCAGTAAAAATTAGTGTCGTTTCGATGAGAACTAAATTTCACATTTCTGTTTTCATAACAAACATTCAATAGCACGGTTTCACATCTCTTAACTAAAATTAGAGAATGTTAGATACATTTTAGTTTAAGGACGTTAACAACAGACTCGGTACAATTATTTATTTATTAACATATATAGACATGGTACACGACGTACGTACGCAGCTGTAGCAATTGCTATAAAATTTAGGAAGAGTTCAACAAAATTGTGCTTATCATAAAAACTTAGAGGGCGGCGACTGGCAGGGTCTCATCTAAGAAACAAGCCATGTCAGGAAGGGGAATATTCTTGTATTTTTGGGGCTCGCTAACAAGGGGCCCCTACATGACCGGAATATTTTTGTCACCAATTTCCACAGGCGAACGGCTTAACGTCCCGGAAAAAGTTACTTAGACTTACCTGAGAGTCTTCGAGCCCTGTCAAGATATCGTATATTTTATGGAGCTCACCTGAACGCCTGCTATATTTCTTAAAAGCGGTGAAAGCGCCGAAATAGCGTTCCGATTACGTTACTGCTTTATTAACATGAAGGTCGAAGTACCAACTTTTTAGAAAATTTATATGTAAAGAATAATGTTTATGTGATGATGTGTGAGATATTTGAAAATATTATAATGGTTTATGTAAGTTAAGTCTTTGCCAACTATAAAGAGTCACTGGAGATATTCTTAGATGGATAGATGAACCAGGCTGGTAACTATATATCACTTAAAGCGACAGAGCATAAATCTAAGGCTGTCTGCTTGTTATTTGTAGTCGCCACGTGAACCGCCGGTTTCGGGTGAATATTAACGATATCGCCAATTTTCCGCAAGCTTAGCCGCGTCGCAATTTCTCGCCAATTGAACAATCGCATCGCATCGAGGGGTGATTTGCCGTCGAATAGTATTAACCTAGGCTTCGTGTAAAAAATGTTTATACATGATTTTCTCGATCTGTCGCGTTTAGGGTTTGATTGCGTTCAAGGTTAAAATTTGAATTACCCAACTCGAAATGAATCTGATTGTTTCAGTTATCTATTTATATACCTAGTGACGAGTGACTAGTGACTAGCGAGACTTAGTACAGAATATGAATATATGAATACAATATTAAGTTCATTCTAGTTATATTTCTATCTGGATATGTTTCTTGTTAATGTATATTTCAATTACAGTTTGTTGCTGCTCACCGCCCGCGCGAATCTGACATATTTCCATTACTAAGGCCATTTACAGATACAAATTTTCTACAGTATGACCGTTAAATAAGTATTTACCGGTCTTAAACCAATGGTTGTCTAACCTTATGCGATCATTTTTAGGGCAAGTTAGTAAAGTAGGCAGTAGTTAGCAATATAAATTAAATTAACAAGATTTTGTTTGAAGTTCAGGTTTGATTTCAATAGAATTAAAGAAAGTCTTTGGAGAGTTCGTCTTGGGATTATAAATGTACAATATTTACGTTATTTACTTCATTTATTCTCGTCGGTTATGGATCCGTAATGGATAACATTGAGAACTACGAAGGTAGTTTTATCAGCAAACTTTAAGATCAAGTTGCGGAGGTTTACTCCTTACAGTTCAAGAGAGACGAATTCAGTTGTTTTATTGAAAAGTCAGATCTATTTTAAAAGCTTAACAGGGCTGATTACTTCGTTTTAATTTATAGTTCATTAGCTTTTTAATAAAATCATAAAGAACTACACAGAATTTTAGAAACTTAAGCGATAAAGCTAATATTTCACAAGAGCTAGAGCTAAAATTAAACTATGGGAATTTACTTGATATTAAATTCCTTTCCATCAACATCTAAAATTGTTGGTACAATGTTGAATGGAATATTCTTAAAATGTTAGCACTACTTATAAAATCGAAAAAGAAAACAAAACAAATGAAATTGAGATAAAATTCTTGATATCATAATTAGAAAGTGTACCTATACCAGAAAACATATTACCTATACACAGAAACACCATAATTTTTCAGTTATTAAGAATAGATGAAATAGTAACAACACTTTTCACCAGAGACAGCCGTGATGCTGATGTAATTAATCTAAATACGGTACGCAGATAATTCAGGATTATCACTATGCTTGACTTGATTTATCCGAGGCTTGGGATTCGACGAGATAACATGAAATACTACCCGTGTAATGTGAATAACAAAAGATAACATTTGTTAACCCATTTAGACAAACTCTAGTAAAATCACTCCTTGTTAAATGAACTTACTTTAATTGAGATAGTCTACTTCAATTTTTTTATTACTTGGATATTTCCTCATAAGCACAAGTTTGCACCTTGTTTTTTCTTCTCATTGCTCTATAATAGTATAATGTTTCAAAACATTCAACACTCAGGGCCTCAATTCTGCTATTTTATGTTTACGACAAGCCAGTGTCATACCACTGACACGCTATTGAGATGCCATCGAGTGGCCATTGGCATCGGTATCAATATCGGTAGTTAAAAATATATTACGTTTTTTGATGAAATGATTTTTTTTATTTTTATTATAATAAATTAATAAAAGAAATAAATAAATAAAAATAAATTATTTAAAAAATAAAATTATAAAAAAAGTGATAAATAAATTATTAAAAAAAAAAAAAAAACAAAATTAATTTCCTTATTATTTGAAAATATATTACGTTTTTTGAGGAAATGATTTATTTATTTTTATTATAATAAATTATTAAAATAAATAAATAAATTAAAATAAGTTATGAAAAATTAAAATATATAAATTAAAAAAAAAGAAATAAATAAATTATTAACAAAAAAATAAAAATAATATTAAAATAAATATATTTTCAGATTATAAGGAAATGATTTGTTTATTTCAGTTTTTTTAATTCTTTTTTTTTTATAATTTTATTTTTTTTATAATTTACTATTATAAAAATAAATAAATCATTTCCTCAAAAAACGTAATATATTTTCCAATTATAAGGAAATGACTTATTAATTATTTTTTTTTATTTTAATAAATATTATTTATCTTTTGTTAATAATTTTATTACTTTAATAATTTATTTATTTATTTTAATTATTTATTTAGTTATTTTTTTGTAATTTTTATATTTTATTCTTTAATAATTTATTTTAATTTATTTATCTCTTTTTTTTAATTTTATTTTTTTAATAAGTTATTTTAATTTATTTATTTCCTTTAATAATTTATTAAAAACAAATACATCATTTCCTCAAAAAACGTAATACATTTTCAACTACCGATATTTATACCGATGCCAATGGCCACTCGATGGCATCTTAATAGCTTGTCAGTGGTATGACACTGGCTTGGCGTAATAGCAGAATTGAGGCCCAGGTCACCTTCAAAATTCCAAATAAATGCATTGCCACCAGTCACTTCTTTTTTCTAATTATATTATTATCTCGAAATTTCAAATTACCCAAGCATATCTTGTGTGATGTAAAGCTTAATTATTCAAATTTATTTTAAGTTGAAAATTATGATCTATGATCTTAGACACCATTTTTGAAATGTTGTGTTATATAACGGGAAATTATCACATTACTTTTATTTGCGTTTTGGTTTAAGTTCGAGATTAATTATTAAAGCCTAGTAATTTTACCTTCTGTATTTAATTACGTTTTCACACAACACTCATATACATCAGTCATTTATTTTGTCCAGACTAATATTGTGTAGTTACGGGATTTTAACCATGCTCAGGTGATGAACGATCTAACGCAAAGAGAAGATCTGCCGACTGTTTGAGGTGGTTATGATCATGATCGGATCCCGACCCGACTTGATAAGTTTATATTTATATACACAGCAACAACAGCAGGAGTTGTATATGATTTATACTGATCGGCGTGAGAATTTTTAGTACGAAATTTAGGTTAAGTAGTTCCTTAATGGTTTGACGTGACAGGACGTGATGGTGATATTTATACCTTACCTATACATACGTGAAACAAAAAGAGGATACTTTGTTCAGCCTATCAAGTTACAGGCTCACCATATGTTAATAAGGTTCAAAACAATTGAGGTAATAGGCAACTAACTTAGTTTGTCCAGGCATAAGTTTTTCAGCAGTAGTCTGTAGTCAATTACTTCGGCAAACAAATATTTTATTGAATTAAGCAGTTCACCAAAATCTTAATTTAAATACATAAAAGTATCTGTTGCAGCTATATTAGTGTAAGTTTTAAGTACGTTTAATATTGTAAGAAAATTATTTAATAATCAACTAATAACCTTACACTTATTTGAGGATTCAGTTGTTGCTTTACGCAAAAATACACAATGAAATGTTATTTAAACCACAATAAACTATATCTATGAGCTAGAAATTTCGTGCATCATAAACGATTAAAGAAATTAAAAAAGTAAATAGGAAGATGCCCTATAATGATAAACAACATACCTACTCGTAGTTTTTCTATAAATGAGATGTGTCTGCTGACTTCATATTCAGTACAATCCATGCAGCTTTGCAATTACGTTAATGTTCATACATTGAACTTTAGTTAGTATACTGAAATATTATTCAATATTACGAGTTGTCAGCCACACTTGGCCCCGCGGCTCGCCACACAGCGCTATTCACGACGACTAATAATGTGCTATGCTATGGGTCACGCATGTACTTATATTACTAATTAGCGTAAAATACTAAGATATAAAAATAAGTATGTATGTAACACAGTAAAATTTCGTCAGTCAGATTATAGCTTTTGTAAAATAATCAAATTTAATCTCTGCTGGTAATCACCAGCGTGGTATTCTAATGATTGTTTATTAAAATTTAAAGGGACTTTTATATCATTTTGCAGACAAGGTTCCTATTAGAAATCTAGACGGATGCAACTTATTAAACACAGGTAGTCTATTTAGAATCTTAACTCTATATGCAAAATAACCAATATGTAAATGCTGTTGTAATGTAAATTTGGCCGCATGAATCCTCAAGACAATAAATGGTGGGTGTAAAAGTAAACTAGCTTATCATTTACATACAACGCTGCTTAGAACCAGGACACTACAATTTAATGACGTCCACCTTCGTATACATTACAATTGCTTTTACTTCTACGTGTGGAGGTTACTAATCTTGAAATCACCATCATCATCAACAACCTTTAGTAGTCCACTGCTGGACATAGGCCTCTCCTTAGACAGGAGGTTTTGGCCTACTATACTCGTACCACGCTGGCATGACGGGGTTGGTATTGGGGATTGTTTCAAGTTTTCCTTCTCTTTGCAGTGCTGTTGTCCTGCGTAGTTTGTTCCCTTAGTCGACTCTTAAGACACCCACAGGATGAATATGGACGGTGACACTACGTATTCTTAATCCGTCACCACACGAATAGATCTTGAAATACTATTAGATGTTGTAGTCAATTCTTTTAAAGATTAATAATATTTTAAATATAATTATTTGGATATTATCAAAATAACAAAGAATATAGATTAAATTTGTCGAATTTATGCATACCACTTTCATTTTAAGTATTTGTGTGTGTTGTTCTCTCTTCTTATGCTTATTTTGAATAAAGGTCAACGAGAGACATATATATACATATGTTATATATATATATACTACATATGTTACAAAGTAACTTGGTGACTGAACTGCATTTTGTTCTTATCCAAGGTTATTAGTTCTTCTAGACTTCTATTAAGGTAATAAGTACCTACTCTAGTATTTTATGTATAGTAGAATCATGTTTTGTGTAAAACACGTACACACATAAATTGAGAAGAAGTCTCAAGTTAAGTCTTTTTATTATGTATCAAAAAATACCTCCATCCATATATATATTTATGTATATATATATATATAGTCTCTCTTTAGATATAAATCTAGTCAAAGAAGGTACATGTCGAAACAACGTTCGTCGTTGAAGTAAACTTTACCGTATCCGAGACGGATATTGGTTAAAATTATACGCTAGAACGAATTTACAATTTCAAGGTTACAAATGATTGCACAAAACTTGTTCGTCAGGTTTAGCTCTACTTGTTCGTTCGTACTACGATTATAAAAACAAATCTGTTGTAAATTAAACTATCAAGCTGGCATTGAATAATCAAGGTTCAGACGATTAAGATACATATTAAACTTTCTGTACAATTTCTAGTTATAATCTACCAATGAGAGAATTTGTGCCTGTGTAAAATATGATGACATAATAAACTAAACAAGTAAACATATAAATCATTTTAGTAAACAGTAACCGGAAGCAGGTGTAGGGAAAGTGAGAGTCTAACGTGATCGTAATATATTACTGGCTAGACATGTTTCTACAAAATATGCACACGTTTAAGCATAAGATAAGCACACCAAGACTCACCTATGCTGTTATGTACTATTACTTTTATGATAACTATCTACATACGAATTTGTAGTGGAAGTGAGAATATTTAAGTTTTGCGTAAGTACCTAAGTTAAACCTAAAAAATATATTTAAAAAAACTTTCTAGATATATTCAGTACACATTTAAAGTAATAAGAAAAAAATGTTCTAATCTGCACGTCATACGTTATCGAAAGTAAATTTTTCTATACAAATAAATAAAATTGGAGTGTCTGTTTGTAATATTAAAATAACCGCTTTTTACTAAATGCATATGTATGTTTACACGGTACATATGCCAAAATATCATTTTTTACAATTTATGTCTGTCTGTCTGTCTGTCTGTTTGTTCCGGGTAATCTCTGGAACGGCTGTACCGATTTCGACGGAACTTTCACTGGCAGATAGCTGATGACATAAGGAGTAACTTAGGCTACTTTTTTTAGACTAGCTTCGCCCCGCAGCGTTGCCCGCGGTTATAACAACAAACGCGGATAACACCGTGGGTCTCAGCTAGTTTTTAATAATTTTAAACCCAGCTGATGTGAAGATAATTATGAACCTAGCTAATGTGAAGATTATTAAATAAACCTATTTTGTTTTTAAGAAGTTACGATGGCGAACATATGGAGATGCGGTCTTAACGAAAGTCAAGAATTGAAAAAGCATGTATAAACATGAGTACCGTTTCTGCTTAAAAACAATGTTTTTTTTCACATCTTCCTTTTTATTTTGAAAATAAAGATATGAAGAACAAAAAAGGAAAAAAAACCACCAGCAGGGGTAAAATCACTTCCAGTACTTATAGATACAATATACGTACACATAACAGAAATCGTATATAAGTAGTCGTAGTAATCGTATAAAAGTAGGTATATTCTCTCTAATGTTTAATTTTATTCACTTCAATATAGGTTTCGGTATTAATAAATATTAAAAAATATGACGCTACTGTTGAATTAAACGGCGGCAAAATTTATTTGATTTAATTAAACATTACTTTAATTAAAATCATATTTGCAACAATCTTTTCCCAAATAACGCTCACATAAATGATTAAGCAGAGTCGCGTCACTCTGCTGTCAAACACAGATGCACATTATGGGAAATTTCCCAGGAGTGAATGGGAATCTCATTACTTGGTCCACATATGAAGTTGTCAGACACATGATTTCATACACAGCCACGTTACTCGGACATTGATATCGCTTACTCATTTAGTTAAAGCTTTATATAAATATACTGTTGCCCTAAATTCGTTCGCGTGGTATTTGAAAAGGGCTGCTATGTTACATATAACATAGCAGCAGAGTAACTTAGGCTATTTTTTCCTCTCAGAAAAACCCTATAAATTTTTCAAATAACATATATTTGAAAATTTTAAAGGGTTTTTTGAGAGGAAAAAATAGCCTAAGTTACTCTTTACATAGACAGCTAACTGGTAGTAAAATATTATCAAAATCGGTCCAGCCGTTTAGAAGATTAAACGGAACAAACAGACACACTGACAATAAATATTGAAACTGGTTTTTAGGCATAGTTGTCGTACAAATAACCGTGTGAGCATGAAAAAAACCACACACTTCAATTTTATTGATATGTATAGATACGTATGGAAATACGATACCAAATACATTCAATAGCATGCCACCCTAGGGCACAGTAGAGAAATGCGTTATTTGCATCTTAATACTAAATAGGCAGTAAAATTATTTACCATCTTAAACTGGTGAGGTTTTTAAATAAGAAAACGTTGTATTTGTCAAATATTACTAAATAAACAGCACCGAGAGACTTTGTCGCTACAGAATTCGTACAGAGGACCTTCAACTGCAAATTTTTTTTTATTATACAATCTATACATATGAATGCAAATTTCACGTGCCTACATATTCTGTAAATTTAGACAAAAATACTAACATGAATATTCAACTCATGCGCAATCTCACATTATATTCACGATAACAAGGTTCGTCAGCAAAATCACGCGACCGTCGTCGTCGGCTGTGAGCCATTTGTGCTAGCTCGACACCACCCCGTCGCAACCTCGCTGCTTTGAGACAACCCATACTTGTCTTGGCACCAGAATATATCACAATCACATTATTCTAGACACTGAGTTCTGACGCTTTAGCAATTCAGAACCTATGAAAATATCAAATAAAGTTGAAGACGTTTAAGTCTAGTTGTGACTAACTTAACTTAGTACAAATCTTCGCAAATGCGCTACGCGGACCGACTTTAGGCATCTTAACTGATTTTGTAGAGAACGTGTTGTATCCTTATTTACGAGGTTTCTGACTCCCAAATCCGAATACAACAACTCCAATCCGGACTAAACAAGTTTCAACTGAAATAAGCACCCGCTGCACACATGTTTCGTCTCGCCTCAGGGACACGGAAAAGAAAAAAGTGGGCAGCTCGCAGTTCGACGATAAGGTTGCATATGCAAGTGGACGCGTGTGTCGAAGCGCAAATCTCTCTTGTTTAAAATGAAATTGTGTTTTATATTTTCTCTTAGCATGTGAGGCGCAAAAGCATAACTTTCACACAGTTTGCGACCTTTTTCCTTAGGGTTCTACACGTTTAGTCGAATAGTAGAATTGCTGAATTAAATATTCTTTATCTCGATATCGATCTTACTTAGCTGTTTAAGAATTTGAAAAAGTCTAGAACTACAGATGAACTACTTGAGAATCCAAAATTCAAATACTAACATGAATACTAACATAATAATTTTTAATTTTAACCTAAAGCTGGTTCTCAAAAAAAAATATGTTAATTTATTAAACTGCGTCGTGGTCGCAACAATTGCCGCTTTCAATATTATCGATACGAAGCATAAGCTCTCGAATTGCATAATTATGTAAATATACATCAAACACTTTTTCATTCGCTTTGGTCTTTTCACAACTTTATCATATTATATACATAAAATGCGTATAAATCTAGAAAGTTAAAGTTACTTTGTGCGTCTGTCGATGGCTCTTGTGTCCTGGCTTTATCCATTCTCGAACGTCATCGAAAAATTTTGGTATCTCTGGGCGCCATTAAAATGAAAGTTTGCATTGTTTTCTATGATATTCATACTTATTATGTATTAGTATATAACAAGTGCCACACAAAGAGTATGTGGGCATTTGTGGAGATTGTTGCGTTTGTGACATTGAGAACTATTTCATAACAACCTCAATTAGATTTTTTGTCACGAACTCATATGATACCTGTCTACCTTGCAAATTAATATATATACATTGTATATATATATATTTGTTTGTCCTTCGTGTTTTAAACTAATCAAAAACATAATAAATTAAATGCCATATGCCATATATAATGCCATAACTATAGTTTACAAATGATATTTATCGTACGATAATTATCATTGAAAGATCATTGAACTTACAATTTCGAAATGATCCAACCAAGTACCTAGTTTCTAAACATGCTGCGATATGGTAAACATAACGAGAGGTTCAGACATCGGGTCCATACCGATCTTACTACAGGTCCGTTTACTTGGTATTTCTAAATATCGGCATTCGTGAGATACCTACTGACGAAGGCGATAGGTGACTCTACAGGCGAGCCTCGTGTACGACGCACGCCTCGCTTATACAGCTGATTTTATCTCGCACAGGTGCATAGAAACAACTTTTTTAAAGTGTATTACCAAGTACATACATATTTATCATTTAGTCAAATAAAAATTAATTTAGTTAAATTATTTTCTTTCAAATTATAATATAGTTTAAGAACATGCTGTCTTTGAAATCGCAAGCTAATTTATGTTTTACTTTTGTTTCAGATGTCTTCGAAAGTGAGTTTGTTTGCTTGAGTGTTTCCACATCCAAAGGGAGGTACATGGTTAACGGAGTACATTGAAATGTGAATGTTGTGTGCACAGTGTTAAAATTGAATCTTGTTCGTACATTATCGTTATCCCGATGAAGTATCTCGTGTAGTTACAACTGTTAGCGGATTTGGTTTATTGAAAATCTTTCGACATGGAGACCGAAGAATTGACAAAACTTGTCGATGGCATCTACAAGGTAAGAATTTGACATTAAATTTTATTCAAAATTGTAATTAATTTATTTAAAAAAAACCTAGTACTTCTTCGACTTTCGTCACGAACACGAAAATTAAATGTTTTACTAATGAAATTACGCATTTCTGTGTTTTATAAATGCTTTTTTAAGATCAAAAAGAGTAAAATGCCACTTAATGTAATCGTAAGGCTTCGACGTAAAGGCTCATCAAACACCTGCCTCAAATGTCAAGGTCATTGGTCGTCCAACCAGCGAATGGTGAAAATTCCTAGTCGATTTCTCTATCACGTTTTATTGAATAAATATGTATGTTTATTGCATTCTTTACATAGATGTCGACTTTCATTTCGTCGCTTTGTTGGGATGTTTTATAACACCATTTCGGGCTAAAGTTATGTTAATCTGGTAAGATTCCTATTAGAATATTTGTGTGATCAATATTGTGGGCGGCAATACCGTTATTATTTAGGATATTTTATTATGTTATTTAGGATGCTATATATTATAGTTCAAAAGTCAGAGGAAAAGTTCTGTTTAATATTAACATGTTCCGTTTGAAAGGTTTTTTACTGCTTTAGTATTTCCTTAACACTAAGTGGTTGGACAAGATTGAGAGAGCCCAATTCCTGCATTATTGTAACTTACAAGGCAGTTTAGAGTTAACGCTTAAGTTAGAGAGATATAATGTACTATACGTACATGTATGATAGTGTTGTTACCTAAGATTTTATATGAATATAAAATAAATTTTATTTTTGTATATTATAACTCAAAATACTAATTTAAAAAGTAATATGCTATAATACTATATTTTTAATACATAATTATAATTTAATTGTGTAGAAAGTGGTTTGCGTATGCGTTTTGTTAGCGTAACTGGAAATTAATTTACCAAAAAAAAAGATTACATCAAGAAATAGATAGGTACATTCATCAAGTTTATTCGTTGTGATTATTTAGAATTATATATTTTTTGAAAATGTTTAACAAGATATAACGTCATTTAAATTTTTAAAGCAAAGGCAAATTATTGTACAGAAGGCAATTCATTATTGTTTTACTACATCTCAGATTTGATAGAATTTTGATCTACTACTAAAAATACAAAACAAAACTGAATGCTTACCTATCTATGGTAGTGTTAGAGACTTCTTTTAAATTTTGGTAAAGAAAGCAATTTATAGATTTATCCAGTACGATTAAACACGAGATTTAGTCAAACTATCAAATTAGTATATGATATAATGAATTCGACTGTTCTGGAAGTTTTTTTTCAGATCCTATATTATGAACGTGTTTTTTAATTTAATTCTAAAGGTTTATTTATCGACTGTTAATCTGTAGGCCACACATGAAAAAACAGGAGCATATCTTAAGCAATAAAAGTACCTCAATATGAACATGAACTAACTAGATCTGTTAATTATAAAAGAAGTTACTAACACTATTAATTTATAAGAATTACCATTTTATAGCAACGAACAAAGTAATTTAAGAAATATGTGAACATCAACAATATTTTTATATAATTTTGAAACCTAATCTGTTTTTTTATCAAGCAACTTTGCGTTACGGATCTTTCACTTGCATAACGTAAGAGTTTATAATTTATCTCGAAAGGTGGTATTTAAGTGTAATTCAAAATAACAATCTATTTTTTTTGGGTTGCATGAAATTCTAGAAATTTGAACCCCTATATACTTAACTTCTCGATTTGCTTGCGAGCCTTTACCTATATGCTTCTGGAAATCGCGTGAATCATACCTAACTGGAGCTATCGGCAAGGCACCATGTTAAATAAATAAATAAACAATGAGATTCCCAATTAAAAATGTATATTTTGTATAATAATCTATTTCTGATCTTATAAATAGGTACATTACATTGACATATTCAAAAATCAATTCTAATTGAATTATTATCGCAGCGCCTTTTTTTAGTTTTTTCATATATTTTTTTTGTAATAGGGGGCAAACGAGCAGACATGTCACCTGATAATAAGTGTCTATCGACGTCGATAGACATATACAACTCGATAGAAACACATAGTTGTAATTTTTCTTCACAAGTATGCAACAAAACAAACTAATTTTAAATCGCGCTTGTGAAATCCTCTACCTTAAAATATCAACTGCTAGATTTATATTGCTGCAAATGACAGATATGCCAAATAAATCACTTTTGACCAATAACAGTTTAAAGCATATTAAATAATGAGGTTACAACTGCATCCGTTTTGCAATGCGAACTGCTTAAACAAGTTATGTCATGATTAGTTACTATAAATACATAGTTCGATATCGTGGTAGAAAAAATATCATTTTATATAACAAAAATATGATTTGGTTATCAAATCATTACAAAGTATCTTTATTATGTCTTTTACCTACTTTGCTGCTAAACAAGAAATCTGTTAACACGGTATTTTATTTTTATGTACATTTCACAAATAGTTTTTTACATTTGCATAATGGGTAGCCTGTAACAATTTGTAGTTAGTCGCAGTTTTCTAGGTGTAGATTTTAAGAAGTTAACTTATATTATTATATAGAATTATAATATGTCAAAGACTAATTCCTGCCTACCTACTTTTGTAGTCAAGATCGTTAAATTTTCTAGTTTTATAAAGGCAATGTAGCTTTAACATACTTAATAATTTACGTCTAACATTTATCAACAATTTGGTTTGAGTGGCGATATTTCAAATTGCAACTGGTCCAACTGGTAATATACTTACTTTCTCTAACTTTCCGTTGTTTTCTAGGTAAATAAGAAATATGCTAATATAAGTAAAATCGATATCTTGCCACAGTATAACAATAGCAAGCAAGAAGGGAAAGTGTTGAGTAGCTTATTTTAGAGAATAAAACAAGATAAGATCTAGGTACTTAATTTTATGGAAACAAGAGTTGTAGTAATAACGGTGAAAGTTGTTAAATATATAATTGTACGATATTTTTGAGCGTAAGGTGCGAGGCATTTTATTATTTATGCACTGCTCTTGTGTGTTTCTACCAAGAAAGCAGAAGCTGTTTTAAAAGACAATTAAGAAGTCCATCTGATTCTATTCATTATTTGGTTAAGTAGCAATTTTGCCCTTCAGTTAACAATTTTTTATAACTGTACTTACCTCTTACTCGACCGTCTGTTCCGAAATTAGCCAATGCCTATGCTATAGTAACAAGTCTGCTGATAAACACGCTTACATTTTACTAAATACTTACATACATATAGCATACATGCGTACATATAAATTACACCCAGATTTAGGTCAAATGATAGCATTCACCACACAAGTGGTTGTCCTGGGTGAAAATCGATCCCCCAACCTCCGACTCACTAAGCACTAGACCAACAAGCCAATCCAAGGAACCTTCTACATTCAGATTTACCGAAAAAGTATGATTAATTAAAACGTTATACATAAACTTACTTTATTTATAACTTTATTAATTACATACATTATTTCCATATCTTTAGCTGTCTCATAGAGTAAGGACTCTGTTTCTTTTCTACATAAAAACTGCACTCCTGGAAAATGGGAACAAATCTTAAAAATAAAAAAAAAACTTGTTAAGTTTATTAATCCTGTATAAAACATAAATTGAACCAATCAATACTTAACAAACATTTCAATATCTTAATATATATAAATCTCCTGTCACGATGTTTGTCCGCGATGGACTCCTAAACTACTTAACCGATTTTAAATTAAATTGGCACACCGTGAGCAGTCTGGTCCAACTTAAGAGATAGGATAGCTTAGATCTTTAATTATCGTCGCAATTTTATTTTATTGCAAATTATTGGTCTATAATTAATTGACAGTCACTATTATCTGTTAACTCCAAAAGATTCTAACAGATGTCGATACTTTTCGACTGGATTGAGTAAGTAATCAATAGATGGCACTGCTATGGTAAACCGACTTAATGTATATGGCAAAACAACGTTTGCGGGGTCAGCTAGTTTAATATAAATATTGGTACAATTTAAGTGGACTGAATGTGTATTGAAATGATCAATCGAAATAACTCCGGGCATAAGTCTTTTGAGAATAACATGTGGTATGTGTTTAACAATAAATGGAAGAAGAGAAAAACACAAAACCTTTTATCAGCCTTGGCATCACAATTGGTAGTCTTATCACTCACAGCGATCTCTCGGAGGGAAATTTCGAGAAGATAACTTGAAAGATGCTTTAGAAAGCTAAATTAGATGTACTTTTATGAACTTAATTCGGATTACTTTAGTACTATTTAAAACATATACATTAAATACAATACATAGAAATGATGTTGAAAATTAAATTCAACCTATGCTCTAAATATACTTGTAGTTACAAAAAAAAAGAATTGCATACTTACCGAGATGCCAGATTCTAATAAATATATCTTAATCAAGGCAACTTTGCTGTTAATTAATTAGCTACAAGTCAAAAACAGTCATTCTAGCCGTGACTAATCTTTTTCTTTTTTTTTTTACTACTGCGTTGTTCTTCATTTTTTAAAGATCAGAAGGTATCTGTAAATGCTGCATATTTCTGACTACTCTTCAAGCAAATTATTCGATCGATATTTATTGTAGCCCGGCAGGGACTGATTTTGGGCAAGTTCAAGACAATCTCGACTTATATTTTAATTTATTTTGAAAAGTGACACTTGTATGATTTATTATTGAATTTACTGGAGTAAAATAAAATGTATTATTCCCCGAGGCAGTTAGCAGCAGCCAGCAGCTAGGCGGACTTGAATGTTTGACACATACTTAGATTTATACAAATATAATGTACTAGCACCCCAAACACTACTACTGACTAAAAATCATTTTAACGATTGCATTTTAACATTTGCAAATTATAAGAGCTGAGAATAAATTTTCTTGACTTACTTTAAATATGCTAGTTATACTTGTTCAATTTAATATTTAATGAAAAAAAAAAAACAATAAATCAAAGTTATCTGTTTAATTGCTATGAGGCTACAAAAGAGTAAGACAACTTATCATAAACCCTTTTGTTTTTTTTTTTAACGTGTGGAAATCCCCTCGGACCGTCACCCCTCCGGGGTTTGCGGCGGGGTGGTGTGTCGGACTCGGACCGACTAAAACCACACGGTGTGCCACTCTGCGCCTGTAACAGGAGGGATCCGGGAACAGCTGTTGTTAAGACATCCGGACCCCTCCTAGCGCCAGCCCGCTCCTGGTGCGGGCTCCGTCTCAGTGTTGTTCCTCTCTTTAGGCGGCGTCCGGCACACGCGGACGCCGCCCCCTCGCGGCTGGCCAAACTAATGCGGGTGGAGGGGAGAACCCATCCCGTCCACCCGCGGCCACACTCAGGGCGGCATGAGGCGCAGGTGAGCGCGCCTCCGCCGCCCGGTTCGCCGGCGGCGGATCAGGTCCGAGTGGAGCCAGCCTCCCGGGCCTTCTCCGCGGCCTCCTTCTGCGAGATTACCTCCTCGCAGCAGGTTGCGACCGCGGTAAAACAACTGTCGCTACCGGCCATGGAGCGAAAATTTATCATAAACCCTTTTTTTTTTTTTTTTTTTTTAACGTGTGGAAATCCCCTCGGACCGTCACCCCTCCGGGGTTTGCGGCGGGGTGGTGTGTCGGACTCGGACCGACTAAAACCACACGGTGTGCCACTCTGCGCCTGTAACAGGAGGGATCCGGGAACAGCTGTTGTTAAGACATCCGGACCCCTCCTAGCGCCAGCCCGCTCCTGGTGCGGGCTCCGTCTCAGTGTTGTTCCTCTCTTTAGGCGACGTCCGGCACACGCGGACGCCGCCCCCTCGCGGCTGGCCAACTAATGCGGGTGGAGGGGAAACCCACCCCGTCCACCCGCGGCCACACTCAGGGCGGCATGAGGCTGTGATAGCCGGGCCTCCGCCGCCCGGTTCGCCGGCGGCGGATCGGGTCCGAGTGGAGGTCATCCTCCCGGGCCCTCTCCGCCGCCTCCTTCCGCGAGATTACTACCTCGCAGAAGGTTGCGACCGCGGTAAAACAACTGTCGCTACCGGCCATGGAGCGTACTACGGCCGGTAGCGAGAGATCCACTCCGATGACTGCAGTGAGGGCCCGGCGCTGCGCCACCCATGCGGGGCAGACCGCCAGCGTGTGCTGGGCCGTGTCCTCACTGCAGTCGTAGTGGTGGCAGGCGGGACTCAGTTCCCTCCTAGCGACCGAGTGCAGGTACTTCCCGAAGCAACCGTGCCCGGAAAGCACCTGCGTCAGCCGGAAGGAAAGGGTCCCGTGCTGCCGCCCTGCCCACTCGGCGATGACCGGCTGGAGAGCCTCCACGGCGGCGAAGCCAGCGCGTGGAGTCTCCAGCCGGAACGACCAACGAGCCATCGTGGCTCGGCGAGCGGCTTCGCGCCACTCGCGCACATCCTCGGGCGGAGGGCGAAATCCGCTCTCCGCCCGGGAGTCAGCCACTCGCCGATAAACTTCGGCGAGCACTTCCGCCTCCAAATCCCACGGGGGAGTTCCGGCCAATGCGCATGCCACCTCCGTCGAAACGGTGCGGTAACCGCGTATGGCTCTGACCGCCATTACCCTCTGAGGGCGCCAGAGGCGTACCCTATTCTGGGCGGTCAGAGCCGCCGCCCACACCGGTGCACCGTACAGTGCCATTGACCGGACAACCCCCGTGTACAGCCGTCTTGTCGCGACGCTGGGTCCACCCATATTGGGCAAAAGTCGCCCTAGGGCAGACGCAGCGCCGACCAGCTTTGGAGCAAGCTGTCGGAAGTGCTCGTCGAAGAGCCACCTCCCGTCGAGAATCAGGCCCAGATATTTCATCTGGGCCCGAACCGGTACGAGGACCGAGTTGACCACGATGGAGGCGCCAGGGGGTGGACCACGACGGGGCCCATGAAATAACAGGGCCTCCGTCTTATCTAGGGCCACCCGTAAGCCCAGCGCCTCAATGCGCCCGACCACCAGGGAGACTCCCCCTGTGGCCAGGCGCGCCGCCTCTTGGAAGTTTGCCCCCCGGGCTGTCACCAAGGTGTCGTCTGCGTAACAGATTACACCCAGCCCGGGGGGGAAATCGGCGCGAAGGGCCCAGTCGTACCCTATGTTCCACAAGAGGGGTCCAAGAACAGACCCCTGTGGAACACCGCACGACATGGGCCGACACCTCAAATTACCTTCTCGGTCCTCGTACACGACGGTACGCTCCTCTAAATAGTCTGCCACTAGCCGCCTCAGGTACTTTGGCACCCCATGATAGTGGAGTGCTTCCCTGATGCAGCTGAATGGCAGACTATTGAATGCGTTGGCGATGTCTAATGACACCGCCAACAGCACGCCGCCACAGCTCACGGCCTCTTCGGTCACGGCCCTCAGGCGCAACACGGCGTCGACTGTCGAACGCCCCGCCCGAAAACCAAATTGGGCGTCCGACAGATCGGGGCCCACCTCGCAGAGGTGTCGGACGATGCGGGCAGAAAGAACCCTCTCAAACAATTTGCCCGCCTCGTCCAGCAGCACGATGGGCCTATAGGCCGCGACCGAATCGGCAGGCCGTCCCGGCTTCCTCAATAGGACCAGCTTCCCGCTCTTCCAGCACTCAGGGAAGCGTCCCGACGCCAAGCTAGCGTCGAACACCTCCCCGAGGCGGTCTGCCATGTGGTTGAGGGCCAGCGCCAGCACTCGGGCCGGTACCCCGTCTGGCCCAGGGGCGGTGTTCTTGGAACGGATCCGTAGAACAGCCGCCCCTACCTCCGATTCCCGGACGGGCGGAACATTATCCTCCCCGTGCTCCCCGTCGTCTCCAGCCAAGGAGGCCATCGACGGGGGAGTGAAACCCTATGCCAACCTGTCAAGCCAGCGTGGTATAGTAGACCGAAACCTTCTTTCTTAGGAAAGGCCTATATCCAGCAGAGGACTACTAAAGGCTGTTGATGTGATGATGTGATGTAATGCTACAGATAGAGGTACGCATAGATACCCTTTTTGTATGAGGAGTAAAAAAATCTTATTTAATCTATTGTACTACCCTGATAAAGTCCTTAAATATGAAAATATACGACCTTGAGCGAAAACCTTCTTTCCCTTGAGATGGTAGGAACTGTTTTATAGTCTATTTGCGCCTCTTGTGATTGCATTAAAGTCATACTTCAATGAATATTTATAGCTATTATTAAAGTACTTTGCCTTATAACTTAGTAGTTATAAAACTAAAATAATATGTATATAATGCGCAATGTTACTTAGCAAACATAAAGTGAAAAGGTATTGAGTTTCTCTTTAGTTATAAGGTCAGTATAACTATTAATAACGCAAAGGTAGGCATTAATAACTATGTATGCAATTACCTTCAAACGTATTGTTGTCTACTTACACTAGCATTTTTGGCTTCGCATCTTTCAAAATGTACTTATTTATGTCATCGTCAATTGTGAAATTTACTTGTATAAATACATTTGCAAAACGTGTTTGCAATAGGTAATAACAACTAACTAAAATTTTACTTGTTTTTTTTCTCTTTATTTTTATTGCGTGACGAATTTGACGAGCCTATTGTCCTACTGGTCCTGACATCTGAGCACCGAGGACAAATAATTGTTCAAAAAGCACGATCATACATTATGTCTGGGTGTAATTTCTACATAATATAATGTACTTAGTAATATATTACTATTTTTGTCAGGAGTCTAATTACCATAGGTTAGGTTCTGCCCAGTTTAGGATCAGATCAGATCAGTGTAAAGTAGCTCAAATTATTATCACTAGTTGTTACGGCTTGGTTTCCGATCATTGTGTAACGTAGGAAAACGCTCATGGAATGTAAGATGCCTTATATATTCTGCTTGAAATGTAGACATGCCTCACATAAGGAAGGTATGTTCCGTTGATATATAAATCATTGTATTCATGTCAATTAGGATACTATGACTATGGCTGCGTGGATGGCGTAGTGGTTTAAGCGGTCACCTCGCTGCTTTCTACTGCGCTGAGTGTTATGGGTTCGATCCCCACATGGAACAACGCATTGTGTGATCCACAAATTATGGTTCTGAGTCTGAGTGTTCTTTGTGTCCGTTTCATGTATGTTTGTAAAGTCCTCCACGACACAGGATTTATCTTTTTAACATATTATTATTATTGTTGTTAAAACTAGTTGATCATCATCATCTCAGACAAAAGCCGGTCACTGCTGGACATAGGCAGGACATAGGTTCATCCTGCCCGCATCCACCAATTCTTTTAAAATAACGAGTAGTTCAGTAACAGCCTATAAAAGTCTACTGCTGGACATAGGCCTCTCCTTGGAAAGGAGGTTTTGACCTATTATACCACGCTGGCCAGACGGGTTGTATAGGGTTTGTGTCAAGTTTTCCTTCTTTTTGCAGTGCTGGTGTCCTGCGTAGTTTGCTCCCATAGTCGGCTCTTACGACACCGACGATATGAATGGGGTGACACCGTATTCTTAATCCGTCACCACACGGATAGAAATAGGAACGGATAGGAACTAACTAACTAAACTTACTTTATCTCGATGACGGTTTGGGGTCGCAGTTGAATTTCAGACATTACTACGAGTAATTCACGAAAAAATATAGAAATCTGAAAACAAATTAATTAATAAATGTGACTGAATTATATCTACGTGACTGTTATAAATTTTTCACTTTTTATTTCGTTGTCACCTTAATGGAATCGCGAGGGGGAACATTAGGACTTTTTGCCTCAACAGCACAATTACGTGGCTTTGAATCACTTCACTGAGTGGTATTTTGTTATTTAAAAAAGCCAACCAAAATAAACGTAACTCAAGATATTTATGCCACATAGAATGAGAGGCCTTTTGAATAATTTGGGTAATGGTGGGCAAAGAAAATTAGTGGCATTGTTTTTTTCCTAAAAAAAATTATTTATAAACATAATTTTGCAATTCTTTTTGTGTGACCTTTAACATGCATTCATTTCCATAGACCTCTGAATGTTCTTTTGATATTTTTCTTGTTATGTATGCAACACGTGTTACATTAATAAGCAACAACACTGGCACATATAAATTAACTCCTTGAGTTTTGTGGTCAGTCATTACCAGCACCTGCAACTTGTCTCCTGTACACCGAATTCGCCGCAAGAGTATAATGTTACAAAGCCAACACAGGTGGTGAATGTGATGCCTACATTTCTTTGTCACTCTTCAGTTTTATGAAATTTAACTAAAAATAATTGTAATACTGAAGTAAATTTGACTGTACTGCTTTGACTGGACTTTGTGATTTTCTTTGTCTTTTAGGAACAAATACAATTATTTTTTTGTTTTTATTTTGCATTTTGCTCGTCTGCTTATTCGCTTTTTGAAGTTTAACTTCTTTACGTACGCTTGACTTGGGGAGTAAGCTGGTAAATGCGCGACGACAACGTTACGAAAAGTATCATCGGGCGAGGCGAACGGAGTCTGAGAGGGAGATATAAGTTAGTGAAGATAGAAAGAGATTACTGTAGAGGCAAGAGAGAGAGGTGCGAGCACACATTTTCTTTTGCCTCTTTCTCTCATAGCCAGTTGTTTTATACATCTAAGACACAGTGCAGGCCTGTTGTCTGTATCACACTGTAGGAGCAAGAGAGAGCAGTGCGCGCGGACATTTTTCTTTCTCTCTTCCTCTCATAGCCAGTGCATGAAATATATATATATATATATCTCAGTCAGTAGTTCGCTTATTAGTTTGCTAGCGTTACGCGAACGGTGATTTCTTGCTTATTTTTCGTAATTTCATTTGGTTCTTTAACAATTTTATAAATTAATATTTTGTTCAATACATTAAATATTGTACTTTTTAGTTATATTAAGTTTTACTTCAGTCGTGTGGTCTAAAGCACACTCTGTTTTTTATAATAAAGTGATTTGACATCCTTATGTAATAATATAGTTGGCAAAATAAAACTGTCCGTCTATTCCTCAAAACTGAGAATATGTAGTTAGAAGAGCCATCAACTATATCTTGTTTGAAATTGCTTGTCGTCAGTTGCAAACACTTAGACCATAATCATGTTTTACACACGTACAGAACTATGGGCCAATTCGTCACAAAGGATTTGGTTAATGTGAATGCGAAACGCCGTTCATAATTACATTAATTACGTCCTTATGTGGTTTCTTATAAAGTATCGTTTCGCTTACATACTTGCAAGCCGTTACATCTGAGATAGCGGTAAGTCAATAGAGCTGTAAGATTTACACAATTGCAATTGTAAATCTTGACACCTACTAAATATTTTTATTCAAAATTTATAGCAATATTCCTCTAAGCAATATACTCAAATATACTGCGCAAATATGATACTTTATTAGATTGATATGAAATTTTATTAGATGAAATCATAAGAGTTTCTCAGTTAGTAATTCATAATCTCTTAAATTTGTGGTTAAGGTAAGCTAGTCCCGAAATTATTAAAAAGTATTTAGATTAAAGTTAATCTAGTTTTATTTACAAGTTGTATGCTTATACTATTCATCGTGTTCTTTGAACCAAAAGGAACAGCGTGGATAGTTATATTAAATTAATTAGTACGAAATAATGTTTTATAAAATATGAATGTGTCTAATTTTACGTTTTATTTTCTTTGTATTAAGTGATTAATGCACAGAGCAAGACGAGTTTTTGGCTACCATTTATTTTATGAAATAACAAGAAAAATATGACTTTTACAACACAAAAGGACTGATATTATTCCATTTAAATATTCAAATTTCAGAACTTACGGAGTACCGATGAATGGTATCACCTTGTGAAAAATCGTGACTTATGAGAAGGTCATAGACGTGTAACTATATCAGTAAAATGGTTAATTGGTGGTATTATTCATGTTATGTAAATATCAAGTCATGACCGTAAAAAAATGATTATGCAAAGTAAATATTTCGTAAGTTTTGTTAACTATTATTTTGCTTAACAGTCAATGTAACATTTATTTGCAAAAATCGTTGTTATATAGATACCTAATTGACTTTAGAAATGCTTACAAAATTTACCCTTTAGACTTTTAGAGCTGACTGATAATTACCTCATAATCAATATTTTCTTAACCCTATAACTAATTTTAGATAATACAAAGGAAAAATGTAAATTGGAATAAGAAAATCTGGGAGGGCGCGAGTTAGGGTTCTCTTTATTTAGGGGTGCAAACGGTTCACCTGTTGGTCAAGAGTCACAAGTGAGTTGCTGTCTTTCAGTCCTTCCCAACAGAATCAAGGAGAGGGGAGGGTTTGGGCTCCAGTAACCTCACTCACTCGGTGAAAAGTAACGAAGGATCTGCTTAACACCGATTTTCTGTGAGGCATTTTTTTTAATCCGGTCGAGCCTGGCACATTTGTGCCGAAGCTTGGATAGCTCACGTATAGGGTAAGGAAAATCGCAAGTATTGAGTGGGAATAAGGACTGTGAGGTCGAAGAGGCCGGGGTCATGTGATCAACCGGGGGTCAACCGGTCATGTAAAATTACTTCGTAATATTTATAGATATCAGTTTTCATCGTTTCAATTAAAAAAAAACTATTTAGAAAGCTGATTACTATCAGAGAAATGAGATACAGCGATAAAGATATATTATTTTTTAATAGTTTTGATAATAATAGTTATACTAACTTTTAAACCAACGCGTTTCATAATACTTAAGTATGTATTACGGGAATTAGTGTGCTCGCGATAAGTATTAAATGCATTCCTTCGACCTGAAGGTATTTCATAAAAGATATTTTCGTAGTAAAATAGTAAAGTATTACTAAGACTAGCAGATCACCGATTCAATTTTCGGTTACAATACGATAAATCACATTACAGTCAATGTTGGATGATTAATACTTTACTACGAAAATACCTTTTATGGCAGTTGTGAGATCGAAAGTTGATCGGAACTGAATTAAGACCGAACATTTATTACGAGAATTGGCCTTCTGGTTCGACCAGGCTCGCCACTGGCCGTACGGTAGTCACTGTGGCTAGGGCCAGTGCAACCTGGTCGAGACGTCAGGCAATTCAAAAGTATACTTAATACTTATCATGACCGCTTTAACTCCCTTAATACATAATTAGATAATACTAGTAATATCAAAAGAAACACCAAGAAATACCAAGGAAAACGTGTTAAAAGGTAGAATACTTAAAATTCACAGTCAAACACTTACAGCTTAAAGCACAGAAACCACTTTCAAGATACGCATTTGTCTTTGTAGTCATATCGCGAATATCATCGTAACTGATCATGCTGGACCATTATTAAATGACCCTCATCACCGTTTCAGCTAGTAAGGGGTATGAAATTCTGCGGGTTCAAAATTCACTGGTCGTGTGTTGCCCTGTTTCCTCCCTAGAATGAGATTGCTTCGCGACATTAAACAGGGCCGATGTAAATTTTCGTCGTTATACTGTGTCTGTTTGTTCGTAGATGCGTTCTCATATATTGCGTGATTTCCCTCGGTCAATGAAAGGATCTTCGTGTGGAAACAGCTTTACCCTTCGAGGATAATGTAATATGGAACACAATGGGTGCTGTAATAGGTTCATTTGGTTTTATGTACGATGTTTATATTAATTATTAGCTTATTTCCTTTCATAGGAATATTGTGCTATAGATGTTACAATTTGGTGTACATTGTTGGGAAACTGTTTTTTGTATGATACAATTTGAAACAGCTTTCTGGTCACATTTAAAACACATAGTCTTTTTGGTATTTTATTAAGTTTTTGTTACTTGACCTGTTGGTTGTTGAATTTGATGCCATATTTTGTAGTGTAGTAGGTATCAAGGTAAAAATTGAAAGTAATAAGGGAGCGGTATTGTTTCGCTGCTAATGAAGACCCCATTGTAATAATTTTTCCAATTTAAACCTTAAGTTATTTCCTTTTGCATCCAAAGAAATCCATATGCTTATAATAGAAAAGCGCAAGACATTAAAAGGAGAAAGGCTTCCTTGATCTAAAAATACCTTATTAATTCTTATAACTTTGTATCTCTTTAGTTCTAGTAAATATGCAGTAATATACGGGCCGGTTGTTCTAGTGATTAACGACACTGAATGCTAAGTTCGATTCCTTAGGACCAATACTGTGTGATGAGTCAGTCATTTGTGCTGCGTCTGGGTGTAATTCATCTCTTTCTAGGGTATACCTGGTTCCCCGGCTATTAGTACCCGAGACGGCGTGCGGTTTTAGTAGGTTCGAGTCCGACATGCCACCGACAGGTGGTATCCGAGGGGATTTCCGCACGGAAAAAAAAAAAGAAAAAAAAGGGTGTAATTCATCTATAATATGTATGTTTTTACATTTACATAAGTATGTTTATTTAAAAATATATGTGCCCGAATGATGGTAATAGACTTGTCAATTATTGTGTCAGTGGGCATAAAATTACAGTGGGCAAAACGTAGGCATTTAAAGCGCCTCTGTATACCCTTTCATCAAAATGTATTTAATTCTATCTTGATACCCTGATTTGAGTGTTGATAATCTTTGAATATTTTTTAAAAATTTCATTCTAAACGATAGGATTTGTGGCTAAAGTGATAGCAGTGGGTAGGGGTGGCTCTCATTCATATTTTATTTTGGTATAAGATAGTGATATCACTATCTATTATATATTCATCTGTATTGTACACGAAATATTGGATTAGTTATAACTATTAAGTAATTTACAGCAATATTAATGTCACCACATGAAAAATAAGATGGGTAAAATAAGTCAGAGGAAAAATTAGAGAGCAATCACATGTTGGCGTTCTTGAAGATATCAAGTTTTCACACCGGATTTGAAAAACTTAAATAACTTATTACTCCTAATCCTAAATTAAAAGTCATTCCATAGCCGAACTTAATGGGTTAAACTAAAATACTTGTCCATAAACATTGCCGTATACATGGCATTCACAATTAACAATTTTATTTTGTTAAATGTCCGTTTATTTTGTTTTTGTTGTCAACAGGTATTGCTCTCAGTATTGTTGTCACTGTTACTGCCCGCACTATTAGGTATTTTGTGCTACAACTGCTTAGTCTTTTAAATTTATAAAATAGTATATATTCTGTTAATTCTATTAACTCTATTCATTTTTTTATCTGGATGACGTGTAATAATAATATATCACTTTATTGTACACCAGATATAAAATATACATAATTACCTAAAGCTAGTTCAGTACAAGTGGCGGCCTTATCGCCCAGAGGCAATCTCTTACAGGCAACCGTGGTATGGAGAGAAAACATGAAGAGGAGGAGGTATTGGGTAGTTGCTGGTGTATTAGGAAAGAAGAATAGGAATAAGAAGAAGAAATCGAAGTAGTATATACATAACTATAAAAAGTGATAATTACGCGTAATATCTATTTGTTGACCTTAGGTGAATATAAAATATACTAGAGGGAAAATATGGTGTTATTAGATACATGTAATTAGATACGACGATTTTTAAGTTATAAATACATATATTATAAGAAAAAGTGTGACCTAGTCGACTTAGAAGAAGTTAATTGACGTTGCCGTCTTCCAGGTAGTACTCTTTCACTTGTTTCTTAAATGAGGCAAGTGATTGTGCCCGTCTGATTGCGACCGGTAGGGTATTCCACAACCGAACTGCTTGGACAGAGAAGGAGCTGTCAAGGAATTTTGTGGAATGTTCCGGCATTTTTAGTTTTAGGTTCCCTGACGATCTCAACAGTTTGGAGTGTGTGTCATTCAAGAACGTAAACCTTGATTTGAGGTACTGTGGAATAGAAGGATTAAATAGAATACTATAGAGAAGAGAAAGAATATGTGCATTCCGGCGAAGGCGAATGGGTAACCACTTAAGCTTTTTGCGAAATTCAGAAACATGATCATATTTGCGAAGTCCAAATATGAATCTTATGCAAAGATTTTGGAGCCTCTCAAGCTTATTTAATTTGTCTTCAGTAAGGTCTAGATAGCTGGCATCAGCATAATCAAGGATGGGGAGAAGAAGGGATTGTGCAAGAGTAATCTTGGTAGTAGTAGGTAGAAAGTTGCGAAGTCGACGCAAGGACCCTGCAGCGGCAAACATTTTGCGACTCAGCTCTTGTACCTGAGGTCCCCAAGATAAGGTAGTATCAATGTAAATGCCCAAGTTTTTTACCCTATTGCTGTACGGAATAAGTGTGCCGTTGCAAGTGATTTGAGGCAGATTTGTCCAGTCAATTTTGGAGATCATTCTCGAACTTCCAACAACAATGACCTGAGTTTTAGTTGGGTTTATTTTGAGACCGTGGGAGTTGCTCCACCTACATATTTTATCTAGGTCATCATTTGTGGTGCCAACAGCATCAGCCAGATTACCTAGTGTAGCCCTAGAATAGATCTGGAGATCATCTGCATACAGGTGGTAGGAAGACGATAGATCATTAGTGATAGTGTTGATAAAAACAGAGAAAAGTAGGGGAGATAGCACGCCGCCCTGCGGTACACCGGCTGTAGTACTACACCAAGATGAAACAGTGCTCTCAATACTAATGCGCTGCCGGCGACCAAGCAGGTAGTTGCGAAACCAGTCAATCGCAGTTGGAGATATGTTAAGAGTGCGTAATGTACACAGCAGAACGTCAAAGTCAACCGTGTTGAATGCATTACTGAAGTCCAGCAGTGTTAGAACTGTAAGCTCGCCGTTCTCCATAGCAGATCTGATATCCTCCGTAATATGGACTAGGGTAGTAGTGGTACTGTGACCAGGTCGAAAACCGGACTGGAGAGGATTTAGGAGTACGTTTCTGGATAGGAAATTCGTGAGTTGAGAATGAATAAGACGTTCTAGGACCTTGGATAGAAAAGGGAGGACTGAAATAGGCCGGTAATCGGAGAAGGATGCGGGGTTTTTCTTTTTGGGGATGGGTATAACTTCAGCATCCTTCCAAGCCGTTGGAAATACGCTGTAGGTAATTGAAAAGTTTAGTATGTGACAAACAACAGGAAGGATTTCATCGAGGATTGGGAGGATCATATTGCGGCTTAGACAGTCAGAACCCACTGCATTTGAAGTAATATACACTATGCTCTTCCTAACATCACACTCTGCAAGTTGACTAAAGAAGAAGGGAGAACAGTCAGGAGTCGGGGCAGAAGTAAGATGTTTCAGTGTAGCATCTTTTGTCATTTTATCAAAATTTGACGAAGCAGTAAAATGTTGGTTAAGTAAGTTTAAGTTTATATTTTTTGAAAACGATTCATTAACAGATTTGCCTACTCCAATTGACCTTAAAAATTTCCAGACTTTAGCTGGATCCCCGTTTTCAACGGAGCTGTGGATGTATCGGCGTTGAGCATTCCTACACACCCTGCTGCAATGATTCCTGATAAACACGTATTTGTCCCGGTTGCTATCGCTTGGATTCTTTTTGAATTTCGATTTCGCTGTCGCTTTCTTTTTGATTAGCGTTTTTATCTCCGCAGTTAGCCATGGTGACGGGAGGCGTTTAACCTTCATTTCTTGAATCGGCGCATATTTATTGAAGAGAGACAGTAACTTGGAGGTAAAAAATGACACTTTGTCATTAATACAGTCAGCACTAAAGAGAGGAGCCCAGTCGATGCTGCTGGCATCTCTTACTAAGGCAACCACATCCATGTCCTTGAAGTTCCGCTGCAGGATAATTTTAGTTTTAGGTTTAGGAGGTCGGAGACGATAGGAAAGATATAGTAAGTCATGGTAAGAAAACTCATCAGCAGAGCACTGGCCGTGTTTAGCTACAAGATTAGGGGAAGAAACAAGGATAAGGTCTAGCAGAGAAGGAGCAGAGTGAGGGAAGTAGTGCGTTGCATTAGAAGGAAGAATGGATAGATTGCTAGATTGGATGATAGATTGCAGCGTCGACGAACGAGAATCGTTTTTAAGGAGGCAGGTATTGAAATCACCCATGATTATGGAATGACTGTATAAAGGAGTAAGTTGTTCTAGGAGCAGCTCAAACGATGAGAAAAAGTCAATGCGTAAGGATGGGCAATAGAAGACGCCAAGAAGGATTTTAGAGTGAAGGAGTTCAACTTCCAGGAAAAGATGTTCACCCGCATTCGTTGGAGGGGGCTGCGGCGACATACTAATAACAGAGTAGGGGATATATGAGCGTAAGTAGATTGCAACACCGCCGCCCCCACCCACAGCGCGGTCATTCCTGATGAGATTGAACCCTGGCAGGGTATAAGCAGAAGAGGGTAAGCAGGGCTTAAGCCACGATTCAGAAATAAGTAAAGCGTGTAAATTCGTACAGTCAAAACATGCCAGCATATCGGGGAAGTGAGCCGGAACACTTTGAGCATTGATGTGTACAATGTTAAGATTTTTGGGAACGTCAGAGAACCGAGATGAGAGAGTCTCAACGATTGTTGGATCACCCTGAGAACCAAGATCACTACAAGCAGACAAAAAGTCGGTACTATCATCACTGCGGTCAGAAGAAGACATTTGAAGTTTCCAAGTCGTTGGTTAGAATACAATCAAAAGTGTATATTTATAAAATATTCAGAAAAAAAATATAAGTAAATATCGATAGAAAAAAATAAAAATATATTAAACTAAATTAATGCGTTAACTCCATCTGCCGGTTGCCGGTTTTAGAATGACCAGTGATAGAAATAGTTAAATTAGAGAGAAAAGAGATACAACAAACGACAAAAAGTTGTACAATACAAAAGGTATAAAAACGAGAATTAAATAAAAATAGCATAGAAAAAAGAAAACAAATTAGCACTCACTTTCAGTCCAGGTAAGTGTGTTCAAAAGTCTTTGTTCCAAATACAGGATTAGAGAGTAGTATAGAACGAAACGCAACAATGACATTCTGTGTCATGTTTGAAGTAAATGTCAAGTTTCAATACTTAAAGTTTACTATAAAATGTGGGTTATAGAAAATAACAAATGCAAAATTAAATATATGAAGGTATTTAAGTGAAGTTGAGGTAAACAATAACTTAATGTTATACTAGTGATGAATTGTACCTGGACTGAGCAATGTATGCGAGATAAGTTACTTTTTAGCAGCAGCTGCACGCTTAGGCTTCGTCCCGGTGGCTTTCGGTACCGCGATGGTCGGCTTCGGTGGAATAGTGAGAACCTTGTTAAGCTCAGCTGAGGACAGCACACGATGACGCTCTTCATCCGGCCCCAAGACGTAAACAAAGCCCTCCCTGGTCCAGCACCTCGCAATTCCCACCCTTTCCCTGGCTGCCATGAATAAATCATGCCTTGTTTTGGTCAAGAACTCTGACAGCGTGACACCAGAGCCCTTCAGCTTCGTTTTGCTGTACCACAGGCTGTCTCGGACAGTCACGTCAGCAAGCTTGATGAGTATGGGTCTAGGTTTTTTGGTGGAAGTAGCCCGACCCAACCTTTGACAGCGCTTGATATCAGCAGCAGTGAAGTCCCGGTGATTAAGGTGCTGGGTGATGATTTCTACAGCAGTGTTAGCAATATTTTCATCCTGTGTCTCCTCAACACCATGCAAGAGCAGGATCTTCCGTCGCCCATGCATTTCAATACTATCTACAGTGTGAGACAGTGCTTCCACCTGCTGCTGTAGTAGTTGTAGGGCCTGTGACACAAAGGCTCTAAATGCAGCAAATTCTGTGGACAGATTGGCTGCACCTAATGGTGGGCCAGGTGTTTTTGTGAGCTGGGCTTCAAATTCCCCCATTCTCTTATTGAAGGTGTTGGTGAGGTCATGAATTGTCGCTTGTATGGTGGTCATATTATAGCAGAAAGTGTAATTATTATAGAATCCGGTGTATGATTTTTTAGAAACATTTAAGCATTGAATTATATCATATACTACTAGCTGACCCGCGCAACTTCGTCTGCGTCTCTTAATAGTAATAAATTTTCTCCGTTTTTGAAACATTCTTCATTGCTCCGCTCCTATTGGTCTTAGCGTGATGATATATAGCCTATAGCCTTCCTCGATAAATGGGCTATCTAACACTGAAAGAATTTTTCAAATCGGACCAGTAGTTCCTGAGATTAGCGCGTTCAAACAAACAAACAAACTCTTCAGCTTTATAATATTGAATTATATCATATATGTGTGTGTATTACACATATGGTATTTTTAGACGTTTGTGGCAGCACACAAACGATGTAAGATGAATAAAAAATGTAAACGATTTTTTAATGAATGCATAATAAATCAAAGAACATGTAGCAAATACAATAATAATTAAACTACATACATTTGTTAACACATTGAATAGAACTTTATTATTACCAAAATAATGATGTTTCATTCGGTTGGACTGGTTAGTGGGAAAACCAGCATCTAAGATTAATGCCTCAAAAACCAAATCTGATATATTAAAATTAAACTTCGATATTTAAAATTAATAACTCCGTATGGTTGGAAGTCTTTATTAATATTTATGTATATATAAAACATAACGACTAATGGAAATGATTTCTTAAAACTATTAGGAACACTTGAAAATTTGATATCAGGCTTAACCGAAATAAATTAACAAAACAGCCTGAAGCGATCTTACAAGCTATTAGAAATATAAAAACTAACACAATTTCCGGACCACAGTAAGTGGTATTGCTACCCTCTGAATGACTACATTTCTGTGCAAACATTGTGGCTGGGCGTGCCCCCATTCAAACCGCTCTAGTGTCACAGTTCCCGGGAGCAAATCACTGCCCCCACTTATTTGAATAAGAATAGCCGGGGCACCGGGAATAGTCCCACGGGAACAAGGCAGACTGTATTCCTGCTACCACTCACCTTGCTTAACATACTTGAAGCACGGTTCGTGTAATTCACTCGGCAATGTGCTATATTAATGTCAAAATACGTTATGTGCATGTAAAGTACCCTATTATTTGACCAAGTTTATGATAGGGCTATTTAAAAATAAAACGTGTCTGTGTTGTATATGTTTTATGTATACAAACTTTTGCCAAGGTTTATTTATAGACTTTTCACGAGCTATCAGCACTTGAGTAATCAGTTTTTCTACGTCTCCATACATAAATATGTACTATATATTCTAGTTAGTTGCTGGACGATCTTATGCATAAAATAGGAAATTTTAGATTTTAAAAACAATACTGTTTCAATCACATGACATCTATAGAAAGACATTTATGAAGCAACCGAAAAAAAACTCAAAATAAAGAATAATATAGGTGCTTTATTCCATAGGAAAGTGAAACCGACTACTTCACACTTTAGATCCAGTAAACCAAGGAATTTAGATTGAATAACGACGATGCCTCCTCGGTGAAAGAGGTCGATTTGTTAGGCAGAGCGATCAGACAGCCCGCGCGACCGGCACGACCCCGTTGATGGCCGGATACTTAAGTAACTTACATCTCAGAACAAATCTTGTCTAACCTTATTTCACATTCACAATCTTCAAATCATTTTGAAAAAGTTAAGTAAAAACTGTATACGAACATTAACTCATACCATCCAAAATAATAATAGTTGGGAGTAATAGATTAGAATAAACTTTATAATCAGTACAGAACATTAGAAGTGTTCATTATAACCTTGTCTTTAATTAAATTTTTATAGGTCCATATTTTTTGTACTCGCAATTTGGCTTAGCCACCCTACTTGACCTAGTCAAAGGATCCTTCCTTTGTGTTGACGGGACATAACACTCGTTCCTATACATTGTTGCATTCGGGTTAAAAAGATATATTTTTTGCGGTCACATGAAAGTCGAAAGTTTGATTTGTAGAACAGATAACGGATACATACGTCCGACAGTGCAATGCTAAGGGCTGAATACGAAGCTTAACTCTGCATACGATTACAAACACTTCAACTTAAAGCTACAACTAGTTTTATAACACTTGCAATATGCTTTTACATTACTGAAATAAAAATGCTCGTGATACTTGACATCAAATGTTACTATTAGTGCACTGATGATGTTTATATAAATAGAGTTCATCAGCACAAACTCGTCATATTTATAAATTATTTCCTACTTTTTAGTTACATTTGTTATTAAAGCGTCATAATTTATTTGACGTGGTATACACTTTTTGTAGGATATAACCCAGAAGTGAGACATAAACCCATCAATATAAAACATGGTCGTAAAACACAGAAGCACATCGGCGAGTCTATGGCGCGGAGAAATAAATAAAATTTGTCTTTCGGGTCGCATATGTATTAAGTTTACGCGTATTCGTCCAAACACAATTTTAGGAAGGAAATTGCCTCCCGGTAGAACCCGTACAAAATGGAAGATGTGATATTAAATCTGGATGACAGTTATTAGGAGTGCCGAGTGGCGCTCGGTGGATTTCAACAAAAATAATTCAAAATAAAATGAGGTGATATTTAGCTCTCGACGCAAAATTTACTTTTTTGTACAGTTGAAGAACAGTTAATTTTGTGTTGAAACGATAGATATGTGTTTTGTAACTTAGGTGTGTACACTGACGAGCTGTAACTAACTGTCTAGAGAGTTATGTTTTGCCAATCGTGTATCGAGCGCAATGTTGTGCCATATCTCCTTCAGCATACAACAACATAGAACATACAAAATGTAACTTTGAACCTCAATTAATTATTCTGTTAATTATATTACCAAGATATCGGAGCTTAAAGTGGGTCAATTCAGGAACGAGCCACTACAAAACACTGACACAGGAGACACTTTAAATAAATATCAATAGACCTGCAAAACATTTTACTCCAAAATAATTTGGTGCAATGTTTTACTCCCAGTAACCATTTTGTACATTTATTATTTCATTAATAATACTAAAATAAAACAGCTCAAGAAATAGCCGTGAGAAGTTAGCGCTGCTTATTGTCATCGCAGTCAAAGGTTACAAAACCCCAGATGCTCAAGTATTAGATACGACTATTTAGAAGGTAAAACAAGAATGGATAAAAATACTGGCACCGCCCTAGCTAAACAATGAGAATTTATTTTATAAACGCCTGTCTGGCTTTCCCGTTGGTTGTATGAAAATAAACATTGTTTTTCTATCCTGGAGGTTGAAGCGCACCTTAACAGTTTAATACGGTTGTATAAAAATTTAAGCTCCCCATGTGAGCATGGCTTAGAATATTTTCACTAGCATCGCTTGTAACTCGTAAATATGTTTTGTAACTATTATTATGTATTATAAAAAATGTTTCTCGCAATCGTGTAGCCTAAATAAATGTGTATAATGTATAAGGCCTTAAAATTGAATTGGCCTAAATTTACTTTTTATCATAGTAGAAATAGATGTTATGGTGTGACCTAGTTAGAGTGGGTTTTAAATTCTACTAGAGCATAGGCATTAATTAAACTCAACTCAAAAAAGGTACATGTGAAGAGAACCATACCTTTTTCTTCGAGGTCTCCATTTTATTAAAATGTATAGATATATAAATGCTTGAGTAAAGTACTCCGTGAACAGATGGCATTCAAATCAAATGTGATTATGTCTGTGAGTATTAAGGCGGGAATGAGAGACGCACCGCGCATAACTGCCACGCTGAACTAATAAGGGTAAACTCAGCCATTTTCATATTTGTACAAATTACATTAACGCTTATTGCCTCGCTGCCGTCGTCGGGCCGTATTTGAAATACAGAATGACGTTTCGAGCGCTTCAGTATGCGTAATTGTTTTATCAACGTTGGAACGGTACAACGTAATTATATTACACGGAAAAGATCAATTTATTATCAAATGGCAACCACTCTGGCATGTACCTTAAAGAAATTGGACAAATTTCATCGTAGATTAAAATATTGCTGTCGTTAGTAGAATACAGAAATGGTTTATTTTTTTTTTGTTATAGTATAAACACGAGAGTGTGTTTGTACTATTTATTTTTATACTATTTATTATTGGTTGAAGAAATAATTTATCTCGGTCACATTGTCTAACACGGTCATTTTCTCGTTTGTAACGCAATTGTCTTCAAGTAAGAAGCGTGATTTGATAAAAGATGATAATGTTTACGTGTGCATATCGTCATCAACCTTATTGTATGGACATTATACTTTTAACGGATTTTAATTATTATAATACTTATAATTATTCGATTTGCCGAGCGTTTCGCTCACGGCGGTTTAACCGTCACACTATATGGTGCTAACATGCCATATCTACATATATAATTATATTACCCGCCTTTCCCTTCCTGACCGCTTAGTACAGTTAATTCTCGTTTATGTAATTGCTTATATTCTGTAGCATCACGACTTGAGCTCCTCGTCTTCGAGCCATCAGAAATGAGTCGTTCTAAGTACAAGAAATATTTTCGTAATTGCGCGCCTAGAACCAAAACAATACCATTCCGGCGACGTAACTTATTATGACATCACCTGAAGGCGAGCATTCGACTTAACAGTAGGTCTTTCTGAGCATCTTTATTATTCCTATCTTTCCGTATAAATGTGGGAACTTTTGCTAAAACTAAAATAAGAGCCTAAAGGACTTCATGAGTACTTTGACTCATGTAGTCCCTTCACGAGTGCGACCATTATCGGTATCCCTCTTGTGTAACAATTAGACTTCACCTATTGTCTCGCCGTACTTTCTAAGTGAAACAGACAGTAACGTAGTGATCGGCGTGAAATTGGAAATATACAAAAGTATTACACAGCACCTTGTTGTTTTGGCGCAATTCAAAAAGTGTTCCAGTGTATTATATAGTGACGGTGTCCTGGCAAGCAGCGTAACAAATTTTTGAATGCCAGTATTCGGAAACCTGACTGTTTCTTACTAACCAAGAAAAAAAACGTAGTGCCGTGGAAAATGCGAATCTAGCAAAAATTTAACTGAAGCGTCGGTACATTTTTTATCGGAAACACCAACGGCTTCAATTTCTTCTAATTAAATTATCCATTTATTCGTACTCCTTCATTCTTTTGCAATTAAAGAAATATGAATCTATTTCGAAAAAAGAATCCCTTAACTTTTTTTGTATCTTTTAGACTGCCCTTTGTAGATAGATTTTCTTTGAGATTATTATAGGAGGATGAAATACTATCAACAAAAAAATTATGTAAGTGTGTGTGCACATTTAATTGCTTTTAAAACGCCGTACCTCGAAGGGAACTCTTATGGTCTTATATTGTTGTCCGTCAGTCGGTCTATCAGTCTGCCTATGTAGTTATGTCGGTTTTCTATACCTTTTTTTGAAGGCATACATGGAAGTATCAAGTTAACATGAACGAAAAATGTTAACCGCACAAATTATTTGAAAGTCAAAGCATTCAAGATATGTCATCCCTTTAAACTTTTGATTTTAATGTTTCATGGGTAAATTAAAACCAGGAACATCACATTGACTTAGATTTATGAAATTTGGAAATGCAAAGTTAAGTATAGGTATCTTTATCGGGAAAAACGATCAAAAATTTTCAAGGATCGCTTCTCGAGATAAACGCACTATCTACATATATATTTGTTTTCTTACAGAAGCCAACCTTTTTTACTCAAACTTGCAATTTTATGGTTCTGTTTTTATGTTTATTTCATTAAACATTATTTATTATTTCATTATTTCATTTAACATTATTTCATGTAACATTCAATCAGATTGAATGTTTTTTAATTTTATACAATAACGTGAAACCCCTCCATGGGGGTGGTAAAAATAGCAATATCATTAGTCTGATCATCTGAAGCATCGGCAGCGCTCCCAATCAAAGCTGATTACAATTCCGGACGGTTAACACGTAAATCCGATGTGGATAAATATTTGCACGACAGGTTGTAAACCGAACGTGCCTGGGGATGTAATAGCTGGGCACAGTTACTCGACCGTGCTATGTATGCTCGAAATTTCTATTTCGACATGACATCAATTGTAATTGTGTTAATTCCAAATTTAATTTTTTTATTGTCTCGATTGATGTTGATTTTGTATATTTATCATATTAGTGTAAATACAGTATGCTATTATAGTCTTTTAACCGATTACAAACGAGGTACTGGAAACATGCTTAAAAGCCTATGTCTACATATAGTTAGCAAAGTTATAATGTATATAATTATTAAGTATATGTACAGGAATTAATGATGACGAGGATGAAATATGTATAAAGTTGTATGATAATGTTTTTCTCGAAATTTTCATTTATAATGGGAGCTGGTTGATTTAATTTTATTAACCAAAAAATTAATTTTGCTAGAAGAAGCGGGTAACCATGAAATGCTAACTAATTCAAAGTACATCCTGGTCCTTTCTGAGGAGACTGAATCCGCGTACTTTGTCACTCTCGTCGTATCCGCTAATCGCTTAACCCAACCATATACTACCTTCTCGAAATCACATTCTTATCCCTCTCAAGTTTGTTATTATAATATAAATATAGTTACTTACTAGCTGACCCGCGCAACTACGTCTGCTTCTCTTAAAAGAAATAAATTGTACCTGTTTTTTTCAATTTTCATTTTAGTGGACTAAATTGTAAAACTAAACCATTATCGAATCTACCAACACACACAAAAAACATCACAATCGGTCCAGCCATTTAGAAGGAGTTCAATCACATACACACACAGAAGATTATATATATATATATATATATATATATATATATATATATATATATATAAATAAATGTATCTATTTCCAATTCACGTAAGTACCTAGCTTATGCAAACATGAAAAATGAAAAATATTTTATTGTTAAACTAGAGCACAGAAATCATACATCGTTGTTTTATTTAGGAGTTTCTCATGAATAAACCTCTAGCATCTTAGATGTTATTTTATTATTCTGTGATTTATCACGATATGTGATCTCAAATTCGGTGACTACAACATCAAGGGCTTAATACTTATTTAATGCAAATATGCTTGATTTTTTTTTCAGTACCTATCAGTATACCTTACTGTATGAACGATTTTTTTTATAATGAACACATATATTTCGGTGATAAATCATTTTATAACATGATTTATTCTAATCTTAGATAGACATTTGTTGAGTAGAAACATAACAAACTTATTTTCGTCATCTCTGCTATGAGTCATTCGAATCCGTTAATATTAGTACTTTCTATTTCTACTTCTAATAAATAAATCTTTAAATTAAACTCAACACACTGACATATAACACACAGAGATCAAAGAAAGCATCAATTTAGATGTCGCATAAAACCTTTATATGTATGTTCCTCCACTATAAGTGTTCTCTTTAATACAATACTTTTCGAATTACTTGGAATCTTACATGTTCTCCGCATAGGAAACCGCACGCGCACTTACACGAATTTTAATCATTATGGGGTGAGGGGTGATATTTGAAGAATTTCATTATGGTGAAACTCTTCCACGACGGGCGTCGGAATTCATTCCGTTTCAAATGCAGACCATCTCCACTTAGAATTATATTGAAGTTTTTCTAAAAGAAAACTTTCTTTATTATTCCGCGATTTAATGCGGAGATGAGAGTTGGTATTCATCCAAAGTTACTTATTGTTCATCATTGTTTACCGTTTATTGTTCCGCTTACGTTTTGTAAGTGAATGCTGTATTATCTCGGTTTTACAGGTAATTTAAGCACAAAATATGAATATTATGGCACAAACACCCGACTTACGTAACAATACCCAGTTCTAATTTCACCTAGGCGTTTATTTTTCCTTTATACTGTAGCCATACCAGTAAAATCACTTTAGACTGTTATGTTAATCACTATATCACGTTATTTTATTTACGAAGTTTACGCTCTTTTATCTTATGAGTAAGAACTTAGAAGAAACTTAGGTTTCATTTTGATCGACTACGCGTACATAAATGTATGTTGCCAATGTGCGCATGGAATGCGGCTGCGAACGGAGAATTCGTGACTACTGAGATTAGTCAGCGTAATGCGCAGCCAAGCCGTTTAAAGTCTAAAGATAATTTGCTTAGGTATTAAATGCAGAACACTTTAATCCACTCCTATAATATTTTGATCTAAAGCAGGATAAAAGTCTGAACCCTTGTCATGTTTCCTTTCTTGGAACGAGTTTCATTTATTTATTTAATGCCTTATGCACAAATGAAAATTGAAGAAAGGGTGACTTTATACCTTTTAAATAGTTTGAAGTTATTTTAATTGAGATATGAATTGTGTGAATATTAATTATATCACACATTTAGATGTTTTGTTAGACATTTTGTTAACTATTATATTGACTGACGAATTTGCAGTCTAAGTGAGAAGTACCAATAATAACTAATTTCCTATAATAAAAAACGTTACTCACAACTAATTTGAGTGCAATAAAGTCTTTGGATATACAAAAATTCAAGTGTCAAGTAAGCTAACAAATATTGAAACCACTTTCTGCTTAAAGTTTACCAAAAATTCTACTTGATTTTGTGAACTGTTAGACACTAGAAAGGCCATTTCAGTCATGGAATAGTACCTTTATAGTATGAACCTCTGTTTGCCTATCCAGTCCATAAATCATTGATTCAAAGGACATAGTGTAGGTACCGATCCAATTACGTATACGGTATCAATTGAATCTGAATACACATTGAGTTGAGTGATGAAACGGTTCACACGAAGTAACAATTAAATAGGTATGACGTCATGTAAATACGAGTAGAGATGGCTAAACGATGGTGTAAACCATGAATTCATTACAATCAAGGTTAAGACAACCTCTTAATGTACTTAGTATTCTTTGCTCTTTACCCATAATTTAAATGCAAAATGTAGGTACATGAGCTGTGTGCACTCAAATGTATTAACTACATATACATCGATAATGAACCCAAATAATACAGAATATTATTTTATTATTTTAGAAATAACTAAATTTCTTAAAAACATTCTTAAATATTACAGAATACTTTTATATAGCTGAAAAAATCACAAGTTCAATTTTTTACAGTAAACATCATAATTTCTAAAACGATGAATTGTAAATTACGAGGCTATCCTTATTAGTCATCCTTTATCTTTTTCGTTTTTGATAAACTAAAAACAAACTTATTAAGATATAACCTTTAGTAGTCTTCTCATATATACAAATAAATAAAATTGAAGTGTCTGTTTGTAATGTCAAAATAGTAGCTTTTTTTTATACTCACACGGTTATTTGCACCTATACCTATGCCTAAAAACCAGTTTAATTTTTTTTTGTCTGTTTGTCTGTCTGTTTGTTCGATTGATCTTCAAAACGGCTGCACCGATTTTGATAATATTACTATCTATCACTATCAGGTGGGAATCGAACCCACTAAGGCAGCGCTTTTCAAAATCAGATTTCAGAAAAAAAAAGAGAAGGTTATGTTTTACACAAAGAATAATGATATCTGTACATGGTCAGACAACAATTTATCTGAACTGATTATATTGTATATCCGTAGTCGAGATTACTGTAAAAGTCCCCCACATTCTGTACAAGAACCACAAATTATTGTTGACCACATCGAAATTCGTTGCGGCAGTTTCATTATAAACCACAAACGATCAATTGATCCCGTATTATTTATTTGTAAAATTATTGCATCTACAACGCATATGTAAACTAAACTAAATATATGCATATATGCGACTAGCTATTAGGCTTATGACCTAGTTACTAGCATTATTAAACCTGTTTAAAGTAAGCCACGTTTTATGGCATCTTAGGCCAGCTCAGGCTTCGTGATGTTATTTATAGTTTGACGATTCTAGGTTAGACGGCAAGGAGGTAAACTACCAGATTATTCGCTGATTAGGAAACATTGCGAAGTTAAGGCACCATAAGTGTGCCTACACTTGGCTTAGCAAATACTAACAAAATTCAAATTGATTAGTTTAATTATACCTTTTTTGTACAAAATGGCGGGGATAATATTAGTGCGTCCTGGCAAAATATCAATAACTGATTTGTGTTCAATATTTATTTTCAATAAACGGTGCAATAATTCATACTCATTTCTAACAATATACACATTCAATTGCTTAATTATATTACCATGACTAAAATACTGTAAAAAATATTGATCATAAATGATTAAAACTTTATAAATACTAGTTAAGTAAATCTATCCATGTGGTGACGGATTAAGAATACGAAGTGTCACACTGACAACTGCACTGCAAAGATAAGGAAAACTTGACACAAGCCCTATGCCAACCCGCTCTATACAAAACCCACTGTGGTATATATAGTAGCAGTGGACTATTAAAGGCTGTTGATGATGATGCTGAAGTAAACTTAACTATCTATCCCATACTAAAATAAACGAATATTAAAAAAATACAAAGGATTAGGTTTACTTCATTTGCAAGTTTAGTATAATAAAAATACACACACAACTCCATCTAATTTCAAACTAAGCAGAGCTTGTATTATGAAAGCTAGATTATATAAATTATTATTATTCCTTGTTGTTTCACCAAATTCGCAACTTCTGTTTAATTACACTACAACTTTATTACTTACCTTACAAAATACCGATCATACATTTATATTGCTCTTCTCGGCAATATATATTATTCTAAAAGTTTTGCCAACCCTTATATAAGAGAGTGTCAGTATTTAAAGTTCGTATGTAGAAGGTAAGTTTAATTGTATTATAGCAACAGTTAAGTTAAGAACAATGGTTGTTTAATCCCATCAAAGATATCATATACACATAAAAAATCCAACAAATGGCAACGCAGTTTGCCTATTGCAAAAAATTGTGGTATCTAACGATTACTTAATTTGTTAACTAATAGTTTGTAGAAACCGTGTCAATATTAGACATCTTTTAATAAATAAAATATGTAGGCCATGATAGTTGCAATACTGGCAGCGTCTTCTACCGTGAAACAAGCATGATAATTAATAACGGAGGTGTTGTCAGGTATCAAAATAACTTTCGATAGCTGAAAACACCTCAGTTATTATACTTTGAGACAAAACCCACTGTCCTGATTAGTAAGTTCTTTTCATTTTCTCTATCCCAATGTATCATTAAGATAAACTATTAAAGACAAATTAGTGCCACAGTCAAAATAATACCTAATGCTTAACTCATGGCTTCAAAAGCACAGAACTACATTAGCAATAGGTATATAGTCATTAATATAACATATAGTATCACCTTTTATTACCACCACATCATTTCATATTCTGCCGTGTTTTCTTCACCATTTATTGCACAAAGGAAGGATTGCAGTGCGGATTGTAAAAGGAATGCGGCAGCATACTTCGGTTACTAAATTACTCCTTTTTTTTTTTTTTTTTTTTTTTCCGTGCGGAAGTCCCCTTGGATATCACCTGTCGGTGGCATGTCGGACTCGAACCGACTAAAACCGCACGCCGTCGCCGGGTACTAATAGCCGGGGAACCAGGTATACCCTAGAAAGGAAGTCCCTGGTGCCCCGACATACCTCGGGTCATCTACAGACGAGTAGACGACCCCCCCCCCCCCCCGTGTGGGAACCCCATGTTCCCTGTGCTCCCTAGAAGCGAGCTTCGCAACGCGCTCGCCGCCACCCCGGCCTGCTTCTGCTAGGGTGACAGATGGCCTCACCTGTCACCCCCAGGCCTGCGCTTATGGAGGACGGAGGTCGTTCTGCGACCTCTGGCGCCTGAGTCGCCTGCGGTACCTGCCTGTCGGGCCGGGAGAGTTCTAAACCTCTCCCGGTCCCGCTCCGCCGTCTCCTTTGCGAGCATAACTTGCTCGCAGAAGGAGACGGCAGAGTTCCACGCACTCTCGCTCCGCATTATCGAGCGAGAGAACTCCCACTCCGATGGCAGCCACGAGGTCTCGCCTCTGCTCAACCCACGCCGGGCACTCTGCCAGCGTGTGGAGAGCCGTGTCCACGGTCTGGCCATCGCAGTGGTGGCACTCAGGCGTTGGCTCCTTGCGGATCAGACACAGGTGATCTCCGAAACATCCCTTCCCAGTGATCACCTGCGTCAATCGGTATGAGAGGGTCCCGTGACGCCTCTCTAGCCAATCCTCCATAACGGGTCTTACCGCCGCGATGACGGCGTGCCCGACTAAATTTACTCCTAATAATAGTATGAATGATGAATATCTCGCAGTATAAATGATAGGCTGATCTACTAGTAACTGGCTGAGAAACATGCATGAATAAGTACATAGAACTGGTTATTCGAGATTTAATAACCGGTATCCCATTTATCTTAATGCGGAACTAGATCGCAACTGCGCCAGCGTATATTAAGAAGTACACTCACTACCGCTGCCAGTCATTATTTTCTTAAAGTAACAAACTTGTGCCGTTGTTATAGGTTTAATATTCGAATTGTGGAAATATAATATAGATCTATTCCTTTTGTCATGGTTTAGGGAGGAATAGCAAAAAATGTCTCTGACTAAATATTTATATAAATAAATTCTTCCTCAGTCTCAGTCTATAACTTAAATCTAACGAACCCTTTAAGTTGGACTATTGAAGGTGAAAGAAAATTACTGACTAATTTACTATTAAGTTGAATCCTCTACCAATGCATGCAATAAATTAATTATGACAAGTTTATGATACGATAACACATGAATACTTCTTTTGAATTTTATGATAAGAAAATCTGACATTGTAATATTTATAAATTGTGATATAAATACATCACATAACAAATACTGCACCACACTCCGAAACTTAAAAGTTTTATTCCACGTATTGTAACTGTGTTAAAAAAGGCCAATATTAAATACATTAGTCTTCAATGCAATGCAATGGTGCATAAAAGTATAGTGAAAAATCATATACCATTAATTTTCTTTTAACGTAGGTTTGATATCAATATTATCTTAGAACCTAGAATCTCTGTTTCACAACTTTAAAAGCCTATAAACCAAAGTAATTTTTAATGTTTTAGGTGTAGGTGGTTGAACAATTGTATAACGCCTACAGCACTCACGAGGATTGAGACTCGTTATTAGGAATTTTCGCGAAGGCGTAACAGTTAAATTATGATTATTACATAACAATGTAATTACGGCTCGTAAAAATTTCTACAATTTTGTAAAATATTATTGTTATAATTAACTAGGCAGGCTAATCTTGGCCTGTATTCAAATAAGACACTTCTGAAAATAATATTGCTATGTTTTAATATACTTTAATTATGTAATGTCACCTCCACCACAAAATTTGGACCCCAAATAAATAAACCATTAATAACTCCCCATTCCTTTAGCTTTGCCAAATTTTAGACCACATATTTTAAATAGAATATTGTGTTGCCAATTTGGCGGCGAACGTGACCTTGCTATTGTTCTAATCGTCACTTTAAAAGACGGTGAATGGCACTAAACACATCTACATAGTACTATCATTGAACAATAAATCTAACACACTGAATTGTACAGTCTAAGTACATAAATAACAAACACTGCTTACTTGTCGGCCTTGTTAAACAACCAAAGTACACACATTACGCAGTGTAGGTACTAATATAATTTATACATACTATTTTTTTATATATTACATACACTCCAGGCAATTATTGCCGACATTATAAGTAATGGCCGTTTTATTTATCTTGTTCAATGATTTCAAACAATTCTAATTGCAGCTTATTGTATGCCGCAACTCAAAAAGAAGTTTTTCATTAGCGACTTAAACAAAGTGTGATTGATGACTAGCAATGGCATTAACAGCTTTTAAGTGAAACCACCGAGTCAGATTCTAAGTTCGAACGAGATCTAAAAGTATTTGCGAAGTCCTGCGAGTAAAACTTGGCAAAAATTAAACTTTTCAGAAGTACGGAATCAGAGGGGGCGACCGCTCACGTTCATTTGAATTACGCCGGGCTCCGCCTTTTGTAGTCGACTTCATTTAGCGAACTTAAAGGAACTCTTTTATTTTGCCCCAGCAAAGAACTTAAGAGGTGCATTGTTGAATCCGTAACAAATTGCACGCTCGTGATTATGTTAAGAACTCTGCCGTCTAGGCCAGAGCTTAGATTGGAATTTAACAGTTATCTGTCCGATCGCAATGAATTTAAAACTGCTATTGCATTAGCAATCAATTAGTAAGACGGGTCGACTAGACTCTCATATAGACGAGTTAGTGAATTTTTAGAAAACATAAACGTATTTCAACTCTTTACTAAATCTACTACTAAGTAAAATGTAATAGAAAAACTCAAAATAAAAAATCTAAAATTAAAAGAAAACTTTGAATTCGCTAAATTGTTTTTCATGCATCATGGCAGCGTTCAGAATTTAACTTTCCAGTTCTAAAGGCTTTAGAGACTGTACGTATAAAAGTTGTTCGTTGATCTTTTTTACTTTATGAATAAACTTCACTTACAGGCATGTTGTAAACAACGTAGTCATATCCTTGTCGTGTCTAGTGGCAACAAGTGTTCTGTGCAAACATCCCGCCGCCTTTCGCCACGACTTGCATGCTGTTTACCAAAATATTTTAGAAAAAGGTTTAAATCCTGTTTCCACGGAAACTTGGTGCACCCGTCTTCGATGTACTTTTACGTTCATCATAAATCATAATGGTTGCCCTTTAAGATCTATTGAGCACACATGTCAACAATCAATGTCCCGCAAACTTAACACATACGAGTATATGGCAGTGAACGCTATTGGTCAGATATGTTTCTTGGACATATTTTGTTTATCATTAAACTAAAGCACAATATAAATATACAATTAGAATTGAACGTTTTATTTATTGATAAAACTTAATATCACTCTAGCTGATCATTAAACGATTAAAAATGATAAAACTACATATTAAAAGTATAAAGTACATATTCCATAGGGTATAAAAGTCTTACATAAATGATGAAATTGAATTAATACATGTTTTGTTTTTTGTTCTTATCATTGTTCTTTTTTTTTAATAAAATATTACAAATACTTTGATCTCATTGCACTCTTTACGTGTTCTGCATTACAACGGAAGTATGTTATTACGTTGGTAAATTAGTTTAGTCACATGCCATTCATATATTATAGTTATCTCGGTGTTGTTAGCATTAAAGATTAACGAATAATAATTATTCACAATACGATTAAGATTATTTACAATTTATGATATCTTATAGCGGGGAGACAGTTAATACAAAATATAGTAATAACGAACTTAACTGTCGTAAAATTCTATATGAATTTCAATGGCCAAACCGGGGAAGAGATAGTAAAAAAAAATATCGGGCGTGCGTAGGACATTAGGCCCGAAAAGGGTAGGAAAGCCGGCAGCGTCACGAAGTCCACCCCAAGCAATTTTGTACCAAATGTCGTGCGCTACGTGCCCGACAAATAAAGAGGATGGGATAAAGTCACAGTATTACATTAGAATAGCTAGCTTACGATACAATATCATATGCGTATTTTACCTACGTCAAAAAAACCGTCATCTTTTTCTGACGGACGTGACATGTCCTAAAGAGATTTCGCATGATAAATGACTGCCATTCTATTTAAGGACTTACGAATAACTATGAAGAAGAAATATTATGTTACAGTATCATATAAATAAAGCGTTTGTACAATAATTTACGTTTCAAGATTAAAGAATATGTGAACTATAAATTATCGTCCTGAAATATTTCCATCGGTTCCCCTTCGCGAGTTGCTTAATTTTTCTAAGTGCGAATCTATTTTTCACCCTTAGCCGTCTACCGTGTACAGAATCTCCCTTAAGATTTACGCTCTCGACGAGAGCAATAAGCGCGCCTCCCTACGACGCAGCCTGTTCGGTATTTTAAAAAGGTATGTCTGAATCCGGTGAAAAATTGCTTACCGCTCGCCCCAACTCAGAAGCCATATATTTCAGTCATAGTCGTGTATTGAACGGCCATGAAGATGGGGACAGATAACTTGTTTAACGGCGTTAAGTGTTTATACTGCAATAGACGCCCCACGGCTTAACATGATTTTAAATGTATTTTGGATGTAGGTAAACGAGTGGTGAAACGGTTTTTCTTGAATATAACGCTATCGGAAGCTGTCTATAAGTTAATATTACTTTCAGACAGGTTCCGATGGAAGATTGATTAGTTAGATTTAAAAAAAACTGGTAATTATCTTGCTAACTAGAGAGCAATCAAATATATGGTATACATTTTGCTTACATGAAGATAAACGTGTATAATGATAGTCTACCAGATTAATATCTTCAACAATACTTGAGAGAGTTACGAGCACATAAAATTTTACATTTATGGTAATTCCTTGACAATATTAACACTAAGTGGCAAGATAACACATACAAACAGTGATTTTAGTATTTGTACAACATTCTCAGAGAGGTTTCACCGTTTTTAGCTTTAAATAACAAATGTAAGTGAAATTGAAGAATGAAGGTGAAAGTGTAAATACGAGGATCGCCTCGATCGCAAGTTAATATTGATAGAAACATTAAATCATTAAAACTTTTAAATTATAATACATTACTTCGGGCGATATGTGATATGATATGATATTCACATAGTAAATTTGTATCTACATTCTTCAACTTGCGAAGTTTGGCAGTCAGCTCTGTATATTTCTGCTTTTTTTGTAAAAAGAACGGCAGCATTCGTGATTCCCATCAATTCCCGGATGTTGTTTAGCCACGACTTTCTTCTGCGACCAACACCTCTTTTCCGATCATAATATCTACATTATATTATCATCTACATACGTAAGACTCATATTTTACTATTTAAGGAGAAGTCTTGTCATCATATCATAATAGTAACAATGATAAATCAGAACCCACGGGCTGGATAAAATTAAATTAGTAATGTCATCATTCTCAGACTAAGCCGAAAATTAAAATAGTGGAGATAGGTTCACTTCTTATAAGTTGTCTTCACAGTGTCTAACAATGAACTTATACGAACTAGTTTTATGGTGCGTTTTAAATATCATGTCACAAACAATCATAGCTTAAAATTCCTGTGTTGTCAATATTTAGAATATTACTTACACACGTCCAAAAACATTATCATTTTTTAATATTTAGTATATTATTTAATGTTTTTTCAAATACAATTTTGATATACTATTATTCACATCACATCACATCAATAGCCTTTAATAGTCCACTGCTGGACATGGGCCTCTCCTTAGAAAGGGATTGTGTCAAGTTTTCTTTCTCTCTGCAGTGCTGTTGTTCTGCGTAGTTTTCTCCCTTAGTCGGCTGTTACGACACCCACGGGATGAACACGGACTTAATTGTAACTGTTAATTTGACAGTTATGTTAGTTGAACAATTTTTTGGTCATCATTTTAGAAACTGGGCGAAAAGTCTTCAAATTGTTTTCAATAAAAAAAACGTATACTTGAATGTGGTGCATCGGTTGGCGTATAAAATAAATGTAACTCAATCTTTTCCTACTAGCTTTCACTAAACGACTACGCCAGCTTAAATCTCTATGCAAGTGGTAGCCGTTTTTAGTAAATAAAAACATACACGATTTAAGGTTAAAGTTTCAAAGCGATCGGTAAAAAGGAACAACGATACGACGAGCCCTAGTAATAATTTGTCAGTTATTGAGCGAATTATGTTATTTATTTCAGATGTATCTTCAGTATTTCAAATTAATTAAAACCATTCATTTCAATGAAATGAAACAAGAAAATTATATTGTAAAAAGCATTAGCACGTATCGTTTATGCCTGCCTCAAACCAGCAACGGATATTGGAGTAAAAGGAAAATGCATTGGCTTTTTGTAATGTGCCAATAACCTGGAGATTAGGACGGTCGGTGCGGGAATACTCGGCCATTTTCTGTTCCTCACACTTACTTATACCCTAACATGCTTACGATGGAGAATCTTTAACGTCAGGGTCGCCCCAGTATGCGTATCTAAGCGTATATTAAGGAACGTTTACGCCTAAATTAATATGTAATGTGAAACGAGGAACAGTTTGTTTTGGGTTGATATGTTTAATATCGGCATGGGCTCGGCAGCCTATTTTATTCAGGAAATGTTAATCAGGTTTTGGTTCTTAAAACTGATGAAGATAATACTTATGTCGCATGATTGTAAGCAGTGTAGTAATACTATAAAGTTTCATGGGTAAAAATGCTTTTTATTTGCAATGAGCAAACAATTAGAAACGTAAGAAATTTACTTAGTATCTTTGTACCTGGACCTTTGTACCTTTGTACCTGTACAAAAACCTCCTTTCTAAGGAGAGGCCTATATCCAGCAGTGGATTATTCAAGGCTGTTGATGTGATGATGTGATCTTTGTAACTTATGCATTTCACGTATAGCTATTTAAGTTTAAAGTTGTTTAATATTTTAATTAAAGAAACCTTCATTGGCAAATACTGTGTAGCCTCGGGCACCTGCAAGTTTGACGCACATAAAATAATAATGTACTTGTCATTTTATAGAAAGTACTACAGCTTACATTTAGCTTAATTTAAGAGCAATGATAAAATAGTTACAACAATAGACTCAATCCTTAGCTGTGGCTAAGGAAAACCTCACAACTTAGCACTGGGAAGACTGTAAAGTCACACAAAGTATTTTCATAAGCGCAAAACCCAGGTATGATATTTCGCACATTTTCTCTAACAAATTTCTAGCGTTAATGATAACATGTGTTCGCGCATTTATAGTGTATTCATTTTCAACTTAATGTCTGTCAAACTGAATGTGCTAAACTTCGAATTCCTATAAAGATTAACTTACTTAAAGATTTATGGTAAAAATATTTTGATATGCTCTCATACAATTCTAGTTATAGTTTACTTGCTGCCAGTTTATTTTTGCTTATATCGTATTCCATTTACCAAAAATATATATTTATTTTGTGCAAACCGTTTAAACGCGGGAGAATTGTGCGGCGGTTCGACAACATTTTTTTTTATGGAAGAGGGCGCTAAAGAGCAGACGTCACAGGTCCGTCAGCAGGTCACCTGATACCGTCGACTACCGCCGCCCATGAACGCCTGCAAGTCACAAGCGCTTTGCCGGCCTTTGAGGAAGGAGTACGCTCTTTTCTTGAAGGTCGCATCGGACCGGGAATACCGCAGACGATAACTTGTTCCAAAGATTGGTCGTGCGAGGCAATAAGTGTCTTGAGTGGTGGAGTGGCAATTATACAAGTTAAACCACAGCCTCATAGAAAATATATGTTAAACAATTATTTAGTGCTTTTCGCCCAGCGAATGAAATTCCCGGAGCCCACACCCCTCTGATTCTTGAGGTTCAAAGGGTGGCGACGCACTTTTGACTTTTAAGTGGTAGGTCGCCATTGACGGTGGTAGTCACTCTCCTGTGTCTCCAGGTTCGCCCTATAAAGGCCGCCATAGGGGGGGGGGGGGGGGGTTTCTACATAGTATAAAGGTATAAATGACATTTTAAGTCAATACAATGCATAGAAAACCTATTCACGTAAAAATGAACAGATTACTAATTTTGATGTAATTTAACCCGATATTGAAAATGCTTTCGTTATTGCCCCATATGTTTTCGGAATCAAATGTCTTCATGAAGTTATAAAATACCACGGATATTTAACATTATATAATAAACTATTTACTTTATAAGTGTACTTTATAAGTCTGAAGATATATATTGCATTGGAGAAAAATGTAGCAAAACATGATAGGCATTAATAAACCATACATACATTTTATAGAAATATTTGTGCATGAAAACCTTAGGCAATTTGAATTTCGATATTTATGGAAATCATTTTGTAGAAAGTTTCATTTTTTTTTTAATTAATTAAATCTGAAAAAATTAGCTTTGTAATAAATGTATTTAATTTGTTGCCTAGCTAAACGTCCTTAACACTATGAATGGCTCAGTAGTAGTAGTGGCTGGCTTAGTATATTATGATAGCGTAGTAATATAGTAAATTCATTCGCTGTTGTAATGGGTACAAGCAAAAAATAATAATAATTGTATAAATGTAATGTAAATCTATTCTAATAGCATTTAATTGATATTGTAAGGTTTTCTAGAGTGCTCGTAATAATAATTATTACTTTTTTTAGAAAAGCGCAATACCTCTTAAAACAAAGTTAAAATGCTATATGAACTTCAAATCAAATGGATATCATGTTGTACTTTTATTTAAAACTAAAGTGTTATGTACGGTAAATCTGATATTTTTATCTTTACGCTTCGTACGAAGAAGGCGTAAAGTAGCATTTGTAAAGGAATGTCGTCGAGTACCAAGCCCGCCACACCTTGGTAACGAGGCCAGCCAAGCTGCAGCATCCTTGAAAGGCCACATTCCAGCACCAAAGTCTATTTACGGTCTAAGACCTCATTTTCCCTTACCTATGAATGGTGCTTATCTATACGAATCATTACAAATGGTAGCGTTTTGTAACCCAACCCGTATTTTCGAAAATGCAAGACGGTCACTTGCATAACAATGAATGGGTTGATCGAACGGATTTCATTAGGTTGGGTAATTGTTTATTCTCTCTTTCTATTGTGTCCTAAAAGACACTATGTTGACACTACTGACAGCCTTTTACGTGACTACTGACGAATCGAAAGTGTTTTGTTCGGTTTTCTTGTTTGTAATGTCTCAATTACAAAATAGTTTCTGTAAATAAGTGGAGTGTGTTGACATTTGTCTTTCACATCTCACTCCTCAGTTACACTAAAACTAACGTTAACTATTTCATTATTTTTTGTTGTTTAGTAATATCTGATATTTTATTTTTATCATTTAAACAAGAAAAAAATATCTGTCTTCTTTTTTGGAAAGGCATATTTTATTGTTAATATATTATTGTTATTTAAATAAAGCATTTTTGCGAACGAAGTTTCTTATTGCGCGTTACACTCACTCTGAGCGGACGGGAGCGAGACCGAAAAATGTGTAAAAGACTTTTGCCGCCAACTCAGTCGGCGCGTCGACGCTCACATCTTTTTCATATGTCATATATATAGCAAACGTCTACCAAAAAGCGAAAGGAACTTGGTTCCGACCAGGGGTTTATAGACCCCTCACGCCGTTTTTTATTTCAATAAGGGTTATTTCACAAAAAATAAAATAGGTAGTATCTTATGTAATTATTTTCTTAATTCAAAATTACAAACTGTCTTATCTTACAAATAGAATTGAAATCATTTTTTGTTCCCTCCATAAATAGCAAGCAAACGTGAAAACTTTCAAAATGAACCCCTCATTTATGTATAATGGTGTGCAAACATGTTTACAATAATAATAAAATGATGCTTGTGTTGTTTCAGAACATCCTGGACAAATTCAATCCAGGTGCTCGACAGATGATAACGGCCGGAAAGGCCTACTTAAAGGCTTTACATGGTAAGTACTTTGTCACCTTTAACTTGTAAATCTGGACCATTGACACCGTAGACCCTCACCGAGCTAGGCAATTATTGTGGTATTTATCTAACGCGCATACCAGTATAAAGGTTTAGACCGCCATCTTCTAGAATCGCTGACTCATAAAAAATAACAAGAAAATTTTACTTACCTATTGATTGAATTCATTTAACGTATAATAAATACATCTTAAGTCTTATTAGAAATTTTATTGAGAGTGGTACTGAAAAAGTGTAAGAAAGTGAAATCTGCTTTGCTAAGTTTATAAATCTTTTGTGATGCGTATTCATTGAAGCGTATACAATTAATCTATGTAGTGTAAGCCAAATGGGCGCATCTATATGCAAAACCTTGGTGTTCCCCGCTTGCTTGGCTGCGGAACTGGGGCGTGGTTTGTGCCAAATTGTCTCTGTTGGCTTATCTAGAGTATTATAGCCGGCGCACTAGTTGCAATAAACTTGGGCATTCTCCGCGATGTATCGCTCTTGAGGCCTCTATGTACGTACTATATTTGGATGTTTTGCGGTTAATTTTGTTCTATCTTACGCGTTACGCGTTTATTGTCATTCGCTCCTTCAACTTTGTCCTCGTTCTTCCTTTTGTTGTTCAAACTTTGGCGTACAAGCGACAAAAATAAGAAACTTGCTGCAGAGATATGTGACTTGACTGAGATGTATCAATACACATTTTTTTTGTGTTTTTTCATATATAAGTATTATTGAAAGTTCTTCTTTCTGTACCACTAGGTAAATTGTTAAATTATGATCTAATATACCTATAACACCAACTAAAAACTTTTAGACTAGAACTAGAAATTTAGGCAGTACTATGATACACCTGAGACATAATAATCGATTCAGTAAATATCGTTGAGGAGCGAAGAGTACTTACTAGGATTTAGGTATTCTCTTTTCGATTACTGAAAGATTTTCTTTAAGATAAGAGTCCACGTACCCTGAAACCGTTATCGTTTACTACTATGTATTTAAGAGAAAGTGCTTTTGTTAATACTACCAAGGGTTTTTTAGTGAGATCTCTTCGGTACTAAACGGATAAGACCCAATTTAAAAGGTTATCTTACGATAGCAAAATCGGTGCTTAAGATATTCGTAATATTCCGCTACCTTGTTAATATTGATTGCCATTTCATCGTCATATGAATAATTCATAACAATCGACGGATTTGCTTTGAATTTATTGCACTTAAGTATCATTAATATTAAAATTTAATTCACCCTAATACTCGTCTGATTGGAAATTTCCTAAAATTACTTAATTTTTTATAGCACTTTACTTATTCAAGGAATTCAACGAACTCATTTTATGGAGGTCAGCATATTTTGACCAAAAAGGACAAAAATGTTGTTGGAACTTTACGGACAGTTTTAGGACACCAACTTTCGGTATTTAACCGTATTTGTTTAATTGACTTGTGCCAAATAACACCAGAACCAGCTTGCTTTAATTATTCTAATGAACTATAAGGGTTACGGTCTTTTTAGGTATCATCCTACATATTTGACCATGTCAATTACCAATGCAATTTTTATTATATTAACACAAATTGTTATTAGTATTAAATATCAGTTAAGTAAAATCTCGTACTAGTAAACTTTAATAATATAAAATAGCTGCCTAGTTGTTGTCACAGATCTATATTAATAGATACTACCTCTCGATTAAAAGATCATTAAATATATTGACTTTCAATTCTACCTCAAGCTCCAGCCAATGGGAGTGCGCCATGCTTCGGCACATATTATAAATGAATACCTCGGCCTCATAGAAGACCGGTGTTAAGCAAGTCTTTCGTTGCTTTTACCGAATGTGTACGGTTACCGGAGCCCAACTCTGATTCGATGGTAGTCTCTTACCATCAGGTGACCCGTCTCCTCGAGAGTTCCTTCACCTTAAAATTAGGAAATCATTATTTGTATATATGGTATCTTGGTACTGCGAGGCCTCTTTTAGGAAAACTCAGCTCGTTGTAGAGGGTCACCTGTCAAATTCAGTAATTCAGTCAACAGTCAGCTATCAAATATTATATCTTTTTTTTTTATATAAATCACGTATGTGTTACAGCTACGTTACTTGCCATCTGTATAAGTAAATCTAGATTGTTTTGTAGTAGTAAAACTAAGAGTAAGCCACAATTATCTTCTAAAAAAAATAGAAATAAAACCGAATTTCATTTCAAAACTATTCAAGGTCTTTAGAGGCCAGTAGATGATTGCCCAAAGTGATTGCTATATATCGCCAGCACCACCTCGACGCTCAACGTACCGCGTCACGCTCGTTTCTTTAAGAGCTTCGCACGCGACCTCGCTGTAAACGTGATGTTAATTGAGCCTCATAACCCCTCGCATCTCCCTGAACAAAGTAAGTCAGCTAATTCACGATTCAACCGTCTCTCATAGCAATGGATCTAATCATCGTACAGTGTCATCTAATCCTCTCCCCTCCGGACCTCGATATCGAGTAGACGTGTACCAAATTCACGGAGTTATTTATAATTTGATGATATTTAAATAAAATTAAATATAAAATATTGGCTGAAATAATAGAAGTGCATAAATAGTGAAGAGGTTGCTGTACGAGTGTTTGCACAGGGACCGCCCAGCCGCCCTCCATCGCCTGCGCAAGCTCCTGTGAGGTACCGCCCCTTCGGGTGAGAGAGACAAACATTTTTCATTCTAACGAAATATACAAAGTACCAGGCCAACAGAAACAACCAGCACTTTAATAACCACAGTAACTACGATATAGAAGCGTTAATCAAGCATAGCACATAACTGTTACAGTGGCGAAATATGCCAAACCAGTCACTTACAATTGTGCGGATCAAGTTCAAATCTCAGTGATCAATTCAGTTTTTGTCAACGTATTATAACATTTTTATCACTTAGTACCACTAGGAACAAAATTACTGCAACTAGTATTAAATTTTACAACGAATATTTAATATATCAATTTTAAAGAAGAACCATGCCGATTAACCGATCTCCACCTTCAACTTTACAATCGTCATCTGCATTGGCGTCGCCCATTCCTCCTAATAAAATCACAGTTACACAGGAATCCGACACTGCCTCTGACATAATGCAATCCGATATTGAGCAGGGATATTCCGGTAACTCAAGGAGACCAAAGCGTAAACACGGTGACTTAGCCACTGCCGAACTTAGAGAGCTCCTTTGTACAATACAGAGGAAGCAAGAAGCGGAATTCCTATGTATTAAACAGGACATGGGAACTATTAAGCAACAAAACGTTGAGACTCAGAAATCATTGGAATTCCTGTCAAACATGTATGATACCCTATTACAAAAATTTGAAACAGTCTCAAAAGAAAATTTATCGCATAAAAACCGCATAAATTCATTAGAATCAAAAGTAGATCAATTGGAACGGAGCCTTAAGTCGTCAAGCTTCGAAATACGTAATATCCCTATGGCTAAGTCAGAGACAAAACAGGACCTCAAATCTCATGTTTTGCACCTAGGCAAAGCAGTCGACCACCAGATTTCAGAGAGTGAAATTCGAGACATTTTCCGTATTAAAACTAAGAAGGAGCCAGGACCTATAGTGGTGGAATTTACTACAACCCTCCAAAAAGAAAATCTGATGAAATCCGTGATTAATTTCAATAAAATGAAGGCAAAGGACGAAAAGATCAATACTGGCCATCTCAAAATACAAGGAAACTGTTCACCGCTTTATGTGGCAGATAATCTAACTTCTAAAACTAGACGCCTGTTTTACTTAGCCCGGGAATTCACGAAATCTCACCACCAAGCCAACTGCTGGACTGCTTTCGGAAAAGTTTTTATCCGACTCAAAGAAGGACTTCCAGCTATACGCATACATTGCGAGGAAGACTTTACTAAGATAGGTTCACAGAAGTGACTAGAATATAAAATTACTTTTTTAAATTGGTATTACAATCATTTGAGATCTTTTTGCAAAAGTGACTCTGTTTATATTGACCCTTCTGGCACCTTAAGCTTTATTGTACCATATTGCTTTGTCGCAGTAACCAATTTACATATTCATATTAACCTCTTACAAATAACACTCACAAAAACTATGCATAAACTATTACACACATACTTAAACACAAATAAAGCATGCTTAATTCGTAAACAATATCTAATTAATATTAAATTACACTACACAAATGTACTTTTCAATCTACTTACTATAATAGTGGTAAAATTAATCTTGTCCTCATCACGAAGTTATATAATATGTTCATACACAGCCAATACTTGCCCCTTGGATTATAATATTAAATGTGCGACTGATTTCTTATACGTAGAATTCGCAAAGGTAATAAACATAATACTAAAATGTTCGATCTAAATAACACTCAGATTAACTACGAGTTAGATAGCTTATCATCAGCTGATAGTTTCACTTGTGATCTTGAAAATATTTGTACCAACATGCTCTATCCAACCAATTCATCTCTAAATATAATAATTCAGAATATTAGAAGTATTAATTGTAATATAACGCACTTCGAAACATTACTACATAGCACTAATATTCATTGGGATTTAATCATACTGACCGAATGTTGGCTACGCAATAACGACCGTATACCAGAGCTAGACGGCTATAAACACGCTTCTACAAAAAGCAATAAGACTCAAAATGAGGGTGTAGTGGTATACTCAAAATCTTCAAGTACTTACAATATATCAGAACCACATCTTGAGGATGCCAATTGCCTTATGATAAAAGTTAATAGCACCACTATTATTCTTGCAACATATCGTCGCCCTGGTCAAAAAAATATATCTATTTTTTTAGAATCATTAAATAATTTTCTAACCAATCTAGCATCATTTAAAAATATTATTATTACAGGAGACATAAACATTGATATTGCGAACACATCAAAAGACAGCTCACATGGTATGTTACCTGCCCATTGCATTCCAACCCATACTCATACATGTCTTGACCACGTCGTCCTTAAGACCAAATTTTCTGCAAAATGTTTTGTTGCCCATACGACTATAACTGATCACTACAGCGTCATACTTAGTCTAGAGATGCTATCCAGAAATTATAGAAATATGAGAGATATCAAAAGAGTGGATTACAACTGTCTTGACAAAGCCCTCAATAAGATAGATCTAAGTCCAATATTAACAATGAGCGACGTTAATGAGACTGTTGACTTTCTTATTTCCACCTTAAGTAAAGAGTTGGAAATTTGCACTAAACTCACGCGCACTCCTAAACGGCAACATATCTTAAAACCTTGGATTACAAAGGGAATATTAAGATGTATAAGAAATAGGGACAAACTATATCAGAAGACAAAAAAAGATCCGAGAAACGAAATTCATAAGCTGACCTACACAAGATATCGCAATTTCACTAATTCACTAATCAAAAATGCTAAAAGAGAATATGAGAAGTCAGAAATCAATAACGCTAAAAACAATACTAAGCAACTTTGGAAAGTAATTAAAAATATTGCATATACTAATCAAACTAGAATTCCAGCATTGGACTTGATAACCAACAATAACCCTATAGAATCAGCTAACTCAGTAAATAGATATTTTACAAGTATTGGAAAGATCATAGGAAGGAACATGCAGATGACTAATTTACCAAATGTTTATGAGCCCTATCATCCCGTGGCTCAATCGCAGTCATTTGTGCTTCGTCCCACAGATACTCATGAAGTGGACTTGATTATATCTAAACTGAAGAATGATTGTGCTATTGGCCTAGATGGTATTTCCAATAACTTCATTAAAAGATATAAAAGTATTTTAGTTGAACCACTGGTGTATATATGTAATCTGGTATTCTCATCCGGCATCTTTCCTAAGGCATTCAAACGAGCACTTGTACATCCTATTCATAAAAGTGGCGACAGAGACTGCGTAAATAATTATAGACCTATTTGCATTCTCCCTGCCTTCTCGAAGATCTTTGAAAAAATTGTCAACGATAGACTTGTTAACTACTTAGAAGCAAAACAGTTACTCTCGAATTCACAATTTGGCTTTCGCAGGAACAGGTCTACCGATGACGCGGTGCATGAGCTTACAAACCATGTAGTTTCTAATATGGACGAAAAGAAAAAAGTACTAGCCATATTTTTAGATTTAGCCAAGGCATTTGACACGGTCTCTGTCCCACTACTGCTCAATAAACTGGAACGGATGGGTGTTCGTGGCATGCAACTGCAGCTTTTCGCAAGCTACCTCACCGATCGCTCACAGTGTGTTCAAATTGATAGTATACGTAGTCATGATCTCCCTATAGAAATAGGCGTGCCCCAAGGCAGTATCCTCGGACCGACCTTGTTCCTAGTTTTTATTAATGACCTTTGCCAAATAGATATGCCTAACACTGGAAAAATAATCACTTTTGCAGACGACACCGTTCTGATTTTTCAAGGCGATTCCTGGAAGGATACGTATCAGAATGCTCAAGAGGGCATGAATCGAGTCACATATTGGCTTAACTGCAATTTGCTATCGTTGAACGTCGATAAGACTAAATACGTAACATTTCAACTAAAAAATAAAAAACTACATTTTGAAACACCTCAGCCCATCATTGCACATCTATGTCATAATCGAGATGTAATTCCAGTCCCATGTACCTGTAAAGAACTAAAACTGGTTGATACAATTAAATATCTAGGAATCATTATTGATAAAAACCTAAACTTCGAAGCTCACATAAATGTATTGACTTCCAGAACAAGGAAACTAATTTTCATTTTTAAAAACTTGAGACGAGTGTGTGATAAAAAGATCCTTAAAATAATATATCTCGCCTTATGTCAATCAATACTGATGTATTGCATCACATCCTGGGGAGGTGCAGCCAAAACCATTTTGATCAAATTGGAACGTGCACAAAGGGCAGTCTTAAAGGTAGCACTTTACCTACCTTTTTTGTATCCCACAAGAGACTTATACCAAAGGTTTGATGTCCTTACAATTCGGCAACTTTTTATTTTTCGTCTTATTCTTAAGTCTCACTCATCAACTATCTATGATCCCCTAATTGTTGCAGAAAAACGTCGAAAACATAAAATCTTTCAAGCTGACATAATCCATAAAACCACTTTATCTCATAGGTTCTATTGTTTTTTGGGCCGATACCTATATAATAAAATTAATGCTATCCTTTGCATATACTCCTGTAATAAATATAAGTTAAAAACAGTATTAACAACATGGCTACAAAACCTAACCTATGATGATACAGAAAGCCTACTTGTGCCACTAAGTTAAACATGTCTATTTATTTATTGATTATAGTTTGAATTATACAAATACATAACATGCACTAGCATAATCATGTACACATACACAAACAAACACATACCCACTTACAGACACACACATACACGTATACTCGCAAGCAAACCCACACTCACACTCACACACACGCACACACACACACACACATCTCTTTTTGCTATTTTTTATTGCTTTTCTCTTGTTTGTCTACTTATACTAGTATAATGTATTACAAACTAGTACATGCTAAAGAAATATAACTATGTTCCGTCCAGAAGGTGTGAGCCTGGTGAGCTGTAACACAGGTTTTACCTACCGCAGACACCAGTCTCTCACAAAGCAATGTTGTACCCAATCTGACTGATCTGTATTTATAAGTTCTTTGTGATGAGAGAAATAAATAAATATTATTATTATTATTATAGTGTGTATACTCTAAGAATATTAGAAAACATGATAAAGGAAAATGACTAATCATCCAATGAGTAACTATTGCACTGAGCGTGATATGTCAAAAACGTTTGTGATAATATCTGATATTCAATTGTATATGCATCTTTGCTTTAGCTGATAATTAGATGCTGTAAACATAATTTATAAATGAGATTAAATTTTAATAATGGTAATCATGTGAATGACTGTTGATGCCTTAATTAAATTTACCCAAAAATAGATTTTGACATAAGTGCTTCATAAATTACTTTATTATATAATGTATATTATATATATAAATTAGTATATAATATATAACACATATTATGTAATACGTCTTTAAATAAAAAGACAACACTAGGATGAATAAAGTAAGCAATACTGATTCGGATTAACTTATTTTTACTTTTTCATTCTATATTAATTCTCCTTAGATTTCACAAAAAGCAATTCATTTACCTAATTTACCACATTGACGTTTTGTACCGACGAGATGCAGTAGACATTAGAGCCAACAAAGTTTTATTAAAGGAAATACCAATTGAAATACGTATCTTTATACCGTAATTAAATAGTAATTGTTGAGTATTACTTACGCAATTCTCATGTCGTTAACCTACATCACAGTCATTTATTTTACGTCATCTAAAAATACTAAACAATATTTTTTAATGCATGCAAAATTTGTTTACGTAATTGAAGAAGAATAAAAATGACTGGTAATACATCTGAATTATTTTTTAATTATTAGGTACTTTCACTGCTTTAGAAATTAGAAATTGAGTTACACTGGAAGTTTTTATTGAACTGACTTCAAATAAGAGGAGCGTCTCAGTTCCTCGATTTCTTTTTGTTTTAGTTACCTGACTACGCAAAAATAGGAAAAAAAATTGGTCCGTTTTGGCAAATTATTTTTTGTTCTGTAGGATTTATCTTCTTAATTTGACCAATTAAGAAGAATGCTTGATCCCATTCTTTTAACGTGTGTTTTGAGCGATATAACTTTATTCATTATAAATTGACTTCAATAATTATAGCTTAAGCTTAGCTTAAATATTCGACACCTACGAGTTCAAATTAAGTTATGATTTATACTCAGTGAATTCGGTGATTCTTAAACATTTATTTTATATTAAATTTATAAGCGAAGATATCGTTCTTCACATATACATATATCTATAAACTTACATAGGCATGTAAACCAAGAACATTATCGACAAAAAAGATTTGTGTAGTGCAAAGAATTATTTTCTTAAGGAAACATTCAGTTTTTTCAGAAAATAAAAAAATATTTAGAATTTAAAACCAGCCCAGCCAACCAACCATTTAAAGCAAAATTTAAGACTGAAGTTTGTGTGCAGGATAAGTGCAGTAAACGAAATCTTTTTTAATAAGGCTACGGATATTCAACCATGGCAACTCTACACAATAAGTTCGACTAATACTGAAATAAGAGTGCTGAAAAATATTTTAAATACATGATATCTATAGTTAGTTATGGATTCCGAAACGTTTACCACAGACACGTAGTATACTAGCATAAAGGAATAGAGGTAGTATTCTGAAAATAAAATATTCCCTATAACGAAAACTCCAGAGCTTGTTTCCAGGTTAACATCATTGACGCCCTTATGTAACAACATGAAATATAAGGGGGATAAAAGTAATTTGTTTCCATTGTTTACCCAGGAGCGGCGGCGGCTTCCCGGCTCTACGTCGATGCTGTAGGCAAACTCGGCAGACAAGCGCAGCAAGGCACGTGGGGAGGATGCGCCGATATAGGTACCGAAAATAGACATATATTTAGATGAGTAACAGGACTTAATATATTTTGAGTTAATCATGTTCCTAACAATCCTTGAGAAAGTGCACAGTAGTTCATGCTTTTATTATCATTTTCAAGACCCGTGTTCTTACTTTTACAAAGGCAATCGATCATTCTATTTTCAATTGACTAACAGCATGAAATATTGCAATAATATCATATGAGATTTTCATCACTTTTCAATTTCTTTCTCAAAACTTTACATAGTTATCAGGCTCCAAACTCCATCGTTGTTACCTGTAGATATTAGATGCTTATTGTAACAAATATCTCTTATCTCAGGTAGTTATATAAAACGAGATCTCGTTGTTCTCTAAGAAAATAGGTTTGATAGTCGTGAACAGAATTCAAATAAGGAAATTAACAGTAAAAGTATTATAAATTTTTATTTCAGGGACCGCTCTAATGAAAGTTGTGGAGGTATACCGAGAGATTCAAGATCAACAAATGAACATCGTAAGTTCTATCTATAAGGAAAACTTACGGGCAGGATAATATTGTTTCAATGTTTGTTTCAATACAGTTTGAATATAAACAGTTAAAGGGAAACCGATACTATAATTAATTATGAAATTGATTTCGAATCTTATAAAAATATGCTTAAAAAACCTTTGTATTGCAATGGTAGTGCCATGTAGATACTGGCGAAAATGGCCTTTAGTCTTTTTTTTTCTTGACGGGCTTAAAAATCTCTTGGTAACTCTTCCTCCTGGTGGACGCAGCAGCCAGGAGTATTCCACTAAAAACCACCCCGACGGTCCCCGGAAGGACCCATACGATGTGATTTCAGGTCCCCCCTGTGTTGACGCCGCACATTTCTAAGCCAAATGTTCTTTAGGTCTACGATCGAAATTTAAAATCACTTAAGTTCTAACAGCAAGTTTAAGAAGATATTAATACTCGCCAACTGAAATTGCTGAGTGCGCACGATATAATTAAATGTTAACATTACTACCGATTGTTACCAAGTGACCGTCTGCAATAATATACAACTTACTTGTTTGTTTTAGTTAAAGGCGTTTTATGTCGATCTCCTGGTCCCCTTGGAAACTAATCTGGAGAAGGATACAAAAGTAGTACAGGTTAGTCAATAACGGTTTTTCCTTCATAATCTTTTATGTTGATAGTTCCAACATAGAATTGTTTACAGGATAAAAGGAAAAGGTTCCACGTTCAAATAGGCTTAGTATCGGACTCACAAGATAAGAGTTTCTATTAAAAAAGTTTTTCGGCAATGGGAGCGGCCCGTATTTCTTTCTATAAATATAGTAGTTTGTTTGTTGAACACTAATGATCTTATCCAAAATGTTCAAAGAACCGCTACTAAATACTTTACATTTGATTTTGTCGTATTTCATGCGGGGACAAAAGGATATGATCCAACATTGTTACTTTTGCAAGTGAGCTTTTTCCAAGAAATTGAAATACTATGAAAGTGGTTTTACTCGCAGCTTAATATAACTCATCATAAGTTACGAAAAAAATAACTTATACATTTTTAAAGTATTAAACAATATAAAACACCACACCCTTTGTCGTAGCTGTTACTTTTACGCCAAATGAAGTTCATACATACAAGGTAACGGTTGAAAATTTAATGACCGGTTTATATTGAATAGTATTGTTTGTTACAGTCGGAACAAAAAAGATTCCTGCAACAACACAAACTGCGATCAGAGAGCTACAGCAAAGCTGCTGCGACAATAAAGAAACAACGCAAAAAGAAACCGAATGTTACCAAAGTTGGATCAGCTATGGATAAAGAGATGAAGGTATTTTAAGTTTTTCTTACAGCTTAACACCCCATCGATACATAAAAACTTTTATCTTCAAACTAAGTGAGTTTCACTTATATATGACAACGTTCGAAACAATATTCTTAACTGAAATTATTAACGTGTGATAATGGTTTTGATATTTGAGATTGTGAATAAAATAAGGAACGAAGAAAAAAAAGTTGAGAAACGTAAAACATCACCTCCTCCTCGCTCTACAGAGCTCAATAGCCTCTATAAAGCTGAAAAACAACTATAAAACTAGTAGCGTATTTAATCGCGGCCTTTCTTAGTTTAGAAGTGAGAAAGTTATAGTTAGTACAACAAAACAACAAGATAATGTTATTAAAATTAGAATGCTGTCAAAAGACAGAGTCAACAAACTTCTTTACTTTATTTTAATGGAAAAACTGTAGTATATTTTAAATAAAAACCAAGCCATTAAATGCTATCAATCTTTTATAACAGTTGTTACACAGAGAAAAAAGATTAATGAACAGACACTTCTTCGTAGTGACCTCATGAACATGTCACATTAACCTAGATAGTTCAAGAATTATGAGTCAAAATTATTTCCTGAAGTATCCTAATAACCTCACAAATAACTTGCTAGTTAGGCACTTGCGAATTATATCAGCTAATGCAAAATGCGTGATAAGGTTCTTAAACGCTTAATAAAAATGAGCTGCTTTCTAACTTTCTTCAAACCTCACAAAGTTTTAATATTAATATTCTTATTTGTTATTACATAGTGTAGCTTTACAGATTTCTTTTTTTTACATATTTTTACCCGTCAACTTTAATAATTATTATACATACGCCCAAATCTAAACTTCTTTTACTTTTTAGTTCCTATTTCAATCATATATCTTGTATCTTGACGACGTGGTTCATTCATTCCGCATCCAACGAAGAGCGACTCGAATCGTCGATAGCCCAAACATCTCAAATCGGAGCTATCCCTTGGCGTTACGTAGAAATATGGCTTCATTCTGCATTTTCTATCGCATATATGATGTAGAGTGCTCCGAGGATTTTGTTCAGACTAATACCAGCCGCAACATTCCGCCATCGTTGCACATGGCAAAATTTTCATCCTCATCACCCGGATGACACCTTTTTCCCGCACAGCCAATCTGTGGAACGGGTTTTTCCGGACCGATACGACCTTCAAGAAAAGAGGGTACTCCTTCCTAAAAGGCCGGCAACGCGTTTGTGACTCCTCAGTTGCAAACGTTCATGGGCGGCGATGGTCACCTTCCATCAGGTGACCCGTCTCCTCGTCTGCGCAATTGACACTTCCATATATATATTTGAATACATATGATGAAATTTGTTCATTGGCATTATCTTCTTCTTTTTTAATTGATCTGTGCGCTATCGAATTCAAGTGCTTTCGCATTTTTTTAAATCTGCCCTACAATTCACTTATAATCTCAAGATACTCGTACTCGAACTAAAACAACGGTTTCACAAAAAAAAATACCCATATCCTATCGAATAAATTGGATATAGGTATATTTACGGGGGCCTTGGTAACAAATTGTTTTAATTTTAAGTAATGTGTTTAATTTAAAATGAAATTGTTAGTTATAACATTTGATTGGTACAAACAAATCTGTACTGCGATAATACTTAAAAATGTAAAACGTATTCATAAGCGAGTTTAGTTTATTCCATTTGTATTCGTATTAGAATCATACATAGCGATTGATTTAAATTCAGAGCATATTCTTATTCAATGCTAATAAGAAACTAGATTGAATGTATTATTCAATATGTAGCATGGAGCCTAGACAAATATAACTATAAATTTTCGAGACGAGTACTTCTAGAACATATTTTCACGTAATGGCTAGTAAATAATGGAACACATAAATAGAGATATCAATAAATAGAAGTTATTACTTATAAATTTCCTTTAGTCATAACTAGAGCTTATTTACTGTAGTTGTTTATTTAATACGCGTAACTTGTTTATTTAATACGCGTAACTTGTTTATTTAATATTTGTACCTTGTATATGTTTTTATTATTTTTATATTATATAGGTATGTTTAATAGCCGCCGAAATTATTATTGTTTTTTTTTTTATTTTGTGAACATCTTGAGAATATAAAGTTTCCTACATAGCCTATTCTGTTATCTGTACAATCGATAAAAAAACGACACAAATCTCCTTTTTCTAAAGTATTACTTGAGTTCAAAACAAAAGCAAAATTTAAACCTAATCTCAGCAAAATAAAATGAAAATTCAATATAGAGTTACATGCATTTCTTTTTAATTTGAAATTCTTGTTACGTCTCACTCCGTTAAAAGCAAAAGGAAAATTTTCGTTATAAACAGGCGCAATAATTGGAAATTCTAGCAAAGCAAGACTTGATAAAACGATAACATTACAAAGAATAGCTTCGTCGACTCGCTGAATGTTTTCTAATGCTTATTTAATATTTACAGAATATGCAAATACTGGAGGAAGAAAAAACTAAATTGGATGCGTTTTGTGAACAAAGCTTAAAGAATGTAAGTTATACTAATTATATCTCAATACTGAAAATAATATTTTTTAAGTTAAAAGTAAAGACTCAAGTGATAGACGACAAAGTAAAACAAGAAAAAGCTTAACCATAATTAATTTCTAGATATTGCAATAAAAGAAATGCCTATGAAATAGGCGAATCATCATCTTAATTTCTTTTTCCCAATTTTATTTTATATCGACGTTATGTGTAACCTTGTAAAGGGTTCCGTCTGACTTACTTTGTGGCCTGACATTTACCTGATCCCCATCCTCCTGGGAAATATAACCTTTCTTAGGGAAAAGGTACATTGGGGTAAGAAAATCAGGTAGAGTAAGGTAACAGATATGGTGAGAAACAAAGTCAGTGCGAAGCTGATAAGGAAGTGCTGGGTTTGTGTGTAGCTTTTATTTAGGATGACGTTAAAGAGACAACATCCTTCTAAAACGACAATAGTTTAAGAAAATTGTCAGTCATCTAAATATTTTATTTTACCAGGCGATGACTCAAGAGCGCCGTCGTTATGGCTTTGTCCTTGAACGACAATGTTCACTTGCAAAACACTGGCTAGCTTACCATGCCGCTGGAGCCGCTTCATACAACGCAGGACTAGACGAATGGCTTGAAGTGTCCCGAACAAGGGAGTACCTGCCGCCCAATGTTGAAGCTATGTTCGTTAGCAGGATGAGGGTAAGCAGAAAATATAAATTACCTATCCATAAAAAGTTAAATGATCTCAAAAATGCAGCAAAAAGATAAATACACATTAGAAGGTATTTGTGTTCATACAAATTGCTGGCTTAGGTTAAAAAAATATATCTTATTCTATATATATTATACATATTCAAATCAGCGACTACTTTATGTAAGTGATTGAAATAAAAGGAAATGGACACTAGTTAAATTACAGTTTACGCAGTGTTGTTTCTTAAATATCTCAGATGTCATCTAATACTAAAATCACTTGAAAGACTCAACTCCCAAAACCTGTCGAAAATTAAAGTATAAAAAACTTTTTTATTTTTATCTCCTTGCAAAGCGCTAAAATATCTTAACAAAATTGTTTATTAATGTGATAGGACGTGACACAATCTTCGAGGTTGAACCCTCGGATATATCTTAACAGCTGTAACGAAGAATTTTTAAACAAAAACTTCAATTAAACTTTTCACAACTTTGACAATACACAAAAACATAATACGAGTATTAAGTAACTGAGATAGATTGGATACAAAAAGCACCTTACCGAGTACTTGTGACTATGTACAGCAACGAACTACTGTAGCCAAGAAAAAATATTGTTTAATTTTCTCTTAAGTAAAAAAAAATGTCTAAAACTTTGTATTTTTTGGTGTTTTAATTTAATTCTAAAACACACTAACATGTGTTATAGTACAATGTAACCTGACTAAGGAATATGACAAAAGACAACTGAAGACCCCAGCTTTATCCTTAGAATCGTCACTAACCGCAATGTTATGTACAAACGTGCTACTCTAAAGATAATCTGATTTTCTCTTAATTCGTGCTCACTTCTATTCAGAAACGAAGTAATTAATATAAAGATAACTATTCAAATAATAATAAATAAGTGAAATATAGTACATGTTATTCACATCCAATGGGGATATAAAATTGGTATAACTGACATAAAACCATTTAATGACCTCTTATTAGTTATGGCCCGATTAAATGGACGTGTACTGTCGAAATAACCCCGGAAAAGTAAACTGTAAAATTACATAATGGTCGTATAACAATTGTCGTTTACTGTATCTTTAACAAATAAAGATTTAATGGTCAATTTATTCGATTTCAAACAGCCATAAACCCTGTACTGATTCTAAATAGCCTTGAAGTTAAGCTTTATCTCTATTATCTAAGTGTAGGATGTTATTCTTAATGTTTGTTAAGCCGAGCTTGCTATAATACTAATTTTATATAATTGTGACAATGAACCTGATTAGAGATTTCAGTTTCAATATCCTTATCCTTATTAGTTTCTCGAATCTACAAAATTTCAAAATAAGAAATTATGTAATCATGATAATCAATTTGTATTCTGTTTTTTCTCATAGCAAGTAACATTCTGGCCTGACGAAGACGTATACGCTAGTCCACGCGTTGGTGATGACGATGATCGCGCATCGGTTGGTTCAGCCTTGCGTAAAACCCGATCAGTAGATGCATCATGTCTTGACGTAAGATCTATTGGAGACTTGGGATCACCAGCTCAGGGACTTTCGAGAGCCAAATCTGATTTTAATCTGCAGGCCAGCTCAAACAACGAAGACCAAGGTAAGCGATGTCTTCAAGCGAAAGCTAACACAATACTATAATATAATAACAAATTAGGAGAAGAAATAACTTAGTAGTTTTACAACATGATATCTTCCTGCAGTGACAGACTCACGTACAGCTACTCGACCATCATCATTAGCTCCACCGACTTGTACGTCTCGAGACCCGCCACTGGCCCGCGCACTATATGCCTATGCGGCTGCTGGAGACAACCAACTGAGCTTCCAACAAGGGGACATACTTGCACTCCTTGGAGAGAGGACTAAGGGATGGCAGTATGGAGAGAATTTGCGCACTCACCACGCTGGATGGTTCCCTCTCGCTTATACTGAGCCTGTCGCAAATGATGAAGCTGGGTACGTATACCGTACTTACTTGAAGTTACTTAGTTCTACTCGTTCTTTGAAAGTGTACACAAGAATCTACTGACAGGCACCAGTAGCCGCGATACTATTTTTTGATTTCAATTAGATATATAGCTTAATGGGAACTTGTTTTCAGTACCTCGCCAGCTCGTTGGAGTTGTGTGCAAACTCCGAGTGAAGCACCACCACCAGCGCCCATAGCGCATGCGCAAACCACACCGTCGCCTTCAGTTCACACTCACTCGCATCCACCTCCTCGCATGTTTGGCGATACTGTCACCGCACATCATGTTACTAAGGTAAAAAAAGTTTAAATAACCTTAATATGCATAATATTTACTTAATTTCAGCCTTATGAATATTGAAACAATGTTTAGGAATATAATTCATAACAATAAAAGCTTGTATCAACTAAAGTCAGAAATAATAAAAATGATAATAGCTTCACACATCTCACACAGGGCCGTCTGGTTCCCTACTGGGGGCGAGCCTATGCTATGATAACCAGATTACTGATAAACATACTTATATATTCTAAATTACACCCAGACCTAGACCAAATCATAGTGCTCATCACATCATTATTTGTCCTGGGTGGGAATCGAACCTACGACCTCCGGTACTGGTAAAATGTTTATACTCATCTTTAGAAAGGTCATCTCTATATGAAACATGCATAAAAAATATTAACATAGACAAATTTTACAAAACATTCTAGCTTTGCTTTTACTAATGCAACTAAATAATTTACTAGGGTCGCCTCGGATCGGGCTCTCCAGGCTTACCACCAACTTTGCCAGCTCCATCACCCAGCGCCCTTAGCTCTTCAGCGAGTGCCACATTCCATACTTCTAATACAAATGCAACGGCTAGTAGCGCAATTAAGAACTCTACATCTTCAGCGAGTTTCACTACTCACGCTGTTATTGAAACCAGAAGCTTTGGACCTCAAACTCTGCCTATGCGTGGACAGGTAACAAAATGCAGAAAATAAACAATACATATATAGAAATATACATATATATACATATATAGAAAATATACAAACAAATAACAACAATTAATTTATTTCAATAATATACATTACTGATTTTCTTTTATATCATCACTATATAACTACAGATCCTTAACTATCAATATGCATAATCCTATTCTTCAAGTAACATGTAAGTAAAAAACATTACTATTCAACAGTGACAATTATTGTAATGTAACTTTACCTAAAGCAGTGATCACTATTTTAGTCTGTGGTTGGTCTATATTATATCTAACTGGCTTTTGCTTGCATTAATATAAATTTTCTGAAATGATTTTAGTATTCATCAGAATCAGTATTTTTTTGAATGAAAAATACTGTATGCGTAAGATACCAAAAAAATCACTTTCACATTATGACAACGGTAGTTATAATATTATGGTATTTTAAACCAATTTGTATTATGCAGGTAGCTCAGAATAAAGCTGGACCAGCCAAAACTGCAGTGTCCGCTGTTGGTGCAGTAGGAAATGTTTCACTGCACAGCTCAAATGATTCAGGATTCTCCAATGAACCTCCACCACAACCTGATGTCGATTACAGTGACGAGGAAGCCCAAAGACTACGTGTACCAATTAGGTATTGTAAAACAATCCATATTTTTATTTTTCATTTATTACTCCTTGTATCCCTGACTTATTTGTTGCTCTTTGTGTAGTACGCTAGCTTCATTTTTATTTTCATTTTTTTCTTTTATTTATTTTGTAGTAAATCTGGTCTACATGCCAACGACAATAAGGCTTACTTACTTAAAACTCAAAGTTTGAAACGCGGTCCCAAACCACACAATACTGCTAATGGATACCTAACTGACGATCAGCAGTTAATGCTACGTAGCATGCTTGATATGGATAAAGACTCTCAAAAAGTTAAAAGAACAAAATCTTTTTGGAAATTCGGACGCACTACTGCAGAAGAAATCATGGAAGGTATGTCCCTCTGGCAACATCGTGATATAGTGGATACTGTACCCGAGTACAAAAAAAGACTCTTTGAAAAGATGAAAAAAGAATTGAGACCAGCTCCTGAAATTCCCGAAGTGCGGCAGCTAGTCACGCCGGATAAAATGATTGCTTCTGAAAACGGCTTACCTTCTCGTCCAAAGGAAACAATTGATAGAAAAGAAATAAAAGTTAACGGTATACGCCAAGCTAAGAGTTTGGGATCCATCCAAAATGAGGAAAGAAATGAAAAAAGTCGCAAAGCAATAGAGAACTCACAACACACTCAAGTAATTAACAAGAAAAGTATGTCTCAACAATCAATTATCGAAGAGAAACAAGAAGACTTTTCGTCCCGAAACGAATCCAGACATTCTGATTTAACAAACACAAGTACAATAAAGACAAATTTTGAAAACAGCTTTTATAATGATGAAAATGGGGACGGATTTGTGATGAAAACTGTAAAGCGGAGAGAGATATTACAGAAGTATGATAATGATAGTAGCTCTGATGTCAATTCTGTGGCTTCAAGTACTGATCCGTACGACTGTATAATAGTAGATGATCACATGGCATCAAGGAAACAACAAGAATCAGACAGGCGTCGCCAACCTCAAATGATAGACGAAGAAGTTAAAAAACGTAAAGAAAACGCTTATATGCCAGAGTTTGAGGAAATTGAAGTAACTCCTATCAAACCACATGTCCGTGCTACACTGTCTTCGGAAAAGACAAAATCTTCATCCCATGAACGTAGTCCGCCAAAAACAATGGAATTTAAAACGTTCAAAGATAACTCAAAAGAAATCAAAACATTTACAGCGTCTTCTGAAACACTAAAATACAAAGATAATGAACCGCATACTGATCGGTATGGTATCCCTATTGAGCGAAACAATAATGAAACGCGCAATGAAGAAATATATAATGGACATGACGAAGGAACTTTAAAATACAAAAAACGACCTAGCAATGAAGAGAAAAACCATCTACCACAAAACAACTTTGAAAATGGAAAAAATCATAAAAAAGAATACCCGCAAGCGGAAGTAAGAAATTCAAAGAAAGATGGTAGATCCTTTGAACAGAATCGTGAACCAAGAATTGATTACTCACTAGACAGACGGCAGATGAGAAAAGAATTCACTGATACAAAGACCAAGGATACAAGACGAAGCAGGGCTAATAGAAGTTATGATGATAGCTCATTACCGCACAATGGGCGTAGAGAAGAAAGATATTATGAGTCTAATATATCGTACTTCAGCGATCAGGAAAGACGAACATCTCGATATGACTACGAAACTGATTCAAAGAAGGCAGAGAAGTCTAAAATTCGACAAGAAGAGGCTAGGCTCGAGGCCAGACGTTTTATTGATCGTCGAAGTGAAGGACCTTACAGTGAATCTGATGATCAAAAGTTTAATGAAGCCTTAAAACAACAAAGGCCACAGCTACTTCCACGCACTAAATTATTGAAGAGGCCTGCAGACGGAAACGACTTGCCAGAAGAAGGCCATACATTCGGTCCGTGGTATGACCTATGGGGGCGGGAAACAGCAGTCTACAAATAATAGAAATAAGGTTTGTTAATACTTATTAGTAAGTAAAAGTATAGTTGATATAACTGTTACTTTAGCATAAATTATATTTTTGTTTGCTGCTTTGTCTGTTAGTAAATGCGATTTATATTTCAGAACAGTATAAATTGAACATTACAAATATTGTATTATAATTTAGGTACTTCATTTAAATAATCTTTTAATAATTGTCAAAAGTTTATTTTAAAAATTACAAATAATGAATTAAAGTATAGAACACTACTTTAAAAAAAATTGTATAAAACATTAAGAGGCCATAAAAATCTTTGTAAAATTTTAAAGAGGTGAACATAGTAAATTTTTCTAAATTAAGTTATAATATAGGTAAATTTACTATGTAAAAAAGGAGTAGTGCAATATTTCCAATTAAATTAATGGTGATTTCTTTAACAGGCCTCAACAATTTGCAACAGTGAAGTTAAGGAAAGCACTAACCAACGATCGTTCATCGCCGGCCATTGAGTAATGTTTTATATACATACGTATGATATAATATGATTATATTATTTTGTTAATTAATATTAATTGTAAATTAGAAACACCATGTATTTTGTACAGTTAAATATTCATAGTCTAACAAAGAAATATATCACAATTTTTTACAATAATCTAAAAGTTGGTTTTAGTTATATCCGTATGTATGCTGTATATGAACTATAGCGGATGAAATGAATTATGATAATTATAATTAAATTACTTACAAAAAATAAAAAACTAAACAAAACCAAAATATAAAGTAATAAACTGTCGTGTGTAAAATATAATACATGTTAAGGCTATTAAGGCTATTATGATAAGGCTATTAAGACACATTTTAAATAGAACATTGAATCTTAACGCTCCCAAAAGTAAAAAGATTAACTTTTTCAATATTAAGAGAAAAAAAAATGGGAAATGATCGCGAATTCGCGATTGATACATGTTACATCGATCGATTTTTTCATTTATGGCTATGGCTAGGCTATGGCTGATTTTTATATTATATGCGCATTATAAAAATGCACTAACGATCAATTTGACAGAAACTCAAGTCTAATAAGCATACGAGTACATATGATTTGTAATGCGGGCACCAAATAATTGAGCACACGACAACCTTACTAAAATAAATCTTACACGCGGCTTCCAAACACTATCCAATACCTTTGAACGCCTTTCACACACCCTAAATCTAGTTGTTCTATTTGAAAATTTTATTCTCCTAAGAGAGATTTTTTCTATGTACCATTCTATCATCTTCTGATGATCGTCTAATTTGATAACATTTAAATGGTAAGAAGATTTGTCAAAGTGGGCGTGGGCATTTATTTTTCCAAATAGGGAAATCTTTTTGATATCACCACTGATGAGCCACTGCCATTCCATCGCCACTGTAAAGACACTGAGTTAGTGTAGACTACCGATATTTATACCGATGCCAATGGCCACTCGATGGCATCTTAATAGCGTGTCAGTCGTATGACAGTGGTTTGGCGTGAACATAAAATAGCAGAATTGAGGCCCTGATGGAATGTGAGTGCTACAACTAACTTTACTTAAAACTTACTTTTCACTCTAACGATTTTAATTCACCTAGATATAATTATATACAACAAAATAAATTTTAATTAAAAAAATATATTATATGTATGTTTGGAGGAAAACAGAAATTTGAAAAGTAATCAGACGCGTGTCAGCCGCTTCAGTTTCAAGTGCGACCGCTATAAACTAAATATTAACACATCTAGGTCTCGTACTAAGTCTGCTTAAACTCATAGCTTTGTTGGGAGCTTATTTTATGGTATAGGGGGAAACGGCAGACGGCTCACCTGATAGTAAGTCACTGCCACGGCTGTTGGTGCGCTGCTACTCAAGAGTCACAAGTGCAACAAATCATCACCTGCCTACCCTTTTCCCAATTTTATTTGGGGTCGGCGCAGTATGTATGATTTTTCCATTCTACTCTGTCATGCGTCATCTCACTGTTTACTCCCTTCCTAGCCATATCCTCCCTGACGCAGACCATCCACCTCTTCTTCGGTCTGCCTCTTCTCTTGTACCCTTCAACTCTCATACCTAAAACTTTCTTCGCCACATTTTCCTCATTCCTCCGCATGACATGTCCATACCAAGATAACCTATTACTTCTTAACTTTTCATCCAGTGGCGCTACTTTCAGACTCCCTCGTATATACTCATTCCTAACCTTGTCCATCGGAGTCACACCACACATCCATCTCAGCATTCGCATTTCGGCTACGTTCAGGCGTCTCTCATCCGTTCTCTTAATGGGCCAACTTTCCGAGCCATACAGGACGGCAGGTCTGATAATAGTTTTATAAATTTGTCCCTTCAGTGTTAAGGGGAAACTGTGGTCACAAGTTGTTCCCGTTACCTGCCGCCACTTCATCCATCCCGTATTGATTCGATGCTGTACGGTTCGATCAATCTCACCATCACATTGTAGGAGCTTAAAAAAATTAGAGCCTAATTATGGCAGCATAAGGATCGTCTGTAAAAAAACATCGTGGCAAAGAGACGTTGAAAGTTAAGTATGTCAAAAGGGAGAGGTATAAACAGTGTGGCTGAACTTTCTCACTTGGTAAAAGCCAAGCCAAATGCAAAACTGACTTGCCATCTTCAATAAGTGGAGTAGATGGGCAAAAGTGGTAGTTATTTATAGGTTTTTTTGTCTTATAAAATATAGTATAAGTAAATTGACTTTTGTATTGAGTATTCAGTAAGCTCCAAAATACATTAATATAATCTAATCGAATCACACTCGTTCATGTCGCAAAAGAAAAATCTACTTCAATTGGCCTCACGTGACAATGACCGATGATTTATTGCGTTTCCGATTCCTGTGGGGTTTGCAGGAAATGACGCGCCGACGTTGTCACGCTGAGAAATATTCGCCCGATATGTTATGTTTCAAGAGATATACTCGACGCCGCCCTCAATTATGTGAATATTTTCTTTTTAATATAAGAGGTATCATGCTAATATCAACATTCGTCACTTAAATGGTTTCATTAACTTTGTAGACTGTGATGGTTTATTTATCTTATCCTTTTGCTTCTTGGATTACGTTAGAATATCCAATTTCTGAAATTAAAAGAATCGCTAATCTAATTATTTCTCGAAACAACACGTCAATAGATTTTACTGTTGATTGTTCAACAATAAAATATATTGACGTGTTGAAGAGAATGTCCGGGACTTAGCTGAATTTACGGGGCTCACCCAACCGCCTCTATTTTCCTACATTCTACTCACGATTGCCATGACAATCTGGGTCAATGAGCGCGGTGTTACTTTTTATCCTGTTCACAATCAGACGACCAAAATACCCAATAAATTTTAATAAGTATATGCTAATAGTACACAGGATTTTATGGTGTTTCATTTAAATGCTAAAGTAAGGGGATTGAATGTCATAAATAGTCGTCCCGTCACCCGTTTCTTGTTAATAGAACTTCATAGAACAATCACTCTATGCATGTAAATATAGTTAGGTAAAAAGTGTATTTTAGAGAGATACATATATATATATAACTATGTAAAATAGACAATCTGCTAGAAGTACTAACAGACACAAAACAAAATCCAATATAAAATAAGTCCTTTAAAAAACGTTGAACCAATTTCATACAATAGTAACAAAGAGCACTAAAAACCTAACAGCAATCGTGATTGATTTGCTGACACTTTTTGAAGATTGCCGTTGTCTGTCTCCGAAAGCCATCATAAGGTCTATATGAAATTTTAACAGGACCATTTCGGAATAAACCCTTTTCGAACAAAAACAGAATTTTGAAAATCCGTCTATACATGACGGAATTATGACAGAACATACATAAAAAAATAACATCTGAATTGATAACCTCCTCCTTTTTGAAGTCGGTTAAAAATTATAAACACTACTCGTACATATATTTGCGTAAACTATTCAATAAAAACTTTTAGAAACAAGAACAGGTACGTCTCTCATTTGTTGTAAGTAGTTTGGAATAATCTGACTAATTAAAGTTCATGCTGTACACGTAATCACCGAAGAAAATATGCCGTGGAGTTCATTCAAAGGCATAAAAACACATATGCATGTTACTTAAAGGTAAATATGGGAGAATTAAAAGAGGTGCACACAAGCGCCTACGTTTGATACGAAGAGCCGAGCTTACGTTTTTCTTTGTAAGCGAGCTGAGTAAGGCGCAAAAAAGCGACTGCGATTATGTTCCAGGCAACGGAAGCTCGACCCGCTCTTTGCTCCTTCAAAAGAAACTCAGCAATCCAGACCGAGGGAGAATGTCTTTGTTAACATAATAATACGTAAGTAAACACCGACATAAGTCGACGGTTTTATCGTTCTGTTAGGTACGTAAGTACTTGTTTTATTTCCCTGGAATAGAATCTGTTTTATAAAACTTTTATGAATATGTGTAAGAATGTAAAACGGTCGTTCTTAATTATTATTTTAAAAGGTTAAAAGATTGGATTAGATTGACTTATTTTATAATTACTTCTAGAAAACTGCTTAATTAACTTAACCTTTATATTGGGTTTAGATCGGGGGATCACGCTGGCCATGGAATAACCTTAATATTCGAATGTTGAAGAAACCATTCACTAACAACTAGCACGGTATATCAGCCACAATTTTATCTCGAACAAAACTCTTTTACTAATGTCTTCCACTGTGGGATAAACATTGTTCACAGTAGGTGGTGTTATGTCATTCAAAACCTTGACGTCGCGCGCGTCGTTGAGATCTAGTTGGTATGAAACCATTTGTTTCATATTCACCAACCATAAACCGTCGTTGAGTCTTGTTAATAAGCAGTGGCTGGTTAAACATTTTTTTCGCCCAACGTAGCTTTCCTCTAAAAAACAATTCGCATTGAATATTTTGACCCAACACCTAAAAAATGTATGTTAAAATAATACACCACAGTTAATATCACATAATCGAACAAAATACTTAAGCGGGTTTTATTGAATTTATTATTCATTTCAGATAAATTAAGCCCACTGTTATGCAAAACCATAATGTTAGCCATGGCTTCAATACTAATATTTACTTGCATTTTTACTAATATTTGCCTGATTTTTAAATACAGATATTCAATATAAACACCACTAGCAGCAATAACTGATTGTAGCAACCGATGTTGTAACAAATTTATTACAACCAATAAATTCAAATTGTTTCAAATCTACCCTCAACTTCTAGTGACTACTAGTTCCAAATATTGAATCAATGATTTGTATTCTTTGACCTCCTATTAGTTACTATAATCATAAACAAGAAGTTTGTGTAATATACTTTCATAGAATAAAGTCGTAAGTCCAACTAGTTCAAATGCTATAACTTTTTGAAAATGCTACTGGACTTATGACTGCCACCGTACATAGAGGTATTATTATTATTATTCAATATTCTAAGGAGAGGCGTATGTTCAGCAGTGGACTAGTAAAGGCTGTTGATGTGATTCAATGGAACTAAAAGTAAAGTAAGCTTATATATGTCTTCAAAAACTTACGACACGTAGCCAATCCTACAATCATCCGTAACGTGCATTACGCACTCTGTCACTCCATAATAATTTATTGTATTCCTTGCTGGGGAGGTGCCGCTAAAACCATTCTAAGACCACTGGAAATAGCTCATCTACTTTCAAAGACTGTTAAATCTCACCGCCAGAACCTGAATTATGACGAAACAGAGCAATTCTTAAACGTAATAATAATATATTGTACTTAACGTACAATATATTATTATTAATGCGAAAATTACAACCAAGTAAGGTCACACACACCTAAATCAAACACAATACATGCACACACGCACTCATACACACACACACGACATGCACCGAATATGCACACATATACGCATTCATTTATAGCATTATTATGTTAATAACCTACATACACTTGATGTACACAACACTCACGAGTCATGGTAATGTTATAGCAACAGAGTTGAGGGACCGGAACTCCTAAACACAGGCAACTTAGTTGCCTATCTAGGAGCACAGAGAACAGCAATCACTCCAATTAATTATAGCCCAATTCATATACCTAACTATTATTATAACCTATGTAATGTAACTGTAAATATTAAAAGTGTTTAGTCTATAATACTACAACAAAGTAGGACGTGGCCAACAAACAGCTAGAAGCCGTCTTCAGCCACATAAAAATCAATTTGCAGTGCAAATCGAGCGAGGAGACCAATGCTTTCCAAGTCATCGACTCCCTTAAGCGCTGTGGCATGGAAATATCCAACAATTTCGTAAAAAATATGCTGTCACTTTTTAAATGCAACCACGCCAGCCACGCATCAGCGGCGCGCCGCCGTAGGATTCGTTTTAATCCTTCTTCAATAGAAAACGGCAATCAAAATTGGAATATATCAATACAATTTTCTAAATGCTTTTTTTAATTGGATTCGATTTTTATTGATGTTTTAGAAAATCTTTATAGCGTTATATTGTTGCGGGTATCGAGAAAAATAAGATAGGGATCTAACTGGATGTGTATAATTGCTGTTAATATTAACAACTATTAGTCCTCAATTGCTATTACGCTTGATTTTAGAGAGTACCATATTATTATACACTGTGGCGGTATAGATATCACAAAAAATGAAATAACAGATAACACGGTTCAATATACGTCGGTTAAAATAAAAAAATAAAAAATTAGTACGAAAATACAGAAATGCAAATTTAGAACAAACTAAATACAATAAAATAATTTCCGAATTAGAACACCATTGATAACATGAGTCGGTGAACTGTACCTACACGGCAGCGTCGCAATGTCGGCGACATCAAAACGACGCCCCCGCCGGCGGCGAACTTTACATTCTTATTACCTACCTACCAATCACTTCACTTGCTTTTAAAAATCTATTTATAAAGAATGCGATTTTATTCACGTGTTTATTTCGTGAATGCTCGACTAGCTTCCGACCCAGCAGTACGCGTCACTCCTTGAAAAAGTAGTTACCTTGGTTGTCTCGTAATCTTTGTACCGCCCTTACAAAAATTCGGCAGTCTGTAGGACATACACGATTGACTCCATACGTGTCCGTAAAGCAAAAGATGCGTTTTGATAGAGTTTTCCATAAATTAACATCATAGCAGGATATTCCGCGGCTGTGAAGGTCACTCACGGCATTATGGATGTTGATATCGATAACCCAATAAAATTAAAAGACTGATAATGCACTCAGTTTCACACTACACTACACACAGAACCTAATAGTGACTTTTCAAAATAAAATTAGCAGGACTCCTTACATTACGAAGTCTTGCGCACACGATAACATTAATTGTTCACACCATTGCCGTGTATTATGACGAAAGCAATAAGACTAAACAATTATTACCACAAGAAAACTTCTCTAAACAAATATGTATCTCATTAACAACAACAATATTATTATTACGGTTATTTGTCGTGAGCGCATCTACAAGGATACGGAATAGCATAAGCTCGCCGGTGGCCAAGGGCCGACTGACTGTCCTTACTGGATGAACTAATTAAAAAACGCGTGTTGCATCGTGATGACGTAATAATCAACATTTTTCGTTCGATTCGGGTGTAGTAAAAGCGGCAACGTGTGATTACCGCGCCGCTGATCTATACCTACAGCTGATCGCCGCCTGAGGTCAATGTATTATGACTGCATGTACACATGATGTTGCAATTTACGAAACACAAAAATGAGTCCTGTGGCTAAACTACTGGATATATTTTGTTCATATTTTGCAAATCGCCTAGAAATTAAGGGTAGAATATGTGGCTTAAGTATTTGTGAAAGGAAATGAAACTCTCTGTATAAAATCAGTCTTGATTCATTAATGGTATGTTACATACAAACATCACAAATACAAAATTATTTTGAATGATTCTATGTATTGAATATAAAAGGTAAAAACCTATAAAAGGTAAAAACCCCAACCTAGTTTAGGAAAAATGCTAGATAGTATTCTAAAACATGTAGTAAAAATTAAAACTTGTTATATGCTACGACAATAAATAATAATAATAATAATAATCGGATGTTCCAAAGAAATGAGAAGTGGGTGTACCGGAAATGGGAGGAACCGGATCCATGTGTGAGTCATGGGCATTTGCCAGATGAAAATGTCACACATACTTTTTGGCGGAACATCTGGTCGGTGCCTGTCACTCATATAGAAGGTGATTGGTTGCGGGATGTCAGACGCTCATGTGAGTCTATAACACCTATGGAACCAGTTATAATTGATAAAGATGATGTAAGCTGTGCAGTTCGTTCATTACCAAATTGGAAATCACCTGGTTTAGACGGACTGCACAACTTTTGGCTTAAGTGGTTCCGAAGCTCACATGCGTGTTTGGCATCTCAATTCCAGGCAGCTTTGGATTCGGGTTCATTACCCCAATTTTTAACCACTGGTATAACCCACTTACTCTATAAGTCTGGTAGTGTCATGGATCCCAAAAATTTTAGACCTATTACATGTTTACCAACCATGTACAAACTTCTTACATCCATTCTGAGACTCAAAATTACTTTACACATTAATAATAATTCGATTATGTCAGTTTCTCAGAATGGATGTAGAAGTGGGAGCCGTGGCACTAAAGACCTCCTTATTATAGACAGGGCCATTAGCCAACAGGTGCGTCGTAATCGTAAGAGTTTGGCGACATGTTGGATAGACTATAAGAAGGCTTATGACTCGGTTCCACATACATGGCTTTTGAGGGTGCTGGAGTTGTATAAAATTGATACAACTCATCTCATCTCAACTCAAGTCATGTATGGGGCAATGGAGAACAGCGCTTCGTTATCCAGGATGTCGGCAGACGACGGTAATTGATGCACCAATAAAGATCGAGCGGGGTATATTTCAAGGTGATAGTCTGAGTCCCTTGTGGTTTTGCCTGGCTTTGAACCCTCTTAGCACTTTATTAGAGGGTTCAGGGCTAGGCTATAGGTTGCAGAAAGATGATCAAGTTATATCTCACCTTCTTTATATGGATGATTTGAAACTACTAGCCCCCACCAAATTACAATTGTCAGCGTTACTAAAGGTGACGGAAAACTTTAGTAATTCTATCAAAATGGAATTTGGTGTAGACAAGTGTGCAGTCATGTATGTAAAGAAGGGTGAGATAGTAGAATCTGAAGGAATAGAGCTTTCCGATTCAACAAAACTCAGATCTCTGTCTGCCACTGAAACTTACAAGTATTCGGGTATATCACAGCCGTTAGGCATACCAGAATCTGACATGAAACAAACGTTGCAGGAACGTTTTTTTGGCCGCTTGAAAAAAGTACTTAAAAGTCTTTTATCAGGGGGCAACAAGGTGCGAGCCTGCAATGGTTGGGTCATGCCGATTCTGATGTATTCCTTTGGTATACTTAAATGGACTCAGACCGAACTAGATGCCCTTGATAGGAGAGTCCGTACATTGCTGACTGCATTTCGAATGCACCACCCACGTTCATCGGTTATGAGATTGTATATCCCGCGAAAGCTAGGGGGTCGCGGATTATTAAATATCAAGACCCTACACAATCGGGAGATATGCAATCTCAGAGAATATTTTCTACATACCGATGTGGGAATGCATCGCAATGTAGTTGCAGTGGATATCGGATTCACCCCGCTCGCTCTGGCTAAAGAGAATTGGCGCAAACCTGTAGTATTTAGTACTAATGATCGTAGGGAAGTATGGAAGGGCAAAGAGCTCCATGGCCGGTTTTATCGGGCCCTAAACGGGTCCGATATAGACTTTAAAGCATCTACGACTTGGCTACGGTATGGTGATCTCTTCGGAGAAACTGAAGGTTTTGTTTGTGCGATTATGGACGAAGTTATCATGACGAATAACTATCGGAAATATATCCTGAAAGATGGTACGGTTGACATCTGTCGGGCATGCCACCGTACTGGGGAATCAATCAGGCATATCATTTCTGGTTGTTCTCGTCTTGCTAACGGTGAATATTTGCATAGGCACAACCAAGTAGCCAGGATTGTACACCAACAGCTTGCCCTTAAATACCATCTTGTGAATCTAGAGGTGCCATACTACAGGTATGTGCCCGACCCAGTTCTCGAGAATGGTCGGGCCACGTTGTATTGGGATCGATCTATTATCACAAACAGGACTATTGTTGCTAATAAGCCTGATATTGTAGTGATAGATCGATTAGAGCGCCGCGCAATGATTGTTGATATCGCCGTTCCTCATGACGAGAATCTCGTGAAAGTTGAAAAAGAAAAACAAATAAAATATTTGGATTTATCTCACGAGATTGTCGATATGTGGAATGTCGATTCAGTGATAATTGTTCCGATAGTCGTATCTGCTCACGGATTGATAGCCAAGAGCCTCGACCAACACCTTAAGAGGCTCGCGTTGGACGGCTGGATCAAGGGTCTGATACAGAAGGCAGTCCTCCTTGACACGGCTCGTATAGTGAGGAGGTTCCTATCTTTGCAGTCCTAACCACTGGTGTCTTGGTACCAGTACCCGATGTCGGTGGTCTACTATTTTTTATATTTTTAAATGTATTTTTATTTCTTTTGTAATATATTTAAAAATGTAATTAATATGTATATTTAATTTAATAAAGAGAATAATAATAATATCCTCACACATCTCTCACACCTCCGTCTAATCCCAAATTAGTCAGAACCTGTACTATACTAACCAGACTGCTGATTAACATTTATATATAAATATATATTTATTTATATATATATCTCATATATATCTAAGTACATAAATAGCTATCTTTACAAAGAATAAAATGTAGTCGCCTTTTTTCTAGTTTTTAATGCGGTTTTCATCAATACGAGTAGAAAGAGTGATTCAAGAGGCGGGTTTATATGTACCATACATGCATATTATAATAAAGGCAATCTGACAGTTATCGTCGTTCGTCATTCGCCAGATGTATATGGTTGTATCTGTGGGATCAGAGACACTATAACATAATCTGATTTGTAAAGTGAAGTCATAAAAGTATAATAATAATAATATCTCTTTGTGGTGATGGATCAGATACAGTCCTCCTGAAGTCAGTCCTCCTTGACATGGCTCGTATAGTGAGGAGGTTCCTATCTTTGGAGTCCTAACTACCGGTGTCACGGTCCCTGTACCCGATGTGGGTGGTCTACTATTTTTTTATTTTTTAAATGTATTTTTTTAATATTTTTTATAAAGTATATGTTTAAAAATGTAAATAATAAGTAAATAAAGAAAATGATATATCTCTTAATCTCACACACGGCCGTCTGATCCCAAACTAGGCAGACCCTGTAGTCTTATGTATTGTATATCTTAAAAAGATGTACTAAAATGGTATATTTCTATCTCCTAAGGATAACCAACAGTAACCATTTTTATCTAATAATAATAATAACTTTATTTTAAGTAAAGATTTACAAAATTTGTTTTTGTATTGATAGCCTGTATCGAGGCTATCAATACAAAAACGATTATACATTAGGACAGTAGTAATAATATTAGAATCTTTTATAAATCTCATATGAAACAATAGGAAGAGATCGCAGTTTACTACAATCTTTATTTATTTAATTGACTAAGTTTAACTTGGAGCTATGTGAGTGTGTGTGATAGTTTGTGAGCCTGTGTGTGTGTTTGTGTGTACATGTCTAAGTATGTGTATTCGTCTGTCTGTCAGTTTTCATTCTTATTTTAAGATTTTTAGCAATTGTTCGGTTTCTTTATGGTTAAGACAGACAGTTTAGCGTCCCGTATTGTATCCTGTTTGAAATTATATCTATTGACAACCTTATTGTAAATAAATGGAAACATGAACTTTTGAAAGTGGTTTGCGAAGGATGATTTGTTTCTAGGAACAGGGACTTTGAAAATTCTTTGCCTGAGCATTTTATTGTAATCAGGGGCGTTTAACACGTTTATGTGTGGAAATGATGGCTTGAAATATATACAATCGTCTTATATTCAATACTTCGGCTTCTTTGTAGAGTTCAGTGGTTGGGAATCTCAACGGTTTATTCAACATAACTTTTAAAATTGATCTCTGAGCTCTTTCTAAGATAATCAAGTGTGTTGCAGCTGAGCCTCCCCAGATATTTAAACAGTAAATCAGGATGGATTGACACAAAGATATATATATCGTTTTTAATAAATGTAAATCAGCAACATCTCTAATCTCTCTTTTATATAATACATAAAATAATTGGTAATTTACGAAGCTATGTTGAATAATATAGTATTATGCCTTATTCAAATAAATACGTTAGATACTGTCTGTATTCAATGTAGATCAAAATTGTCTTTTACAGAATATAATTAAAGTGAATGTCTTAGTAGGTATCAGAGATTTAAAATGCAGGCGCAAAGCAGCCGCCACCTCGTCGGGCCGGTCGCCCATCCCGAGCTGCCAGCTGCTGACAGGAGTGGAGCGGGCCTATAAATGTTGCATACACGGATTTCCTGTAGTATCGTTTTATTATAATAATAGTAAAATTAATTACTCCACACTGACACTGCATAAGTTGTATCAATAGTACCTACATTGCACGCGTGCGAAGCCGGGGCGGATCGCTAGTTAAAGATAAATTATCTATAACTAACGATCTACCCGGCACAGAGGCACAAAACAAGTGATCGTGCTCATCACATAACTTAGCAGTCAGGGTCACTAACCACAAGACCAACAGGCAGATTAAAATGATATGGTGAACTTATAATTAGCTACATAATTAATTTCGATTGATAAATATCGACATTTTATCTTAGTATATGATTGCTAGATTGGAAACAAGCTCTTAATTTATTTAACCGATTGAACTTGCATTATCTCTTAATGTAGTAAGCATTATAGTAATGTATCTAAAGATTATAGTGGGTTTTCGTCATTCGCAAGATGTATACGGTTGTATCTGTGGGATCAGAGACACTATAAAAGTGTATTTAGGTGTGAGATTAACGTTTTAGATTCGAGTAAGGGGAGCAAAGATACAAAAACATTCAAAGAAGCAAAACCATAACTAGATTACCTATAAACTATTATGGATAACTTTATAAAAAAAAAATACAACTTTGAATTAAGCGTCAAATAGTCCATTTTAAATAATGATGATATTGTAGAAAATTAAAATTTCAGAGAAACTAACTAGAGACATTTAAATAACCTTAGCCAAGATATTTACACATTAAGCTTTTGTCCCAAAATCTCGTCTATATTCAAATTTAAAATGTTACACACAATGCCTCTGTATATAAGCTAGATGATAAGCGAACAGGGCAATTTGGCAGCGCTACGAGGGTCTATCACAATTCGATGCCAACCGGCACAGGCCCACTACATTGGCCGTTATTTTACTTCCATTGGCCTAATTTATCTTTGAACAAAAGCATAATGAACACTATGTAATCCGGTTTATTTTGCTGATCAAATTCTGTTGTCAAAAATTAAATAATCAAAGATACGATACAGTCTAATATTGAGAGAACTTGATTTTAAATTTAAAGTAATTTAATAGTAATTTAAAAAATGATTTTAAAGTTCTCTCAATATTAGACTAACATAACATGATAAGATTGAATTTAAAATGGAAAATCAATGAAATCCTTGTGTCGCGTCGTTACTCATTCGATTTGATCTCAATCGTATCCCTCACGCCCATCATACATCAGACGTCAACGGTCCCTGTGGTGTTATAAATTCCTATCTGTCAAATCATGTTTTGTACTTACAAAGTTCATTCTACCCACGGATATGTTTTGTATTCGCTGGAGATACCAAAGTTATGCAGTCAGTGATCGTAAACGCGCAACGCGCGTAAGTCCGGGGAGAAAATTTATGAATTACTTTATATGTTTACTTTGTACAAATGTATGTAAATATATTTAATATTATTTGTAACAAAGTTAGTTATGATATGGTAAGTCTGTATAGTGGTAAATGATAAGCTTATACAACAGTTTAAAAATTATAACTACTAGAAATAACATCCTCATACTACGCGCATAAATCTTTAAACTTCCTTACTGTATGAACAGATTAAATTGAATATGGTCCGAGTTTGACAAGTATAAGACTCTGGCTTGTTGGCACGGGATAAGCCTGCACTCTTTGTTCCTTGAGCAATTTTCCTTAGCTATCATTGCCTTCTCTTACGTTATTTTCCTATCAATATAGTCCTAATTTGCCCATCCAATTCCTCAAGTAAGTGGTTGTCAGCAATACCAATGCAAATTACATAAGTGAGACTACAATAGTTTGTTACACCTGCTTCGGGTTTATATTAGCATAAAGGCATCATCGATTATATTTTTATATTTCCTAATTTTAACAGCTTCACTCCTGAATAAAAGCGACGCTCTATCAAAGGTCAACATTAAAACTTTTTACTTACCTCCACAAAATAAATGACAATATACAGACACACGTATTACGTCTAATCCTATAAGCACTGATAAATTTACATATTGATAATTTCAGCGCAGCCTAAAAGTTATGTACAGAGATCAAGGTTCTTGTAATATATAGGGATATTACAAACAGATAAATTCATAATCTCAGTAAATAGTCTAAAGTTCAGTAACTCTCAATATTTAACTATTCAAATCAATGATCTTCAGAACACTAGATTTCAGAAATTTCCTTACTCCCTCCCTTCAGAAAATACAAGAAACGACAAGTTAATGCGTCTAGACTCATGAAAAAGCGCATAAGTTGGAATTGACTTTGGCATTTTATAGTTCCTCCATTTGTTACTGTTCCACTTGTGCGCGCGCCAAACAATGCTTTAGAGCCAAACACATTCTAAATAGCTACGTTAGGAGGCTGGATAGCAATGCATACTACTAATATAGAGTCTACGCCTACCTTCTCTACGGATAACTCAAACGTAACAGATGTTTTGACAGTTTAGAATTATTGCTGGAATTTATTAAGATTATTTTTTTTGACTATGATTGTTCGCCTTTATAAGAGATATTTGTATTTGTCAGAGAAATAGAACGAGATATTCCTAGTCTAATAAAAATTCTCCAAGTCTTAGGAACTACTTTGGATATTTACATATCCCGAAGTTAGCAAAGTCTTTACGTGCAAATCGCATTGTTTCTTGAAATTCCCCAAAATAAACCAAAGTTGCTTGAACGTTACCCGCGTGTTGGATAAATTCAATAGATACTTCAGATAAATAAAAAGTAGTTACTTCCCGCAGGAACTTTGGCCTTCGGCTGGAGTTGGTCTGCGCTTGAGAACTGATACATATTGCATTAGCTACCGTCTCCGGCTAGTTTGATCCCCGACACATTGTTTTAGCCCCGCTCTATAAAATTCCAAGTTACTCTGGATTTCTTCGCCGCCGTTCGAATAACACGAAGGATCAACAAAAAACTTTTTTTATCAATTCAATAAAAGTTGTGATTCAGGCGTCGTTCGCCGCGACAAGTGAAGTAAAAATTTTAATTAGTTTTGTTGTTCTATTTGTGAAGAGAACTAAAAGTTTTTGTTTCAAAATGCGTGTTTTTTATTTTAAAAAAAACCTTGTATGTACTACAAATACTCAACATATTATAATTAACTCAAGACCTACCCTACTTACTTACCTTACCTTTTCAAGCTTACTTACTTTCAAAGCAAATCAGTAGTAAAATAAAATGTTACTTTATTTATATTATACTTATCATAGAAAAAAAATTATCAAAACATATCATGCTTATTTGTCTTGAGAAAGAGATTTAATCCCTTATTATAGCTCTTCAAATAGATAACAATGCAATAGGTATAGCTACATTATTGTATATACCTATCATAATACTAGAATATTGGTGGAATGAATTTGTAATAAATAATACACCGTGTCGGGTAGTGGGCGCTATAGAAGAACAGCATAATGCGGCAGTCAAGACGAGCCAGGCAACGGCTGTCGCTATGTTTACCCTGGGAAAGTAAATGTCAATAAATTTCAAGAGCTCCCTCTAGGGGAAAAGTGACCTCGTATTGAGGAGTCATTGTTTCAGCGGTGAGAGCGAATAATGTAAAATATATGTTTGGTTTATTCAAACGTTTTTAGCAAGCTTGTGACCTTCCTAGTGTACCGTACGAAAATTGAGTAAACTACATTTGTGGATGGTCTGTATAAGCGTATCAGTGAAGAAAAATTCTATTATTTGTAATCAGATTTGTGGGTCTGTTATCTGATTTTCGTATGAACCAAAAATCTTATAGCAATCGTACGTGCGTCAATAAAATTTACGGTAAACATTAATGAGTAGAAGAATAATTGTAAATTATTCTTCTACTAAACTTCTACTAAATTTTATTGACATAGATAAAAATAATTTTAAATACTATGAAGTAGCTGTATAGAAAATAATAAGACTTCAAAAAACGAAATTAATATGTAATTAATATCATTTATGATGTACTTAATTAACAAACAAAATTAAAAAGTAGGTGACTAGTGAATTAACGGTCAACAATTTATTTTTGAGGTCAAGAAGATAATAAATATTAAAATTAAATCGATTGTATTTTAATTTGGCGTGCAATGGCACAGGCCTATGTCCAGCAGTGGACTGCGATAGGCTGATGATGATGTTGATGTTCACCAATCATCAACAGCCTGGACATATGCCTCTCCTTAGAAAGTAGGCTCTCCAATAATAGCTCCATTTTAAATTGATGGTGTCTTCAGCAGAGAAACAACAGATTTTTTTACTTAATCTGTAGATACACTTTCAGTGTACATATTGAATAAAAACTCTGATTTCTTATTGGTTCCTGACTAGGCCAGTAATTTAAAATGTAAACAAATTGTTAAAGCGAAAAGCAAATCAATTGAATGTTGAATGTGTCGATTTCATGTGTCGGACATTGTTTTTCATTCGGAATTGATGGTCCAACTTGGAATATAATGAGTTAAAAAATAAGACATACATACATTTACAGTAGCAATTGCTAATTGATAGCTTCTTTTCTTTGTTTTGTAATAATTTGATGTCACTTGCGGCTATGAATGCGTAATACCCGTAATGTCCTTTCTCAACCCTATCTTCCATTTTCCCGCTATCATAGGAATTTAAAAAATACTTTAGTATTAAAATACCGTTGTACGCGGGCAGCACAAAACCGTTTGTTGTGTTGAATCTTGTGGCCTATGTCCAGCAGTGGACGTCTTTCGGCTGAGATGATGATTCATTATCATCATCTCAGCTAATTGGTATTTAATATTGGAAATATTGTCGATGGACATGAATAAATTTAAATAAAAAAAGACCAGGATATAATCATGACATTGATTTACAATAATATATTGGACGTAGGAGAAACACTCTTCAACACATATGGACAGACTCGACTCGTGATACGACGGTCTCACAGTGAACCAGTGTTAAGCAACTATTTAGCTGCTTTTCACCAAGAGGGTGAAGGTAATGCGGGGAGGGAGGTTACTCAGGGCACAAGAGGCATAGTGTTCACGGGTGGATATGGACCCATATTCCCTTTTTTTTGACTTTACATAATAATGCTCCTAAAATGTGTCCTCTCCTTATATGAAGTCATCTTGCATGTAAATTTAAGTTCAATAATATTTGCCGAAGATTACAAGGAACTAAGTAAGCTTGACATAGAATAATTTCAGATCATACATATCTATTCTGTGATCTTGCCAAGATACTTCTTTCAAACATCCATTTACGGCATTAACTTCTACATATATATTCTAAAAGCTTTTTAGATCTATTGAACATTGCAAAAGTATTTGTAAAAATGTATATAATAGGTCTTTACCTATGAAATTTCCGTTTTGTATGCAATAAGTGAAAGTACTTATTTTTTCAATTTTTTTTATTTCTGTTATTCGAAGTAATCGCCCATGCAATCGACGCATCTTTGCCAACGCATTGGCAGTTTATTGATACCCTTCTTGTAAAAATCAGCTGGACGGGAGGCAACAAACTCTTCAAAGGCATTTTGTACTGCCTCTCGGGAATTGAATTTTTTACCCACTAAAAAGTTGTCTAAATTTTGGAAAAAGTAATAGTCGGTAGGTGCAAGGTCTGGTGGTCACATCTGCCACCAGCTTTGGTCAATCGGTCGTCCCCACTGCTCCTTCACGACAACGCGCGACCCCATACTGCGCAACAGACAGTCTCCAAGCTGCAAGAGCTGGGGTTGGAAGCTCTCCCTCATCCGCCATACTCACCAGACCTTGCACCTACCGACTATTACTATTGGTGTTTTGGGGTTCAACGTTTTCGTTCTGGAAATTTTCCTTCAACCTTCAGAACCAACCCCGTGGACGGCCGGAGACCAAAGTGTAAAATGAAAAATTAAAGGCTGTTGTGGAAGCGGGTCCATTACAAAGCACTTCAGAGTTAGCTGCAGGCTTCGGGGTAAGTGATAAAACTGTTTTAATCCACTTGAAGCAAATCGGGAAAGTAAAAAAGCTACGATGGGTACCTCATGAATTGAGTGAATCGAACTTGCAAACACGCGTCGACTGCTGTGTTACTTTGCTCAACTGACACAACAATGAAGGGATTTTAAATGGAATCATTACTTGTGATGAAAAGTGGATACTGTACGATAAACGGAAGCACTCGTCGCAATGGCTGAACCCTGGAGACCCACCCAAATCCTGCCCTGAACGAAAATTGACTCAGAAAAAGTTACTTGTGAGTGTTTTGATGGCTAGCGCCGGTGTCGTTTACTACAGCTTTCTAAAATCTGGCCAAACGATTACGACAGATATCTATTGTCAGCAACTGCAAACCATGAAGCAAGAACTAGCTGCTAAACAACCGAGATTGGTCAATTGCTCTAGGCCGCTGCTGCTTTACGACAACGCAAGACCACACACTGCACAACAAACAACCACTAAGTTATATGAGCTACAATTGGAATGTCTGCGACATCCACCGTACTCCCCGGACCTGGAAATCCCCTCGGACCGTCACCCCTCCGGGGTTTGCGGCGGGGTGGTGTGTCGGACTCGGACCGACTAAAACCACACGGTGTGCCACTCTGCGCCTGTAACAGGAGGGATCCGGGAACAGCTGTTGTTAAGACATCCGGACCCCTCCTGGCGCCAGCCCGCTCCTGGTGCGGGCTCCGTCTCAATGTAGATGTTCCTCTCTTTAGGCGACGTCCGGCACACGCGGACGCCGCCCCCTCGCGGCTGGCCAACTAATGCGGGTGGAGGGGAAACCCACCCCGTCCACCCACGGCCACACTCAGGGCGGCATGAGGCTGTGGTAGGCGGGCCTCCGCCGCCCGGTTCGCCGGCGGCGGATCGGGTCCGAGTGGAGGTCGTCCTCCCGGGCCCTCTCTGCCGCCTCCTTCCGCGAGATTACTACCTCGCAGAAGGTTGCGACCGCGGTAAAACAACTGTCGCTACCGGCCATGGAGCGTACTACGGCGGGAAGCGAGAGATCCACTCCGATGACTGCAGTGAGGGCCCGGCGCTGCGCCGCCCATGCGGGGCAGACCGCCAGCGTGTGCTGGGCCGAGTCCTCACTGCAGTCGCAGTGGTGGCAGGCGGGACTCAGTTCCCTCCTAGCGACCGTGTGCAGGTACTTTCCGAAGCAACCGTGCCCGGAAAGCACCTGCGTCAGTCGGAAGGAAAGGGTCCCGTGCTGCCGCCCTGCCCACTCGGCGATGACCGGCTGGAGAGCCTCCACGGCGGCGAAGCCAGCGCGTGGAGTCTCCAGCCGGAACGACCAACGAGCCATCGTGGCTCGGCGAGCGGCTTCGCGCCACTCGCGCACATCCTCGGGCGGAGGGCGAAATCCGCTCTCCGCCCGGGAGTCAGCCACTCGCCGATAAACTTCGGCGAGCACTTCCGCCTCCAAATCCCACGGGGGAGTTCCGGCCAACGCCTATGCCACCTCCGTAGAAACGGTGCGGTAACCGCGTATGGCTCTGACCGCCATTACCCTCTGAGGGCGCCAGAGGCGTACCCTATTCTGGGCGGTCAGAGCCGCCGCCCACACCGGTGCACCGTACAGCGCCATTGACCGGACCGTACTCCCCGGACCTTGCTCCAACCAATTACGATTTTTTGTCAATTGTTTTGATAATCGTGCATCCGTAAGGAAAATCTATGTTAGGTTAGGGTATATTCTTTTTTTTAACTTTTGACTGCACGGATGGCGTAGTGGTTTAAGCGGTCGCCCCATCCCTTACTACTGAGTGTTGTGGTTCCGATTTCCACTCGGGACGATACTTTGTGTGATCCATAAATTGTTGTTCTGAGTCTGGGTGTTCTTTGTGTCCGTTTCATGTGTGTTTGTAAAATCCCCCGCAACACAGAATATATTCCTAATGCGGACGTTGTCTCTTTGATGAAAATAAAGAAAAATATAGAACACAGAGCATAGAATATGTTTTTTTTTTTTGTACTGATTTTTTGTATTTAGTGATTTCAATATAAAAAATAATTATTGCCTACCCTCGAGAGCGGTGTTGTAAAAGTGTATGTGCTCAGTTAATTTGTCTATAGCTAAGATTTAATGTCATTAATAACATAATTGTCGACTTACTCGACTATACGAGGTATAGCTTATAAGAGTGAATAAAACATATTAGAACAGCTCCGCTTTGAAATTATGGTTGCATTGATAATAAATGAAGAACTGAAGCAATCAAATCTTCAAGCGGTTTGTTTATCGTGGCTAATTTGAGCTTTGAAGCGTACACTAACCAACTTCATATTTTTCTGTTTATAAGATAGATATACAGATTCATGTAACAGAAGTGGCTCTGAACAAGTTAAGAATAAAATTCGTAACTTGTTCATTGTCACTCCTGAAATTTTAACAGACTACTGTTAATAAAGACACATAGTCACGCGAAATAATAATTGTGTTCTCTATTTTAAATACAAGTGATACTGTTTTTCACGGGCTGAGTCGTCTCGGAATAGGTATTGATAAAATTAAAGAAAATACATTCAATTTAAAGTAGCAAATTACCAACATTTAACATATTGTAAAAAGGACATAAACCTTACTAAACCGTAGCTAAACGAGTAACTAGACGAAAGATTAATTAAGTTGCTAATGGCTAGCATACGTTGATCGCGTTCTATTTTAGAAGTGCAAAGTTATTAATGGAAACTTGATAAACTTGTGCTATAAAATTAATCCACGTCACTGCAACTGAAAGATCATTCAGCCTGAACAAAAAAAACCGTTAAACGTTACAATTAGAAACCATATGTTCTGTTTTTATATTAAAATACGCTTACAGGTAATTCCAGGTTTTCTTGTTTGTTATTATTTGGTAGCATATTAATTCTTTACCTATGAAGTTGAAGATTTGTATGAAAACTTTTTAAATATAAAAATTTTGGTTATTATTTTAGCTTATCAAGGTACTGGCCCAAATTATCTCCATATTTTTGCCATTTTGATGGAGGTTTGTTTATCTCTTTACTGTAGAAGTCTGCTGGACGAAAGAGGTGTTAAATTTTTTCCCACTTAAAAATATCTAAATTTTGAAAAAATAAGAAATCTTTTGGGCAAGGCCCTGTGAGTACGGTGGGTAATGGTTAGCTTCCAGCTGTATCTCTGGTAAATATGCGATGTTCTGTTGTGAAGTGTGAGCTGGCGCGTTATCGTGGAGAAGCAATAGGGAAGAGCGACCTGTCATGGTTGGTAAATTGCGAGCTTCTCCATCGTTGTTTGCAATTCATTTCAATAAACATCTGCCGTCACTATTGTGCCATTCGGTAAGAAGCTGTAATGTACATAATCCGGCACTGGTCCACGGTATTTCCACGTATTCAAAAATTGTAATCCACTATCCAAAACAAATGACTTAATTTTATATTAAAATAAAAGGGTTTTCGAAGAAAATTTATTTGTATTTCGGATTGAGCGCTAATATACAGATAATTAAATCTGAAAATGCTAGTTTTGGAAATCTCAAACTTCAAAGGTAAAAACCTAATACTTTATTATTTGTCTTGTTTATTTATTACTTAATCTTGAACCTGTAATGCTTTTTTAATGTAACGTGTTTTATATTTCTATGCAGATTATGCATCACATTTTTCATTGCTTTAAAATAAAAAATAAATTGCTATGTGGTTTAATTGTTTGTTTGTTACTAACACAAAGCCCAATGGGGGACAGATGAGAAAGAATTTCTATTTGAGGAAGTTACTGAGGAAATATTCAGGACTACGTAAGAGAAAAGCAAATAATAAACATCCTTGTAGTAGTTATTTACAGGAAGATATACTCGTTATGTATTAATTTCATTAATTTTTAAAGCTTAATTGTTAAAATTAGAACGGCTTGTAACGCCTAATCAGTTAAGTGCCCTAAAATATGTTAAAATTAGAAATAAGCTACTTCACATTTTGAGCACGAGTGATATTTTGCTACAGTTGAAAGACAATCGGTTTCAACGTAAAACTTAACATCAACGGATATATTTAGCCATGTAGGTACATTTAAAGGGTTGGTTACACTTGCCAGTCCGCTCGTAAAATATAACGAGAGCCTCCACTCTCAGTTAATGACGTCCAAACTGTTATGGGGGACTTTTGTAAAACAAACACTACCAGTATGAGCATTACGAGCTAAGACGTTGTTTAATTACTGCCGGCATGTTTATGGGCTTGTGTAAACACATAAAATATTGTTGTAGACATTATAGTGTATTCGAAAAAAAATTACCAAGAGAATCTAAGATGGCAAACTCAAAAATCGGGCACAATGCTGAACCAAGCAATGGCAAATGACAAGACTGGTCACATCATCACATCAATAGCCTTTAATAGTCCACTGCTGGACATAGGCCTCTCCTTAGAAAGGAGGTTTTGGCCTACTATACCACGCTGGTTTTGTATAGGGTTTGTGTCAACTTTTCCTTCTTTTTACAGTGCTGTTGTCCTGCGTAGTTAGTCGGCTCCCACGGGATGAATAGAGGTGGTGACATTCCGTTTTCTTAATCCGTCACCACACGGACGGGAACACCGGTTACCTGATGATAGGTAATTTCTACTGCACATGGATACCTGCTGAAGAGTTTATGGCAATCTTCCTAATGATTGAGATCAACTCCTCTTCAAGCCCACCTCTCACAAATGTTTTATGCTGAGATTTACCTACAGATCTTACTTTACTAGTTATATCTATAATATGTATTTAGTAATAAATGAGTATGCTTCTATTATTAGTAATTTAATTACTTCAAATAAAGCTTGTTAATTTATACATTTTCAACAGAATAACACTAAAAGTCTGACATTCATTACAACCCGTCACATCAAGTGGGTTCTTACTTATGCCTTACGGTTTAAAGCTCGCAAATAATTGATTGAAATTTGTCGTAATATCATGAGAACAGTTTATTTCCATAGGTTTAGTAGTAGTAGAGTAAATTGATGATCTAATTAGAAGTATACTTAAACTCTTATGACACAGATAACCATTTTAATTAATAATAATAATTAATTCTGCTATTTTAAGATAAATGCTACTATAAAATCCCACTTAAGTATAGGCCATGTGTAAACTAAGTACACAAAAGGAACAATAATCAAACTGAATTTGAAAAAGTATTTATAGGCAATAAAATTTAACACAGAGCCTGTTGTATTATATTTATTTATGTGTATATGACAACATTTTTTCACATAAATTACGAGTATTATGAGACTTACTTTTATATTTATGTTTATGGTATAAAATAACGAAGAAAAATAAAAAGTAATAGCACATCTTGAATGAAAGCCTGAGACAAGAGTCAACAATTCAGAGTGAGGCTATTAACCACCAATGCAATGTCTCTGTTCTAATACATTGTGTCCATTTATTGTGACCTCACCTGCCCCTTGATTAATTGTTGTTAGGAAAGAAATATAGAGGTCTTGGCAGAGTGGTTCGGGAACGGTAGGACTAAATGTCCCGGAAGAGAACAATCTTGGTTGGAACTTGTTCGAAGAACATGGATACGTGACTTGGTAGTTCGTATTTGTTTATTTGTCTAATATAATATTTGTTAATATGAAATGAATATATTTGTTTCTATATGTACTGTGTTTATCATTTTCATAATATATTAGCAAAGCACCTAAACGTTAAGGGAATTAAAACAGTAATGAGTAAAGTTTTTGTTCCTGACATCCATATTTCTCGCAATATCGTAAGGGAGAAGTTTTCGTCCTTGATTCCATTATCCTTGAACATATTAGCAACAAATACTATGATATGTATTAGTTTCACATCAGCCTAAGTTACCGATCACTTGAGCTCCTACTTCGCCAGCTCTTACGAATACTGCAATCAAAGTTTAGCTAGCTTTACATCAAACAAAAAAACAATAAAAGTATAATAAATAATTCGTTTCATCGTTGAGTTTTGGCACTGATAGTAGACACTTAGGTATAAATGGAGACAGTTAAATACACGCCAAGAAGTTTCCAGAGTACCTATTTCGTTCCCGGGTTTTTTCGAACGTAATTAGCTATTTTAAAGTCCACCATAACGACATGTTTTTCATCTCCTTTAACACAAAAGAACGGTTTAAAAATTCAATTTTCTCTTTTAATTAGAGTAGTGCATGAAATTCGATTTTACAAACTCTTTTTGATTCTCTTTAGAAGGATAAGAGTGTGTATACCAATACACACTCTTATCCTTCTTCAATTGAAGAAGGATATGTTCTTCCTCCACCAGTGTAGACTGGAAGTTTCCAGTCTACACTGGTGTGTAGACTGGAAAACTGAAAAATCTGTATCGTATGTGTTTTATTTCACGGCCTACTGAATAGTATCCCTGAATGATATTTTTCTTTATACTATTCCAACATATCTAATATTTCTATTATTTTATGTATATATTTTCACTATGACCCTTATGACAGGCCATTTCTGCAAAATATAAAAATCACTACACCTTATAAGGAAATTCCATATAAAAATATATCTGTCGTAATATATTAACACGTTGAAAGAAATAAATTTCACGGATTCAAGGCAAAACTCATTCAATTCTCCCATTTCAGTGAGGTCATAAATCATCGTCAGACACACCTGACGGTAAGGATAGGATGAAAAATGTCAAAACGTTCAAACCTAGTATCAACAAGTTCAAATGTCAGAGACTTTCTTAGTGTTCTAATAAAACTCTTTTTTAGTCATCCGTCGGTAATAAAATATTTTATCAACCAATAAAATTGGATTGTAGTGCTCATATTCCGTATAAAATCTGGGCTCAACTATTCTAGAAAGCCAGACTTGTATATAGCCTTCTATAAAACGTTATTTGATTTTTACCTTTCCTAATATGTTTACGATGTCGAATCGGGTGTCGTCGTTATAAATTATTTTTTGGACACTTCACATTATGTAATTCCAAAAATAGGCTAACTAAATATAACGAGTTTACATAAGAGTCTTTTAAAGTTAAATGAAAGAAAGAAAGAAAATACGTTTATTAGCCACAATACACAAAAAAAAACATCGAAGATAAAATATAGTTTTCATTTTTTTTTATACTAACAAAATAAACAATTACGAAGCAACAACAAACAATGTAATTACCTAATTGTGCGACTAACAGCCCAGCTCAGCTTTTCCTATGGCAACTGAAAGTGTCAACAGCGCTGATTTTCACCTGAAGCCCATAGATAAAAATGACAGGTATGAATTAGAGCAACAATCACTAGTTTAAACTTATCTAAAAGCGCTAAAAGGAAACAGGAATAACAAAGCATGTTATCAATATTAAGCCGCGACAATCCTCTTCAGCAGTAAAGAGTCATAACGCATGTCACTGAGTCACTAATGCCTTTCAGCTCAGCACATGAATCTAAGTAGTGCGGGTAACAACTTGCGGGTGTCGCGAATAAAATTACGAGTAGGTACAAGCATTAAGAACCGTCGTTCGCACGACAAATCCCCATCACGTAGCACCTCTCCTCTGCCCGTCTAGACACCGCTCTTGCACCCAGATTTAAAATAAATCTTTATTTCCTCACGCAGTAAGGCTTCTTTTCAATTTTGATACGAAAATTACCTACGTCATAATACACGTTCAATACATAAATTACACAACATAATATATTAACAAAGTTGAAGACTTGTATGTAATCTATTACCGTATAAACTTTTATGCAGGAAGTGTAAATAAAAACATAACCCTCTTCTAGCGCAGTTGGCGCTAGAAGAGGGTTATGTTTTTATTTACACTTCCTGCATTACAACTTGCAACTTAATACCACACGGCATTATCTACCAGTCAACCTTAATAAGGTTCATTTAGGGGCATGGCAGGTGCTCATGTATAATGAAAAAAAAGAAGAGGTATGAAAATATAACATGATAATTAATAATGCTATTTAAAAATACATAGACGAAAACACAAGTAAATTTTTATATAATATACATACAGAATAAAATTAATATAATAAGGTAATGATATCATGAGAATATTTCTGCTAATTATTTCTTACGTATATATGTATATGTTTAGCACGCCTTGTAGTCTAAAGTGCTGATAGCTTTTGGCTTTCGAGATGTCTTTAGATTCGTCTTAATTGTGAGAGTGACACTGGGTGTATGAAAATCATAAAAATTAAATTGTCTATTTGGACATTTTAAGTACCCATACATTTTTATTTATTCCGGACTGAGCTTTTAGTATTTTTTTTCTATAATTATCTTATTAAATACGTACACCACATACATTTACATTACAATTTCTTATTTTTTTATTCAAGTCAGATCATATAACCCGCCGCGCGTCACTCCCGGTGCAAAGGTGCCCATAATACTGGCAGCATTGCCTCGCTGAATTGCAACGGACATCCTTTGCACCAGAAACGAGCCCGATCGGGAGTCACCACTTTTATCCCTAACTCGGCGACCAATCTCCCCAATTAACTCTTTATCTTATTTAATTATTACAATTAACTTTGATGCTGAGTATAAAGTGACACTAATTTATGTAACTTACAAATCACAACCAACATTGTCACAAACCTAATTGATGTGCAACTTTGTCTGAAGTGTCTTCCCGTGTGTTTGCGGTAGTGTTGCTATTTAACATTCTAACTAGATAGATACTATAATGAGAGAATTTCTCGAAACTAGTGAGAATCCAGAACATGTGAAGTTCAGAGCATTTCTCAGACTTCTCCCTTCTTAAACATTTCAACAAATGATTATTTAATACTACCATTTCCAAATCATTTTAAACATACATGTGTACTAGAACACTTATACTATTTCAAAATGATATGAGGGAACACTATTAGCTCATATAGCTATATTAGTAGTGTGTACTATTGAGTACTGTACAATAAACAGTGCGTGTTTCCAATACTACTAATAATTAGTAATCATTATTAGTTAGTATTAGTACTAATCATTTATATAATGTTCATACATTATATAAATGATTGTACAATTATATATGTTATAAGATATTCAATGGTATATAAACCTCCGTATTATTCTCGCTATATGCTATAAAAATAATATTGATAGTAAAACTTTGTTTTGTATTATTCTGCTTTATCTAGGACACCTTTAAACCCATTGATATAATACTTACATAGATGAGTAATTACCGCCTAAAATCGTTGCTACTGCACATATGTCCACAGGCATATGCGTAGCAAACGTCAATTCATTATTCAATGTGGCGTCAACCGAGTTGAACATAGCGACACATGACAGTAACAATCGCCAAAATGGCTAAATGCGTAGTGAAAGAATGCGATTCAAGGTCACAAAACATTAATAAATCATGCGGAATTACTTTTCACGTGTAAGTTTATGGTTTTTGTATTGATAATATCGTAAATAAGGCTATAATTGAAATAAAACACTGATAATTGTAATTTAGAATCAGTGTTACCATTAAAAAATCATTTTGGTTTTCCCACATTAGTTGGAGAATTTATAATTTATGATATGCTTTATACTGTTTTTAAACATTTTGCCAATAATAATATAATATAGGAAGAACGGTAGTTGTTAGGGCTGGACCGATCCCTTTTTTTAGGGACCCGTTGAACGTTCACTGCGAGCTTGTGAGTGCCAAGCTCGCAGTGCTGGAGACTTTTGTACAAAAAAAATTAATTCATTGTTTTTCTTAATTTATTATCAATTTTAAAAGAATAATTGTACAAAATAATAATAATAATAATAAATGTTTATCATAAAAATAAAAATATAAAATAAAAAAGTCACATCACATCACATCAACAGCCTTTAATAGTCCACTGCTGAACATAGGCCTCTCCTTATAAAGGAGGTTTTGGCCTACTATACCACGCTGGCCAGACGGGTTGGTATAGGGTTTGTGTCAAGTTTTCCTTCTTTTTGCAGAGCTGGTGTCCTGCGTTGTTTTGCACCCTTAGTCGGCTCTTACGACACCCACGGGATGAATTGGGGTAGTGACATTGCGTATTCTTAATCCGTCACTACACGGACTACTTATACTACTACTTTACTTACTACTTTACTACTGACTACTTTACTTTATAAATAAAAAAGTAAATAAACATAAATATTTTTTTTTATAAAATAAAAATATATATTTTTTTTTAATTTGTTTTTTAAATTATAATAGAATTTGCAATACACACTGGGGATTATTTATTATCAGTACAAGTTGATCATTCACTTTTATTATTAAATGCTATTATTTTTACATACGTAAAAATAAGATTGTATCATGAAAGTAAAATATCCACACAAACTTATAAAAAAGAGTCTAAAAGACAATTGTATACAAAACTGATGCTTCACAGCGCAGTTTGATTTTACACTGAATATAAACCCTTTTAACCAAATATTTCCAGTTATTTTATTATTTATACCTATTCTATTCAATTCGAAATAAATTATTTAGAATATTTAAATTAATTTATTTTATTACAAAATTGTTTTAAAAAAAAAATGTTTCTTAGTTGTTATGGGTAAAATTTCATACGGTAGTCAAGACTGGCCCACCATCGTAAAGTTATATCTTTGTCTTTGTCTAATCCGAGCGATGGTATTGTTCTTGTCTCGCGTGTAAATGAGACATAAATATGTTTACTTTCAAATGTTTAGTGGTATCAAAGCTACGTCGTCAAAGTTCAAAAGTGGTTACACTTTTTTCGACGTGTGATAATGAGGTTTGCTTCTCTAGTGTTGTTTTAACTCAATGTTTAAACCTAAATGATCTACGGCCATATTAGATGGCTCAGATTCATCTAATTTCAAAATGTATTTTAATTCTCAAAACCAATTGGTAGTACATGGTTTATCAACTATGCCTTTTACTTTTTACAATTCCATTTATTTAACATTTCAACTCATTAAAATATACAAACTAGTGGGTAAATACCTTAAGGAATACATACCTAAACATTTCCTACGTGTCATCTTCAACATCAAATTACAGATTACAGGTCTGTGATGAAGTATTAAATTTATCAATCAAAGTGAAGAATTTAATAATATATCACAAACTAGTTTTTATATCTTATTAAATCTTAAACGAACTTATGACATTTTTTTTTAAAATCTATTTCAGAAATTAACACGTTTATTGAAAAAAAAACAAACGTTATATTAGAATAAAACTTGTCAAAATGTTATCTTGACAATGCTGATGCATTTGCGGTAGTTAGACGGTATGTCCGTAAAGATCGTCAACTTCACAAGTCAACACTACATATAGCGTAATTAAAGCGATAGAATAAACACAACCATGTCGGATCAGCTTTCAAAATGCTTTCCAAACAAGCTGTGCAAAGGCTTCCTGATGAGTAACACAAGCAGTGCTTGAAGCTTGAAGACGTTAATTCGTTATCTAATTAGAGGAATTGCCCTCGGCCGGTGCATTGCCGCGCAACTGCCTAATGAACCAATAGCACTGAATATTAATAGGTATGGCGAGTAGGGCTTGTTATGTGAGGATTTCAATTATCGTAGCAATAAATTGACTACTCTTAACTAAATATTATGTATTTTTACTGAGTCATGTAACATGTATTTGTACTGAAATTTGTAACCAATGCATTCTGTGTATTAATTTGGAAATACTTTATTATTTTTATATAATTTTGAAATAACATATTAATCAGCAAACCTTCAAATTTTCGGTAACCAAAAATTTTCTATTTTCAATAGAACCTATTTGTCGAATAAAGTTAATTTAAATTATTATTAATGCAATGAGATATAAATATAGTGTGTATGAGTAAATAAAGAAGTCATTCGGAATGTTATTAGGTATATTCGCTTGCTAATTACGATTGTAGTATAGTTAGAAGCATTTAAAAACGTATATTTGATATAGTCAGGCGATACCTGTCACAGCTGCCAAGTTAACCCAACTGGATAATTGTATAATTTTAGTTGTGGCCTACAGATTTTAAGGATAAATAAATAATATAATACATCAGAGATAAAAAGTTACTTGACTATATAAATCTATAAAAAATAAGCATCTTAAAAAAGTACATGCTTCAAAAGATTCTGGAACCGTTTAGAAGCCTGACAGCATTACTACTGAACGATAGCGACGATTCTTTATTAAAAGAAGAAACTTAATGTTCCTGTTATTTGCTCAAGAATTGTTGCCATCTAACCAAATTTTAAATAACTTCAATCATAATATTACCTGAAAAAGAAAATTGAAAAGTTTATGAACATTACGGAATCGTGTGCTTTTTTTACCGGAAATTATGGGATGCCCCGGGAGGAGCAAAATTTTTGAAAAGTTTTTCGAAGTTGACTAGTACAAGAGTAGAGGCTGCTTGAGGAAAATAAATATGAACTGATAAGAAAGGATATGATTAGAAAGAGTGCAGAGCGTGAAATGAAGAATGATAGAGTAGACTCTAAGAAGAAAACATATTGCGTCAAACAACATACAACAACAAATACAATTGGCATGTGAGACAGGTGATATATTTATTAAATCCTAATACAACCAAGTTGGATATTAACTATAATATCCAGTAATGAAAGAGCTTCATCCTAACACAGTACTTTTTTCAGTTATAAAGAAGGAAATAGTAAGTAGGCGTTGTCGGGAAATTAGCTACGTAATCTGGTTAGCACATAATTTCCTCTCTACCTCGTCGAGCGGCGATATAAATGCGATTTAGTTCGTATTTATTATGTAACGTACAAACTTGGAGCGGCATGGCTTAAAAAAATAAATTGGCTTTATATTTTATTCTTTAGTGTAAAAGCTAAGTTATTGCTTTCAGATATAAAACGGACCTGTCTTTCTTATTTTTTTTATGTTTATGCGCTATTTTAAATAATAATTCAAATCAGAAGTGGAAAGATTGATCTGAAAATGGTAACATTGAAATGGTTATATTTCAACAAGCATTAAATCGATGTTCATAATTTGAAAAAAAATCGTTTAATACAATATAAAAACATTAAAACAGGTCACCACCAGCCCAGCCCCCGACTTTTATCGAAACAAAAATTCTTAACATCTTCTTAAAAATTACACTTAAACTTATATAGAAACATGTTTAAATCATTACAATAAATTAGAGTAAATTAGCCTATTGGCAGCTTTTTGACTAGTATATTAAAGAAGACTTACTATCTTGGGTGACCAGTATATACAATTATATACGGGTACTGCCAGAGTAGGCACATAGATAAACGACCATTAAATTGTAAGATTCAAGGTATTGAACAAACCACTGCAACTCACTACATGAAGAGACTACGGCAGAAGAGAATGTGTGGAATTTCATAATACAATTCAAGTAATAGTTTAAGTGATAACATGTATCATGCGTGTGCGCGACATCACAGAGATTCCAAGCCAACGAAGAAATTTTCCTCAACAAACCCTTTACATCCCTTCGGCGATGCTATTGAAGAACTCTTTGACATCGAGCGTCTTTGATAAATATTCAGAATTTAGTGAAAATTTATGCGATGCGATTTGCCCTCAAATTCCTAACTACATAATTTATCAAATAAAAAATGTTTTACCTTTGAAGTAAGCTCTTTCGCTTCTTAATAGTATCAATATTGTACCAACCGCAACTATACAACATGTACCTTTTTATTTCATAGATATTATATTTGATATAAATTCTAACTTGTAAAACATTGACATGTTTTATTTTATTTTTTTAAAGTATCTTAAATCGTTAAATTGATTATTTCTTAGAACAAAGAATCAGGAAATATTAATTGGGGGGAAACTAGAAAATAGTTATTCCTAAAAGTTTGATTTTCTTCTTCTCTCTCTATAGATTGGCAACGAGAAGAGGTTTTTCACGAACTTGTTATCTTTAATTTCCTAGTCGTAACTATAAGTTTATATCTAGCAACCCAGAAAGAACGTGGTGTTATAATGATGAAACAATCAATTCACACTATCTTATACACCCGGATATTTTCTATGAGACCACAGGCTTACCAAAAGTTTTTTTTTCTATTGAACCTTTACTACTCTCAATATTTTTTTTTGGTTTCGAGGTGTAAAATCCCTTCGTATCTTCGTCTCCTTGGGGATACAGGAGTCAGGAGAATGTGGTGTTTCCGATAAAAACAATCCCGACGGCTGGCCTTAGGCCGACGTCCCTAGATCGATGTCATAATTAACTAGGCCCTATCCCAAGGGAAGCCAGTTGCTTCCCCTTGCCTATTAGCCTATTACTAAACATTGCTGCCCGACCATATTTTTTGTGCGATCAGGCAGTCTTCTTCGCTCGGGATCGACTCTCTCCATATTCCGTTCAGCAGTTTCTTTCTGAAGCATTACAACTTCACCTAGTTTATTTAAACTTTAATAAGCTACTCATGAATCCCAGATTTCGTAACTTACTTATGTAAATGTAAAAAAAACTATTTATGTCTTTTCACTATTAATCGTACACCTAGAAACTATGTAGATATCGATTTAATGTTTAAACAACCCACCAAAAACCAAAATACCGAACCCCTAAATTCTAACCCAAACAACAAAGTTAAAATAAGCTTTAATACGTGCTGGTTAAAATTAATATTAAAATAGAAGTTGTTTCGGAGCGAATGTTCAAATAAAAATAAAACTCCAAAGTAATCACCCGACTCCAAACAAAAGTTGCGAGTGCCGGTTTAAAATGACGATGTACGTAGGTGTAACAGTTTTACAATACTCTGCCACTTACACTGAATACCCGTTACTATGTAGCGAATCACAGGGGAAATTATAGTTTCCTTTGAATATACTTATTTAAGCTTGGAAGTATGAATGAAATTATTTGATGACGAAATATTAACACACAGGTTTAACACCGGTTTTATCTTACTTAATACATGTGGCTAATGATAAATTATTCCCAGGCAAACCTTTTAAATACATATGTTTAAAAAGGAACTTGTTTTTGATAATAAGAATATAATTATCTGTTCGTAATAGTTAACATATAACAGCTAGATCCGTGAAAAGGCTAGCTCGCAAGGTTTGTATATCACTAGCATTTCTCCGGATGTTCGCTCTCATAAATGCATGCATGAATCATTATATCTGTTCAAATAAGTCAAACATGGTCGTAGAAAGGGAATATAACCTTAAGAAAATCTCAACGAATAATATTTTAGATTTCTAGTATTGACTTAAACTGATCGAAAGATGTGAGGTAAAATTCTTCAAATTGATAGAGGAAATTTCATCATAAAAGTTCCATTTGTTAAAATGCTCTATCATAATATAGCACTTATCATGTATCAGGTTAAGCATTATTATGGCAGTAAAGCACGGATAACGGAAGTGTGGACCTCATTGTAGACGCCTCTCATTACAATATATTTAAATTCACGCGTGCCATGTGTTAGGGGCAAATAGTAGTAGTTGTATTTTAAAGGCAAAGAAAAAAATACTGAATAGCAAAACTGTAAGAAAAATAAACAGTCATGTCATGATGAGGTTAAGTTAAATTGAATGTTCACACCTACCTTCCCTCCAACTCAACAGATTCTTGTAGGCATTCTTGTATTCAAGTTTACACTTACGATAATATATATTTTGTTACTCACGTACACAAAAACTAATGTAAACTTATATTTTGAGTTTTAACCTTAAAGCTAGTTTAAGATCACTGGTGCAATACCTTAAACTGAACAAAAGGAAACAGCATCAATAGCATCGGAACACTATTTAAAGTCGAATAAACAGCTAACACGTAACACGGAAAAGGTGAGTCAAGAATTTTCCCAGATGATTAAATTCACAGAAGTCGCAAGTCAATCTGCTCGTTACGCTGCACCCTCTTACGGCGAAGACTTGTAAACGATCCACCGCTTTTGAGCAAATGCTTTAACATCCTTAGAGAAGCGGGGACGACATAGTTATGGAGAAAATTAATGTTTAGTTCTAGTCGGAGCTACTTAGACCCAGATAACATTGTGTTTGTTGTCTTAGAACCTATTAAGCACCCAGATTAGGAGCATTACCTTAGGGATTAACCCTTTGGTAATGTTTAATTATAATGTCTGCAAATAGAACATGAAATTAACGGCAACAATAAAGCATGTAATTACAGGAAATCACGTTTACTTAATTGTGTAAATTGGTTACGGATGATTTAATTAAAGATCATCTTTCAAAAAATGGGGTTAAAAAGTATATTAATAAGTTAACTAAATACACGAATTTGTGACATGTTTTTTTTATATAGGAGGCAAACGAGCCGACGGGTCACCTGATGGAAAGTGATTACCGCCGCCCATGGACGCGCGCTACTCAGGAGTCAAAAGAGCGATGGCGGCCTTTGTGATATAAGTCACGGATTACAATCACGGATTCAATTAATACACTAATGATTGAAAAGAAGTTTGCATAGCAATATTCCTTTATAAATCTTTAAAATTACATATATGTAGATAAAAAAATATTATATATATACAGAGTGTTTTATTTCGTTATACAAATATTTAAGCCCTATATTCTGTCCTTAATTTCTAGGCGATTTGCAAAATATGAACAAAATATATCCAGTAGTTTAGCCACAGGACTCATTTTTGTGTTTCGTATTTTACAACACCATATGTTTACGCAAAGCTAAAGTACTAAGTGTCAATGACCTTCCCGCTGTCGCTATACAAACGCTACCGCACAAGTTACGAAATAATAATTAATAAAAAAATAAATAAGAATTTCTTTAAAGTAAAATCAAACATATTGCAACGGCATACGGAAGATAATACTGTGTCTGACAACAAGGTTCTTACACTTGTGTTGGTCAGTGTCGGCGAAAATAAATTAGAAGCATGTAATTGGTTACTGTGTCATCGGATCGCTACCAACCTATTAGCATGTATGCATCGTAATTGCGCGCTTTTTTTTTACATATTGATTATAAACAAAATATGCTAATAAATAAGTATTTTAATATTATTAGGCTGTGTAAATTATATTGTTTATATTAAATGTTTTATTTACAGTACGTAATGATTACTACAGGTAAACTCATTATAATAATGTTTTTTTGAGCTTTGACAATTGGCAGCATTGATTTAATTATTTAATATTCGATGACTTCCGGGTTCTAGAAAGTAGAGGGTCAGTTGGTCAGTTGGTGCCGGTGCAAGATTTTGTGTTGTTTTGCAATGAGTCCCGCTGATTTTATTTTGAAAGTATCAATATTAGTTTTGTTGTGGAGTGTGTGTGTGTATGTGTGAAATTAGGTTTCTTACTAGTGTTTTAATTATATTGATTTATCGATATTAACATTCATAATGCCGCGAGTGACCTTTACAGCCGCGGAGTATACTGACATGGTCCTAATTTACGGGAAATGCCATCAAAACGCTTTTTTAGCTTAAAGTGTTTGTCCTACAGACGGTCTAACTTTTGTTGTGGTTGTCAGGAAGCGTTTTAATCACATTTTTGGTGAACAGTGGATAGGACGCTATGGGCCTACACGATGGCTACCTAGATCACTAGATCTCACGCCTTTAGATTGAAAACCTAAAAATTTAAATTAGATTTACATTAATTTGATATACTATTGTATGTATGATGTACTAAACTGGTGTACAATAAAGTTTATTCTATTCTATTTTATTAAATAAAATTTTAAGGAAAGATTGATTTAGTGAATAAAAACAGTTGCGAGCGGTATTCATATTTTAGTAAATTGATAAAGTGATTTTAAATAAAAAGCAAGTGAAGTAACTGATTAGTGATAAGAATGTAATATTCGGCAAATCGACGCGGCACCCGCGCCGTCGCGTCGCCGCGTCGCTAGGCTCGTTTCGTTGTTGGCGCCATTTTTGCATCGCTGCCGTCGCGGCGTCTACAGGTGAGTGACCCGCGTGATCAATGGTGCTCCAATTTGACAATATTTTATTGTATTTATTTTGTTCTAAATTTGCATTTCTGTATTTTATAAAAAAAAAATTTTTTTTTCATTTTAACCTACTTATATTGACCTGTGTAATCCACCATTCAAAGGGTTGTTATAACTCTGGGGCCACGTTGTATAATTTATTCGTACATTGCATAGACAGATAATCACTTTGTTATCCAGAAACCACAAATAGAACAAAAACCAAAATTAGCAGTTATTTATTTAAAGTTTTAAATTAAATCATCAACAGCCTATACTAGTCACCTGCTGGACATAGGCCTCTCCTTAGAAAGGAGGTAAATAAAATACCCTTAAATTAAATACCTAACACGTAATACCTATTTTAAGTATTTGCTTCAGTGCGTCGTGTCAGTGGATTACATCGTACAGTTACATACCATTTTTCTGTACATTTAATAACATTTCAATGGCACCAACGCACTTGTGACTTTTGAGTTGCAGGTGTCCATGGGCGGCGATAGTTGCTTACCATCAGGTGACCCGGCCCGGCCCCCTTATACCATAACACAAATAACAAATAACATTTAACAGAATATTTTAATAAAAGCTTTAATTTATCATCATTCGAAAAACCGATTACAATTCTGTGTGACTCTTTTAAAAATAGTTCTTATTTTTAACGTATACATTTTCAACAATCGGCATAATGATTATCATTTAAAAATCTACTTTTATGAGGAATCATTTCTCACTTCCCAACACGTTGCCAGACTTTTTACATATCCTACAGTAGTATAATACATTACCTCACTAGTTACATCAACATATATATAGCAAATGATATTCTTACATCATGTTTGCATCAAAACCACCTTTCTAAGGAGAGGCCTATGTCCAACACTGTTAAGGTCTGTTGATGAAAATGATTCAAAATGAAACTATTGAGTCGCTATTTATTCGTCTAAAGAGTGTTATTTGTATACCATTCAGTGGTTTAAACTTTTATTTGTTTGTGTAAATTAATGTAGGTACATATATAACTACAATAAGCTTTGTATGTAACACTGTAAAGCCTGAGCAAACTAAACCAACGCTCTATTTGAAACATTCTGCCCATTGACTCATGATAGCCTGTTTTGAAATATTGCACGCGTCTCTGTTGTATTCATGGATGATAACTATGATCACGTGAAGCATTCAAAATAGGTATCAAGTTTGTACAAGTATTCAAAATCGTGCATGGTTGAATAGTTGCAGTTGGGAACAGGGAGTAACTTTGCTGCGTTCACACCCGTCGACGTCAACTTTACCTTGGTGAACGTATCGGTATGTTTACACTGTTCATTTTCGTAATCAAAACTCAAGCTACATTAACATTCGATGAATATAGTTTTGCTCTTTAATTATTATCAACGTACATAAGTGTATTTTCTAGAAAAAAATATGAGATTATCCAAACAAAGATTTGAGCGGAGATGACACAAGTACTCAAAATTAAAAATATATTTTTTGGGAAAAAATACAATGCAAAACTTTTTATTTGGAGCTTCATTTATTTGCACTGAGATTCTTTTATATTGATTGATATTCTATTTATTTTTTAACATTTATATAACTTGTGGCTATAATGAGTCTCCCAGCAGATTTTCAAAATTTTAAATTGTATTTTGAATTACATAAGGAGACCTTTTTATTTTAAATAACTGAAAACCTAAGCGATACTATATAGTAATAATAAATAATAAGTAATGACGTAAAGAAATTTAAATTTAAATGACTAAAGAAAACAACCACTGTATTTGTTAAAGGTTCACCCTCTTTGAAAAACTTAAGCAAACCCAATAAAAAACCTGTCAAGCCAGCATGTTATAGTAGGCCAAAACCTCGGCCAAAACTAGAGAGGCAGTCCAGCATTATCTGATCATAGGCCTCTCCTTAGAAAGAACTGTTAAAGGCTGTTGATGACGATGATGATGAAACTTTATATTGTACATTAATGATGTACAATATAATGTTTCACCACCGTATTGCTAAAATCAATTCCTTCCAAATGCCAAATAATAGTGTAACCACTCAAACTACATACGTGTTTTACAGGTTCATTTGGATGCGCCAATTAGAAATTTAAATTAGCTACAAATGAAAAAAATAAAAGAACAATAATGCGTAATTGTAAGTACAATTTTCATAGTAATGTCACTATTTGGTAAAAGATAGATACTATTACTGCATGTACTTACTGTTCTCCAATTAACACTACACGAAAGAGCACTCTTATTGGTCTTATTGGTATTGGTATTAGTAAGAGTACACTTTCAAATTTAGAATCATTAAGTGCCAACTCTGAAATTTGACAGCTGTCACCTATGTTTATTCCGATTATTAGAAATGGAGCACTTTTCAAAAGAACAACGCGTTATAATTGTGAAAACTCGTTACAAAAATGGGGAAAGTTACGCTGAAACCGCTCGCAAACTGCGCCAAAATTTCAGTAGATAAAATGCACCTAATGTGTCAACCATTCGAAGAGTGGTTAAAAATTTGAAGAAACTGCGTCGATTAATGATATTAAGAATCCTTTGCGTCAACATACCGGTCGGTCTCTTGAAAACATTGCTGCTGTAAACGAGAGTGTAGCCGAAAACCCGCAAACAACAATTCGGCATCGTTCTCAACAACTTTAAATTTCACGAAGCACTACGCTGCAAATTTTGACAAGATTCAGCTAACTCAGGAGCTCAAACCAGCAGACCATGGAATGCGCCGGCAATTCGTTCAATGGGTAATGGAGCAAAGTGAAGTTGATGCCAATTTTTCGAAAACAAGTCGAGCAACTGTCTGGTGTCTGGTGTGGCCTTAATTTTTTGAGGCCGAAATTGCAGTGACTGTGAACGGCATTCGCTAAAGGAATATGATAACGGAGTTCTTGTGGCCTCAATTGGATGGCATGGATCTGGACAACTTGTGGTTTCAGCAGGACGGCGCCACCTGCCACTTGAAACAATCGCTTTTTTGCAGCAACGATTTTCAGAACACATTATCTAACAAAATTCTGATGTCAAGTGGCCACCAAGATCGTGCGATTTAACGCCGTGCGATTTTTTTCTTTGGGGTTTTGTAAAATCTGCCTGTAATCAGAGCCGTGGGCGCCTTTTGCCGGATATTTTATTCCATACTTAATCGGAACATGTCTTCTTCACAACCCAATAAAAATATCACAATTCTTTCATAAAATACGCGTTTTTATTTTAAAATGAAAAAGTGCACTCTTACTGGAAACAGCCTTTAGTTGCACTAATTTAGTGTGAATAGTCCTTCACGTAAAAACAATATAAATGTATGTAAAATTTCCCCGTAGAATTGGAAACAAATATTCGTTGTCACGTAGCGAGCTAAACTAATGATATTTGAACGTACGGTGCCGCACCAAACTCCGAATAGAATCAAAATAAATTGGATTTCAAGTTTATGTGCATTGATTTTTTGGCCGTTTCAGTTCAATGAAACATTTGATGTTTTTAATTTTGTATATTCCCTTCCAAACTTCTTTTTTTTGCTTGTGTATTCGTAAATTGTTAAATTTTAGTAACGTTTTTCCATATTGTAGTTTATTAAAAGTTCTTACAACTTATTTGGAAATAATAACCGGCTGTACAATAAAGTATAGCTAATAAAAAAAATAACCTGCGTAATGACTTTACCGTAATATTGCAGAAAACCCAGCGTTGTTCTTGTCGGGTACCGTAGTTTATTACTACCCGTTTAAAACAAGTAACAACTTCATCTAAGTATTTTTTGCAAGGATTGTATCCTAAACTTTCAAAGAAACGACTATTACTCTTTAACAAAAACAACTTTAAGAAAGAAAAGCATGACGGCGAGTCATACTTTTCTTTCTCAACCCGTTATATATTTACTCGTATTTTTAAGCCAAACTTTAGTTTGAAGGGCTTGCTGAAACTTTGGCTGGGATGCTTGACTCTAAAAAAATTAGCACTTTGATTAAAGTTTATTCAGTAGTATGTATTTGTATTATTATAAAAAAAAAAAAAAAATATCTAACCACTTTCGGAGAGTACATAATAATAAAATTAAATTTTCTTTTTTTTCTTTTGTAATATATTTTAAAAAATAATCAATATGTATATACATATGTTACCGGCAATCTGTGTAATACGGTATTTTGTACAATACCTAGGCAATGTATAGAATACCTAAGGCGTCTGGGCAATCTATGAAATATGATTTTACAATAAATTTTAGCTTTGATTAAAGATTGTTTTGACATTATAAAATACCCTAGTGAGGTGGTTACAATATAGTAGTGCAAGAGAGTACAAAATTTAAGAAAAAAAGAAAAAGAAACGAGCGGCAATAGTAATAAATGTAACATTAACAGAAACAGGGTGTGTGTGTGTGTGTGTGTGTGTGCGTATGTGTCTGTATGTGTATCTGTCTGTATGTCTGTGTGTGTGTGTTTGTGTGTGTGTAGTTAGATAGGAGTTGTGAATGAGTGTATAAATTGACATAACATTTGATTTCCTGTTCATCTTTTCTTTTTTTTTTTTTACGTGTGGAAACCCACTCGGGCCGTCACCCCACCGGCGGTGCGGCGGTGTGGTGTGTGGTCTTCGCAAAGCCAGCCAGCCGGGATGACCAACGAGCCATCGTGGCTCGGCGAGCGGCCTCACGCCACTCACGTATCTCTTCGTGCGGGGGCCCACTGCCACTATCCGCCCGGCACACAGCCGTCCGTCGATATACTTCGGCGAACACTTCCGCCTCCAAATCCCATGGGGGTGTTCCAGCCAACGCGCACGCCGCCTCCGCCAATATCCTCTGAGGACGCCAGAGACGTGCCCTATTCTGGGCGGTCAGAGCCACCGCCCAAACCGGTGCACCGTACAGTGCCATTGACCGGACAACCTCCGTGTACAGCCGTCTTTTCGTGACGCTGGCTCCACTCGAATTGGGCAAAAGTCGCCCTAGGCCAGCAGCGCCGACGAGCTTTGGAGCAAGCTGTCGGAAGTGCTCGTCGAAGAGCCACCTCCCGTCAAGAATCAGGCCCAGATACTTCATCTGGGCCTGAACCAGTACTAGGACCGAATCGAACACGATGGAGGCGCCGGGGGGCGAACCACGACGGGGCCCATGGAACAATAGGGCCTCCATCTTGTCCAGGGCCACTCGTAAGCCCAGCGCCTCAATGCGCCTTACCACCAGAGAGACTCCCCTGGTGGATAGACGCGCAGCCTCTTGAAAGTCCGCCCCCCGGGCTGTAACTAGCGTGTCATCGGCGTAACAAATAACGCCAAGCCAGGGGGGGAGGCGACCTCGAAGACCATTTTGGTCCTCGTACATGACGGTACGCTCCTCTAAGTAGTCTGCCACTAGCCTTCCTGTTCATCTAAGTCAAGCATTTATTTTAAATTATTTTTTAAACCGTCTGATTTCTTTGATGGAAGTGCCCAAACACTTACATTTGAGTATGGTAATTTTTGTAAAAGCCATGTACTAAGTTCGTGAATCTGTTCTCTATTGTGAAACCATATTTAAAGCACTGACATTGAAAATAGCATAATACACGTTTTAATTAATAGCCTCGTAATGTTTACGATAACTCAAGCAGAGCACAGTTTGCGGTACAATCTGAGACAAAAGTACCTTAAGATTTGTGCCATTCTCACTAAACATAGGTCTCAGTGGGCGTTGTTTATTGCAAGGGTCACAAAATAAATCTTCTGAAGACTCTAAGCAGAGACTCTGGCGACAGAAGCACCCTCTAACACTTCCAAAACAGTTTCGCTATAGGGATAAATGTGGGCCCGATGTTGACCTTACAGTGTGTTTACATTTAATTTACAGCATTGCTTAATTATATTTTGTAATTAAACGCTCTTGAACAATGTTATGTACATAAGTTATGTGTAGTTCTATAATTGGAAGACCTGGTTAGTGTTCGCTACATAATTAAACCTTAAAGGTTAAAATTATTAGATGGGTATAAGTCGCCTGACATTAAGTAGCAGCTATGTTAAACGTGGCGTTAAATATTTTCACTTAAGTAAACTATTATTTCATAAGCGCTCGTAACAGGCTTTTGACGTCACCTAAGAATGACTTTCTCCGAATGATTTGGTGCATACTTGTTTATTAATTGGTTCATTTCAGTTGTCATGTTCTTCCTGGGGGTGGCAGGTAAGGCCATCTGTTAACCCAGCAGAAGCAGGCGAGGGTGGCGGCAATACGCGTTGCGGAGCGCGCGCCCCCTTTCGGGAGCACAAAGGGAATATGGGGGTTCCCACACAGGAGGGGCTTACCAGGGCTTTTATTTCTAGGGTACACCTGGTTCCCCCGCTACTGGGACCCGAGACGGCGTGCGGTTTTTAGTCGGTTCGAGTCCGACATAGCCACCGGTAGGTGGTATCTGAGGGGATTTCCGCACAGAAAAAAAAAAAGCATGTTCTATAACAATTTTTATTATTTATGTTGATGTATATGTCTACGTTAGATTTAGCATGTGGTTTCGCGGTCTATCACAAATATTGTTGATATTCTCGTCCTTTGAATGGCAGTTTCAAGAATTACTTCTGTATTATTTATCACAAATCGTTTTTAACCTATTAAACACCAAGTATTAACAACAATCAATAACCATTCAACATCTCTTACAATGTTCAATAGTAATTTGTCACTTGTTTTTTGAAGAGTTGCAAAGATTGAGCTTTTCGGATTGCCTCGGGTAAATTGTTCCACAGTCTAACTGCCTGCACCGAGAACTATTTATCAGGAAATTGTGTGGTATATATATAATGTAAAAAATAAATAAATTTGAAACATACAGAAACATATTTGCAAAATAAATAGTGTACCTGTTGGTGAAATAAAATGAGCATAAAAAAGTAACATTCTTGAAATAGATATAATCTAAGCTATATACATATACAAGCGCTTAACAAATAAGTTTTGCGAATGTCCATTAGATATTAAATTGATACAAATTTATTTCTCAATCTGTTACCATAATGCTTGAACTTTGGTAGTTTCAATTATACGAAACTGTAAGTCACCCTTCCGCTCACTGTGACTTTCCTTGACTCACAATAAATTAGTCCTATACTTTGAAATGTATCTATCCAACTCTACAAACTTAATAGTGAAAACTTATCTGAAACAAAGATGACAATGTCTTATCATCAAAACCTTTAAAAAATACATTAAAAGAAGTAATGTCTCTTAGCTCGTGTTAATCAATTGATTACATATGGTTTAAAATGTTACCTCTAATAACAATTAGTATGTTTTAAAACTAAATAACACTCTCTCGCACCAGACTAAGACCACTATCATTGCTTCAAACGAGATCGACCCGACATCAGACCACTCTGATGAGCAACCTCTTTCATCAGAGGGCTAAGGGCCTCCTGACCGAGGTTCATGACGATGGTGTGAGAAGGCTATCGTTGGCGTACTCGTCACCACCAAATCATCAGGATTATCCATTTATGTTTATGCGAACTAGTATCAACATTATAGGGGTTAAAGTATGAAATTGCCGTTGTATAGTAATAGATACACTGAAGTGACATAAAACCTTCATGGTGTAAGATTTTCTTGTAAAACTTTTATCACATGATGCCTAAGAGATTCTTCTTTTAAAAATGTGCAACACTCGATTTTCGACTTTTAGTTTTAGTCGAGCCAAGATGGATACTTCGAAAGGCCGAGTCTTACATCTTAAAAAAAAACAGTTTCAATTTTTCAGTACAAATCGGCAATTTCATCATTCAATCATTTTTTTCTGTGCGGAACGCCCTTTGGATACCACCCACCAGTGGGTGATTATGTGGGAAGGGAACCGACCGACCAAAAACCGCACACCGTCTCCAGGTACCAGTAGCCGGGGAACCAGGTATATCCTAGAAAGGAAAGCCCTGGTACCCCGACGTACCTCGGGCCATCTACGGCTTATAGATGACCCCTCCTGTGTAGGAACCCGGATGTTCCCTTCCTGTCCCCGAAGGGCGTGCGCGCTCTAGCACGTCGCGCCACCACCCAGACCAGCCACTTTCGAAAAGTTTTTGAATTACCCTTCATTATTTAAAAAAAAATACACACACACGCCAAAAATTGATATCCCCTAAATAAACTAGGACCCAAATTTTGTAAACGTAGCTGAAAAGGCTAAATAGATATAACGTACAAAAATAGTTTTTTATGATTGACTATAGATCAAAAACTTAACCCACTTCCAGATGACATAGAACTTTTAAATTTAATTTCCCGCTAGGTAACTATGTGAAGTTTTTACATACTAGTCATCTTGCATTTAGCTAATCAACTTATCGCCCTTATGATATATTTAAGTTATTGTTTTTATACCCATTGTGAGATTCTATTCTTCTAAATGTATTTTTGCCGGTAAAGACTAGCCAGGTCAAACGATGAAGTTAAATAGACCTTAAGTTATTTGCTTTGTATAACTAATTCGATTATTCAAATTTAAAAAGTCACATTTTTAAATAGCAAGCAATATTGTAGCGAAAAGAAAACCACAAGAAGTGTTTTATACATATTTACTTAGGAATGTTAGGTACACGTTCTTGCAAATAACAACAATTTCAATAACAATTTCAGATTTAGATCTCAGATCTATTTAGATACCAAGTGTTTTGTTCACAAACGCACCATAATTAACATAATATTAAACTTGGCTCTCATTTTCACATTTGGTGTCATAATACTAAACTTGGTTCTCACTTTCATACAGAGTTTAAGGGGCGTCGTAACGAATACTGAAATGGTGTATTCAGACCATGATTCTGAGTCGAAAATCATTGGTGTTTTCTGCCGGAAAATTCATCGTTTTAAGTTTCCATTTTTTTGGTTAAAATTGATAAAAAATGACATCACAATGAGTAAACAGAACATTTTACAAATTAATAAATAATAAAAATAAAACAATTTAATAAATACCGCCTATGGTAAAAAATTGCACTGTAATTAATTAAACACCCGAATCGCGCGTAGCCTCCCGTTAGTGTGTGTAGAATGTTTGCATGGAATACACAGTAGTTATTACTTTTGTGCGATACCTACGGGGAATGATCCGGCAGAAAATTCCAATGATTTTCGACTAAGAATTATGGTCTGAATACACTATTTCAGTTTTCGTTACGACCTCCTTTACACCCTGTATTTTCTCTTGGTGGGATAGAACTTAAAAATATTGTTATGTAGGATGTGATGTCTGTGTACATACTGTGAGCCAATTGTTAATTGCAGATTCACTGGATCAACTGTGTTATTTATTACCATTTTAATCTTATCTTTAATTAGCACTAAGCATTTGAAGTACCTAAGCGTTAATAATAGGATTAGCACGCACTGCTGACTATTAAGCTACCTAATAAATATCACAAATCTTAATGGGATTGAACAACTAATAGCGAGATTATTTGCTGGAATAAAATATATACTACATCAATGACTGTTTTTATGCCCTGAAACATGACATACTTGTTTCACATCTTGCTCTACCTTGGTCGTAAGCTATAAAACCAAACGTAAAAAGTATTTTTAGGGAAAGTATTAAGCTCGCCTAATTCACGTATTACGTTCGTGTAATGTGACTTGTGTTTTCCGATAAATACATTGAAATAAAATTGGTGTTAATGGCCCTTCCGGCGCCACGTTAACAGCATTTACGCGGTCGTAAGTATCGATAAGCTTTTACTTATAAACGTGACTCTGTGCGTTTTATTTTCAAGAAGCAACCGCCCGAAATGACCAGTACAACTCATATGTGTACCTCTATAAACACTTACGGTATTGTGACCGATAAAGCTGAATAATAGGCAAATATTTAAAACTTAAAAATATTACGTGTTTAAACTTATATATTTACTGGTAGTACATAGAAGTAGTTATAACTGCATGATTAGGTAACTAGTTCTTCTCATTCGATCATTTTTTTTCAAAGTATAAGAACCAAAGTATGTACACAGACATCACATCCTACATAACAATATTTTTAAGTTCTATCCCACCAAGAGAAAATACAGGGTGTAAAGGAGGTCGTAACGAAAACTGAAATAGTGTATTCAGACCATAATTCTTAGTCGAAAATCATTGGAATTTTCTGCCGGATCATTCCCCGTAGGTATCGCACAAAAGTAATAACTACTGTGTATTCCATGCAAACAGTCTACACACACTAACGGGAGGCTACGCGCGATTCGGGTGTTTAATTAATTACAGTGCAATTTTTTACCATAGGCGGTATTTATTAAATTGTTTTATTTTTATTATTTATTAATTTGTAAAATGTTCTGTTTACTCATTGTGATGTCATTTTACCATTACCATAAAAATGCTTACAAGAAATAAAATTAATAATTTGAGTAATAAAATATTGTTAGTGTCTCATAAAAACTTATTCAATTATTTAAAATTAACTAAGATGATGACGTAGCAAAACATAAGTACTAGCCTGTAGGGTACAGATAACGTTATACTGCCAGCTCCCCTCCGACTGTATATTTATTATTAAAGATTTGCAAATATCATGGCCAGAACACAGACAAAGTTCATTTTCTCCCCCTTCCTACAAAGCCATGTACACACCACATTCGTATATCCAAATATCCGAGATATCGACTAACAAGCCGCATTGTGCGGTTCTGTCTCCGAAATAACCGCAAGCATAAAGTAACTGTCACATCGTAACTACGAGAAACATTATTGCGCCACTGGTGTGTTCTTGCCTTATTACTCCACCCTTGTGAAGTGCAGCCACAAATAACGGTGGTTGGGACGCATAATGTTTTATTATACCCATTTTATAACCGCAAGAAGAGTGTAATCTCCTTTATTTACTGAGGAGAGTGCAAGTGAAACGGTTTATTATAGTTAAAGCAAAAATGTTAATCTATGCCGGTCCTTTGTTTCCTTTTGAATTCTTTTTTCACTAACTACGGGGAAATCATGAGGTTGAAGGGTATGTTTGTTGGTAAAGAACTTTGTTGCCTTTATAATCACTCTGTACATTAATATTATAAAGTTTGGGTTGTGCGGATTTTTTTCTAATCTTATAAGTATTTTGCGAGGAAATTAAACCTTAGGACGGAATTAATACTTTTAATAGAGCATGACTGGATTTTATTGTAGATGAATTGATCTCAATCTGTCAGATGAACAGGTAGCTACGACAAGCCGAGCGTAATTAATTACCTTTTACGACTAATTAATGTAAATAAAAAGTAATTAGTTTTAATGGCTCCAATAGTAGAACTGTTTTGGTTTGGCGTGTATAAGTGACAAGGAAACATAGAAATAAATTTGAATATGACTCACGAAAGTTTTGATGCTCAGTACTGTTGAAACTTCTGTAATGTTTTTATTCAATACATGAAGATAGCAAGCAGCAAATGAGTTTTTCATCCCTATTCTTGTCAGCAATTCGCTATTGCGTCGACGTTGGAAGTCTTATTTTGTGCATTTTTTAAACAGTCACTTTACCGCACTCCGACAGTTCGAACCTGGCTGACGCACGGTTAAAAGATCGTTTTTATATGACGTCACAAATGCTCAAAATGCGGAAGCTGTACACAACAATACTCATACTTCAACATCGTATACAACAAGATTTTCTTAAGACGACTTTCGAAAGACGGAGTGAAGCAGTCTTCTCAGACTAGCAAAGTGTTACAAAATTACGGTCCTACTTTATGAAGTGTGAAAATGAGGGGCAAAAGGGATTCGTTTTAAAAATAATGTACCGTTATTTAAATTATAGTTCTAAGGCGTTATTAATATGATTTATTGTTTCAATGTAATGGGTATTTTTTCACGAAAAGTTATTAGCTCTTTTGAAATTACTTCGTGTTCAAGCTCATAAAACAAAGTGCAATGAAAGTTAAGGGAGACTATGTTGGCTATGAGGATACTTAGTGATAACGGAAAACGAAATAATAACTCAGTAATAATTACAAATCTGTCAAACCAATTAAAACACACGGTGACTATGACATTAGACTACTTGCCGGGAGGTACAATGTTTCTTCAGTTTGTAAGAAGTTATCAGCGATTTTTAATTACAATAGAACCTAACGGCTCTGCTGAAAAATAGGGTATCGACTAACTATCCACAAAAACATCATCGCGATGGTTGTGACACACATCTTTACAGTAGCTCATTTTTATTAAATTAAGTATCAAAAATCTATGAACTTGCAACAAGAAAATGGTGTAATTTGTTATGTTTTTTTCTAGCCAGTTGTATTAGTAGAGTTACAGACATATTTTTCAATAAAACCATAACCAAATAAAACCTAACTTAATCCTAAAGTTCTTTAATTTAAGAACGTTTAGAATAGTTCAGGTTTTATGTAATGAAAGAAACTATCATATTATATATGTTCAATATCACACATTTTAAATTATTTTATTAATTTAACTTTATCCATTTAGTACATCGGCGGACTTAATGCCCAAAATAATTTAAGGTCCAGTCAACCTTAAATTATTATACTATGGTACATATAAACGTTACAAAATTATGTCGAATGGAAACCACCACTTGGTAACAAGGATCTTTTAATGAAATCAAATTGGATCCTTTTATGCGCATATTTATGGTTCACATTTAAAACATAAATCCAGCTGCGTTGGTCAGCCGGCCCAGTGACGACATATTGCGCACAAAATATGATTCCGACAAAAAAATCTATTCATGCATAAAGTCACTTTTATTCTCTCTGTTCACTATTCACTTCGTAATCTACACAGTTAGGATCCAGTTAGGTTTTATTTGGTTATGGTTTTATTGAAAATATGTCTGTAACTCTACTAATACAACTGACTGACTAGAAAAAAAAAACATACTACAAAACTTACACAATTTTTTTGTTGCAAGTTCACAGATTTTTGATACTTAATTTAATAAAAATGAACTACTGTAAAGAAGTGTGTCACAACCATCGCGATGATGTTTTTGTGGATAGCTCGATACCGTATTTTTCAGCAGCGCCGTTAGGTTTCTATTGTTACTTGTTATTGTGTATTGTATTTGACTTTGTCTTTGTCTTTGAAGAAACATTGTACCAACTGGCAAGTAGTTTAATGTCATAGTCGCCGTGTATTTTAATCGGTTTGACTGATATGTAATTATTACCGAGTCATTATTTCGTTTTCCGTTTCGTTTAAAAACTTGCCCGTACATTATATATATACATGCCATACATTTCTGATCTCATTTGTGAGTTAGTTGTAATGGTTAGAACCGCACGTATAACTTTCCTTTACAGCCGGAATAGATTATTTTATCAATAAAATTAATTCAAAATACATTTTCATTTACTGTATTTTGTATAAAATTCCTCCAGGACACAGTTCCATCCAACGAACCTTCTAAGCCGGCAATCACTCAAATATGTTAGAAAACAGAATTTGCTAGGGGAAATGAATATTGGGCTGTTTCCGAATTAAGACAAATCGGCTTTGCGGTGACGGATGCGACCGCTTCTCACCAAATACCAAAACTGAATTTGTAAAGTTTGCCCAAATGGTGAATTCACGAAATGAAGACGCCGACAAATCTACTGGAATATGGGTTATAAATTTCCGACTAGAAAATTTCAACTGAAATTGTTTAAAATTAGAGATTAGAGTAAGGGGAAGTTGTACTATTTTAGTACCTAAATAAAAAAAATATTTTATCGTAATAATTTACATGTTTAATTTAATAATTTATTTATTTAAATTGTAACATAGCACTTATATTAACCAAGTCTCTGAAGACTAAAGAAATCTTTTTAGAAGCACACTCAAGACTAATTGAACTTTACTGGATTTTAATTGTAGTTCTGACTTTAAGTAGTCATTTAGGTTTAATGGGAAAATATAAAAGAGAAAAAAAAGCTTTTACACTTAATCCAGGGCATAATCTACGCGATAAACATGTAACAATTTAGTCCTACCTAATGTAATAATACTCATACCTTCATAAAAACATTCCCTAACTAATTATACCAAAGTGGAGAATGTTATTCGCTCTACTGAGCATTTCTAAAAGCGATGATTTTAAGTACTATGAAACGAAAAAAGTTTTGTATATCTGAAAAAGTATGATTCCGTTTTGGAGTAAATTTTTCGGTTGGACGCCTTCTCTCTGAATTTAAGCCCCTGTCTTTCTCTTCCTTAATTTTCCTGTCTAGGTTGTTTCCCTTCGGCGCCCGAAGTAATTATTCTATCTGAGTCTGAAATAAAGTTTTCATTCAGTGTCAAAGAGCACAAAGGATCTCAAGATAACGGTAAAATAACAAAGAGATTGTTATACATAGTTACGTGATTATGTCATTTAGTCCTACTTGTGGTAATCATTAGTAGTTACATTCTATTAATAGCCACGTGCATTTAAATATTTATTTTCTTCATAAAAATATTAATTTAAGATAGCATTGGCGTTAAATAACAATAAATATTTTATTCGTTTGCATGTAATAAGTAAAAGATTGTTCGTAGTCCTCGACTCATGTACTCATGTTTTGGTAAGAGCTTTTCTTTAAATAACGAGATAAATAGTTTTAATTAATACGTAATTATAGAAGTTCAAACTATATAACACTAAGGCTTCTAAACAAGACTGACTACACATATTTGAAGCCAAATCAGCACAGAATAACAAGAAAATCTAGTAGCTATCATACAAATTAAAACGGTGATCAATCTAGGGTATACAGGAAGCATTGTTAACCGCAGTGATTAACGATGTACGCGGCCATAACTAAATTATAACCCTCTGGCTACCGTCCAGTGACATAAACTATAGGCACATATTTATATGGAGTTTTTTGGAACTTTTCTCTTGGTTAAATACAGTTTATCTAAGCGGCACATTTGTAGAATATTGTTTGGCGGAGAGGTTAGACTGTTTAAGTTAAACTAGACAGGGCTTGAAATATTGGCTTAAAAAAACGCCGAAGTTCTGTTCCTGTTCTGTTAATGATCCTATTTGAATTACAATAATCTGTTTAGTTGGAATCGGCATACATCGTGGTATTTTGATCAATAGATATAACGAGAAACAAGAGAAACGGTTAAGATCAGACGAGAAATATGTCACCAGCATCGCTTATGATGCTGGAAATTGTCTAGGATAAACCTCTGTTTGAATGAATAATAGCTTGAAGACCGTTGCGAAATCGTATGAAGTGGATGTCAAACTTTTAATTCAGATCAGTTTATAAAGCTTAATTTCCAGTTCTCTTCAAGTACGAATAAAGGTTTCCTTGTTCGAAGGAGTTAGAAAAACAACAGTTTTACAAGAATCTTCATCTCGAATCTTCAGCTTGTTTACCTTTGATTCGCATTTGTTAATATAGCCTGTATGGCCCAGAATAGATGTTAACCCTTTCTAACTTCTCATCACAAAGCGTTTTCTCAGCTGCTTGAAACCTCCGTTTCAAGCAGCTGCGACTAAGAAAACCTCCGTAAAATTACCTCTGTTATATGGACGGTAAGAAGATTTCATCTTTAAATCACCGGATTAGTAGATTCTAAATGACTGACTACTTAACTTACTGAAATAGCGTACTTCCACCTCAAAGGCCGGCAACGCGCTTAGTGACAGGTTTTATGCAGATGGAAGTAAGAAAACCACTGTAAGATCACCTCAATGGATTTCTATGAACGGGAAGATAGGTTCATGTTTAAATCACCGGATTGCACCATGAATTGCAGGCAGTCACTTAATATTAGGTGACCAGGTAGCATGGTTACCCCCTAGATAATAAAAAGAGTATTTTGTGGCGGTTGGTCATTTTTGTATGAAAAAAAATGTAAAAAATATAACGGCTCACTTAGACTAAAAAGCGTACTCGGTAAGATTCGATCCCATGATCTATGAGTCGTAAGTAAGCACTACGCTATTGTAAGCTTTAATCGATATTCTCTCGCCCAAGTTTAACTCGGTCACTGTACAAAGCCAACACACGAGCCAAAAAGATCCATATATTAAAGTCAGACAGTTTTGGACTACTGACACTAGCCGTATAAATCAAGCTCTACCGCAAACACGTGTGCAAAAAGTATTGCCAAACAAGAGGAAGCGTAAAAAGGGAAATCAGAAGTAATATTTCATTACACTAGTTCCCTTTTAACGGTTGAAAAAAAGCCAGTAACTATTTCAGTTACTATCACTTATATGTTTCATTTTTTTGTAATTTTATGCAAACATTGCTTCCTTCAGATTATACACAAAGAAAGCAGACATATTGTGATTAATAGTAAAACAAGTACACATACATTATGCCCAAAAAAATGAAATAATACGTTTGGACATTTTTTGCGATGATTCTTAAATAGACTCGGTTCCAAAAATAACGGGTCAGTCACATAAACCCGAATATCTCCCGAACTACGTATGCCATCCTAATGAAACGAAGAATGTTCAATTGAGAATTTAATTATACAGATAAAAAATAAAATAAAACTTAAATCTAAACTCTCTAACTCTTAACTTATCTCTAAATTGAAAAAAAACTAAAGTAGTCATATTTTTCTTAAGATTACATTTTTTTATGGTTGTTTTTTTGCTGTTTTTCATTACTTTCTTCATTTAATACTTTGTATTGCCTCCACGAGCTCTTCTGACAGCTTCCAGGCGATTAGGCATGTTGTACACCAAATTTCCTAACTTTTACAGTTCTGGAGGTATTTCAATTTTTGTGACTGACCCGTAATTTTTGGAACCGAGTGTAGAAATATACTTAGTTAGTAAAAATATACGTACTTAAATAAGCACCTCATAACAAACCCCTACTCTCTTTTTACTCTCTTTTTATTTTTGCTAAAGAAACTTTTTCTGACAGTGTATAACTAAATGTATCAAACTACGAAGCATGTAACAAAGACTGAAGCTCTTAATAGAAAATGTTTGACGTAGGGTAACCTCCCCTGTCGTCGGCTCGTCTTGCGTCTAAGAACCATGATCGATGTGTCAACACATATGCAGTGGGGCAATCTGCACCATTTATTCACTGTCACTTTCTACAACAAACGAAATAAGCTTTACTTCCAAAATTTATTAAACAGTTTTTTCTATTAGATTCATTAATCATCTTTAAAAAATACCTGCCATAAAAATTAAGTTACTTCTTAAACACACTACACATTATTTTTGTGCCAAATCGCTGTCTTATAATATAGCAATGGTAGGAGACAGAACATCGATATCGCTTAGTGCTTGGGTTGTGGCGGTCTGATGGCAGGTGCTCCACCTAAAAAATCTAAATTCAGTCGTGTCGTAGTAGACAGAAAGCCGACCCTAACTAGTTTGGGAAAAGGCTCGGAGGGTGAAGATGAGGAGTAAGAGACATTCAAATGTTCTTTATTTTAATTATTAAGTAATCCGACGCTATTTAAAATACTCTATCTTTTAATTTCTTTATTGCTGATACATACATAAAATATACATTTACGTGTTGTCATTAAGACTTTTTACTGCAATGTAAAACAACCCATACACCCGGCTTATTGCCGACCAGTAAGAGTTCGTGAAGAAACTTTGTTTAATATATGGAGTCCCAAAGGGGAGCTCTAAGAAAGATGATAAAAGTTTACCTCAATCGGGTAATCCAAGATAGCATTGAGTGAAAATGTGAAACAAGATTTGAATTCAACACAAGTTTTTTTACTCCAAAATTGTGTCGGTAAGTTTGTAAATATATTATTTGTCACAAAAATGATCTCCAAGATATTACCTGAATTTTATGACCTATACTGGATATAGCTCGCTCTATCTCATAGCTATTATATATTTCTGTATTGGTATTCGTTATTTCTTTTGAGTACGCGTATATTTTCCAATATGGACAGGATCATTTTAACTTATGTCTTATATATTATTATGTACTACTCAATCATTTATTAATGAAAAGTCAATAAAAAATGAATTGAAATACCAATAGCTGTTAAAATTTTGAAGTAGATATTTCCTTTGCATTCCAATACACATTAAGAATAATATATACTTAAAGTTATCACTTACATATAATTAAAATAACATATTAAACCTACAGAGTTAAACTATTAAAACAAGCCAAAACTACTAGCACCACTATCACTATAAAGGAACAAAAATCCACTTAACTAATATTTTTCAAAGATGCACCAGTTTCCCAAACTGTCTTTTAAAAATAATAAGGAGTACGAATGACACAAACGCAATGTATCCTTTTCAATAACTTGACAACCGGACAGTTAACTTCAGAGAATCTACAACGTTGCAACTGGGACACAATAGGATATAAAACAACCCTTCCGATATAATAGTAAATTTACGGCACCCTCTTGAAACTTCCCTTACCACATCAACCCATTAGAGCTAAGTGCCACTTGTCGAATTGAACGCAACCTGAAGTTAATTGAGAGAAAATTGAAACCAGATATTTGCCGAGTTACGTCAAACTTGCACATTCTTCGAAAAATAATTGTTTGGGGTGCTTCTGACAAGACATAGATATATCGAAATGTCAGTTATTCCATGTCGAAAGTTATGCCGTACTTTGTTGGTTTATTTCTGTTTCCGCCTTCTTATGTCTTCTTAGGTTTCCAGAAAATTAATAACGTTATAAAATGCTGTGCTATTAAAATCTTTTAAATGCAGCTATTTGATTGCCTCTCGTAAATTGTTTTTCATAATGTTATTTATAACTTATGTATTATGATCATTTTTATTAAAAACTCGCAATCTTATCTTTTACTGTATGAAACCGTAAGAGGAAATACCTTACCTTACTCAGAGTTTTAAGATATCAATAATAAAATAAGCACGACAATGTTTAAACTCTCTGAAAATAAATTTTGAAGATAATATTAATGCGTTGATTTAACGTCAAACATTTTACAATGCCTCATTATTATCTCCGGATACTTGAGCTGTTGCTTGTTTTTATACTAAAACTATATTTAAATCACAAAGGGAAGACATACAAAAGTAAAATACATCGTTTTTATACATAATAGGCCGTTTACACGCATGGCGAGCCTCGACAAGTGTCCAAAAACACAACACATGAGATAAGCCTTTAAAAAGAATCTAGTTATAAATATTGTTACTCATTATTTCGCAGTAAGAGTGGGTATGTTTCAGTCAGAATGAAAGGGCAACATCCTAAAAGTACTCTCCAAATACGAAAGAAATACACAAAATTACCGAAATGAGAACTTCTTTCTTTAAAGTCAATAAAACATTGGACTCAATAAAGGTCCTTAAATTTAATTATTACGAATTTCATGATTTTAATTAGAATTTAACATTAAAATTACAAAATACATTACAATGTAATCTTTTTAAGCACCATAGCAGTATTTTAAGATATAGAGGTAGTATTAAACGGTATGTCACTTTTATTAAAAAAGAATTGTAAATGAAAAAACTATACTTGTAGAAAGTCTCTATTTAGCATCTATGATTTATATTTGCCTTTCCCAACAGTTTTATAAAACTCTGATTTGTTAAACGTAACCTAGACTGTATGAAACTATAATAACTATCTATCTGGGATATGAAGAGGTAATTTAGTTTTCCAACCCACAAATCCACACTTAAAATATAAGTATTATACGATCGCAGATGAGATTGGGTACATAAATACGCTAATATTTGTAAGTATTTCTAGACCTCTTATCGATCTTTGGACCAACAAGCTAATATCCCAAAGATCTCTTTAGCTTAGATGTGATCATATGAGTTGTAAAAGGTCGTATCGAAATATACGGATACCATGAAAACGAGATTCTTTTAGGTTATTTAGGAATAATTCTGTATCTCGAAATTGTGTATCAAAACGTCAAATTTCGTATGGAAACTAAAAATCCATTAATATTAATGAATCTAAATCCTGCTAAAGTAAGTAAAACAGAAATGTTATGTACTGTTAGATACTTCCACTGAAGAGTAAAATACAAAATAATTACTTTAGCTTTATAATAACCCAATGTTTACTTCAATTTCGCTATTTACTTCACTAATTTCTTCGAATTATACTACCCACGTTTCGTAATACGAAGTTTTTGGATCGGATCCAGAGTATTTAGCGTCTAAATTAAATTGGCTCCTTGTTCTGTTGTCCCTTTAAGCTGAGTACCGAACTTTTGTTCGCATTATAATTCCTTAGCTCTTCACCCAGTCTCACCAACCGCTTATAAATCACAGCTTTAACCGGGTTCTTAATAATAAATTTACATAATATCGTACGATGAAGCTAGAGATCTAGCTTACTGATTTTAAATAAGTATAAATCATAGTCGTTAATGTTTAGTGGCGTCATTCCAGAGAACATAATCAAAGTTTACTAAACAAATTACATTAAAAAAAAGTTAAAATAAGGTTTTCCCCCAATTACGTATATGGATCTACACACACAAAGACACACGCACACAAGCATTCTGCCCGGGTAAACTGATTAACAGGAATACCTGTAATGTATGACACATGTCACTAGTATTCTTTACAAGGAAAATTGAAATACGAACGCTAATTAAACACGTCATAATTATATTTTAACGAGCTTCATAAATGTCGACTTAATTGGTACGATAGGGATTACTAAACGTCATTGACTACATGTCTAGTAGCTAAATGTTGTAAGCGACACGTTTAAGTAATTAAAAAACCGTAAAACATTTACGTAAATTTAGTTGAATGTTGCCTTTTAACAACAAAAACTATTTCTATGTTGACACATGTCATTTTACTTGAAAATACGAATTATTGAATATCAATACATGCATATCTAAATACTGCAAAACTAATATAGCCATTTAATGCCACTTAATATACCTATTAAAATACCAACGTCACAAGTTTATTGAAGATACTCGTGTTCAAATTTTTACCTTGAATCGTTAAACTTATTAAAGTAAAACCTTTTTATTCCACCTTGCTAAAGAGTCAAGAAGATTTATTTTGTTATATTTAAACTCCTGAATGTAGAAATCAATTGACGATAAGTATTTTCAAAGTAGGTATGATACTCGATAGTACGTTAGATATTATTAGATCCTCTCGATGTGAAATAAAATACTGAGTAATTCCGACATATACCATAATATCTTTAGTTATCACCGTTTTTTATTTTAACCAATAATGTGTAGCGTTCGATAACATTGTTGTTTTGATTGTTCGATTACAATATTGGGAATGCCAGGTTCGATTTCCATTATTGTTTTTTGTTTAAATCTCTACATTCCTTGCTTTTAACGTCTCTTATGTACAACAGACAGTTACAAAAAAAACATAGAACAAAGTTATAACTTGTTACGATTAGAAAAAAAGAAATGCTTTTTAGGTAATTTAGGCCCTACTTTATTTATCATTTACGTTAACGAATTATGTAATGTTGCTACTCGATCGCACATGGACATCATTATGTTTGCAGACGATACAGTTTTGATCTTTCATGAAGATTCCTGGGACAAGGTGTTTCATGCAGATAGGCTAGAAGATAGTCTTCTATCGCTAAATTGCAATAAAACAAAATATCTCTGCTTCAGTAAATCAGTTATGAGCCAACCATCTGCAAAACACAATCTTAAAATACACATGTATCCCTGTAATCGTGTAGTGAATCGCTCTAAATGTGACTGTGCAACCCTATGTCGTGTAGCTTCCATTAAGTATCTAGGTATAACAGTAGACATCCAACTTACCTGGGGCCCACACATAGCGGTTGTGACAACTAGGATAAGAAAAATTATACACATATTTAAAAATCTACGTAACATCGGGGATGTAGACCTCTTACTAGGGACGTACAGAGCACTATGTGAATGCATCATCAGATATTGCATCTGTGTATGGGGAGGCGAAGGTAAAACTTACCTTTTGACTGCAGAGAGGGCCCAGCGTGCGGTTCTAAAAGTGCTGATGTACTTACCGTACAGGCATCCCACTACAGCAGTATACGAAAAGGCTGGCGTCCTCTCTGTAAGGAAAATGTTTATTTATGAGATCCTAAGACGCTACCATAAAAAAATTATGTCAACCTTACCTGTGTCAAACAAACGTGTAGAACGTTGCCCGGTACCTAGAACAAAAAGTGCTTCTGGGCAAAGGCATTTTAATTTTCTTGGCCCTTACATATACAATAAATGTAACAACATACAAAAAATAAAAAAGCTCAGTCATCTAAAACTGAAAAGAGTTGTACATACCTGGCTGAGTACAATGGACTACGACACTGTTGAAAATCTATTAAGAGTCGATAAGTGATGAACTAACTTATTACCTTAGTCAACCGACTTATGCCCTAACACACATATATATATTCCAACACACACACACACACACACACACACACACACACACACACACACATACACACACACACACACGCGCGCACACGCACACACACAGCGCATGAATTGATTATTATTATAAATTTTGATTTTGTTTTTCCTTTCTTTCTTTCTTTTTTTTATTTATTATACCAAAATTTTGACTGTCTATGTAAATTGGGGAGGACACTGGCTCCTGCAACACAGTATCTACTAGTGTAGGAAATTAATGTAAGCTTATTGTTATTGTCAATAAATTATTATTATTATTATTATCTTTATTTACTTTATATACATATTATTTACATTTTTAAATATACACTTTATAAAAAAATACATTTAAAAATATAAAAAATAGTAGACCACCGACATCGGGTACAGGGACCAAGACACCGGTGGTTAGGACTCCAAAGATAGGAACCTCCTCACTATACGAGCCGTGTCAAGGAGGACTGCCTTCTGCATCAGACCCTTGATCCAGCCATCCAACGTGAGCCTCTTAAGGTGTTGGTCGAGGCTCTTGGCTATCAATCCATGAGCAGATACGACTATCGGAACAATGATCACTGAATCAACATTCCACATATCGACAATCTCGTGAGATAAATCCAAATATTTAATTTGTTTTTCTTTTTCAACTTTCACGAGATTCTCGTCATGAGGAACGGCGATATCAACAATCATTGCGCGGCGCTCTAATCGATCTATCAACACAATATCAGGCTTATTGGCAACAATAGTCCTGTCTGTGATAATAGATCGATCCCAATACAACGTGGCCCGACCATTCTCGAGAACTGGGTCGGGCACATACCTATAGTATGGCACCTCTAGATTCACAAGATGGTATTTAAGGGCAAGCTGTTGGTGTACGATCCTGGCTACTTGGTTGTGCCTGTGCAAATATTCTCCGTTAGCAAGACGAGAACAACCAGAAATAATATGCCTGATTGATTCGCCAGGACGGTGGCATGCCCGACAGATGTCAACCGTACCATCTTTCAGGATATATTTCCGATAGTTATTCGTCATGATAACTTCGTCCATAATCGCACAAACAAAACCTTCAGTTTCTCCAAAGAGATCACCATGCCGTAGCCAAGTCGTAGATGCTTTTAAATCTATATCGGACCCGTTTAGGGCCCGATAAAACCGACCATGGAGCTCTTTGCCCTTCCATACTTCCCTGCGATCATTAACACCAAGTACTACAGGTCTGCGCCAATTCTCTTTAGCCAGAGCGAGCGGGGTGAAGCCGGTATCCACTGCAACTACATTGCGATGCACTCCCACGTCGGTATGTAGAAAATATTCTCTGAGATTGCATACCTCGCGATTATGTAGGGTCTTGATATTTAATAGACCGCGACCCCCAAGCTTTCGCGGGATATACAATCTCATAACTGATGAACGTGGGTGGTGCATTCGGGATGCAGTCAGCAGTGTGCGGACTTTCCTGTCAAGGGCATCTAATTCGGTCTGAGTCCATCTAAGTATACCAAAGGAATACATTAGAACCGGCATGACCCAACCATTGCAGGCTCGCACCTTGTTGCCCCCTGATAAAAGACTTTTAAGTACTTTTTTCAAGCGGCCAAAAAAGCGTTCCTGCAATGTTTGTTTCATGTTAGATTCTGGTATTCCCAACGACTGTGATATACCCAGATACTTGTAAGTTTCAGTGGCAGACAGAGATCTGAGTTTTGTTGAATCCAAAAGCTCTATTCCTTCAGATTCAACTATCACACCCTTCTTTACATACATGACTGCACACTTGTCTACACCAAATTCCATTTTGATAGAATTACTAAAGTTTTCCGTCACCTTTAGTAACTTTGTCAATTGTAATTTGTTGGAGGCTAACAGTTTCAAATCATCCATATAAAGAAGGTGAGATATAACTTGATCATCTTTCTGCAACCTATAGCCTAACCCTGAACCCTCTAATAAAGTGCTAAGAGGGTTCAAAGCCAGACAAAACCACAAGGGACTCAGACTATCACCTTGAAATATACCCCGCTCGATCTTTATTAGTACATCGTGTATCGCTGTCTGCCGACATCCTGGATAGCGAAGTGCCGTTCTCCATTGCCCCATACATGACTTCAAGAAAGTGCACAGAGTTGTATCAATTTTATACAACTCCAGCACCTTCAAAAGCCATGTGTGTGGAACCGAGTCATAAGCCTTCTTATAATCTATCCAACACGTCGCCAAACTCTTACGATTACAACGTACCTGTTGGCTAATGGTCATGTCTATGATAAGGAGGTCTTTAGTGCCACGGGTCCCACTTCTACATCCATTCTGAGAAACTGACATAATCGAATTATTATTAATATGTAAAGTAATTTTGAGTCTCAGAATAGATGTTAGAAGTTTATACATGGTAGGTAAACATGTAATAGGTCGAAAATTTTTGGGATCCATGACACTACCAGACTTATAGAGTAAGTGGGTTATGCCAGTGGTTAAAAATTGGGGTAATGAACCCGAATCCAAAGCTGCCTGGAATTGCGATGCCAAACGCGCATGTGAGCTTCGGAACCACTTAAGCCAAAAGTTGTGCAGTCCGTCTGGACCAGGTGATTTCCAATTCGGTAATGAACGAACTGCACAACTTACATCATCTTTATCAATTTTAACAGGTTCCATAGGTGTTATAGACTCACATGAGCGTCTGACATCCTGCAACCAATCACCTTCTATATGATTGACAGGCACCGACCAGATGTTACGCCAAAATGTATTTGTGACATTTTCATCTGGCAAATGCCTATCACCCACACATGGATCCGGTTCCTCCCATTTGCGGTACACTATTATTTGATAAAGGACGTTTTTGAACAGCAGTCGATTTAATTGTTGATAGAGTTGAAATTAACTGTATTTATGTATGGCTCCGAATGCGAATGCTGAGATGGATGTGTGGTGTGATTCAGATGGACAAGGTTAGGAATGAGTATATACGAGGGAGTCTGAAAGTAGCGCCACTGGATGAAAAGTTAAGAAGTAATAGGTTATCTTGGTATGGACATGTCATGCGGAGAGATGAGGAAAATGTGGCGAAGAAAGTTTTAGGTATGAGAGTTGAAGAGTACAAGAGAAGAGGCAGACCGAAGAAGAGGTGGATGGACTGCGTCAGGGAGGATATGGCTAGGAAGAGAGTAAACAGTGAGATGACGCATGACAGAGTAGAATGGAAAAATCATACATACTGCGCCGACCCCAAATAAAATTGGGAAAAGGGTAGGCAGATGATGATGAGAGTTGAAATTAACTGGTAACTAGAAGGTCCAGATGGATAAACATGTGATTTTGAGTTTTGATTTTGCGAAATAGCCAAAAAAATAAATTTGACTCTTCTGGTGTTGTTTGTAATGAAAGCATCAAATATACATTGATAATATTAGGGGTTAAAGTTTGAAATTGCCGATTTGTACTGAAAAGATGTAACATATTTATTTAATCAAAATATTTACCCTCATTATCTATAGGTACATTGCTGCCATCTAAATGGAAGTTTATTTATACCTTTATGATAGAACTCTGGGGATTTCGATTCGACAAACTGTTTCGACATTTTTTTATCACGCAGAAAATTGTCCCAATCACTAAAAACATGGTAGTCCGTTGGAGCAAGGTCTGGCAAGTACCGAGGATGACTAACTGCAGCTCCTGTAGAGTTACAACGGTTTCTCATGCAGTGTGAGGTCTTGCGTTATCATGGAGCAATAATGGTGACGATCGATTCACGAGTCGGGGTTGTTTCCCTGTTTTGTTTTGCCATCATTGTTTTAAGTTCGGCACAGTTAACATCTGCTGTTATTACCTGACTAGAAAGCTCTAGTGAATAACATCATGAAGAGACTACAAAATAGTTGCTATTACCTTTTTCTTTGTAAGCTTTGCTTTAAGGCACTGTTACGGCCTTTGACCTGGGACCAGTCATTGCATTTTTCGCTTACGGTTATAGTAAGCAATCCACTTTTCGTCACATGTCACAATTCGATCCAATATACCTTCATTTCTCTACTAATTTAACAAGGCAACACAAGTTTCAACACGCATTTCTTTCTGCAGATCATGAGACACCCATTTTTCATATTTTTTTATCTTATTGATTTGATGAAAATTAGTCAATATTGTAGGTAGGATAACGTTAAGCCATGCCGCTGATTCCTGGGTAGTTTGACCAGGATTGGCTTCCACCATCTTCTTCAATTTAGCGTTATTCACCTGTGTGAGCGATCTTATACGTAATTCGTTTTTCACGTCGCAGTTTCAATTACGAAAGCGTTTAAACCAAAAACGTGCGGTCCGTTCATTAGCAGTCTCCTCTCCAAACGCAGCGTTGATATTGCGAGCCCTTAGTTCCCCGTTGAAACTCGTATTCAAAAATAACTCGGATTTTCGAAGTATCTATCTTTCACGTCTAAGCTGATTAAAAAACAATTGAAAGTCGAAAATCGAATGTTGCACATTTTTTAAAGAAGAACCTCATAGCGATCAGGTGAAGAAAGTGTCACACGAAAATCTCACACCATGAAGGTTTTAGTCAATTTAAAGTAGCTATGATTATATAAAGTCAATTTCATACTTTAAACCCTATTATTTCAATCCTCTGGTGCCCCCTTGTCCCCTGGTGCTAGTTATAAACGCAATAAATGGTGAATTTATTGCATTATACTGTATATTGTATTTGCTTATTCTTTCTACAAATAAGTGCAATATATCTACTTATTACCTTAATTTTAGTAATATTTAATTATTCAGTCATAAGAATCCTTAACATATTTGCAATAACTCAAACGTATTGCACTTATAACTAGTAAATGAAGATTATAAATAACGAAATATACTAATTATAAATGTAATAACTATACTTATTGCAGATATAGTTAGTAAAATTACTTAATAAAGTGACTAACTTGTTCCTATCTATAGTTATGTCGGTGTTGATAAGTAAATCATAATACAAGAACCTCGATAATGCAACTTTACTTAGTATTAAAACCGGCTCCGCAATAGATACGTAAAAACTGTCTAAAGACTTTATATATAGATCTCGTTTTGCTGATTCTGATAATGCACATAACTCAATTCGACCACAAAAACTCGAGTTATTGCACTTTTCAGGACGGCAGATATAACATTGTAACTTTTCTCAAACATTGTAATTATTTATTTTTTTGTTGATTATCATTCAAATATTTTCAATGCATAATCTGCAAAAGTTACACTATTTTTTATTCCACTGAAGCTGCACTCAAACTCATTCCAAATTAACTAAACCGATTCGTAAGCTCACTTTGCACTTAAATAATAAAGAACTCAGTCATCCTAAATAAAATCAAATTTGTTTCGAAGCTCGTTAAAATGACTTCATTAAAATATGTGTGCAGAGAGAGTGGTATTATGTTAGCGGGATCTCCCACAGAAGGTAAATATTCAAACGTTTGATTTCGTATGTTAAAGAGCGTGTATATCCGAGCTAATTGAATTTACGTCACGGAGCAACCTCCGCGTGTTCCGTTTTCGGTGCCCGACACGGCTGACTAAATTACCTCCGCTTTTCAATTCACTTTGTGAATTTCACGGATTCCACTGCGTAGATCCGACTGTACACCTGTACAGTGGACTTTTGTACTTGTAATTACCTTATCTTTCTCTAATTAAATAATGAAATCAATGTATGTCGAACTTTGAAAAAGGAACATTTGAATCTAGTTTGTAACTAAACTTGCTTGACAGCAATATATAAAATTTATACCCGCAAAGTCCAAAATGGGTATAACACCTTGGTCTATGTGAATATGAATGTTTTTGTTTATCAGCTAACATAATTGGATAAATTTAATACTATAATAATAATAATAAATAATAAATATATTAATAATAATATAAAAGTTGTTATGACGAATAATTATCGGAAATATATCCCGAAGGACGGCACAATAGACATTTGTCGGGCATGTCCTTGTCCCGGTGAAAGTCTCAGACATAAAATTTCCGGTTGTTCTCGTTTTTCCAACGGCGAGTATTTGCATAGACACAACCAAGTGGCCAGGATAGTCCATCAGCAACTTGCTCTTAAGTTTAAAATTGTGACTGTGGAGTTATAATTGTGACTGTAGAGGATCACCCTATTATCACTGACAGGACTATCGTTGCCAATAAACCTAATATAGTGGTAATAGACCGATCAGAAAGGTGAGCAATTATTGTTGACATTACCATTCCGCATGACGACAATCTCTTGAAAGCTAAAAAAGATAAACAAGTAAAGTATGTGGAGTTGGCCCACAAGATTGTCGACATGTTCGGTGTTGATTCGGCAATCATTGTACCGAAAGTCATATTGGCCCATGGATTAATTGCTAAGAGCCTTGACCAACATCTTCAGAGGCTCGCGATAGGCAGTTTTATGTCGGTTATCGCGGTAAAAAGACATTTATAGCACTTAGGCATAACATACCTTTCTAACAGTCAAAGAATTTCCAAAATCAGATCAGTAGTACCGGAGATTACCCCGAACATACACACTAACAAACTTCACCGCTTCAAAATAGTATAGTATAGATTAGTATTAATATGGATAATGCTAGTATAAACTATGCCGTTTTTATAGTAAATAGATTCGAATATAAAAACAAATCAAATCTACGGTAGCGCTAAGTTCCATAAGGCAAATTTTATAGTACAGAATATACCTTATGGAAAAGAGCTACCATAGATTGTCGGTGAACATCAAATTAGTTTTTATTTCAGCACCCTCATTGGGTCCGATACACTTATACTGCAAAAAAAACTGATTACCTTCAACAGCTCTTCAGTATTCACAGTCACGACTAGACACCTTTGGTTAAACTAGATTTAATTTTCTTTAAAATGTCAATAACAAAATTCTTCTTCGAATTTGTTCTTAAAATTGTTTGAAGTGATTAAAATTGTTATGTCATACATACGTCTGAACTGTTATGTCATACATTCGTCCGAAATTAAATTTGACTTCTCCTTAACTGGCAGAATCAGTATTGTATTTTTAATCAAAACCGGCAATCCTAATATCTCGAAAACGGTATAAATCTTTATCTGTATAAGAGCTTTTGTAAATAAGTACAAAAATTTTGCCAAGAAAGATAGAAGTAAAAAATCAGCTTTAACGATACATATTTTTTTAATATATTGAAAACCAATTTTTAATAGCACCTTGTAACAATTTTTAAATTTACATTAAATGAAATTGCTACGTAAATATGTTGTAATTCTAACATACGAGTATATAGTTGTGAATCGATACAAAATTTGAAAAAACACTTGTATAATAATAATGAAACAAGTCTATTTCTCATTATACAGTACAGAGCCATATAAAGTGAAGTATATCTTTATTATACACATTAGTATTATAAAACGCAACAGTACGGTCTTAATTTAGAATAGAACATCCTATCAGCATCCCTAGGGTGTCGTATCGTACGAATGAGAAATATAAATTATATAAAGAGGTTTGGGATAAACAGCATCCTCCTAACTGTTAACACCTCATACGAAACATGTCGACCAAAAACCTTCCTACAACACCCAACAATGGCTGTCATTAAACTTGAATACAAATAATATTATTTTAAAATTTCCTAGAATATTATGACATGGGGAGGGAGGTATTATTAAGTTAATGTAATATAAAATATGTGATAGCAAAAGAAAGCTCGCATCTTGATTACTCAAAAATATGTAGACAATTGGTCAGCTAGTATAGAAATATTTTAGTTTGTTGCTATGTTATCATTTTTCATTTTTATTACATCACATATAAACGCGATGGTCTCGTTATTGCAATAGTTCAGAACAATCCCTCTTGACTTTGAATACGTACCAATATACAATTTTTCCACACAATTATTACAGGCATTATAAAATTTATATAAAATAAATCCGGAGTCGCAGCGAATGCAAGTAACAATTATGTTCTTGTAAAAGTATAAGTGGTATTCGACAGGCAGACATACATGAGCATAAAAATTAAAACAGATTAATTGAAGAACTCAATTCTCATAAAGATTAAACATTGCGTCTTCGTTTAAATTAAAATATAAGTAAAATAATAAAATATGCATTTGATACATGATAACTGAACAAACAGAGATCTTTAAGGAAATTGTCCCATCCTATTCCTGATGTTCGATTTTGATACGCATGTAGAACGAAAGTACAATATTTATTTCTTAGAACATCATTATTTTATAATAACCATGTCATTCAATTTACTCAACAGAACTATTAGTTCAATCATCAAAGTAATTAGTAGTAAATACCCACAACCAGATTTCTTAAATTACTTGATAATTAGTTAGGCATTAATGCGACGTTACAATAACTTCGTATCAGTCAATAGGTTCTAACCATGAGAAGACGTTGTCATAGGACGAAGCAGGTACTCGAAGTGTTCTTCGCAATAATGAAGTTGAAATTTGTCTTATATTTTATAGCAACGTCATTTATAAAGGCGATCGCTGCCGAGGGTAAATTTTATTCTATTGTTATCATTTTCTTGTAAATTTTCGAATATCATGTTATAATGGATTCATTTATGCCTTTATTGTTTAATTTTAAAGAACCAATTTACTTTAACTACAACTTACCTTGAGGTACCTACTTGAAAAAACAAAGTGTTATCTCCTATATTTTATTAGACACCATAAAAATATTACAGACTGCGATAAGTGTGTCCAGAAAGAAAACTGCTCGTCGTTTCGGAAACTAAATCAAGAAGCTCAAGATGCTTGGCAAGTAAAGTTTCCTTGTGTGAGTCCTGAAGATAATGAACGCAGCAAGCTATTTGGTTTCGCAGCAATCGCTAAAGGAGATTACGTAAGTGAATAACAATTATTTTTTTAAACCAAACCTCATTTCCAAACTAGCTATAACATTTTAACTGCATATATCCAATCAACGGACAATCCAAATATGTTATTATTAATATCACAACATTAATGCAACGAGATAAAATGGTTTCATAAGTTTGGTGTTACGGCGACTTCTACATAGAAGGAATGAAAAACATACATCAGTGCTAGGCATGATCATTTCGCCAGGTCGCAAAATCCGCTTTTTGTTGGATAGAAATGACACCCGTTCCTCCACGGTGTCATTATATGTGAATATATTGCATTTAACTATCAGGTTCAAAATATAATAAAAAATGTTTAAAACTGATTTAAATAAGTAAGAAGAAGAAAGAAGTTCTCGTTAGATAACTTTTACTTACCAAAGACACTATTTCTCAAGTCTTTTATTTTTAGGTATGCTGTTCTAATGCTATCTGGGGCACAAGCGGAAACCTCAAATCTGATGAAACAAATGCAGATCAAACACCCAATATAAATGAAAGAAATGCAGATTTCAATACAAATTACGGGCGTCAAAACAACTATGATGACCAAGGCCTTCGCTACAATTATCCCAATACAAGAACACAGCGAAACTCTTATGACTACGACAATAACAGAAACAATAATGGATTTGGTTCCAATCAATATCCTAATAATGGAGGTTATCAAGACAATAGAAATAATAATCATCCGTACAATTCTAATCCAGGAAACTTGCCATACAGTTATGACGGCAGAAGCACACAATCTCCATTCAAACATTACTTTAACGAGAATAACAATCCATACGCAACACCAAGCCCGTTATTTCCTTTAAACAGACCCGGTAGTAATGGTAATATTAACCAAAATGGGCAGTGTGTTATAACAAGCTTTCCACCGGAGCCTGAAACAGGATGTTGTGGACGCGAGGCGTCTGATACTGACAGGATTATCGGTAAGTTGCACACTATTCAACATTTTATCTTTAACGTGAAACAAAGAATTTCCGTGTTTACAAAACGTATAAAGGAAATATTTCAGAATTAATTAAAGTTTCCTGTTAGAATATTCCTTTTTGTTACTTATTTTTTATAGCGCTATACTTACATTGGTGTTCTTTATTAATCTACACTTTACCTTTCTTTGCCAATCACTAACCTAACTTATCACTATCTTTTTCTGCACTTTACTTATCTTTGCACAGGACGTCAACCACAACCACCCACAAATTCACCTAATTCACCCAACTATGGAAATAATAATTGGAATCCAACTACAACTACTACACGGTATCCACCATCCTCTGGTTTTATGTCTTGGCCATTTGGAAGGCCTGGTTATGGTATTGGCTTGAACAGAGTAGCCCGTTCAATACATGATGTAAATGATAATGTAACCATCGATGACCGAATAGCAGGTAAGATGCTTCTTGTCAAGTATTTACATTCCAAGGTGACTATACGCCATTAATCCTTTACACTTCATTTATTATAATCTTTCTGAAACTATATTATCAAATTTTTCATACTAACTAACTAACAAAATCATTTAAACAGGTGTCGATAGTTTTAGCTATAAGTTATTTAATACAGATTATATATATACATATGCTCACACCTATTTTCCTTCGGCCTGGCCAACATACGAATATAAGTGCCTACCACTTGTTTCTATATTTTTTTATGTTAGAGAGGGCAGACGAGTAGACGGTTCACCTGATGGAAAGTGACTATCGCCGCCCATGAACGTCTGCAACTCAGGAGTCACAAACGCGTTGCCGGCCTTTTAGGAAGGAGTACGTTCTTTTCTTATCCTAACATACCTCACTTCCAACTTCCTTTTCTGCCATTCAACCTTTCGTACAACCCCTTTTGGGGAAACTTTGGATCTGCCCTTTGTATGGTCAGCAGGTTTCATACCCTTATACAAACCTTTTTGTTATGCTATGTCTTGTCATTCATGTACGATCAATTGCTGATGATGTGCATCAATAGAAAGGAATACGCTTAAAATGTAAACCGAAAAATTTACACAGAGCTCTAATATTCATCTTTGGGCTTCATCGTTATACCATTGTTACTAAGTCCAATCGTTCAGACTCGTCAAAGCAAAACTATATGATTACAAACTCGAGGGATCACTGAAAATTTTCAATATTCACCTCCTGATTTCATCATCAGATGAGCTACAAGTTACAAATTTATAGTATTCGCATACAAACCACATATATGTACATACAAACTTTCATTTCTGTACGACAAATAGGAGAGGGTCAAATACTTCACTGCTTAAATATTATGTTGACACCGCTACGTATGTAATATCTAATATGTTAATTCCAGTAAATAGTATTGTACATGTATGTATTTAGTTAGTTAAGAGTACTTCCTATTTGACTAATATCGAAATGTTTTTATTGTCTATACAACGAGAAAAATACATATTAGCTTAAAAATTAACAGAATCGAGTAATAGGCATGTTAATCAACAGGGTAATTCTCTGTTATTTCCAGTTTTAAATGTTTCGGTCTTAAGGTATAGACTTATCTGTATCATTAGTTTAGTATAATAAAATATAATGACAGTAAAGTTTAACCTAGATTATATAAAATTAGTCGTATATAAAATAGACCCTTAGAGATCGCCTGATTAAATTTATTAGGTTTTTATTGATTTTTACAATATTACATTGCAGCACAATTTGAACTATCATTATATTGCAGTCACAATTTTTTTTTATTAAACTTACATTCTCCATTTTTTCTACACATAAAACTTAACCTTACTAAATTTTACTAAGTTAAAAGGACCTCAAGTTCCTTCTGCCGCTAACTTTGGCTTAAATTTTCTTTAAAATGTATGCAATATTTTCTTCCCTATTAATATATTGCTGCCATCTATTTTTTATAGTTATTTAAATCAAATAAATTAAAAAGAATAACGCAATCCTGCCCTATTACAAACGATGACCGAAGAAGCATGGTTTACAAATACTGACTTTGATCATATCGAACACATGTCACTAATAGCTATTTTTAGTGACGTCTTGTAATTATTCAATTAATCTTTATCATAATAAACAATCTAAAATTAACAATACCCTATCGGGGATTATAAATAGACTTCAAATTTAAATTGGACTGTAATATCATTGTGTATAGTTAACAGATTCAGCTCGATGGTTTAATGTAATTTTAGTCAATCATATCATATCAGGCCGTCATTGTACTGATCTGTTAAAAATATTATAGTTCAATTAAAAATAATTTCTGAATCCGTATTACTAATATCTTTTTTACATTTTTCTTTCTCTTGACATCTAGGCTTTCTTTCAATATACTAATTCCTAAAGCGATTCCTATTCCGATATAAGGCTATTAGGTAAAAAGGACAAAAAGTTTTCTTCTTTTTTTGGGAAACAGACGAGAGTGTATGTGTGTAATAAAGGTTTGAATATAGAAAGAATTTCTTTACTTTTAACTGGAAACACTGAACGAAATTAATGAAAAAGATACAATGGGTTATTTTTTTTAAATAACTTTTATTCAAAGTAAAGTTAGCTTTTTAGTCTTCGGGCTAAAAACTACAAGTTTAGATAACTTGTGTTAATTCTACAAATGATTGAAGCAATTTTTAGCTAATATAAAATGTTGAAGAATCACACTCATTAAGATCACAGTTCCAACTCCGTACAATTTAAAAAATAAATATTTTGTATTTTTTAAAAGGTGGACGGGAAACTGAATTAGAACAATTTCCTTGGACTGTCCTATTAAAAGTCAATTTTGACTATGGAACAAAGAGAGCTGCATTTAACTGCGGAGGGTCCCTTATAAGTTCCCGATATGTGCTGACCGCTGGACATTGCATTTACGAGGAAGGGGCGACCGTTATTGAGTAAGTTTGTCGGTACAGATAATATTCTTTATGACAATGTGTTCAGCTTATTATGCAGTTTTGAAAAAAAATTTTTTGGTTATCGTTGTCCGAAACAAAAAAAATCTTAAAACCTTTATAGTACCATAAGCATAGAAAATTGAAAAATAAAGCCAAGAATATTTACTTATTTATCTCTTGTGAACGGACCTTAAAATTTTACCCTAATTAAACTAAATGTTTCCATATGTGTGTTACGCTATAGATTCTTAAAAAAATATGTTTAAATTAAAAATAAAATTTTACTGGAACTAATTATCATTCACATATTTGAAATCACTATTTAAACAAACAAAATACATTTTTTTACAAACCATTGTATTCCAGTGTAGACATATATCTCGCTGAATACGACAAGCGTACATTCCCAAAAGACTGCAAAAATATTCTTGGCCAAGGTCAGAAATGTTTAGAAAACGTTGTTATCAAATCTGAAGAGGTTGTGCTACATCCGCAATACGAAGACTCACAGCTACAGAATGATGTCGCACTGATAAGATTGCGAAACCCCGCTCCTTATACAGGTGAGGCTTTTGTACTGCGTTCCCTTGTATTTTCAGGTTTGTATACTAAATAGTAATGTGTACATATAAATAGTAATGTATAGATGCGTGTGGTTGTAAAACAAGATAAGTAAGTCCGTGTGGTGACGGATTAAGAATACAGAGTGTCACCAGCCAGATGGCCAGCGTGGTATTGTAGGCCAAACCCTCCTTCCTAAGGAGAGGCCTATGTCCAGCAGTGGACTAGTGAAGGCTGTTGATGTGATGTGTAAAACAAGATATAAGGCCAAGGGATCACGTATCAAAGAAGAAAAGTTAACTAATTGACTTAAATCATTACCATATTAAGTAGCATGTAATTTTCACAAGAAGTGATTTTTATAAAATACGCTACGCTTAAAAACTCACCTACGAGTATCAGAGAAGCAAGTTCACTGTATTAAGGATTTATACAACAACCAGTGCTATTCGACATTCTATTAAATGTATTGATTATACTTACATTATTCTGTGTAAAACAGGGTTAATAGGATGTGATAATGTATACATTCAAGTTTATTTTTTATGAAGGAAGATTACCTGCTACCATTAAAGGCATGTTTTAGTTATAAATATCCAAGTTTAAGTAATGTATTTTTATGGCACAATTTATCTAAACATATAATAAAACTGTAAATGTAACGTGCCTGTAATAATGAATTTACGAAATTCAAAAACTTTAACACTACTAATAATTTAATATGTAAACTCATTACACCTTGAATACTTTATACTAACAAAGATTTTTTTTACAGATTACATAAGACCAATATGTCTGCCATCAATAGATATTGACAGCCCAAAATTCTCAAACCTTCGCCTCGCTGTGGCCGGCTGGGGGCGAAACGGCCGCTACCGGTCTGACATAAAGCAATCCACCATTGTTAATCTAGTACCTCAGGAAAAATGCAATGAGTTTTACCCGAGCCTTTCAAGACGTAATCTTTGTGCAGCTGGCTATAGCGGTCAGGATACGTGTAAAGGGGACTCTGGCGGTCCACTTATGACGGTGTATGGCGGGAAGTTTCAAGTGGTGGGTATTGTAAGTGGGAAGCGGGCGGACTCACCCTGCGGGACCTCTGTGCCGTCGCTATATACAAACGTATACCACTACCTCGACTGGATTCGGAACAGTATAAGAAAATAATTTATTTTGTGTGTCTCTACAAGTAGATACTACGAGTATTATTATAACAAAGCAGAATGCTGTGCTGTTGTTATATATTGATTATGTTATGAAAGTCAAAATTAAATATTTATATAAACATGTTATTTATGTTTTTTTCAATATGAGAAACCCTCTTTTATAAAATTAAATCAAACTTTATTTGTTTAGAATGTAGGTAAAAATACAAATTAGATGTTGTGTAAGTAGCGTAATTTTTCTGGTACATTCTGCCGTATTACATGCAAATTTTAAAATAATATTGTGATCGATTATTACTTACAAATATTTATAACTGAAATTAACTAATTAAGATAAGAGAAAAACAATTATTAAATAAAATTAAAATATAAAACCTTGTCAATAAAATTATAATTATAAATAATAAATTGAAATACCTTGTTTGTCAAAATAGGTACTAAATGTGAAATAAAACGTCATTAAAAAAATGAGAATAATATAGTAATTAAATTGCATCATTTAAATAGTCTCATCACACCATCATCATCACTACCTTTTCTACCAGGAAGTCAGTCAACATATTTTTAATCGTTGAAGTGGCAAATTTTTCAATGTGTCTGGTATTTTATTACACGCTTACGCATACGCTTTTCCTTAGAAGTGCAGTTTTGTATCCACACGTCGATAACATGCTAGTGTATTGTGATCTTAACTGTGTTGATCGTTTTCTGCTGTCATTAAATAATGGAAACAAATGTTTGTTTCATTTAACAAACATTGCTCTTTCCAAAATATATAAGCATGAAAAAGTTAATAATTTTAAATTCTTAATAGCAGATACACAACTGACCGTAGTTAGTAAGCCTGCTATTGCTATACAGTATTTTTGAGATTCAAAAAGCATGTGTGTGTTTACCTTCTTTGCATGATGGAAGAGTTCATAAGCAGATTTATTTAATTTCTTGCAAATGTTCTCTGTCCACGGCATCCATGTAAGCTGACTGTCAACAAGAATTAAAATATTTGCTACATTTACTTCCTATATGTCTTGCCTATTATATTTGATATGAGAGTTGTCTATCATTCTGTGTCGGAAGAAATGCATTATTGTAGTTTTCTGTAAATTTATTACCAGAATTTTTGCATTCCCTGCGGTACACCATAGACTGTGTTTTTATAATCAGACCTAAACTTTACTTCACGTTTACTTTATACGCTTATACGATTTATCTCTGCCTACTGTCTGCGATCACTTAAATATGATTTTATTAAATCTAAAACATTTCCTCTAATTCTATAAGAGTTAAGTTTATTGATGAGAATGTCATGTTTCACATAGTCAAATGCTTTAGACATATCAGTAAGAATTTAAGTCACACATATCAGTAAGATCAGAAGACTGCACGGATGGCGTAGTGGTTTAAGCAGTCGCCACGCCACTTACTGAGTGTTGAGTACGCTGAGTGTTGTGGTTTCGATCCCCACATGGGACGACACTTTGTGTGATGCACAAATTGTTGTTCTAAGTCTGGGTGTTCTTTGTGTCCGTTTCATGTACGTTTGTAAAGTCCCTCGCGACACAGGATATATTCTTAATTCGGGAGTTGCCTTTTTTTAAAAAGAAAAAAATTGCACATACTGACTATTATTTATCTATTATTATCAACCTTGACCATTATTTTTCTTAAGAGGTCATATATTGCCATGTTAATATTTCTATTTTTCCTAAATCTAATTTGTTCGTCAAAAAGAATGTCAAATTTTGGTAAAAAATTATCAATAGCTTCGTAAATTAATTTTTCTATAACCTTAGAGAAAACTGGGGTTAGAGCTATAGGCCTGTAATTGGTTAGTTTATCCTTACAGTCTTTTTTATATAGTGGTTTAATTATAGCCGTTTTTAATTTATCTGAATATACACCTGATCTTACACTACAATTAGTTATGTGACAAAGGGGAACAGCTATTACCTCAGAAACATATTTAACAACTCTTGTTGATATCAAATCTCAGCCAGTGCTGTTTTTGTTTTTTAACGATTTCATAAATCTTATTATGTCTTGCTGTACCACTGGAGCCATAAATAGAGAATAGTGATTGGTTTTCGGACCCATAACTGTATTGTTTGATATAATAGTCCTTGAACCACATGTGATATGGCCTATGAAGAAGTTGCTGAATGTATTAGCAACTTCAGTCGGGTCTTTTATTATTTTATCTGATAGCTGTATCTTTAAGATGGGTTCTGGTGTACTTTTATGCTGATTAATAACGTGCCATGAAGCTTTTGATATACTATGATATACTTTGATATACTGTTTAATATGAAAAGTCGCCATGGTGATTTGTATGATTTTTTAAATATATATTGTTTTACAATATATGTCATCATACGATACATACATATGTATTAATTTTAAAATAGCATAAATATACCCCGTAGGATCAAATACCTCTTATACTGATAAGTAGTGTATAATAGAGGGTTAAATGCATGAGCACTATAGAGAAAAATTGCTTGGAATTTCACAAGAGCTAGATTTTGCATAACATAAAGCGTAAATAAACCTTTATGAACTGAAAATTGTGTCGTCATTTGAGATGGCGATATTTTGTAGCTATTTTGGCGTGGTAGTGGCAGGGTTATTGGCGGGTAAATTGCCCCCGTATTCAGTAGCGCAGCGATTGCAAAATTGTGCAATGAAGACAAAAATTGATGGCATTGAAAAGCTGATGTGAAATATGGTGGGATTTATTACAATCGTTCGGTATCTTAGTTACTACTCATTTATATCAGTTAGTCATTAGTTTAAAAAAATCATGGGTTTATAGGTTTTTTTTATACCTACTAGTGATCAAGCTATTCTACTTTATAATTTCTAGCTAGCTAGCTATTTTCCCTTACTTTACTTAATTTGTGAACCTTATTGGCATTAGCCATAAATGATGGAAGGGAAAAGTTGTAGGTACTTCCTCACTACTAATATAGTTACTGTGTAGGTTTGTTATAAATTCCAATATTAAGACCGTGCTAATACCGACCGTTATATTAACATTTTTTTAGACAATGGCATTTGTGTAATAAATCCTAATAGTGAGTCAACTCCTTCGATAACCGCTAAATACCTACAAGACAGTCTCGACTAAAAATGTGCAAGGATTCAAGTACAACCCAGGTTGACACAAGAACGATCGTAGGTAAAAATAGTACTTGCCTAATTTAACGATATTTTACCTACACAGCAGTATCTCAGTTTCCTATTTCGTTTAAAATATTGGATAAAAGGTTAAACAAAAGTTATTAAACAGGTTAAAACTACACATTGGAGAATATTTCATTTCATTATTTATTTTTCTTCCAATAGTTTTAAATAATGGCAAAAGACATACGTAAATGTAATTCTTACAACCATGTGACTGCTACAGCTTTACATCACGATGCTAATGTAATAAAATAGTTAGATGTAATATAATTATTCATAATAAAAAATGTATGTCATTAATATATAATTAAAATAGTAATATAAGTATTTTTTTATTTATATGCAAATGTTAGGGTCCAGCCGAAAAAGGTTTTTCGCCGAAACCGAACTTTTTGCATTTGTTTCAATTTCGGCCGAAACCGAAACCCTAATTATCGTTTCAAAATTTCGATTGTATACTGGAATCTAGTGTATTGTTTAAGACATTTATCTGCTTATACATAGTACCTAAAATCACTGTAATAAGGTATTAATACTAAATCAGAGAAAATGTATTTAGGTATGTAGGTGAAAATAAAAAAACCTAAGTAGGTAATAACCGACTAGAAATTCACCTGTCCAAATTAACTATATAGGTACCTCATGCAATAGGCGGGAAGGACAAGGCAAGTTGGCTGAGTAGGTAATTTAAACACCATACGGGTTTTCTCACAGTTAAAGTTAAGTAACACATAGTATAAGTTTTTTGAGTGGATAAAATGGGTTACAGAATATAATTAACATTTAAAAGCCATGTTACAAAATGATTATCAATACTTTAGAAATGTTTGAGGTTAGTTTTCGCCTTGTGAGTCTTAAGTTGCAGGTGTCCATGGGCGGCGGTAGTCACTTATCATCAGGCGAGCCGTCAGCTCCCCATACACTATAAAAAAAATACCGCACTGTACGGCGGCGAACTGAGCCAGAGCCGGTTACCGCGAGTCAGCCGCGAATTTAACCGAACGACGCAAAACACCTTACGAACACTAAGTTTTGGCTATTTGGTTTTGGCTTTTACACTCTTCTTCTTAGATTATATATTATTAGTAGAATTAAGAGCTAATAGGACTACTGTCAGTTATCAAATAATGAAAATATTGCGAGTAATGTGTTGCACCAAATGCGTGCAAATGATGTACGTCCTAAACGGGCGAAGCCGGCCGATACTACCGCAGACGTCGCGGGCATTAGGGTTCCTCCCCTCTCCTTCATACCGCGCCCCAGCTTTGCTCCTCTAAGTAACTGAGTTGACTCACTATTAGTATTTATTACACTGAAGACAATGGTATAGATTGATTAAACTCGTTTATATTATACATATATTGTGTCACATCATCACATCAACAGCCTATACTAGTCCACTGCTGGACATAGGCCTCTCCTTAGAAAGGAGGATTTGGCCTACTAAACCACGCTGGCCAGACGGGTTGGTATAGGGTTTGTTTCAAGTTTTCCTTCTCTTTGCAGTGCTGTTGTCCTGCTTAGTTTGCTCCCTTAGTCGGCTCTTACGACACCCACAGGATGAATTGGGGTGGTGACAATTTGTATTCTTAATCCTTCACCACACGGACAATATAATAATAATATAATATTGTACCGCATTCACACATCGCCATCTAGTCCCAAACTAAGCAGAGCTTGAGCTTTACAAGCTCTAGTACTAGACAACTGATATAAATACATATATACTTTTTTTTTTGTAAATACATACGTATTATACATAGAAACACCCAGACCAGATCAAACATTAAATGTTCATGCACACAAATGTTTGACATGAGCGGGAATCGAACCCGCGACCTTTGCAACAGCAATCCGTTACACGAACCACTACGCCATCCGGTCGTCTACAACGATATGATTCAGCAATGCAATTTAGCTGAATCTTTCTAACTTGTACCTATAGGGATTATAAATAAAAAAAAAAACAAATACTCCTGACTCATTGAACTCTTCAAAGAATAGAAAAGATCTAATTATCTTTAAATTCTAAATCATTCTTCTTAAATTACATCACTTTAAAAAAAGATGATCTTCATCATCATCAGCTTCTAACAATCCACTGCTAGACATAGGCCTCTCCTTAGAATTTTTGGCCTACTATACCACGCTGGCTAGACGGATTGGTACGGGGTTTATTTCAAGTTTTCCTTCTCTTTGCAGAAAAAAAAATAAACTAAATTATAACCGATTCATCTGTATGAGAATTACGATGCAACAGACACACTTGCCTCTGGGGTTAAAAAGTAGCATAAATTTAAACAAAGACTTACAAGGCGTGATATGATCGAAATATATGTACATTCTTAATTCTATATCTATACTAATATTATTAGGAGGTAAAGTTCGTTAGTTTGTATGTTCGGGGTAATCTCCGGTACTACTGATTCGATATTAAAAATTCTTTCACTGTTAGAAAGGTACATTTTCCCAGAGTGCTATAGACTACTTTTTACCGCAATAACCAACATATAGCAAAAGCTAGTTATTAATAATTATGAAATAAGGAATTTTTTATATTAGTAATTGAAATGAAATGAAATATTTATTGACATAAAAGTGTTACAAATAGCATAAATAAGAACTAAACTAGTACGAACTGTATTATAGGACCCAGTGACTTCACCTTGTTACATGTTATATATAGTTATGTCAACAAAATCAGTATTACATCTGTCAAATAAATATTCCTATGAAGTATTTTCGAACAGCCAATTATCCTGTATGTTTTGGCGTAAAAGCGGCAAGCTGTGTTTGACGAATGATGATGGATTGTGTGAAACTCCGACTTGCTACGTCACAAAAACCAGTGCACATAACGTAACGATAACGCATGTTTAATTTACCTACATATGTATTATTTTTTCTTTTTCGATATAAAAAAAATACACGAAGTTTTAAAGATTTGTTATCAGTTGAAAAGTAAAGAAATATATTATATATAATTTCGACTGATACGAGTAATGATACGAATCAGTACGGGTGGGTCAAAAAATCCAAAAATATGTAACTACGAGTACTTCAATGTTGTAATGTGTAAAATAACCATAACTAAAAATTTAAGAGAGATTAATTAAAAACGGCAAAAGTAAATTTAACACAGCGTAATTTTATTTCAGAGATTCCAGAGAGTACAAACCAAAACCATAGACTTACTAGAGAAGTACTTTCAAGTTAGTGTTGTCACTAAAACTTGATAATATACATAGATGACCGGTAAAGTAGAATTTTATTATTACAACACTCTCACCAAATTTGAACCTTACATACATCTTATATGAGAAAAATATAAATAAATAAATAACTATATAACCATGCTCATGCGTGTGTCCGTAACATTTTTTAACCTCCAACTCAAAAATTGGTATTATAACTTAAACCTGAATTATATCTCAGTTTGGAAAGCTTCTAAATGGACCGATTTTGATTTAGTTTTATTTCATCAAAAGATGACCAATCACTAGCTCTGTTCTAATTACCTATAGAATATATTTTGAATGGGACGTATAATAAAGCTTCATTATTTTTAACCTATTAGATAAAATACGAGAATTATATATTATCTGCACGTATTTAATATAAATGTAACTTTTATATAGATTATACTGTTACTATAATCTTTTATATAACATTTATATACAAAGAGAGATTTTTTTATTTTATGTGTAAATATAATTTTTAAATCTATTATTATAAAACTGTAGGTACACACATAAAATGACAACAACAAAAATGCTGCTGCTTCAAAACACGTTAAAATGAACTTCTTTTTGTTATCGGCTGGTATATGTGATACTGCAAATTGATACTTCCCCTTACATATTGACGCAACACTCTTACGCTTCCAGTTTGGCCGATCTACAAAGTTTGTAGCCTCGTTTCTAATACACTATTAAATGTCGTGGAACACAGTCCCCCTAGAAGAACACTCAAATGAGCAAACACTATTATCAGGACTGAGCCGAGGGCGTACAGATTTCCCAAGAGCGCCCTTCTTCCTTGAAAGTGGCGGTTGGATGACCGCCATTCGCCGCAAGACTTGTGGACGGGTGTTTTTATTAAAAAAAGCTGAGAAAGTTAAAAAGTTAAAACGGAGTTACACTTAGGTGTTCTGAAGATAAGTTATTGTTTCAAATAATTTTTACTGTAAATACAACATTGTAATCTGAGTAGCAACAATAACAATGTTAAAATTGTATTCGTATCATATATTTTTATAAATTATAATATATCTAACCCAATACGGACCTACCGGTTGTCTTTTGACAGCCTAAAACTGTCGTACAAAAAAAAAAGTGACAAGACGATTTATAAGCGATTTCGATTGTGATCCCTGAATCCCAATATCGCAGAACATCCACAATCTATGTCCCTCCTCTCGCCGGGTGGTAAATTTATGTAAAATCAATGCAACAAATAAAGAACGGTGCGTCGGTAAATATCCGCACCACGTCACAATTAGCGTACGTCCCGCTGGGCTGGACACATTTTGTTATTTGCCAATCTATTTACCTCACAACCGATACGTCGACTAAAACCGATTTTTACCTCTTTCTTTTATTTTATAATACCGCTTATATGAGTAATAATGTACTTAATAAAGTGCAACTTATTTTAAAATCTAATGAATTAGTTTATCTTTAATTATGGTTTCTAGGTTATATTTTTACAAGAAAAGCAATATTAACATTGCAACGCTCGATTAAGTGTTATCAGGTGATAGGACGGGTTCAATTTGTGGTATTTTAGCGTAACACATTTAGGCGCCCAGATCTGATACTGAATTAAGTCAAGCAGAAATACAAGATTGTATCCGTTCAATAGGTCTAATCTCTCAGATGGTTATTCGTGCTGAAACGATCCTCTTTTATTGGCGTCTCTTTGTACAAGCGTTCGACATTTTTTCATTTGTACCTATAAGAACCTAAGTTTTGGTTAAATTGGTAGATTAACATTTTTTTGTACTTCGATACGTTGCGCATTCATACTCGGAAGGGCGTTTATAATGGTAAATTTTAAATTAGTTTTAATTTATGTACAAATAATACTATTTGTTGGTGTTAAAAACACATAATAATAAACCATTTTTTTCATTCTAAGTGGTCAAATTTGTATAATGATTGATGATTAATAAATAATTTAAAAAATACTTAAAACAACTTAAAAAATTATAGGTAGTTTTTGTGTAAATCATTTCATCATCATCATTATATGTACCTATGTATAGCAAATACATAAGTATGTAATAAGCAGCATTTGATATCTTGAAGAACTTGAAAGTCATAAAATGAATCAAATATGTTTAGTCAAATATATCCTTATACACGTACACATAAATACAATCCACAAAGTGAAGAATTGACTTTTTTTGGTTAAGGGGATAATTTGCGGTTCTTTTCAAGCTTGCGAACATTTGCTGCAAGAAAGGGAGTGATTTAGAATGTGACATATAGTAGGTCATAATTCTTCGAGGATTGCTTGAATCATGTTATGGCTTACGAAATTATTTCCAAAGGTCTAAGAAGTCGTCAATATGATACACTTCTTAGTATACAAGCAGAGAGTGAATTAAAAAGTAGAAATGAAAAGGAAAGCTTTTTAAGTGGATAGCCGATTATCTAGCCCGCCAGATACCTGACCAAGCATTGTTTCAATTACTATCGTAAGTAACGTCACGTCAGAAGTTCTGATTTGAAAATTGAATGCCGAGTTAAAAATTGAATTAAAAGAATAAAAAATTTCAACCTCGAAAGTCAGGGCGCTTTTGTTTTTAACTCGAAGTCAGCAGGGTCAATGGGTAGTGATCACAATCGCGCCAAATACGTCAGATAGTAACGAATGATAAAATTATTTATTTTGCGAATATATGTTTTCAGACACTTTTATACGTTGATTACTACAACAAAGGTAGGCGGTGCCAGCATTTTCTATGATTAGTCGAAGCGAGGACGCACGCTCGCTTGCGATAAGACTTTTATATTTGTATTCGGACACCCGCGTTTATAATTATATCGCTCTGTAGTTAAAGACTTTTTACTTGCTTGTGTTTTAATCTGCTTTCTTTTGCTTGTGCTTTATGCCATTTTACTATAGTGCTGTGCCTTCTAAACTATCATAAACATTATAAACTGTGGTTGTATAGTGTTAAACGTTAACTAGAATAGGTTTATAAAAATAATTGCTTATTATTTACAACCGTTATCTTACTTAAATACAATATTCAAATGTAGAAGCCACTTCATGTCTTGTTGTTTACAAAGGTGACCGTAACGGGAATAAAATGAGATTCATTGTAAATATGCAACAAAACCCGTTTCATATTCAATGACTCTATCGAAGATCCTATTCGCGGGCATCAGTTGTCTCCTAGCTTTGAACTTACCTGGACTATTATAAAAACTCCTCGTGGCGTGTTTAAATAATAAATTTATCTCTGTTTAAAAAGAAACTAAGGGCCTTATATTGTATAAGCAAAAACTTTTAAGAAAAAACAATGTCAGTTACTCGTGTGGTAGCTATAACTGGGTGTGACAGCGGCTTAGGTTGGGCAATTGCAGCAAGATCAGCTCGTGAAGGTATTGTTACAATAGCCGGTATGTATCAAGGAGTTGATACAAGTGCGGCTGAGAGTTTAAGAAAACTGTGTGCACATCCCTGTCCCCTAGATGTGACAAGCGTGGAGAGTATAGCTGAGTTTCGGAATTACGTGAAATGTTTGCTGACTAAAAACCCTAATTACAGTAAGTATATGTATTATTTTATTGTCGTCACCTGCAAAACCATTATTTCAACACGTTAACATTTTGTTCAGAACTAATATAGGCAACTAAATTGTTAATAAGGGTATTCATTACCAAAGAAATCATTATAACATACCAAGTCGTTTCAGACGTTTCGGTTCAATTAAATTACATAATAAATATAATAATAATGTACCTCACACATCTCACACACGGCCGTCTGATCCCAAACTAGACAGAGCACGTGCTATGGTAACAAAACTGCTGAAAATCATACTTATATACTTCTAAATACATACATATTATACTTAGATTACATCCTGACACAGAATAAATGACTATATATGAAATGAATATTTGTCCTAGGTGGGAATCGAACCCACGACCTCCAGTTTAGCAGTCAGGATCACTAACCACTAGACCAATAGGCCTGCAATGTACGTATGTTTCGATGTTAGTCGGGCTAGGTCATTTTATGTCTTTCTTTTTGGAATTTAATGAAGATCGCAGCAGCCAGTGTCATAATAAACCAGGTTTTAATTTTTTTTAATATATTACAGAACTACACGCAATAATAAACAACTCAGGTGTCATGACTATTGGTGACTACGAGTGGCAAACACCCGCAATAATTGAGAATACTATCAACGTCAATCTGCTCGGTGCTATGCGAGTTGTATCTGCGTTCCTACCTGACCTTAGATGTTCTGCGTTAGAGGTAACATATTATTTCTAGTAGTCTTAGAAAAATAATCTTACTTTCACATCATGTACTCGTACACAGAAAATTAGATCCATTATGCCCCGTACAGTGAACATTAAACGTAGCACATTCGGTAGAATTTAATTCTCACAAAAAATTGAATGACTAAGTAATGGTTACCTTATTTGTTTGTTTCATAGAGACAAAATAATGTCATCGATGATTTAATAAGTGGTAAATACTCATTGAAAAAAAATACACTACAGGGTAAAAGCCGGATAGTTGCCCCACTTTTCAAAAAAGCTTTATATTTTTTAAATATTTACTTGCTGAAAATTATACGATATGTATTTCATAACATAGGTCTATTATCTTCTATTATAGCCTATTTTTGTTAACATAATTAACATTGGTTTTCTTTAAATCCTGTTTTATTTGGCCTCTGAAAAAACGGATAGTTGCCTACTATGGCGGATAGTAGCCTAGCGTGGAAAATCCTTCGTGGGATACTTGCCTCGTGCGAGGATAGTCACCTCGATATATGTTTTTTTGGGATAAAAATAAATTTATATCAATTTAATTAATCTTTATCATTTATTTATCAGTCTTCATAATTTAATGAGATCTTTTATTAAGTATACATTAAAATATTAATTAACATTATTAAATATTCTTCAGTTTTAATGCTTTAAAATATAAAAATATTATTCAAACTTAAGGTTATTATTAATCTTCTCTTCCTTAAAGCTTTTCCCTTATTATGTTTCATAAACTCTGCGTTATCAGATTCAGTTTCACTGCTAGTCTTATCAAGTCTTTTATCTAGTCTTTTTGGTGTTTTTATTTTTTTGCGGTTTTCCTTTTTTTTCTCAATGCTTTTCTTGTTACCAGCATTTTTTTATTTTTTCGGCTTTATCCTTCTTCTGGACTATTTTATCGTCAGAGTTTAAAATTTCTGCCGATTGTTTGGCTCTTTTAGTCATGCTAAGTGGTATTACAAGTGCTAAACTATCTTCTGTCCAGCTGATGTGGCGTGGCACCACGGCTGCGAAGCATTTTGCTTTCCTAAAATAAATATATAAAATAGTTAACTATTTATTTTGTTTAAAACAACTTATAAGTCACAGTAAATTGGAAAAGACAACAAAAGAAAAAAAAAACTGTGCTTGCTCGATGAAGAATTTACAGTCACTCTAGGGGCAACTATCCGCAAAAGTAAGTAGGGCGACTATCCTTTTTGATGCGGATACCTGCCCTTTTTATTTAAAAAATAAAAAAAAACTATTGAGTAATGAAACATAATATTCATTGTAATTTAGACTCTAATGCATACAAAGAAACAAAAAGTTGACTAAAAGCACGATCAATAATAAAAATATTCAACTAAAATTACTTACCAAAATAAGATCAACGCCCGTCAGCGTTTTACAGCGGAAGATTTTTGCTCACACGGACAAAACACGTTCGCCTACTCCGATTGCTTACATGGCACTGAGGCCTGTGGGGGGTCACTTCTTATTCTATCTATCTTAAGCGCTAACATAACTAACACTCCTATCATAGTGTATTCAAAACCGGGGCAACTATCCGTCTGAGGCAACTATCCGGCTTTTACCCTATAACTAGCATATTTATCAAAACGTAAAAATGCCGCGGATAACCGCCTACTGGACTGTCCCAGACGCGCCACCACCGTTATATGTTCCTGCCATGATTGATAGTACGATTTGGATAGCCAGACATTTGATGGAGACTGCCGGGTCCATAACTTACTGCTTGTTGTTTATACTTTACCGATAACGAACTTGTGCTGACGTCTAATACATCCTTAGTTTCAAACTTATGATTTTTAATTTCTTTAAATGATTAAGTTTAAGAATTAAAAAAACGAACAACAATGATTCCTTTGCTTCTCCTGACAGAACTCTGTAGAACCCATTGATATCGATGTGTTAACCTTTTTAATCCCATTGCATTGAGAATACTTACATTGCTTTATTTTTCAAAAAAAAAGTATTTAGGTATGTTCGGTTACTTAACTTAACATACAAATATTACATACAAATATTTGTGTTCGTTAGTTCGATATTTATACTTAAAATCATAATTATTTACGTTCCCAGTGATAGAGCATAAAATAAGGAGGACCTTTTGAAGGTAAATTAACTAACACTAAAAGGAATAACTTAAAAGAACCTAAGCTAAATTAAGAGTAAAATAAAACTTGTTAACTAATATTTTAAACTTATTTTATAAACATTTGAATATTCTACATCCACTGAGTGGACATGTGAAATCATAAAATGGACTTGTGACAACAGCACCATTTCACATTTGTAAAAAGGTTCATATCGAAATTGGCTTGCAAAGGATTAAGTCAGAGGTTTTACTTTTTTGGCGGAATTCAAGCAAAGGGATTAATCATAAACAACAACATACCAGGTGTAGCGATCGTGGCGATTAGTTAGCATTTATACGAGTTCCCAACATCAAACTTTGGGCCGCGGCCTGCCAGGCATGATCACCTCGCCTGATCGAAGGATCTTCTCGTTGTGTTTGAGGGACATGACACCCGTTCCTCCACACCAAGTTATTTTAAAATCACTTTTAATTACGATCAAATTCCAGGTTGCTGTAAATCCGACTATCTAAGACATGAATTTTCCAAGTGACTACCATCATAACGGAAAATATCAGACCTAGAAAGCGCTGACTGATCCAATTTACTGCCTCGTTGCCTCCCGATTTCAATCATAAAACGTTTCCTACAAAACTTGGCTAGAGAACGTAGTTTGATTTTCGGCAAAAAAACAGATTTTCTAAAAGAAACCCTTGAGACTGTGTCTCTGGTCACAATCTTGACATTTATACATACATACATACCATGGACATATAAAAAAAGTCGGACAGTCTCGCTTAAAAAAAATTGTGTCACTCATAGTCGGCCAGTTCGCTGCACGTACAGGCCAGCACGCGAACATACAATACAACGTATACACATACGAATATTAGTAGCCTCTAAATTATAGGAAATTTGTAGAACCTTCCAAAGTAAAGGATTATTATAAAAATAAATTACTCAACTCTTAGGATATTAAACAGTAGAATAGCAAATTTTCCAACAGTTCAAATATTTTTATTTATTAACTGTGTTTAAGGGCACAAATTTCGGTGCCTCAGTTTTGTCTTAGTGGGAGTTCCGTCTTTTTTATACGTCCATGATTTTAAATGGAAGTAAAAATTTATAAATTGATTTAAAAAAAAACAATATCTTTTCTAGATTCGTTAATTTATTTGTTTCTTCGCATCGACATCAAAGCCTTGTTTGTACATCAGTTGAACCAGCAACCTCCACCTCACCTCTGCTGTCTTTCTTTGATAAACCTGTTAAATTGATTTAAAATCTTTTCTTATCCCCAGGCACACGGATGATTACGGGCACCAAATTATCAAAAAGAATACTTTCTTAAACCGTATGCGGCAAGAATCCCTGCCGCTTTAGATGAACAAACTCTAGAATATAGAAAAGTTATTACGGCTTGGAACGTTTTGTTACTAAGAATTTAACACTGGGCCAAAAAAAAGAATAGGTAATGCATATTGCTTGCCGTTTCTTAAATCCTAAATTTAAGAAAACACTATATAAAGTTAGTAAAAATTTAAAACATAACATATAATACATATGCATAAGTAGGTTCAATCACTGACAAAATAATATAAACAAGTAACGTTCATAAGAGACCCTTTTTGTTGTCCTATAACCCCTAAACGACTTAAAATTCATATTATTACGGTTTCCCGGAAACGGGTATCGTAATAACAACGATAGAAAATTTGATACCATCGAAATAATAAAGTGATTTCTACGTAAACAGTGAAATAGGATTCTTCGTTCAAATGAAATTGACTTTGTAAGCATTTTGCTGTCGGCGAAGTACCTACCTACCTACTCGTAGATAATATTATACAGAACGTGGAAAACCCCGGAAGTAATATCATCAACAGGAAAAACATCAATGTTTCTTTATTCAAAATATTAAATTGAAAACGTAAGCCTAGACTTAGGCAAAAGTATATTGAAATTAAATAAAAATTGTTCTCTGTTTTTTTTTGTTTTTACTTTCATCGTCGTTTATTGTTATAATTTTCTGTAGATATTGAGTTACCTGATATCACGAAATTTTCAGTAGTCACGTAATTATATGCTTATTATTCTAAAACATTATGCTGTGTGATTATAGTAAATTTTTTTTAACTCTGTCTGTAATACTACGGCCAACTACTTAGTATATGTGCATGTCCTACGTTTTTTCCTCATCTCAGTCAAGTCTCCGTTCTTTTGAAGGTCTTCTTCTAATCAGTAAAAAAGACGGTAAAATCCTTTATTGTCTGTTTACCCGAACAAAAAAATGAGACAGCAAGACCGGGCTATGTTTATTGCCACTGACGATGGCGTAACTTGGGCTCAAAATAGGATGGATTCCTCGGTTTAAATTATTTGGCCTGAATCATTAAATCTAACATCTTTTGTCCTTCATGATCATTTTTATGTTTTTATTAATTTGATATCTTTAAAGAATATAATAAATATTAATATCTTTAACATTAAATATAAATGATTTGACAGTAGCTAGGTATAACGTCATGCCATAGTATTTCATACTAAAATGTACCGCGTCCATCGTTTTGACGTTTAATAAAAGATATTGATTTGATTTGACAGTCATCAACCCTATTAACCGAGGTGTCTTCTGTAGTCAGAAGGCGCAATTTCTGGTGTAGATCAGAGGAGGTTGGTGTAACTTCCTACCTTCGGTAGGTGGTAGATGTATAAGTACGTATAGTATGGTAGACCTGCGGTAGACTGGAGATAATAATAAAATTCGTGTGGATTTTAGTCTTTGCGATCGCAATCTAATTCAGTTTTTTGCGTTTACTACTTTTCACTTTTCAACTTATTTATTGTAATTAAATTCATATAAAATATTATTCTTCAAAAACTTTTTTGATAGGGCAATGAACTTACTTTTAACAAAAGATTGTTTTGTGATTTCATTTTTAATAACGTGATATAATTTGCTTTAATTTCAGAACAAGGGTTCCTCTAGACCTCGTATAATTAACGTGGCAAGCCATTGCGGATTGCACCCATTGCCAGGCTTCGCTGCATATAGTGCTAGCAAGGCTGCCGTATTAGGGTGGACCAAGGCTTTAAGGATGGAACATATGAGATATGGACTAAGTGCCGTCTCATTTGTACCAGGTATTATTTAATTGTATATCATTTTATTTTTCCGTTCCATTCACTTTCATCCATGCCGTGTCTACCTTGTGAAAATGTAAAATAAATTGACCGTCATTGGACAGAGACAAAGTGGTTATCCAGAAAATAAATTCTAAAAATACAAGGTGCAAGAATTATGTGCCGATCGGTTGTCTATAAGCAGAGAATAGAGCTTTAGTAAAAAGTACCTCAAGAACAATTTTACAAGACAAGATCAAGTTATGTTTACTATAATATGTCAAAGACACGTATAAATCAGTTAACCTGGGAAAAAGTATAAACACTAAATTAGACTTTTTAAGGTCAGTGTTACTCGTAAAACACATCTTTGCAAATTTCGAAATTTTAAGGCATGTTCATATTAACATTAATATTTGAATGCACTAAGCTACATCTATATGTTTAATCATAACACCTTTACATTGTATATTGCAGGCGGATTTATTACATCCAGCAATATAATTTCAAACCAAGGCGCTACAGGAAATGTTATATTAGAACATTTGAATGAAGAACAAAAATCCTTTTATGGGGAAAGGATCAAATCCCTCTCTAATTACCTCGAAGCAGCGACTACTCGTGATGTTAGATACGATTCTTTGAAGGACGAAAACATCTTAGAGACATTTATCAAAGCTTTGACTGAAGATAATCCAAAAGAACTTTACAAAGTGGAATCATGGAGATACATGTTTTACTATAACCTATTTAAGTTACCGCTCCCTGAAGCCTCCCACCGCTGGCTTGTAAAAAAGTTCCTTAATTTTCCCGAGTGAAGATTTCGAAATAGCTACTTATCTTTTGTGGTTACGATAATCACTGTTTCAATGTGATAAAAAATAATCTAGCTGTAAAATATAAAGTTCCCAAGAGTGTTTTAATACAAAATTTCCTATACTTATGGAAAATATTGAAATATTACTGTTAAAATACTAATGTTTTTAGTGTATGACAACTATTAGAACCTTTGATTCCTTTAGACGTTGAATCATCTTTTAAATTTAGGAATAAAAAAAAATTGTGTATTGATTTAATATTAATTTTGTCAATTATAATTTTACGTGAATTGTCTTGGTATTAGTCCGTCAAAGAAATCATCCGGCTGCCTTTCATATGATTGAGCGGGATGATGGCTGGTGTGTTATGGTCTTGAACGAGTGCCATAGGTCGAGACTGATCACCTAGTAAATTTGCTCAAATGTTTATATTTCAGAACAATGTGTTACATCCTCGTCACATTTAATTTGTAGCCTATAAGTTATGTAACGAAAAACCTGAAAAATATCTTAATTAATCCAATTAATAAAGTGTCCTTGGAGTTTCCTACCTTTTAAGCTATGTATTGAGACAGTTGACTTCAGGACTGACCGATGAGAATTCAAAAAACCTCTAGCTGCTTTAGTTGAAATGAATGCATTGTTTGATTTCACTGATTATAAATTATCTGTATAGATAATTTTAAATTACTTGCCCTGACTGACTGATTCTTCAACGGCTCTGCGTTGGAGAATTCGCCAAACCGCTAAGAAGGATTTTTGAACATTTCCTCTTTTAGGGGGTAAAATAAGGCAAGGAAACACATTAGAAATAATCACTAGTGAAGCCGCGGGTTTTTTTAATAATACCAGTAGTATTATAAATATTAAGACCCGTAAAGATGCAGAAAAAAAAGAAAAAGCTCAATAAGTCATCAGTCTACGAAGGACTTCAGAATTGATGCGTGGAGTGCTACTGCACGATAACACAACAAAAAATTTCAACAAAAAATATTTTCCTACTATTAATAGAGATCACTGCACTACATTGGGACCTTAAATAATCATTTAATTGAGTCGTGTCATCTATATTTAACTAATTAGAGCAACTGTTACCATCTAGAACGTAGGGCACTATAGAAAAGCATAGATTTTTTGCTCTTCTGAAACATTCATTTTAATGATATGCTGTAAAAAGCAATTTTAATCTACATTAAATGCATAACGTACCTATCTAACGTATGTAATTGGATAAGGAATAATAACGTATAGTTTTAAATAGCTTCGTAAATAACGATATACATATAGGCGATAGACATACACCATCGCGGACTTTTTTGTAGATCTTTTTAAGATATACAATGCCGTAGTACATTATTTTGGTCTATCTCGAAGGATTAGCCAGCGTTTTCAATGTAAGCGCTCAAAACCATGTTTCTTAAGACAAATTTTTGAAATTTTCGGATTTTCTCTACTATAATGTGAATGTATTATACATATAAACCTCCCGCTTATAAATCACTCTGTCTCTATTGGTGAAAACCGCATTAAAAAAACACAAAAAAGCGATTTATTTTACACTATGTGAAGATGAGTATATTTTATAATAGCTTCACAAGATTTTGTAATTCACCAAACAATAACAGCATCATTAAAAACCCTTCGATACAGAAAAAACTTTAGAAAACAACAACTGCTTATTGAGACTGTTTTAATAAGCCCAAACATGATATATATGATGTAATTTTCTGAGTTGGTATCAAATGGAATGGAAATGGAAATACCATCAAAGTAACAATATACCAAATTTCAGATCACCCCTTCGTCACCTAGGAAGTGAGCTGATGATCTTTAAAATCTATAGCTAAGAGAACTCAGCGCCTGCAACTTTATAAAGCGCAGGATTGGCCACATATGGCATTTTGAGGTCTGTGTAGAGGGGCAACCCCTCAATAAAATTCCATATGTACCCGTTTCTCCCTCTGGACCATAGAGATATAACTATGAGAGAGAACACGGGGTACAACTGCTCGAGGGAGATGGATTCAGGATACTTCCCTCTGTCTCTGTTTAGCTAAACTGCGATTGGCTACTTTTTAAGCCCTCATGGTTGGCTGAGAAATATCCCTAGCCAACCACAGAGCTCGGCTAGAAAGAGATAGGGGGCACTAACCATTATCCATTTCTCTCGGTGCTTATCTTGCAAGATTAGGCCTCTTGTTCTCTCTAGAAAGAAATTAAGAAATCGCTTAAGAAATTTTTGGCTGTGATAGTTCCGGATATTTATGTTATAACTTGCACAAGTACGTGTATCGGCGGACTTAATGCCTAAGACATTCTCTGCCAGTCGACCGATTGGGCGATGTTGAGAAAGAATGAGGTAGGTGCATATATTTATTATTTAGGCTGTAATAAATGATAAAGGTTTTCTTAAATACTAACTGTCTTAGAATTTGATGTATACATCTAAATACCACACACATACATATATAAACGTACATACACATATATATTCATATTTACATTTATATTATAAAAAAATATTTCAATTTTAGGCCATGAACTAAGAGCTCGTTGAATCTGCCATTTCACTTAGCAAAAGCTCTTTCACTTGCGTCCTTAAAGAGTACCAATTTGTGGCCATCCTGATTTCGAGAGGAAGCGCATTTCACAAGAGGACAGACTGGACGAAGAACGAAGAGCCGACAAACCCAGTGGTGTGAGAAGGACAGAGTAGAAGGAGATTGTTGGCCGAACGAAGGTTTCTTTCTATTGTAAGTTGTTGATGGTACTCGAAAGTTAATTAATTTATAGCCACTAACTGGAACCCCTCATATTAATTTGAATTCATTGAGACAACAATTTATGATTATAATAAAAATTAAACTAAAAAATTTTAAGTACTTACCTCCCGCCATCTTTACTAACCTTATTGTATGCTATTTCCAGAACAATATTTTTGCCCTTGGTAGATTCTGATTTACAGACTTTTGGTAGTTAAAGGTTATAAGAGCTGGCAACATTATCCATGGCAGATGTCAGTTTATTTAGTTTAACGCGATTTTATTTTATATATGTACGATAAAATAAAAAAATAAGAAATAAAAAAATATATTAATATTCCTTTTAATTGTTGTGTATATATGATATTTGTTGACATCAATATATAGGTTAAGTGTAAGAGTTTTGAATAACGCATCAAATTCATCAGAAATGGAGAGCTCATTAGGGCCGAATCCAATTGACGAGCCGGTAGGTAGCGAAATCCTTGGTTGTCGATACGAAATATAAATTTATTATTATTTTAACCAAGTTTGTATTATCTAAATGAAGTATTTTATGTTAGTAAATTTAACACAACTTAAACTTTAAATATGAATAATGTAACCTTTAGATAGACACCAATTCTGTTGTAATAGTGTGACTGTTCTTATTCACTACTACAGATTTATACATGTTTTGATTTTTTAAGTTTTTGATTATTTTTATTCCAGAGTCTACTTTATAAGCTACAACGTAAAATCAAAGTATTTAATACAAGTAATCCTCTACCTAATAAAGGGTATAACTTGGTTGCATGCAGTAGCAAATATGGACTTGTTTTTGTGGGTACACCTGATAGGTTCCTGACTGGTATGTATACATATTAACATTTTATTGAGTCTTAAATAGTTGTAAACTGCGTTTTTTACTTTTTGTGACATTGAAATATGTGAAAAATGTTCTTGTTTCTTGTGTATTTTGTTTATAAACTATTGGAAGGCTAGGACTCCCTGACATAAGTTAATTCAAGTTGTAGGTATAATAATAAGTACACATTCACACATTGCCCATACTGGGCTACGTGTGAATGTGTAGTTATAATCTACACTAGTTTATAGTAATAATGAATTTCTGTAAACTGCATATCATAGGATGATAGCTAAAATTTTAAGATTTGGTCTTATATTTTGGGGCCATTCAACGCGAGAGCTTGTATTTAAAATGCAAGTCGTCATCATCGGTTTCTAGCTGTCAATTGCTTATGAAATTTACTAATCTACAATGTAAGAATCTGATATTAATGATATTGACAACAATAATAACTATATTTTTGAATAATAATAAAATGTATAAAGACTAAATGAAAAGTAATTAATGATAAGTAAATAATGTATACTTTTGCATGCCTTACAGTAGAAGCACTTGAAACATGTAATTTTCTAACACCATTGTAACAGTGTTTTCTGCAAAAAATAAATAAAATGAACTGCTCAAGTAACTAAAAATAATCACATACAATACTTCTTTTTTTTAGTATATCATTTAAAAGATCTTGTTGACAAGGATTGTGAGCCTCAACACATAACTATAAACCTCCAGGAAGCCCCAACCCATATAGCCGTCAGTAGTGACCAAGAGCTGTTGGCTGTTACAGGAGGGCAGCTGCTTTCTGTTTATAATATCTATAATTTTCAAAACACAGTGAGTATGTACTATATTTACTATTATTATTAGAACTAGAGGTCACCTAGTGCTCCCATTTCATAATTCTTTTTATTTGCTAGCTTATGCCAGCAACAGTTTGGTTATCCATGGAACCATATAATTTATTTAACCAATTTTAAATTTCTCAGATTAATATATAGGTAAAGACTTCAAGTAGTATTCATACTAATTAAGATATAGGTTTCATGCAGTGTGTATATTTCATTTAAGTATAACAAACAAATTTTAGATCCAACAAAGCTCTTTATAAAGGGATTGTCAGATTCAAACACCAGTTGGACTTTCCAAACAAATGTAGGTAAATTATGAGCTTATACTTACAACTAAAGTGAAAAACACTGATGATTGCATATTAGACATTTTGTGATATCAAAGTTACTTAAGCAATACATAACAAAGAAAAACTTAGAAGATTTTTTGGTTAGTTCAAGTACCGATAAACCTCATGGAACTTCTAAAGAAGATTTATTACTTATCAAAAATCAATAGGCCTTGTAAAAAAAAAGGGTTGCACATATCACCCACTTGTGACGACAGTCTGACACCTCAAAAAACATAATTTTACAGAAAACAACTTTTTAACTTTCAAATAAGCATAAGTCTTAAATTGTTGTCAAGATAGGTTTATTATGTATGAAGATAATGGAGTATAACTAACAATGAAATGTCAAAAAAAAACATATTTGTAACCAAATTAACTTCATTTATAAAGTTTTAAAAAAAAACAAGTTCTGCTTTTTTTTAAAACTTTCACATCACATTGTTCCAGAAATAAGAAATTTTACGAGCTGGTAGGTTTAGTTGTCACGTTGAAGATGATGTAAAAATTAACATTTAATTAATTATAAAAAAAAAAGACATTCTTGATAATCAGTCTTTTATTTTAGAAATAAAAGAACAATTCAACATAGTGATAAGTGTTTCAATCATACTTTAATTTACACTTTGATTCATGAAAAAGTTATAATTGATAAAAACAAACAAAAGACATTGATAGGAAAAATAAACATTTCCATAATTAAAGGCATTATTAGGTAATTATAATTAGGCACTTGTGTAAACTATTAGGTATGATTGCCTAGTATTATCTGAGATCTGTGTAGAAGGTATGATCACGTTATTTTAATTTATTCAAAAAAATAATTGTATCAAAATAAAACATTACAGACCGCAAAAACCAATTTTGTAAGCTATTATAAGAACAACTATATTTATAGATAAACTATGTAAGTAGAAACTTAGGAACTAATGACTTTATAGATTTATAACTAGATATCAGTATGTACTTATATTATAGCGAAATTCAGTAGTCATATAAAATCTGTCTACTATTATATTTTTAAACAATGTATCAAATTGAAAAGAATTACAAATTTTCGAAAAAGTCTTGTAATTTCATCCGCAAAAGACGTACGATAGTAGATTGCATGGGGATCATCTTTTAGCACTCGAATCTCTTTTATTTCAGAAGTTTTAACAACGTTTTAATCTTTATCCTTGTAAATTGCAAAATTCATTTGATTGAGAACAACCTTCCAATCACAAGTATGACTGTAACATAATTAATTTACATGTATTGGCTCTGACTTTTTTCATGCAGCTTTGATTTCTATATTATTCTGATTTTGATTGATATATTATTCTGCTGGCAAGCACAGTTGTTGGAGTAAAAAACAACGTAAATTGAATTTCGTCCTTCAGAAATCTTCTTTAAGTATTGGAAAACGCAGTTGGCAATCTCATGCACACTTCTGTGAGCCTTTGGATTCATCCCACACGTAACTTTCAAAGCAGTTTGAGATTATAAATTGTCAGGTTCAATACATTCAGTTTTGATTTATAATAAAAAATGGATGTCTCCTTTCAGGGCACTGAAATGGCTTGAAGGTCGAAAACGGCCACAAAAATGTTTGTATTTTTTTTTCCTTTTTCTTTATTTTGGGCTGTTTATATTGATGTTCAAAGTGGTTTTAAATAAGATTAAACAAACTTTGATCTTAACTTTTTCCATTGGTCATCATTTCCATTGACTTTCGTTACTCATAGTATCAGGTGCATCGATTGGATTTTCATTAGAAATAAAAATTACCGAGTCGATGGCTAACCTTCTATCTTGGTTTGTCGTTTGCTGACTAGTCGCGGCTGTCGAAACATTTTCGCTCACATCATTGAGTGAAAACACTGGTCGGCGTTTTACTTGAATCTCTTCATAGCTCACAGAGTCATCGCTGCCCTCAGAGAAAGATGTAGAACTTGAAGAGCCACTACGCAAAGTACTTGGAGAAGATTGAACTCGTTGATAAACTGCGATGGAGATGATTTTGTGTCGTTTGTTGGTCGTCAAATATTTCATCCTCATTATTACCAGTATTTGAACCCGGATTGTTACAAGCAATTAGGTTGCTACTGGGCAAACAATATTCGTTTGGACCTTTTCCCCATCTGTAAAGAAAACTGGAGTTTTATATTGCTGTAACATACCATACCACATATTATGTGAACATACAATTATATTTTATCAATATATATTGTGCAACAACAGAACATCAATAAATGACGCACAACATTTTTCCAGTATAAGGGAAACATGTATCATCAACAACGTTACAATTCAAAATGATGCGATGATACTGTGGATATCTTTCAACAAAAACGTGACATCAAAAACGTATCTCGTTCACTTCCCTTGATGTTTTACATGAATACTGTAATAAATATGACGTGCCACATTGCCAGTTAAAATAAAATTATTACAAAAAACTCACCTTTATCAGCCCAATCATGGTAACCTCGTGAAGTCACGTTTTTATGAAAACCGAGAGCACTTCACAAGTCGAAGCTCAGGTGATAACTGAATTGCCACTGTGTCGAAGCCAACGAGACAGCGCTACACTGTGATATTTTGTCTCTTTCTCTCATTTTCTTTGTTGTTTTTGTAGCAAAAAATATCCCGTTTTTTGAATATAGTAGAACGCGAGATCGCGATTCAAAATATCAATAAAATGAAAAATCGTATACTTCGAGATGTCACACAGTCGTTGCAAGTGGGCGATATAGAGAATCACATGATGATGAATACTGTCTTAGATTGGTGTTTATTAAATAATATGTTAATAATGCTTTTGAAATTTACAGAGTCTACAACCCATTAACATCCCGCTAAATAAGACCTCAACCTTTGTATCAGGTTTACAATGGAATCCAATAATTGCCGATAGTCTAGCTATGGTATTCTATGATGGGTCTCTCTTAGTGGCAAATATTAGTACATCTCAAGTAAAGATGGTGCAGTCTAAGGCAAGGTATGTGAAATAAAATTTTAATCTTACTCTATAATGCTGTTACCTTTGCCTAACATAAATTATTATTAACGCAGTACATAAATAATTATGTACTGCGTTAATAATAATGTCATAATGATTTATATAATTATAAATTACTTAGTGTAGACAACAAATTTTTTGCCTGCAGATGTTTGTGCTGGAGTCCGAAAGGCAAACAGCTAGTGACTGGTAATAGTGATGGAACACTTACTCAGTATAAACCAGATCTGACTCCAGCCAAGAACATTCCAGCACCTAAATTATTTGATGGCGCTCCAATTGAAGCTCTCGCTGTGTATTGGATCTCCACCTTTATGTTTACTGTTGTCTTTAAGAATGCAACAGATAACAGTCGCCCAGGTATGATTTTGTATAAAAACCAAACATCTGGGTTAAGCTCGCCTTTGTACATGTAGTTCCCTTGTCACTCAATATTAATGTGTACAATAAAGAATACATATATATAAAACATACAAGTCAATACTTTAGTTTGTATGCTCAAGGATAGGTCTAATGCCTAGTTTACATGCGTGCCATAGCTTGGCACGATTCAAGCCTTTACAAACGCTTGGATGCCATTTACAAGCTTGCAAATGTTTTTCGACCAGGCAGAAATATAAACGGCCATGCTGCGCAACCGGTAGAGCATTGAGACTTAATGTTGATGCCCTACTGCTCAACTAATATCAAATTGAGCTGGGGGGAACAAGCACGCGCCAACATGTAAATACGTCGCAAACGCTTACCGCAAGCTTCCTTTGATCTGTGTTCAAAAACTGACACTAGTCCCGGTCGACGACAAGCTCACGCAAGCGGAGCCAAACACCCCGTTTGCACGCTTGTGTTTGTGAAAACTTTTCGAGGCCAAGCATGTAAACAGCCTATAAAGTGCAAATTATGTATGTTGAACATATGAAATCTCAATTTTTCTTTATAAATCGTAAAGTATGATGTATAATCTCATCTATGTATAAAAAGGGCTTTCATTAATCAATCCTAAATAAAAAACAAGTAGTAGTAGTATCAAGTAAAAGTTTTTAGAGAGATATCAAGATATCGATTTATTAAAAAATGATAAATTTAAAAGGAAAAGCAAACAATACAAGCTATTATCCCATTTGTTGGTAGTTTAGATATTAGGGTGTTTCTTGTAAGTAAGAAAAAAATTTTGTATCTATTTTGTATAAAATTCAGTGTAGTTATATAATCAATATGTCGATTTAAAAAAATGATTGAATGCAACTTATAAATATTGATAAAACAAAGTTTTTAAGTAAAATATATCTTTGCAGTGGTTACTGTAGTAAATACACCTAAAGTCAATCCACCACACTGTCTTAACTATGAAGACATTTGCTACAGCATGGGGACCAATAGACCATGGTATTACTACCTACAGGCAATACCTCAATGGTAAGTATACCTACTATATTCTTAGAATATGTTTAACACATACCTTTGCCTTCATTTATTGTCATTTCTTAGAAATGTATTACTCTCTGTTAGTACATTAAGGCTGCGTTTCCACCAGAGATATGCGAGCATATATCATGTAGCGGGGATGTGTCTGTTAAGAACCAATAGATCACTTCATTAACCTAGCATCGCTCAGCGTAGCTCTGGTGGAAAAGGCTCAGCGGAGCGAGGTTTTTGTAATTGCAAAACGGGAAGGTAGTGTGCTATGGATGTTTTGCGAGAGATGTGTGCTAGGGACGTACGCGAGCGGAAAAACAGTAGTTCGCATCTAAAACGAGCTCGTTACACATTTTCGCACCGCTCATCCGCGCACCGTTTCCCAGCGTCGCTAAGCTTCCTCGCACCGCCCATCGGCCTAGCACATCTCCCGTGGAAACACTTACACCGTTCCACAGTCTCGCTAGGCATCCCTTAAACTGAGTTCAACACTTTTTGCTATGCACCACATAAATCAATATTAAATGTAAATCATATGTTTTCAGGTCTCTTATAATGGCATCATCATCCAACAGCATGGAAATAGCGACTTTGGGTTCTAAAAAAGATGGAGAGAGTTGGACTCAGTGGTGTCAGGTAACAATAACATATTATAAATCTCTCCCCTAGATGTATATAGTCCGTACATATTTATAATTGTCATCTTGTTCGTAGAGTGACGAGGCTAGGCCCGAACTTCCGTTAACTGACAAAAAGATAGAGAATTTCCCTATTGGAATTAGCATTGATACTAGTGCCATATACCAGCTGCCTATGGGTAAGTAATGCATTCTTGTTAATGATATTAACCTGTTTTATTAGTTGTTTGCTGGTCATTGTACAAGTGCCGGTATTGTACAGGAACAAGTAATTTATACATATAAGTATAAAAAAATCAGTCTTTGTGACTGACTTTGTATACTGCGCTTTTTTTTAAATTAATCTATGAATTGACTTGATATTTACACATTGTATATTTTTTATTAAAAAGTTTTCGTGGGAACGTAATATTTTTATATTATATATTGACTTATAATCTTCTATTTGACATGATAACTGTCACAGTAACATGTGTGAAATATATCTGAACCAAAACAAAGAGTTTCATCTGGTTAAGCAAAGGTTTAGCTGGTAAAGGTGATTTGATAATACATAATATTGTGTTTAGATAAATTGTACATACAAATTGCATTGTGCATTCAATGCACAGTGCATCATTATACACACTACATTATGCATCATAAAGAAATAAATATATCATCAATATTTAGTTAAATAAGGACCTCTAATAACAAGTAACTCATGTTTACTTACTAGTTAGGTAGGTACTATTGTTCTTAATCCAACCAACTAATGACTTGTATGAGAAATACTGGTATTGTTAATTACTTGTCTGACTCTTTAGACTATATTTGCACTGTTATAAAATAAAATTTTAAAGATTTTATTGTAAGGTGTGCGTTACCCCAGCAAAATAATGTCGAAAATGGTCATTTAAACGTTATAGATAATTAGTTGCCCCCCTTCTGTAATTGTTAAGCACATTTTTAAATTTGTTTCTCTTATATTTTTTTTGTTATTTCAAAAAAACATTTCCTGCTGGAGTAACGTTTGAAACGTTACCGCAGCCAGACATTTTCTTTTTTAATTGTAATATTGAAATAAATTTTAGCTAAATAATTAGTTATCTGGACTAGGTAAATGTTACAACTTATTTGGTATTTGTATTTTCTTCGGCTGCGAAGTTATTCGAAATCCTGCTGGGGTAACGTTTGTGGGTTTGCTGGATCTCTGAAACGGGTAAGCGGATTGTAACCATCTTTTGTACATAACTTCTTAAGGATTAGTTTTAATTTGTTCGACAATAAAATAACAAAAATAATGGACCGTTTAAAAATTATTTAGGTTAGTATGAAAACACTTCAATACGTCCTAACACCTTGAATAAGACCTCTAAAGACTTACTGTAAACGTTATTCTATTGCTTGTAACTGCCTTCAAATGTATACGAATTTTCGTTAGTATACTGTTAGTGACTAAAAAGTTATGATGAAATGTAGCTTTCCACGTTCACGATCACAATGTGTGCGGCCTTTTTTGGCCACCGATAAACCTGTCTGTGGATATATAAACTCAATGTTATACCAATAATTAGTTGTTTAGTTCAGTTGTCTACCTGTAAAATTTCAGCGTCGTACATATAATAATTTACGAGATAATTAAATAAAAGTCATTAGAAGGTGCAAGACCGTGGTAACCCGACCATGTTTAGGTGGTTACGAAAAAGCGATCACCTAGTACATTGTGCTGGCTTTTAAAATATGTAGGATATAGTTTGCAAGTTTAGTACGGATATGTACATAAGTGTTACAAAAAACTACGTTTCTTGAATAATTTTTATTTACATGCAAAATAATAATTTTAAAATATTAATTAAAGTTAAAAACAATCACAGATAAATATTACAAACAGTAATTCTGTTTTTATGACCTTATTCATGTAAAACAATCACAGATAATAACAGATATTGCCTATAGAATGAATGTTTTCAATTCACTATACCTACCTATGCCTACTTATATCGTTAAAAATCACAGATCTGTGGTAATATTACCTAACATCACAATGTAGTAGAATACTTAGAGTAAGTCCTACTGTTTTATCTTCTAATTTAAAATACCTCAAATATTTTTTTCTTTGTTTATACAAATTATATAAAAATCACAGACAGAGAATGTAGTTGACTACATTCAAATAATTATGTAAGATTTACTTTTAACAAATTACAATCTCAAATAGTCATGTAAAGTAAAATGTATATACCTATTTTTCTAAAATTAAGTTAGTTATCGTATAAAAAAATCACAGATCATTTTGTAAAATGAGTATCAAGAAACGTAAGTTACTTTCTAAAGCGATACTTTTCATTCTCAGACATCTAGTTCTAGTTATCTTTTTAAAAACATATTTGTCAAATAAAATTACTAACATTAAAATTCACAATTTTAAAGTATCCACCATAGCATGTCAAGTGACCGTTGCATTATGATAGCCACTAATATGACGGACGGCAACAAGGTTATTTCAAGATTAAGTTCTAAAAAGTAGTTTTATATATATTTGTATATATTCTGATATTATCAGATTTATAATAATCTATAAATATTATGATAATGTATAAATAATCGCGTGAGGCATTAAATTAATATGACTTTTTTGAATTTTACTATACATATCGTCATAGCATTGAAACGTCCTGTTATGTATCCGATAGCAATAAGCTTTGTAGTGTGTGCGTTACCCCAGCAAAATAATGTCGAAAATGGTCATTTAAACGTTATAGATAATTAGTTGCTCCCCTTCTGTAATTGTTAAGCACATTTTTAAATTTGTTTCTCTTAAACTTTTTTAGTTATTTCAAAAAAAACATTTCCTGCTGGGGTAACGTTTGAAACGTTACCGCAGCCAGACATTTTCTTTTTTAATTGTAATATTGAAATAAATTTTAGCTAAATAATTAGTTATCTGGACTAGGTAAATGTTACAATTTATTTGGTATTTGTATTTTCTTCGGCTGCGAAGTTATTCGAGATCCTGCTGGAGTAACGTTTGTGGGTTTGCTGGATCTCTGAAACGGGTAAGCGGATTGTAACCATCTTTTGTACATAACTTCTTAAGGATTAGTTTTAATTTGTTCGACAGTAAAATAACAAAAATAATGGACCGTTTAAAAATTATTTAGGTAAGTATGAAAACACTTCAATACGTCCTAACACTTTGAATAAGACCTCTAAAGACTTACTTCAAACGTTATTCTATTGCTTGTAACTACCTTTAAATGTATACGAATTTTCGTAAGAATACTGTAAGTGACTAAAAAGTTATGATGAAATGTAGCTCTCCACGATCACGATCACAATGTGTGCGGCCTTTTTTGGCCACCGATAAACCTGTGTGTGGATATATAAACTGAATGTTATGCCAACAATTAGTTGTTTAGTTCAGTTGTCTACCTGTAAAATTTCAGCGTCGTACATATAATAATTTACGAGATAATTAAATAAAAGTCATTAGAAGGTGCAAGACCGTGGTAACCCGACCATGTTTAGGTGGTTACATAAAAGCGATCACCCAGTACATTGTGCTGGCTTTTAAAATATGTAGGATATTATTTGCAAGTTTACTACGGATATGTACATAAGTGTTACAAAAAACTACATGTTTTTAAATAATTTTTATTTAGGATTGTTTATTGCATAATTAGTAATCAGCCGGGAGATTAGGTATTGTTTTGAATGCTTTTGTTTTCTCGTAATGTTTAGGTGAATTGTTTATAGTTGTTCATAGAATTGGTACCTGTGTAGTATTTGTTAATTGAAGTTTAATTTTAGGGTAGGTATAGGTAATTTAAGTTTTGAAGAGTGTAACGTATGCGTTGTAAATAGGTATTTTGTAAATAGATTGGGATTTTTTCAAAGTGATAAATCGACTTAGGCTGGCATATCGCAAACAAACTCTGCAGTGCATTATTTCTGTAATAATGTTGGAGATAATAAAATATCTGATCACAAAATCGCGGTGAGTTAAATTATAATAAAATAAATTATTTATGTAAAATTAGTAATAGTGATATACCTACAAGTTATGATCGTTTTTAATTTGTTCATCATCAGCCTATCGCAGTCCACTGCTGGACATAGGCCTCTCCCATTGCACGCCACTTAGATCGATTTTGGGCTTCTCGCATCCAGCTCCTGCCAGCCATCTTGCGCAAATCGTCACTCCATAATTTGTTCACCCCGAACGAAATTTCAATATTAGCATTAGTAATTAACATCCTAAGACAAGAATTCGCAATTACTTAAATTGAATCTAATTAGCATTAATTCCCATTACTAGTAATTAGGTACACACATATTGAAGAACTCCCAAGAATACGATAAATATTTGCAAAAATAGAAAGCGGAAGCGCACACGCACTTTACAAGACGTATATTATCTGCCTAAGGGTCAAGTTTAGTGCACTAGATGCAAAGTGCAAACAATGAAGTATCCCTTCGCCCGTCCCCTCCCGCGTTCTAGCTAAGGATGTATTATCGGCGATTCTTGATTGACAAATATTATCTGACCAATAATTTTATCTATAAAATGTATCACTTTCACTCGATAAATTAAATTACCGTTATTATATCAAAATATCATTCAACAACTGTTCGTTTTTAACAGAAATCAACAGTCACAGGTAGGTACATAGGTATAGATAATTCTCGGTTCTCGGTATAGACCACAGAACAATATTACCGACTCTTACGAGGTATACGACTGTTGGGCGATGCAATGTTGATGCATTCTAATTTACAACTGTATTCTTCTACTATTATGGTCTATTTTAACTAATTGTAGATGACTTGTTTCTTTAAATATTTTGATGCATTCAAGTCTAAGCTATATATACCTCAAAATAAAATACAATTACTTCAGTGTTATTTCTTTACAAAAAAAATCAAAGAAATGAAACGATTTCTTAATGGTTTAAATTTTCGATTTATTGCAGTCAGGTGAATCATTCATACATGTATCTACATATTTATAATTTTAGCGGGCCAGTGCAGATTTTCTGTTGATTGTATCTCCGGTAGTTAAACAGACTAAAGAAATTTTAAGTAAAGAAACTAGTGCTTAAGATCAATTAGGAAAAAAGAACAAAATAAATAATAGGTAATAATAATGAATAAATATTGAATGTATTTAACACTGTACGCAACTGTACCGAAATCGTAAGGTGTATTACACTAAACATTTTAAAAGACAGCGCAATGTACTAAGTGATCGCTTTTTTGTAACCACCTAAACATGGTCGGGTTACCACGGACTTGCACCTTCTAATGACTTTTATTTAACTATCTCGTAAATTATTATATGTACGATGCCGAAATTTTACAGGTAGACAACTGAACTAAACAACTAATTGTTGGCATAACATTCAGTTTATATATCCACACACAGGTTTATCGGTGGCCAAAAAAGGCCGCACACATTGTGATCGTGAACGTGGAGAGCTACATTTCATCATAACTTTTTAGTCACTTACAGTATTCTTACGAAAATTCGTATACATTTGAAGGTAGTTACAAGCAATAGAATAACGTTTGAAGTAAGTCTTTAGAGGTCTTATTCAAAGTGTTAGGACGTATTGAAGTGTTTTCATACTTACCTAAATAATTTTTAAACGGTCCATTATTTTTGTTATTTTACTGTCGAACAAATTAAAACTAATCCTTAAGAAGTTATGTACAAAAGATGGTTACAATCCGCTTACCCGTTTCAGAGATCCAGCAAACCCACAAACGTTACTCCAGCAGGATCTCGAATAACTTCGCAGCCGAAGAAAATACAAATACCAAATAAATTGTAACATTTACCTAGTCCAGATAACTAATTATTTAGCTAAAATTTATTTCAATATTACAATTAAAAAAGAAAATGTCTGGCTGCGGTAACGTTTCAAACGTTACCCCAGCAGGAAATGTTTTTTTGAAATAACTAAAAAAGTTTAAGAGAAACAAATTTAAAAATGTGCTTAACAATTACAGAAGGGGAGCAACTAATTATCTATAACGTTTAAATGACCATTTTCGACATTATTTTGCTGGGGTAACGCACACTATTGTAAGTTTTTGTTACTTCAATATGTTGATTATTTTTTACCATTAATACTATGCCATTGGAATCAACAAATTTGGAATAGGAAATTGGAATTACAGTTCATTTGTACTTATACCCTGATACCTAAAAATGTATAAAAGCCGCCTACCGTTTAACTGTGTACCCAAATCATAGATTAAAAACACTTAATTTAGTGTTAAAACAAATTTCCTGACAACTATCATGAATGCCCAAAGCAGTACGAGTATTGCATATATTTCATTATCTATTACAGGAGAGAATCAATCTTTGCATCCAATGCCACTACTTCACGTGTTGTCACAAAATGGCTTGCTCACTATATTCAATGTGATCAATTTAAGTAAAGACGCGCCTCAACTTTGTACACCTCCACAGCAGTTTAACTTACCTGCAGCTGCCATGACCAGGTGAATTACATATTTTAATGTAATAATGTAGTTTACGGTCGAGTGAAATTTGTTAGTTTTTTATGACATAGGGGGCAAACGAGCGCGGAGCGGGACCGGGAGAGGTTTAGGACTCTCCCGGCCCGCCAGGCCCGGGAACGGGCCAGGCACCGCAGGCGACTCAGGCGCCGGAGGTCGCAGAACGACCTTCGTCCTCCATAAGCGCAGGCCTGTGGGTGACAGGTGAGGCCATCTGTCACCCTAGCAGAAGCAGGCCGGGGTGGCGGCGAGCGCGTTGCGAAGCGCGCTCGCTTCCAGGGAGCACAGGGAACATGGGGTTCCCACACGGGGGGGTCGTCTACTCGTCTGTAGATGACCCGAGGTATGTCGGGGCACCAGGGACTTCCTTTCTATGGTATACCTGGTTCCCCGGCTATTAGTACCCGGCGACGGCGTGCGGTTTTAGTCGGTTCGAGTCCGACATGCCACCGACAGGTGGTATCCGAGGGGATTTCCGCACGGAAAAAAAAAAAAAAAGGGGGCAAACGAGCACTTGCTTAAAAGACTCGAGAAGGCCCTATTGTGCCGAAACATGGCTTTCCCACTAAAATAATTTTTAGGACATTCACCGTATTTTTTTATGAAACTTTAAAATGTATTTTATAGATTGTATGAAATAAAAAATTATGACGTCGTAGCTTGATTTATTTTAACTCTGATGTGTCACTCAACTTCCAGAGGAATGTACGTATGTATGAAAATTAGCTGATTTGATTTATACACACATACTAACATAAACAGTAATTTTCTTTAAAAAAAACAATTGTGTATATATACTTGTTTAGTGTGATTCCTGGAAAGCCACCCGCTGTTCAGCCGACACCTGCACAAGCGCCGCCACCTGCACCAGCGCCGCTACCAACGCAGACAAAGGTATATTAATACATACCCCCTTTTTTAATCCTTTGCAAAATTTCCTCGGATGCCCCCCACCGCACGACTAGTGGGATGGTTATGTTGGTAATGAATACAGTTTATTACAATTTATCATGATTTATGCGCACTGAAGCAGGAATACCTTTTAAAAAGTTAATGATTCACGTCATTTCTATACAAATACTGTCAATATGATATGTCAATAATACAGGAGCAAGCGGCACCTCTACCGTTGATACAAAAGCCACAAGGATCTATAGTTTCGACCTCGCAACAACAACCACCCGCTCCGCCGCCGCAGTACAGCGTCAGCGTTATCAATATACCCAGGCCTCCGAGTTACACTCAGCCACCGATCAGCCAGGGACACTCTTCAGGTACTGTCTACTAATAACGCGAATAAACCCATGGCTTTATTCGCGTTAGTTAAGTTTATTTTGTCCCTAAAATGAAAATAAGTTTGAATATATAAATTAATTCTACCTAGAGATCGGATGCCGGCGGCTAAAATAAAGCTTATGCTTACAACGGCAGGTCAACTAGTTTTATATATAGCTAAATAACTTGATGAAGACGTTTTCACGTTTTTTTCTAATTATTTAACAATTTTCAATGATTTTAGTTCAAAGATTTTAAAATAACTACTCCAATATTAGTGTTACTTATGAAAGAACTTACTAGTTTACTTACATACGTCGCAACTATGCGGCTTGAAACAACAAACGAAACCATCGAAAATAGACGCATTTTAGTGATTTTTGTACATACATACAAAATATAAATAACTGGGCAAACTTCTTTTCCTCAGTCCGCTAAAAAGTGAATGTACAGGATACTAATAGAATGTATATTTTCATATGTGTGTAGTAAACAATCGGGTTACTTTATTTTTTACATTCACATCATTTCAGTAGCAGTCCAAGGAGAACAGAAACAAGTTACAGAAATAAAACCAACACCAATTGTGCAACCTAAAGCCGTTATAAATCCTCCGGTAATTTATTTTTCTTATTTTTACATAAATTCCACTGTAAAAATTAATACATATAATAACTTATTTTTGCCATATTGTTAAAATGTTTCTCTTTTGTTAAACCATCGTAACAGTAGTATCCGTGTAGTGACGGATTAAGAATACAGTGTCACTACCCCTATTCATCCCGTGGGTGTCGTAAGAGACGACTAAGGTAAAAAACTACGCAGAACAACAGCACTGCAGAGAGAAGGAAAACTTGACACAAACCCTATACCAACCCGTCTGGCCAGCGTGGTATAGTAGGCCAAAACCTCCTTTCTAAGGAAAGGCTTATGTCCAGCAGTGGACTATCAAAGGCTGTTGATGAACAGTAGTATAATTTGAATTGGGAAACTAAATCACGTAATGGCAATAAAAAAGATCTTTATATTGTGAATGTGACACTCTATAATAATACTATCTCTGTTAGCTTCCTGTTGAACCAAAGCCACAAACAGCGCAACAAGCTCAAGAGAACGCCGCCCTAAAGGCTGAACAGGAAAGGATTGGCGAAATGAAAGCCAACCAACAACTAAAGAATATGCTTGTGAAGGAAGTGAATGACTTTCAAAAGGAATTGTACAGATTCACGGTTAAGACTAGAGAAACCCAGGCAAAGGTAAGTCAGCACCGAGTAATGTTCATTCTTTAAAATATGATACAGCACAAGAGTTAAGTATGATTTTACTAGGAAATTTTTAATAAAGACACAAGGCACAATATTAAAAATTGAAAAAAAAAAGAAAAGAAATAACTGAAATATATGTAAATATTTCAGTTGTTTCTTTTCGTTTTTTAAAAGACAACTCTCGCACTGGGATTATGCCCTGTGTCATGGGGGACTTTACAAACATCCTTAAAACGCACACAAAGACCCAGACTCAAAACAATAATTTGTGGATGATACACGGTGTTGTTCCATGGGGATCGAACCCACAACGCTTGTGCAGTAGGAAGCGGCGAGTTGACCGCTTAAACCATACGTCATCTGTGCAGGTTTTAATTAGAAGTCATTTATTAATTGAGTCAGCACAGCAGCAGCCTCTAATAGTCTACTGCTGGACATAGGCCTGTTTGAAAAAAGCCTATTACGTAATTATAGAACGTGCAGGATTTGTGTAGTAAGGTGCAACGTCGTCGTGTATCGAGCTAGCTTTAAGTCACCCCTCTTATTCATTATTAAAAATTTGTATCGAAAGCACTTTACAAATCATTTCTTGTTAATTTGCCGTTTTAATTTTTTGGCCTACTATATATTATTATATTCATAATGTACATTAATATGTATCATAATGTATATTAATAAATAATATATTAATTCAGTCAAATAAACAATATTAAAATTATTGCAGTTACAACGCGACATCGATTCGATGAAGACAAATTTTGTTGGCTTGTCTATAAGCAGCGAACAATTAAAGAAAGAGTGCTTTTTAGACGATATGCGTGGTGCCATAGTGCAGTTAAAGTTAGAGTTGGTGCGAGCGTGCGCTGTCATTGCTGAGGCCAGAACTCACGCTGAGTAAGTTAATGATATTTTTAAGAACTACATTGAGATCTTTAGCACAGATCGATATTTTAGCTAGTAGTATAAGATTTTAAGTGTGATTTTCAAGTATCTAAAATAATTTTATAGAACTTTTGTAATTAAATTTTCACTCAATGTGAATGTATCCCAGAACAAAACTTCTAAATGATTAATTTTGAAGTGGGATTGAATGTCGCTGATGTGAATCAGCAATAATAAAATGTTCAATTATGAATTGAACAATTAATGGATAATTTAACAGTAATCCAAGGATCCTAAAAATGGAATTATTTGAGACGAAATAAATACACAGTCTTTAAAATGAATTCTTGACGTCGTTACGATTTGATCTTTCGAAAGCGGTTGCATGTGACGGTTAATAACTTAACATTACATGGTCAACATACATCACATAATACTCATACAGCTGTGCTGAAACTTTAAGCTTAAAAGTTTATGGTATATTCTTGTTAACTAATTCAATATGTAATATTGTATTGTATGTAATATCTTGACTAAATTTATCATGGATTGAATTACAGTTGCATTTTTAATTTCGATTACTTTAAATAAACAGTAACTTAATTTACATATTTTTTATATTTTCAACTTATTTCATTACTACATACTATAATGCTATACAAGAACTTTCATAAAATCTACCATAAAACAGTTTTAATCACTGTACATGAAAACTTTCAGGGCAAAGGACTACCACCAATGGACTCAAGCAGATCCTTTAACTACGAAACGCGTGGCCTCTATAAAGAAACTAGCTTACTACGTAGAAAACCAACTGGAACAGGCCCAAAAAGCACTTGATTACAAGTGGAACGAAGCTCTCCGACGAGACCCACATTTTAACAAGTTAGTGCTGCATATTTGTTATGCTTATAGAACTGCTACTGTTACTTGTATATTCAGTAGATTATTATTTTTCTACAAAAAGGAGGCATTAACACTTTATTTGTTGTACTTGGGCACCATTTACGTGCACACGTGTTACACTTTTGAAAACAATAACTGTATCTGACTGATCTGATAACTCAGACAGCGCTGCAACACCCTTTTGGATTTCAAGGGAGATGCTACAAAGAATTCTATAAAATACTATTTTGTAACTGGCTTAAACTTGTTTTCCATTTTGTTCACCTTTACAGTTTTACTATAAGTGCTGACTAAAGACTAAGACTAAAATACTTTTTTTACTTACATTTCAGGCCAGGACAACGTATGATCCGCCCCATCTTGGATGATGTGTACCAACCTTTGGTAAAACAACAAGAGATACTAAGCAGACAGCAAGCTGTACTACGTACGCTTAGAAATACGCTCAAAGATTGTGATGTGCTCCCTATGTTCAAATCCACCTCGTTGTTGAGGAACACGCCTTTCAAAAATAAGTAGGTTTCTTATTTTAACATTCCGAATCACTCTTATATCATCTAAAATACTTCACACAGATCAAACTGGTATTGTTGATAGTGGTAGAAGTGCTATCTAAAGTTAAAACCTTTTTATCTCAATGAGAAATTCAGCTTTTATATGTGTGTGTGTGTGTTGTTTTAGTGAAGTCTTGTAAAGTTAATTTAATTTTGTTTATCAAATTTCGGGTGCGGTTACGAATCCTATCCAGTACAGTACCAAAAGAAACTTATACCTGACACAAGCATTTAGCTTAGATAGAATAGTTACAAAAAGACCCACATTTTAAGCGTTCCCAATAGAAACGATTAAATCATATATTGTTTCAGAGACCCACTATCAAAACTAACAAAGAATATACTTAATATGAGCATTGAACCGGAGACTACAAAGGAACCTTTACTATCCTCGCAAAAATTGGATGCCCTAAGAGACATGCTATCCAACCACAAAACAGTTAAGATAAAGCCTGTTAATGTTGAAATGAAACAGCACTTGGCAAATATGAAGTTAAATTATGCTAAAACCTTGAAGGAAAATTCACCGGTAGTAAGTCCATCTGATGTGAAACCAGAAGTCAATCCAGGTAAGCATTTTTATAACATCATACTTAGATACAGATAATAATAATAATAATAATAATAATCTTTATTTACCAGAAAAAATACAGATATAGTTTGTGCATAAAAAGAACAACAGATTAGATTTTAATTACAGTAGTGCATTGTACTTAGTCCTTAGTTGCTACGAGTATAATCTGTACCAAAAATAATAACGCTATCTCTTAAACTAGGTATTCCTGTATTTTAAGAGCTAGTGTCAGGCTATCAGTTTACACTAAAAGAATTATACAACAGGTTGGAAGCAGTGTTGATCTTTCATTAAGGCAAGCAATTTTTAATCTATTTTATATAATATAAATATTTCGATTTGTATGGATATATTTATGGTGTGAGTGTATGTGTGTGAGTGTGTGTTGTGTGTGTATATGTGTTGTGTGTGTGAAAGTGTGTTTGGGGGGGTCATGAGAGGTATTTTAAAAGAGACTCTGTTTGGACGTAGTCTTGATTTTGTAACCACTCGGTCACTTTAGACTTTACTTCATATATGTTAAGATCTCTAATACCCAACTTTTTATGTATTTGCTTATATACGTGAGTGCTTTGCGTATAGTACTGGTATTTAGCAAATGTGGTATTGTGTGGGGTGCCTGGGAGAAGGTTGGTTCGCTTCGTAGGGTCCGCAGGGGGTAGTCTCGAATGCTTCCTAAGGATCGATTTGAGCACATAGAGCTGACGTACTGTTAGTACTCGACATTCTGAATATAATTTTGTAGTTGGGTATTTCCTGGGCTTTTTGGTCATAACTTTAAGTATGGCTCTTTGTGCTCGTTCTACTCTCAGAAATTTTGTTTTATTTGCTCCTCCCCAAACAACGATACAGTATTCTATAATTGATTTGCATAAGACATTATATACTAAGTTTAATGTAGCGCTGTTCGCAGTCTCCCTGAGTGTCTTAAATATGTGAATGAGACGCATTACACGAGTAGTCAATGCATCCAATTGTTTATCCCATTTTAGTGCATCGTCAATAAGGACACCTAGGTACTTAACGCTATCAGTCCTCTTGAGTGTAGCGCAAGAACAAGACACGGATTGGTCTGTACATGAATGGGCAGTTAGTGAAAAAGAAGAAGGCGGGGAGGTGTTACGTCGAATGGCAAAGGGAATAAAAACAGTTTTGTTTAAATTTAGGGTTAACAAGTTTGAGTTTAACCAACTCATTATTTTAGCAAGAGTAGTTTCTGCCTCTCTTTTAACAAAATCCCAAGTAGATCCATAAACTATTATTGCCGTGTCGTCGGCATAAGCGCATAGCTTGGAGTTTGGAAAGTCCATCGTGCACAGATCATTAACATATATCTGGAAGAGGGTAGGGCCAAGGATACTACCCTGCGGAATACCGTAAGTCAACTGCTCTTCATCACTCAGATACATATCAATTTTAACACACTGGGTGCGATTTTTTAGGTAATCCTTGAATATGTCTAGTACAATGCCTCTCACACCCAGGCGTTCCATTTTCGAAAGAAGTTTGGGAACAGAAACCGTGTCAAATGCCTTGGTAAGATCCAAGAATATCCCCATACATTTAATGCCGTTATCAAGCTTTCCAGCGACCAGCTGTGTCAGTTCCAGTATAGCATCCTCTGTTGATATGCCTGACCTGAAACCGTACTGGTTGTCAGCTATAATTTTGTATTTCTCTAGAAAAGTTCTTAACCGGTTGTTAAGAATCTTTTCCAAGACTTTAGAGAGCGAAGACAAAACAGATATGGGTCTGTAGTTGTTGACACAGTTTCTGTCCCCTCCCTTGTGAATCGGGTGTATTATCGCCTTTTTGAGTGAGTCTGGAAATACGCCTGTTTGCAAGCAAAGATTGCAGATATATGTTATAATTGGCACCAATACCGGAAGACTGTTTTTTAATACTTAGATACAGAATAACTGTAGTTTAGGGTTTTACAAGTACAAAAACTAATAATTACATGTGAAACAAAAAACTTTAATTACATGTGAATTCCTAAAAAAATAGGAACTCTTAATCATCAACAGCCTCCAATAGTTCACTGCTGAATATAGGCCTCTCCTTAGTAAGGAGGTTTTGGCCTACTGTACCACGCTAGACAGAAGGGTTGTTAAAGGGTTTGTTAGAGTTTGTTGTTGTTGTTAAAGTTTAATTTCTCTTTGCAATACTGTTGTCCTGTGCAGTTTGCTTCCTTAGTCAGCTCTTACGACACCCACGGGATGAATAGGGGTGAAAACACTCTGAATTCTACTATTAATGATTGACTAAAAACAGCTGTACAAAAAATCTAAAAATAACTTCTATTGAAAACAAGTAGAGTCCACTTTCCTAGAGTTCATTAGCGTCTAATATTTAGAGGTCGGTTTGTTCTTATAGAAGCTTCTTTTGAGGAGCAATTTTTGATCTTTCTCTCAAACTTTCGAGTTTCATAGTTGTCCAATATGGTAAATTTTATCCTGAACGCAGATATAACGTGTTCCAAGTATTTTTCATGAAAACGTAACACTTTTCAAATAAACTCCCTTTTCTAGTTACAGTGAAAGCACAAGTTGGAGTCTTACCAAATGTTCAAGTAAAAACCGAGCCGAAGCAGGAGCCAATGCCGACACCTAAGAATACTCAATCATTCACGCCTCCAGGCCCCATGAAACCGCCTGTTCCAAGTTTGACTAATGTCGCTAGAACACTATTCACTGACGGTATTTCTTTATGTCTATACATTTTTCTCTTTAATATCTATACAACAATGAATCAGACAGTACGATGTTCGTATATTTTGCGGCCTTGTTATTTTCTCCCTTTTCCAATTTTAATTTTTAAAAACTTTATTCCAATTTTAAGAACAAAGTCATTGGAATTTTGTTTTAAATAATATTACTCTAAAATGGAGACTTGGAGATAGATACTTACTATAAAACTGAACAATTGATGATCATGGGTGTCTTAGTGACTTCTACAATTACCGCACAGAACGTGTACGATGCACTGGCCTCTCCGAGTAACTCAGTGTTACTCCCGTTCCCCATTCGAGATTTACGGTATCCCTTCTTTTGACCACAACTTCGTCACACTTTTTGTTTTCCTTGCCTAAATTTACTTTTTCTTTTGTCTTGTCTGAATTCCTAAGAAGGGTTGGCCTCAGTTAGGCGGCCGCCTATAAGAAAACCATCCAAAACCTCATGCAATGTTACACTTAGCAGCCACCCTAACTAAAATTGGGGTAAAACCCCGAATGATGACGATGATGTTAGTTAAAAGAAATTTAACTTTAAATATTATTTTAGTAGTACAAAAAGTTACCAAGTGAATACGATCTTTAATTAAGATCTTCAAGTAAGTTAATCAACACAGTAGGTATTAGAAGGTGCCCTAAATATATGTTGGAAGATATATGTTCTATTATGCCTGCAACCAAGTTTCATAGAAAAGCTTGTGTATAAATTATTTAATATTTTTAGAACTTAAATCAGTACCTTCTGAAAAGGCTCAAATGCCGTCAACGACACCCAAGAATACAGTATCTGCTTTCATCTCTCAATATTCACATGAAACACCAGTTACACCGTTAACATCGTCTTCGGCGATGAACAATGCACAAGGCAGCGTTCTCAAAGATCTACTGCAAAACAGGCAAACAAGTTTTGAACCAAAAGCGGCTGAAACTAAAGATGATTCTAATACGTTTATGGGACAGAAAATTTGTTCACCCTCAACTTTTGCTTGTAAGTTTTATAATTTAAAAAAATCTTAATTAGTTTAATGTAATTGTAGAATAAAACTAAGAGCATTACAAGTAGTAAATGGCTGGTTTGTGCTTGTTACTTTGATCTTAGATGTACTAAAGTAAAATTAATTATATTATTTATGGTCATATTAATTTAATTTTTTTACACGCATTCCAAATTGCTTACGAGCAATGATCTATAAACTTACTAATCTATACTACCACAAGGCAAAGGCAAGGTCCTACCCCATTGAATAATATATTTATAATTAATTTTATTATTATTAAGTTATTATATTTTATCTATAATATGTATGGTTACCATAATACAGGCTCTGCCTAGTTTAGGATCAGAGGGCCTTATGAGATGTGTTAAGATTTTATTGTTAATAATTCAGCCTCAAGATTTGGTAACAATTAATGTTAAAAAATCATTTTTATTTCAGTTTCATCAAGTACTATTTCTCCCGCTGGTAGTACAGCAACAAATACAACAGTATTTGCAACTAAACCAACATCAGAAGTTTTCAATATATTCAACAAATTTCAACCGCAATCTTTTGTACCAGAATCGAAACCATTTGTCCCTGAGACTACATCACAAACATTTGAACCAAAGCCGCAACCTTCTGCACTGGAGACAAAACCGCTTTCCTTAGCTCAAGAGTCTAAACCTCAAAGCCCAGGAACTGCCAATTCCAAATCCAGCGAAACCGGCGAGCCTGAGGCTGTTGAAACTAAAACGTTTACTCTTAAACCGAAAGTTGAGAAACCGCTCACTTGTATCTTCGGTGCGAAAACAGCTACGTCTATTTCAAGTGCTAACGTTCCTGATGTTTTGAAAACAACCCAAGACATTGCCAAAGCTCAAACTAAAACAAGTAGTAAAACAGTTGAAAAAGAAAATTTACCAGAGAAGTCTGAAGTTAAAGTTATTCAAAAGCCAGTTGCTGAAAAGAAAGATGGAGCTAAAAATTTGACGATCCAAATGACTAAAACTTCTATATTTGGTGCAGTTCCTGAGGATCACAGCAGTAGCAGTTCCTCTCAAAGTTCAAGTAAGAAGCTCTTTCATATTGTGTTACTTAAAAGTTTCTCCCCGGGATTATGGTAGGATTTTGAGATCGTTTGTGTTAACATGTCATGTTTAATTTTGTGAAATTTATAAATATAACCCCACTAAAAAAAAATTTTTGCCATTAGCAGTTCGTGACACATCTACGCCTCACTAACACTGCCATAATTAGGCATTTCATATATACCATGAGATACATCCATAAGGGACACTTCTTTTTTTTCCTGTTAGTTAATTACGATTATATGTATATTTTAAATATAATAACATTATCGTAATTAACTTAACAACTAGAAATTCATTAGATCTCGACTGCAACATCAAACATAAACAGGTATTTGTTTGTTGTTAAAATCTCGATATTTCAATTCCAAACAAAATTAAGTATTTTTTTTAATTCAATTTACATCATAATATATTTATTATTTAGGTTTGTTTCTCCTTTTATTAGTTACTACATAAGATCTGCTCCAACCCGAATTGAAATACTGGTATCGGATTATAACTTTTCAGCCTGTACTTATTTTAATATTCTGTTAGTCTATAAACATTTTTATAAAGACACATCAGTATGGTTTTGACATATTGTGACTAAAAGTCATGTTTTTTGTAGCTGAATCAACACCAACCATGGTAAAAACTGAACCTAAAGTAGAACCTGTAAAAGAAAAGCCCGTCAGTCCGACGTCAAGCGCATCATCAATATTTGCTGCTGGTAATGCTACGGTTCCTGACGGTAATCATTTTTTCATCAATTCAATGTAGATTTACGACTTTAAAGATCTACTTACTCCCAGCAAAGCTCGAGAATGTTCACACCTTATTAGGCACAGAAAATTTCAATTGTTCCATTCTTGTTATTTTCTTTTTAGAAGCAAAACCATCACCACTGAAACTCGATGAAGTCACTTCAAAACCGGAACCTGTTACGCCAGCTTCGACCCCAGTTGAAACCGTTCCGTCACTAAAACCTTCAATATTTTCGTCAACTAATTCTTCAACAGCTGCTTCAGTCTTTGGAGCTGCAATTGCTGCACAAGCTAAGAATACATCACAAGCCGGTTCAATATTTGCCGCAGCTGCTGCATCTTCACCACTTACATCAGCACCAATATTTGGATCAACATCAAAGGGGTCCATATTTGGGTCTTCTCAAACCTCTATATTTGCACCAACGACTACAGCAACTAGTACTACGACAACTGAATCCTCAGCATTAAACAGTCAAACATCAGATTCTCCCACTAAAGAAACAATTTCATCTACTTTTGGGTCACCTGTTACAACATCTCAAACTACGTCAATTTTTGGCTCTTCAGTATTCCCGACCTTAACAACAACCTCATCCACAACGCCAGTCTTTGGATCATCAACAACAGCCGTTTTTGCATCAGCGACAACTAAAGCATCTGTTTTCGATGCCACTACTACAACGCCATCAGTTTTTAGTTCTACGCCTAGTGCATTTACTCCAACTACTCAGACTACTCAGACTTCTGTGTTTGGTGCAAATACGACTACAGCCACAACAACTGCGTTTGCTACCTCAGGAGGATCTGTATTTGCTTCCGCTGCAGCAAACTCTAACTCAGCCACAGTATTTGGTGGTCAATCAACTACCACCCAAGCTTCTTCAATATTTGGCTCAGCAACTGCGACCAATACTTCAGGTAATAAAAAAAATGTACAGTCCGTTCTTATTTATCTTCATTTAACTAGGTCATTTGCTTTGCATGTTAACACACACATATACATTAAAAAATTCTCCAGATAATTGTCACCGCTTCAGAGACTTCATAATTTTTGGAAATATTATCTGCCTGAATTGGTAAGTAATAGTTCCTAAAGTCTATTATCTTTGCCAGCATACGTAACACCGCCTTCAACGACTCAAGCCTCAATATTTGGAACACCGCCTCCAACAACTCAGACATCAGTACTTGGAACACCACCTCCTACAACTCAAGCCTCAATATTTGGAACACCGCCCCCAACGACTCAAGCCTCAATATTTGGAACACCACCTCCAACGACTCAAGCATCAGTATTTGGAAGTACCCCTGCTCAAACATCCGTATTTGGTACTTCGGACTCCACTGCAGCACAAAGTACTTCTTTATTCGGTGGTGCAGACGCCAACTTATTTGCAGCGGCCAGTATATCTACAACCAGCGCTCCATCACAATCAAGTGGTGGCAGTATCTTTGGTGGGAGGTATAACATTTTGTTACACTTGCAACTATAGGATAATAGTATGAAATTAGAATAGTAATAGTTAGTAATATGTACTTCATTAACTATATTTGCATACATACATAACTCTACGCCGTCTTGCCGCAGGAATCTAAAACGATATCCATTTATTGGAATTAAAATCGCATCTTGACACTTAAGAAATCTATTCGTGCAAAATGTTACCAATATTCATGGGAGCGATATAAATAATTTCATGCCCTCGTAGCAATGTATCGCATTACTGAACAATTCATTTAAGAAAAGTTAGCTGAATGTGTTCACTTGCTCAATAATGTCAATTGATTCAGTTAGGTATTTATAATTCCATAATTAATACTTTAATATTATTTTTATAATATTATCCATCTGCTTTACCGTCAAACGAATCCCAGTGTACTATAAACATGAGAATATCCACGATCCACAATAATATGTAATATTTTCAGACTACAATAGAAAAAGAAAATATTCAGAAGTAAAATACAATTTATGTAGCTATAGTGATTATAATCATGTTTTCACAGTTCATCGGGTTCAGTATTTGGTAGCAACACAAACGTATTTGGCAACAAGGCGACGTTTGGGCAGCCTAATCCAACCGCAGCATCAATATTTGGCGCCGGTGGGGCGACAACATTTGGACAGAAACCAAACAGTAACTTCTGGACGGGTGGCAGTGGGAACACTGAGGGTGGATTTGGATCGTCTGGTGGAGGATTTGGTAAGATACATTTTATTGAAAGGATATTATTGTAGCTGTGATTAAAGTAGCCTGTAATTGATATTTTATAATAGTGTTATGTATTAATAAAACTTGTTTAACAGGTCAGCAAGCCACAACACAAGCGTCATCTATTTTCGGTGGCAGTACTGGCGGTAGCTTTAGCAGTCCCTCCGCCGGACAAGGGTTTGGCACACCACAGCAAAGCGTATTTAGTACCCCTCAGCAGCAGTCTAGCACCGGTATAGTCTAAAGAAATTATAATGTATTGTACTACTGATCAACAATCAACATTCGGTTTTTACTTTATAACTATTATTAACTATACTATAGAATTACTGATCGCAAAGAGACTATATTATATAGATTAAAGACACGAGTTGATGAAGGTGAAAAGTCGCAAAATTCTAATTTTGAGGAAGTCGAGGTTTCTTTGTATGTAGGGTATTATATAGAGGGGGCAGACGAGCAGACGGGTCACCTGATAGAAAGTGACTATCGTCGCCCATGAACGTCTGCAACTCAGGAGTCACAAACGCGTTGCCGTTGCCGGCCTTTCTTGAAGGTTTGAAGGTCGTATCGGTTCGGAAATACCGCAGACGATAATCCACTCCACAGATTGGTTGTGCAAAGGTGGTTGTGAAAAGCGCACAGTAGTGGAGCGCCAACTATCCAAGTAAAGAGGATGAAAATTTTGCCGTGTGGAACGATGGCGGAAATTTGCGGCTGGTATTAGTCCGAACAATTCCTCGGAACACTCTCCATGATATATGCAATAGAGAATGCAGAGTGAAGCCACATTTCTAAGTAACGCCAAGAGATCGAGCCGATCGGAGATGTTTGGGCTATCGACGATTCGAGTCGCTCTTCGTTGGATGCGGTCCAGAGGGAGAAGCTGGTACTGAGGTGCCCCTGCATAGAGATGAGAACAGTATTCCATATGCGGCTGGACTTGCGCCTTATAGAGCTGAAGGCGGTGGGCCGTAGTGAAACACTGCCTCGATCTGTTCAGGACACCGAGCTTCTTCGAGGCCGATTTGACCTTACCCTCTAGGTGACCCCGAAACTGGAATTCGCTCGATATGTCGATGCCTAGGATTCCGATGCTGGCTGAAGCAGTTATGGAGGTGCTCTCAAACTGAGGTATACCTACCTCAGGCAAAGTCAGTCAGTAAAGTAAAAAAAAGGTACACATACCTGTGTCTTTTTTGGGTTAAACTGGACTAGATTTAGTCGGCCTCAATCTGAAACCTCCGCTAAGGAAGTTTCAATTTCAGACACAAGTTGGTTTCGACTCTCCCTTTCGAAGTTTTCACCAGAAATATTGTGGCTGCCGGTATAAAGGGCATCTCCTGTACTATCATCTGCATAGCAATGTATGCTACTAGTTTGCAACATGTCATTGATATGCAGAAGAAACAGTGTGGGTGATAACACACAGCCTTGTGGGACACCAGCATTTACGAATTTCAAGTCGGAGCATGCACCGTCGACAACGGCCTTAATGCTTCTGTCCGCATGGTGACCCAATTACACAATTTCTCGGGAAGCCCAAAGGAAGGGAGCTTTGAGAGAAGCGCCGATCAAAGGCCTTCGCTATGTCCAAACTAACCGCACAAGCCTCTCCTTTGGTCTCGATCGCCTGTGCCCACCGGTGTGCTTAAAGTTGTACTTTTTTTTTTTGAGATAAGTCGGTACAAAAATGTATTTTGAACTAAACCTCAAATAATCATGTTATAATAGCAATTAAACACTTAGTACGTTATTTAAAAAAAAAAAAAAAGCTGAACATATGTAACTTTTTCTTCTACGAACAAAAGCAAAATTCTTCAAAATCTTTTTAAAGTTAGGTGCTAAGTACGAATGTAGGTAAACATTGTCAGGTTATTTTATTGTAGCTAAACAACATCAATAGAAAAGTAAACTCTTAGCAGAGATCACTTGTGTGCAATGTCTTGACTTACCATTTTTTAATTAATATTGCCTTAAAATCGACTCATAGAAGTAGCGATATTCTGGTTTTACGTATTAACAGTACCATATTTTCTGTTCAAACTTGGAAAAAAATATCTTGAATCTTTTTCCTAAAATGTTTACATTTTTAAAGGGTGTCATTTCATCGTATGTTTCTTTATAAAGATAGGACCCGACGCGAATCCACTCAATACCATCCCTAAAACTAACTTTTCCGTTGTTCTCATCTTTTTTCCTCTTAAACAAATTAAGTTTTTCTTATAGCTTACTAATTTTCCTGAAATGATCGGTCATATCGACTACAGTATTGTAACGAAAAGTTTTGCAAATGCTATGCTATGCATGATCAGGAACATAATTTTTTATATATTTTTTTCTAAGTACTTTTTCGATTCTACTAAAATCCTAATCCGAGTCTAAATACTTCCGGTAACTTATGGTCGATTAAATTGAAATAGCCTTTTAAGATAAGGTATTGGTAAAGTGCAATCATATTAAAGTGTTTGTTTTGTCCGGCACATGAATCCAACCAAATCAATAAATGATCTTCATTTTGGCAACTTGGATCAACCTCCACAAATCTGAAAAGTGCGCTTCTGACTTCAACAACGACTGACTACAATATACGTCATTTTGGTTATCTCTATCATTAACAGGAATACCCAGATTATAAAACCACATTTGGCGTACCAGCCAAACCACAGTAGAAGACTTTTAAAGTTGTTGGTGTTGACTACGGCATTGTTTATTGCAAATCAATCTCAATGTACACAATACCTCCATTCCATTCTTCAAATGTATTTGATAAGTCCTCAGTGTGACAGATTTCTAATCAAAGGCCATTTCATTCATTTTAGTAAAATTCAGCAAATATAGTTTGTGCATATTTTTATTTCGAGAATAATGTGATTGTTCAGCAGGAAAACTAGATATATGAGTTTTTTGATACGTTGGACGTAATGCAATTTGTGTGGACGATTCTGATGTCTTCCCTTATGAGCTGCTTTAGGATCTGAAAGACCGTTCTTGATATATTTTATAATGACATCAATTTTATTACGACTTATCAGGGATGTTAACACAAACCTAACTTGGATATTTCTTTCATAATTCCTAGACTTTACACGTAAAACTAATAGATGGCAGAATTATACTTTCTAGCGTTACTAGTACTGATACTATTGAATAATTAAGCATTCTTACTATTGGAATCCAATGAATAAAAGTTGTTCAGACTAGCAATTTAGCCGGTGCCATTTGGTTTGACAGTTTACTAATATAAATTAGTATTTTGTAACAATATTTTTGCTTACACGTAAGCTACACTAAACTATATTAGTAGGAAGCACGTGAGAATGGGACAAAATAAAAAACAAAATAATTGAATAGAATAAGGAATATGTACGTCATATAGCACCTTCATTCACTGCTTAGTGACGTTGGGTCATTCGAGTTTCATAAACTGAGTGGATGAAGGAGTTATGTACGAACGTATCACCTTCTTTCTTCTATGTATGAAAAAAAAAACGTTTTTATTTATCTGGAAGGCAGGGGCCCACACCACTTTCATATAATGACATTTCCAAACTAAACTACATAACACCTTGATTAACTTTCTATTTTCCAAAATATGTCTTAAATCGACTATTTAAAGGTCTCAAATCATTTGTATCGGCATATAACCTTCATATACGCAAAAAATTGTAAAAACCCGGAAAGGCGACTGCCGCATCCTTCATCCACTTACGTCTTTATTTATTCTGTATCTTAGCTATGGTTGAGTGACCTCTTAGTAAAAACCGATGCCGTTACCTGTGCAATTAGAAATGCATTACGTCGAGTAACTGTAGGATTTATATAATTAAGGACGGCACAATTGACATTTGTTAGATATGATTTCATCCCGGCTACCGACTTCGGAACGACTATATCTTAAAATACATGTTTAACCTTAGCCCACGGGTTGTTTTCATGTTGGATAGGGTTTCCTCAATCGTTGTGCATAGTCATTTTGGCTATTGGTATAATTGCTAAATACCACTACTAACATCTTCAGAGACTCACATTTGGCGTCTAAATTAAGAGCCTTATTCAGAAGACAGTGCTCTTCTGAATGTATTATAAATAAACTATAAAATGTAAACTTAAATAAATAAACAAAGTAGTATTTAGAAGTTAGTTTCCATAGATAGAAAATTCTAGTACTGATTATCGATTTACATTTTTACAACCTTTCCTTATTATTTCTTGAAGAACCCGCCTTCGGTGGATCCACTGTGTTTGGTGGTAATCAACCGGGTTTCGGATCCCCGGCTTCATTTGGCTCTCCTTCGGGTGGATTTGGATCTTCGTTCGGCGGTGGATACAACAAAAGCCCAAACAGTGGATTCGGTGCCCCTGCCGCTTTTGGAGGAGGGGCCACTTTTGGGGGGGGCGCCGTTCGGCAGTACTTCGCCTGGAAAAGTATACGGGGGCGGTAACGCTGGTGAGTTTAAAAGCTGTAGGTTGTAATATTTTTTTGATGTACTATAAAAACTACTCAAAGACTCATTTTATACAGTATAAAAAGATAGGTAGTTATCACTCAAACATATGAAATAACTAGTATTGCTGTATTAAACTGCTAACAGTTTCAGTATGGAGTTGTATATCGTAGTCGTCCTATCTAAAACTAGGAAGTCGTATTCGTCTTTTTTTGTTTATCGTATTAATGTTTTTATCGTTGTGTTTAGCTCCAGCGTTCAGTTCGACACAGTCAAACGCTACCTTCGAGAGCCTCGCCACACAGAACACGCTGACGTTCGGCAACCTCGCCCAGCAATCTGGGCCAACGCAGCAACCGGCCCCAACTTTCAACACGTATGTTCAAAATATAATTAGTGCTTCAGAACTTCTTTTAATCTGTTTATTATCATAAAAAAATGGTTAATTTACATAACGTCAGGGCATTTTTTATACTACATTAGTCATTCACGGTTTTAACATTTATAAAGCATGAAAAAATAAATGATGTGCATCAAAACTTTCGACTTAAATTCTAGATAGAAGACCAGTATTTATGCAAAGGGCCTTGTGTCAGTTTATTTTACATCAATTCGCTCTTGATGGCAGCTCGTCGGGCGTTGTGAATGGTAAAGTTTTCAGTGCGGGCCAATTACAACCGCCGAACGCGACCAGCGTGTAGATCGAGTTAAAGTGAAATAAACTTACACTAGAACCTCAGAAATTTTAACCGTGAACTGTAACGCAATTTTCATTTTTTAGGTCTCCATCATTCACCGGGTGGCGAGGCTGATGACTACATTACAAAAATCGTGCAGTTAAGAAATAATTAGACTTTAGACTAGTGCCAATATTACATTTTATTATACTATTGTGTATTTAAAGTGAAAACATTGTTAACGCTATTATTATTTGATAAATGTTATAAAGCATGTAACCCCCTATATATGAAGTTTTTTTTACCTTAGTGAACGCTAGATATTATAGGCCATATGTGTCGTTGGAAGTGTTCTGTTATATTTTTAACATTTTTTTCTTAATTGATAACCACAAATTTAATCAAGTTTTCATCATTATAATCTGCGACTTTTGCATCGGGGTAGAACTTTGGCCAATTTTTGCCATCACGAGAGTTTTTATGGTCCAAGGTCCGAGCTTTAGGGATAATGCATCATAAGTTACCAATCAAGTTCTGACAATTTCTTCATAGTCATCAAGTGGGTATGCATGCATTAACTTGATATAACATAACTCTCATAAACAACCGCGTTCCCGCGGCCGCACTCATGGCGGCATGAGGCGCTGGTAATCACGCCTCATCACGGTCATAGTAGAGCTCGTCCTCCAGGTCCCTATTCTCCGCCTCCTTCTGTGAAATGAATAATACTTCTTTGCAGACGGATGCGACCGCGGTAAAACATCTGTCGCTGCCGGCCATGGCGCGTATGATGCCTGGTAGCGAGAGCTCTCCGATGACTGCAATGAAGATCCGACGCTGCGACGCCCAAGCCGGGCAAATTGCCAGCGTATGCTAAGCCGAGACCTCAATTCAATCACAGTGGTGATAGGCGGGACTCGATTCCCCAATATTAAAATGATGCTGAAATTTCCTTTATGAGTTTTGCAGCTATCTGGGGATCCATACCGTCCTGTACTAGGTAAAGTTGTGCCTAGTACAGGATGGCATTGATAATTTACCAAAGCAGCAATATTTCATTATTTGTAAAAATTGTGGTGTCATCATGTGGATGTATAGGTTAAGTAGTGCCTAGTACAGGATGGCATTGATAATTTCCCAAGATAGAAACAACTCAGTATTATACAATATTTCATTATTTGTGGTAATTTCGTATTTGTCAGCTTTGTCCCAATAAAATTATTTTTTTAGACTTACCAAGCTTTATAAAGAATAGATAAAAGTTTTACAAACCAGTATGCGTGGCTTTATTGGATTACGAAAAATTTCAATGGGTACCTACACACATACAGGAACATTATAATAATTTTTTTATTAATGTAAGAGGGTGCAATGCAGGTACATGTTACCGGAAATGTATGAAGGGAACGTGTAGAATAATGTTTTAAAGATTACCCTTGAAATGTATATTTTTCCTAGGAATTATATACAATTTCGTTATAATACTAGGAAATATTTAAAAACTTATGCTTTATACGAATATTAATAAAATAAATAATACACAGTACCTTTTTTATTTTATTTTTTCTGTGCGGAAGTCCCTTCGGATACACCACAGTGAATTTTTATAGGTAGTACCTACAGTAGTACAATGGACTGATTTAAAAAAGTAAAAATAAGCGATTCTATGGGATACCAATTCACGAGCAGAAGGAGATTGAGTGGTCATTTTAATATAACTATAAACATTGGCGAAAAATAAAAGATGGAAAAAAAAACTAAGTGCTATCGGAGGTCATATTCGTCATTCCAAGAAATTCTTTTGATCTATAAAAACGAATTAAGAAGGCGATGAGCTTTGAACTTGCCTTACGCTTACGTTTATCGCTTTATACCAATTTTCTTTTTCTGTTCTTTGCTTCATCTTTTTATTTCTTGAACTGGATAAGTATATTCAGATGACCAAGCCTAAGTAACAACTTTATAATCGAAGAATTTGACTATAGCAATCTACTTTTGTTATCTAAGTACTACTTACCTAAATGAACCTCTTCCCTCTCCTTAGCACCTATGCTCGTATGTTTGCATTTTCAGGCTGGACCAACGTACTCGTAAGTACACCATTTCTAGACTTAAATTACAAAAAGTCCCAAATATTATTTTTACTTTTCTACAACATCGACAATAATATTATCTATTCGCAACAAACTCACGTGTATCTACAGACTAAATAATAATAACTTATCCAACTAATTATTTTATTCTTCAATCTTATAAGGTTTGTCGATTTACCTAACTAATAACTTCATTCAACGTTTAAATAATGTAATCACACTGACTAGCTACTAGGTATGTAGGGTCATTGCGCCGGATAGCGACCAGTTGGCTGGGTTGCTCAAATCAGACGAGTAGAAGAAAATGTTATCTAAAGGCAATATAGGATGTGTTAGTGAAAATTGGTCTTAAGTAAAGTATAGTTTTGATATAAAACAAAGTAATATACCTTCATCCATCGCCGATCCAGTTACCTAATGAACATAGTGACCATAAATCATTTGTTTTAAACTATGCAAATTATTCTTTAATAACTGCTTAAAAAACGTTAAGTATAACTTCCTTTTTTTGTGTTGTTTATTAAAGTTATAAGTTTTGCTTTTTTTTTGTTAATATTACTTCTAGAAATGCTATTTTAGACCGTCAAATGGTCGCCTAATTAAGGTGGTAAACCGGCGCACTTACCCTATCCTATATATATTTTATACTACCTACTTACGCTCATAAGTGGTAAAACTCATCGTGAGTATACAGTAGTTCTCAATTAATAACATTTAATTTAACACTGATTAACGCACTACTTATAATCAACTTTTTTTTTTAAAGACTTACTAGTTGTGTAGTAACATGTTTTTGGATTTTGAATTCACAACCGCGCAATCGAAAATTAATTAAGAAATTATTATAGAATGTATTAGCTATTATTATAGAAAATAAATACTTCAGCTAAATACAACTGTCACTTACCTATACATTTTTTACTAGAAACTTGGCATGTTTTAGTTTTTAATTCTATCACAGGCTACACTGGACTCGTTAAAGTTAACTCGTTAGTGTAACTCCGATGTCCGGATGAGAACTTCGCGATCTCAGTTTGTTAGTGAGTTATCTGAATGTATAATGAATCCAAGGAAAATTTTAAAAACTTTGTCGTTGAACAACTTGTGCTTAAATCCTACTTTTAGTAATGATCAATACTTGTGAGCACAAGTATAGTATAGTGTTTAAACTAACTAAAGAGGACACACTTGTATAGTAATAATAAAAAATAGGTTAAATAAATTACGTTTTATTTTTGTTCAATTTTCTATACACGTAACAAAAATAGGTATATTCAAGTGTCTGTGTACTCAAAGTCAAAGGCATATACTTACCAATCGTATAACACTGGTCAACAAAAAAACTTTTTTTCTGTGTAACAAGGAAAATTTTGGCTGATTCTATTAGGAATAAGGTCAAGTAGTGTAGAATTAGTAGACTAGTATTTCAGATACGAATAGTTTTATTGTAATATGTTTTTTTTAACTTTTCTTTAATTACAAGTTATTTTAACAAGAATTAAATTATTATCAATGTTATAATATTAATATGAGTACATTTTCATGATTTTCTCCTGTATTTTGCGTCAGGAACATCCCTCTGTAATCCCCAGCAATAATCTGCCAGCATAGTTGGACTCCATTTTTTTTTGTTGCAATAAATTCCATCCTTTTAATCGAGATCCTAAAAGTTCTCCTTGTTGTTTAGACAAGTGTAAATCACGAACTAAGTCATTAAGATCTCCTTGAGATAGTAGGTGTGGCGTTTCTTCCTTGAGACAGATAGATGAAGAAGCAATTTGAAAATCAGGATCAGTACTTTTATTATTATCTGTTTCCTCTGATTCAGTTGAAAGATCAGAGCGTTGAGGTGGTTCTGGTATAGGTAATTCTTCACTGTGAGGAATCAGTTTTTTAGCAGATGACACATCAGGGTACTTAATTTTTTTTTTTGTTTTAATTGTAATGCCTTTTGTATTAGTTAGACAAAAATAACAATTAGTTGAATGGTTTGTCGGTTCCATCCAAATCATCGGAATTCCAAAAGGCATAGATCGAGATCTTTTTTCCCATCCTGTAAGAAGTCCTACACATGTAACACAACAGATGTGAGGAACCCACACTTTATCTTGCTGGCCAACAGCAAAACCGAAATAACTTTCATACAATTTTTTTATTCTTCATTGAGACGCAAAAGTAATTTCACCACAAATGTAACAGAACTTGTCAGGATCATTTTTACACTTTCTTGACATTCTTTAAGAATCACTTCACTCAGCAAACACAAAACACAGCCACTTTTTTGAAAAATAAAACACTGAATTAAAAAATAATAAGGAAAAAACAATTAATATTAAATTTTACTGATGAGTGCCGGTACACGGAAACTAGTCCTAATCAAATTGATATACATTTGATTTTGTGGAGAGGTTAGGTAGATATTTCGAAATCACTGCTTACTTTTCTTGTTACAAAATTTTGTTGATCAGTGTAATCAGTTGCGGATTTACCAGCAGACTGAGTAGGCTGGAGCCTAGGGCGGCAAATGTGGACCAAAAATTTTGTAAAACTTATACACATAGAAAAGATGTTTCGATAATTTAACAAAAATAACAATATTTTACCGAATACTTCAACATCTGTATTTGAAAAATTATTAGAAATATACCTTGGTGAATATGGTTTTTTTTAAATATTCCAATAGCGGTTTAACACTACAATTTAAATTAGTAATTTTGAGTAAGTTTTTTACTAAACATCACTCAGGGTGGCATAAGGCCTTGAAATACGCGCCTCCGCCAACCGGTTCGTAGGCGACGAATTATTTCCGAGTGAAAATCTTCCTCCCGATCCGTCTCCGGCGCCGCCGCCTTCTTCCGCGCGATGACATTTTCGCAGACGGGTGTGACAGCGATGAAACATCTGTCACTACCAGCCATGGCGCGTATTACGGCTGGCAGCGAGAGATCTCTGATGACTGCAATGAGGACCCGCGTCCCGCCTGCGAAAGGAAAGGGTTCCGTGCTGATGACCTACCTACTCGACGATGACAGGCTGGAGCGCCTCCACGGCGACAAAGCCAGCACGTGGAGCCTCCAGCCGAGACAACCAACGAGTCATCGTGGCTCGTAGAGCGGCCTCACGCCCGACTGCCGCTACTTGCCTAGAATTAAATCGGACGGAATGGTGGATAGATTTAACCAAACACTGGAGAGGTATCTGCCAAAGTTGTGGCAAGTAGGCAAAGAGATTGGGACAAACACATCCAACCGTTTCTTAAAAGATACAAGAGGCACCCAAAGATAGTTCATGTGGATCGATTGGCGCGATATTATGGGACTGATAATGCTCGGGACGAGCTTGTCTTAAAGAAAGAAAGAAATGTTTACTATCAAATTGTTACAACCATTGTACATATTGTTTACTTCTGCCAAACTGCAGGACAGGTTTTTGGCAGACGTAGCTCCTTATTTAATTATTTTTTATTTAATACATTTAACATCTTTCCTTTAAATACTACATGAAAAATAAAGATCTGTTTAAATATACATTGTATCCTAACGATCCATGGCCCCAAAGTGCCCCATGGGCAAAGCGCTTATCGGCCTCCTCCCGCTGCCGAGCTAAGCTCAATCAAGCGCAGCGGGTAGCGGCCATTTGGATCGTACGGGGATAACGCTCCATATCGTCGTAGGCGGTGACAATCCTGGCACGTTTCCGGCCTTTTGATATCCTGGCGGATATGGACGCGAGAGTCTACGCCAGCAATCATTACTGCCATGGTGGCGGGTGAGGAGGGCTGGGGCGCAGTGGTCTCTTTCTGTGAAGCTGTAATGCTCCAGAACTCTTTCTGAACGGGATCGGGAGAGGGCCGATCCCGAGCGAAGAAGACGTCGTGGTCGGAATGAGCAGCCGACGGGACCGCGGGCCGTCAGAGAGTGGGGACCTCTGGTGGCAGATTGATGGCTGCGGTAGGGCTAGGATGGCAGCCTGATCGCACTGAAAATGTGATCGGGCCGCAACATCTAGATCGGCTGAGAGGCAGGGAGAAGCCACTGGCTTTCCCTGAGATGGGGCCTAGTTAGCCTGGCCGTCGGAGTAGTTTTTAGTGGATTCACCACATACTCCTGGCTCCTATATCCCCAAGAAGCCGGAGATCCGAAGGGATTTTCCACACCGTCAACAAAAAAAAACCTAATTCCTAATACACATTAACATTACTATGTAGATTGTCAAAAAGGTACTTCACCAATCTCGATTTTAAAATTTCTCTTGAATGAGAGCTATTAGACATATTACAAATGTTAGAAATCTCTTCTGGGAGGCTGTTAAAAGTTACTGGCACTAAATATTTACTGGACTTTGCCCATAGTAGTGGTCACAATGTGGTACTTCAAATTCCGCTTACCTATCCTTTGAGTTCTTTCCCGTTTTATTGCCCGTTTATATTCATCCCCTGAATAATGTTCCATTCAATGCCACTAGCAGCACTGCCACTAGCAGCACTGACTTCTCATCTACTGGCAGCACTTTACAGTCACAGAATAATCGTTGATAATTACTATTTTTGGAGCGTATTTTAGTAGATCCATCAACTAACAGTTTTAAAAATCTGATTTGTAGGATTTTTACTTGTTCTATTTATGTTTTAAACTACCAGGTATTACTCTACTACTAGGTATTACTCGCGATGTTACTATTTCGTTGTTGGTTAAGTCCAATGAAAACCATATATCGTGCTAATTTTTCGTAGGTAAGTTCTGTGAACCATGACGGCTGGTTTTTTTAAATATATTAATAAAGTAGTTAATGACTTAAAAGTTAATGAAAAATGAAGGTACTTTACTGTTTGTTTTTTTTTAAAGCTATATATTATACTAAAAGCTAAAGGTAAAATTAAACATAGGTAGTGTATTTTCTTTACACGCATAGTCGTACTCATACCGTTTTCCTTTTATTAAATCGTTTCGCAATTTGAAAAAGACGCAATCAAAATGGGATGGCTACCATCTCATTTTAATTCGCACGAAAATTTCATTATAGCGAATTGACACAAGAAAAAATACATACATTATTTTTTAAATGATTTAAGTATGTTATTTACCAATGACAAATATTTGGAAAAAGGATTCTTTTTCAAAGTAAGTATATGTATTTTCGACTGCCTACCATTTAGTGGTTATATATCTGAACATAACGTAACATCTATTCGTAAATCAGTTAGGTACTTGAATATACGCCAAAAGATACATGAGTATAGGTACTTCAATTTAGTTGAGAATTGAATTTAATTCGAAAAATTGGACTACACTCGCATGAAACACCCGGGCCCTTATGTTGACAGAGAGCTTTCACGTCAGCTCTTCACAGTTTTGCAGCAGTCACTATACTGATAAATTGCATTCAACGGTCCCTTGTATCAAGAATGAAGAGGCTTCGACAAAATTTTTGCTATAGTATAAAGTATGTATAAAAAATTATGTGTGAAAATTTTATTGCTTCCATATCATTTGTTTTATTATAAGTATAAAAATATACATACTACTCGTATTTAACGGGTTTAAAATAACTTTATTTTTTGTGTGACATGGGCACATAAAGTCTGAATAATTCAATATTAGTGCTTCCATTACCGGCTCAAAACTTCCCTCTAGAGAAGAGTTTTTTCAATTCTGTTCTGTAATATTAGTAAACTCAATTTTTTGAATAAAATCCATCCATCCATTTAAAGTGCCAAAAAACGAAAACTTGCTTGTTATCAATCAGTTATGCAAGTAAGCCAATTATGCAATACATTATTTTAAGGTGTTATGGATTAAATAAGATCAACTATCGTGCAATTAGGTTTCTGTAAAATGTAAATACAGGCATTTACATCGCACAGACCCCTAATTTCTTTACAATGCGATGGTGAGATTGATCGAACTGTACAGCATCGAATCAATACGAGATGGATGAAGTGGCGACAGGTAACGGGAACAACTTGTGACCCCAGTTTCCCCTTAACACACAAATTTATAAAACTATTATCAGACCTGCCGTCCTGTATGGCTCTGAAAGTTGGCCCATTAAGAGAACGGATGAGAGACGCCTGAATGTAGCCGAAATGCGAATGCTGAGATGGATGTGTGGTGTGACTCAGATGGACAAGGTTAGGAATGAGTATATACGAGGGAGTCTGAAAGTGGATGAAAAGTTAAGAAGTAATAGGTTATCTTGGTACGGACATGTCATGCGGAGGGATGAGGAAAATGTGGCGAAGAAAGTTTTAGGTATGAGAGTTGAAGGGTACAAGAGAAGAGGCAGACCGAAGAAGAGGTGGATGGACTGCGTCAGGGAGGATATGGCTAGGAAGGGAGTAAACAGTGAGATGACGCATGACAGAGTAGAATGGAAAAATCATACATACTGCGCCGACCCCAAATAAAATTGGGAAAAGGGTAGGCAGATGATGAGACCCCTAATTTCTTTTTTGGATACATGGTTACAATCGATCCTCCCTCCCTCTCTCTCCCTTACGCTCTCTAGTTGTCGACCATCAGGGGACGAAATACTGCTTTAAGTATCATTGATGGAGGCTAAGACGCCATTGAAAAAGGAACTTTGTCACCCACTGTACGGTTAATCTGACACATCTGACAAATATAAGTTGGTATTTTTTTATTTTAATTTATTAATCTCATAAATTAAACCTTTTATGGTTGAACCTTATTCTAAGAAAGTTAATTAGAATATAATTATTTTTTTATAATTAATCACTAAAATATTCATACAAAACACGAATTGACTTTTTTAATAAATCTTACCTTTACAAAAACATCAAACGCAGGTACGCAATAATAAATTCAAAACATTACTTAAGAGTGTAAAGTCTACCATTGATTACACTAATCCTGCATTTATGATGATTTAAACATAAACTTAAAATATTTGTAAGTCAGAGTGGGTACCTACCTCTATCTGTTTAACTAAAGCCAAAAGCGATAAATGAAGTAAAATTTCTGAGAATTGGTTGTCCACAAAAGCAAAACGAAAACAAGACAATTCCATGTAATGAGTCCAATCTGCAAACGGGAGGCGCTAACATTGAGATAATTGCACTGCGAGTAATGTGCGCCATTAAGGCAGGCTTAACACAAGTTTTGTTTACCAAACAACACCTGCAGCTGCTTGCCGAATAATTTATGCTTGTTGTACGTTGTGATAATATAGAACTTTGTTTTTCTTGTTGTCGGCACTCTGGGCGTGTTTTGTATTAGTAAGTCCACTTTCAAAAGTAGCTATAGTCGATAAGTATTCTAGCAAGCATAAAAAAAAAAAACGAAAAACAAGCGAGAGAACTCCCACTCCGATGGCCGCCACGAGGTCTCGCCTCTGCTCAACCCACGCCGGGCACTCTGTCAGCGTGTGGAGAGCCGTGTCCACGGTCTGGCCATCGCAGTGGTGGCACTCAAGCGTTGGCCCCTTGCGGATCAGACACAGGTGATCCCCGAAACATCCTTTCCCAGTGATCACCTGCGTCAGTCGATATGAGAGGGTCCCGTGACGCCTCTCGAGCCAATCCTCCATAACGGGTCTTACCGCCGCAATGACGGCGTGCCCGGCGCTCGGTTGCCCGAGTCGTTCCCTCCGCTCCCCTATGATGATCTGGCGGAGTTGGGCTTTCTGGTCATCGATTTCTCGAATCTCGGGACAATGACCCAACTCCCGCGCCTCCTTGCGCCACTGATACAGAGCCGCAAGGGCTCTCGCCTCCAGGCCCACGGTGGAGTTCCGGCCAGGAGACTCGCCGCCTCAAAAGAGATCGTGCGGTACCCCCTTATGATCCTGATGGTCAGCACTCGCTGCGGTCGTCGCAGTATCGCGACGTTGCTGGCCTTCAGCGCCCCCGCCCATACTGGGCACCCGTAAATGGCCATGGACCGCACAACCCCCGAGTGGAGTCTCCTGCAGGAGTCATTGGGTCCCTTCATGTTGGGCAGCAGCCGCGCCAACGCACGCGCTGCCCCAACCAACTTGGGGACCAGACCTCGGAAATGATTTCCGAAGTCCCATCGGCCATCGAGTACGAGACCCAGATACCTGATCGAGGGCTCGATGCCGATGCGAGTGCCTCCTACCGTGAGGCTAGATCCCTCAGGCGGCTTCCTCCGAAGCCCGTGGAAGAACCTCCTTCGTGGGGCTCGGACTTGTGCAGAGCCACCTCGAGACCCAGCCGCCGGATCCGCTCAACGACTTGGGCAACCCCGGCCGTGGCCCTCAGGGTTGCCTCGTGGTGCGTCTTGCCGCGCGCCGTCACGAGTGTGTCGTCCGCGTAGCACACGACGGCGACACCATCCAAGAAGGCACCACGAAGCACCCAGTCGTAGCCGATGATCCACAAGAGTGGCCCTAACACCGACCCCTGAACACCGCACGACATTTCACGCCTACCGAGACCGGTCCTACTGGGGTAGACGACGGCTCTCTCCGACAAATATGCCCCGACTATGCGGCGGAGGTAGAGAGGCACTTCGTGATACACGAGCGCCTCCCTGATGCAGCTCCAGGGCAGAGTGTTGAAGGCGTTGGCGATGTCCAAGGACACCGCCAACACCACTTCGCCCCGGGAAACTGCTTCCTCCGCCAGAGCCTTCACGCGCATGATTGCATCCACGGTGGAGCGCCCCTGAAAGAAACCGTACTGGTTGTCCGCCAGATCCGGCCCCACCATCACGAGATGCTTGACGAGGCGCCTTGCAATCACTCTTTCAAAGAGTTTGCACACCTCGTCAAGCAACACTATGGGCCGGTAGGCGGACGGTGAGTCCGCCGGGCGCCCCTCCTTTCGGATGAGATGACCCAACCATCGCCGCTATGCAGCCCCGTCCCCTTGCACCCACTGCAAGAGGTGGAGTGCCGGCTGCGGTACCGTGCACCAGTACCGTCGTGCCGTCCAAGTCGGTCTCCCAGGCAGGCCCGAGAAACCGATGGACATATGGCTCGGCGACAGCGGCGATGTTGATGGACCACTGTGCCATGCTCTGGAGCAGAAGATCCTGAGCATCGGCACCGTGGCCTACGTTCACCTGGAGGATGCAGAGATGTGAATCCATCACTGGACTTCCATCCGAGCATTCCGCAGCGAACTTTGCCGCTCTCCAGCGGCACCCTCCGTCTGGATCAGCGGCCCGGAGGCGGGAGGACGGCCTCCCGGCTTCGGTCCCGATAGGGCACAGGCCTTACCACCAACCCGGTGGTCGGCAGGCTTGCCCCCCGCTGCGCACCTAAAGCAACGCAGCGGAGCGTTGCAGCCACCCGCCTTGTGACCGGGCTGGCCACAGCGGAAGCATCGATCACCTACGGTGGCCTCCGCCGTGCAGTGCACCCCTACGTGCCCCACCGACAGGCAACGGAAGCACCTTGCCGGTCGGGCCTGCAGGAGTCGTGCCTGCGCCCTTAGGAAACCTCCGACCAGGAGGCTCCGTCCATCGGCGACCTTCTGGGCCGCCGCGATGGGGCAGGTAGCTGACACCCTGCATTAACGCATAGGCTACTTTTTATGAAAAAAAATCTGTCCTCCCAGGGGATTGAACAAGGGACTGAAATACATTAATAAACCACGGGTAATACCGCGAGGCGCAACTAATAATCATCCAAATTCAATAGTCTGTGTCAAAAACCTTTATGAACCTTCACACGAAGTTTGGTAGTTTTGTACAATTGAATGAAACTGCAATTAGAATCTAAATTCTCTTAGTTGGCAATAAGCAGCAGCTATCGACAATATCAACATAGATCTTAAATCTATCAAAAACTGGTCTGAAAGGTTTGGTCGGTCAACCCGATAAGGTGTCAGGCCATAATAATCGGCAGTCAGCGTTCGAAGAAAAAAGTTAGTTTTGAGACGCACCCCAAAATAATTTTCAATGATACCACTATACCAAGGCACTATACAACTCGACTGTACTCTGAACTGGCGCGATCAAGTCACATACGAATGCCAGAGGGTTACCGGCATTCTCAGAACATTATATCACCTGAAAAACTTTCTTCCCGTGAAAACTAAGACTGCGCTCGTGCAATCTCTTATCTTCCCTTTAATCGAATACGATGACGTGTGCTATTATGACCTGAATGCAGATCTTCTCAACAAGCTATTATCAATAACTGCATTAGATTTATCTTTAATCCTCGTAAGTATGACCATATCTCTCCGTTTTCTTTCCCAGCCAAGATGGTTACCTATTCGTCAAAGCAGGAAAATGCGCGCACTCATAACTATGTACACTATCCTCAATTTCCCTTCCTCGCCTACTTACTTAACAATACAATTTCAACTGTTATGCAATAACCACAACAGAAACCTTCGTTCGGCCAACAATCACCATCTACTCTGTCCTTCTCACACCACTGGGTTTGTCGGCTCTTCGTTCTTCGTCCAGGTCCAGGTCAGGTCCTCTTGTGTAATGCGCTTCCTCTCGAAGTCAGGATGGCCACAAATCGGAACTCTTTTAGTACGAAAGTGAAAGAGCTTTTAGTTCATCGCCTAAAATTATTATATATTTTTTTATAATATGAATATTTCTGTGTATGTGTGTGTGTGTATATGTACTTTTATATATAAGATAGTTGATAGTTTCTAAGATAGTTGGTATTTAAGAAAACCTCTATCATTTATTACCCCCCATAAATGCACCTACCTCATTCTTTCTCAGCATCGCCCAATCGGTCGACTGGCAGAGAATGCCTTAGTCAATAAGACCGCCGATGCATGTACTTGTGCAAGTTATAAAAAAAAAACAATAACATTAACAAAAATGAATGACTGCTCCTCCCTCTTGAGAGTCAGATAACCCAAAGTCAATTTGGGTTTATGCCAGGACGCGGGACAACAGATGCTATATTTGCAATGCGCCAACTATGTGAGAAATACAGGAGTGCGCACAAAAACTTGCATTTAGTGTTTGTGGATCGCGACAAGGCATATGATAGGGTACCCCGAGAGGTTTTGTGGTGGGCTTTGAAAGAAGAAAGAGTGCCTGTTAAGTATGTAGAATTGATTCGTGCTATGTACAGAGAGTCTAGCACTCATGTAAGGTCGGTCACGGGAAACACTGATCAATTCAGTGTCTCTGTAGGCTTGCACCATGGGCTTGCCAATACCTCTTCCTGTTGATAATGGATGCTCTGACATCGGACATACAAGAGGAGGCACCTTGGTGCATGCTATTTGCAGATGACATTGTGTTGGTCGGTGAGGATGGGGTTGAGGTCCAGAGCAGACTGGAAAAATGGCAACAAAGGCTTGAGAATGTTGGCTTGAACATCAGCAGAACCAAAACTGAGTACATGTTCTGCGATTTCGGCGGTCTCTCCAGTCCTGAAACCATTTCGCTGGATGGGATAGCGATAACAGTCTGCTCCAATTTCAAAGAACAACGGCGAATTAGTAGTTGAGAGTATTTTGAGCGTCTTAAAATGTCATTCATAGGAAACTAATTCTATTTTTTTCTTATATTAATTATTCTAATTTTTGAAACTATCATCTAAGTCAGTATAACCCCTGGATAAAGAAAAATATTAAAGGCTTATTTGATTGTTTTAATTTCCTTTTATTATTGTATTTTTATGGCCTGATAACAAGACCTTTAAGCCAAGTCTTAATTTTTGAGATTCTAGGCGGGAATTTGAACTGCCTAAAATCTTCCGCCCTTTCAGTTCCGTTTTAATTTCCTTTATCAATTTGGTGTTACCATTTAACAGCCCTGTTTTTCAAGTAGTGGAAATACTGTCCAATAAAGTATCATGATATGGTGATCACTTAATAGTAAAATGGTAATTAGATAATAGTTTTATAATTGTAAGTAGTGAATCAATAAAGAATATAGTTTGTGGTGCATTATTAAATATATAATAAATATAAGGAAGTAAAAAAAAAAAAGTAGTAACTGCAAGCTGAAAAAAGCAAAGGTTTTTTGACAACTCTTGACAGATGTTTGCGCTCTGTGTTTGAATATAAAGACTAAACGTCTGACGCAAGGCTTTGACACTTCATAGATTGGCTTATGACTATGTACATATCTCCTAATCTGTGGTCTGACGCGCAGGCGGCGAATGGTCGCCGACGATTTTATTAGTTTAGGTTCAGAATTTACAATTCATTACGTGTCGAAATAGGTAATAAATTAAGAAAAAGGAATATACTTATTGGATATTATATATGCAGATGTACATAAGTATCAGATGATTATTTCATGCATTAGACACATTAAAGTGACATAGACACATCAGAAGTCGAAAACCATAGGCAAATTGATAAAATAAAGAAAACATTATGCAGCTATGTTATAAAAGACTTATGTTTGGACTCTTTTAAAAAGAGTCCACAGATAAAAAATGCAGTTCGTAACTAAAAAAATCAAATGCTAATATCTTTTTTCTCACCCTTTTCCAAACAAACATTGTTTTACACATAGATTCTAAAAAAATAGCCGAATGTTTTATTTATTTTTTTACTACAAGACGGTTTAATTTGATTCCAAATATTTTTTGGTATGGAGACCCACCATTGTTCTTTTGTGCTTAGGGTCCCTTTTCGTTAGTGGTTTTCTGATGGTTTTAAATGTAGAATCTGGTGGAGACTTCATTTAATTGTTGGCGACACTGCTATCCTATCTGTCAAGTCTGTATTGTCTTGTCAAACTGTCAAAGTCATACTACTGTATCAATTCAGTGTGGTGGGATTGTTTTTATATTTATTTCTCACCTCGGATAAGAAAAAGAATAAGATATACTATTATAATTTTGTTGGCGACATAATGAAGACCCGTTTAAATGTTCGCATATAACTTACTTGCCAAATCTACTTTAGACCTTAACGTGAAATATGTCTCGAATATTTTTCCTGCAGATATGTTTTCTGTTTTTATATTCTAGAGTTGAGACTTCCGATGAAGTCAAAAATAATAGAACAGAGACCGTAGATTGCAGCACACTGAGGCTAGGTCAATATATTTGTCCACACCCCCAAAAAGACCAAATAGATCCAGATACTCAACAGTTTATAGGATGCATGAAAGGGAAGGAAATTCCATCAGAAGGGGAAGCAGATGGTGAGGTTTATTTGATTCCGTTATATATTTTGCAGTGTGACATAATTCGAAAAAGTATTATATTAATTTAGTTTTATTAATGCTTCCAGTTATATGTTTGGCAGCTGATGAGATAAAATGCAATGAGACGGGTAACTCAACATTTACAAGAAGGCTACCATGTAAATGGACGTAAGTATTGTGTGTGTTTATTACATTTTGCTCCATGCTTATATAATTTTCCAGAATAAATAGGTTTTACAAATCTATAGAGGCACTTAATATTAATACTCTGTTACACTTACAGAAATGGTTACTCGTTGGAAATTGCTCTGCTGCTGTCAGTGTTCTTGGGCATGTTTGGTCTAGACCGGTTCTACCTTGGCTATCCTGGTATTGGGCTCGCCAAGCTCTGTACATTGGGTTTCATGTTCCTTGGACAATTGCTGGACATAATACTTATTGCTGCACAGGTCAGTATATAACATAGTGTTGTGACTTTACCACAAACTGTTGTATTTTAAGTCACATTACAAATTTCCGTTTCTTACTCTTGAAGAAGTTTGAGGTCCAAGTGTAAAAGAAGGTTGGGTAGGATAAAAGTATTTGATGTTAATTTTACAACATTAATCACTTTCAAATTGGAATAGAAACTGACAATATTTTTTAGTTTGTATGCCAATTTGAATATATTTTATTTTAAATTAGTTAAAAAACCAAAAAAAAAACATTGTTGTTTGTGGTCACTTTGACTGCTACACCTAAAATGTTTTCTTTTATGCCATTATGTTGTACAAATAAGATTAATATATTATGTTAAATTATTAAGGTGGTGGGGCCCTCAGACGGGTCGGCTTATGTCATCCCATACTATGGAGCTGGGATCACTGTTATACGAAGTACCAACGAGACCTACCTGCTACCTCAGGCAGACTGGCACAACATCACCTGACAGTGGGGAACAATATCTTTTGAGGAAGATGAGGATTATGAATGGACATAATATGTTGTGTGGTGAACCTAACTCTCATGGTCTCACTGTGTTTTCTTTTATTGTAAATAATACTGAATAATTTATAGAATTGAAATTATGACTTTGTATAAAAAAATCGGAATAAAAGTGTCTAATATATATGTCAATAGCTGTTAATGTATTGTCAATCATGTGATGATCCCATTCTCTAAAGGTTTTGTATTTACATAATTATATACCTACTCTGAAAATCTGCTATCAGTATACCTAATAAAATAAGTTTGAAAACGAAATTAAATTTCTGTGCATAAAAATGATTATATATAGGTTACATAGGTACTTAAATTTATTTTTATAAATTGTCATCTTGTAATGAATATTCATAATGTTTGTAAGAATTTTGTCTGTAGATTACTTGCTAACTAGATCCATGTGTTATGTAGCCATTTCTATCATGTGATTTATGATTTAATCGTAAATTCAGAGGGAAAATACAAATTTGACTTTTTTAAAAGACAACTGCCGCACTAAGATTATATACTGTGTTGTGGGAAATTTAACTAATAATATACATACAACGGACGCATGACACCGGGACTGAGAACAACAATTTGTTGACGACACAAAATGCAGTAGGAAGCGGCGAGGTGACAGCTTATACTACCATGCTATCCATGCAGTCAACGTGTCGTGTCTACCTCCTACACAGCTGCTTATCATAAAAAGCTATGTCATTTAGTCTTAAAAACGTGGCAAATAAAATACATTCTTAAGAAACTCAATAGTTGTATTAAAGTGCAATTGTTTCGATTCATGTCTTAAGAAATATTTATATAATTTTTATATAAGTAAAATAATTTCTTAAATTAAACGATTATTTTAAAATGAACCATTGAAACTATTAATCAATGAAATGATAGGAGTTTAAAATGCAATTTAAATTCATCAAGTTTTTCATTTATTGAATTTCTAGACACTGACTGCGCAAATTGATTATAGATGTTTCTTTCAACAACAATTTTCTGCTGATTAATTTAGAGGCGTAGTTTTGGAATTCGCGGAATTTTACACCGAATCCACACTTGCCGAGAAAATTGGGTTAATTTCTCATCTCATATACGCGGCAGTAAATATTGGTAAATTAACATTTGATATCCAGTTATCGACTATATAATATAATAGTCAAAATGAAAAATAGATTTGAAACTGTTCATCTAGCCCAATAGATTGAAGCGTTTAACTTGGATCTCGAAAGTGGAAAGACTTTCATTTATATGTAATTATGAGGCAATTCTTCGAATTGATTGAACACTTCTAGGGGCAGAATGCTTAATTATGAAAAACATCTTAAAGAATGTCACAAGTGAAGTCCTCAGGGAACACGTTAAGCAAGATTTATGACCAAATCTTTTAAAAATAATTCAAGCTACAATTGTGATCACTAGTCCACTCGACTGGATGCGAGCGCCCAGGAGATCTACTAATCTCACCATGAGAAGAGAGATTCTCAAACACTATTCTCATTCATACGTTTTAATTTCTTGCAAACGTAAATTAAAGTTGGTGTAAACAGTTGATACTAGGTACTCTTGTAAACAAAATAAAATAATTAAATAAACATGAAAAAAAATTCTTGTCATTTATTTATGTGACTCGTAGTTTGTCGTAAGTATCTACATAATAGCTATTCAAAAACAAAATTAGCATTGTAGTTAAGACTGTATACATTGGGTAGGTATACACTGCTTCATCCCATTGGCCATGTCTGCCACCTGAAAAATCCTTAATAACCCAAGATACGCCAATGGATTACTCGTAATTTCATTACGGGTTCCAAGACAGTTACATTTTTTCCTGGATCTTCCGGGATGTCATATCACTGTTCATCGGTCACTGCTGTGGATCCTGGTGTACAGGAGTTACACTTACCTCTTGTTTGTATATAATATCATTATTACCCATTTGTTACTCGTGAAACCCGCTATTTGCAGAAGTGAAACCGATGGTGAACACCATGGTGGTGACGGAATTCTACCTAACTAAAATAATAAGCACGCTTGTGAACTTGAACTGACAGTGAAGCAAATAGAATGAAATAAGAAATAAGAATGAATATGTCTCTGTATCGGGAAAGCTATACTATGGCAAAGTTTTATGGTTCCCATTATTTTCGTTAAAGCTAGATGGATGAATAATACAAACTTTATAAAACGCAATTGTTAGAGGAAGAAAAAAACAATAAACTATTAAAAACAAAACATATTTACTACAATTAAACTACATACAACATACATATTAGTATTTACAGTGAGGTATTCTTTTTTTCAGTTTTATTGCCTTCAGTTGCTGGTTGAGTTTCTTGCACCGCTATGTCATTAGATGGTGATGTAAGTGTAAATATAACTGGGATGTTACGTAGCACAGGGTTATCATACTTTTCTAGCAGTCTAATCCAAGATAGTAATGAGTCCCTTGATGATGTACCTGAAATGTGTGAAAATAATGTAAATGTTTATTTTTGATTTTCAGTTTATACTACACTCGGTTCTAAAACTTACGGGTCAGTCACAAAAATTTAAATACCTCCAGAACTGTAAAAGTTAGATCAATGAAATAAAAAACAGAATAAAGACTTTTTAGTTGCGCTTCTAACAGCATATTATTTAAACTGGTCGATGAAAAAAACTTCATTAGAAAAACAAAATTTAAAAAAATGACTATTATTTAAAAACAAAATTTGTTTCATTTCATTATAAAAATTAACGTGAACGTCTTCCACGTGCATAATTATTATTCTGTAAGGTGAAGCATGGCAGTCACGCTAGAGGAATGTACCAGAATCCTAACTTTTTTGGAACTTGGGCGGAGCCAGCGTGAAACAGCCAGAAACAATGACAGACCAAGATGCACAACGGCCAGGGAAGACAGACAACTGGTGGCTAAAATGCTCCGAAATCGTTTTCAAACTGCTGTTGGTCTAAAAACTCACTTTATTTGCTTTGTAGGTGGCAATTTAAGCGCTCAAACAGTAAGAAGACGTCTTGCTGAAGCAAATTTGAAACCATTGAGGCCCGCAAATGGCCCCAAACTGGAACGGGGACATCGAATTGCAAGACAGAGATACGTGCGCGAGCACCTAAACTGGACACTAGACGATTGGTCTAGGGTAATGTTCACGGACGAGTCTAAATTCATGCTTTATAAGCATGATGGTAGGTAGTTGGTGTACAGAAGACCAGGGGAGCGCTTCCATCAAGCGTGTGTGGAGGAAAAAGTGGCGTACGGTGGAGGCTCCGTACAAGTTTGGGCTGGGATTTCTACTGAGGCCCGCACCGAGCTGGTACTCATTCAAAATGGAACTCTAAATGCAGAGAGGTACGTGGAAGAGATCCTCAATGAACATGTAGGTCCTTTCATGGCCAGGATGGACCGGCATGGCATATTAATGCATGATAATGCGCGTCCCCATACCGCCAGAATTGTACATGACTACCTTGAAGAGGTCGGTATCGAACTCATGCAGTGGCCAGTGCGAAGCCCGGACTTAAACCCCATCGAGCACGCCTGGGACGAGCTTCAGAGATGCGTGAAAGGTCGAAACCCCCCACCCATCACGCTTCCCGAGCTCAAACAAGCACTGGTGGAGGAATGGGAAGGTATTCCTCAGCACCGGCTCCGAAATTTAATGTACAGCATGCCTAATCGCCTGGAAGCTGTCAGAAGAGCTCGTGGAGGCAATGCAAAGTATTAAATGAAGAAAGTGATGAAAAACAGCAAAAAAAACAATCATAAAAAAATGTAATCTTAAGAAAAATATGACTACTTTAGTTTTTTTTTTTTAATTTAGAGATAAGTTAAGAGTTAGAGAGTTTAGGTTTAAGTTTTATTTTATTTTTTATCTGTATAATTAAATTCTCAATTGAACAGTCTTCGTTTCATTAGGATGGCTTACATAGTTCGGGAGATATTCGGGTTTATGTGACTGACCCGTTATTTTTGGAACCGAGTTTAGTTATGTTTGCCGCTATATCGATTGTGTCTACATATTTATTGCTTGCGCTGAAATTTAATTATTTTTCCAAAACTAAGGTAGCTTAAGTAATTCATACTAATTCCAGCTATTTGCCTGCAGAAGTTCCAGGGAGATTGGTCATGTCATTCTGAAGATTAATCAGAACAAACAGACATGCAAAAATGTTTTTTTGCTAGTTACAATAAATAATAAATATTTGAGACATCTAATACACAACGCCATCTAGTTTCAAACTAAGTAGAGCTTGTACTATGAAAGCTATATTGACTGATAGAATACTTATATAGATTTTTTTGGCGTGGTGTAGTAGGCCACAACCTCTTTTCTAAAGGGAGGCCTATGTCCATCAGTGGACTTTTAAAGGCTGTCGATGACGACAGAAACCTCATCAATCACATCAGTCGCATATGCTACCTAGTGCACCAATGAGGCAGTCAAGTATAGTCAATAATAAAATAAAAATTCAGATGTATTTTTTTTTGTTTTCTAATCTACAACGCATTAGGAATATGATTCTGTGTTCCAGGGGACTTTACAGACAAACATGAAACAGACACAAAGAACACCCAGACTCAGAACAAGAATTTGTGGATCACACAAAGTAATGTCCCATGTGGGGATTGAACCCACAACACTTAGTGCTTCCCGTAGTTGCTTACCCTATCTTTGCAGTGTTTGGTAAAATGCTGTTATTATAACACTAGACAGAATTCAATTTTATTATTTTACATAAAACGGCAGAAGTATAAATTATACTCATGCACATCAATAATTTCTAAATTTTATAATAGGATCTTAAATTAATGTTTAATGTACTAAATAATATTTATTACCTGTGGCACAAATAGCCACAATAGTGCCATTATCTTGTTCATGTACTGTTGTGTGTCTAACAGCAGGCAACTTAGGGGTGCCAATGACACCAGGGATACCAGGAGGTTTTTCTATATTTGAGACATCTGGAAATTTGTTAGAAAGATTAGTATAGTAGTAGTAGTAGTAGTCTTGAGAGCATCTTTTTAAGTTTGGAGTGGGCACAGTAAGTATGATCTTCTATTCTACTCTATCAGGCCTCATCTCACTGTTTACTCCTTTCTTAGCCATATCCTCACTCACACAGTCCATCCACCTTTTCTTTGGTCTTCCTCTTCTCTTGTACCCTTCTACTCCCATATCTAAAACTTTCTTTGCCACATTACCACATAAGATAACCTGTTACTTTTTAACTTTTCATCCAGTGGTGCTACTTTCAGAATCCCTAGTATTTACTCATTCCTAACCTTGTCCATTCATGTAACACCACACATCCATCTCAGCATTCGTATTTTCGGCTACATTCAGGCATCTCTCATCCATTCTCTAATGGGCCAACAAGTGATACAGAAGTATACAATACAAATAGATTTTGAGCAGCATGACACAATTTTTTATATTCAAAATATATTAATTAAAAAGAGTAAGAAACATTAGTGCATACTTGCATTAGTGATAATGTGTGTGTGTGTGTGTGTGTGTGTGTGTGTGTGTGTGTGTGTGTGTGTTTGTGTGTGTGTGTGTGTGCATGTTCAGTAATATAAATAATTTAGAATTTATCTTACCATCGTCATCTGTATTATCTTTAAATTCAGGTCTAGTCTTTCCTATCAACATAAAGTAGCTTACTACTTGGTCTCTTAGGTACACATCAAAGGGTCCCTTCACCACCAAAGGTTCTTCGTCAGGCTGCTCCGATAACAACACATGTTGTGCTTCACTCTGTGCACTAACCACCCAGGTCTTATCCAGACAAGCTTCTATTTCTTCTGTCTAACAAAAGTTACATGAAAGGAGATTGATTACTGCCAATTATTAACATTTACATGTACGCATACTATTTCATCATCATCATCATCAGCCTTTCGCAGACCACTGCTGGACATAGGCCTCTGCCATTGCACACCACTTAGATTGATTTTGAGCTTCTAAACTTTTTACTTCTTATAACCTATTTACTATAAACTAATTACCTATTTTACACAGGTAATTTTAAGCTCTAATGGTTAACTCAGGGCCTACTAATGGTTTCACTTTCTATGCATTATACATGGTATAAAGAGTTCATGAACCAGATGAATCGTGATAATAATAATGGTGCACTTGCACTTTGATGGGTTGTCAGTTCTTTTTTATTTTGATAAGGTTTTGTAGTGTGTAACAATGAAAACTATGTTATTTAAAAGGAGCAAAGCTTTCACCTGCCAAATACTAATTTTAGTATCTGGGTCCACTGATGTTATCCTCTGAATAGCCAATGTGGCCAGCTCCAATGTGTCGGCAGGCAAACTATCTGGCAAGAACCATGGAGATAGGTTTTTGAATTTTGGCATCCAGTACATGATACGCCAGAATTTGCGAAGAGGTATTCCTCGTTTTCCAAACACATTGAGAAGCATTTGTTCCATCTCCGAATCTGGCATTACTTCTGTACTTTCAAAGAAAACATTATTATTAGCGTTGTTTATTTAGCTTAAACTAAGTATGCAGCTGTGCAGATAAGAACTATAAGCAATTTAAAATGAAAACGGTAAGTACTGTTATCTTCCATTTGTTCAAGTAGGTCAACAGCACATTGCTGTTGCTTAGGATAATGCATAAATTCTGCCTGAAATATATTTTGAGGTATGAACTTTCCCTTCGGTAGTACATCCACTAAGGCCTTATACACCTCAAGGTCCTTTTGAACTCCAAATTCTTGCATTTTAGCAAGAGCGGCATAAATAAATTCAACATGACCGCGTCTTCTAGTGTCCTGACCCTCAAATATTTTAATGGCCTCTAAATAGGATTTTTTAGTCTTTTTAGGCAGAGAATCAAATGGGTCATACACTGCTAAACGTTTCTCCGTACTTGCCCATCGCATAAATAACATGACAGATGGTTTTATTCGTGAAAGATTTGCTAAAAAATTATTTGCCATTCTATAGGTTATTTTAGAATGTTTATATGCACATATCATTTATATTTATGTTTGTATTAAGAGTTGCGGTTTCCCTAACCGGTTTTTATTGAATGTCACAAAAATTTTAAGAAATTAATAATATCGCCCCAGACCATAACTTTAAAATAATATAATAATCGTAATCCTGGCTTCAGGCTCAAATATCAACAACTGTCAGACTGACAGTGTCAGTGTAATTCTTAATTTTTAATGACACCATGGATAAAATGTTGCTAAGGTTAAAATGATTACAGATTTCAAATATTTTTTTCTTATAGAAGGGCATTTACCTAACTTGAGCTTTTTCATAATATATCGTGGTATTCGGTATCTTTTTTATTAGTTGTTGTTTTTCTATAATCCCGTAAAAAAATCACTTCAAAATAGGTATTTTGAAGTGATTTTTTTATTTTTTATATAAAAAATAGGACAGACAGGTGTCTGTCCTATTATTTATTATCTTTCGTAGTTCTATCTTGAAGTATTGGAGGTTTAATTAAATCTCTTTTTTCAAGCAAAAATGTACTATTTTATAATGTAACAAATAAACTATTTTCTTTCTTTTCTTTTTTCTCCCAATTTGATTACAGTGAAGCAGAATAATTATAAGTACTCACTCATAGAGTTCACTTAAAAAGTTTGCCACATGTAATAAAACGAATGAGCTGAAGCAAAATCAAAGTAAATGTCATTTATTTGATTTTGCTTCAGCTCATTCGTTCAGCCTTTCTATTTCCCGCCTTGCCTCGTGGATGGGATTTCATTCGTTCTTTTAAATTAGTTAAACTTGTAATGCGCGTGTCGTTGGATGTGTTGAGCTAAATACATTCAGATAACGTATTTAAATACGAATTTTATCTAGTTTGTTGCTACGGTTAAGTCATTAGAGTTTTTCTTTCATTCTCTTTCTTATTACAAAAGTACTGTACAGAAATAAGTGTGAAAGCTAAAACTTGAATTATAAAACTATTTATTTATGCATATCTGAACTATAAAACTTTAAATCAGTTAAAAGAAAGTGATTTAAGACAGTTATTCAAGATGATTGAAATATTTAAATTAAGTTGTGTGCTCGTAGTTGTCTCACTAAGTGCCACCGGTAAGATATTTTTAATTTATATTTTTTCTTAAGTTTTAGCCTTCTAGGTGAAGTAATTGCTAAAAAATAAATTATCAATACACATTATATTTGAGTATGGTTTAAATTAAAAATAACAAGGGAATGTACCTTGCAAGCTACTTCCAATAAGTTGGAGAAGATTCATTGTTTTGTTTTATTTCAAGGTTAAGAACAAAGTAAATTGCAAGACATACCTACATACATCGTTATTTAGTACTACTTAAAATACTACATGCCGACTACTATTCGTGACGAATCTTGAATATAATGTTACTTCAGTTTTAATTTTTTTACTCGTTATTCCTTAATGGCAACATGTATCTGTTAATAAAATTAACATAGTCGTACGAACATAAATTTATGCTTACAATTTTGTCATGAATATCGGTGACTGTTAATTTGGTGGTAGTAATGGATAAACATACAGTGTAATTTAGTTTTTCATTGAACATTTGATCTTTAGATTAGATTAGAATACCTCCGAGTAGAAAGTAGTTTAAAACACTGTATTTTGTAGATAAAGTACCGTAAAAAAGTAATAGGTACCTACCATAAGATATCACATTAATTTATCATACAATATACATACATACCTAGTAAGGATTTTCACCTACTAGTCGAATTTGAATAATTTTCTTCTACTCGAGTCCAATTTTTAACGAAAGCCACCTATTTAATTAAGGTTACCATCCTTAAGAATCAAGCAGTGATGATAAATGCTCGTGAAACGGTAGGGTACTTCTGTAGTTTTTAGTTAAATACAATTTGAAATTAAAAAACAAAATATTACATAAACATTTTTGAATAAATAAATAATTCAGTTTATTTTACGCTTTTGAGTGTTTTAGGCCAGGAGTTTTGGTTTCGTGTTTTTTTTTAAGCCGATTTTTTTTATAAAATTGTGTTTGTGACAACCCTTGCGACAACATTTTTAGTCGAGATAATTTTGTAGGTATTTAGCGGTAGGTCTATATGACATTAGTTAGGATTCAAAGAATACCTAGTCACTAAGTCCCAAGGAAGTTGTGATTTCAGTGTTAATGGATTCTAATGTCAATATTTTAAAGAGCTAATGATGTCGTTGCTTAAAAGTAATATGTTAAATTAAGTTCTGTAAAACGATACTTACTTAATGTTACCATAAATGTATATTATACCATAATTTTTAAAAGTTAGTTTATCTGGTTCAGTTCATCGTTCGCTATCTGTTACTTAAAGCATAATAAGTAGGTAGGTACCTAATGTAAATCTACCAAAATGTATAATTTCCTTTGTAAGTACTCTATTGTTATGAAATTGAGCAATTAATTTAATCGTTATTGTTTAATACAGCTGATAACATCAAAGACAATAATAATCACTGTCTTTGGATAACATTAAAATCTTATGAAACGTACCTATTTAGAATTCATTCCCGCCTAATTTCAGATCTGAGAGAATTTAATAATATACTTTTATGTATCTACGTCGGTACATGAGGGGCGTTTCTGGATTTGTTCCAAGACGACTTGTGCATCAAATGTTTAAAAAAATGTATGTCAACTATTTTTATTGAGATATTAGGTAGGTACTTGTAAAGTAGCTCCAAGACAAATTATTTAATAGTACCAGTAGTATATCTTACTTCATTATGATATATTTAGGTATATCTATAGTTATAGCTGTGGTTCGCACCGGTATACAACGTATCTAATGGCTACAGTGCGATATTTTAACGTAAATTAAACTGTATTGTATTTATCCTAATCATTTTATTAGTCAGCATTAGTATAGCTATTTTTTTTAGTTGTTTATGGCCCGGGGCGTGGTGATGGCGTCTGCGGGCGCGAGTCCAAACACCTACACCGCGCCTGTGACGTTGTCATTCTCACATTAGAAAACTATATCAAAATAAATAAATAAATTGTAAATGTGTAGTCTACCGAAGAAAACACATACATAGATGTTATTTGGTGTCTTTGATTAAATAATAATTATGGTAATAAAATGTGACTATACACATTCTGTGTATTGAATGATTATATCCACTATTTTTGTTCTGGATTTTCACCAATACACTAACACAAATAAAAATAAAAATCATATATAAATTTATGCATTTATATTTTAGTCTAAGCACAGTAAAGATTTTCGCGAAAGTTTAGTTACGACTTGCGTTTCGTAGCTAAATCTGTGGGGCGTTCGGAGATATAGAGATATTCTATTTAAATTTAAAGTCTGGATATCCGCTACAGTTACCAGGGCCCTGTTTTATGAAGCTGACATTTCGACAAATATGTCAAAAATTGATAAAATTGTAGAATTCACGCGATTAAACTGTTTAATAAAAGTTACAATAAATAGTGAAAAGCGTCAAAAATCAACAGGTAAATCTTGACATATTATTATGTAAAGCGCGTTTAATAAACTTCAAAATTTGTCAAAAATCAGTCAAATTATAACTGACAATGGTCGGTGACAATTGTCGGATTGTCGTGAGAATTATGTCGACTTTTGACATATTTCTAATAATCTTATTTTCTGATATATTATTGAATCAATCATTAGTGTAACTTCAATTTTTTGGTTTGATCTTACCATTTCGGGCCTTATTTATGAAAATAAAATTATACTCTTTGCGAAGTTTTGGTGACCAATATGACGCACGATATAAAAAAAATGGAAGGTAATAGCCGAACAATTAACAGAATGAGGTATTTTCAACCTTTGTGATACTGCATGGCAAAATTGGCGCAAAAGAACCATGGTAAGGTTTAGTTCATTTTAACTAGTTTATACGTCATCAATTCGTACGTTTATTTGTTTAGACTGCTACAAACTATATTCTACGGAAGTTTTACATACCCGATTTTTTTCTTTAAAGCAGAAATCTGTAATTGAGAAGCAGAAATTGATTCTGCTTTTTAATGATCCTTGATGATTAAATAAAAATTACTAGATATAAGCTATAACGGAACGTTTAAGTAATTTATCAACACTTGTCATGCTGAATTGTCGTACAATGCTTTTACTTTCAAATTTCAAAAATTTATAGTACTAGAATAATATTATACATATGTAACAATGTATACATATGTAAAAAGAACTTTTAACATAAAGGTTGCAGTGATTTTAATATAAACAATTGTTGTATGTGTGAAATGTGAATTTCAATCAATTTATTATCAATTAAGGTAAATTAAAGTGAATTGATTATGTACTATTTACTACTACAAGTAATTATTTCGTAAATAAAGTGAATTAAATCTTTCTTAATTATTCAGTGTTTCTGAATAATTAAGAAAGATTTAATAATCGTAAAACACATTCATTTCTCCTAAAATGCCCTAGAAATCACCGCTTGAGACTAGTTTCAGCTTGTCTCACGTAAACAAAGATCATGTCTGTCAAAATCTGATCTGATATACCTCAGTAAAGATTTGGACATAAACATGGTTCTAAAATAAGCCTCTCTCGAGTATGGATAGGTGAATTTCGTTGTTAGTGACGTTCAATAATAAAATGTCGAGTTAAAATTAGTTTTAAGACTAGATTTACGACTGAGACACCTTTTAAAATACAGGCCTCACTCTATAAGATTGATCTTCCCAGAGGCATTATAAATACCTGAAAAATGAAAAGCCTTTATTTCAAAAATTATGTATTTATGCAGGGGAGTGGGAAGATTATGAGACACATACATATTGACCAATCAAAACTGATGTTAACAATCTGGCCAGCCTTGACGTGATAGAACAGAACACGTTTGATTGTGACACAACCATGCACCGTTGAATAAGTCAAGGCAAACTTTTCCAAAGCTCTAACCAAGCATAATATATTTTTTTTATCTAAAAGTGCATCTTCGTGGGAATACAAAAATCAATAAATTTAAATGTCATTGTTGATTATGTTGATTACGTAAATAATGTCGGGTTCTTTAGCTCAAATTGATTGGCGAATAAATTGATTTGTACCCACCACACAATGTACGAGTACACCAATTATCGGTTATTCAGCAGTACTTGCGTCACAACACTGTTCACAATGGACTATGCAAATAAAATATATAAAGTCTTGTTTGGTGGTTTAAAAATAAATTATTTATCTTTATGTAGATATTATATTGTATATATAAAGAGGAGGCACACCATTTCGGCGACATATTTGTCTAACCGGTTAACATTAACTTAGTTTCGGTCAATTTAAAAGTCCATATTTTATAATACGAATTCTGCCACTATTACACTTATCATATAAACTGCAACTCTCCTTGCCGATCATATTCATCTTTTGCACTAAATGGTTTCACTTCGAAAAACACGGATATATGAAATCAACGATTTATAATTAAAAGTACCTAATAGGAATCATATAAATTGTTTTCTCCGTCATCATCAACAGCCTTTAATAGTTCACTGCTGGTCATAGGCCTCTCCGTAGAAAGGAGGTTTTGGGTCTACTGTAGCACGCTAGCGTGACGGGCTGATACACGGCAGAGGACTTTGTTTTACAATATCTAGAAACCTTTGCAGCTTTATTTTATAATTTAGGATTTTTTAGAGATCGCTGATGTCACGTAATTATATTCAAGTCTAAAAAAAATGTAATAAAAGAAAAGAATTATATGAATTTTATTTGACGATAAGAGGGTTAAGTATTTATATTGACAGCATAATAGTTACCCGTGTGGTGACGGATTAAGAATACGGAGTATCACCACCCCTATTCATCCCGTGGGTGTCGTAAGAGCCGACTATGGGAGAAAACTACGCAGAACAACAGCACTGCAGGAAGAATAGAAAAATAACCAACCCTCCAAGTAGGCCAAAACCTCCTTTCTAAGGAGAGGCCTATGTCCAGCAGTAGACTATTAAAAGCTGTTGATGATAATGTGGTGTGTAATTATTAAAATGGTCGATCTCCCATTGCTATATCCTATTTAGGACCATAAATAATACATACTACATATAAATTAAATATGATAATGACATACATGATTGCCATAAGCGATTGTGTTTCAAGTGTTCAATTTTAATTTATGTCGCTATTTTAAGACAAATGCCCCGACGGATGTGGAAAAAAAATCTCTTAACTTTTATTAACTTGAAACGTAAAGTAAGCAGGAGCTGTTGAGGACAACAGCTATTAAGCAGTAGAGAAGAAAATTGGTTGATATACACAGTTCGGCGAAAATGGTTGTTAACAGTTTTGTCTTTGCCTTTTTATACTTATCTATACAAATTTTACATTATAAATTGAATAAACTTGATATTTTTTTTGCTTTCTTAAAGATGCCGAGTTTAACATCTGCGGTGTTAGGCTATTTAGTAATAAATGCTATCAACCAACGTGGTGTTAAAACCGTTTCAAAAGTTATAGGAATAAAAAAAAATGCATTATTTATAAGTTGCCATGCAGATTTTTCCTGGACAGTACTGCGCTAGTGGCGCGCAATTATGCCCTATTCGATTCAATAGCTTCGTGATGAATATCGATGATGTCCCATTTGACTCGGCTTTATTCATGTAAATACAATATATCCTTCATAGTTCATTTAAAATACAATTAGGCAAATAAATAATTGTTTGGAATGACAGCTTAATAAACAAAAAAACTGTAAAGAGAATGTCAATATTGTAGAGCTCATGACACAACGGAATCCTGTCACAAATAAAGATGGTAGTCAGTCGTCTCAAAGTAGTTCGAAGGTTAGATAGCTCTTCGTCAATGCACAATTTTATTTTGTTCACAGACGGTAAGAATGTAAGCTGCGACAATTTTTTTATGTTGTTGTTCATGGGCAAACTCTATGAAAACAGTCTTTCTAATAACAACTGTTTCAAAACAGATACGTGCGTTATTTTCAGATCATAGATTTAAAATAAATAAATCGTTCTTTTAAATTATTCTAGAAAAGTGTTCGCCATTTCTCGTCTTTCTATAAGGCTAAGTCGACACGTATGCCATTGAGCAACTATCAGTTCATTGACGTGGTTGAATAGTGTCTGCGTGGAAAACCCCTCTGCCTCGCTTCGTATTTCAACCTATACGACAGAATGAGGCGCCGATTACCTGACACTATGAATCTGATTACTGTGGCAACTTGCAGTCAGTTCTGTCGAAAGTTTATATTTTCAAACTTGAGGCATAGACCTCGAGAAATGCATGCATGTACAGTACAGTAGTTCAAAAGGAAAATTACATTTGACCTGCGGCATGAATTCAGTCCATTTTGATACTCAATTTCAGCCTTGATGTAAACAATCAAAATTTTGAACCGGTACACAAGTATTGGTTTTCAACTGCAATGCGATGTCCTAGAAATTTTATAGTATTAGTATCTTAAATGAAAACTGTGTAGTACACAATAATGCAGATATTCATCGGAATTTGTTAGCTGCTTGCTGAATTTTGATTTTTCCCTTTTGGCTTATACGTGTTCAAAATGTAATGAGCTTGAGCTCGAGTCAGCTAAAGGGAAAATAAAATAAACGACAAACTCCTTAACTCTCATTATTTTGAATTAAAAAATTGCATACTACAAATCCAAAACATACCAACAATGTGAATAAAATTTGTACAGTTTTATATAGTCAGTCACAAATAATATCTTTGGATATTTTAAAAGGCAATGCTAATATAACATGATATTGCTATCTATCTCATATTATATATCTATCTTTAAATTTTTATTGAAACTTTTTGAAGAAAATAACAATACAAATTAATTTATTTGAAGATAAATAATCTATTGATTCATTTCGTTACCAGAAGACTAAACGGGATTTACGAGGTAAGCCGCATAGTTTGGGGTGCGATTCAAGTCAGATGAAATTGTTTTATCTAAATTTATTACCCACAAGAGGTTAGCTTACACATTTACCGTGGAAATTTGATACGTTAGTATACCTAAATATCTAGATTTGTATAGTACTACAGGGTTACAAAACAATAGGTATTATCTATCTACTAAGTTGTTTTGTTTAAAAAACTCGTATACTATTAATCCGCATGATACTGTTACTATAAGCGATGTTTGTCTATAATGATGAATCACCCGTCATTACAATTTAGATACTTTATTATTCGCAAACGAGACGATTAGCGGTGAAAATGGGGCGCATTAGTGTCAGAGTGTGATAATAAGGATCGTTTTCCTTTCAAAGTTAGAATGAACGAATGAACTCAACGGTCTGAACAAAAAGTTACCCCATCCCAGCACTATGACAAATGACCAGTGCGACACTGAGACATCAGCAGGACGGACGATTTGCTTCGCGATCATTCGTTCCTTTATATTCCACGACATTGATATGTTTTCATAATAATATTCTATGTGGATTTCTTCATCGCTGGTATACATTGGAACGGCGCAGATTTGGAATTTTAATCCTATTATCGCATATTAAATCTCCAATATAATTTATTTGTGTCTCAAAATCTTTAATGTAGTATATTCAGACTTCCTTATTGATCGTTTATTAATTGGAACCAGAGGAAATTTAGTGATACTTGGGCACTAGTACTAGCCAAACAATTTTAAACGTAATGTGACCTACATACGATACTGTGTATAGAATTTTATTATTATTCTAGTCAAGAATTATTATCTATTTGAGTAAAACTGATAAAATATCGTAAAAACCGTCGTAGCCATACGAGATAGTCACCTTTAGCGATTTTTAATCTTAGATTAGGTCTATCTTAGGAAAATTGCCTGAAAAAGAAAAAGTACTATCAATATTATATTAGAGATAATCTGTCGTACTACTGAGTTAAATTGTGTTTTGTAATTTTGTACCTTTTATATCAACTACACTCCCCATACATATCGCACCCTTAATTCAAAACTGTCACTATTCAAAATTTTGCGAAATCGACTTTTCAATGCCACCTGTTGTAAAACGGGTATTTGCATATAATCGCGCTAACACTGATTTAAAAGTTACATAAATAGCCGCTACATGGCAGTGGTCCATTTAGTCACCAAAGAAAATATTTCCCTCCCCTCAGAGCAAAACTGACTCTTAACGTAAAATTACACGTAGTTGAGAATCAATTTTATGATTTTTTAGAGCAAAAGTGTAACTTTAGTGATTAAGCTGGTCTATTACTCATACTATTAGTAAATTATACAACAAAATATATTGAAAAAGAGACATTCTACGTTAATTATCACAATTTTGTACTAAAGTACCCTAATACTCGTATTTAATTTATTGGTTTGACGCATCATTGCACTTTTCGTTTAGTATCAATGTGACTTTACTCTATAGAAATTGTTCGTTACAACTTAATGTCACTTTGCTTATATTTTTTTTTGGATGTTATTGTTTAACAAAAAAGAATAAATGGGATGATCATTGACGATTTCATGACATCATTGAGTCCTTGTTTATCTAAATATAGAGCTTCTGTAGCATTGTCAGGAGCAGAATCTTGTCTCGGATGGTGATGGGTGACTCACACAGGTGACATACACAGGGAAAGCTCTAATAGTGAGCTAGAAAACTTCCCACTCCCTCTCAGAACAGGTTTCTCCTGTTATAAAGAAGCGTAAAGGTGTAATAATGTAAATAAATGATAGGAAATAATTACTAAGGAGCTGCATAATTTATGGAAAAGTTAGTTTCACTATCCAAAACCAAGAAAGTTATTACAACCTTTAATATTGTTTGAGTTAATAATTTTATAATAAGCAAGATTTAAATTTCATTTTGTAAAATATTTTTGTCGTAAGTAAGTATAAATTTTCTACCCTCGTTACGTTAGATAAAACATATTTCGGCAACAAATATATTATTAAAGCTTTTTATAGGTATTTTCTACTGAAAACTAGTTAAGTATAAAATGTCAGAAAGATGAAAAAAAAACTAAACTGAAAGGCAAAGTGACACTGAAATTAATAACAATAAAAAATAAAAAATATAAATCGATTTTGAGAAAAAAAATTGTCAATTTGGAGATATAATCATATTCAGCCTATCGTAGTCCACTGCTTTGTAGAAATAACTAGTAGATTAGTAGAAAGAACTTAGTAGATATATCTTATATATAATATTTATCCATAATTTCTATATCAAAGAGTAATGAACGATTCTCACGTATTACTTATATTTCTACGTGAAAAAGTGTTTTTTTAGCTTGCCTGAAAAGTTTTTTTTTTGGATAGTGTCAGTAATTCATTAAGTTTGCGATATGTATATATTGGAACCTTTCATGACACCTTTGATATATATTAAATTTTTGATACGTTTTTCTTTCGTTCGTTTCAAAAGACGATACAAACGACGATACGGAACAAAGGACGATACAATAATTATAGAGAAAATAGTGAGCTGCTTCTATATCTACGCTTAGTATAACAATTACAGTATTAACAAGTTTAGTTCTAGGCAGGGAAAGTTAGGTGAGGACTTCAAGAATAATTTTATTGTAGGTTATTACTAAAACCAACTTCACTAAATTTTTTTCAAATTGTATAGGATCGCCTTCATTGAATTCGATAACGACTATTCAAAAGCGTTTTAAAGATTTTTTCTTCATAATAAATTGAGTTCAATAACGACTATTCACAAGCGTTTTAAAGAATCTTTCGTCATAAAAAATGAATGCGATGAATTGAATTCGAAATATATAGGTGGGTATTAAGCTTGCTATTGCTTGCGAATGTACGTATTCACATTCCAAGTATCAAAGAAGTAATTGTGCTTCCAAAAAACATCGCATTATTACATTGAGTTCTCAGAATACTTTTATTTGACTGACTATTTTTATTTCTCAGAATACTTGACTGCACGGATGGCGTAGTGGTTTAAGCGGTCGCCACGCCGCTTCCTACTACGCCGAGTGTTGTGGGTTCAAACCCCACATGGGACGACACTTTGTGTGATCCACAAATTGTTGTTCTGAGTCTGGGTGTTCTTTGTGTCCGTTTCATGTATGTTTGTAAAGTCCCCCGCGACACAGGATTTATTCCTAATGCGGGAGTTGTCTTTTAAAAAAATAAAAAATAAAAAATAAAAAATAAAATAAAATTTGTAAGTAGGCATTAGAGGGAGGTAAAACTATATTCCTTATACTCGCCTATAATGGGTCTTTACCTATAAAGTAGGTATATTTAATAACCAGCATTTTCAGATTTAATTATTTAGGCTCCGGGCCTGCGCTCTGTAGCTCAAGTATTTTTTTTCCACTCGACTTTCGGACTTGGTGTGCTGGTGCCTGTTGTCCTGGTGTGCTGGACCATTGCATCTCAATTTTGTTAGACGAGGGTCTAGAACGTGTCTAAAACGCTCTGGTGAGCTTCATGCAAATATTTTTAATCATCCTCTTTTTGCACGAATTAGGACTATACGTCGTCCGTTCATATATTTTCTTATTGACGATTCGATCGTTGTCAATTAATGTACACGATACGGATAAATTACTTTTTGTTACAAGGACTTTAATATTGACAGAAAAAACAACTGGCAAACTTTTACATTATCTTTAAGAAACATGAATATTTGGATTTGAATTAAGAATAACAGACACCATGATACCAAAACGTGTTGCAAGTCCCCATATCAGTTTCTTATGTTCCCTGTTCATAGCAGAAGGAGCAGGTAATGCCGGTCAAAATATTTATCTATGTTATCGATACGACGTAGATCCTTTAATTGCAAATTGAAAATGAATTACAGTAATACACCTGATACATCCGGGTTATCTAAATCCGTTTTAGATTTGGCAATAGGCCGGTCATGCCGCAATAGCAATAACGATGGTGAATTAAAAAGTCATTGAATTTGTTAAACAGATAACCCCGGATAAAGCGATGATATGTTACCGAGTGAAATGATGATAAATGAAATGATGACAATAGTGTGACCGTTACATACTAGTAGTGTTAAGGAAAACATTTTATCTCTTCTGATTTGCTTATCGAGAGGTCATGATGTTATGCAATTATCAAACTATCTTTTCGGTTACTACCACTAATAACAAGATGATTTCTCTACTAGTAAATATTGCATTTATGAATGCGCACATTGTTCTCATAGTTTACATAGTCAACATTACATTTCACACGGGAACGATGCCGCAGATAAGTTGGCAAGGAGGGGCTCGGCAACCCCAGCTACCGGCCCAACCATACTCTTGCCAATACAGAAGAAACGGCCGCCCACGTAGTCCTGGAATGCGAGGGAGTGGCCACACAACGGGCAAATATCATTCCTGAGACAAAATCGCTCCTAGAAGCCTGTGAACGCCCCAGGAGGCTTCTGCGCTTCTGTAAGGAGCTTGGTTCGCTCACCTAGCTAACCAATCCTCGACGCATAAAGGACCACTCTTGAGTCTAAATGCGGAAACCCACAACCAATACTAATACCAATTACATTACATCTTTCTTAATATTTTATTTTACGCATGTGCAAACTAGATGGAGTATCTACAAAACAAAAATAGACAAAAATAGATAATAATAATAATATACTAGCGCTACTTTACTCAATTCCATAGTTGTTTGTATATCCATAGACAAAAAGATTCCAGTAAAGATGTATGCAAATAACGTGTATAATATTTGAGTTAGTGAATCAGTTTGATACGCATAATGTGTTGTGTATACAATTGAATAAATGTATTATTTACTTTTGTTATCAATGTCATTATCACGTTTTGATAGCGGCTAGGCATAATACTCACTCACATTATTGCAATCCTCAAGATGTAAGACTTAGTTCAATTGATATAGTTGATAGTATCAAAATTGACAATATTCTCGCCTTGTGTTGTAAAAAAAATTATAATTTCTGAAACATTTTAACTGTCAAGGCGATTTTATACAAATATGATTGAAGTATTGTTAAATTATTGGAGGACGGTAGCTTGTAATCATATCATCGGCTTGTATCGGTAGCATGTATCGGACATGAAATTGGACAGTTAAAATTTTATTTAAAAAATCGAGAATTATTTAAAAAAAGTTTCAAATGACAATTGTTTTTTTAACAGTTACAACAATGAACAGAAAAGAAATAAAAACTGCACACCATAAAAATCATATTAGAAGTAGAACTTAAAAGACGAGATACGACCGATAGTGGTTATATTTGCATCAAGAATATTATTTTAGAACGAGTCCTGGCACAAAAGCGGAAAAAGCATTAACCAATGCAAACTAAATACTAATTTTAGTTATTGTCCCATGTATTAGCACAGTGTAAAATATATAAGTACACGCATAATGAAGATTATTTGTTATATATTTTAGAACAAACGGTCGTATTCTTAAATGGTGTCTTATTGTAAGCTGGAATAGTACGAAATAATATAATTCATATCATAGGAGGTAGTAAAATTCATGTTATAAGTTATAAGCCTTCTTTATAAGGAGAGGCCTATGTCCAGCAGTGGACTATTAAAAGCTGTTGATGATGATGACAAGGATTGTATTGTGTTTTTGTGTTCCTATGTGCTATTTTTGTTAAAGTATTGGACTAATGTGAACCAAAATTACCTATTAGAAAACATTTACATAAGTTATAGTAGTTTCAAAGTTGTCTGCAAGGGATCACAGTCATACATAAGTTAATATAACAAGATAGAGATAACTCTACATTAACTAGATAAATATGTATATGTACTTTATCGCTCCTTTGTGCCCTATTTTTTATGCGCAATAAAGAGTATCCATATATCTGTCATTGTAACTATCTCTTCATCTGAGACAGTCTGGGTACTTTCCTCTATAACAATAATATAGTAGGTAATATAAAAATAATGTTGCATAAGAATATTTTTAAACTACATTAATGTAGTCAAAAAACTGACATAAATACATGTTTTATTATACTTATTTTTGTATATTATTATTTAATTTTACATATCTAAATGTTATATAGTTTTTGCTTCTAACCAATTCATAAATAAAGTATTCCCATAAACTCTTTGAATATTCATAGGATGAAGTCACCAGCTGTATTGAAAGGGTCCTTTATCGTAGGTACGTAACAAAACGCTCACTTTTGTTTGCTTGAGTGGCTCTCATTCATCTTGATAAGTAGTTAAAGTAATATCAATATTCTGGAAGTTTCCCAAAATCTTATCGCAACTAATAGAAAATATCTTAGGTGTCGGTCAGATCACATTTGATCGAAGATGTCGTGGGTATTTTTTGGCAATAAATAAAGATAATGTTTTATGTGAAAAAGTTACCTACCTATGTTATATAAATAAGCTAAATAGAATAGTTACGCAATTGCCTAGTACACAGTTGTGAGGTTAACGAGGAATCAAAACCAATGGAGCGACTATGCTATCGTGTCAAGGCAACAATGAGCCTTCCTACGGCATCGCAGCAATTTAATCAGGCGCCTGTCCTACGACGTCCATCCATTCTTCTTAAATTAGTCCCCGATTATGCTTCGATTGAGTGAGAGCAAAGTGTGAGAACATATAAATACTTACACGACACGCACACATGCAAAAATATCGTACGATATCAGGCAGCCAATGACAGAGAGCGGCGTGGTGGGCTCGGCTCCCCACTACACCATTGGAATGCATAGTGCTAAGAACGGTACTGGTAAAAATAACTACCTGTTTGACAGGATAAACACGAAGTCAGGTGACGTTTGAGGCCATTTTTTTATTACTAGACGTTTGCAAGTGTTGCACAAATATTTCAGTACCTATGTACCAATATTCATGTAGACATTAAACGTTATTAATAAAGTTGAACTGCTTACAAACTGTATTGCACTTGCAAATTATTTAAATAGCTATGTTGTAGATTAAAAATTGCACTAAGCATTAATTACTTTAAAATAAAAGTAGATATATTATGTATCGGAACTAATTCAACATAGGACATAGGGTCATGTTGTAAATTTTTCCAATTGAATCACATGTGAGTAAACAGCTGATTGCGTGCACGCCACGTGAAACACGATCGGGCGTGGGTGACGCACACATTGCGCATCGGACAACTAAAACGTCAATCTATGAAAAGACAGATGAATGGTATAATTACGTTTGCAATAGACGAATGTATTTTATTCATTGTACGGTTCTGTTTTCTACTGGTTTTTGTTCTTACTTTTTTAGTTTAATAAGTTGACTGGGTCCAGGAAAGATTGTTTTATTCAAAACACTCTTGGGCGTAATTACAGAAGATATATATTTCGGTAATTTGATTTAGTATTCATCAGCGACCTTTCAGTTTCAGAATCGTTCAACTCTGGATTCCAATAGTTTTATAATGAATCTATTGTTCGCTAAGTAGAATTGTAAGGTTAAGAACAATCCAAAATAGATTTATTGAAACAAAGTTTGAAAGAACCTATTGAAATTAGATAATTTTATTTAGTATACGAGTATTATTCATCTCAAGGAGTTTTCTGTCTCAAGGAGGTTGTTCATAAGATGTTCTAAAACTCGTTTTATTAAAAGTACCTACACAGTTGATGCTTTTATCTAGTGATGTATACTTACCTACAGTATCATTATCGTAGTTTTGTGTTTCCGTGACAGTCAAATCATTGCATTGGCTTTCCTATCCTCGCTCGGCAAAACTACATATTATTAGACATGGAAGTTATTGCTACTTTCATATCAGATTCATTCATGAACTGATTGGTTTTAGTCACAGCTGTTACACATGTGATTGTGTTTTGGTCATAGACAAAGAAAATCAATCAATCAAAATTCTTTTTATCAAAGAATATAACCTTTTTTTTAGATTTAGATCTTTCGTCAGTCTAGCGCACATGAGAGCGAAGTTGCGGTCATGTCTGGATTTTACGTCTATTTAAGAGGCCTGGTCATGATAAAGAATTGTCAAAAATACCGACACTATACTTGCCTTTAGATCCGGAGATATTAACTATTCGGTGAGAGTTCACTCACCTTAAGAAAATCTTAATTTGAAAATAATTCTAAAAATTAAATATCTACTTAATTAGTATTTAAAACGATGTAACATCATATTATACGAGTAAATCCATGTTAAAAAGTAGAGGCCTGTAAGTTTAATATTCGAAGTTTTTTTTTTTCTGATTTTCACATTTTTTTTCATTTTTAATAATTCTGTAGTGTTGTAGCATTTTATTTTTGCTGATAAAAATGTGTAGTAATAATGTCAACTATATTCTAAAATTTCCCAAAACGACAAACGAACGGCGGTAAAGGAGATATAGCGTTTCTAAGTATTTACTATTACGTTATATTATTTCTAGATACTACGAGCATGACGAAAATCTTCAAACTTTAAAGAGTCTATGACCAGTTAACGCAAAGTTTGACTGATGATAAAACTAACGATGAAACACTTTTCTTGTCGTCAGAAGAAATTTTAACGCTGTCTGGTAACGAGTTTTTAAAAACCAAAAGTTTTGGACCTAGATAATGCTAAAATACCATATCGCCAGTACCCGCCTACCATAAGTGACTATGAAAAAGTTTGCTGGTGAACAATTATATGTTGCGGTCACCTACTTCGTTGACAACCCTAGATTGAATTTTCAAAATCCCCATATCTCTGGTACCCTGCGTTTGTCGCAATTTTTTTATAATTTTTTATGAAGATACAAATCAATAATATATAAATGCGATCATATAAAAGTTCGGCCGAAAAAAATATATAAAAGTTTTCACTCTTTCAAAGAGTTTGCACACCTCGTCAAGCAACACTATGGGCCGGTAGGCGGATGGTGAGTCCGCCGGTCGCCCCTCCTTTCGGATGAGGACCAGTTTTCTCGTCTTCCACAATTTCGGAAACTGGCCCCGCTCGAGGCATGCGCTGAAGAACCCGCGAAGATGCTTTAACCCCTAATATTAGGATTTATCAGTGCTTTTGGCGCCTAGTAATAAAGGTAGAGGTAATTGGTTATACCGTTTTCATCATATTTGGACTTACGTCCACGAAATGTCTCAGAAATAAAATAACGGGTCTTTAAATCTGCATTAAGCATAAATCTGCAGAAATTCAACCTCTTTAAAGTATCTATCTCAATAACTTGAACCAGTGGCGTAGGTAAAACAGTACGAGTATAAGCCCGCAATATTCACAACACACTGTGAAAGTCTCAGTTCTAGGGCAACAATATTGGTTGAAGTTGTTGAATCCAATCTAAATCGTTGAACGATCTCGTTGTCTTCTTCATCAGTGAAACGTGATCTACACAGATGAGATCGTCGCCTTGAAACAGAGCCGGTCGCTCTATAGGCTCCGTCCAACACAATAATATCCGAAACTCGACGGCACTCATCCATGAACTTGTGCGGATACGCATTAGCAGTATCTGTAAGGATTCAAAATATGAACATATTCCTAGGTCATTATCTCCAACAGTATCAGAGGCACAAATCAAAGTCCAGTTAGCAATAGTTAGTCACGAATAGAAAACGAAGCAGTCCAAAAATACAAGTCAAGTTTTCAACTAGGTACTACGCTAATTCTTAATACTCTCGGTCTTTCATCTTGGTTTTTTCCTATGAATTTTGATACTATCCTAGACCATTATACCTTGTTAGATAGCTATTAACCATCTACTTCGGCCAAGTTTGTTAAGTTGACGTATTAACGAAAATTATGAAACTATGTATCAACTACACAAAAACAGTAAAAATATTAAATTAAAGGATATCAGTTCTAAAAAAATTGTATAGTCAAAATTTCGGCAATTTTTAAGTCCATAATCTTTAAAATGATTAGGTTTGGGATAATACGGTATTTCACAGTGAAATCTATCACAAATGATGGTAAATACAACCCCTTAAAGTATCTAGGTCGACTTACCCAGTAACTCTATATATATATATTTATAAATATAACTGACTGCATTGATGGCGTAGTGATTTAAGCGGTCACCTCGCCGCTTTCTACTGCGCTGAGTGTTGTGGGTTCGATCCCCACATGGAACAACACTGTGTGATCCACAAATTGTTGTTCTGAGTCGAGTGTTCTTTGTGTCCGTTTCATGTATGTTTGTAAAGTCCCCCACGTCACAGGATTTATTCCTAGTGTGACAATATCATAACTATCATGAAAACTAAATTGGCAAAAGACCCAAATGATAAACGGTTTTTGATATTATTCCTTTGCTCAAAACGTGTTTATTTCTTGTTGTCAGGTGCACTCAAGGAACACTGCAATGGTGAGGAAGATCTTCTACAGAGATGTTCAATGGCTTTGCCTGTGCTCAGCTCGCCGGATATATCTTTCGCACTTACTAGGGAAGAACTGGACAAAAGTTGCATGTAAGTTTTTACACGGTATTGTGTTGTTATTTGAGGTTTGGTAATTAATATATGTAAATAATAATGTTATCTTATCTATATTTTATGTTTCATACACACATTATAGTTGCAAAATTCAGAGGTTACCCTCCCTAGTTATTTAAATAACCAAATCTAATCACGATGACACACCTATTTATAATCCAGGTAGAATATATTAATTAATTTTGATATTTTGGTAAATATTGTGTTATTTTCCTAGGCTGAATCATTATCTCAGGGCTACAGTATTACTTAACAACGTAGATAAAATTGATTGATCTAAGCAACAGGTTCATTAAACTTCTTAACCATAAAATGTCCAACTTTAAATATCCAATGACTGTAGAAGAATGTCGAATTTCTTAAGCTTTTCTCACTTGAACGGTGTGGTAGTGCAGCAATCTCTCATTTACGCTCACTAACTTGGCGAAAGTGAATAAGTCTTGTTAAAGAGTTCGCTGCGTTGAGGCGTAACTTCAGCGGAATGGCTTGGTCGGCACGCACTAAGCTCATCTTAATTTAGTGCTCTTGTTTTCGATAAATAGTAATTTGAAACTAGTTGTCGAACTTCACTCAACGGTTCATAAAGCAGCCGAATAGCCAATCTAGCACTAAACTGCGGTCGAGTCGGTGAATAATAAAATTACGAGATATTATCTAATATCGAGCGGTAATGTTTTCGTACAAATGCTTTTAATACGACTAAGTATTAATAGCGAGCATTTGTGATTTAAGATTATACATGTATAACTGCGACTTTGAATCTTTAAAATACAAATTATCTGCATAGTTATATTATGTAAAGTCTTTATTTTATTGCAAATCTATTAATGAATTAACAAAATGGATCATTATGATCATGAATGAATGTTTTAATAAATGAATTAGTGAGCCAATTAATTGACCAGGTGCCTTTGATTTTTCTTGTTATTTTTAATAAGTAACATATTTATAGGTAACATTAGTTTCGACCATTGATTTAGTCTAATGGCAAAAATACTTTAGGGGGCCTGGGGGTGACAAGTGACGTCTCCTTCTGCGAGCAGGTTATGCTTGCGAAGGAGATAGCGGAGCGAGACCGGGAGAGGTTCAGAACTCTTCCGGCTCGCCAGGCCCGAGAACGGGCCAGGTACCGCAGACGGCTCGGGCGCCGGAGGTCGCAGAGTGACCTCCGTCCTCCATAGGCGCAAGCCTGAGGATGACAGGTGAGGCCATCTGTCACTCTAGCAGAAGCACGCCGGAGCGCGCGCCCTTCGGGGCAGGAAGGGAACATCCGGGTTCCCACACAGGAGGGGTAATCTATAAGCCGTAGATGGCCCGAGATACGTCGGGGTACTAGGGCTTTCCTTTCTAGGGCATACCTGGTTCCCCGGCTACTGGTACCTGGAGACGGCGTGCGGTTTTTGGTCGGTTCGAGTCCGACATAATCACCCACTGGTGAGTGGTACCCGAGGGGATTTCCGCAAAGGTAAAAAAGGGGGACTTTTAAAGGGGCTTGAATGGGAGTTAAAGTAAAATGAATATAAAAATTATTCATAATTAATTATATATTCCGTAATTGTAATTAAATATAATGTCAATTGTAATTACTGTACCGACTGCCAATCTGAACTAGAAAATATTTGGAATCATGTCACGCTTTCTCTGCTAGATAAGAGTTATGTGCCATTCGAATATTTGATTAGAACTTCAGTCATAAAGAACAATGGCGGGTCTCCATACAAAAAAAAAATTGGAATCAAATAGCACCGTCTTGTAGTGAAAAAAATATTTAAAAATTCGGCTATTTCTTTTAAAGGGTAGGAAAAAAGATATTAGCATTTGATTTTTACAGCACTGCATTTTTTTATACAGTAAAAGTCAGATAAAGGTCTTTTATAACATAGCTGCATTATGTTTCCGTTATTTGATAAATTTATCCATGGCTATCGACTTTACATAACTATTTGATAATTATAACTGTATGTGTGCCGTTTAAATTAAAAAAAAAGATAATAAAGAATTATTATAGTCCTCTAGCTGTAAAGCTTTCGTAGGTTATTATTTTGTCACTTTTAATTGACGACCGAATGGCGTAGTGGTTTGTGTAACGGACTGCTATTCCAAAGGTCGCGGGTTCGTTTCCCGCTCAAGTCAAGCATTTGTGTGCATGAACATTTAATGTTTGATTTGGTCTGGGTGTTTCTATGTATAATATGTATGTATTTACAAAAAAAAAGTATATATGTATTTATATTAGTTGTCTAGTACCCATAGTACAAGCTTTGCTTAGTTTGGGACTAGATGGCGTTGTGTGATTGTGGTAGAATATTATTATTATAATGTGTCTGATGCATGAAATAATCATCTTACACTTATCTACATCTGCATATATAATATCCAATAAGTATATTCCTTTTCCTTAATTTATTACCTATTTCAACATGTAATGAATTGTAAATTCTAAATCCTAAACTAATAAAATCGGCAGCGGCCATTCGCCGCCTGTCGCGTCAGACGTTTAGTCTTTATATTTAAAGACAGAGCGCCAACATCTGTCAAGAGTTGTCAAAAAACCTTTGCATTTTTTCAGCTTGCAGTTGTCACTTTTTTTTTACTTAATTATATTCCACTACAGGATTTTCAAATTCGTAAATAGTGCGTTTAATAATGCACCACAAACTATATTCTTTATTGATTCAGTATTTAGAATTATATAATTGTTATCTGATTACCATATTACTATTAAGGGCTTAAAATAATAGGTCTTTCACGGCAATTTCATAGGTATGAAATTGTCGTTTTGTATGCAATAAGTGAAAGTCTGGTGGTCACATCTGCAACCAGCTTTGGTCAATCGGTCGTCCCCACTGCTCCTTCACGACAACGCGCGACCCCATACAGCGCAACAGACAGTCTCCAAGCTGCAAGAGCTGGGGTTGGAAGCTCTCCCTCATCCGCCATCATCACCAGACCTTGCACCTACCGACTCTTACTTTTTCCAAAATTTAGACAACTTTTTAGTGGGTAAAAAATTCAATTCCCGAGAGGCAGTACAAAATGCCTTTGAAGAGTTTGTTGCCTCCCGTCCAGCTGATTTTTACAAGAAGGGCATTAATAAACTGCCAATGCGTTGGCAAAGATGCGTCGATTGCATGGGTGATTACTTCGAACAACAGAAATAAAAAAATTTGAAAAAATAAGTACTTCCACTTATTGCATACAAAACGGCAATTTCATAGGTAAAGACCTAATAATATATTACGATACATTATTGGACATTATTTCCACTACTTGAAAAACATGTCTGTAAAATCCTAACACTAAACTGATAAAGGAAATTAAAACAATCGAATAAGCTTATAATACTCGTATTTTACTTTCTTTTTCTGGGTTTTTACTGACTTAGATGTTAGTTTCAAAAAACGTAGATATTTACTAGAATTAGTTCCTTATGAATGACATTTTAAGACGCTCAAATTATACTCAACTACGGCTTCGCCATTGTTCTTTACTAAACTAACTTTAAATATACATATTTAATCGTCTACTAGCTTTTGCCAGTGGCTCCGCCCTCATGTTTTTTAGTTGTCGCGGTAAAAAGTAACCTAATATAGAAGAATATATTATCAATCAAAGTATCTCCATGCCAAATTTCATTAAAATCGGTGCAGCGGTTTAGCCAGTTTAAGTGTAACAGTATGCTAGCTTATGCAGTATGTAGCTATGATAATAGTAGGGATGTACAGTACTATATTTCTATTATACAGGTATTGGCAGTTCAACTGAATGTTTGGTCAAAGGTCATTACTGTTATATTACGAAAATATAATTTATTAAATTTATATTACAGTCGCCGGTTCTTATCATAGCACAGTTTTAAGAGTCGATGTTAATTGCGCCAAAAATACGCATTCTTTTGACTTATTGTCAAGACGCTATATTACTGTTTGAGTATAATTATCAACTTGGATAAAAAAATTATACCAATGTTTTCGAGGCACAAGTCGTTATTGTTGCATCACTGTAAGCTACCATATCGTTGTTACGACATAAATATAATATATTAAACACCCCTTAAGTAAAAAAGGTCCTCCTGACTAGGCCTCTACATTGGCTGGCATACATTTTTTTAATATGACTAACCCATCGTTCTTGTTACAGCGAGCTTCGCACGGGAATTAAATGCATAGACAACTACACCAACGTGTGTATGGAGAAACACGAACAGGTGATGTTCCGTAAAATTTACGCTGGCATTACTGACGTGGTCCAGGAGCTTTGTACCAGGGGAAAATATCAGGACGAGTATTTGAAACATGCCGATTGTGTTAAGAATGTCAGGTCAGAGTATGAGACGTGCAGCAAGAGATATGAAGTCACTCTCATGACGTTGAGCAACCATGAGCAGGATCAATATCAAACAGACCACACTGCAATTGCGACTAGTCATGAAGATCACCTTAGAACTGTGTGTTGGTAAGAATTTATCTTGTTTATTTTAAGAATATAAACGCATCACATCAACCAACAAGATGTTCGAAATTTGATAGGGAGGTAGTTCATGACTAGAAGACGTTATTTAAGAATGAGTCCAAAGGCGAGAGCAAATTTATGTCCTTTCTTCACTGCCACAGCTTAGGGTAGTCAAAAGCTAGGCGCATTGAGGCGCTGGGCTTACGGGTGGCCCTGGACATGTCCAAGGCCCTCTTATTTCACGGGTCCCGTCGGCGCCTCAATTGTCGTCAACTCGGTCCTCGTACCGGTTCAGGCCCAGATGACGTATCTGGGCCTGATCCTCGACGGGAGGTGGCTCTTCGACGAGCACTTTCGACGGCTTGCTCCAAATCTGGTCGGCGCTGCGTCTACTCTTGGGCGACTTTAGCCTAATCTGGGTGGACCCAGCGTCGCAACGAGACGTCCTGTCAATGGCATTGTACGGCGCACCGGTGTGGGCAGCGGCTCTGACCAGCCAAAATAGAGCACGCCTTTGGCGTCCTCAGAGGGTATTGGCAGTTAGAGCCATACGTTGTTACCGCACATCATAGTGATAGTTGTTTTACCGCGGTCGCGAGATAACGTCTTCGCAAAAGGAGGCGGCGGAGAGGGCCCGGGAGGATAATCTCCACTCGGACCCAATTCGCCGCCGACGAACCGGGCGGCCACCAGCGCCTCATGCCGCCCTGAGTGTGGTTGCGGGTGGACATGACGGGTTTTCCCCTCCACCCGTCATAATGGCCAGCCGCGAGGAGGCGACGTCCGCGCGTGCAGGACGTCTCCTAAATAGAGAATATACCCGAAGTTGGTGCCCGCGCCGTTGCGGGCAGGCGCTGGGATGGGTCCGGTTTTCTTAATAACAGCAGTTCCCGGATCCCTCCTATTACAGGCGCAGAGTAGCCGTAAACCCCGGTGGAGTGACGGCCCGAGGGGGTTTCCACACGTAAAAAAAAGTCAAAAGCAAAATACTTGGAAGAAACAAATATGTTTCTTCCAAGTATTTTTTAAATTTTTTAAACAGCCAGGAGGAACACTTTTGTTTCTTTAGGCGTAAAGCTTATAAACATGTTTTATTATATAATTTTATTACGAAAGTATACTTTTAACTTTTAACGAGAACTTATCGTTCCTTCCTTTTTAACACGCTTTTATTAGCTTGGTATGTATGTGTCTACGAGTGTGTATGTACGTATGTAACGGAATCTCCGAACGTGATTTTGACCTACTTTAAAACATCGAATTAAATTGAAACTTTGCTGCTTATGAAGGACTGATGACAATGCAATTATTAACATAGTTTGTTCTATTATCTTGATCAGGACCTTCGAGATTAACGGCTTTCTCTATTCCTAAACATTTGGTAGTCACTTTTGCCACGTGATAAACTGTGATAAACGATTTTTCTTTTTGAACTTATAGTTTTTTTTCCTACTTATTAGTTTAGTTAGTTTTGCTACAATTGTGTTTTTTTTTAGTTTTTTAAAGTACTAATAATAATATTTTGGGCATCTAACACATAATGCCATCTAGTTTCAAACTAAGCAGAGCTTGTATTATGAAAGCTAGATTGACTCATAGAATACTTTCTTCTTTTTTTTGTAAATACACACATATTAGACATAGAAACGCTCAGACCAAATCAAATATTAAAAGTTCATGCACACAAATGTTTGACTTGAGCGGGAATCGAACCCGAGACCTTTGGAATAGCAGTCCAGCACATAACATAGTAGAGGTAAAAAAGAAAAACTTTTTTTTTGGCCTGTCTCTAAGCTGTATGCTGCTTGTTGCATACTTTGCTTGATATAATGCCATAACTTTATGACTCCTTATACAGGCAGCTAACTTGTAGTAAAATATTATCAAAATCGGTCTAGCTATTTTTAAGATTACCCGGAAGAGACAGACAAAAATATTTAAACTGGATTTTAGGCATAGGTATCGTACAAATGACCGTGTGAACATGAAAAAACCCTATTATTTTGACATTACAAACAGAAACTTCAATTTTATTTATTTGTAAAGATAATCGTGTAAATTTATTTCTTAGTCCTCTATCTGCCCTTGTTTGACTTGTTTATTAATTAAAATCTGTCATTTAATTTTGAGTGAATTCATAATTCTTAGTTTGCAATGAATTCACTAACACATGTATCATAAATTTTAGTTCTTTATTCTAAGAACGCACTACGTGGGCTTGTTGTTGGCTCTGGGATATCGCAAATCAAAAACTTTTTTAGACTCATTTTATTATTTGACATTGCGATTTGAACGCAGTAAAATCTTTTGTTTATTTTTAATTTGTCTTGTTATTTAGCAGGATATTTTACAGCTTTATTTTTTTTTAGTTGTATTATGACTTCATCATTTGTTATACCTTTTTGTTATTATTTCAAGTTGATTGTTTTAACGATTGTTATGGGATTCTAATCGTTCAGCGCAGTTTTATCTTCATTAGTTTATTGTTAGTGCTCTGCTCTCAAGAGTTATAATGCGACATAAATAAATTATGAGTTCCCTCCAAAATTTCACTATCAAATACAAATAATAATCAAATAGTTTCAGAGATATACGCCATGGCAAAAACAAACACCATACAAAATTCTTCATCTTCATTATACTACCTATACGTGAAAAACAGATATTTTTATAACTGAATATGATATTGTCGAGATTATCAGTGTCTATCTTTAGAAAACTGCTAAAGAAGCGTATGCTAAGTAATATTATGTTCCCCTTCCTTTATTTTTATTTATTTTTTCTGTGCGGAAACCCCCTCGGACACCTCCCACCGGTGGGGTGGTTATTTCGGATTCGAACCGACCAAAAACCGTACGCCATCTCGTGTACCAGTAGCCGGGGAACCAGGTGTACCCTAGGAAGGAAATCCCTGGTACCCCGACGGAAATATTATGTTCCCCTACCGAATCCAGAACTCAAACAAGGGAATTATTGTGAATAACATATATAACAGGATCTAAGACCATGCCTGAATCTAGGGTTAAGACTAAATTGTCTGGAGCTGTAAATCAAATAAAACGAAATATATTTTTGAGCCACACTTGGACCAGGCTCGACCGGAGTGATACCCTGGCCTCACAGAAATCCGATGCTAAGCAATTTATTTTTGATTTTTCTCTTTGTTTCGTTGCTTTTCACCGAGTGAGTGAGGTTACTGAACCCTCCCTTCCCTCTGATTCTGGGAGGAGGAACCGCAAAGGCAGCAAAGCAGTTGTAACTCTTGTGTTGCAGTTGTCCATGAGCGATGGTAGTCTCTTAACATGAGGTGGTCACCTGCTTGTTTGCTCCCCCCCCTCCCCCCTTTACCATGAAATAAAGTGGTAGTGTAATGTTAATTAGTGCTATTAGACAAGAAAATTATTGCTACTTTTAAATCATAATCATATGATGAAATGATTTCTTTAAGTCACTGCGGGTTCACCTGTGATTGTGATTTGGACAAAGATATAATGCCTTTAAAATCAAGCAAAATTCTTTTTATCACAGATTACGACCTTTTTTTAGATTTAGGCTATTCGCGAGTCTGTCGCCAGTAATAGTAATAATAAGTCGCAGTGGTTATGTAAATCAAGAACAGGTGTGAAAATAAATTATATGTTGAAAAATAATAGTTTTAGACTAACACATACTCAGCAGTTAATTTCCATATGAACTCACTTTATAATTTACGTATAATACAAAACTCTTTCGTACTCCACAACTACTATAATGGGGTAGCTATGCCCATCATCTCTTTGACTTTCCAACAACTCGGGCTTCTATTTGACTTGAACCACTTACTGTAATATCCATACTGTTAAATGCACGTTCCTACTCTAACTGCTCTAAGTGTTACCCTTTTCTACTGAACTGTACTCATACATATTCTCTTTATTATTGAAACTACTGAAAATTCTTGAGCTTATACTTAAATTTTTAAGGGCCAAAGTGACGTCATCGTCAATCGAGAATTAATAAAGTCTCGTGTTTTTAGTTGTAAGAGATGCAATGCAATCCAATCAATTAAGAATGTAGAGATAATTAAATAGTTAGAAAATAATCAAATATTATATTACAAGGATGAATTCATAGTAACTTAGGATTGAACACTTAACATAGGATAGGAACTTAGGATGATGTAGTTGAGACCTTGGGCAGTTGGGGTACAGACGCTAAGGTGTTTGTATATGAGTTAGGGCGCAGGCTGAACGAAGTGACCAGTGACAACAGCCATTCCGCGTGGAAACGCAGCTAGCGTTATAATAATAATAATAATAATAATTTATTCCATAAACAATGTTTTTGTACAGTACATGGTTTTACAAATATTACAGTGGGTACATAATACATTTAAATTGGGGCATCTGTGCCTGGACTAGATAAGAAATCTGTATCCCAGACATCAGCGCTTTTCCCTGATTACATCACCTAACTATACCTAAACCATTTATTTTAACAAAAATTTTACACTAGTTTTAAAAAATAATAAATAAACACTAATATCAGATTACTATACAAATATCACTGCAAAATCGAAGCTCAAGAAATAGGAATATTTGTATTATTTGTCCTCTCTGTGAGTGGAGTGAAGATGTGAAAGTGTGAGTGTGAGAGGGTGAGTATAACGGTTACTGTGGCACATTTAGGAGATTTTCAGTTTCATCATACGATAATTTATGTATAAATGCGAATATTTTATTCTGGCACTGTTTTTTATTGAGGTTGTATAATGTTAAAATGTTATTAATTTTGGTATATAGATAAGGGCCAAGAAAACAAAAATATTTCCTTACATAGACATGTTTAAAGAGAGGTCGAACAAGATTTGGAATGGTTTGTCGTCTTTTAGTTTCAGTACAGCTTATGGGATCCAGTAAACAATGCTGTTTCATTAAGGTATGCGCTATAAACAACTGTCGGACCGTTAGAACCTCGGATAACTGATATAGGTGATACGTAGGGCACCGGAATGGTCGGAAAGAACTGACCTTGAGTATGGTCCTTTGAGTTATTTCCAATGGTTTCATGGTTGTTTTGGCTACCCCACCCCAAACAGTTATACAGTACAGTATAAGTGACTGTCCCAGCGCCAAATAAATCTGCCTCATCATTTCTTGCTTAGCCACATGTCTAAGATTTTTGAAAACAAAAGTGAGTTTTCGCAATCTGGACACAATTAAATCGATATGTAGTTTGAAGGACAGGTTATTATCGATGACGACTCCCAAGTACTTCACGGAGTTTGTTGCTACTAAATTAGGACAAGGACAGTCTATATCATTACAACAGCTGTGAGCTGTTAAATAGTGCACACCCGAGGGCATATTTAAATTACGCATTGTAAATGTAACATACCTGGTTTTGTCCCTGTTTAGAGACAAGGAATTGCTCTGAAGCCAATGTGTAACAATGTTCAAACCATATTGAGCTGCTTTGAATACTTTTTCCCAAGTATCTTCGGAAAACAATAAGACTGTGTCATCGGCATACGCAATAATTTTACCTCTCGGTAAGACTAAATTACAAAGTCCATTCATATATACCAGAAAAAGGCTAGGTCCAAGGATACTGCCCTGAGGCACACCGTGAGTAATAGGTAAGTCAGTGCTACACATATCACTTATTTTTACACATTGAAAACGATTTGATAGGTAATCAGTAAACAATTTTAATTGGGTTCCTCTTATGCCTAGATCTTCAAGTTTTTGAAGGAGCAGCGGCGTAGAGACCGTGTCAAAAGCTTTTGCCAAATCCAGGAATATACCTATGGTTTTATTGCCCGCATCCATATTGCGGACCACATAGTCTTGTAATGCATGTACTGCGTCACTTGTAGATTTGCCAGCTCTAAAACCAAACTGGTTGTTGGAGATTAGGTTATTTATTTCCAAGTGACTGCACGGATGGCGTAGTGGTTTAAGCGGTCGCCACGCCGCTTCCTACAACGCCGAGTGTTGTGGGTTCAAACCCCACATGGGACGACACTTTGTGTGATCCACAAATTGTTGTTCTGAGTCTGGGTGTTCTTTGTGTCCGTTTCATGTATGTTTGTAAAGTCCCCCGCGACACAGGATATATGCCTAATGCGGGAGTTGTCTTTTTTAAAAAGAAAAAAAAGAAAGAAAGAAAAAAAAAAAAAGTAGTTTAGTAATCTATTGTTTATAATTTTCTCTAAGATCTTGGAAAGTGACGGTAAAATAGAAATGGGCCTATAGTTTGTGACACGGTCTCTCTGCCCTGACTTATAGATAGGAAGTACAATCGCTTTCTTTAGCATAGCCGGAAACTGGCCCTCATGTAGACAAGTATTAAATATGTGAGTCAAAGGGGGGACTATGAGCGGTCTTACATCTTTAAGAAGACAATTTGATATTGAGTCCCACCCTGTTGCGCATATGCTTTTTAGATTTAGAATCAGTTGATTTACTTCTGTATCATCTGTATCAAATAATACAAAGGAATTACAATTGCTTGTCTTTCGTTGAGGTTTAACAAAAGTGTGATGAGAGGGATTTGAACAACGTGTAGTGTTTTGAGCTAATTCTTTGCCCGCTGCTATAAAGAACTCATTCACTTTCTCAATCGATTTCCCCTTATGGGCAGGATTTATAAGTTCCGTTGCTGATGAGTTGGGTTTGGTTCTATTTGTGATTTTCTTTATGACATCCCAGATTTTTTTATTATCTTTACCAGCCTTGTCTAGTAGTGTTTTTTCGTAAGCCCTTTTCACCTTTTTTAGTATATTATTACAGAAGTTCCTATATCTAGTATACGTCAACTTTAGAGTTATGTTACTGGGGAAGTGACGTGATTTATTATGAAGCCTATCTCTATGCCTCATGCATCGTACTAAACCTGGAGTAATCCAAGGCTTGATTACTTTATTTCGTCTCGACAGCTTTGAAACCACAGAGTTGTTACGAATGAAGCTTTGAATTGATGTAACAAAGAACTCCAAGGCAAAACTGGCGTCCTTAGAGCTATATATAGGTTGCCAATCAATTTTTTGCAGGTCAGATTTAAAACCAGCTCTGTCCACTTTGGCATTTGTAACTTGAGCAAATGTTCTCGTATGTTTCTGATGTACACTCAACAGTACAGCTTGATGATCAGTTATTGCCGATGTAATGACCAGTACTAGAGCTTCTTTTTGTGTTTTTAACATAACGTGATCAAGACAAGTGCCAGAGTGCCTAGTAGGAAAACAGTGTGCCGGCAGTAATCCATAATATGAGCATAGGTTTAAGTAGTCCAAGGATCGCGAATCCCCCGAATCGCTAGAAATATCGATATTAATATCACCTATTATAGAAACATTTTTAAAGTTATGAACACTCTCCAGAATATTATTCAAAGATTGCAGAAAGTTATCTATACAATAGTTGGATGGAGACCTGTACACTGCCAGCACCACAGCTTCCTGACCAATTTTTAAAACTATCCCATTACTATCCAGACAGTTGGGCTGTTCACAGATAATATTAAGCTCCGACCTACAATAAACTACAACTCCGTCATTCTGGTTTACACAGTTAGCGGATAAGACGTAGTTGTAACCTTCCAATACTGGAAGTATTGGATTATGTGACAACCAGCACTCAGTCAAAATGATTATATCGCACTTCATTTCCAACCTGCTCAAAAGTACCAAAAAACTGTCAAAATTTTTAGAGATACTTCTTATATTTTGTGTTATTATAGTTAAGCTCCCATTCGGATCATTTATTAAATTATTACATTCCTCAACGCTACATACTCGTGATTCCGCTGCTGAGATATTATCGATTTCACAGAACAAATCAACCATTATTTAATTAATATAAAAGTGAGGAACCAATTACTAATGAACAGGAATATCCGCATTCTGACACAAGTATGTAGCATATTAATACTTTTTAGATAAATCAGGGCACCACCACAAGCAGTTGAGACCTCGCTGTGATATGTCAATCCCAAATTAAGTTTCAGCGTCCAACACATCTGATGTGTGTCAAAGCCGGGTGTGTGTGCATATGCCCTGACAAGATATACACCATGGAACCCATTGTTATGGTACTCATAAATTTGCATCGGAACCAAATAACACCTTATTTTACTAAAAGCTATTTTGCTACAGTCCTGGTACCATAAGTATAAAATATGACATTTATATGACGTGAGCCTACAGTCTAAGAAAAAAATAATTGTGGAGTGTAAATTGTGTAGTGGAATATAACAGTGCATAAGCGAAAAAAATATTAAAAGATCTAATATAACATGCAACATACATACTAATACAAACGAGAAAACGTTGTGATAACTGTTATAGCTTAGAATAAATAGTCATATCGTAATATTATCCTTCAGCTTCTTGAGATCGGTCTCCCTCTCAACACGTATAAGAGGCATACCCTCTTTTTTACGCAAGTAAATTTTTTCCATATGATGACCAGCAGTATTTATAGTCGAAGGTACTTGCAAAATCTCGCGCAAGGAAAAACAATCGTCTACCATTGGGGGTAAGATGATCGGAAATGTATATAGGTCTTTTGTCATTTTCAATACCTAACGGACTTGTATTTAACTTATCTGTTTTTTCCTGCGGTGTTAGTTTTTTTACTTTAGATAGGAAGCTTTCCTTAGTTAGTACGGATGTAAACTCGACAACAATAGGTTTTACGGCATCAGAGTTGCTAAATGGTCGGTAGATGTCTCTTATACATGTTGCCTGCATCTGATAGTTTAACTTTTCACTAATTTTTAATACCGCGTTTCCAAGACTCTCTTTGGTCTCTTGTTTCAATTTAGGGATGTTTCTAATTTCAATCTTTGTTGAACATGATTGTTTTTCCATAATTTCCATTTTATTTTCTAACTGTTTTATATAAGTGAGATGTTCATTTCTTTCGATTTTTAAATTTTGTAACTCTTTTTGAATGTCATCGTATTTGTCTGACAGGACCGCTATAGAAGTATTTATGCAATTATTTTGTTGTTTTATTTCCGTTAGTGTAGTTTCCAGCTTTTGTAATTTGTCTTTTTGTTGTGACGCAAATTTTTCGAACATATCACGGACATCATTCATAAACGTATTCATTTCAGTTTCTCTTTGTTTCCTTTTTAGTCGTGTCGTATTCACCTGGCTCTGTGTATTGAGATTCTGAATATCAGAACTACCTTCAATACTTTCAGTATCAGTACCCGACGCCAGTGACATCTTTGGAGGAGTGCGTTTAAGTGGCATATTATTCTTGTACGCCACAGCTAATGTACCAGGGCAACAGTGTCGATAGCAGTATCCACAAGTGCTAAGTTATTGGTGATAAAAACCGGTGTAGAAATAACGTACCTTTATATTATATTAATCACAACTTAAATGGAATTATTATGGGCACCTTTGCGCCGGGAGTGACCAGGGGTGGGTTATTTAATATTTTATTTAATAGGAATCAATTAGTGTAATTTATAAAAAAATAAAAATAAACTTAGGATAGGTATGTAATTATTACAATTTCAAAATAACTCAGAAGTATCTAAAAAATTGAAAAAATCTTTAAAATACACTGTTTAATAATAATATATTTTTGTAGTTGTAATTAGTTAATTAATAAGTATTATTGTAAGAATCCTATTAAATCTAATTTTGGATTACCTCTCCGTTCACAATTAATTTATATGTGCTTTTCCCCATTTTTTTTGTCGACAAGCAGTACAGTGATCATGCTGTGTACGTATAATAAGGGACTTAGTTTAAAACTATAACTTTTGGATTGTAATATATTGTAATCTTATTGTACTAAGTTCTGTTTTTTATTTATTTAATACATAAATAAATATCATTACATTAGAAAAATATTAAGAGAATAACAATAATACAAGTAACCGATATCAATGCTGACATCTATAACGATATACGCGCTTTCATAAATACATTGTTACCATAACAAGCCCTACAAGACATTACCTACGGCCTATACAAGTAACTCTTTTGATAGGGCATCACTTAATTTCCAGTTCGGAAAATTAAACTGTCGTGGAAATTATCAAGAGAAGTCCTAGAGAGTTGGTACTTCAAAGAGCCGGGTTGAGTCGTGAATATTGAATAGTCTGCGTTAGTAAAATATTCAACAAATCGAACTTACTCCCTCAAGCCTTGCTAACTAATTACTTGTCTGAGGCGTGATTTCCACTGATAATAATACTTATCTGTACCAATTTACATGTAAATTAACAACGAACACCGGATCGCTGTCCCTAAATTTTGTAGTATAATTTTTCTGATTTAGATTCGAGATCGCTTAAAAAAAAAGTTAAAGGTATAATATTATATTCTCAATAGCTGTTGAATGCTGCATATTACTATATTTTAGCGCATATTACTCTTAACACCCACTTAAATAATCTGATGCTCATTAATTTTATTGGATTTACGTAAATTCTGTGATACTTTTTGTGTAAATTCTGCGATACTTTTTGTGTTGTAAGTATCCCATTAAATGGACATTTTTTTACCACGCTAACATTAAAGACTCATTAAAATTCAGTTGGGATTAAATGTGTACTTAAGATTTTTTGGGTGTGTTAATTACATCCTTATCCCAGTACTCCTAGTAATTCCAAAAAAAAAGTCTATAATTAGTTCGGCAACTTATACATTTCGAAAAGAAAGCAATGAACTTTTATTCTTTCTTACATTTTAGACCCATTTCTGTCAGATTCCTTTTTGTGTACTTCAGAGAGGGTAAGACACATACACAATAATGTTTTATTATACAATTTACATTTGCATTAAGGCCGTTAGTGCATTGGTCAGTGTTTCTAGTTAAAATGTTTGTATTGTATCAGAGGATTTATACATCGCTGGTCATGCACTGACACAATAGAGAGATAAACAAAAACAGAGCAATTTCCACTCGGAAAAAAAGAAACTACCGCGAACTGCGCCGACTGTGACTGGTGCAGAAATAGAGCTGCAAAGTTTTATTTCCGTCCTAATGTATATGTATATTATTTTGAACGGAACATAGAGGTACTTATTTTTATGTTTAGCGGTATTTTATACGAACAATACGATCAGCATAACGTTTTGGTCTCTGTTTATTGTGTACAAGGTCGATATAATAGGTATACTAAATATCTTTAAAACGACACAAGTAAGGTATCAGAGTGTGGATTCATGAATGACTAGAACTAACTTTGTCTCATGAGTTTAAAATGCCTGGAAATGTATATACCGAACTGGTGGATGTACTTTTTCTCCATAAGATAAGATTTATGCATGTAATTGTAAGTTACCCAAGGTTCCATGAGCGTTGCATTTACCAGTAAAACAAGTGTATTTTGTTAGATCACCCAAGATGGAGGGTAATATATTATGTATTTCTGGGACTTACAATCGTGTACTGATTGACTAATACCGTCCGCAGATTTTCACCATCGTTCCACTAGGTAAAACATCCCAACCACTTGACCAATTGGCACTGCGCCACTGTGCTGTTTTCAAGAAACTGCCTCGCACAACAACCAATCTGTGGAACACATTGTCGCCTGCGGTATTTTTGGACCGATACGACCTTCAAACCTTCAGCAAAAGAGCGTACTCCTACCTCAAACACCGACAATACTCCTGGGTTGCAGGCGTTCATGGGCCCCTGTATCATAAAAAATAGACTTTACGATTACTTAATTAATTACAAACGTAATGTATATTATATTCTCTAATTAATTCTAAATGGCAATTCAGAATGTTTAATTTATAACTTACTCAAAGTCTAAAACTTATTAACATTACAACATGCTTTATAAACACATAGTATAATCTGTTTAACCCATGTGAAGTTTGATGCCCATAAGTACCAACATGGCTGTGTGTCAACGGTTAATACTCTCCTCTTTACCTGCCATTATTACGGTCTATATGTATAAGACCCTTTAAATTTTACTACTGTTTAAAGTTTCAAAGGCATACAAAAGCAGGTCAATGTAAAGTTATATTTATGAATAGAACATAAGCTTCGTCGAGTTCGTTTGAATGATATTATGTCCAACTTTCAAACTTTCGCGTTCCATGATAAATTTATTTCCAGCGAACGGGAAATAACGCGGTTAGTATGTATCTGTCCGTGGTTACAGGCAATGCTTAGTTATATAATCTCGTTAATTGGTGATAATGTTATTATATCTGTTTTCTTGTTCTCCCCCTTTCTGAAGTTTAAGAATGTACATCCCATCCCGTTAACTACAACTGTAACTATGTATGCATATATTAAAAAGTATTAATAATTTTATCAATAATTAAATTACTGAAATTAGTAAGTTCGTCTTTATATACTTGTGTGTTATAATTAGAAATAAATATATCTAAAATGACCAAATTTTCACATCAGAATTTGTCCACCTGTCAGATATAAAAAATAACCAAGTAATTGATTTTCAATATCGAACTTAAATAAGAAGTATTTGTTGTTGAGTGCCCATTGAAGGACACCGCCTTTCGAAACCTAAATATAATAATAAAACTGACGCAAAAACGAGTTAAAGACAATCGGTTTGTATATTGTCTCAAAATTTGAGCTTAATCGGTGCAGAAGTTTTTGAGTTTTTGAAGCGTACACAAACCAACTTAACATTTTTATGTAGATAGATAACTGAATCGTTTTAGATTCACAAGACTATTAAAATTACATCACATCAACCGCTTTTAATAGTCTACTACTGGACATACCCCTCTACTTAGAATGGAGGTTTCGGCCTACTATGCCACGCTGGTCAGACGGGTTGGTATACAGTTTGTGTTAAGTTTTCCCACTCTTTGCAGTGCTGTTGTCCTGCGTGGTTTGTTTCCTGACTATTACAATACTTAGCAAAAATATCATGTGAACTAATATGTATATTATTTTCCATTTTTGTGTTTTTTTTCTTCCTTTTATCTACTCGTAGTTATTTGTTATTTAAAATTTTTTAGCTACCCTATTTTTAATTGTCTATATTCAGTCTATTTACTTTTAATCTTAACATCATAATAAAAACAGTTCTGTAATAAAAAACAATGTTATGTCTACGATTTTTTTATGAATTAGTTAAATTACAGATGCAAATCTGTAATTTAACAAAATAACTGCGGTAATAGCTCATAACTGCACGATCTATAAATAACGGATAAGAGTTAATCAGTATTACTTCTTATCCGATATTTTAATACCTATACTCTCAAGAACAGTATATATACTGATTAACTATTATCCGTTTTTTTAATACCTATACATTTGCAAACCAACTTATTGTTGCGGTATAAATATAAACATTAAACAAAATAATAAACGACAGTAGTCGATGTCATATAATTGGTGATCATATAATTTTATGAAACAAAGATCACTTGCCGAATGTATGTACCTAAGTGCATTCCTTCAGAGGGCCTAGTGTGAGTTTATTTCACATCAACTCGCTCTCGATGATGACGTTTTAACAAAACGACTGACATATTTTGCTGTTTCTTGTTTGATATACATATAAAAAACACGGGTTAAAAAACTTCCATACACAAACGAGTGGAGGCGGGTGAAGACCGTAGCGATATCTTAAAAAATATCGACACAATTGACAGATCGACGTTCAGTTCTTCAGTTTCTTACATTGTTTTGTTAAAATGACAGTCCACTGTAAAATTTGGTCTTATTTCCTTTATCAGTACACCAGTCACCAGCCAGTGAATTATAAAAAGGAGGTTAAACATCTGCGACCTATGTCTCTCATTTGTTTTAATTGGTACTCATTTAAATACCTTTGATATACTGAGCGATAGTACGGTGATATGTTAACGATTGGTATAGGTACATTAGTCATAGCAATAAATTGAGAAGATCATCAGGGATACATATTATTATTCTATCTGCGCGTACATTACGGAGTTCAAATAGTTGACTCCAAAGAGAATCCTTTAGAAGGCACTATGGATGATTTGTATTCGGTGGCGATATTTGAGATAGGCTAATTATATTCATGTCTTATGTATGACACTTGAAACCGATATTAAAGTTTTGTTGCTATGAGAATTATAATAGTTGAATTAGTAAACAAAATGCTTCTTAGTATCTACGCTATATTTAAGGGTGATGCATTGTGTTATAAGTGTATGAAATTTCATTCTAAAATATATTAGGAACATAGGTATATCACTTAGTTCTTGTTTCATGTTGTATTCGTGTGATCTACATATTGTTAATATAAACCTGGAAATACTTTGTGTCTTTTACTTTTTTGTATACAAACTCGCTCAGTACATGTCACCAGACCTCTTCTAGATATAATTTCAACTTAAGATAATAATTTCTAAATCAAATATTGTTTGATGCTTAGCTTCTCGTTAAGGTTAAGTCAGATATTCGTCTAAAGTGGCAACTTCCACTTTTTTAATAGACAGATCTTTAGTACGAATTGTATTCACTACCCAAGTGTAACAAATTATCTACATGCTGTGTAACTGTAATATTCGTGGGAGAGCTATGATTATGCACAAGTGGGCCACCTCGACCGGAGTGATACCACTGCCTCACGGGAAACCAGTTCTTTCTTGCTGCGTCAAAGGGCGGCAGCATACTTGTGACTCTATGTTGCAGGTCTCCATGGGCGACGATAGTTACCTACAATTAGAAGGACGATTCTCTTAATATAAGTTCGGTTCATATTCAGTTCCGATCAACTCTCGATCTCGCAACTGTCTATTTATTTATTTATTTATTTGGAAACTTAACAGCTATGTTACATATATCATGGGTGAAGTTAAACATTATTTAGACTCTTAGCCAATAATAAAGTTTCGCGACAAGTAAAAGAAAATTGCGTGCACCACTTAAACATAGGCAATTGTAGGTATTATATACTATCTATAATTTAATTTATATTAGGTATATTGTGCAGAGTGAGAAGTATTCCAAAAGAAAGCAACTTACAAAAACATTGTTAATTTGGATTCACAAGTATGATTGCAACTTTTTAGTTATTTGTCTTTTAAAGGCAGATTTTATTTGTCTTTTTGAGAGGTGGAAGATGTCAATCTCGTCAAAATTAATATTGTAACAGCTAGGCAAACAAGTGAGAACAGAATTCTTAGCATAATTGATGCGGTGCAGAGGAATACTGAACAGGCGCGTATGTCTAGTGCTCGTACGACGTTTGACGTTTGACGAGATTGACATCTTCCCGGGTGCATTCAAGCTAACATTAGAGAGAAGTTCGATACTATCAATTTCACCTCGAATGCTAGAAAGGTCATGTCTAGTAACACACGCCTACTAGATAGAGGCAGTAGATCATAGCGCTTGCGGTCGTCAAGATATGATAAATGTCGTCTCCTTGTCTTAAAATTTAGATGCCTCACGAAACGTTTTTGAATTCTCTCAATTTTATCTGTGTATGTAACATATTGGGGAGACCAAACAGGACTGGCATAGTCAAGTACACTTTGCACGTATGCGCGATAAACAGTTTTAAGGCAGTTGATATTCCTAAATTTAGCGCACGTACGCATAACGAAGCCTAGATTTCTGAATGCCTTACTGGTAATGGTGTCTATATGACGAGAAAAAAGCATTTTAGAATCCAACACTATCCCCAGGTCTCTTACATGATCTACCCTAGTGATAACATTATCACCGAATTTGTATCTGTACTTGATAGGACTTCTACGACGACTAAAACTTATGCACTGACATTTATCAATGTTAACCGTAATTTTATTGCGTTTATAAAATGAGAACAATGCGTCCAGATCTCGTTGCACCAACTCACAGTCAAGTGTAGATTTAATTTTAAACGATAGTTACTTACAATCAGAAGGCCGATTCTCTTAATATAAGTTCGGTTCATATTCAGTTCCGATCAACTCTCGATCTCGCAACTGTCATAAAAGGTATTTTCGTAGTAAAATAATAAAGTATTACTAAGACGTAGATCAGATTCAATTTTCGACAACAATACGACATAATCACAACAGTCAACGTTTGGGTGAATTCTTTACTACGAAAACACCTTTTGTGACAGTTGCGAGAACTTTTATTACGAGAGTTGGCCTTCGGGTGACACGTCAGGTGGTTTGCCCCCTTTACATTAAAAAGATTATGCAATTCTTCATCGTATGTATATACACACATTTGTATTCAGACGTATTCACGTTTAACGCTACATAACGTTTTTTACGCTAAATAAGTGAATAACATATTATTTACTCTACTATTTCCTTTAGTTATCCACTTGTACTTGCCATCTATGTAGTATTGCTTATGTATTGGTTTCAGTGCTGTTCTTTGATCTTGTGGATAATGTGAATACCGCTTAATGAGCAAACTTAATGTACATACATGTGATGGATATGAGGACATCAAAAGTTGTCCAATGTTTGTCTTCTTTTACGAGTATTTGCTTAATGATTTAGTTTTTTTAGCTATTGTCTAAGTCTCAATCAAACTGAAATGAGTTTAATGTATATATATATATAGGTATATATATTTTAAGTTGGTTTGTGTACGCTTCAATAATTCAGACAGTTGAGCTGAAATTTTCTTTTTCAAAGACTGATTTTATCTATTTTTTCTAAGCGTGACAGGATACAGATAGTATTTCATAAGATGCATAAGTATACGCTAACATTACATTACATTATGTAGTCACTTAAAGTTATGCATTCGTTTAAATATTAAGAAATTCTTCCATCTTCTCATGACTATTAATGTTTTCCGGGGTCTCTTCAGTTTAAAGTCTTTACTCGGTAGGCAGTTTGAAAACTACTATTGAATGTTTATTATTCGTACTAAACAGCTAATTCGTTTTACATATTCCAATATTTCGTACTAAACATTTCAATACTACTGTTTTCATTTATGTTTTCGATAAGTAATCTTAATAACGCCCTCGATAACCTACATTTAATAATTTACTACCTACCATTTAATTCAAGTCTCATATGAAATAAAGAAAAACTGTATTCTTTAGAAAGAAGTCCCTACAAAAACTATATGAACTTTTAGCTTTATTTAATTTAAAATTCATTAGATTCCTTCAATGGAAAATGTGAATTACAAAACTGGTGCATTGAAGTTTTAACTGTAAACTCACTAAGATAAGAGCCGTTTCATCGTGTACAGAATTTAATGAGTTAATTTTTATTTCAGTTCATTTCAAGAATATTTGCTGTGTTCCGAGCAGACGGTGTTGAGGTCTTGCGGCGATGAAGCAGCGATGTTCACTAGCAACTTCCTGAAACGAATGGCTGCAAATATTATTAAGGTACGTATTACAATGCATGTAAACGTACGTACATACATACAAATATTCAACTGGTAGTCCCACTGATGGTATGTTATACATTTATATACTAAATGTTATATATTTATTTATAGCCACGATATACTAAATGTATTAAATGATATACAAACCACTGAATCATATTATATCTCATTGAGTGATTGATTAATGGCCATTATATACACTACCAATATCTCACAAATTATCTTATTATCAATAATTGTCTTCGTGAAAGAACTACGTGATATAAAAAAAATACGAAAGAAGTAAGCTAACGATAAATTCAAGTTACATAGATGCGAGCGAGCTGAGAGGATTCTGCGGCAGAATTTACGCCGGACAGCAGATTGCCAGAATTTCTGCCGTCCGGCTTCCATTCAGCGCTCGACTACTGTCAAAAGTTACAACTAAACATATAATATACTACTAGTTATGTAGTAGTATGTGAGCTTTGACAACGTCCAAGCTTCCAAACGTCGAAAAAAAAGTGTTTGTATATCGGTATTTGCGTTATTATCGAGTGCCATTTCTTCGATATAATGTGATATGAATATGAAGAGCCAAAAAATCCCTATACCAACCCGTCTGGCCAGCGTGGTATAGTAGGCCAAAACCTCCATTCTAAGGAGAGACCTATGTCCAGCGGTGGACTGTTAGGGGAAAAAATATAATTGATTCAGAAAACTCAGTCGATCATTGTTATAAATAAAAATGTTGTTTTGTTCACAGAACTTCTGCCTAGTTTACAGGGGGGAAGAGTGCAGTCAACCAGACAAGGGAACGTCTTTATCAAACGACATGCTTCTGATCAGTGTCGCAAGCCTTGCGAACATAGCATTTTATGCATATAGCAATTGGGTTGCTACGTAATTTTCTCTACAAAAACACAATGTAGGATTTATATTTAGAACATTGTGGGGTGTGCAATTGCCAGTAAATAGATTGTAAATAATGACTGATGCAATGTGCAATCAACTTGAAGCAATGAATGCGGGTGAATGTTTCAGTTCCTCGGTTAAAAACCCATAGCTACTATTTATAATAGGCATAGACTATAATCTCATTGTTTTAAGCCTCTTTCGTCGTCCATTGTAAATTATGTAGGTAGTATTAAAATGAGCACTGAGTGTTTACTGTAAATAATTCCACTACGTCGTTGCCAAATAACTTTAGATATTCATTTTGATGTTTTCATTGGAACATTATTGCTCAAATATGTAATAAATTAAAATCATTTGATCTAAACAGTGGGTGAAATAAATTTCTTGAATTGTTGATCAATTTATGTGTTATTACAGAATATTTAATTTTTCTTTATTATTAATATAGTGTGTAGTAAAATTAATAAAGGATGTTAGTTTCCATTCTAAGGCTAGCGATAAGCGATAGCCTAGAACATCCTGTGATAATATATAAGGTTTAAAACACGTAAACATCTTAGAGGAATTCTAAAACACATTGATATAAATTCAAGTCAATGAAGTCTGTTCAAATTCAAATTAATGAATTTAAGTAACGAAGTCCTCAAACATTTTTGTATGATAAGTAAAAATGTCAAAATAATCTCCTGTGCTTTTCAAATGTTCTCTTTTTATTATAAAATTGTTTCTAATTTTGGTCAAAGATAATCTTAAAACTGATTAAGGTACGTTATGTAAATTCAGACTTACCTTACACACATATTCACGTTAGCTTTTTTATCTATGTATTTTTTAAGTAAAAATGTATAATCTTGCGTATAATCTTAATGTCATATTATTGTTATTAATACTTTGTTATAATGTGTGTAGATTCATTGTTTTATTGATAAGGGTTAAAGCTATTCCTACTTATATATTTTTCAAGAATCTTGTGTCATACATAATTGAAAAAATATTTTACTAAATAATCTTATTTATTATTTGGGATTACAAAAAGAAAGAGTGAATAGTGCTTATTCGAAACATGTAGATCCTATATGACGTTGTCTTTTATGTTTTTAGTCTTTTTTTTTAGTGCGGAAATCCCCTCGAATACCACCCGCCGGTGGTTATGTCGGACACGAACAGACTAAAAACCGCAGGCCGTTTCGGGTACTAGTAGCTGGGAATCAGATGTACCCTAGAAAGGAAACTTCTACTCTTCTTCTGTACCCCGACTGACCTCGGGCCATCTACGGCTTGTAGATGTGTGGGAACCCCGTGTGTGGGAACCATGATGTTCCCATTCTACTCTATTATGGAATAATTATTGATGGTTTAGAAATTAGAAATGACCACTATAAAACAACCCAGTACCTTCCAATGTTGTATTTCGATCGAACCTTTTTTAAGGCCCTCGCTTTTTGATCATGCAGACGAGGTTACTCCATGGAGGTTATTGTTGCAGCTCTCCCAAATCTGACCATTAAAGAAAATAGTAGTAATACACCGCATTTTAGTTATGTCCGCTATGACCTCTGCTCAATGCGCTTATACAAACAATTAAATAATTTTATCTACGACATGTGTTCCTATCCTCACTTTGTTTTAACATAATAGGCCATGTTTTTATTTAGGTATTAAAAAAGGATCTTTAAAAGAAATTGCTAGTAATTTAAATAATAATAACGCAGGTATCGCTTTTAGCAACTAGATTCGTATAATCCAACAATGTTCCCGTGTTCTGTAACAACTGTATAGAAAATACTAAAAATACATCTACTATTTAAAATAAGAATGAACGAACTGTTAACTAAATGTGTTTTCTAACATTTTACATCTGTTTTCTACATCCAACTGTTTTACCTCCAATAATCCCTAACAATAAAACAAAAATGTCGTATTCACAAAAACTTATTCTGTACCTTAGAATTATTTCGTGTGTTATTAACTACATAAACAAAAGTGAAATATGTATTAGCCTTGGAATTGTTAATAAATCAAAATATATAAAACTTTTAAAAATATAAGGAGATTATATTATATGAAAACGAAATTATTAGTCATTATTGTTACTTTATTGGAATAATCTTGTTTTGTTATACGTATTACACATACGTACCTATGTTTAAAATCCTAACTATGTAACTGTATAGTGTAATAAAATAGTTTGAAACATCTACATATCATTTTTATCTTTATGATTTATGTGGAATTTTTCATAGTAAAAATGCACAGCATTCTATGTAATTAACATGTGAGCCTTCCTTTGGCTATGTTTTCCATCAATTCCGCCAATAAACAAAACTGCCAATGCATGGAAATGAACTATTTGATTCTTATTACGATTCAATTTTTTTAGACTCAGTTTAATTAGATTCACAAGATGTTCACAAACAGATGTAATATCTTTATATGAACCCTGCATACGCTCAGCATATCGTGGTGTATAATTGTGTAGAGAAAGATGAACAAACTTGTGATTGGCTGAATTAATTGATATCTTAGAAGTTGTTTCTAAGTTGTGTAAGTTTTGCATATTCACGCATCGCATAGCCAACGGATGTTATCTTTAATATCTGTCAATGATATTTGAAATATAATGAGTATTGTAATATACTAGTATGTTCGTATTACTTATTAGATGAAATATATAAAAGACATAGTCTTTTAGAGATTATTGATCTGTGAAAATAAATGAGTTGAGAATTGGACACATAGGTTTTTTTTATTTTTTCATGTGATTTCACCCAAAGAAAAGTTTAAATAGGTACCTTTGAGTTTTTTTATTTTTACCAAAAAAATAAAAGTACCACACAGTACGCTTGACAAAAACCGTTCTGGTTTGTCTTTTAATCGTTAAAATTAAGTTAATCTGTTGTTAGCTATTTTTAATTTACACACTATATTTATGTCCTAGTACTTTTGCCGGCGAGTATTAGATGCAATAGAAAGTAGCGATGTTGAACCTTATTGCTGATAGTGTCTAATGAAAGTTTTTAGCTAAAAGCGAGGGGCCGGCTGTAAAGGTAAAACAAAAAAAAACTACTTCACCGTGAAAATGTGCATCGGATACTGGTAAAACGAAAAAGTCGATCAAATTTGACCAAAAAGTTTCTACTTCGAAGTCTATTTTTCAAATAAAAACCGAAGAGTACTTCTGGTTCTATCTTTGTGTCTTTGTTCGTTGACCTTTTGTCAAACAAACTTTGGTACAACACAAAGTTCCATTAAGGAAAGCGCTCTGAGTCTTTCAGAGTACATGTGAAACGGATATATCATGCTACAAAAATCCTTTGAAGTCAAAGTACATACACGTTCTAATATTATAGAAAGGCTGGTTTCATATAACTTACTAATGTTTTACTTAGAACAAAATCTATGGATTTGTCATTATAAACTTGCCATACTTAAATTCGTCCTAATGGATAACGTATGTATTAATATAGAGAACGAATGTATTAATATCGATACGTCAAAAGTAACAATAAATGTAAAACAACCCTAATACATACATATATATTACTAGTTGCAAAACAACGTTTGCCGGGTCAGCTAGTTTAAAAAAAAATGTAGTGAGGATCACCCTTACCTCCGGGAGGTATTAAAAATAGCTTTCGACCTATTCTCAGACCTACCAAATATACACAAAACATTTCATAAAAATCGGTCAAGCCGTATCGGAGGAGTTCGATAACAAACACTGTGACACGAGATTTTTTTATTATGGTTAGGAATAAAAAAAAACATTCATTTTTCCAAAACGTATCCAGCATATTTTGCCGTTTAATCAATATATCCCTGAGCAATTACCAGGTTCCTCACTTTTGTCACCTGTGTGCAAAGCGGCTCATTTCGAAGGGACGACGATCGTTAGAAGAGGCGTCTTTTTTCTTTATTTTTGCCAAAGCCTGTGAATCATTCTGATGGAAAACAGCGGAGATTGTCGATGCGGAGTTGACTGATATTGCATTTCATTATGTTTTGCCGTGATATTAACCTAATTGAGTTCATTCGGTTTTATACAGAGTGTTACAAAAAACGTGCCGCCATTAGTTACGATTGTACGAGTACAAGAGACCCGTAAACCGATGAAACGCCTATTCATTATGCATAATCCTATTTCTCTCCAAAAACAAAACGAGAATCTTTGAAATTGACATGAAAATTCATATCCCTTTTAAATGTTTCCCTCCAGAATTAGGAGGTATTGGTTAGTTGGCCTCACTCACTGTCAAAATAAACGAAAACATGCTTAACACCGTTATCAGGTGACGCCGTGTCGTCACTTCAGTCGAGCTGGTCAATATGTGCACAGGGTTAGGTCAGGTCTCTCCAAGAATTTCTATGCAACTACTTAAATTTTACTAAAGCTTTCTCTAATTCCTATTCAATGTAGACTACTTGATTCCATTCAGCTATCCCACTAGTAATCGGTGAACTACTAAGTTAACGAAAAGGTGTTATAACAACGTATCCAACGACAATTCACTTCGTTGAGAGTAATTATGTAGATAGTGGAAACGACCTGTAAGTATTTTCGACATCTTTCGTTTAATATCTGGACTGTACAGAAAATGTGCTACTGCAAGAAGATTATAATTACAATAGTCTCACAGTTTTCTTTCAGAGTTATCTTCTGGTTTTCATGTTTCCTGAATAATTTTCTTTACCTTACTGTTCCTGTCAGGGCCATCTAGAAAATGTTTGCAATTACATTCTCAGTGCTTCTGTTTAATTCGAAAAACCATCATCAAAGAGTTTAGATTAGTGACTAATCTCTTTGAACTGTTTTATGAACATTTATATTAACATACTTACAAAAATGCCAGTGTTGTTACATCTAAGTACTTATCACATAGTAGTTAACATGCGCCTGGTGTTTAAACAAGACTAATGAGTTGATTCTTTACGATTTTATCATAAAAAGCATAATTCTGCTTACCAACTAAAATTAAAAAGTTTTATTCTGCTATAAGGCACATAAATCTAGGCTAATGCAAAAAAGACGTTATAAATAATGTAACTCTTTGATATATGAGATGCAGTGCCGCGCGATAATGCTTGCATGTCAGAAACTTAACACGATTTTATTAGCCATGGTACGTTGTGGGCTAATCAAAAGCATACTTATATATTAAAAAGGTTTTAGTGGATAACACAATTTATTGGTATAGCAGACTGTTTTTATATCATTAGATAATTCTAGCTGGGCTAGACAGCGAACTCGTGAAGCGCACAACCGAAGGTTGAAAAACTCACCCGGCTGCAGACAGTCCAAACTGGTGCTGACTGAATTTTCCCCACGACTTACTTGCAGACTGATCAGTATATCCGAATAGTTGTAGGAACCATAACAGGACACCTAGCCTTCAACCGACAACTATTCACCATTAATGCAATCTGTGCATCTGACAGCCCTCTTTGCAGAGGATGCCTGAAAGCAGAAGAAACGACCACACAACGGGCAAGTACCATACCTGGTACAAAATCGCTCCTAGAAGCCCGTGAACGCTCCAGGTGGCTTCTGCGCTTCTGAAAGGAGCTTGGTTGGCTCACCTAGACAACCTCTTCTAGACGCGTAAAGGACCACTCTCGATTCTAAATGCGGAAATCGGAGCCCACAATCAATACCAATACCAATAGCGAATTCTAATTGTATCTTGCATACGAAGCAAAACCGGTTGAAATACTTAATAAATCTCCTTTAAGCTAGCGGTTGATCACTTCCTCAGAGAAATCAGTACTAGAGTTCTAATGAAAGCCGACTATTCTTTATTTGACCGCCAGCGTTGCACTGAACTAAAATACTAAAGTTTCCATGGCAAAAAGTCCTTGGCAACTTGATAAAAAATTTGAACGATAATTTTAGCATTTCCATTTTATCCATTTGTGTTTAACTGTGCTACATATTTTTGCATATTAGTTTAGCTTAGCTGTTTTATCTTGCGTTTATTACTTTTCAGATTTTGAATATTGAAATAAGTATAACCGTTTGGTTTCACTATCGCTTTTGTTCCGGTGGTAGAAATATTAAATCTTGTTTTGTGTACATAGAATCATTGTCTCATACAAGAGTATTCCTGCGTAACAGTAGTGACTCTTATCGCTTACTTTTGCAAACGATACTCGTATCATTGTTAATGTTTATGGAATAAATTGACACACAATTGTAGTATCTCTGCTCTTAATAAGGACTTAGCCTACTACTTTTAGTAAAAAACTAATTTCGTGGCATTTGTGTATGCACAAGTGTATGCATGTCAATTTATACAACAAGAAGAATAAGAGTTCAATTTAGATAATTAATTAGATAATTAAGTAGAATTTACTGACTCTGTTTTCTAAAAAAGAAAATCATCATTTAGATACAGGACATTTACTGCTCAACATGTCCCTCCTTTAATAACTTCCAAGAAAATTAGCTGCGAAAATAGGTAGCCAGGTCATAAAATAAGATAACAAAATACAGAAGTAAAAACCGAATACTCTTCTGGAGTAAACTATACGGGAAAGATTGATTTACGTTGATTTACTGTAATATATAAATTGTTCTATAAAAGTAAAAAAAAAGCAGAAATATGAACCTTTAAAAATACAACGTGAACCTTTAAAAAATACGAGGATAAAATAAAAAGCTTGAGACTAAGAGCCTCAACTCAGCACAAAAATGAATTGTTAGTTTTCTAATATTACAATCTGAAATTATTGTTTTAAAGAAATTGATTGTTGAAGTTCCTTGATTTTAAATTAATGGTGTCGATTTTTTTCTCTTTGAATTTACATTTTAATGTACATAATTAATTGAACGCTTTGAGAAAACAAAACGTTTATGTTAATTAATTTTCTATGATTTACGGGGCCAAGTAGTACAAATAGATATAATTAGAGTTCCGTAATGTAACACTATTTTTTAATAATTTTAAAACTTAGTATTTCTAAATATAATAGTCGATTGAAATGATATTATGATTTAATTTACGGACCCAATAAAGAAGTGTGGGGTTGATTAAAGTAAGGGATAAAACGGCCATACTTTACTTGCACTAGTTACCTGTTCAACGATATTAATATTGTCAGGGTGGGTATACGATCGTCGGAGGAAGTGGTTTACAATTAATGGGTCAGGTTGCACCGGGGTCTTTCAAGCTAATTAATTACAAACTTCTGTACATTTTCTATCCTTACAAGGAGAATAACGGGCTTTATTTATTTTATTAGTGATATTTTGATTTGCGCACTTTGGTAGATGAATATTTGAGGTCAAGTATCCAGTTGCCATGCTTTTGTTCGTTAGATGCTTTGGGTCTTTAGTAGATAAACTCTTATAAACATTGAGTGAATCTTCTAAGTTATATACAATCTTTGTAACGATATTATGCTTGTATGGTAACAAAATATACAGTCTGACAATAATTGTTTTCCCGATCATTGATGCCAAATAATTTGACGGATATTGACACATACGTATTGCCAGCTAAATCGGAGCTTTGGATAAATTACGTCCCACCAGAAAATATATAATTCCCATGGTCCGAAGATTTCAAGCAGATCAAAAATCAACTGATGTTCTCGTGCATCTAGAACATTAAATATGCATTTATTTTGGTAGCCAGTTTAGTTAATGAGACCTAGAAGCAACTTATTACAAGTCTTTCAGCAGCAAATGCATGCGTGTCCATAATGGCTTTGTTCTTGAAATATGAGCCAAGTTGGTTCCTGCGACAAGTAAACGTCTCGACCCACTTCATATGGAAAATTGCCAAAACCTCAACTTTCCCATCGCTAACAAAAGTTGGCAATTTATTGTGATATTTGTGTAATCTTTAGGTAGTAGTCAGCAGTATGAATGGGCACTATTTCAGTTTATCGGACGAAGTTTAAGAAACACTATTTGATTTGTTATTGCGGCAGAAGTTTGTAGGTCACGCTAATGTCTAGGTATAATTAATGTGTGAGCCTTATATTACTGCTAGTCGTAAAATGTGCTATGATGCTCAGCTTATCTCAATTTGCTGTAGCGTGATTAGTGACCACATAAATCCCGGAATAGTCACGACAGTGCGTGCAGACATGATAGAACACCCCATAAAACAGACATAAACAAAAGCTGCGATCATTTTAATATTAGACGTTCTATACACTTATGTCAATTAAATAACTGTTTAATTTGTATACAACCGGTCCAAGCGTTCCGAAGCATGACTAATCCACGACAAAATTTTTGTTATGTTTGTTTTCTTAGTAAAGGTCGAGATTTTGAGTATGTAATTAAAAGTCAGACCAGTAAAACAATACACTTAACACATAAGTTCTTTATGGCCCATTTTATAAACATGCTGGTCTAACTCATTTCACAATCACCTATTTAGGCAAAGCGAGCAAAACAAAGGTCGCCAATATTGCTGTAATTGCACAAAAGCTTTTAAGAACTTGAAAAAGCGAGATATTTTACGTTAAAAAACCAGCTTAAAAGGATTTGAACGAACTTTTTTGTATGAGTTTTAGGTCATAATTAGAAAGGTATGCTTGCTGTATACGTTAGGTGTTCGTTTTCATTTATAAATCGAAGCTAGAGCGGGGTCATTTGGCCCCGGTGACAAAAGAAGAAGAAGAAAGAAAGAAAGAAAACATATTTTATTTCTAAGATACACGACAAACAATTTAAATGAGGATAGACAGAAATAAATTAAAAAATACATATGGCAACCCTGTGCTAAAAAAACATGCTGTTTTTAATGTGTTATGTCACATGTCACGCATAATGCGGCAACACTGGCTACGTGGCATTCACCTCAGCGGCACACGCACAGCCACACTGGCGCTCATCAAAAGCAATTAAAGAATTGCTTAACACCGGTTTTCTGTGAGGCCTTGGTAACACTCTGGTTGAGCCGGCCCATTTGTGCCGAAGCATGACTCTCCCACAGAAGAATGTTTTTCCTTCAACGTATCGGTTTGTATTTGTCTCTTCAGCCAAAACTGCTATTGATACTAAATCCTGAATCAACAAACTCGTTAACAATTGCATCGCGGTGAAGACAGGGAGACATTATATCTCTGACTTCTTCGATCGACTTTCGATCGACTGACGATCTTTCTGTTTAACAATGAAAGTTGTCTTCAAGACGCTTGATTAGAACGGACGGGGAATCAATATCAATGGTCAAAACCTCTCTTATTGACGACATTCATCCTGGCGGAATCTCTGCATGATCTGAAAGAAATGTTCTTCTTGGGATAAACATCGAAAAGCCAAAATCATGCATAAAAGGAATGTAACCCCGAGTCCCATGGCCGTAAATGGCGCTACTATCCAGGTTGTACAAGAATACGTCTATCTTGGCTACACTATCCAACTCGGTCGGCATAACTTCGATCGGGAGGCCAATAGAAGAATTCATCTGGGCTGGGCGGGAAGCTGTGTCATATCTTCGAGTCGCTGATACCGCAATCGTTAAAAACCAAGGCGTTTAACCAGTGCGTTCTACCCGTAATGACATACGGAGCCGAGATGTGGCCACTCACCGTTGGACTGGTCCACAAGTTTAAAGTCGCTTAGCGTACAATGGAGCGTGCGTAGTTGGGTGTTTCTATAGGCGATTAAATTTGTAACGAAGTTATTCGACAGAGAACTAGATTAAACGACATCATACGTAGAATCAGTACGCTGAAGTGGAAGCGGGCCGGTCATGTCACTGTACGGTGCACCGGTGTGGACGGCGGCCACCCGGAATAGGTCACGCCTCTGGCTCCCTTAGTGGATATTGGCGGTTAGAGCCATCCGCGGTTACCCTACCGTTTCGACGGAGGCCGCGTGCGCATTGGCCGGTACTCCCCCGATAGTGGCAGTCAGCCCCCGCCCAAAGAGAAGTACCTGCACTCGGTCGCTAGAAGGGAATTGAGTCCCGCCTGTCACCACTGCGATTGCAGTGAGGACTCGGCTCAGCACATGCTGGCAATTTGCTCAGTCAACGACAAGACGCTGGCAGTCATCGGGGAGGATCTCTCGCTACCCGCCGTCATACGCTCCATGGCCGGTAGTGACAGATGTTTCACCGCGGTCGCATCCTAATGCGAAGACGTCATCTCGCAGAAGGACTCGAGAGTCCGGGAGGACAATCTCCACTCGGACTCAGGTGGCGGAGGCGCGCTTACCACCGCCACCCAACGGCCAGCCGCGAGGAGGCTACGTGCCGGACATCGCCTAATTAGAGAATGTCCCCGAAGGTGTCTTAATAACAGCAGTTCCCGGATCCCTCCTATTACAGGCGCAGAGTGGTACATCATGTGGTTTAAGTTCGTCCGATTCCGACACACCACCCCGCCGCAAACCCCGGTGTGCTGACGGCCCCCAGGGGGTTTCCACACGTAAAAAAAAGACCTTCATTCAGCAGTGGACGGTGATGGGATGGGTTGATGAGTAAGCATTGTGAATGCAATGAAGCAACGTGTCAGGTCAATATGATATAACTCGTTGCATCGTTCGTTCTTGTTCTACCTAAATCAGTTAACATATGCAAAATATACATTTTAATACATTGATATTATACACATAATATTATGATGTAAAATACTTATATTTTGTACATAAAACGACGCAGTGCAATGCAGTAATAATGTGCGCTATCCTTTAGATTATTTAGGTACCTTGAGTTGTTTCTTGTCATCATTAGTTTTTTTTTGTCACAATCAGCCGCCCCTAATATCTGGCCGCCATAGGCCTGGGCCTATTGGGCCTTAGGAAAAATCTGTCACTGTACGTATGCTTTGCCTACACTTACAAAATATAATGTAATTTTTGCTGCTTTTGTAAGGTATACTGTCAAGAAAATATCTAGTAGTTAGGACTAAAGTGTTGGTTTATATCCATATTCTAAAATATAAACTAAATTACCTATTGTTGTAAATAATTGGATTGTATGTTAAGTATTAAAGAAAGAAAGAAGAATTTTCAGGTTACGAAAACAATAATTTAATTTCAGAAAAAGGAGATGAATAAATTCAGGTTCTTTTTTGGAGTTAAAGAGCGATATCATGACGAAGCGCTTAATGTATCTAAACAAGTTAAACTTGCTACAGTGAGCCGTTGAATTAGCTCACTGGCTTGAGAAAGTTAGCTCATTTCCTTGAAAAACTCCTTTTGTTGCGTGCAGTCTTCGTCACGTCTCACATTTTCCGGGAACTTTCGGAATATTACCTACATTTCCTCTCTGTAATTAGGTTTGCAAATATTTTTGTTTGGCTCTCTCCTTAATATATCTTTCATGCCTGTCCTGTTGACCCACGTTACGTATGTCGTTTGTTGTTGTTTATTGGTAAACTTAAGAATCAGCTTAAGGGACGAAATTAAGATATTACAAAAAGGAGAATGTGAGTTTAGAAGTAATAAGAACTGCTTACTAAACACTTCTTATGATTTAGTTAATATAAATTATGTTCGTAATAAAAGATTTGAACTTTTCGGTGTCTAGAAACGTTGGAATCCAAACAAGTAAGTATCATGTTAGGTGGTGACGCGATGTCGTTGTACCGCAGGACGACAACGGCCCCTTAACGATGCCTGAGGGAATCGCTACGAAAACATATTTGTATTACAAACGGGTAACTTCATCGACCAATTAATAATAGAACTCGCTTTTAAGATTAAAAGAGCTTTGGTGTGCACTATCATAGAACTTTTTTGGTTATGTGTTGCAAACTTCGACAGTTTCAACTAAGTTAATTTTAAAGAAATTCCATTCTCGACTTACGTATCAGATGTTTGTTTAGTTTTGAACCCCCTGGCGACAATATAAGTTTGTATTTCCATGTTGTGTACTTAAACACAACTGTACAGACATCGAGAACTCTTTTCTTAGAAAATAAAACAGTAATTTAGTATTTATTACTAATAAAGCAACAACTTCGGTTCAGTAGTTTATTTGAGTATTTCCTAAAGGAGAACTTATTTTATGGGTAGGTGTCCTTTGTTTTGTATATATTCAGTAGTATTACAAATTGTCAGATCGATAAAATACAGCGTAACATAGGTGAGAAACATTTTAAAAACGAATCATCTAATTATTGGCACGTTGGTTTAGTGCCAAAGGTTTGCATTTATTATTTTGTGCGATTCTGGGAATAATCCAAGTTCGAGTATTTCGAAATTTTGATTGGTCTGAATCTGAAAATAATAGGTAACACACACACTGGTGGGCACAGGCGATCGAGACTAAGGGAGAGGTTTGTGCGGTAAGCTTGGACATAGCGAAGGCCTTCAATCGGGTGTTTTTTTATTTTTATCTACATCTCTCACGAGACGTGGGAGACTGTTTTTACGGTATTTAATTGTCGTCTCTTTCATACACAGCTCTCGCTATCATTCCACTTTCATGATGCATACTAACTCTTTCTATTGTCCTTCCTCATTCACACTTTGGCTTAAGGCTCTTTACTTTCTAATACTTAATTCTAATAACACCGGGAATATGAGCGGGGGAAACCCGAAGATAACTTTCAATATTTTACTATTTTTCTCTTAAAATCGAACTTATTCTAACTTTTATTTCTTACATCTACTACTCACAAGAGGCATTTACAACACGAACTATATAAAGACAGATTAATAATTATTAGTGATATGCCGGATCGTTAACAAAGTATATCCGCGGATACGGATCCGAATACGGATATTTGGTGTGAAGATCCGCGGACACGGATACGGATACGGATCTTAAGTTTCTTACTCAATCGGAGCCCGTGACCTTGATAGTTGTCGCCACTTGACGCTTTGTCGTTGATATTTAAATATTTCATTATTTTAATAAGCTAATACAAAGATGTTTGATTGATCTCATTATAAAGATAGCTCTTTCAGTATCTACGACCTGCCTAGATTTAGTGTAGTACGATAAATGATCGCAATACAAAGGTCCCAAATATTTGTTTTAAGAAATAAAAAGTAATATGAACAGAATTCAATAGTTTTTCATAGCTACCTAATAACCATTATTCAGGGTTATTTTAAATTTACTGTCTATGTAATATATTACTCATACATTTATATATAATATATATATACTCACACTTTGTTCCTATTATTAACTATACATAACTTTTTACAAAACTGTAGGAACAGGTCTCTGCTCTTACCAGTCACAATTTCCGAAAGAGAATTTACATCTAATTTAGCATCTAATAATAACTCGACCTTCTGCCTCTCGTAAATATGGACCGGGCAGTCCAGAAGGACGTGGAGGACAGACTCAGAGCGCCCAGGATCGCAGACGCACGATGGACTCTCCTTGCACTTGAAACGTTGCAAGTACTCGGAGAATCCACCGTGCCCCCTCAAAACCTGGGTGACAAATCTGTCCACCTTTATTTTCCCAATGATCCGGTATGCGGCTATCGCGTCAGGGAAAAAGACCCTGGTGACACCAGCCGTTTCACCGGCCTGGTAACGAGGGTTCCATTTATCAAGCGATTGCATACGAATGCTTCGCTTGATGAATGAAATCGGGCAGCTGTCGTAGCCAAATGCGCGTTTAGACTTTAGCGCAGCTTCCTTGGGCCAGATGGTCGGCACGTTCGTTCCCCTCTAGACCTGCGTGGGCTTTGATCCAGAATGATGCAGATGGTCCCGCGCCTCGACGGCCAGGGTGTGAAGGACCTCTGGGTTTATTATTGTCTGCAGTGCCGACAGAGAGTCGGAGTATATTCCAACTGATCTGGCCGAGTTTTCTGCCGCCATCCGCGCAGTCCTGCATATCGCCAGGAGTTCCACCTGGTAGACCGTGCAAAATTATGGCAAAGCAAGATTGAGGGTTTTGGTTTCGACGGCGCCAGTCCATACGGATAATGCCAAACCCACCTTGCCCTTAATCTTGCTGCCATCAGTGTAAATATTAATATCATGGTCCTTATTGGACATGAGTTGTTCCTGGTCCAACAAGCACTTGAAGTCGAGGTCGACATGCCAAGCGGGGTTCGGGGACCGCAGAGCTGAGGACATCCGCTCCACCGACATCGATCGGGTGTGGCATAGGGCGCTTCTCTCGAAGCTCCCTTCCTATGGGCTTCCCGAGAAATTATGTAGCAGCAAGTATGAAGCATTAAGGTCGTTATCGGCTTTGCATGCTCCGACTTGAAGTCCGTAAATGCTGGTCCGCAAGGCTGTGTGCTATCACACTGTTTCTTCTGCATATCAATGATATGTTACGAACATCGATACGAAAGTGGCATCCATTGCTATGCAGATGATAGCACGGGAGATGCCTTTTATACCGGCCGTCTCAATATTTCTAGGAAAAACGTCATCGAGAGTCGAAACGAACTTGTGTCTGAAGTTGAAACTTCCTTAGCGGAAGTTTCAGCTTGGGGTCGACTGAATCTGGTCCATTTTAACCCAAAAAAGACGCAGGTTTACGAAAAGATATCGTTTGTCGTATCGCCTCGGTTCGAGAGCACCTCCCTAACTGCCTCAGCCAGTATTGAAATCCTAGGCATCGAAATATCGAGCCAAGTCCAGTTTCGCAGTAATTTAGAGGGTAAGGTCAAATTGGCCTCGAAGAAGCTCGGTGTGCTGAACTCCAGCCCACCGCTTCCAACTTTATAAGGCATAAGTCCGACCGCATATGGAATACTGTTCTCATCTCCATGCTGGGGCACCACAGTACCAGGTTCTCCCTCTGGACCGTATCCAAAGAAGAGCGACTCGAATCGTCGATAGCCAAAAGATTTACGACCGCCTCGATCCCTTGGCGTTACATAGAGATGTAGCTTCGCTCTGCATTCTATATCGTATATATCATGGAGAGTGCTCCGAGGAATTGTTCGGACTAATAGCGGCTGCAACCTTCCGCCATCGTTCCATACGGCAAAATTTTTATTCCCTCCCACTGGATAATCAGCACTTAACCACTGTGCGGTTTTCAAGACACATTTTGCCTCGCACTACCAACCATAGGCATTTCCAGACCGATACGACCTTCAAAAAAAGAGCGTACTCCTTCCTAAAAGGCTGGCAACGCGCTTGTGACTCCTTAGTTGTAGGCGTTCATGGGTGGCGGTAGTTGCTTTCCATCAGTTGACCCGTCTGCTAATTTGCCCCCTATTCCATAAAAAAAACACTACAAGTGATTGATACAACTTTTATTACGGTATTAGTACTTAAATTTAATATATATTTAGGTGGATTGGTCAATATACGCCGAATAAAAGTATGCTGCAAAGATGCGTAACAAATAACACAAGAGACGTCTGCAACAAAGTCTAAAAACCTAAAATAAAAATATTCTAGATAAACATAATATAATTAAATTAAGGGTGACCAAAGCTGACTAAACATTACTAGGAATAAATCTTTTCTCTTTGAATTTCAGTAGAAAATTGGAACACGGGCGTAATAATTGATTGGATTATACCTTTCATCGCAGCGGCCTGTAACGTACGTGATCCTAGTACATGATTGGTGGATGCGACAGAATTTATTTACTAACTGTGACAATAAAACGCGTTATCTACTTCATACAAATTCATTGGTTCCCAACACTGGATATCCATAGCATGAATAAAATATATTCTAGCTTAAAGTTTACAGTTGAGCGTATCTTTTTTATGGTAAACGAAATATGATTGCCCATTTTTGCGCAATACTGAAGAGCATCTGTAGGTGCTTCAATGGGAATGGTTTTCGTGAGCAGTTATTGTAATCTTTTTGTTGCAAAAGTATACAAATTTAATGAGATTTGGCAAGGGTATATTTATAGTTAAGGATTTTTATGTATGGAGGAGAAAACACGTGAGTTAGTCTAGTAAAAATTTTGATTTAGATTGTCGCCTTTTGAACTTTGGCCGCCCTTTTAAACTTTAGCCCAGCCAGCCCAGGTGATCCTTTAAAGTTTTGTAGGAATTAGATCATTAAAAATGTGTTGTATTATATAATACAATTATAGATAGATTTATATATATATATATATACTCTTTATTGTATACTTAAAATGCAACAAATTTGCATACAATTTTTTATGTCTTTATTGTACTCGATTAAAAACGAACCTGCTAGTTTTATATAGAAAAATTGAACTTTTAGTTTACTTTGTTTTTGAGTCTGATAAGTTTATTTAATGCGATATATTTTGTTACGCTACTTTCTTAAAGATAATTACGACCATCTCGTGTTACACATTTTGGAGGCACTATCGATGCTGCCATTACTCGGCCTTTACTGTTATTTACAAACCATACTAGATAATTAAAGTCAACTTACTTTTAAAGGTACCACAATATGATTAAATTTTATCTTATAAGCTAAATTAATTGATGACACCCTAGAATTGTAAATTACAAAGATGGTTTAAATGTAATCAGTATTCTTTCACAAAAGAATAGAGTGCGATGTGATACTACAAAACATGTATTTTTATTAGTAATTTTATTTATTTACATCACCAAGTTGATAACCGCGTACCATAAGCTACTTGTGTAAGTACTGAATCCCGGTCAAAGAATTCAGTTTATCAATTCATACTCAATATTGGATAAACTTTAAGCAAAGATTCTCGATAGCGCCAATATACATCGGTACACTCACATTAATATTTCAACGGAATTGTTATACGGAAAAGTCAATCCACTGTTGGCACTTCCAACAGTGGATATATGTTTGGAAAAGGGTAAAATCCTAAAAATAGTTACTTATGTTGCTCATATTGGAAGTGAACAGGGTATGGAGTGGGTAGACATTTGTAGTCGCAATAATCTACAGAGTTACTCGAAAATGAGAGCTATTCAAACATCCATATTTATAAATATTAAAGGGATTTTGTTTGTTTGTTACGCTTTCACGCCTAAACCACTAAACCGATTTAAAAATTTCACCAGTAATAATAATAATACTTTATTTACGCAAAGATTTACATTGTTAAAAACACAGTTGATGAGAATTAACAAATTTTGTTTTTGAGATGTTGAACTCTGAACCCTTGAACTAAGTGAATTACCTGTATGTTAAGAGACTCTACATTATCAGCAAATAACATAGGCTACTTTTACCTTACCGCGATAACCGACATACACGCGGGCGGAGCCGCGAGCAAAAACTAGTATTCAATAATTTACATAAGTAACATTTCTAAACAGTTAACCGTCTTAACTATTCACAAAAAATGTTGTTTTTTTTTTGCCGTTCAACTAAAAATGATCTTTGAGGGGTTTCTGAAAAAAGTTCAGTTTTTTAATGCATTAATTCCGTGCAGCTTATACTGAGAAAGATTGGACATTAAACGTAATGTGTTTTGGTATTTCCAACGCTAGATTTCCGAAATATCTAATGAATGTCACATGTATAAATGCAAAATATCTCTTGATATTGACACGAGCATGGGTTAATCGAGATATTATACACTAAAGACAGGATATGAGTATTCCGACGAAGGCCCATCGGAAGCTACTTGAGTTTAGTACGACATACGACGATATGATCATATTTGCTGTAGAGGAGGCAACTTTTGCTATTTATATCTATTTATATTTTTCTTTTTCACAAAACTAACTTATTTCATTTCGCAACACAAATGTGTATACTCTGTTTTGACTATATGTTACTAAATGTATGTAACAACACATTTTTGAGAGACTGGTGAACGAGATAGGTATAGGAATACTTGTGTTACGGCTCACCAGGCACTAAATACCACCAGGAATACTAAATGATAAAATCTCATAGTGTAGTAAACACTATATAATTTATTGTCATAACATAAAGTGTGATAAGTTTATTTATTTATTTTATTTGGAAAAAACAAACAGTAGTATACTAAGAATACATATGAAATCCTTAACTAATTTACATTTTCATTCATCAACTAATCAACAGATGACCATATAAAATAATTCCATTGTTAGCAGACATGAACTGCTGCCGATGCAGTTCAATCAACAAGAAAAGCGGTAGCTTAGAACAAAATGTTGGTAACTGAAATAAATAAAGTATCACTTAAACATACAATAGATAAATTACATTGAACTTTCATTGCCTACTGCCGATTCTTTAGTATAATATTTCTTTTAATTTAATCCTACTGACATATAATATATGGATTGCACTAAAATGCTTATTCTATGTGTCAACTAAACGGTACAGAGGCAAACGCACACCAGAATTTGTTTTACGTCGTCTCGTCGCAAATAGGTGTCTGGTTCGCACCTCCCGCCTATGAACCAGGTAACACAAATTATTCACCAAGTCAGGACAATCAAAATTTGTTGCGGCATACACTAAAAAGAGTCAAGGAGAATACGTCTGTTGTTGGAGAGTTGATGGTAAGATATTTTTTTCGAGAGCATCTATATTGATATGACTGCACGGATGGCGTAGTTGTTTAAGCGGTCGCCACGCCGTACGAAAACCACATAGGAGTTGCCTTTAAAAAAGAAGAAAAGAAAGAATATTGTATAGCACGAAAGTAACTACGAAACGACGAAAGAACCAAGTTAAAAAAAATACACAAAATACATTTGGTATATTCCTATTATTGTTCCGTGTGGTGACGGATTAAGAATACGGAGTGTCACCACCCCTATTTATCCCGTGGGTGTCGTAAGAGCCGACTAACTAGAAGCTAGCAAACTAGAAGGAAAACCTGAAACAAACCTTATACCAACCCGTCTGGCCAGCGTGGTATAGTAGGCCAAAACCTCCTTTCTAAGGGGAGTCTTATGTCCAGCACTGGACCATTAGAGGCTGTTGATGATGATTGATGATATTCCTATTATAAACCTGATTGCAGTCAAAACCATATTGTTGAATAGGTTGACAAACATGAAATACTTATTTGTAACAATCAAACATCCTTAATTCCATGAGAAAGTAAAGAGAATTGACTTCTCTCAAGACCCAACCACTTAATTTAATAGTTTAATTTAATAGTTTAGTTTAATAGGTAGTAAGATGTTAATTTTTCAATCCAAAAACATATTGTTTTCCACATTACTTAATTTTCCACCACTAAGAGTGGCATTTTTCTTCACATTTCAATGGAACCAAAGGGGAAATACCCTCTTCCAAATAAAAAAAAGAATAATCTAATTTATTACTTTTTTGTGCACATAGAAATGCGTGTTTGTGTTGGCACACACAAACAAATGTCTGATTATATGACTGTGATTATATTATTGAAAGAGTAATATACTCCGAAAGCTCAAGGACTATTCCATCATTAGCTTAGCAATATGAGATAACAATTAAAAAACGCCAATACCTATATACTCTATATAGCTAGAGAAACAAGCTAAAACACGTTGTCGGGAGATCATTTGATAAATAAACATTTTATTTAAATAAATGAATAACCAGAAGAAGAAGGCGGCGTTGCGAGCTGAAGGGGCAGCCACCGTAGTCCTAGTCGTAGTATTAGATTTTTTCACTCCAATAAAAAAAAACGAATTTTACAGGTTTTTTTCGCTAATTCTACTTGTCTACAAATGACAGTCTGATTATTGTGGTATTGATAATATAATCTAACCTGACATTGCATTGCAGGTGAATTACTAAAATATACGAAGCTAACAATAATTAAGAACTAAATCTGCAGTACTCATATAAAATAAATCTCATCTTATTTGTCATAAATAACTTTTCGTCTCAGTCTTATAGTTTTTCCTCACGATCAACCAGTGAAAATAAAGTGCGTCAGCTGTTTATTCCGCAACTTCACATCCTTGACCGAAGAAATGGGTTGTTACGGCTCATGAGTCCTATAAGATAGTTGTTCGGAAGTATATACGCTTAGATTACTCATAAAGTAAAATACATTTGTTTTGATACATTTCTGCGATCCTTGAACTTAAAGCGTGCACATTTTTCGATTGATCGATTCCTCATATATCACGCACAAATATTGGTGGCGTCGCTCCCTGTTATACCAACCAGCGCTATTTCTTTGAAGATTGTTTTTAGTGCCCATTTTTTCCACTTCACGCAAATTGTATATCAGTTTGTTGTGTATATTGCTTTATCGTGATCTAAGCGAATCTGCCGAAATAGTGAAATTTGTCGTGGTAAATTTTTATTCATATACATACATCACAGTCCGACTGTTTGATACCAGCACACATATTACATTTTTTAAATAAAAAGTTTACCGTTCACTTATCAATTGCGATGAGTATCCATTGCCTTATATTACGGTTTTCGGCCGATTGGCTGTAAGTCAGAATAATAAAAAATGAATAGTTCGTTTTATATGACCTTATTGGCATTCCAAGAGGGATTTCTTCGTGAAAATGTTGTAATACTCGTTTCAGATGAGCTTAAGAAAGATTGGAATGTAATTTTAACTTACGAGTACCTTTTATATATATTGTATACCATCGTTACTAAATAAACCGAAACACATTATTTATTTATTTGTACCTTACACTCAATTCGAAGAACACGAAAGAATTGTCTAAGACCAGTTCGGAGATGGAGGGGATGTTTTAGTTTAGACCTCTCCTCCGTAACATTTACTATAGATTAGTAGAATTGATGTTTCGTTCTAGACGACAGCAAGGAAATCTCAATACAAACATTCAGATGACCTATAGTGGGGTGAAGCAGATAACTTTTATGAAGGAAGAGGTTGATTCTAGCTTTACATTTACTCTTGCGATTACATTGCGAATCAAGTATTCACTCTTGATGCTTCAATTTGGAAGTAAAGGCTTTTGAGTATAATAAAATATATCTTTTTTTATCCAAGTCTAATAGTTTAATACATTTACGTAGCATAGCTACCCATTTACTTATTGATTGATGTAAAGAATGTTATAAAATCACGGTCGTGCAAAACAAACCCCAGACACACATTTGAAAATTCCAGACCAGCCCAAGTGAGCTTTTCCAAATAAAGCTATTGCATAAATGCTAGTTTCGTATAATAATATACGAGTACTTTAGTGAACAGTGCCTGTATGTAACGGATTTTTTTTAATTTAGTTCCAATGATATATTCTGTAATATAAGATGAACTGTCATTCTTCAGGTAACTTGCGTAGCCCCATCTCAAGTTGTTTTTAAATCTTTAATAAACATAGAAAAAAAGAAACAAATACCACGGTACAATTATAATACAGTAGTGTAACTCGGCCGCATGATAGAAATAAATGCCTACAGCCGTGCGGTACGTAAACATGCGTTAGGGCTGCCCGTCCTCAGCATTTTTATTATATTTGCCTACTTTCTGTTTCTATTTAGATTTGTGATTGTAAATATCCTTTTTATATAAATAAAACAAATACTTGGTATATTGAATCGGAAGTGTTCAATAAAAATCCGTGTTGTTTTTTGATTGGTAGATTTAATTAAAAAAAACATGTTTTTGTTTGAAAAACAAATCGGGCTTATAAATTTGCGACCGAAAAAAATCCTTCTATAAAATGAAATAAATGTGCTTTCTCCTTACGCGTTACAAAACTCCAATCCTTAGAAACTCCAACACCTACCTACTCAACTAGAATGCAAGAAACAGCTGACGAGTAAGTAACTTTTTATCTCAGCTTATTAACGTCTCTATAAATTAGGTACCTACCTACAACTCGCAACAACTCAAAACAAAAATTCTTTGTTCACCAATTAATTAATTATTAAAAAGCTGAACAGCTGACTACGAATGTTTTAAAATCACAACCCTCAAACATCTAAATATTATATACGAGTCTAGCTGTTGTTGTTAATACCGAGAAAATAAAACCAGTTTTTAGTGGTATATGTTGTTATAGTAGCAGCAGAAACACTGTTAAAATTTCGAAAACTGTCTAATGACACACAGACGGTAAAAAATTTTTTTTAGTATTATTCATACACACAGATAATAAACAAATATTATTAATAATAAAATACCACGTCTTTACTTTGAATTATGCAAAGTAACAAAACACACATGCACCGAAGTTTTAACACAAGCGTAAGTAGGTAGGTACCTACTGTATCATGATTCATTCATAACCGCATATAACTCCCTATTTCACTCGTCTCAATAACTTTCCGTTACTCTATTTGCTTTATTTATTCATCCAAACACTTTTTTTTTCGTGAGATAAAAGGAAATACTTATCCATTAAAAAGACACACATTATGTACCTACCTACTAGTAAGTAAAATTATTTTATAGTCTTACCTTTCAGAGTTTCCAGGTAATTTAAAAAAACTTATGTCTGGATGCGTTATTGACGAATTCATACAACCAAAAACAGCACAATATTTCCTACTCGTCATATTAACTGATTTTTAGAGAAAAAATCGAGCGGTTATTGTTAAAAAAACAACACACAGTCCGTTCGACACTGCGGTACAGCCGTGACTGTCTGCGCCCCGAGCGCACCCCGAGATCGAGGCGCGTAGGTATAGCTCGCATTTCGTCCGTTTGTATGAAGTTGGAGTACTGTATTATAATAGTACCGTGCAAATACTGTGGGCTACGATTGACGCACATCATGTCTAGGACACTGTCATCTTGGCATTGCAGATGGACACACATACTCTAACATATAAGAATTAAAGATTATAGATCTCACTTCTTATTTTCAATTCTGACCACAAACCTTATTTATCCTTCTTCAACTTCATAATTACTTTCGTAATTAAAGAAGGATAAATTGGGAATATATCAAAAGCGAACGTAAGTATTAAATATGTTTTCCATAGCAACTGATAAACGGGCTTGTATCGCTGTATCGGTTTCAGGGAAACTTGAACATTTGATTGACAGTGATTTTCACTGTCTTTAAACGTTGCATTGCTGAAGGAATATTTCCTCGTATATGGCGGTGCGGTAATATTCGTATAATACCAAAAAGTGGCGACAAGCCACCGGATGATCCTAAATCCTACCGACCAATCACATTGTTACCATCGTTAGGAAAGCTTTTAGAACGTCTTGTAGTGCCCCGGCTTCTGCCAGGTGGAGTCAAATTTCATGATAGACAATTTGGATTTACGTTGGGTAAATCGACAACTGACGCTGTTATATCGGTTAGAAAGTTTGTCACAGAGTCAAAATTTCAATACGTGCTGGCTATTTTCTTAGATATATCTGGCGCCTTCGACAACGCATGGTGGCCCATGCTGTTGCTGAAATTAAAATCACGGGGGTGTTTTAAAAATATTTATTCCCTTATCTCTTCGTACTTTTCACAAGGTACAACTAAACTAAGACTTGGTCATCATTCTGTGTCGAAGGCGCTTACAATGGGATGTCCTCAGGGATCGGTGCTAGGTCCATACTTGTGGAATATCGGCTTCGACGATTTTCTTACGATACCAATACCATCCGGATGTACTCTGAACGCGTATGCTGATGACGGCTTATTACTGGTGGAATCTGATACTAGGGCGGGGCTTGAGAGATTAGCCAATAGATGTTTGAACTTGATATCTCAATGGGGTGAACGTAATCGCTTAACTTTTGCACCCAACAAAACCTTCCAGTTACTTTTAAAAGGTAACCTCAAATCACCGCCGAGCATTAGATTTGACAATGTTACTGTAAAAAATAAAACCACAGTGTGTTATCTAGGATTAGTTTTAGAAAGAAACTTTTCATTTATCGAACATATTAAAATAGTTAATGAAAAGTCTAAAAAGAGTTTCTGTGCATTGACAAGGATATCAACTGCGACATGGGGTCTATCATTTAAAACATTAAAGATCATATACGGAGCTACTTATTTAGGTTCTATGTGCTATGGTGCACCTGTATGGGCCGATAGGGCGACCGTAGGCGCTGTCCGTCGCAAACTGTTACAAGGCCAACGACTTGCACTGATATTTTTGTGCAAGGCATATAGGACGGTTAGCACTGAGGCTTTGCCGGTGTTGGCAGGTGTCCTTCCGGTCGATCTCGAGGTGCAGAGACGTGCAGCCATGTACTATTCAGGACAAAACATGGAATGCGATTTCTTGGGCGCGCGGGATCGCGGTAAAATTACAAGATTGCTTCAACAGCAGTCCGATGTCTATAAAGACCTCATAGACGAATGGCAGCAACGCTGGGACAAATCATCCAAGGGGCGCCATCTTTACCAATTTTTTCCATCTGTTCGCGAACGGTTGTCGAGGACATGGCTTGAGGTGGATCACTGTGTCGCTCAATTTCTTACGGGTCATGGTAACTTTAAGAGCAAGTTGTATTCTTTTAAATTAGTCGAGTCACCATTGTGTCAATGCTCAACACCTAACTCTCATTATGAACAGTCTGCTCATCATATCCTCTGGGAATGTAGTCTTTGGTATGATGAACGTAATATAATGCTGAATAGCTTGCAGGTGACATCTGGGGCGGTATACTATGGGGATCTTGTGTCAACTAGGGTGAATTTCCGTGCGTTTAGGCGATTCTGCCATACATATTATAGAAATCAAATATAGCTCATGTAGGACCCGTAATATTTTGTGGCCGTGGTGCTTCCCTGTTTAAAAGGGTGTATGCCTATTTTACTTCATTTTGTCTCCCGCTTTGCTAAGGAGGGAAGTGGATTTACTGTATTTCCAACTCCTCCAATTTTCTTCTGATTAATTTCGTTGCGGGTTCCAAGACAGTTTAATTTCTTCCTGGGACTTCCCGAGTGTCATTACTCGGTGTGTTCGTGGGTCACTGCTGTGGATCCTGGTGTACAGGAGTTACAGTGGTGGGCGTGTGGGTGGGATTAGTCCCAAAAAAAAAAAAACTTGAACATCTAATTTATAATTTGCACATACGAGTACATAAGTAAACGCTTTAAAGCACGATGTTCTACTCGTATGTACAACTTTTTAAATTGTTTGAACCGTATAAAAATATAGCAGATTTCTATTTCAGTTTACGTATCTGAAAGAGCTTTTAATCTAAGTAAATTTATAACACAACAATTACCACTAACACAACAATAAATTAAAATTATAAGCTGTTAGGCTTATAGTTTTAAATTTGGAAGCCCAGAATTGTTGAATATCGAATTGAATATCACTTATAGATTAACTATCTTCATGTTATCATAATATGCTGGGAATCCACAGGAAATAAGAAAGCAGCAGCATCCTTATCATGTATGAATGTAGGTATGTTTGAATAATAAAACTTTCTATCCAGAATACACGTCGCACTTGACACAAGAGACATTTAGATACGTATCACAATTAAATCACTGTAGCCTAGTTAGCTTTACTGTAAAGGACCACTAGTACTTCAATAGATCCCTGCGTATTCGAGGATCCTCTTGAACATGACTAATGTTCTCAGGGACGCCAGTCACTAGCACATTAAACTTATCCAGGACCTTTATTGTGAGGTAAAAACGTTTATATTATATGTAGGTAGATTAGGCGTACAGTTTTGAATTTAGAATTTCAAAAATCCAGCTTAGATTAATAACTTTTTTAAATTGAGGGTATTATCATTACCAAGATTGGAAAAAGAAGTCTTATGTTAGTTGCTATTTGTACATAAAGTGTGTGCATTGCTTATTTTATACGGATATTGTTTCCATGTAATGGTTTTTTATCTAATACCGTTAAACGAGCAATTCTTGTTTATACATAACGACTCCAACGATTTTCATGAAATTTAGTATGCGGCGGGGGGGGGGGGGGGGGGGAATTGTACGCAAAACGCGTTTTCCATATTTTCATTTTGGGAAATTAAATCATAAATCTAACCAACTGGATATTAAAATATTACTTATATTGTTTTCAAACTGTATGTTATTTGTTGCGAATGCCTGTTATCTAGACGAGGAGATACGGAACTAAATAACATTTATTTTGTTACAGAATACAGATTACGATAGAAGCATACTATTAAAACGTATCAATATAAAACAAGTGCACCTCAGGTAGTCCCATATTAAAAAACTGTGATGCACCTTTGCTATTTTTGTAAATAAATAACTGAGAGCAGAGTATGCATAGTCGTGTAATATGAAACGGCTTTTACGACTTAAACTTTATATTTGTAGTAATTCCACATCGTAACCTTTTTTAAAGAGTATTGTACAAAAACTCAATGATACTTTCAGCAATTGTGTAGAACAAAGAACAAACCATAAGAATACGATGAAAGCTAATAGGTGAAAACTTTGGTAATACCGACTCAATCTCACTTGTAATCTCCTTTAAAATCGCAATTTTATAAAGTCTTCGCAATAGCGAAGACTTTATTAAATATTAGGCGAAATGTTCGTGATGTTATATCGTAAGAATGTTCGCAGCGATGTTACGTGTTGAACTCAAGTGGAGACGGTTATTGGACGACGTTGTAAGAGCTACGGAAACTCGTAATCGGTTTCAACAGAATGGAACTCCTGCTTGCTACTATTGCCTCCTTTGTAGGTATGTGGTTTAAGCGATGAGCGAATGCATGAAATGTCGTGACAGGTATGCTCCATGCGTCTGATCTAGGCTTTCTTTCTGCATTTTCTATGATTTAGTTATCAAGTAGAATGTCGTCCAATTGTGGTAGAAATAGACACAACGCTTACTATGTTAAATAAAAAATACAGTCGAATTGAGAACCTCCTCCTTTTTTTGAAGTCGGTTAAAAAGAAATAATGAGTTCATTTTTAAAGGAGCAGTGTAACCAAAAGAAACTTTTTTTAAATTTAACGAATTTTACATTTTAAGGGTGTAACTAGAGCTAGCAAGTTTTTGACAATTAACTAAATGAGAGTAGGGTTCAGAATTTCTAAAAATAGTTTTTGGTGCGAAATAAACTTATCCATAACATTTTATTAATTTTATTTTTGAAAAAGTTAAAGTAATAGGTGTTAAAGTAATAACTTGTTTAGAATTGAAATATATTTATGAAATGTATGCATGAAAAATAAATTAATTTTTAAATTATAGTCCTCTCCTGTCTTTATAAAACTGTTATTTTTAGGATTTTTAAATTAATTATTTCTTACCATATTATGTTATTAAAAGTGAAGTCCTCGCTTATAACTTAATAAATTTATAAAAAGCGGCTTACTACTAGGTACTATACTTTTAATAGGACTTTATTTTGTTTCTTATTGTTTCAATATTGCAAATACTACCATAGAAGGCTTTTAGTAAAATTAAAATGTTAATACTAAATGTCGTAAATGAAGCTATGTAAAGTTTTTTTAATTTTAATAATACCTACTCCAGAAAAAAGTATTTACTTAGAGAGTTTGAGAATTATTTGAAAAAATCCAACGAATGCGAGCCTGAGCCGCGTATCGAAGATTCCCTCAGCAAACAAAATTGTGTGTGAATAATTTATCAATTTCGATCATCGATCCTCGAAGATTTGAACGTTTTAACATGAGTACTCAGAAAATAAGTTTTATGTACTTATGTATGTACGTGTAAACGTTCAGGTGTTGATCATTTTTTAGAAAGATGAACTTAATTAAGTATAGATAAAATAAAGTCCGTGTGGTGACGGACGGATTAAGAATCAATGACCACCCCATAGAATGTCACCACCCCTAATCATCCCGTGGGTGTCGTTAAAGCCGACTAAGGGAGCAAACTACGTAGGACAACAGCACTGCAAAGAGAAATAAAACTTGAAACAAACCCTATATCAACCCGTCTGGCCAGCGTGGTAAAGTAGGCCAAAACCTCCTGTCTAAGGAGAGGCCTATGTCCAGCAGCTAAATTACACTACGTCAATGCAATATCAAATGGGCTTTGATTTACCTCTAGGCAGTTTAAATTAGTTAAAATTTAAAGCTTAAACGATTATTCATCCCGTGGGTGTCGTAAGAGGGGACTAAAGGAGCGAAATACCCAAGACAACAGTACTGCAGAGAGAAGGAAAACTTGACACAAACCCTATACCAACCCGTCTGGTCAGCGTGGTATAGTAGGCCAAAACCTCCTTTCTAAGGAGAGGCCTATGTCCAGCAGTGGACTGTTAAAGGCTGTTGATGTGATGTGAAACGATTATTATCATAAAAGACGAACACGACAGATAATTTCATGCATCCACCTGTCCCTGTAAAAACGAATCAGATAACAAAGTGAGCCTATAAGTGTTCTTATGCGTTTTTGAGGAATATATGTATTATAAAAATATGCTTGCATGTTCTGTACCAAATATTTTTCTAAATAATAAACAAAGTAATTATAGTCGGTAGGACTTATTTACCGCCTATTTCAAACATTTTAAATTAATTATAAGAAATACCTAAATATCATGATATTATAATAATGAAGGTTGGTTTGTCGCCACCTGAGCTAAGATTAATTCAATTACATGTGGCTCTAATCGTAATGACTGCGGTGACATATTTGTATTTCGTACTAACATTAATAATGTTGTTTATATCATTTGAATACTTGATATTGCACATTTGTTTTATTGTTTTCTACTATACACCTTCTTTGTATAGAAACTTCTTTGCATTATCAATATAATATATTAATATTATTATATTACATACAAACGACCATGGAAACGGTACTAGTACATACATACATTACTAATACAAAAGATAATTCTTATTATTATTAATACATATATATATATTAATACATATTAAAGATAATTAATATGAAAGCTAGATTGACTGATAGAATACTTTTATACTTTTTTTTTTATAAATACATACATATTATACACAGAAAACCCCCAAACTCAGAAATAAATATTTGCAGATCATATAATTGATATTTGGTTCGACCCGGGAATGGTACCCGAGACCTCAGCACAGCAGTTGTATAGACTATCACTGCACCACCGAGGCAGTCTAATACTATATCTGGAAATACTACAGTATCTGAAATCTGACTTAAATGAAAATATCGATTAAAATGTTGTTAGTCTAAAAGTAACGGGACGGGTTTCCCTTCCACCCGCCATAACGGCCAGCCACGCGACGTCCGCGTGTGCCGGACGTCGCCTAAATGGAGAAAGTACCTGAAGATGGTGCCCGCGCCATTGCGGGCAGGCGCTAGGAAGGTTCCGGATGTCTTAATAATAGCAGTCCCCGGATCTCTCCTATTGGTTTCCCAATTGGTAAGACGGCCCGAGGGGGTATCCACACGTAAAAATTAAAAAGGGCCTTGGTAACCAGACTGCTGATGAGCATACTTATATATTTCTAAATACATACATATTATAGATAAATTACACCCAGACACAGAACCAATGACCGTGCTCATCGCACAATTATTTGTCTTGAGTGGGAATCGAACCCACGACCTCTGACGTAGCAGTCAGGGACACTAAACACTAGACCAACAGGTCAGTCGAAAAGTGATCAGAATAGTAGTTTTGTTTTCACGCTTAGAATGGCAGTAAACTCGAGTGTGAGCCGTGCTTCGAACTATTGTTGTTATGTGATAAACAGTGCTATTAAGCTTTCACAAAGCTGTTGAGCTGCCATCTAAACACATTTAATAGGATCATTATATTTGAACTGAGTGTTTTTATGTCCTTCAGAAATAGCCATAATGGTAATATTATATATGTATGTGCTGTCAACATTTATTTGAAAAATAGGGACCATTCCGATATTTACTCAAAAATTAAAGTGTGTCCACAAGGGTTGAAGATGGAATGTTAAGTTTGTGTAGATTCGGTATTCTTTTCTCAACGTATTGATATATTTAAGAAAATGCCGGGAGCTACACACGAACATACTCTACTAATAGTAAATGAAAAATTGAAGAAATTATTTCTCCTTGAAAAATGATTTGTTTAGTAATTAAATAACTCCAGAATCGTGTGTAAACGTGATTTATGTTAATATTTATATAATACTGCGCTTGTGGCAGAGGCTTATGTCCAGCAGTGGACTATTAAAGGCTGTTGATGATGATGTGGTGCTATTCGTTCGTTTGTTTTTTAATAATATTAATAACATACCAATTGTTTTTTGATTGGAAATTGTCTTTTTTTTGTTTCGACATTCATAAAAAACCGATCAGGTACGAGTCGAACTCGTGCGTCGAGGGTTCCGTACCTACTCAGATTTTACGTAAATTTTCGCGAAAATTTGTAAGTACCTCATGGGATTGAAAATAAAAAGCAAGCCATACAACAAATTCAGCAAGGAAACCAATTGAAAATTTAAGCATGTGGACTTTTTATTGATAAGCAATACTCATTTATTGGAGCTACGCCTGATGGCTTGATTGGGAATGATATTTTGGTTGAAGTGAAGGCTGCCAAAGAAGGATTGCAGCAAGCCCTAGAAAATAATAAAATTCAGCTGATCCGCTACACAAAAAATATTCGTTAACTGGTTTCATCAAATTTAAGGTCAGTTGCATGTCACAGGCCGTTAAAAATGTCTTTTTGGTTTGTGGGTATCATATAATAAACCAGTGTTTATACAATATATTGAAAAAGACGACGAATTCTGAAAAGAATAAATGGAACCAAGGTTGGTTCAATTTTATTTGACCTGCTTACTGCCGGAATTGGTTGACCCAAGGCACACGCGTGGCATGCCAATCCGAAACATATTTTTAACCTCAGGAAAAGAAAATGAAGCATCATCAGCCTCTTTAACATACGCTTCAATTCCGAGTGTAACTGAAACTAATATAATACAGTACACTAATTTTTGAAAGTATCTTTGAAATAGAAAGCGAAATATTAATTATTATATATATGAAATTGATAGAACCAATTTAAGTATGTTGGTAAATGAGGTCTCTTCAGACAGCACTGTAATGAAACGCACTATTGTAAGCTAACTATGCTGTGCGAATAGGAAAGCTCGCTTGCCTATTGCGCTTTGACATGATTGATATAAAACTTAAGAAAGTTTAGAATAAAACATCTATTGTTTTTGAGATTTTGAGTAAACAAATTATATATGTAGCAAGTAATGACCTAATATCCTATAACTAATATCTAATAAACCTTAGTTCGCCTTTTTAAACGGTCATTTAATTCCAATATTTTTATAATTTCGTGTATCCCTATTTTAGTAGAAAGCTAACACACAAGTGAATAACAAAAGTTTAAAAGTGCAAAAGCCAATTTGAATCATATACCTCAAACATGATATTCTTTTCTAACTACTGCATTACGAGTACGCTACACTGTGGCACAATATCTGGACGTAACTTTGAGTCGTTCGCAGCCGACTCGCGCAGCTTTTTGACACGCTGCGTCTTTGCGTACGATACGTTAGCGGGGGGGTGAGGTAATGTTTGCACACCTACACACCGTGCTGCAAGAGCGCCTTAATATACAATTTAATTATAAAGTATTTATACTGCCTTTACCTGTGAGCAAAATCGACACGTAATTCGTTACGTTTTGTCCTAGGCCATTATGCATTAATTTGGAAAATATTATTTACACAAGTAACATATAATATTCAAAGATCTTTTACATATTCCGACGTCCGATAAACTTTGTACTCGTATACTATGTATAACGTAACTGTACCTTAACCGTTGAACCGACTTTGATGAATGTATGCGTTGAGGTGGGTCCTTGGATGATTTTAGTTTCATGACAGGTACCGTTGTTACCGAGTTCTGAAAATAATAGCTTAGATTCTTTGATTAAATACTTTGTTTTTTTTTAAGATTTTTGTTTATTCGCTTTATTGTCGCAATAAATTGTGATACCAAAACAGAGAGTCCTACTGAGACACACAGTCCAGTAGGACAACGTCAGTTTGGTCCCCTAGTATAATATATATTACTAGCTGACCCGGCAAACGTTGTTTTGCCATATACATTATTTCTAGGAAATACTGAAAAAAAAAAAATTGGGGTGGGTCACCCTTGTCAGACCTACCCGATGTGCACACAAAATTTTATAAAAATCCAGCCGTTTCGGAGGAGTATGGTTACTAACATTGAGACACGAGAATTTTATATATAAGATTATGATATTTAGTTAGATGGTTTATGTGTAGACTAGATTTACGGAGATTTCAAAGAAAGCTCGCCAGGTTTTATCAGTACCTAGAGATAAAATACTACACATAAAAATAGATAGGTTTATTAAAATAATGACTGCATAAAATATAGTTTACACCTCTGTTCCTTTTATCGACTTTTGTTCTCACATATTTTTCTCTGGAAAACAATTTCAAATTTCTTATTTAAGTTAAGCCCGGTTGAGAGCAATAGGCTTTCTTTCTACTGCGGTAGTGGGACTTAATTATAGCCGGCAAAATGGTGGCGTTTAATAAGTCTCGGCCACAGAAAAGGGAATTGTTCTGTGGTCTCGACCTATTCCTCAGATATAGACGTGTTATCTTTCTTTTCTAGGATGGAAGTCTTTGTGAATCATAATACCCTCAAAGATCACAGGATTCTTTAAAAAAAGTGCTGTTTTCTACTTATTAAACACCGACTCACAAACAGGGGTATTATACGTTTGGAGTGGCACCAGAGCTCTTAAACGATGTCGTCGTATTTTTTGTTTGAAAACTGACGTGATCGAGATGGTTCTTTGTTACAATTTGTGAAGATTGTCAGTTCATTTTTTTACTTGATAAAGAGATGTCACTAACTTACACCACTATGATTGATTTGAAATTAGGTGTACTGTTACTGTAGTAACCTTGACCTGATGCTGCATCCAAACCTTGGGTTGAAGCTGGTGTCAGTGGTGTTCTAAATGTTTAATTTGTTTTAATTTAAATACATTTATAATATACTGATATTATCTCGTTTTATTGATCACAAATAACTCAAAGGACATTTCAGTTAGTTATTTATTGTCAATTAAAGTGGTTACAGATATCAGTACTGAGGAACTAATACAATTAACTCGTCTTCGATTGTAAACAATAAGAACGCTTTCTGCATTCTAATTCTCTATGCCGGGTTACTAGCAGACTACGCGTATTTTGCTTGATTTAAACAAATTTTGGTTAAGGGTATGACTCTTGATAGCAAGGATTTTATTAGAACAGGCTTTTAGAAAATAAGAAATACTTACAATCTTCGCCACTAAACTCTGGTTTACTGAAAGAAATACAAGAATATTAAGATAAATTAACTAAAAGTTTAGTACAACTTAAGCGTGTTTTATACAAAGCGGTAATAAAAAAGGCGGACAAAAAGATATGTATATTACGAGTTTTATAGCTCCATTACTTCAATGTTCCACCGCAGGCTCACTATATTTGAGCATCTATTATATGGAAGCCTATGCCCCTGCAGCAGTGGTAAGATAATCCTAACTGTAAGCACGCACCTCTGGAACTGTCAGACGATAGTGTTCATGTTGATTCCCGAGCCAGGTTACACTTTTCTTGGCTGTCGTGTCGCTCTTGGCAGAGCGGTTTTGCGCTGGACCGACAAGGTGAAATCCGCAACTAGAAGCCGCGTGTCTGACTGTATCCGACAGTCTGCCAACAGGGAGAGATGGCGGGAGATTGTACGAAGGACTTTGTCCACGTCTACCACCGACGCGGACATCTCAACGTGACCACACTCAAGCTGATTACAATATTTTGTAATGTATAATAATATTATACATTATAACATATACATTATAACATTATAATATTTTTTTATACTTCTTTTTGAGTCTGACTACAAAAAGTGCAATGTATGGTTATGTACTTTTTATAAAGTGCCAATTAATAAGACAGACTGATATTAATAACAAGAACCAATTTAGAATTAGAGTTTAAGAAAGGTAATTTCCATTCTGTCCTCTCCTATTAAAGGCTTACGCCTGATTCAGAATAAATATTCTAAATATAATTGTATGCATTGTTGAGTGATATCTGTGACATTTACAGCTTTTATGACGTGTCGAGAGTACACGATTTTGTAGTATATTAAATTAGGTAGGTACAGTAATGCTGAAATTGTTTCTATCATTAGGGACACGAATGTATTATAATCTTGGTTGGAATAGATCAGCTAAACAGTCTTGAATTGTTACTAGTATTATTTCAAGAAAACTAAAAAATCATACAGGTTTTAATGATACAAAACAGTTCTGAAATTCTAACAAAAGAACATCAAATAAAAAATTGACTGCTCATAAACCATTATGAATCAACATTTTATTTGTAAATCAAAATTCAGATTATCTTGTTCATCAGCGCTATCCTTTAAAAGCCACCCACTTCACCCATTTGAGGGGGGAAGCGGGTAGAAATGCGTTGAGTAGGCTAATGAAGTATTTGGAGCCCTCGTCGCTTCGTGATTGGTGATGGAATACTAAGCAAGGTACGATGAAAAGCTCAATATGATTCCACTTGATTGTATGGAGAATGTATTTTTTCCCTATTAAGATTTGACAGCTCAGAGTTTACAAACAGATTTGTATTACACAAAGTGTGGTACCATGTGGGGTTCGAATCCACAAAACTCAGCGTTGTAGAAAGCGGCGTGGCGACCGCTTAAACATCTACACCGTCCGTGCAGTCAAATTGCTACTCATCACGTCATGTGGAGTTATGTTTTTATGTTTATGTAGTTACTACCGCTATGACGCATCAAGAAATGGTATGTCTAGCAGAAAAACACTAGAAAAGTATTTGGCAAATATCTCAACGGTTTTAACACCGCTAAAGGTTTTCTGGTTATATTTAACAGAATGCTCAAACTACCTTTTGTCCGTAGCATGTAATGAATTTCCAAAAAAATATCGGGTTCAATATTTTTCATTTAAATGCTTTCATTTTGCTCTTAGGCCTGAGAAAAGTCATGCTATAATTTTAATTGTTATGTCCATATATGTATCTTAAGCAATTCTATGACAACGAACAATATTTTCTGTTTAGTTATGATGATACCTCACAAATATATTTTACTTTATTCTTCGTTTAAATCTATTATTATAACATTAAGGACGTATCTCGTACTAACCCTAAGAAGACATAAATCGTCAGTTATAAATGTCCCACCTCCTGCTGGCTTCACCTTTAATTAACTCTAATACCTGTCCAGGAAGACAAACAACTGTAGTTTATAATATAATTTAATCCTAGATTTATGGTACAACTAACCTATAAACTTTTGGGACTACGAAATATACCTAGGTATTATCTAACTCTTATAAACGATTATAAACACAACACTTTAGAAACATTTAGTGATAATTTTTGCAGAAATATTACAGTATAGGTTGTATTTCTTACCTACTTTTTTTTTTTTTTTTTTTTTTTTTAAAGTGGTATATCGTGTAGCAGAATTGGTGGTACGCTCGAGGTAGGTGTTATGAATATATAATGATACAGATTATAAACTATTATTAAAATAATTGATAAATGAAAATCGCGGACACTAAGAATGCTGGTTTAATAAAAAATGTTCGACAGACAAGATACTTAAATAAGAAGGCAGCCGTTCACAATCTGACCCGATTGAGTGTGTGTAATAAACTTTTATGCATACTTTCGACAACTATAAGTCATCTAAGACATTAAAAAGATAATAATAATCATCTAACACAGACAAGTTGCATTGGTTAAATTTATCAGAGTGCCTAGTGTGAGTTTATTGCATATCAACTCGATCGTCACGGTGACCTCGGTGAAGAGTTCAGATCTTTCTCTATTTAATTAAGGCTCATTAGAGATTCAGACGGAGAGTGCCGCTGGACAGCCGCAAAGTTCGCTGCGGGATGCGGGGATGGAAGTCCAGTGATGGATCCACATCTCCGCATCCTCCAGGTGAACGTAGGCCACGGTGCCGATGCTCAGGATCTTCTGCTCCAGAGCATGGCACAGTGGTCCATCAACATCGCCGCTATCGCCGAGCCATATGTCCATCGGTTTCTCGGGCCTGCCTGGGAGACCGACTTGGACGGCACGGCGGCCCTGGTGCACGGTACCGCAGCCGGCACTCCACCTCTTGCAGTAGTTGCAAGGGGACGGGGCTGTGTAGCGGCGATAGTTGGAGATATAGCGGTCGTGGCCGCTTATTTCACGCCGAACCGAAACCTAACTGAGTACGAGCAATGGCTCGCTCAGCTGGCCGTCGTCGTCGATGCCTGTCGCCCCCACCCGGTTCTTGTGCTGGGGGACTTCAACGCCTGGTCGCAGGCTTGGGGTTCCCTGCGCACGAACCCGAGGGGCAGGGCATTGGAGAACTGGGCTGAAAGATTCGGCCTAGTTCTCCTAAACCGGGGGGCCGTGGCCACGTTCGTGACGGCGAGGGGTAGTTAGATCGTGGACATCTCGTTCGCATGCCCCTCGCTAGCGCGTCGTGTCCAAGGCTGGCGCGTCGTTGTCGGGGAGGAGACAGGTTCGGATCACCGATATATTCGGTTTGACGTCTCCGCCCCTGCAGATGGCGCGCCGGTCAGACCGGCACCACCTGAACCACGTTGGGCGCTCAAGCGCTTAGATCGCGACCTCCTCCTGGAAGCCGCCATCGTACAGGCCTGGGCTCCTGCGCCGGACAGGCCTGTCGACGTCGATGCTGAGGCACAGTGGTTCCGGGAGGCCATGACCCGCGTCTGCGATGCGGCGATGCCTAGGGCTCAGCCCAATACTGCAAGGCGCCAGGTCTACTGGTGGTCGCCGGAGATCGCACGGCTGCGTCAAGCCTGCGTGACCGCGCGCCGCCAGTGGTCCAGGTTCCGCAGGAGGCGTCGCCGCCCCGAAGATGCGGCAGCGAGAGAGGCGGAGCTGTTAGCGGGTTACAGGGTTGCCAAGAGGACCCTTCAGGCAGCGATAAAGCGGGCCAAGAGCGAGGCCCGCCGCGAGATGCTGGAGACACTGGAGCGGGATCCGTGGGGACGCCCCTACCGTATGGTTAGGGGCAAGATGCGCCCATGGGCCCCTCCGCTCACAAGGTGTCTTCAGCCAGAGCTGCTTGAGAGGGTCGTTGGCTCCCTGTTCCCAACGCGAGTGGTGGAGCATACTCCGCCACAGATGGCTCCGCCTCCGGCGCTTGAGGCGCCTAACGTGGATGACGACGACGTGCCTGAGGTCACTGGGGTGGAACTAAGGGTGGCGGTGTTACGGCTTAAAGCCAAAAACACCGCCCCGGGACCCGATGGCATTCCTGGCCGAGCGTGGGTCCTGGCCTTAGTCGACGAGGCTCTCGAGCCCCGACTGCGAGGGTTCTTCAGCGCATGCCTCGAGCGGGGCCAGTTTCCGAAATTGTGGAGGACGGGGAAACTGGTCCTCATCCGAAAGGAGGGGCGCCCGGCGGACTCACCGTCCGCCTACCGGCCCATAGTGTTGCTTGACGAGGTGTGCAAGCTCTTTGAAAGAGTGATTGCAAGGCGCCTCGTCAAGCATCTCGTGATGGTTGGGCCGGATCTGGCGGACAACCAGTACGGTTTCCGTCAGGGGCGCTCCACCGTGGATGCGATCATGCGCGTGAAGGCTCTGGCGGAGGAAGCAGTCTCCCGGGGCGAAGTGGTGTTGGCGGTGTCCTTGGACATCGCCAACGCGTTCAACACTATGCCCTGGAGCTGCATCAGGGAGGCGCTCGTGTATCACGAAGTGCCTCTCTACCTCCGCCGCATAGTCGGGGCATATTTGTCGGAGAGAGCCGTCGTCTACCCCAGTAGGACCGGTCTCGGTAGGCGTGAAATGTCGTGCGGTGTTCCGCAGGGGTCGGTGTTAGGGCCACTCTTGTGGAACATCGGCTACGACTGGGTGCTTCGTGGTGCCTTCTTGGATGGTGTCGCCGTCGTGTGCTACGAGGACGACACACTCGTGACGGCGCGCGGCAAGACGCACCACGAGGCAACCCTGAGGGCCACGGCCGGGGTTGCCCAAGTCGTTGAGCGTATCTGGGTCTCGAGGTGGCTCTGCACAAGTCCGAGGCCCTGTTCTTCCACGGGCTTCGGAGGAAGCCGCCTGAGGGATCTAGCCTCACGGTAGGAGGCACTCGCATCGGCATCGAGCCCTCGATCAGGTATCTGGGGCTCGTACTCGATGGCCGATGGGACTTCGGATATCATTTCCGAGGTCTGGTCCCCAAGTTGGTTGGGGCAGCGCGTGCGTTGGCGCGGCTGCTGCCCAACATGAAGGGACCCGATGACTCCTGCCGGAGACTCTACTCGGGGGTTGTGCGGTCCATGGCCCTTTACGGGTGCCCAGTATGGGCGGGGGCCCTGAAGGCCAGCAACGTCGCGATACTGCGGCGACCGCAGCGAATGCTGGCCATCAGGATCATAAGGGGGTACCGCACGATCTCCTTTGAGGCGGCGAGTCTCCTGGCCGGAACTCCACCGTTTGACCTGGAGGCGAGAGCCCTTGCAGCACTGTATCAGTGGCGCAAGGAGGCGCAGGAGTTGGGTCGATGCCCCGAGATTCGAGAAATCGATGACCGGAAATCCCAACTCCGCCAGGTCATCATAGGGGAGTGGAGGGAACGACTCGGGCAACCGAGCGCCGGGCACGCCGTCATTGCGGCGGTAAGACCCGTTATGGAGGATTGGCTCGAGAGGCGTCACGGGACCCTCTCATACCGATTGACGCAGGTGATCACTGGGAAGGGATGTTTCGGAGATCACCTGTGTCTGATCCGCAAGGAGCCAACGCCTGAGTGCCACCACTGCGATGGCCAGACCGTGGACACGGCTCTCCACACGCTGGCAGAGTGCCCGGCGTGGGTTGAGCAGAGGCGAGACCTCGTGGCGGCCATCGGAGTGGGAGTTCTCTCGCTCGATAGCCTGATTGCGGCTATCGTGCGGAGCGAGAGTGCGTGGAACTCTGCCGTCTCCTTCTGCGAGCAAGTTATGCTCGCGAAGGAGACGGCGGAGCGGGACCGGGAGAGATTTAGAACTCTCCCGGCCCGCCAGGCCCGGGCACGGGCCAGGCAGCGCAGGCGACTCAGGCGCCGGAGGTCGCAGAACGACCTTCGTCCTCCATAAGCGCAGGCCTGCGGGTGACAGGTGAGGCCATCTGTCACCCTAGCAGAAGCAGGCCGGGGTGGCGGCGAGCGCGTTGCGAAGCGCGCTCGCTTCCAGGGAGCACAGGGAACATGGGGTTCCCACACGGGGCGGGGGTCGTCTACTCGTCTGTAGATGACCCGAGGTATGTCGGGGCACCAGGGCCTTCCTTTCTAGGGTATACCTGGTTCCCCGGCTATTAGTACCCGGCGAAGGCGTGCGGTTTTAGTCGGTTCGAGTCCGACATGCCACCGACAGGTGGTATCCGAGGGGATTTCCGCACGGAAAAAAAAAACAAAAAAAAAAAAAAGGCTCATTAGAGATTAGCAGAATGCAGCAAACTGTGATGAATTAGCTGGGCTAAAAATTTTTGATCAGACTCAAACGTAAGTCTACAGGAAATTAAATGCTTGAAGAAATTAACGTTTCGGTGTGTTTTTATTTATTGTTATAATTGTGTGGTTTGGCTCTCATATTCTAATATTATTCTACAAAAATATTATATTAAAAGACAACTCCCGCACTTGGAATATTTTCTGTGTCCCTGGGGACTTTACAGACATACGTGGAACGAACACAAAGAACACCTAGACTCAGAACAACTATTTGTAGATCACACAAAGTGTTATCCCACGGGGGGATCGAAAACACAACACTCAGCGTAGTAGAAAGCGGCGAGGTGACCGCTTAAACCGCAACGCCATCCGTGCAGTCGAAATTTGAAGGCACCAAATCTAAAGTACATACTTCCAAATAATACAATATTTTTTCAAATCGAGTTATAAGTAACTGACTGACTCCTTTCTTGAAGTTGAAAAATAAATATGGTTGATTTATGATGTCCTCTGGAGAACACATACATACATATATTTAAATTTGAATACCACTAAGAATATTCTACAATTTTTAACTTTAAAACTTACCTGTATTGCAATACGTACCGTATAAATGCGAACTCACCATCTAGTAAGATAGTTTCAAATTCTTATATAATAAAGTTATCGGCATGATTTCCCTGAACTCTGTGAAAGTTGGTACCTAACGTTCAACGTTCAAGAAGTTTCACTGTAAATCATTGCGCCTTTCTGTTGCAATACTAATGTATGTTATATGCTTATATGTAATTTAAACACTGCTTTGATAAAACAGGGTGTTATTTTATCCACAATTGATTTGAAATCGTGTGTTTTTTTAACTTTATGACCGATCTATCAGATTTTCATTTAAAAAAGAGACAGTTCAGACAGGTAAATAAAAGAGAGATAGAGAAATTTTAATAATACATGTGTTATTTCTTAAGTTCACAGAATTAAATACTCTTGAAAAAGGTAATAAAAAACTCTTCTCAGCAACCAGGATCCGCTCGCCACTAAACCAACACAACCATAATTATATTATAGCTAAGGCATGTGTACTTCTGGGAAATCAATACTGCAAATGCAACCGTTATATTTTATATACGTCATTCTCACACCTTAGTGTCTATAGCTACAGTTTCTCAGCAGTCACGTGGGCAGTAAACATTAAACTGAAGATACGATTTTGGGTGAAGAAAATACTTAACCATTAACAGTGTGGTAGGTGGAGCATTCCGCAACCTCAACTTGTACAACGGACATAATATTTGAATCAAGAGAGATCAGAGAGTTTAATATACAGATTTTTTAAATTAAGAGACTTGACAATTAAAAAAATATAGTATGTGTATATGTTTCTATTGTTATATTGAAAGAATACTATTTCCCGTAACATGTAATCTGATTTACGACGATGACACAAACAGCTCAAATTTGAATTCCAGTTCAAAGTTTTGTACAATCAAAAATCAATCAGCACTATTGATTTCGAGCACAAAACTAAAAGTGATAAAACCTTAAACCATTTCTTTTAGAAACTACACTGATATATTTAATTAAAATAGTGCTAAATTTTAAATAAATTGACGTGTAATTGAAAATATAAAAGGGTACCTACTGCTTGGAGATTTATGGTTGTTCCTGCAAACATACGAACGTGTTAAGCCTCACAACTAGGCTATAAATATCGGCAAGCTCTGAATTATGGCTTTAGTTCAACATACACAGATTTGTTTTGTGCGTTACAACCACAACACCTATTTAAACGACGTGACAGTTACAAAATTATCGATCAATTTGTACATCACTATGTGTTACCTGTAGTTGCGTGGACTTTTCAAATAACTGTTTATTTAAAACTAGGTCGTAAAGCTATTATATAATTGGAATAATGTGCAAATCTTCTGAAGTTTATATATCACGAATTTGAAGTTTATATATATAGTATTATTTTACTCACTTTCTTCACTTTAAACGATTTACTGTATGTAACACTTTTGATGCAAAGTGTCACTCTGACCCCGCTTAACTTACACATGTTATATTATACCTAAAATATATGTATAATAACGTTTATCCTCAGAAGTAAAAAGTGATCCAGCGCCAAAAGTTGCCAAGAAACTGCGTTTTACGGAAATGACGTTGAGATTACATCACTCTCTGCCCGCAAAGAGAATCGTATTAAGTTGATCTAAACATTGGGAACTCAACATAAGAAAAATGCTCTTGAAAACTGGTAGGTTTATTAAACATTTATATAACTATGAATAATATAATTTCACTTATTAGTAGGGACTCTGCTGTTCAGTACATAAACCAAACAAGAATTTTAACTGTGTCAATAATTTGTAGTTCATTAAAATTCAATAACAATATACATATATGAGTATGTACTAGCAACAATGATACAACAACACATTCAACGTTTACGGTCTGTCAATCATTGTCAGTAGTGTTAGTGTATATTTTTGGTAAAGAAAATAATAATATACGACATACTTTCCGTGATTTGTTACAGGCTTATCAGATATCTCATTTACAGAATAAAGAGCACGTTCTTTGTTCCAATTTCATTTACAATTTTTCATACAATAACCGAAAATCTGTTGAATAATCAAAAGCAGTTGTTGTTTAAACAAAATACCCGGTCCATCATAATGTAAACAAAAAACACGTTGTTGAATTAAATTGATAGGTATTATATTTGAATTCAATTTGAAACAAGATTGTGTGCAAACAAACTGATAAACTGGCGCGATCAAAACAGTTTTATGAAATATACGAATGATCTGTTTTAAGTGTGAAATATAAATAGCAAAAGTCCCAAACTTTTCTTTTAGTATAACCATTGTACAAGAAAGTAAAGAATAATAATAACGTTTATTTTTACTGCTTTCGATACCGTTAGTTAACGAGCACTGGAATCGGAACTGCTACTTAAATCGCTGAAGGATATGCAAAGGATTACCGAAGCATTGGAGCTTAAAGTTAACACGATAATGTAGTCAGCATTTACACAGAGTTATTTTAAAGTAATGTAGAGTTTTATTTTATTTAGGTGATACGTTATACGATGCCGTACTGTGCAGGAAAACTTATGTACCAAATTCTACTTTCTATAAATAAATGAAAATAGCAGCTGTTTTACTCCGATACGCATTAACATAATGAACACTGGACCCATAATTTTAGAATTTCCATAAAAAATCATCTCTGGCATACATAAAGTTCGTAAGGCAACTTCTTGAGAATTTTTTCGCACTCTAAAAGTTAACACGTAAAGTTGTTCATCAAGGGAGTGTAAAAGTTTTATTCATTTAAGACGGTTGTACATTTTAACATAAAAATCGTCTATATTTAAATACAGATAATAAGGAGGAAGTTCTTTAGACATTTGTTTGGATGGTACTTGGGACTTCCTGCCTGCAGCTCATTGAATCTGGATGACTTTCCAACCTTTTGAACTCGTGATTGTAAGGCACTTTGATTTGAAGCCTTGACTAAATAAAGAACCGGATAAGAACGGGAGACCCTCAAGGAGAAAAAAAACTAAAATATTAATATTAATCTAAAATAAAAAGTTATTAATTAAGGTGATTTCAATTGCCGGTAAGAATAGGAGAGATGATAAATAAAAACACTCTAGCGTGGCACTGAAAAGTATATAAATACTATCTGTTTTGTATTTAAAGAAAACATCTATTATCATCATCATCTTTTTATCTGTTTTTATTTATTTTGTAGTCTTTTTTTAGAATTTGAGTCTGTTTGACGGTCAGTCAGAGCTTAAAAAAGCCTCATGCCATTTCTATTGAACTCAAACTCAAAATATCTTTATTTCATTTTTTTTTTAATTTTAGTCGATTTACGATTTCAGTCTTTTATGTAGACTCTAAAGTCATAGATCAACACAGACAATAGCAACAATCTCTCTTTTGTAAAATAGTAAGCAAAATAAGTTAATAAAAATTAAACTTACTACTCTGTCAAGAAAGTACCGGGAAAAGATCAATAATACCCAAAATCTTTGTTATTCAGCCAAAATTATTTAATCGATTGAAAACCGATGCCACGAAGTGGTAATTTGAGCTTAGGAAAAAGAAAGAAGTGGGCTGGAGCCGTATCTGGTGAATATGGTGGTTGCTCGATGGTATTTGTTGAGTGTTTGGTCAAAAATTCGTTCACAATGATGGCCTTGTGGTGCAAAATCCAAAAAAATTCACAAATCTGGCCTTTTTCGTCGAAATTGCTCTCTTAAATGCCGCATAACGCTCAAATTATATTCTTTATTTACCGTTTGACCTTCCGGAAAGAATTCCGAGTGCACATAGTGCGATAGTCAAAGAGAACAGTCAACATGATTTTGACTTTTGATCGACTTTGGCGTGGTTTTTTCGGTTTCGGTTGAGTTGGAAGGCGCCACTCCGAAGCTTGTTGACTAGTTTGCATGTCAAACTCATAAACCCACGTCTGGTCACCAGTAACAACGCGTTTCTTAAATGTTGGGTCGGAATTGACTCGTTCTAGCATGTTCTCAGCGACTCTCATGCGATTGAGTTTTTGGAGAAAATTCAGGTCTTTTGGGACTAGCCGAACATGTTTCATATCCAAATGATTAGTTAAAATGGTACGGATCGACTCGTGAGATACAGAAAGTTCGGCGGCTATCTCTCTCAAAGTTGAATGAGGATTTTTAGTCACTATTTCCTTCACTTTTGCTATGTTAACTTCAGTTGCAGACGTTGATGGCCTACCAGAGCGAGGCAAATCTTCCATCACATCTCGACCGCTTTTGAACGCTTTGTACCACTCATAAGCACGTGTTTTTGATAAAGTCGATTCACCGTAAGCCTTCTGTAACATTTTCAGTGACTCCGAACACGAAATTCCATTGGCGATGCAAAATGTAAGACAAACTCTTTGTTGGATGTTTTTGTCCACTATGAAATTCTCAATACACACTAGATAGTTATGATATAACTAAAAACAGCACCGTATTTAATATAAATAACAGATGCAACTCAAACTCCGCGCCAAAATGGAAAACAGTTGTGCCAATCTAACAACAACAAAAAAAACAAAAATTTGAATTTGAATTATTTTAAACTCCCTGAATACATGAAGTTACCAATTTAAAAAAAATTGTGACATTATTACATGTACATTTCTTCAAGTCTCCACTAGATCATCGTTTTTATCATTGTAATAGGAATCCTATTATATGTACGAGTTGTTCTAATCGCTATTGAACACCTTCAATTAATTTTGTTTCCTTAGACTGATATCCCTTGTGTCAGGTTGGCGCATACAATAGATAAATAATGCTATATCATGACATTTTGCAACAGAGAAGTATTGAGTAGAACTATTGATGCTATTTTAATTATGTTGGTGAATGCCCACTATTAGGCGATTCGTATGATTGTTAAAAACTGGAACATAGTATTTAGGTTTCATAAAATAATCATGTTCAGAAATATACATATATTATATAGTACACCAAAACATGTTTATTTTTTCATCATTCTAAAAAAAAAAATGTACTTATATGTAGTAAAACACAGACGTGACTTTAACAACCTTCGATTCCAGTAATCTCAAAAATACTGATAGCTTTAAAATGTTCGCCAGCTCTATTTACTTGGTTATTTAGGTGAAATTCCCACATATTGGTTAGATCAAGATAAACGTCTTAATCTGCCGAGTCCATTTAGTTAGGATAATACAGTATTATTATCCCGTTTCATTACAGAGAGCAAACACGGAAATAAAGGTCTGTTCACATTTAATGTTTAAATACGTACATTTCAGGGTTCCATTTTTAAAAGTACATAAAAAATGGGAGACCTTTTAAGATAATGCGCGTAAAATCATACTTATTTTAATACAGTAAAAAAGAAGAAATGAACTCACTTCTTATTTGCAACTAAAAGATAAAATTATTATATGGACTAACATAATGAAGCTTGTCCTACATCTGTCTCCTTTTATCTCCTGCCTATTTCTAGAATTAATAATCAAAGTGGAGCGGCGTTGCCTTTGATAGTCCAAGTTTTAGAGATCTAGTATTTGGTGACCCAAAGGCTCATTCGACTTCCCTAAATAGGTAGGTAATGGTTATAAACTGGACAGGTGAAACCGTGGGGAAAAGACAGTTGAGTTAGTTAGGCAAAGCAACTTTTTTTTTTCATTATTATTAGGTTACTAACCATACAATTCTATCAAGGAACTATTATAGCTAAAGAATCACAACCACTCCAATCTCACTTAATACCCTATCGAGTGACTCATCCAAATCCATTATTATTAATAGATTAAAACAATCATGTGTGAACTAATTAAACCTGGCCTACTTTGTTCTAATTATAATCATGTTTACCTGAAGCCTTCCACGTATCTTGTGCATTCGAAGCCGCAACTAAATTGCGGTTCACCGCTGACACGCGCGATGTTTGCCGTCTACATTTCACAGAATGAAATTACACCTAATTATTTTTGCAGTTTGTGCTTTGTTACTAGTTTGTTTATTTTATTACGCTGTAACTAGTCTAAATGTAAATAAATATGAAGTTGGTTTGTGTACCTGCACCGATTGATTGATTTTATTGACATCTAAAAAACCCCGACTTCAAAATTCCTCAGGTCCAAAGGTTCTTAGGTCCTTCAGGTTCAAATTCCTGAAGCCCTAGAGGTAAAAGCTAAAGAAAAGGTATGTAAGCTAGTGTTAATCCACAAACAACAAAAAAAATTAAAACTTTTACCCCTCAATTACGTACGCACAAATGCTCCGCATGCTAGTAGTAGTGCAACCGATTCGAGCGGTTGTATGAAGCTTTGTCTACATACAGTCTTTCTACTGATGTGCTTTAGTTACTACAAGAACTTTTTGTAACTGAAAATTAATGAATAGTGAATAAATCACGTTACGCCCATGTGCAGGTAGCAAAATAAATTTTTCGCCTTAAGCCCACCAAGCCACATATTTTGACTAAGCTGTAGAGTTTGTGAAGTTAGGGTTTGTAGAGTTAGAAGTTTCACTCTACATGAGATCTGATTCATTTTTGACAGTGCGAGCCAAATGGTCTCGTTTGGAAACATTTAACATAAAAATGTATTCGGCGGGATCATTCTGACCAAAAACGTCAAGACAAAGTAAGTGTAGCGGCTCGTAAGGGTTTATGTCTTAGCAGCACAGAAGTTATTTTATATAAAGTTTCGGTAAACTTTTGGTCAAATTTTCAACATTCCATGCTAATTGTGATATTAACGAACAATTGAACCTTAAAATTTGGTAGAAATAAACAGCATTTGTAGGTCACTGTACTTTATATTGATTCCATTAAATTTACTTTGAAGCCACATTTCTTCCACTAAATATAAACTAAACTAAACTAAAATTATGAATTACGATTAGGAAGTAGTCAGAACTGTGTTTGTTTGTGTCGCTTTATTATGTACCAGCTTTCGTTCGGTCTTTTTTTTCCTTTTTTTATGGTATAAGGGGGCAAACGAGCAGACGGGTCACCTGATGGTAAGCAACTACCGCCATGGACACCTGCAACTCAAAAGTAACAAGTGCGTTGCCGCATTTAAAGTGCGGAATATGAGGCAAATGAGCATCTTTGTTGCTTGACACGTCATGGTATCACCATAGTGCCTAACCATAGCTTTCCCAAGGCTCGAAATATAGTTATTTTCTTTTATCCCTCGGAAACAGTTTTTTTTCTTAAGATGAAAAGAATCCTATGTACCTATCTGTATCTTTGACAAAGTGTTTCAGCGTGCACACATTTCATGATATCGGTTTGGCAGTTAGATTGTCAAATCGTTACATTAAAAAAATATATAAATCACTTTTGCGTTTACAAAAAAACACTATTTGAGATTAGGATAAACAATCTATTTAATAGAGGGATTAAAATATTTTACAAAAGAAACTAACAGTTGATATTTATATACAGTTGATACAGTTGACAGTTGATAGTTTATATTATATGAATGTAATATTCATATTGGTAAATCAATGTGCTCGGTTTAAAGTAATAGGATTTAATTAAAATGACCAGCTCGTTGGCTGTGCACATGTCAAATTTTATAAAATCGATGATTGGGATTCATTGTAAAGCGTTTTCGAAGGTTTTGGTCACGGAGGCATTTATTTTATTAACCTCCACCTGTCTTCACTCATATTTAAGTATCAACATTTATTTTGCAATCATAATTTATTTTTATTATACATTATTTATTTTTATTATTTTTGTCCAGCAGTGGACTATTAAAGGCTGATGATGATGATGATACATTATTTATATTATTAAGTTTCTTTTTTTTAAAGCCACATTATAAAAATATCAAGAACTATTGTTTTTGTGATCAAAAATACAAAAAAATGGGTTTTAGATTTCAACACTCAATTACTTTAAATATAAATTTACGCATTTTGAAGTCCTTTAAGTTAAATATTAGATATATTTAAAGAAAGCGTTTGAACCAAACATACGAGTAAATGCATTGTGCAGTGTACTGTGGAGTAAGCAATTCTCTCGATTATCGTAAAATGGCTATGATACACAACGAAAAGATTTTATACAGCATTTAATACTATAATGTATTTTAGCGTATTACCCCGTGGTAATACCTTTCATAAATAAGATAAATAGTTAAAGTCAATATGAACTAATCGGTTTATTTCAATCAAATTTTCTTCCTGCTAATAATTTAACAAAATCTTAAAGATATTGCTGAAAATTGTCTAAGAATCTCATGGTGGCCGTTGACTGGAGACTCCACTCGGGAGTTGTGTGTTGTTGGGAGGGCCCTAGTATGGGCGTAGGCCCTGAACACCAGCAACGTCGCTCTACTACGATGACCGCAGCGAGTCCTGGCTATCAGGGTCATACAGGGGCACGCACGATCATCTTTTGAGGTGGCGAGTCTCCTGCCCAGAACTCCACACAAAGGCGTGACCTCATGGCGGCCATCATAGTGGGCATTCTCTCGCTTAGGCCCATGATTCTGAGCCAGAGCGCGTGGAACTCCGCCGTCTCCTTCTGTGAGTAAGTTATGCTTGCGAAGGAGACGGCAGAGCGGGACCGGAAGAGAACCCTCCTGTCCGCCAGGCCCAGGTACGGGCCAGGTACCGCAGACGATTCAGGTGCCGGAGGTCGTAGAATGACCTGCGTCCTCCATAGGCGCAGGCCTGGAGGTGAGAGGTGAGGCCATCTGTCACTCTAGCAGAAGCAGGGTTGGCGACGCGACGCGCCCTTTAGTTTGTAGAACGGAAACACCGTGGTTCACTCACACGAGGGGGTCATCTCATCATCATCATCAACAGCCATTAGTAGTCCACTGCTGGACATAGGCCTCTCCTTAGAAAGGAGGGTTTGGCCTACTATACTACGCTGGCCAGACGGGTTCGTATAGGGTTTGATTCAAGTTTTCCTTGTCTTTGCAGTGCCGTTGTCCTGCTTAGTTTGTTCCCTTAGTCGCCTCTTACGACACCCACGGGATGAATAGGGGTGATGACATTCCGTATTCTTAATCGGTCATCACTCGGAATACCGGCTACTGATTCCTAAGATGACGTGCGGTTTTAGTCGGCTAGAGTCCGACATAACTACTAGTGGGTGGTATCCGAGGGGATTTCGGAGAAAAAAAAAGTGTGGCTGTTGACTGGCTTAAAAGCTTTGGCATGCTGGCCCATGGCGCCGTCCTTAAACAGAATTCAGAAGACGATGATTATTATTATTATTTTATTTTTGGATATATTCTCAGAGTTTCGGTGTATTATGATTTGTTGTCCGAACGAAATACAAGGATTAGATGTTTTTATATGTAGCTGCACTAGAAAATTATAGTATAGTTTTTACATATACAAACTAGGACACAGTTTGTGCATATGTCCTATTAGAAAACATTATTAGTGGTCCATCTAGCATCCCCATTCATAAATATTCTTTAGATGTACTTGTCCTTAATTAGATGACCTTAATTAAAAAGCTAATTACACTTTTCCTGAACTTACGATTTAAAGTAACACTCGGGTTTTGCTGCCAGGATTTTACTTAAAATCCCTGACCCGGGTAAAAATTACGTATTATCAAGAGATTTTTTCAATTACCTACTGTACGTTACACTTCATATACTCTCTAGCCTTTTGAGACTATGAATTGCACCACGAGTATGTTTTTATGTTAAAGATAAGAAGCTTATAAACAGATAATGTACAATTTTCTCATACGTTACATTTCTGAAGGTTTTCAATGCAGTAAACACCTTTTTTTTTGCCGTGCGGAAATCCCCTCGGATACCACCTATCGGTGGCATGACGGACTCGAACCGACTAAAACCGGACGCCGTCTCGGGTACTAATAGCCGGGGAACCCTAGAAAGGAAGTCCCTGGTGCCCCGACATACCTCGGGCCATCTACAACAACAGGTAGACGACCCCCCCGTGAATGCAGTAAACAGCTAAAATTAAATAAAACCGTTTGTAGCAAACTCAAAAAACATTGTGTATACTCGTATATCGGCGCAACTACTTAAATGGAACTTTTTTTTTTTTTGTTTTTTTTTCCGTGCGGAAATCCCCTCGGATACCACCTGTCGGTGGCATGTCGGACTCGAACCGACTAAAACCGGACGCCGTCTCGGGTACTAATAGCCGGGGAACCCTAGAAAGGAAGTCCCTGGTGCTACTTAAATGGACCTAATATCGAAAAAAGTTTAATTATTAATCACTTAATTTAGGAAATCATAATCTATTTAAGACGAATTTATTAATAGTTTTCGCAATTCAATACTTAACCTAAAATATCACGTGAATTGGTGTTTAGTATAAAAACGGGCGGCAGCGCAGATCATTCTCGTCGAGCCGTCGGGCTGTACGGATCCTTGTATGACTGTTAGTGAGGTCTTGGAATACATCTTTAACTGTATTTACTGTTGTATTTATTTATTACTGTACCGATCTATGTATGACTGTTGGTAAGAACTTGGTATACATCTTTAATTGTATTTACTTTTGTTGTTATCTACTACAGCTTTTATAAAAAAACCACAGCAATCTAAAGAATGACGTCAGCAAATCTCGCTGTATTTAAAATCAACAAAGACATCGGTCCTCTGTCATCAGCAGTGGGACACGTTTATGCACCACCATGTCCAACCACCAACACTAACACCATGTCTAGACAGAGCTTGGCTAATGTTGGTGAAATTTGTTTTGTAAAGGCACCTTCGATAACGATAAAGGTGCCTAGTGATGATCTTTTGTGTTTTAGATTGCCTTCTACATGTGATACTACTTTATGTAAAGCTGATTATGTTGACTTTACCATCGTGTATGTGTGTTGGTTGTGATGTAAGGAGTGGCATCGACTATTACTTTTCCAAAATTTAGACAACTTTTTAGTGGGTAAAACATTCAATTCCCGAGAGGCAGTACAAAATGCCTTTGAAGAGTTTGTTGCCTCCCGTCCAGCTGACTTTTACAAGAAGGGCATCAATAAACTGAAAATGCGTTGGCAAAGATGCGTCGATTGCATGGGTAATTACTTCGAATAACAGAAATAAAAAAGTTTGAAAAAATAAGTACTTTCACTTATTGCATACAAAACGGCAATTTCATAGGTAAAGACCTATTACATACATCACATACATTTAACTCCCAATGAATTGCAACGGATATCCTTTGCACCAGAAACGAGAGAAAATGTTATTAATATTTTTTTAACATATATATACAGAGAGTTTCATTTCCTATCCCAAATACTTAAGCCACATATTCTGCCCTTAATTTCTAGGCGATTTGCAAAATATGAACAAAATATATCCAGTAGTTTAGCCACAGGACTCATTTTTGTGTTTCGTAAATTACAACATCATGTGTACATGCAGTCATAATACATTGACCTCAGGCGGCGATCAGCTGTAAGTATAATCACACGTTGCCGCTTTTACTACACCCGAATCGAACGAAATATGTTGATTATTACGTCATCACGATGCAACACGCGTTTTTAATTAGTTCATCCAGTAAGGACAGTCAGTCGGCCCTTGGCCACCGGCGAGCTTATGCTATTCCGTATCCTTGTAGATGCGCTCACGACAAATAACCGTAATAATAATATTGTTGTTGTTTATGAGATACATATTTGTTTAGAGAAGTTTTCTTGTGGTAATAATTGTTTAGTCTTATTGCTTTCGTCATAATACACGGCAATGGTGTGAACAATTAATGTTATCGTGTGCGCAAGACTTCGTAATGTAAGGAGTCCTGCTAATTTTATTTTGAAAAGTCACTATTAGGTTCTGTGTGTAGTGTAGTGTGAAACTGAGTGCATTATCAGTCTTTTAATTTTATTGGGTTATCGATATCAACATCCATAATGCCGTGAGTGACCTTCACAGCGGCGGAATATCCTGCTATGATGTTAATTTATGGAAAACTCTATCAAAACGCATCTTTTGCTTTACGGACACGTATGGAGTCAATCGTGTATGTCCTACAGACTGCCGAATTTTTGTAAGGGCGGTACAAAGATTACGAGACAACCAAGGTAACTACTTTTGTGAATAAAATCGCATTTTTTATAAATAGATTTTTAAAAGCAAGTGAAGTGATTGGTAGGTAGGTAATAAGAATGTAAACGGCGGCGCCGGCGGCGGCGTCGTTTTGATGTCACCGACATTGCGACGCTGCCGTGTAGGTACAGTTCACCGACTCATGTTATCAATGGTGTTCTAATTCGGAAATTATTTTATTGTATTTAGTTTGTTCTAAATTTGCATTTCTGTATTTTCGTACTAATTTTTTATTTTTTTATTTTAACCGACGTATATTGAACCGTGTTATCTGTTATTTCATTTTTTGTGATATCTATACCGCCACAGTGTATATATATATCATCATCATCATCAACAGCCTTTAACAGTCCACTGCTGGACATAGGCCTCTCCTTAGAAAGGAAGTTTTGGCCTACTATACCACGCTGGCCACACGGGTTGGTATAGGGTTTGTGTCAAGTTTTCCTTCTCTCTGCAGTGCTGTTGTCCTGCGTATTTCGCTCCCTTAGTCGCCTCTTACGACACCCACGGGATGAATAGGGGTGGTGACACTCTGTATTCTTAATCCGTCAGCTCACGGACCACATGTATATATATATATAATAACAATAATAATAACACATCTCACACACGGCAGTCTAATCTCAAACTAGGCAGAGTCTGTGTTGGTAACAATGGTTGGCTGATAAATATAATGATAATGTACATATTATGTAAACATACAATTAAAAATATAAATAGAAACAAAAATGCGAATATTGTCAGAAACATATTTATGTTTTAAATTAACCCTGCATTAAAGAGTTCAACGTGCAATTATTTATAATTTTCTATCAATCCTGTGATTATAATATGTGTAGTCAGATTTCTAGGCGTTTCAACTAGTGTTTAAGATAAATTTAAAATACTTTGAATATTGAATATTGTCATTGTCATTGTATTCACAAATTAAATATCTATAGGCAAATCATACATTTACAAATTATTTTCTTGTATTTTGTAATTGAATAAGTAATTTTTATATATTACTAACTACCCAGAAAAAAATTAACCCGCGTTAAAGGTATTATTGACCTTCTACATTAAATTTATCAGAAATTAGAAAGAAAAAGTTTCTGTCAAGAATCCCTAAGACTTATTTAAGAGCTGGATGGAGTAGATCAATAAATTCTTTTGGTATTGTTGTCCTGACTAGTTGCAATTGCTTAAAACATTATAGTGGAAATATAAATATGTATAAATTATAATAATTAGTGATTGTAACTGTAACGCTGTTCAGGACATAATAAGTCTACACAAATGCTCTTTTGGTCTTAGTGTGATGCATGCTTCAGCAACCCTAGCGTATGTAATGGCGCATACAGGAAAACTAGTCTCACAACTGTCAATGCCATTAGCGCACACAACTATCACCAATAGGTTCACAAACTACATTTTATGATTTTTATTAATCAAAATATTTAATTGACTTCGCAATATTTCATACGCGCGTATGTTGATCCCCGACCAAGACGAATGACTTCAGACTATAAGAACTGCACGTGAGTTAAGGTTGTCAATGTTGTTTACGTCTACTTATGTGGAGGTAGCTTTATGTCTAACATCATGAGACAGATATTTTTATTATACTTTATTTTTGTTATTTTTATTGAACAGAAGGGTATCATATTTTTGAAGGCACTAGCTCCCCTAAAAATATCGAATTTATTCATTCGTGCATATGGTCGTAAATTTCAATTTATATTGTATGACGTTTATTAATATGGAGATTAGCTGATATTTTAAATTAAAGTAACCTTGAATTTTGAGTGTTAAGAGTAAGAGGAGACATTTGTAATAGGAAAGTAGGATACCACTTTTTCCTTACGTAAGGTATTCTACCAGTCTAATGCAGGATGCAAAGTGAACTACTACTAGTGATAACTGGTAGAATTACATATAAGCATTCTTAATTAATCCAACAACGAGATACTTGTGAGAAAGCTCTTTAAGAGCTTCATGTTGCGGTCGTCATCACCGAGAGCCACCATTATCTACACTTAATGCAACTTGCAGGCGTACTCAGCTAAATTCAGGACGTCGTGGCTTAATCGCCCAAATTTGAACTACTAGTGAAGAGAGAATAGAAGCGATACAAATACGTAGGTGACAAGAACTTTCATATGAAATAGAAAATGTATTTAATATGTTTATAATTTTGCTCTAATTGTATAAAATCGAAAGAATTCTGCTTGAACTAATTAAATAAAATAAACATCAGTATAACTTTTTCAAACAGAATAATAGCAGAAGCAGAATAACAGTTTGAAAAATTTCAGATTATAAAGACCTTACGATATTTTATGACTGATTTTGTGAAGTGTCCCGTGAATGATTAAATTATAAAAAAAAATAGGCGTGTGTAAATGTAAACATGCAAACTTACATTACATGGTATTTAGTGGTACAGGTTTTAACAATTATCTTTCCAATTGTGACTGAACAGTGAGCTGTGGCTTGAGCAATTTTCTTCAGTACCAAGTAACTGAAACTGCAGACGGCAGTTCTAAATTAAATTAAAATTGCATGTAAAGGACAATGGCAGGTCCCCATACATAATTTTATTTGAACTGAAATGTTAGCGTTTAAATATCAAAAAATCCTTAACACTTGAGAATTTATTTTTGACCATTCTCATATCAAAATTACTTGCGAAAGAAGTCTAGGAAAAAAGATATTGAATTTTGAATGTTTCGAGGTTAAGTACTAACATATTGTTAATGTTTTGTTTGAAACTAGATGGCGTTGTGTGTCAGATTGCCGAAAATATTATTTTCATTATTATTACAGTATATTAAAAAAATAAAATAAAATCATAACATCTATTCGAGTTTAACACTAAATTAAACAAAAATAAAATAACAAACGTGGTGAGTCCGGAACTTGACAGGATCTAAACCACAGATTAAGAGATATGTACTAAACGACGACGTATCGACATTTTGAAAATATCGATGTATGTCTATTTATGTGCCGATATCAAAGACAATGTATTTTTCTCATCGCACTGTGTAGTGGAAAATAACGTAACTATATTCTATTTCTTTAGTGTGTTTAAAATCGTTTAAAGAGAGTGAAAAATATTTTAAATCATTTCTAATTATGTTGATTCAGTCACTCCACCGTACGAGTGAAGACGTGGGCAGAAGCAAATTCATAATCATAATAGTGAACCTTCGGTAAATATTTCAGCCAAAGCTATAAGAATCGATTATCGATAAATTGTTCCATAATATAATATTGCCACCACGCATCCCTAGTCAGTTATACGTGATGGCAAATCTGACATTACGTACTTAGGTCAAATAAAATCTTCAAAAATATCTTATCTCTTATAAGACTTATACAACACATGGTGGTGTAATGATAAATCATAGAAAAAATTTTGATTAAGTTTACTGTGACTCGATTTTTTAAACGCTTAAGTTTTAGGTAAATATGTTTCTGCCATTGTTCTTTAAAAGTTCAAATGCCTAAGAATCGGTTGCAGTTGTGAACTTTATATTTTCTCAATTAGTTTTTAACCTTTTATCTCTTAAATGACATTAATAAATCAAATATTGCCATCTCTAAAATGATATTAATTTTAGTATGTATTGGAAAGTATGTTGTTGTTTTGATGAAAACTTTCAAATAACCGAAACAGGAGCGGAGGGGATTATAAAGCATTGTACTTGATTAACTTAGCGATAACGATATTTTTTGTTTTATAGCCTTTATAGTGATGATATCCACCCGTTGATTTTTTACTTGCACTGGCACGCAATTGTTTCTTTATTGCTATGCGTAAGTTGCGTTATTTTTATCTCTTTATGTGTTCTTTTTGTCCGAACGGAAATCCCCACGTTACCACCCACCGGTGGCATTATGTCGGACTCGTACCGACTAAAAACCACTTGCTGTCTCGGGGACCCGTAGCCGGGGAACCACGTGTACCCTACGAAGGAAATACCTGGTACCTCGAACCCCGGGCCATCTATGGCTTGTAGATGACCTCCTCGTGTGTGGGAACCAAGATGTTCCCTTCCTACTTCCCAAAGGGCGAGCACGTTTCGCTGCGCGTCGCGCCGTCACCCCGGACATACATGCATGCCTTTTTTTTTTGACCGGGTGAAAAATCCCTTCGGATCTCTGGCTCTTCGGGGACGCTAGAGCCAGGAATATGTTTTGTTTTCTCTAAAAACCACCGGGCATGCGGAATACGATATTCTGCAATCGGGCCGCTATCCTATCGCCTACCGTAGCAATTAATCTGCCACCAGAGGTCCCATCTCTCTGGCAGCCTACGACCCGGATGACCACATTGTGCTTCAGATGAACCTCAACTCTCATTGGTTTGGTCTACGTCATACATTTTTTAAATTGAAAATATTAATAAGAAAACGACGTTTTTTGAGCCAGCCAAGCGCCGGTCGACCGAACCAGACTAAAGAGTTTGTTATCTATTCCTATTAAAACTCTTTTACATCTCAACAACACCAAAAATTGCTTAATTACAAAATCTTAATTAACAAGACTTAATTACTGAAATCTTTTGTTTATACAAAACACAGAATATTTTCTCAAAACAAAGAAAGGAAATTGATAACTATATTTCCAGACCATGAATATCATGTTAATTTAACTTGTATATAAACGATGTATTCAAACTTCGATGTATACAATAGTTAACCCAATATGGCTCCAAAGTCTATTGTTATTGAATGTAGGCATAATTTCAACCCGCAATCAACCCGTTCTTCGCCGCGGGCTTTTCTGTTCTAAAGATGCCACACACGATATGATGCTGCAAATCTTAGTTTATAGTGACCCCTTTGTTACTTTAATTAACGTAAACTACGAGTCATCAGAGATCAGGACCTTTTCAAATTTAAGTATTTGCATCAATTTAGTATTTGACAACGTTTGAACACGTAAAACCTATACAAGCTTTAGCTTCTTTCTTTTCGAGTATCGGAGAGACTTCCCTTTTACATATTGTTACTATTAATGGTTGACCAGCAAACATTGATTATAATAATAAACAGCACAGATACACATGAGTACTTTTAAAATGTTTCAATGGTTAATAAGCTTGGCTATACATATTCTAATGAAACCGATCTTTGACATATCAACTTTGATGTAAACTAGTAAATACTCTACTGATTATTGATTATAAAAAGTAGGCTATGTATGCATGCATAAGCGGTATCCATTGTATTTCTGATACACTAGTTCTGAAAATTCGATCATTTCAATACAAACTTTATAAAGCAACTGTAGTTTTCATCATTTTTATTGTGTTCACTGTAATTTTGTAGCACAATGATGTGATAAAATAGGAATAAAACGTTATTTTATTATAATTTTAACGCCAACTGTAATATCGATAATAACATTATCTGCATTGCCAATGAACAGTGGCTTTTTAATATTTACTGTTCAAGCTACGAAATTTATTTTATTGGCAATAATTTTTGTTCGGTGTTTGTTGATGCTAATGTATGGCAGGTTCGGGCGGTAGGTAATGATTTAGATTTGGCAAACATTTGCAGAACAATCACGTTTTAGCGATGTATATTTCTATTATATTATTTAAATATTGGTTCGTAATGTTCGTAATATTATGTACTTTTACATAAATGATATTGTACTGGTCGAATCTCTAATATGTTTATATATATTTTTCATTATTGATAAGTAAAAAATCATATCTGGCGGTTTAGAAAATCTCGATCATTATAACATAGACCGAGTATTGTTATGAATGAATTAATAAGATATGCTGTCCAGATGATGCAGGTAATTGTAACTTTCATTTATGTCTTTTTGTATATTAAAAATTATATATATAGCGATATTATATATTATTATGTCGATCAAATGAAGAGGCTAGTACTTAAAATACTAATTTTACAGAATGGAAAACAAAATAAGATTTAAGAATAGGCATCTTTTGGCATATTTTGTGATACCAATAGCCATTGGACATTGCAACTGTTTACAGAGTCACAAAAAAATTAATAAAACCGTAACAGGAGTCGGCATGAGTGATGGAACTGACGTGGTTATTATGATTTTATGTCGTAAACACGTTATGTTCAAACCACGTTCTTATATAGAATCTTTATGTAACAAAATGTTAGGTTAGTTTGTGTACGCTTCAACAACTCAATAAGTTCTGCACCAATTGAGCTTAATTTTTGACACGAAATAATTAACCCGTTTCAATAACTGTTTTTATCTATTTTTCGCGGCAGTTTTGTTACTGATTTTCCATCCATGCAACCACAATGTGCCACAGCGAAGGATGACAGGGTGCAGCTAGTTAAGTATAAAAGTGAATTTACCTTTTAATTATAATTATCTAACGTTTCGACCAAGTTTCACTAGCAGTAGTCACCGGTAGATTGTCACCCTATGCCCGTCCCGAGCAACCTAGTTGCGAGATTGCGTTTATTTACAATTATGCATACCATGGAATGTACAAGATTAAAAGCTAGCATAATTCCTCTGTTCGTTATTTTTTTTATTCACTTTGGTTACATTTTATTGCTTTATTTTATACATAAATATAGATTCTACGTAACTTTGAAGTCACCTATTAATAATTACTTAAAAACTTTATTTCACGTGATATTAATAAATAACTAAGGATTTAAAAGCTCTCCCTTCATATTTTCTATTAGTCTTATTTTGAATTTAAGCGAGATTGTTATTTAACAGATTTACAACACCACTTTGACCCTGGCGTAAAAAGACTAATGAAATATAATTAGCACGGCAGACTGAAACATAATGGAAAAATATTCACGCGTCAGCGTAAATTTTGTTGAGTAGCTGCGAATATCAAGTTGAGCAATAAAAAGGTAATTTAAAGTTAGCTGGAGTCCATAAATGGTTGACATGGGAGACGTACATTAATGAAATTCTTCTGATATCGCTTTTTTACGATTCCTTTACGAAATTGTTCTACTACTCATCCGCGATTCTTCTTTCATAGCGAATCTTATCTTTATAGTTACTTTGTTTAATTTTAATAATGTATTCCTAAAAGCACCGGACAAGTCTACATCCCGAACTTTAAACACGTAAGGAGTAAAATGTAATTTTATAATATATTACAATTTTCATTTCTTAATTTGTAACTTGAACTTTCTACTGCTCGTCAGGATTTACGAAATTTTCATTTTAAATTTGCTAATATTTGTGTACAATTGAGAGTCTGTACATTTTTTTAATATACCTTATTCTACTATTAGGCATGCAATAAAATAATAGTAAACAATGACAGTTCCAGTTATCCTCAATAGAAAAAGCAGTTGGTTAAAAACATCAGAATTTTAACGGCTACGCGATTAGTAGTACTCGTATACTCGTAGATTAAACAACGCGAGAGTGTCTGTTCCTGTACGTAAAACCGATTGATTTGTAGCATTTTCAAAGTTTACTCGCCGTAGCATATAATCTTTTTATTCATCTATTTGATTTGTGTGAACTTTTATATTTTTGGTTTGACAAAATAACTAAAGCCAAAGCCATGGTTAGGTTAGCTTAGACCTATCTTCGAGAATATGCACCCTCGAAAGGCGAACTTTATGTACTACTACGTCTAAATTTAAAGGATTATATGTGAATATTTGACTTATACACTTATTATGTGTACTTATACACTTATGTGTATTTTTGTATGCATTATGTAAGTAAAATGATATAAGTAAGTGTGTGTATAAGACACACACTTACTTTTATCATTTTTAGAGTGCGAGTAACCTTGAATTGTGGCGCTGACTGTATTGCTAATGTATTATTACATTGTGAACTTTTAGAAATAATAACAAGTAAATAAGTCAGGTACACTCGTAACCTTTAATAAATTTAAATCTCAACTCACACTAATAAAAATAAAAGTGAAAGTGAATTAAACAGTGGCCTTTGATAGCAAATACAATCCGTGTGTCGCCGTGTCAGAGAACAGTAGGTACATAACTCAGGATGTCGGTGGGCAGTCTAACAAATGGCCAGCAATCTAATTGAATTATGTCACCTGGACAGTAGGGACCGTCTCAATTTAGTCTAATTTATAACTACACCACACACAGATATTGCAACGTCCAATGCAATGGTAAGCCTAGCCAGTTAGTAAATCTTTGTTATCCGGAGTTGCAGTGTTTGTTCAGAGTTAGTACATATAATACTTGCTTTTAAAGTTTCCGCTTTTATAATTTACAAAGACATTGTATCTCTCGCAGTTTATAAACCACCAACCTGATTTTAAAAATTATTTTACCAATAGAAAGCTATATTATCAGCGAGTAACATAGGCTACTTTTTACCGTGATAACCGCAAAGCTAGTAATATATACAACTTCAAAACTGAGTCACGACAAACATGATTACCTAAACTGGTCCGAGAATCAACCCCTTATATTAGAGGATATTACACCCGTACAACCTGTATTAAATTAAATTACATAACTTCGATGAATATTAAATAAAATAAAACTGAAATAAATTTTACAGTAATCTTTAAATTTTATTTATCTTTAAAAAATATAAACCCTTTTAAAAAAAAAGTTGAACCGACTTCAAACAACACCGACAAAGAGCACTAAAAATTAAAAAATAATTACAAATCTAAGTTAAAAACTATAATAAGTACACTCAATGTAACAGGTAACATTATAATACCAATAGTCCCTTCTAGTCTGTTTGAAGTCGGTGCCAAGCTCGATGCACAATAAGTAATACTGGTCTATGTCAGCTTTATATTAGCACAATGAACAATGTAACACCGATTAAAAGCAGAGTTGGGACTAAAAATGCAGGTGAAAGTATAGGGAATTACTAGTAAATTAACAAAAGTCTTTATTCTAAGTGGATTATTGACTGATTTAACCCATAGCCATACAGGCAGGCAAAAACTAATGTTATTTATAAAAAATAATGTTTTTCGTATACATTTTATAACAAAATGCTGCCGTATCGTTCAGTCGACCATAATGTAATTTTGCATACATGTTACCGGGGATTCAGAGAAGGACAGAACACTTTATACACAGAAAAAGTGGTGTTCAAGAAGACTGACCAAGGTTTTTTTTACCACACGGGTTGCTATGGCGATGGGAACCAGAAGGCAGCTAGCAAATACCAGGGTGAAACATAACGTCCTTATGTAGAAACATATACAATATAACTAACAGTTTTTCAAACTATTTCTTCCTTATTAAATTTTTTTACTATCAAATATCAAAATAATAATTTTGCACAAAAAATAAACTTAGGTAATAATCGTAGCAATTGGATAAAACATTGAATTCAAATCTAAATTAAATGTTAGGCTATTTTATTTATTTTCAAAACTTTTCTCAACTTTCGCGATCACATTTTTATTTATAAAGGAATGAAAAAACTAAAAACTTTCCATGACTTATTCCATGTGATTTGGTTTTATTTTATTAGGATTTATCTAGAATTGGAATGATGCCAACTTAGCTGAATACTCGTTCAGTCAAGTAGTACCTACTTAGTCAAGTACTACCATAATAGTATGGTAATATAGTTATAGCGAAATAGCTTTCTTTTCACACCAAACGAAATTGTAAGTTTAACAATTACGGAAGTATCTGATATGTTTTCGATAAAAGAAACCCTTTTAAAGTAACTTTCCTACCTGTTTATCTAACCAAGTGTTTCTTTCGTAAACAAATGAAGTATTTTCATCAAATTGTAACATGGATCTAGTTAAATAAACGACAAATATCTTTCACTTAAATGGTTTCCAGTCAATTAAAAACTTTGTTCTAAAATAATTTAACTCTGTTTTTATTTTATTGAAAAGAAGTAGCAGTACTAAAAAAAGGACGATACTAATCCAAGAAGAAGTATATTTTTACCCTTTTTGGTCACTGCATATACCTTTACGTGACAACGTCTTATAATTCGATGCACGCACGAAAAAACATGACTCATGCTGCGTTACCTCGCTCTGAGGCGTTCCATTTAAGGCTTGAAGTGCAAGCGAGAGCGCGGAACGAGCGACAAAGAGGCACAATCGGCCTCCGCGTTCGGCAGCGTTCGACATCTGTCTTTCTCCTACTTGAGTGAGCGATGCGTCCGCGTGGACAGCTGCTACTCGTATACAATAATACACTTTTGAAAAATGCAACCATTCCATCAGTGTTTTCTTATGACGTTGTCACGTTCAACTATCGTCAGTAAACCGACTTTACAGACAACCGATTTTTTACTTTGGTATAGGTTTCGGTAAAATTTTGTAGCGATTTTTAATATGTCGAGTCTTTTACCTGTACAATTCCTTCAATACCTTTTTTATTCCGCCTGTTTTTTCTATGTAACTTTTCATTGTATTTGATCTTTTAGTTTTTCTTTCTTTTCTAAGTTCTTCGCTGATCTTTTTGCTTACTTTTGTTATTCTTTGACGGTTTCCTTTATTTTTCTTTTGTTGTAGAAGTTCCTTCCGTTCTTGCAATAATTGCTTGATTGTAAGTGGGACTACTTTCTTGATATTTTTGTTTGTTTTTCTGGTTACTGTTTTTAGTTGATTTAGTAATAAGTTGTACTTTTCTTGTATTGATGGATATTCTTTCTTCTCTAATTCCACGGCATCTAGAGATGTTTGAAGATTATTAAGTAATCGTTTAGGGTCACCTGTGTATTGTACCGCTATGTGTTTATTTTGGAATCGTCTTGTTTTCTTTAACATTCCTGACATCGTAGCTCGAACCATCCTATGATCTGTGTAGAAGTTTAAATTGTTTATGATAGATACGTTCTTGAAGGCTTTTCTATTATTGGACATTATAAAATCGATTTCGTTCTTGTATTGTCCATTGGGTGAGATCCATGTCCATTTTTTTTATGGGTTCCTTTTATAAAAACTGTTTAAAATACTTAATCTGTTTTCCAATGCAAAGTTTACTAGTCTTGTTCCGTTTCTGCTTCTATTTCCATGCCCATAATTTCCTATAGTGTTTTCTTCCCCACTATTTTGACTCCCAATCTATCCATTGAAGTCTCCCATCACGATGACGTTTTTATGTGCGTTATCAATGACGTTTTGGAGGTCCGAGACTCCTCTGAGTTCTTCTATGTTGTTTACTAGGTTTATTTTTACCATGAATCCAACTCCATACAGTCCGGGCGTCTCTGATCAGATCAGATCGACAGTTAATAGTTGCTATGTGGATGTCATTTACTTTGTTTTTTACTTTGTTTTTCATGTTAGTGTTGTTTTTTCCCGTTAGAGGGTCGTGGTCATTTTTCCCCACGATGACCAGTCGGCTTGGGGAAGTATGTTGTTTTGTTTTTCTATGTTGGTTCATGTTGAGCTGTTTCCGTTTACCGATAGTTAATTGTTATTCTTTGTTACTTGTTGTCTTAGTAGAAATAGAGAAAAGAGAATTAGCTCTAGTCCTCATTAAGTCGAAAGCATTTGGTTTATTGTTAATCGGCGGCATTAGAGTTTGTTGTTTCCTTGGTTGAGCATTGTTTTGTGGGGATGTTGATATCTCTCTTTTGCGTTTTTCATTATTTGTGTTATTAGTTTTTCCTTTTACTATTAGTTAGTCGAATTTTAAGTATGCGATATTTCCTTTTTCTCTATCATCTTTTAGCTGCGCCTGCAATGTTTTCCGTTTCTCTAAAACTTCCTTTGTGTAGTCTTCTGTAACATATACATTTTTGAGGTTTTTCTTCTTTTTCGTAACTTCATTTTTCTTCCATTCACTCACAAAGGAAAATAGTATTGGTCTTGGTTTTCCAGAAGACTTTTCCTTTCCTAGACGATAAATTTTGTTTATCTCATGTTCTTAGAATTGTATGTCAAGGTCAGTTTTGAAAATGTTTATTATAATTTGTATTAATTCATGTGTAGACCTTTCGCCTTTATTTACTCCAAACATAATCAAATTGCTTTGCTTCTTTCCTCTTTTTAAAGTTTCTACTTCTTTTTCGAGATTTTCTACTTTTATTTTCAGGTTTTATTTTCTGTTATAATAGGTTGCAGTTTTTCATCTAATCTCTCCATTATATTGTTGTTTATTGAGTCTTTCAATTCTATTGTTTGGTTCAGGATTTCATTCTTCATTTTTTCAAATAATAGTTGAAACTGGTCCTCCTTTTTTTTTTTTTTTGCAACTAAATCTGCGTGTTATGGAACGTAATTAGTAGTAGTTTTTGTTTTCTTGCTCTGGCAACACTAGTCCGCTGTTACTGTGACAGGTGTCGATGTCACTTTTCTTTTGTTTATGCTCAATATGATTGGCGAATTTCTACCCTCTAATTATCACTTTTTCGGAAATACTTTGTTGCAGTTCAAGAACTTACGCGATATTGCGTGAAATCAGTAGTTCCACTACACGGACGGCACTTCAGTTTGTGTTTTGTGGGGTCACTGTCTCAAAAATAGTGTACGGAATTATTTTTAACACTCAATAATGCGGAGCTACATAACTACGATGCTTACGCTTTGACAACCGGAAACGGAACGGATAGATAGATAGTTACTCTTTATTGCACACCGTGGTTCCTACATACAATGTAGAATACAAACAAAGATACAGTGGTACAATGGGCAGCCTTAATGGGCAGGCTAGTGTGTGTCTTATACACACACTTACTTATATCATTTTACTTACATAATGCATACAAAAATACATTTTGAAAGCCGCAGAAACACGTTGAATAGAGAATATCCAAGCTTATAACTTAAAATTTATTAAAACTAGAAAAATATTAGAGATTTCCCTGTGACAAATTACAGTAAAACCAATATATATCAGATTTTTATTAAAGATAATTCTTAGGATAAGTATGTTTATTATAGGAATTTTATAAATGATGAGATTAGTTAACAGTATAATTAAAGTATTAGACACGCTTAATCTTATGCTATACAATAATATGCCTTCTATAATACAGCTATATATATATATATATATATATATGGTATATAGTCCAACTAAAGGTTGCATGTAAGAGATCGCAGACTTCGATAAGGCTGCCCATTGTACCACTGTATCTTTGTTTGTATTCTACATTGTATGTAGGAACCACGGTGTGCAATAAAGAGTAACTATCTATCTATCCGTTCCGTTTCCGGTTGTCAAAGCGTAAGCATCGTAGTTATGTAGCTCCGCATTATTGAGTGTTAAAAATAATTCCGTACACTATTTTTGAGACAGTGACCCCACAAAACACAAACTGAAGTGCCGTCCGTGTAGTGGAACTACTGATTTCACGCAATATCGCGTAAGTTCTTGAACTGCAACAAAGTATTTCCGAAAAAGTGATAATTAGAGGGTAGAAATTCGCCAATCATATTGAGCATAAACAAAAGAAAAGTGACATCGACACCTGTCACAGTAACAGCGGACTAGTGTTGCCAGAGCAAGAAAACAAAAACTACTACTAATTACGTTCCATAACACGCAGATTTAGTTGCAAAAAAAAAAAAAAAAGGAGGACCAGTTTCAACTATTATTTGAAAAAATGAAGAATGAAATCCTGAACCAAACAATAGAATTGAAAGACTCAATAAACAACAATATAATGGAGAGATTAGATGAAAAACTGCAACCTATTATAACAGAAAATAAAACCTGAAAATAAAAGTAGAAAATCTCGAAAAAGAAGTAGAAACTTTAAAAAGAGGAAAGAAGCAAAGCAATTTGATTATGTTTGGAGTAAATAAAGGCGAAAGGTCTACACATGAATTAATACAAATTATAATAAACATTTTCAAAACTGACCTTGACATACAATTCTAAGAACATGAGATAAACAAAATTTATCGTCTAGGAAAGGAAAAGTCTTCTGGAAAACCAAGACCAATACTATTTTCCTTTGTGAGTGAATGGAAGAAAAATGAAGTTACGAAAAAGAAGAAAAACCTCAAAAATGTATATGTTACAGAAGACTACACAAAGGAAGTTTTAGAGAAACGGAAAACATTGCAGGCGCAGCTAAAAGATGATAGAGAAAAAGGAAATATCGCATACTTAAAATTCGACTAACTAATAGTAAAAGGAAAAACTAATAACACAAATAATGAAAAACGCAAAAGAGAGATATCAACATCCCCACAAAACAATGCTCAACCAAGGAAACAACAAACTCTAATGCCGCCGATTAACAATAAACCAAATGCTTTCGACTTAATGAGGACTAGAGCTAATTCTCTTTTCTCTATTTCTACTAAGACAACAAGTAACAAAGAATAACAATTAACTATCGGTAAACGGAAACAGCTCAACATGAACCAACATAGAAAAACAAAACAACATACTTCCCCAAGCCGACTGGTCATCGTGGGGAAAAATGACCACGACCCTCTAACGGGAAAAAACAACACTAACATGAAAAACAAAGTAAAAAACAAAGTAAATGACATCCACATAGCAACTATTAACTGTCGATCTGATCTGATCAGAGACGCCCGGACTGTATGGAGTTGGATTCATGGTAAAAATAAACCTAGTAAACAACATAGAAGAACTCAGAGGAGTCTCGGACCTCCAAAACGTCATTGATAACGCACATAAAAACGTCATCGTGATGGGAGACTTCAATGGATAGATTGGGAGTCAAAATAGTGGGGAAGAAAACACTATAGGAAATTATGGGCATGGAAATAGAAGCAGAAACGGAACAAGACTAGTAAACTTTGCATTGGAAAACAGATTAAGTATTTTAAACAGTTTTTATAAAAGGAACCCATAAAAAAAATGGACATGGATCTCACCCAATGGACAATACAAGAACGAAATCGATTTTATAATGTCCAATAATAGAAAAGCCTTCAAGAACGTATCTATCATAAACAATTTAAACTTCTACACAGATCATAGGATGGTTCGAGCTACGATGTCAGGAATGTTAAAGAAAACAAGACGATTCCAAAATAAACACATAGCGGTACAATACACAGGTGACCCTAAACGATTACTTAATAATCTTCAAACATCTCTAGATGCCGTGGAATTAGAGAAGAAAGAATATCCATCAATACAAGAAAAGTACAACTTATTACTAAATCAACTAAAAACAGTAACCAGAAAAACAAACAAAAATATCAAGAAAGTAGTCCCACTTACAATCAAGCAATTATTGCAAGAACGGAAGGAACTTCTACAACAAAAGAAAAATAAAGGAAACCGTCAAAGAATAACAAAAGTAAGCAAAAAGATCAGCGAAGAACTTAGAAAAGAAAGAAAAACTAAAAGATCAAATACAATGAAAAGTTACATAGAAAAAACAGGCGGAATAAAAAAGGTATTGAAGGAATTGTACAGGTAAAAGACTCGACATATTAAAAATCGCTACAAAATTTTACCGAAACCTATACCAAAGTAAAAAATCGGTTGTCTGTAAAGTCGGTTTACTGACGATAGTTGAACGTGACAACGTCATAAGAAAACACTGATGGAATGGTTGCATTTTTCAAAAGTGTATTATTGTATACGAGTAGCAGCTGTCCACGCGGACGCATCGCTCACTCAAGTAGGAGAAAGACAGATGTCGAACGCTGCCGAACGCGGAGGCCGATTGTGCCTCTTTGTCGCTCGTTCCGCGCTCTCGCTTGCACTTCAAGCCTTAAATGGAACGCCTCAGAGCGAGGTAACGCAGCATGAGTCATGTTTTTTCGTGCGTGCATCGAATTATAAGACGTTGTCACGTAAAGGTATATGCAGTGACCAAAAAGGGTAAAAATATACTTCTTCTTGGATTAGTATCGTCCTTTTTTTAGTACTGCTACTTCTTTTCAATAAAATAAAAACAGAGTTAAATTATTTTAGAACAAAGTTTTTAATTGACTGGAAACCATTTAAGTGAAAGATATTTGTCGTTTATTTAACTAGATCCATGTTACAATTTGATGAAAATACTTCATTTGTTTACGAAAGAAACACTTGGTTAGATAAACAGGTAGGAAAGTTACTTTAAAAGGGTTTCTTTTATCGAAAACATATCAGATACTTCCGTAATTGTTAAACTTACAATTTCGTTTGGTGTGAAAAGAAAGCTATTTCGCTATAACTATATTACCATACTATTATGGTAGTACTTGACTAAGTAGGTACTACTTGACTGAACGAGTATTCAGCTAAGTTGGCATCATTCCAATTCTAGATAAATCCTAATAAAATAAAACCAAATCACATGGAATAAGTCATGGAAAGTTTTTAGTTTTTTCATTCCTTTATAAATAAAAATGTGATCGCGAAAGTTGAGAAAAGTTTTGAAAATAAATAAAATAGCCTAACATTTAATTTAGATTTGAATTCAATGTTTTATCCAATTGCTACGATTATTACCTAAGTTTATTTTTTGTGCAAAATTATTATTTTGATATTTGATAGTAAAAAAATTTAATAAGGAAGAAATAGTTTGAAAAACTGTTAGTTATATTGTATATGTTTCTACATAAGGACGTTATGTTTCACCCTGGTATTTGCTAGCTGCCTTCTGGTTCCCATCGCCATAGCAACCCGTGTGGTAAAAAAAACCTTGGTCAGTCTTCTTGAACACCACTTTTTCTGTGTATAAAGTGTTCTGTCCTTCTCTGAATCCCCGGTAACATGTATGCAAAATTACATTATGGTCGACTGAACGATACGGCAGCATTTTGTTATAAAATGTATACGAAAAACATTATTTTTTATAAATAACATTAGTTTTTGCCTGCCTGTATGGCTATGGGTTAAATCAGTCAATAATCCACTTAGAATAAAGACTTTTGTTAATTTACTAGTAATTCCCTATACTTTCACCTGCATTTTTAGTCCCAACTCTGCTTTTAATCGGTGTTACATTGTTCATTGTGCTAATATAAAGCTGACATAGACCAGTATTACTTATTGTGCATCGAGCTTGGCACCGACTTCAAACAGACTAGAAGGGACTATTGGTATTATAATGTTACCTGTTACATTGAGTGTACTTATTATAGTTTTTAACTTAGATTTGTAATTATTTTTTAATTTTTAGTGCTCTTTGTCGGTGTTGTTTGAAGTCGGTTCAACTTTTTTTTTAAAAGGGTTTATATTTTTTAAAGATAAATAAAATTTAAAGATTACTGTAAAATTTATTTCAGTTTTATTTTATTTAATATTCATCGAAGTTATGTAATTTAATTTAATACAGGTTGTACGGGTGTAATATCCTCTAATATAAGGGGTTGATTCTCGGACCAGTTTAGGTAATCATGTTTGTCGTGACTCAGTTTTGAAGTTGTATATATTACTAGCTTTGCGGTTATCACGGTAAAAAGTAGCCTATGTTACTCGCTGATAATATAGCTTTCTATTGGTAAAATAATTTTTAAAATCAGGTTGGTGGTTTATAAACTGCGAGAGATACAATGTCTTTGTAAATTATAAAAGCGGAAACTTTAAAAGCAAGTATTATATGTACTAACTCTGAACAAACACTGCAACTCCGGATAACAAAGATTTACTAACTGGCTAGGCTTACCATTGCATTGGACGTTGCAATATCTGTGTGTGGTGTAGTTATAAATTAGACTAAATTGAGACGGTCCCTACTGTCCAGGTGACATAATTCAATTAGATTGCTGGCCATTTGTTAGACTGCCCACCGACATCCTGAGTTATGTACCTACTGTTCTCTGACACGGCGACACACGGATTGTATTTGCTATCAAAGGCCACTGTTTAATTCACTTTCACTTTTATTTTTATTAGTGTGAGTTGAGATTTAAATTTATTAAAGGTTACGAGTGTACCTGACTTATTTACTTGTTATTATTTCTAAAAGTTCACAATGTAATAATACATTAGCAATACAGTCAGCGCCACAATTCAAGGTTACTCGCACTCTACGTTATTCAAGCTTAACTTATTAGTTTAAAAGGTAACAGGATTTTAATTGGAATTTCTAGCCATATCTGTACAATTAGAAAAGAATTCAGATTAGAATTATTATTATGATTATTGTGATCGTAATATTGTTAAGAATAAAAAAAATAGGAGTCATACTTACGTCATTGGACACCGTATGTTTTGCGTTGACTTTCAGATTGTCCTCGCGATAAATATTCACATCGCGTTCGACCACCATTACTGGTAATAAAACGTTATTCTGAGCGCATTATGTTCGCTTAACAACATTATTCATGAGTTTGGCAGATGGTGGGTACGGGTTAAATTACAATTAATTGAAAATTTACAGTTTATTTGAAGGTAGTGCTGAAGTAGTATCTAATTTTGTAAATTAATATTATTAGGTTCTCAACTAGTCGACTCTTACCAAAAACCAACCTTATTTATTCTGTACAGTACATAATATCATCATCAACATCAACAGCCATTAATAGTGTACTGCTGGACATAGGCCTCTCCTTAGAAAGAAGGTTTTGGCCTACTATACCACCCTGAATAGGGTTGGTATAGGTTGCTCCATTAGTCAGCTCTTACGACACCCACGGGATGAATAGGGGTAGTGACACTCCGTATTCTTAATCCGTAACCATGCGGACAGTCATCATCAACAGTACATAAGTACATTACATAATAATTTCGCCTAGGCTAAATGTCTCATACTGCGTTCAATAGTGAATATTTTTTAATGTCCTGATATTCTAGAAGAACACATAACTAACCATCAACAATAGAGGAATCCGATAAATGATCGTATTGCCAGCGACGCGGTTCCATTCCAAGGCTTTGCATTTAAATCAGAAATCCACCGAATGCACTTTCCATATTTTTCGTAAATATGGGACACATACAGAATTCTACAGTGTATTACGTTTTAATTGAAATGTATAAAACGGATATGGGTTATATTTCTAAAAAGGTTAATTGTGTAAATGCGTGTTATTTTAGTCGAATTCTTAAAAAGAGTAGGTTCTCGTTGGCAATGAACATATTTTTGCTTGTTATGCGGTATCTTTGCCATATTTAAATAGACCATTTTTTTTATTGAATTAGGTAGTTGTAGTTAAAATGGATCACTTTTAAGCATGAAGGGAATATTCCCCGTAGGGGTAAATAAAACCTTATAATTTAGGGACATTGATGTTGGCGATACTTTAAAGTACATTATTATTACACAATTAAAGGTTACTAATTATTAAACAAAAATATTAGCAGAGTAAACACAGTGGGTTAGTTATTTCTGTTTGTAAGTATTTATTGCACAAGTCTCTCTAGAACTTTATCCAGATGCGCCACCTTTGCTACATTTCTATATAGTAATTAACTCCAATTACTTTGTATACCAGTAAGTAAGAGACATCTCGATACCGTAAACACATAAACACCCTCATGGTATTCATCTTCATCTACTCGTCTAACTCTCACAAAAAATTCAATTACAATTTCCAACAAAAATAAATCATAGAACTATTTTTTAACTTAGACGCAGAAGATGTTATCCTTAAAAAATATACAATTCGAATTATTCCACTGTCTATACAACTGTGAATACTTCACAAAAGTAATGTTCACTCATCTGATTATCTTTTGAAATGTAACTTAATTTTGCAATTCGACTGATGAGTGTGGAAATCTCTTTGAATAAAATAATTCAATTTATTTGTTTCTGCTGCAATGAATATATTCTGTAATACTTCATCACTTTGGATGGTTGATTGCATGTAAGTAACTATGGCATACAATGTTTCATATATTTCGTAGTGAATCGAGTTTTGGAGAACTTAAATGGAATTTACATAACACTAGAGGTTTTATAAAAATAGGTACTTTTATTTAATCTTACAGCTTAGGATATGGTTGTCGTTGTTTTTCACTGAGTGAGAGAGGTTACCGACGACTCTCCCAATAAGGGGCCTTTTTTTTGTTGACGGGGTTGGAAATCCCTTCGGATCTTCTGCTCCTTGGGGACTTAGGAGGCAGGAGTATGTGGTGATTACACTAAAAACCAGCCAGACCGAGACCATGTTATTTCAGGTCCTCCACGATTTGACACCATGCCTAATCAGGCCCTATACCAAGAGGAAAAAAATCTCCCCTTCAATAGCGGCGTGGCGATCCGATTGCGTCTTAATGCAATCAGGCTGCCATTCTATACCCTACCGCAGCAATCAATCTGCCACCAGAGATCCCTACATTTTGGCGGCCCTCGGTCCTGTCGACGGCTGGTATGTTCGCGGGAACGTTCTACGCTGGTACGTTCGGGATCGGCCCGCTCCCGACCCCGTTCAGCGGTCTCTATCTGGAGCATTACGGCTTCAAAGAAAGAGACCATTGCACCCAATCCCTCCTCACGCGATGGCATGGCAGCAATGATTACTGGCGGGAACAGGTCTCGTCCGATTTGGCCGACCAAGACTTCGCATTCAGACGCCAACGCGGGGTAGTCTTCCAGCGTGTGCTGGACGGAATCCCAGTCGGCTGCGCAGTGCTGGCATAGTGACGTCTCCTCGCGTCTGATACGATTCAGGTAATCACCGAAGCAACCATGTCCAGTGAGTACCTGATTCCAGCGTGTATCTGCTACACTACACCAGTGCCTGACTAGATATGTTTGTAATGAGTAGATAAGTATGATATTTAAAACACTACGTACTGTAATGAATATTACAAAACTGTTGTATGTTAAATAATATTAAATTAATTGATTAGCCCGTTACTCTATTTAGAGACTACTACTTTATTTGTTTACTAACAGTAAGATGTTACATGAGAATATGTTATTTTCCACCACTAGGAGTGGCATTTTTCTTTCACATATGAATGTAACCAAAACGGTAACCCTCCAAGTAAAAAAAGAATTTTCAAATCGGTTTACAATTGTAAGAGTTTTGAGGTAGCAAATGAAAATAATTTCTTATTCTTTTGTCTAATTCTTCTAATTTTCTAATTTTCTAATTCTTTTGTCTAAATGTTTCGTGATCTCATTTGTTACTCTCTTGTGCACATATTTAACCCAACACAAATACCTAACAAATATCTTAAAGTGTAAACAAGGTCAACACATGATTAGATTTTTTTAAGTTATCCTCTAACTCGTAAAGATTAAGGATCCTTCCATCATCAGCTGAGCAACATGGCATAACGATTACTAAACGTAAATACCATTATAGCTAGAGAAAAAAGCTAAAACACGTTGTCGGAGCTGTAAAATTTAAGGGGTTTTCCTTCGATTTTTCTAGGATCCCATCATCAGATCCTGATTTAGTGGAAAAGGGACCACCCCGGGAGTATATACATTCGATTACAAAAATCATTTTATTCGATTACAAAAAAAAATATTGAAAATCAGTCTACAATTGACGGAGATATCGAGTAACAAACATACAAAAAATAAAAAACATACAGACGAATTGAGAACCTCCTTTAGTATTTTTGAAGTCGGTTAATAAAAATCCAAAACAAAGAGAGACAAGTAATATCGACGCCTCAGTATTTAATGCCGTCCACATTTCATAGAGCTCAGGTGGTCCGATGTTGTACCATCAACAATCTTGTACTTTTACGGAAACCTCATAACTTTAATAAACTGTGGTTTTTTTTTCTTAAAATAATAATCTTTATCGATCTCATGAATTGTTTTTTTTTTCGTAATATCTTACTATTGGATGGTAATGCTTCATTTACTTTTACACTTCACTTAGGTACTGTAGTATATGCTTTAAAATATATTTAATATAAATATTTAAAAAAAAAAAAAAAAAAAGTGCAAAAATGCTGGTACTATCAGTTACGTATACTTATCTAATTACTAAAAACATATCTGAGGTAGGTACAAGTCCCTATGTTTCTTTTCAAAAAAATTGTAAATTTATTGTGCATTACCCAAAACACATATGTGTAGAATTTATTTACCTCAATTATGTTACTTTTAAGTAAAGTCTATTACTATTTAGAACATGGTGACACTTCTATAGGTCTCTAGAAGTTATTTTTCAAAGTTTAAGGTTTAAATTGTACTTGTGAGTGACAATCAACTCACTGTTTTCAAAAAACATACTATTACTTTTTATCTCAAGATTTGCAATTACAGAAACCTTTGTTAATACAAGTAGCGAATATCTGAGGGATTTGAGTTGGTTATAAGTAAACTTTTATCGTAGTGTATTAAAATCACAGACGAAAACCGATTTATTATTCGTAGAGATTTTATTCATAATATCTTTTATTGTTGTATCAAAGGTAAAATAAATTCTACTTATTATTTGAGGGCCTGTAGACGCCCACTATAATATACCTATCTAGGTGAACACAGGATAATTCAACACAATGTTTCAAAGAAGAATTGAAATTGACAAAATAGATTTTCGGTTAAACGGCAGGCCACACTATAGTTATTTTAATTAATTATCATTTGTTCTTCTTTTAACCAATGTTCAAGCAATAGTATATTAAGTTTTCTTTAATATTAGTATATTATATACTCCTATAACATACTCCTAATTCCAATAACGTATTCACAAAAACACATCTCTATGATGTCAAAGGCCGGCCGCTGGTTGGAAACGTTAATTATTTTATTTTTACTCGTGAATCCTCCTTTGATTTGGCTTTACATAAAATTTAGGGAGATAAAGCCGAGATAATATCCTTTTTTTCACATAAAATTTAAATTACGAGTATTCTGATCCGAACGCCTGCGGCTGTGCTCTCGTTAGAATTTTGGGTTTAAATAAAAGGTTTCTTTATAGATATATCTACTTTTAACATAAAGTTGTATAGTTACTTTGCTCAATTTAATGTTAAGAAGCCATATTCCGTAATCGGATTTAACGCAAGACAGTCCCTTGAAAACTATAAAGTTTTAGACTGTCTTGCGACTGTATAGGTATTGGCATAATATTATGCCAATACCTATATATAAAACGTTTTAAAAATGTTTTTGTTAGTAATGAAGTTATAAATAAGTTGGTTTTATCTACTTGCCTAACATACTTCACAAGCCTAGAAGCACAAATTACTTTTTTATCGATCGAAATATTTGTCGTAATATTTTTAATTTCTACCTTCGTTACTTTACAGTTTATGTACATTATAGGCTCTTTAGCAACTGCAACAAATCATGATATACTTTCGGGGTAAATGTTACCGTGTAAAATTCCCGGTAGGAAGTGGCAATAATAATTTATTTTCCAATAATTGTAATGAGTACTGAAAAAATATTAGATATTTTTTCAAAAAGATTTAATTTATTTCTAGGTCACGTAAAGGTGTGAAAAACCATTTTTTATTTGTTTAACATCAGCGATGTCCCAATTAATCAGTTGGTGAGTCACGCCGATAACGATAAAATGAATTAAGGCCCTCGAAAGCGACGGGACACGCTGCTTACTTTGACGGCTATTTTTTATTTTACATTCGCGTGCCGTTATCAAAGATAATTTAAAGTAAATATTTTGGAAAGCTGTAAAGCCAACAGAGATTCAATAAAAGTTACCCACGAATATACGATTACCATACGATTTTTAATCATTTTTAACTTGTAGAGTTAACTAATTAGTTAAATATATATTTAATTATTTTAAGGAAAAAAACAGTTTCTTTACCGATTACAATAGACCTTAAACCATTTACAAATTAGGTTTGAGAGACTATAAACTCTTGTTGAATTTGTATCCCAGACTAGGACTTATAAAAAAAATCGGATCTGAGTTCCAAAGACATCTTTGGTCATACGAACGATAATAAGTAAGGAAGATTTGAGACGTAGTGAGTTTAGCATTATTTTCTTTAAACTTTCAAGATTCAATGTTACGTTGTCAACTTGGGCCGTTGTCAAGTGGGAAAGGATAATTGATTTTTTCAAATCGGATTTAAGTTCAATTAACTTAAATTTTTCACATCACATTTCTAGCTTCATCCTCATTCATACCTCAGTCATTCCTGTTTTATTTATTTCATAAGTTGATGTTACTGCTTTAAGTAACTTGTAAAATATTAAAAAGCCAATGGAATGAAAAATCCTTTAAATTAATTAATTTATTACATTACATTACACGTCCCTCATCTTTTCTACCACTTATGTACGATTTTTCTTGTATTACATAATAAGTTTCTTTGATACAAATAATACATAAGTTAGGAGAAACTAATCTTATGATAGGACATAAATGTTTAATTACTTCAGTGTGTATTCCTTTCACTAAAACAAATAAAAAAAAGATACATTTCGGAAAGTGTGTATCAACAATTATAACTTTCAAGGTACACGTACCTATCTGTTTTCTGTCAAATATCAGAAGAAGGTATTTACTGCATTTTACATTTAATGCTATCGCCATATTAAATACACTGACTAATAAAAAAATAGAGCTAATATACTAAGTTTGATTAGTGAAGCGCTGAGAACTGAAATAAAAGCAGAGCTCACTATTTGTGCCAACAATTTGAAAAAGAATATTTGAACACCAAAAAATTGTGCGAAAAACAAGGTAATTTTGATCGTTGTGGAAACTGTTTGTGTTAAACAACGGTCTCCCTGGTGTACCCTTGTTCCAAAGTTGGGCATAGTTTAATTTTATGTATTCACTAGCTGCGTCAGTCGGTTTCGGACAAACTTTGTAATAAATGCTCCTTGTTTTTCTAGCATCTGCCGAAGCTGAGTGCGCATACACCTGAACCTCGGTTACCTTATCATATGTCTGTATGAATAAATCAAAGGAACCGAGTGGAAGAACGGCGTGTTGTACAAACACAGTAAATACTGAACGAAACACAAAATAACTTTGTGACAGCTTTTTTTTAAAGTGAGTATAAACTTTTACCATTAACAAGTCTATTTTGTAACTTGCACACTTAATTTGTACATATTAAAGCAGTTGAGATACAAAGTGTATTCTTTTAGGGGTTTTAATTTAACTGAATTTATAATAAGGACTTTAACATAGAATGAAGACTTAATTTAATTCATTTTATATTCTTTTAAATAAGATATATTTTATGCAAATACAACAACTATCTTACTTCATAATCTTTAATTACATTAAAATATTTGACTGAATTATTTTAATATAATATTATTGCACGGAAGCCTCTAAAAAGATCATATTTAGTGTACCCCGTACAGAATTTACTCTCTTAATTTTAATCTGATTTAGAAGATAGTCAATATTATCGATTATAATTCTTACATTTTCTCTTAATCTGCTCCGAAAACTTCCCATAACATTCCTACGGAATATTATCATTATATTTGTTAAACAGGCTTCATCACAGAGATGGTTCTCTATAAAGTTCTAAAAATAGGTGTAGACTACACCTATTTTTAGAACATTATTTAAAAAGATGGCTGTTAAGGTGAGCCAATGAAATTGTTACTCGTTGCTTTTATAAGTTACTACGCCCATCTTGTAAATATTGGCTATTTTTTATGCGTCGTATACTGAAAGCAAGCGGTGAAAGTGATACTAAAGTAATACTAGTCAAAAACAGATACGTTATTTTTTTTTCAGTAAACATTAATAGTTTAGTAAAGTAAATAATAAATCACCCAAGACATTCCATTCAAGAGTGTCTTCATTCAGTTGAATGGGTTTATCGATTGGGTATACATTTTCATGTATTCATTTCGAGCGAATTATAAATGCTATGCCTGCGATAAAAGTAGTGCCATCAGAAGGATCATGAAAGTGATATTTTCATTCATTTATCTCTTAGTAAACAAAGAGAGTAGGAAAAAACTGCGTAAACCTATATTTTTTTGCAATGTAATTTCGCGGTTATTAGGTTTTTAGTTTGTTTTTCTTTTACCCTTAAAGTCAATGTCCTTTTTTATTGTAGTGGATGTTTAGATACTGTAGACATTTTCACCAAATTTTGTACATTTCACGTAATTCCGAGTAGCAGTTAACACAATCGTTACATTTACGTCTTTGTCTGATTACGTGATCAAATTGAGAGGGTTGGTCTTCAGGCATGAGTGAAATACTGGTGATTTTCTTCACGTTTTTTGACATTAACAGAGTCGTATATCAAAGAAATGTATATACGAATGATAGTAAAGAGACATACTCCAAGTTAATTTTTACGTGAGTAATCAGATGATTGCAATAGATAACTGGAATAGTACTTCAAAGACGTGAATGTCAGAATATTATATACTTTCATCATCATCAGCCATCATAGGCATCTGCTATTGCATGCCACTTCGATCGATTTTCGGTTTCTTATATACTTTATTATTGTAATATATTTATGTTTATCCCTTACATTCACTTACATTCCCTTACATACATATCACTTACATTCTACACTTATGTGTGTAGAATGTAAGTGACCCAATATAATCGGACACATTATTGTAACCGATTTCATTCGTGATATACGCTCGCTATTGATCAATACTCTTTTATTTCACCAAGATTTCTTCATTTCTTCAGTGGCACAAGGTTTTTTTTTTATACTTCGATTTAAAATAATTTGAAACTGTCGGTCGGTAAAATACGTGACTTTGATATGGAGTCGTGCAATTGGAGTGGTGCAGATGTATTTCAAGGTAAATAAGGTCGAGTAGGACTTATGGTTCACCATAGACGACACCGGTGTGGGGGATGAAACGCACGAGTTACTCAACACGCTGTGTAGTCCAAGAAGCCAGCGGATATCACGTACGAAGAGGCCTGTAAAATTTGTAAATCATCTACAACCGAAACCCGCTGTCATGGCGGAACGGTATCGATATAGGCGAAGAAGACAGAAAGACGACGTAAGTATAGCCCAATATTTAAACGAGATAAAGAAGTTGACGAAAATTTGTGTGTGTGGGAATTTGGAGGAAAGCTACGGGACTAGTTCGTATGTGGACTGAAGGTTGACGTCATCAGGCAAGCATAGTTTGCAGAAGACGTACAGAGTTTGACGTACTCCGGACTCGTCAAATTGGCTTGGGGGTTGGAGGAGCATGATGCGACAGTAGTAGAACCAAAAGCAATCACGGAGGCGTGGTTAGAGCGCGGACCGTGAGCGAGCGGGCCATAGGCGAGCGGCCGGGACGCCAATATAGGCACCGGGCACTGCACGGCATGCGGCTAGCGCGGACATAGCAAGGAGGAATGCCGTTATAAACATTTTATTTGCATCAAATTATGATTTTTAAATCATATGATTTATATCATTATGATAGGTAGTTGCAGGTGCCCATGGGCGGCGTAGTCACTTACCATCAGATGACCAGATGATTAAAAAATGAAACGTAGTAGATATGTAGTATACACTCGGTTGTTCTAAATCAATTATTAATACAAACCTACAATTTATTAGCCAACGCACAATTTATCGGTGTTAATAGTTAGAGACGACAGTCTCCAAATATTACTACTTAGCGTGCAACATAGTAGGACTCATAGATTATAAGTTAATAAGTTCGAGGAAGACAGATGTTAGTTTGGAGTGTAAAATTGAACAATGAACTTTAAAAGGATAGAAGCGGCATTAATTAGGTTAATTTCAGTGAGTCAAATTGTTGCAAATTAATTGCGCTGAAGTAAATTAATTATCAACTTCTTGTTTTACTCATTACTCATCATCTAAAGTAAGAGGAAACCGCATTTATAAAAAATTTAACACTAGTTTCTGCCAGCTGCTTCGCTCGCACTAAAGTTATTTTTCGATCCTTCTGAAATAAGAAAACTATTTCGATCGAAAGGTACCTACAAGTGGTTTGAAAAGTTTCCCACCTAACAAAGATACAAGGCCCTTTTTCAGTTTTTTATTTTTATTTTTCAACATAGTCTCCTTGTAACTCTACACACTTCTCCCAGCGATGCTTCCATCTATGTAACCCGTCCAAATAGTACTCGACGTTTTTCTCTGCAAAATCACGAAGGTGATTGCCTCTTCATTTAACGAAAATCTCTGTCTATCTGTGTGAAAATCAATTTTTCGCTTGGGGCTAGATCTGGTGAGTTAGGCGGATGGTCAAGGAGTTCAAAACGTAATTCGTGGATTTTCGCCATGGCAGCCGCTAAGGTGTGAGACGGTGCGTTGTCTTGGTGAAACAAGTTTTTCTTTTACTGCAAATTTGGCCGTTTTTTCGCAAGTTCTGCTTTCAGCTTGTCAAGTAATGATACATAGTACATAATATGAAACAAGGTAGTGATTAAGTACATTAATCTTATAGACTTGGTAATACTTGGAGATAGAAAACACTATTGGGCAAAATAATGATCTGGGACATGATATACAGCACTTGTACTACGAGTATATTATCAAAAGCTTTTCAGTGAATTGCATAATAGTAGGAATAATATGTATACCGAAACAGAATAGTTTTATAAAGTACAGGACTGCCAATGAACATCGGCCACTTCAGGAATTATAGATGGAAAAATTTGAGGAATATGGAAAGGAAAGGTATACGCATACTTATGTTTCCATTTGGTTGTTGCCAGGAAATCCGAGCCATCTGATCTAATTCCAAGTTTTTTTAATGATTGACTGACTTGACAGCACGGATGTTGTAAGCGATCGCCACGCCACTTCCTACTGCGCTGAGTGTGTGTGTTCGAACCCCACATGGGTCACCAGTCCCCCGAGACACAGGATATATATGAATAATGCAGGAGTTGTCTTTTTAAAAGAAAAGAAATTGGTAAAAGAATACAATAAGTAGTAGTACAGAAACCAAAGCAGTACAAAATAGATTAAATATAAAAATGTTACTATAAAATGCACCTTAGTACGAATTCATATTCCACTCTACGATTCACAGGGGGTCATGTTAAAGGTCACTTCGAAATGAAATTTTAACACGTTCTAGAGAGTGCGACCTGCAAAGGCTTTTTGTTAGAGAAATTATTAAATCGCCTGCACTCTTTGTCCAACAGAGCTTGTTAGCGGTGAGTAGTTTATACATTCTTCAAGTCCATTAGTGCAGCGTCAATTCATTTATTAATTTGAGTTTTGTTGATATTCAATAACGAAACGCGTTATAGCGTGAGCTGTATTAAATATATTTAGAAGTAGCTTATGGCCGTGATTTCTTTCGTACTAAGTACGTAATCTTCATGATAGTTGGTTGTGTAAATAAGGCGTTAAAGTGAGATATTACAAAAAATCGGTAGTATCGTTGTTACAGTGCCACTGACCGCGACAAGGGTGGGAGAAAAGACAGTCGTCTTCTCTTTAAAATATTACAATCATCAGTTATTCCTATCTTGTCATTAAAAAATTGACGATAAATTAAATATATATACATATTTAAATAAGAAAATTTAATCCCCTCTAAGCTTGCTAATAAATGTATGAAAAGAAAACTCAAATAAAAACCGACCTTTGAGAAAATTTTCTACGAATGCTTCCTTCGAGAACATATGTTTTATTCTTTAGCGGCTACCGTTTCTATTCATAATCAGGAAGATTAACTCTTATGGTGGTATTCTCTTTAATATGTTATACAAAATTTAAATTAGAAGTTTAATGAAGTTAGATTTACTTTACTTTAAATTGCATGCGACTAGTAACCCAATTACATTACTTTAAAACGGTTTAATGTGAACATAAAGTACAGAATAATATCTCTATGGTCGTTAAGAACTTTTGCTAAGGTGTATAAAATAATAATTTGTAATTTATCTATTGAATAGAGAGACTGGACTATGTAACAACTTTTTCAAAGCCGTATCTAGACATTTTATAGGCAGAATGAGCACTAGCTTTAAAAGCTTATTTTTATTTACATTAAATTTAAATAATTAAAAATTTAAATTGTAAAGTACCTTGGGGTCTAAATATTCCTGTTATTGGAGTGAAGTTAAAGCTTGTAGTAGAGTAGAGTTAGGGCGTGTAGAGTTAAAAGTTTGGTTCTACATGAGATCTGATAACTTTTTACTAGGTACCATTTTAGGTGAAAATGATTTTGGTGGCTTGTCCATGTTTAAAAACAAAATAATGTAAAACTCAAATACAAAAAAAAGGAAAAAAATTGTATCGCGTGGTGAGATTTCAGCTTGCTAAGAATACATTTTTGTTTTCTTATGCTCATGTAAGTTTTGGTGTACTTAACTAATGTCCTACAATATTTGCCGTTTGGCGCAATGCGGGCATGTCTCAAAAGGCAGCGTTAATAACACTTGGGCTTATTATGCTATGTTTAATTAAAATATAACATTAATCCTGTACCAAAGGATACTTTACAGACACATAACTCAGGGACGCCTAGACCCGAAATATATAGAGATACACATAGTCTGTGGAGAGCACGAAAACGACTACCTCCACGGTTAAGAATAATTATAAGCGCCATTTTCTCGCAAGCAAGCATTTTTAAGACGAATGAATATCCCATCAATATAAATAAATTATATTATAGTCTAAAGAAACACGCTATTGTAGCTTGTCGAACTAAAAAGCAGGAAATAATTAAAAAAAAAACAATTGTTGTAAGAATATTTTACTGACAGATATTTGAAAAGTCATTATTTAAAAATACCTTGAAAACAGAAACTATAATTCATTTTTTATTTTTTAGTCATTAACGATGAATATTTTTCTTAATAAGTCTAAAAAAGTAACAAATATGTTTTTTATGACATATTATTATGGTTCAGCTCACGCTTTTGTACGTGGCAAAAGACGCTACCATATTTTTAGGTATCAGGTATCAGGACAATGGGACAAACTATTTAAATTTTGCATTGTAATCGGTCATTCAAACGTTTACAAAGTTTCAATTTTATTCGAAGTAAGTAAGCGCACAAAACCATGTTTTTAACGACTTTTTTCCTAGGCTACAATATGCTTAAATTATACACACAAACCCGCCTCTTGATAATATAACACAACCTAAACAGCATCAACCCGAAGTTCGGTTGCAGCATCTGGTCAAACTTATCATATCATGGCAATACCAATAAAATGACAGTACACCAAATTTCAAATTAAGTTAGTGAGATCCCGAGAGAATTCGTACTATACTAATATTCGGTAGCCAACTCTTTTTATTTTTCTTTGTATTTACTATCTATAGCGGCTAATTACCCTGAGCGAATTTGAACCTATTGTTTTTATTTCTAAATGATAACATCGTATGTGGACTTAAAGTGCACGGATTCATTGAAATGAAATAAAATGACAACTCAACACATAATAAACTATTATGAAACTAAAGAATAAAATTATTTGTTCTCATCTAGTAATGAATTGTGTAATTTGTCCACATTACGATCAGCCTACTTGCAAATTGCGAACACTTTTCGCCCCTTAATTAATGGAATGTTAATACATCTTTTTTTCGTATAAATTAAAACATAAAATCTTTTTATGTCGTACCACTATTTAGCATGTTAATTGGCCCCTTTTTTAGACTAAGGACGCCTGCATTTTTCATGATAGAGATAGAGACTACAGAATTTACATAATTATGTTTCTATTCAAACCCGACACTTTGAAGATGTTTACTTGCTAAAGCCGTTTTAAACCGAATTATTGAAGAATAGAGGAAATGTTGAGGACAAACTAAATTAATTGCTTTGGTACATTTGAAGGAACGCCTTTTAGAAGCGTTAATTCTTTAAAGGTCTGGCATGATCTTTATGATGTCTTGCTAAATGCATGCATTTATGCAATTCTATACGAGTTAAATTTTATTACCTGAATAACTGGAACTTCAATTGTCATAAGCGACGGGATTCTATGTAAAATTATGGCTACTTGAAAATAAATTATTTTATTTTATTGAAATTGAACGGATAGTAGTAACAGGAATAGTTGATAAATAACAAGGCGTGACACAAACTGCATTTGTGGGAAAACAATATGAAATACAGGAATATGTTTGAATTTATTTCCTCAAAAAGATAGACGGAATCTTCATTTGATCCCTGGGCTGTCTTTATGTTGACTCTTCTTTTTAGGAATGTGTTGAGGTATCGAGTTGAAAACAATGTCAAATATAATAATAGAATAGCTTAATGTTTAAAGTTGCTCTAAAATAATCAGAACATTAAGCCACTTATTTTAACAATCACAACTAAATCAAACGTAGTAGTTCAAACGTCAAAGGTCCACAAACAAATAACCTTAATGCGTTTCTTGGCCCCTATATCTTAAACTAAGTACCTACTCGATTGAGAAATAAAATTATGACAAAATTATTACAATAAGACAACAACAAGAAACGACAAACAACAATTGTCTTGGAAACAAAAATTTTCACCGTCTATTATGTGCCAAATTAGAACGTATAAAAGCGTTTTTGCCTTTGTAGCCTCATGTACTTAAAGGTTAGTGTCGCCATTTGCTGTTCGTAATTTTGGGTGAAAATACTACTGCTACTTAACGATACTCACAACTAATTGGAAGGGAAGCCCTTACTGTATACAAAGAAGCATTATAAATGTTCAATATAGTGTGTGTTTACGTACACACATACACACACGCTCACCTACAGGCATGATGGACTAACTAATGGCTAGCGACCCTGACTGCTTAGCTTTAGGTCATGGGTTTGATTACGACCCAGGACAAATAATTTGTAATGTGTACGCTTATCGTATGTATTTAGAAATATATAAATATATATGCATTTTGGTTACCATATAAAAGAAAAACATACTTTCGGCGGAAACTAATGAAAGTGTGGTGGATACGAGTAGAAAATAGAACATACTTTCTGCATTTGGATTAAAAACTGAAGTACAACACGAACATTAAACTCGTTATACTGATTAATCGTATTTTCCTATAGGTTGCAAGTAATCAAACAAAGCCTAATAAAAATACTGTAACTAGAAACCTGCCTACTCTACTTACTACTAGCGTAAATGACCAGACTGCTAATTATCTTCAGACTTTTTAGTCTTGTTATAAAACTATTTTTGTACTAATTTGAGGGTACTGAGGGGTGTAATGGTAAGGATTTTATAATTAAGTTACCAGACACAGATATTATGCTGATACCATTTTGGAATTGAACTCTGTCCTAAATAAATATATTCTCAGTCGTATCTCAATAGTAATGCTGATTTTTACACATATTTTAGTATTAGATGTAGACAAAAAGGGTTTTTAAGAGTCCATTTAGAATGTTATCTTGGAATTGGTTTTAATTTAAAGGCAATTTATTAAAACTATTTAATAATATATTCATGTAGTAAATCCGTCTGACTATGTTGCCACGCTTATCTACGATGCGTTGGGCCTGTTTGTCTAGTGTTTAGTGACTCTGACTGCTACGCCGGAGGTCGTGGGTTCGATACTCACCCAGGTCAAATAATTATGTGATAAGCACGATCTTTTTATTTTTTATCTGCCTAGGTAGCGTAAGCGACTGATGTGCTGAGGTCTCAATTACGATTCCCGGGTCGGACCAAATGTTTATATGATCTGCAAATATTTGTTTCGGAGTTTGGGTGTATTCTATGTATAATTGAAAAGAGGTGGTGGGGTTGTCATCTACCTCCGTAGCTGTTTAACTTACAAAATCGTAGCCGCTTCTGTTTCCGATCTTTCCTATTCAGCTGAATACCTATTCCTTGAAGTTCGTGTCGGAAGATCTAACGTATTATTAGGTGTTGATTATTGTCCCCCTGTTGTTGGTTAATTCTCCAGTCTGGAAACAGTTCTGGAATCGTTAGGGTCGGAATATGCACATCATATCATAAAGGCAGATTTTAATAGCGATCTTCTTGTGATTAACTCCCCCCAAACCCGTTATCTCCTTCACATCATCCAATCTACCAGCTTCCTCCTATATCCTAAAATCCTCTAAATCCTGTCCCAAAATTTGGCGTATGCGTAGTTTTAGGCGAACGGATATCGAAAAAATATGTTCAGATGCTTCCTAATTAGACTGGACGAATTTGGCAGCAGCCACCGACATAGAAGACAAGGTCAGGATTTTCAGCGACGCAGTTCAGACCTTACAATAGAACAAGTTAAATTAAAGCGCCCCCCCCCCCCCCCCCGCACCATGGATGACGGAGGAAATACGAATGGCCACGAGACGGAGAGGCAATTTTTTTCAAATAATACAGGAGAGACCGCTGTGAAGAGAAATGTAACCTTCTTAAGACTGCGAGGAATCGGTGCAACCAGGTCATATTCTTCAAAATATAGAAACCTCTTCGTCTTCCAATATGTAAAAGTTTCTTGGTACATTGGGCATTGGCAAAAAACAGTGGACTGAGGTGAGGATGACAATTGGTCTAGATGAAAATGATATATCCCTTTATTGTACACCAGATATAAATTTATATATATATATATTCTTTAGCTAAGTGAGTACAATTGGCGGCCTTATCGTTCAGAGATATTCTCTTACAGGCAACCGTGGCTGGTGTATTAGGAAATAGAAAAGAAGATCAAATCAAAGTAGTATATACATAGCTATAAAGTGATAATTACACATAGTATCTATTTGTTGGACTAAGGTGAATATATAACATACTAGATGGAATATATATATTATTATGTGCTGAACACGGCTAGTGGTGTTATTAGATACATATAATTGTATGATATCAATCGTCATTTCTTCATCCGCACCGCAGTTGGATCATCAAACCAAGAGTCAAACCTTGAACTATATTGCTGGTCTTGCCCGACCCAATATTTAATCCTTTAACTTTTCTCCGGAATCTTCCGAGGACATCAAAAAGATCATTCTGTCAATCCATTGCAATGCTATGGGTTGTGACTGCATCAACCGTCGGATGATTGTCACTATCCTGGATCAAATTCTTCCTGCAATTGCCCATATTTTTAACTTTTCACTTGACGCCGGCAATTTTCCCTCACTCTGGCGTAAAGCTTTCATAATCCCTTTGCCCAAAAAAAAAACCCCTCTCTCCCTGAACACTATCGACCTTTTTCCATACACCCCTTTCTCTCAAAAGTGCTTGAGGCTTGTGTACATAAGCTGCTATCGCAGTTTGTGTACCAGCAGAAGCTTCTTAGCCCTTCACAATCTGGATTCAGACCTGGTCAAAGCACAATTACAGCTCTCCTAAAAGTGACTGGCGATATGAGGGAGGGTATGGAGGACACCAAGGTCACGGTGCTGGCTTTAATTGATTGCTTTAAAACCGTCAGTCATGTTGTTCTGGTATCCATTCTTTCCTAACTTATGATCTCCTCGGAAGCCCTGGAATGGTTTTCCTCCTATCTTCAGGGACGACAACAGTGTGTCCGTATTGACGACTTGTCGTCGAGTTAGTGTCAATTTTCACTGGCGTCCCTCAAGGCTTTATATTATCTCCATTATTATTTTCAAGATTTATTAATCTCGTAACCCAACACCTTCAATGTGCTTATCACCTATAAGCAGATGACCTGCAAATTTAAATCGAGAGTTGAAGACATATCACAGGCGACCGATAAAGTTAACAAAGATTTGGACTTAAGCTGCTGGTCGATGAGGTTTGGTTTGTCGGTTAACCCAACCAAATGTCAAGTGATCGTCATAGGAAGTAAACAGATGTTAAGTAGTTTTGACAGGACGCCCATCCCACCAGTTGTTTTTGACGACATAATCATACCTCTGAGTGCAGTGGTTAAGCACCTAGGGCTACATATTGATTCGACACTTGATTGGAGAGCACAAGTCACCCACGTCACGTCTCAAGAATTTTCTGCCCACTAAAAACAAGGCGCGCTTATGCAGTATTTTGATATTAATGTATTTATCAATGTGTATGTTCATGTATTGTATGTGTATACTTGGGACCTCTATGTACATATATATGTAGTTATATAGTATTTTATTTATAATATATAGTGTATATATGTAAGTTAGATTTATCTTAAATTATTACATTTAATATAAATTAAGTCAAATATTATCTAGAATATGCATGTATTTAGAAATATTTAAGAATGTTAGTTAGCAGCTGGTTACGTGCACGTGCTCTGCCTAGTTTAGGATCAGATTGCCGTGTGTGAGATGTATGAAGTTGTTATTATTACGAATAGACTGTTTTACATACGAGTGGTGACGGATTAAGAATACGGTTTTTAGTCGGGAGCAAACTACGCAGGATAACAGCACTGCAAAGAGAAGAAAAACTTGACACAAACTCTATACCAACACGTCTGGTAGCGTGGTATGGTAGCACAAATCTCCTTTCTAAGGAGAGGCCTATATCCAGCAGTCGACTATTTAAGGCTGTCGATGTGGTGTGAGACTGTTGGCAACACAGATTAAGTTTCACAAGGATTTACTTTCTAGGATACACCAAGAGACCTGATGGCTTAACACTGAGTGGTTTTAGTCAGTTCAAGTCTGACACACCATCTTACCGTTTGGCTCCGGTGTGTGACCCAAAGGGGTTTTCACAAATAACTCATTAAAAAGGGGCTTTATCTAATTCCATATGATAACTGCTGCTGTAACGATGCCTTAGCCAAAGTATGAATCATTTTGAATAGTAAAGAAAGGGAGAAAGTCAAATCATATTTTGCAGTCGTACAAAAGCATAACAATAGTGGTAAGCTCCTCATTGCGCTCTGTTTTAATATTATATTGTATAAGTAATTAAAATTAGTTGTATAGGAGTAATACAGCACCAAAGCGCGTTTTAGTAAAATCAAGTGTTTTGCAAGGTTTTCTCGTTGAAAATAAATAACTAGCGTTTGTTTTATTGAATTGAATAAATTTGACAAAACAATATGTTGATCGGAACCTTCAATTGGCACTAGAGATCGCTCGGTGGTCGAACCCAATAATTTATTAACTTCAATTACTTGTATAATTGATTTACAATGTTTTGTTTTCCATCAAAGACTAGTATAATACAAGGGTATGTACCATACCATAACACATCAATGAACCATACGTGGGTTATGAAATCCTTGGCTTTTTATACTATTTTATTTCAATTGAATTGAGCTATCTACATTTCCTCTACATGTTAATTTAGGTATTTCAAATTACACATTATACTATCCTTGAAACTTGCTTAATCATCAATTATGTAATCCATGTATGTATAGGGTACAGCGGATTCCTGCGTGAGTTAAAGCCGCTCTACCGGTATACTTTCACCGTAGGAGGGAGGCCCCCCCTCCCTAAGTACGAAGTATTCCGGTAGTAATATAGTTAGCCACACACAACTTGCACAACTAATGTAATAAGTAATTTCTATTAAATACACTTTGTACAAATTAAAAAAAAAACATCTTTAAATACTTTACATTTTTCCATTTTCTCATACTTCAATAATCTTAAAGTATGTACAAATTTTCAGGCTCCAAACCGGATAACTGAATATTTAACAATAATCGGATAAGCTGTTCAAATCAAAAACTCGTATCAAATATACAGAACTGAAAACTTAATGGAAAAATTGAGTATTCGATATGTTGATTTGTTAACATTTGGGTCAATTTATTCAATGTAAAGGTTATATGTCTAAGGATAAAACAAATAGGCAAGTACTACTTTTTTCAATCATCACACAGATAAATATATGACAATTAATATACCTCGAAACCTAGAAAAAAACCCGATAAGTGCGAGTCTGACTATACCCATATGTAGTCTGAAAGAGGTAGCTTCTACGACCATGTGTAGAGAGAAACAAAGAAATGGAAATCAGAAATTGTCTTTTGCCAGAAAGAGGTATAATAAAATTAAAAATAACTGGACACATCTCTTATACGCCAGTCGGATCCTAAAATAGACAGAGACTGTATGGTAATCAGACTGATGATAATCATACTTATATATTTCTAAATACATACGGATACTTGATAGCTAATACCAAGACCCAGAACAAATAGTGTTCATCACACAATAATTTATTATGGGTGGGAATCGGACCTCAGCCTTAGCAGTTAGGGTCACTAAACACTAGACCAACAGGTCAGACACGGTAAAATGCCGTAAAGTATAATTCTTTAAATAGGTTTTCCCTAAGAGACTTTAAGAGTACTTTATTCAGGATAAACGCTACTTCAACTGATACAAAACTATTCAGGGTAAACTCTATTATTACTGGTGGACCCTGCGACAAATTGCTACTCCTTTATAGAATCAGTCCCTCGTGTTTGTTTTATTATACCCATCGCAGATGGAAAAGCCATCTGCCTTAACCAAACTCAAACAAAATTTCAATCGGACATTTACGAACTAAAAGCTGTACAGAAAACTGAAAGTGAGGTATAAAATTCAAATGCCCGGTTCAGTGATAGTAAATTCTTTTCTCATACTTGTTTCTTACAACTTCAAAACTAACTTATATTTGTTATACTACAGTTTGAATGTCAAAATTTAAAAAATAAACATGGTGTAGGGAATTCTAACTTATGTTGTACTTGTTTTTGGCCACGGCTCCACTTGCGTGTATGTCGGTTATGGCGATAAAAAGTAGCCCTTGTTACTAGCTGATACTGGTGTTTTCCATTAGTGAAAGAATTTTAATAATCGGTTTAGTGGTTTGGGAGAGAAAGCGTAACAAACAAACTCAATTTCACATTTATAAGTATGGAAGTATGGATAATATTATAATCTTAGTGATAGCAGATATGATAAACTCCCAATTATCATTTACCTTAGTAGTTAAAATTATTAGTATTAGTTAGTATTTCTTTTTGTTATTTTTTATTATTTTCTTGTGAAAATTTAACTGTATGTGTTTTTTAACTTTCCCTCTTTGATATTATAATTATATGCATAAATGTTTATTTATAACGCTTACTCGCCTCTATTACTCAACCAATCATCTTTATGTTGATCTGATCGCCAATTCTTGTAATAAAAGTTCCGATCAACTCTCGATCTCACAACTGTCATAAGTGTATTTTCGAATTATTAAACATCCAACGTTAACTGTCATGTTGTATCGTATTCTAAGCGAAAATTGAATAGGTAATCTGCTAGACCTAGTAATACTTTACTGTTTAGTAAGTGTTGATAGGAACTGAATTTTAACCGAACTTTCCTTACAAGAATTTGGTTGAGTATTTTTTTCTGCTCGTCTGTCCCCTTTAACAGAAAAAAAAACTTTGCTAGGGGTACCAAAAGGACATATGGTACTTTTCACTAAAACAAACTGATGAAAAAATTTCAAGTCGTGGGTCAAAATTATTAAGCCACATTATTTACTCTAAAAGTAAACGAAAAAGAAAAAATACTAATGCGGTTAAAACTACAGCATTACTAGCACCGCAACAATAATAGTCATCTTAACCAACGTCAACCACTGTCTTATAATATTAAATTCATGTAATTAAAGTAAACAATGAAAAAGGACGAACCTTGTCCTTTTGTTCCCAACTTCTTTTGTAGAAAAAATGAGGATGGAATTGCTAAACAGAAATTAAATTAACTTTAATAGGAGACCTAGTGGACCTAAGTGATTAGCCTTAGATTGAGCCTAAGTTTAGATTAAAATTAGTAAGCTTCCTGTGAAAAATAATATCCTGTCAGATGTCCCACTGTAACGATGTCACTCTTTAAATAAAGTAATTCAGTCTAGAATTTAAGTAGTTCTAATTTAGTCCATGTGCTGAATCTACATTATTAAACAAGTGCCTACCATGTTGCCAAAAGTTCCACCATGACTTCAACATAGCATTGATGCATTTGATTGCAATGCTGTTGGAGATATGGCGTTGTATGAAATGAATACGGTGTAAGTACCATTATTAGGGATTATGTTGATTAACTTTTAAACGGCGCATCAATAATTAATACGATTCTGAATCACATTGTTAATGATTTAAGTAATTTTATGCTTAAGAATATGATATTATAGGTTAGAAGAGTATTTTGCGCGAGCCATGTGCAAAATAGTTTAATTTCCTCGATCGTTGTCTTAAGTAATAGAAAATATATTTATGTATTCACAGTAAATGCCAAATTTAAATCATAAGCATTTCGTGTTCTACCTAAATCGCACGCCTATTTTGTATGCTACTTTGTTTTCAGTGTACATTAATTTATAAGGTAAAGATTCTTCTCTCTCTCCCGGCACGTGATTGTATTATTGATATAAACTCTGTTTCTAGTTGTTATTCTTAATGCTACAGTTAAAATATTACTATAATATAAATATATTATAAATATAAACTGCTTCAAGTTTTGCATAGTTATAACTTACGAAACTATTTCAACGATCGTTTTGTAGGACTTATTTTTCTGCGAAATAATATAAAACCTGAAAACATTTCAGTTGGTTCAGGTTTCAAACAAAACATAAAGTTGGCTCTTCAGCTTCATTCTTTTAAACGATATCACTGACATATTAACCTTATTTTGACTTTTTTGGAGAGGATCGGATAGAGAATCTTGGTAACATGCTCGTATATGTGTCGACCAACTTTTTGACGCATTTCTTCAGATGGTCCGTTTGCATAATTACGTGAATAATAAATTGTAACATAGACTGATATTAATGCCATAAAAGTATTAATGTTTGCTACTCGTTTGCCTCCCATACCATAGAAACAAGTACCATTCGCAAACTTGACATTCCGATTACAGCCTATTCAAACATATATGACGATCTTTCAATCAGAATACGAAGTTTGCGAATGAAACACTAATTTTATGGTATACAGGGGCAAACGGCTCACGTGATGGCTGGTGAATTCCCCCGCCTATAGACACGTGCTACTTAATAGTCACAAGTGCGTATCCTACCTTTGAATCTCTCCCCTATAATCAAGGGGCTTTGAGCTTCAGAACAAATGGGCCAGCTCAACCGGAGTGATATCACGGCCTCATAGAAAACCGGTGTTAGGCATATCTTTCTTTACTGAGAGAGTGAGTTTACTGGGGCCCAAACCCCCCTACCTCTGATTCTGAAAACGATACTCAACAGGCGTCAATGCTTGTGACTCTTGAGTTGCAGGCGTCCCTGGGCTGAGGTAGTCACTTGCCATCAGGTGACCCATCTGCTCGTTGTCGGCCCCTAAACCCTAAAAAATAACTTTTTGGATAAATAGTAATGATGGTAAAGGAACAATACTCATATTCGTGCATATACCAACTGCTCGTGTGCAAGGCACTATGACGCTTTAGTGACTAATCCTCTTTGTACCTTTTATATACCTACTAGAAACTTATTCTGTTCCAGCGTCGTCGTTCCAGCCGCTTAACAGCCATCTGCCTCTAACAATTCAGCACCGTTTGAATGTCGGCTGAGTTCGTTATACGTCATTTAGTAGACACCGCACACTTGTAGGTGCTCGCTTAGTGTGAAATAACTGTGAAGCACGAAAATGTAATAATTGAAAGACTTGTATAGCTTTCATATATACTGATTTTCAGCCAATTCAATTATTTTAATATTTAACTATAGCGAGCAAATTCACTAGTCACTATAAAAATACCCAAATCGCTACAGGTATACCTATAGCATTTGAAAAGAATCCCTCAACCAAATCCTGTCAAAAACAAAAGAATTTACTAAATCGCCCGGTTTCGAGTAATCGGGTGTGACAGCAATCAAATAAAAGAATTCAACAAATTAAGAACCTTATTCTTATTTTTGAAGTCAGTTAGTACGGTTAGTCATTCCTTCCCACACTATCTGTATGTACACATTTGTACGTGGTACTGCCATGGGTCAGTTCGATCGGAATAATACCATGGCCTCACGGAAGACCGGTGTTTAGCAGTTCTTTCATTGCTTTTCACCGAATGAGTGAGCACAAAATGGATTCTGGGGACTATAAGCGTGACAAAGCACTTGTGTGAGTTGCAGGTGTCAATGGGCGGCGGCAGTCACTTACCATCAGGTGATCCGTCATTTCGTTTGCCCCCTTATACTATAAAAAAATAGTAGCAAATACCGGGGTAACACGTATGTATATGGTAACCACACCTTTTTTTTCCTGTGCGGAAATCCCCTCGGATATCAACCAAAAACCGCACGCCGTCTCGGCTACCAGTAGCCGAGGAACCAGGTGTACCCTAGAAAGGAAATTCCTGCTACCCCGATGTACTTCCTGCCTAGAAGGAACCTCTGCGAATTCTCTCCCGTTCTATATTTATCATTGTGGTGTATATCATTATAAGGCAAAGAATGACAAGTATTAAGTTCTTTTACTACCTGGAAAACAAATTCTTTATTACAAATACAGGCAGTAAACAATATTTACCACTTTAATTAAACGATGTCGAATACTCGTATCAGCAGCATTCAGAGTACAAACAAAATGTTCATGTTTTCATAACAAAGTAACTCAATAAATAAAACAATCCTACGCCATATTATAATTTTCATTTAGTCCACAAGTTGGTGCAGTAACTGCAGGTTCTAGAAACTTTAGCAATAATAACAGACTATAAATTTACTGGTTCTATTGTAGAAAGTTTGCCTCACTAGTTGAACAAATAATAAAACAAGTTCATCCATAACTGTTTATGTGATTACGACTAAAACATTCTCCAAGCCCAAATCTCCTCCATTGAATGTAAGGGAGCTCAAAGGGCGGAAACTTACTTGTGCCTCTTGAGTTGCAGGACTACGGACATAGTCACTTACCATCAGGACCTGAATTCTGCTATTTTATGTTAACGTACAAGCCACTGTCATTCCATTGACTCGCTGTTGAGATGCTATTGACATCGGTCAAAATATCGATATTTTAGTAACATAAATTCGCAGTATCAATAGACTGTGGATGTAGTGACAATCAATTTAACAACTCATCAATGGTTATATTAACAACATTGCAACATCTGCAAAATTAAATATATCACTTCCTAACAAATTTAAAATTTACCGTTTACCAAACTATTACAAAGACATCGACGATATTTGTATCAGGGGCAGTTCAGTGACAAGTCATCAGGAGGCAATTGATCTGATATAGTTAGAAGAATACGAAGAATGCAAAACTATTCTGATGACATTCCATCGACAGTCTATAGATACAATATTAAAATAGGAGAATTGAGGCCCAGGTGACCTCTCTGCTCCTATGGCCCCTCCCCGCTCCGCCGTCTCCTTCGCGAGCATAACTTGCTCGCAGAAGGAGATGGCAGAGTTCCACGCACTCTCGCTCCGCACGATAGCCGCAATCAGGCTATCGAGCGAGAGAACTCCCACTCCGGTGGCCGCCACGAGGTCTCGCCTCTGCTCAACCCACGCCGGGCACTCTGCCAGCGTGTGGAGAGCCGTGTCCACGGTCTGGCCATCGCAGTGGTGGCACTCAGGCGTTGGCTCCTTGCGGATCAGACACAGGTGATCCCCGAAACATCCTTTCCCAGTGATCACCTGCGTCAGTCGGTATGAGAGGGTCCCGTGACGCCTCTCAAGCCAATCCTCCATAACGGGTCTTACCGCCGCGATGACGGCGTGCCCGAGGCCCCTTTTCAGTAAAAAAATCCAAATTTGATTTTTCCAAAACACGCGAGAAATTGTAATGAACTCCGTTGTCTCTGCTTATTTGTACGTAAAATAATACAATTAGATGGTATGTGTACTTACACATTTTACATTCATATAATCATTTTTAAGTGAAAGCTTCCGAAATCTATGATCGAACTTAACTATACGAAAACTAAACTAAAACTATACTCCGCGAAGTCTTGAAAGTTAGTCACCTGTGTGAAAGGAAATGCCAATTTAATTGCTTGATTTCACTAGTACATATATTTTTTGCTTAATCAACAGAACCAAAAGCAAACAGTTCTTTGAATTTCAATTGATTACAACTATAATATTCTTTCATAGAATAAAATAGATAAGAACTAAAAAAAGGATCACTGACTTTATAAACAAAAAGTATGTACATGCTAAAAGACTGATGAATTCATTTAAACAGTTAAGCAGCAGTTAAATAGCTGCAAAGTGAGGCGCAAATAGTTTACTAAGTGATTAATTTGAGGATAAACTACACAAAAGGCTGTGAAAAGTTTTAGTTTCCTCACGCTCGAAATGCTCAGAGTAATTCTTTAAGCACATATCATAAGATTTAAGTATTCCGAACACACATGTTCTCTCCCAACAATTTGATTTACTTTATATTTATTTTTACTCTTAGAAGTGGAATTGATCTTTAGGCGTATCGTGAACCTTTATTTCGTTCCCTTTCAGTAACAAGGTTAGGATCAGTTAGTTTTAGTTACCTGCTCTGTGTTAAGATCGTTGGACAAACCTGGGTCGGGAATATCTTCCGCTACTACTTTTAGATACAATCCTCTTGATATATGGTTTTAATAAATTATAGAAAAACAGGTGTTTCAGAAGACAATTATTGACGAGAACCACAAATTATGTATTTTTTTTTAAATCTATAACATTAAATTATGTTTTAGACCGGTAACCTATACTTAATAAAATTACTTTTAATTCTTCTACATAATGCCTATTGCACAGATACGTATTAAATTAATTTGAGACTTAAATTGTGGAGTTATGAGAGAATCTTAAAATATCTCATCTTTATTTACGTGCAATTTGTTTATCGACGCAAAGAGGAAGGAACTTTTTAAGTCAACCCGTCTCTTTATGTTACTTTTTTTTGGTTATATGTGACCATGAATAACTTTTTACAAGGTACGTAGACTGATATTGAAAAATTTAGTTCGATCGTGTATAACTCAAACGTAGAAACAAATCCAAATAGTAGAAAAATAAAACGAAATCATTCATTTTAATCTCACAACATTTTGTCATCATGTCTTTTGAGATGAATAAACAGAGTAAAGATGAAGATAAACCCAGCAATTACTCTAGAATGTTATCTACTATTATTATTATACAAACTATGATAGGTTTACAAAATTACTGGGCAGGTTCCTTATATTTTACGTTTTAACTTTAATTAAATCTTGTTATTATAAATATTTTTTTTAAATAGTCACGACTGCTATGTTAAAAATTATTTAGACAAGAAAAGTATCGAACGCGCTGTCCTTCTTCACAAGATCCTTGCTTATTCGTGTGTGAACTAAATTCGAAAACAATTTCTTTCAACTTCGAGATTCTTCCAGCTGGTACAACCGGGGTGTAATATGTTTCCTTGCATAAGGACAAGGGTCTAAACACGAAAAATAAGATCTGTTTTTTAACTCATTAAGGTGGAATAAAATTAAAAAGAAATCCTAAGAAAAAAAAATTGTCTTCAATAAAAAATGTTATTTATTTATTTAAAAAATAGCTGAGACCCGCGGTGTTACCCGCGTTTGTTGTTATTACCGCGGGCAACGCCGCGGGGCGAAGCTAGTCTAAAAAAAGTAGCCTAAGTTACTCCTTATGTCATCAGCTATCTGCCAGTGAAAGAAATCCCGTCGAAATCGGTCCAGCCGTTCCAGAGATTACCCGGAACAAACAGACAGACAGACAGAGAGACAGGCAGACAAAAATTGAAAAAAATGTTATTTTGGCATATGTACCGTGTAAACATACATATGCATTTAGTAAAAAGCGGTTATTTTAATATAAAAAAAGACGTGTGGCACTAGGGGACTGTGGCCGCGGTAAAGCTATTGCATAGCATTTTGGATCAACTTATGCAATTATAATTATTTATTTATGCAGTATTTCTTTTTCTTTGATATTAATTCAAGTTACACTTTTTGAGCGTGGTGACCGATAAGAAAACATTTTTTTTTCTTTTATTAAATAAAAATATTGAAGCATATATTACAATTTGTTTTTAAATAAATAAATAAAAAATATTATTATTAAATCAAATTACATATCCATGAAAGATTTTTCTGCATTATGTTGACGAAATTTCCTTTGACGTTCAGCATTTGATTTTGGTACTGTTTTTTGTTTTGTTTTTAGCGTGAGGTTTTTTTTCGTTACGGAATTTCTGGATTCGGTCCCCGCGCTCAAGGCCCTCGATAGAAGCTATGCAATAGCTTGAAACAGACACTCCAATTTTATTTATTTGTATAGATAACATTTTTTACAATAAAAAAAATTATTTTGGCATATGTACCATGTAAACATACATATGCATTTAGTAAAAAGCGGTTATTTTAATATTAGAAACAGACACTCCAATTTTATTTATTTGTATAGAAGACAAATATGTGTTATGATCAAAGTATTTTTGATATAATATATCTGAACTTGTTATGTGTTGTTGTGTATTTTTCTACATTATACGTTTAAACAGAACATTTAAAAGCAGACTGGTAGGATTTTTTAAGAAAAAAAGGCTTGTCATCTTCAACATCTTCAAATGTTTTTTCAGGTGAGTTGTTTCAAAAAATTGTTTTATGAAAGAAGTGGTTGTAACCGACAGTAGACATGGTTTTTGTGACGAACCTAGGGGGAAGCATATGCCCAGAAGTGGACGTCGTTCGGTTGAGATTATGATGGTGAATCGACAGTAAATACTGGACAACCAATAAGATATATTTTAAGTGTTTGTCTTAATATTTGTTATATTTCGAAATTCCACCTCAATCAGGTTTTATGACTACTTTAAAATTATATGAAATTACTTGATAAGCATTCGATAATCATCAACAGCCTTTAATAATCCACTGCTGGACATAAGAATCTCCTTAGATAAGAGGTTATGGCCTTACCAGGGATTTCCTTTCTAGGGTACACCTGGTTCCCCGGCTACTGGTACCCAAGACGGCGTGTGGTTTTTGGTCTATAAAATATAAATCCTGTGTTAAATCCTGTGTTGCGGGGGACTTTATAAACATATGTACATGAAACGGACACAAAGAACACCCAGACTCAGAACAACAATTTGTGAATCACACAAAGTGTCGTCCCGTGTGGGGCTCGCACCCACAGCACTCAGCGTAGCGGCGGCGTAAGTGGCGTAGCGACCGCTTAAACCACTACGCCATCCGTGCAGACAAAGTGCTGTGCTGCGTCTGAGGGCCGTGACCGAAGAGGCGGTGAGCTGTGGCGGCGTGTTGTTGGCGGTGTCAATGGACATCGCCAACGCATTCAATAGTCTGGCATTCAGCAATCAGCTGCTATCATGGGGTGCCAAAGTACCTGAGGCGGCTAGAGGCAGACTATTTGGAGGAGCGTACCGTCGTGTGCTTGGACCGAGATGGTAGTCTGAGGTGTCGGCCCATGGCCTGTGTTCCAAAGTGGTCCGATCTTGTACCCCTCCTGTGGAACGTAGGAACTGGGCCCTTCGAGTTGATTTTCCACCTGGGCTGGGTGTAATTTGTTACGCCGATGATACTTTGGTCACAGCGGAGGGGGCGAACTTTCAAAAGGCGGCGCGCCTGGCTACCAGGGGAGTCTCTCTGGTGGTCGGGCGCATTGAGGCGCTGGGCTTACGGGTGGCCCTGGATAAGACGGAGGCCCTCTTATTCCATGGGAATCGTCGTGGTCCACCCCCCGGTGCCTCAATCGTTATCAACTCGGTCCTTCCACACAATGGAAAATAATGGCCAGTTAACAATCACGCGATACATGCATAAATATATTTTCATGAAATAAAAGCCGTTAAGGAAATATAATGTTCATGTATGATAAATGTAAAAGCTGCTACCACAATGCACACGAGTCAATCGAGGAAACTGAAGCGACTTCATTTACCGCAGGAAATTTAAAACTGTTGTAATATGCTCATGGTGAATAATTGTTTTTTTTATGATTTCCATTTTATGTAAAGGAAATTGGTAAGTTTCATCACATGTTTGAGTTGTTTGTACATGTATATTTAATAATGACGAGATTACTGCTTCGATTTTTTTATATGTTATATTTACTTATTAAAACCAATTTACAACAAACTTCAACTTATACAAAAATAACAATAAATATTCTAGGCTTAAGGGGTACCCATGATAAGGTTTGTATTTACCGCTGGTTTTAATTCCATTTTTTTCACTTCCTTTGTTTTAGTTTTAGTCTTGCTTCAGCCATGAGGTCCTTGTCCTAATAGCATCTTTAATGGACATACGGGTATGGTAGTTCGGTTGCGAGCTACTTCGAGTGTCAATTCCATTTCCCCACTACGACTTGCAGCATTCCTTACCCTAACTCCGTCACCCTATTCGTTCCCGTGCCATTGTTTTCCTTCTTTCTTTGTCCCGTGAACACTATTAAATTCCCAAGGATTGTTGATATAAGACAAGCGGTGGGCATTAAAAGAAACCAGCCAAAAGCGATTACAATATGACACCAGGGACCGATCCCAATTAATATTGAGTAAAGGCTAGGAAATGTTGATGAATGATGAACCTGTTTTCTTTTATTCTAGCTGTATACTTAGTTATGTGATGATGTGATGCGTAGTGTATGTGTGTGTGTTAGATTATAGTTGAGTGGTTTTTTTTTTATTGTTTTAACTGTCAACCTCTTGCATGACAAGAGTCTTTGGTATGCTCTATTTCTTTTATTACGTCTTGTTTTATTTACTGGTTTCTGGTTATTGTGATTTTGCAAATTTTAATAGCGAATTCTAAAAATTGCGGCCTTATGTCCTTTGTCTCCAGTAGATGGTGTGCCTCTTTCTTCTCGATTTTCACTCCAAGGCGTTGCTCAGCTTCGTGTCGTTGAGCCCCGAATACGGGGCAGTCAGTTGAGTGGTATTACAAAGTTATACCTGTTAAAAATAAAACAAACAGGCTAGGGCAGTTACTCATCTAAAAAAAACATTTTTAAAGATCATGGGAAATTAACATTCTTATATGCTTTGCTATTATTAATTTCATTTTAAACAAATTATTAATAGCAGTCGAAAAAGGTTATGCCGTTGGTTTGATTGCCATATTTCATTACAACAAGTCTTTATTAACTCGGACTTATAATCTTTTGTCAGTTTTCATCAAACGGAGAGTATTATCAGTCCACAAATAAACCTACTAGCTTCATCTGGTCTTCGTGTGGAATATTAACCATTGAACTATTCAAGTCAAGTGAACCTATCAGTATTAAAATTATCCAGAAACATTGAGAAGGTAACCTATTTGTGATAGAGGAATACCTATTGCTTTGTTCTATGAAGAACCGAAGTTAAATAAATAAATACTCTGGAAGCAGTTATACAAATCAAATAACTTACTGTTGCTAAAATTTATTTCTGTTATTTTATGTTAACTTAGACATTATTACCAAATGTTTAGAATGACCCTCGACGCCCAAAATTATACAATTTTTTTAAATGTAAAGCTAAGCTGGTATAGCCCGACCGATGACAAGTGATAACTGGTGCCACGCACAAGTAGACACACAATAGTACCTTTTTCGGAGCTTTAACCAACAGCAGGATCGCTCACATATGTATTTACAACTACGTGCTTACTTCACGTTGACGTTACTCCCTCAAAGTTAAAGAATAATGTTTTGTAGAATCATTTATCTTTAAATCTATAAACCTGTCTTACATACATGACTGTGTAAACTTTAAAGCTGTATCATTTCCCTCCGGTTAAACCGGCTCCTCACCTCGTTTCCATAACAATAGAACTCAGTCTTATACTTTCATGTTACACGCTTTAAAACCTTAAGACTGGTGTTTTCACAAATGTACAGCTATCGCAACACATAAATTACAATAAAAACGCAAGCTCGTAATCCTTATATTCAGATGGTTAGTTAGGCCGTACGAGCTCATTACCGATGCATTTAAGCTTATCTACTAGGTTGCGATTCATTTATGAAAAACAGTGGAAAGCGGATATAATTTAAGTTATTTATTTTGCCATAACACTTTTTTACGCAAGATAATCATCATCTTCTCTATTTAGGTATAGATTGGCGACTGGCGTTTACTCGAGTCTTATGTCTAAAAAACGAACGTATACGAACACAAATTCTTTTTTAATACCGTCATTGAGATTCATTGATTGGTTTGCACTAATTTGATCCTAATTTCAATTCATCTATAAGATTAGATAATGTTCAGATGTTCTAGTTAAACACTGTTTGACTGTGCCTGAAAACTGAGCAACGAGACAGCTTAGTTAGTAGTTTGTTTTTTAAAATTAAATACTATTTGCATGCATGTGTGCATGGCTAATTTTTTAACCCTCTAAAAAACTGAACTTTCGGCCCCTGTTTCGGTCGAAATCGAAACTCAAACTATAATTTTAAAATTCCGATTGTAAACTGAAATCTAATGGCTTTTTTGCCATTTATCTGCTTATACCTACATACCACCTAAAACTACACTAGATACACGTAAAACACCATTGAAGTGAAAAAAATACACTGGACGGCGGCGTACTGAGCCAGAGCCAGTGTCCACGAGTCAGCCGCGAAGTTAACCGAACGACCCACGATACTTTACAAATACTGAGTTTCGGTGCAGCCGTGAATTCCAATTTAAAATTTTGGACGAAACTGAAACTAGATTATTCGGTCTAAACTGGCCGAAACTGAAAACGAACTTTCGGTCGGTCACTAATAAAAATATAATATGCAGACATAATTATTCAACACATTAAAAAACCTAGATTTTATTCCTTCAGCTGAAATAGTACAAAGCTACAATACTTTAAGCCGCCGAATAAAATATGTAAAGCATTGTTACGTTTATTTCAGACTTTTTTCCGCTCCGATCTGTAATAAATATGTAAGAAGATTTAATAATATAGACCCTATTCGTCGAAGTTGCGTACAATACGGAGTCGGTATCTCTGCTTAGTAAGTTTAATTAGCACAGCACACATTATTAAAAATAAAGTGTACAATAAATAGAAAATAAAATAAAATAAAGAAATGTGTTAATTGATAATATTATAACAAGTGATTCTATTAGCACAGTCTTCCAGATATAAATTTACGGTTTGTAGCTTAATCGTTGCACGAGTGTTTTTGTTTGCTGCGCATAAAGCGCTTAAATTTTAACGTTCACAGTGCTATCGCATTTTAACCATAAATTTACGGATGGCTTAAGGATGGTAATGCGTTTGAAGTTTATCTTTGAACATAAAAATGATTCTTATAAGGATAATTACCTGATCTGAGGTCTAGTCCTGTTAACCGATAAGAAATAGGGGAAAGTTGCGATCAATGGACCACCTAAGTATTTAAATATTTAGGCATATTAGAACGTGTTCAGTCATTTGCTAGGCTATAGTAACATATCGAGCCTGGCGATTGTTCCTCAAACTTCAGCGTACCACGGGTTGCGGAGCAGCGTGCACAAACGTGTCTGGGAGGACGGCGATATAAAAATGGTGCAACGAAAAAATCAATGTAAGCATTGTAATACTTTTGTGAATTCAATGATAATATTTTATATTAATGGGATATTTTTAATAATGGGGGATTTTCAATCGAAGAACTTTAATATTACCTTTTTGTTTATCTTTAATATACAAATTTGTTGTCATGATGACGTCGTCGAAAATAAGAAAATGTAGTTAAGTGAACATGAAAATTTTTTTATATATATATATATATATCGATCCATTAATCGATCCAGGCAGGTTTCATTTTGAGAAAATTTACCAATCATCCAGGTACTAACAACTTATCAATGACCTTAACTTATCAATACATCAGGTTAAGAGCGATCCTTTATCTGAAATGTCAAATGAAATACCAGCCTTATTGCCGTTGTAGATGATATTTATCATCATCACCATCATCAACAGCCTTTAGTAGTCAACTGCTGGACAGAGGCATCTCCTTAGAAATGAGGTTAATAAATAAATAATGATATTAATTTACGTATAGTATAATAGTATATATTAGTTTTGATGAACCATTATAAAATGTAATGTTGACTGATATTTGGGTGATTCTTATTGTTACCATTAATAAAAATAAAACGATAATTTAAATTATGTGTTTCATTTAAGTTGCCCTGATTGAACTTACAGTACAAGTCTAAATTTTTAACAATAATTGATTGAGTAGTTAAACACTGAAAGCATATCGAAAAAAAAGTGTTTTATTACAATTATATTATCACTATATCAAAATTGAATAATACTGTGATTGCCTTATTTACGTTCATAATTCAACATAATTAAGAACTATCTTTGAAGTTTGATTTGAAAAAAAAATAACCTGCACACACCTAAATATTTAAGAAAAATCAACACACCACTTTCCTTCCTTGCCTGTTCCGCAAATATAAAAATACTTAATTTCGACTTCATAATATTTGATGAAGTCCTGAATTTTTATACTAAGTGAATACAGTTGTAACTCAAAACATTTTCAATTTACTGTAAAATGTAAGTACCAATATTCATGCAAAGTAGTTAGAAAACGAGACCTACAAGGTGCACGCAATAAACCTCAAAATGCAGAATGAATGGTCAACTCTAGGAGAATTACGTATTCCACCAGCTTTGAAATGGCGCACACTTTTATACGATTGGTCACCTGCCCTGTTAAAATTTTACCTTAACGTCTTTTAATTGACTCTCCTCGATCAAAGCAACCTAGTAAGGTGGGGAAAAGCTATAGAAAAGGCTTGTACGATGTGCAGTGCCGCAATAGGTACAGCCAAGCACTTACAGATTTCACAAAAGCCGTATCCAATTATAAATAAATTATAAAACTAAATACTCAGTACTGACAACAAATTACCGGTGTATCAGACAATGCTGAAGCCGATATGGACATACGGCAAAACAACTCTGTGGCTCTAGTGCCGTCTCCAATATAAACATTCTGCAAAGAATGCAAAACGTCATTCTAAAAAACGTCTCAAATGCACCGTGGTTCATGAAAAAAATCGGAGGTTCATGAAGTACTACAAATTAATACTGTAAAAGAGGAAGCAGCCTCATTTGCCAAACGCTACAAACAAAGACTGGAAAGGCACCCTAATCGTCTGCCCATTAGTCTAGCCAAACCAGTTCATATAAAGCGCCTGAAAAGACCAGCTATAATGGACTTGGCATCTTAAAAATAAGGGCTGAAGAGTCAATAATATTGAAAGAAGAGAAGCTTTCAATGGGGATCTCCTGCTCCTCGGGGGCTCAGGAGCCAGGAGTATGTGGTGATTCCACTAAAAACGGACCCGGACCATGTTGTTTCAGGTCCTCCCCGAATTGACACCATGCCTAATCAGACCCTATCCCAGGGGAGAACACTTCCCCCTTCAATTGCGGAATGGCGGCCCGATCGCATCTTAATGCAATCAGGCCGGCCATTCCATCCCCTACCGCAGCAATAAATCTGCCCTCTACTGATCTAACTATCTACTAAGTAATCGGCCCTCTACCGATCCCGTTCAGGGGTCTCTTTCTGGAGCATTACAGCTTCACAGAAAGAGACCACTGCGCCCCAGCCCTTATCACCCGCCAGCATGGCAGCAATGATTGCTGGCGGGGACAGGTCAACCAATTTGGTTGACCAGGACCTCGCGTTCAGACGCCCACGCGGGGCAGTCTTCCAGCGTATGCTGGGCGGAGTCCCAGTCGGCTGCGCAGTGCTGGCATTGTGCCGTCTCCTCGCGTCCAATCCGATTCAGGTACTCCCCGAAGCAACCATGCCCAGTGAGTACCTGCATCAGTCGGTAGGTGACGCTACCTCAATTCCTACCTACCCAAGCTTCAAGGTTAGGCAGAACGGCACCGACAGCGCGTTGGCGCGCACGTCGCGACGGCTCCAATCGCGCGCGCCACTGCACCAGTGCCTGTCGTTCCGCCGCATTTCGAGCTCATCCTGGTCTTCCCACCCTCACCCCTTAAATATGTATCTAGTTACGGGTTGCCTAGTTAACATCAAATCAAAGTCACTTAACACCTAATGACCCGTCTGCTCATTTGCCCTCCTTATATACCACCAATAATAATCTTACCCACACTGCAACCAAACGCCTATTTAACCATTTCTAAGCCGAGACTGTATTTAAAAGAAATTAATTAACGTGGTTTTTATTTACAGTCGAAAGTTAGAGAAAAAAATCTTAAACAAATACGTTTCAACACATATGACGTAAGAGTAGTAAGAAAAGCTCAATTTTGTTAAACATATTGACTCAAGATTAAATTAACCTTAATTGTATAACGTTCATAAATTTTTAATTACAGAGCTTGCTCTATACGAGTGCCCTGAAGTACGTCGAGTCTCACAACTCGTGTATTGTTGATACTTTGTGGAAGTGGCTTTGAAATAAACGAGCACACTGCACTTGGTAGTTAAATAATGACATTGGTATTAGTTTGTTCAAAAATCGAAAACCGAAAAGTGGATCCTATAACTGCCGCTGGTTGTTAATAAAAAAAAAATAACGCCTAGTGCGTCTTTTGCAGGAAGGGTAATTTTAGTCAACAACGCGGACGCAGAAGTTGATTCCGAGCCTGTTCAATAAAGTTTTTTTTTTTTAAATTGGATATTGTTGACGAAATAGGTTTAAGTTTGACATCTAGGACTCAGCCACAAGTGGTTGAAAGATTAGTGAATGTCTGGATATATCCGCAATATACCTGGTGATCAATCAATAGATTATATTAGGTCTTTACCTATGAAATTGCCGTTTTGTATGCAATAAGTGAAAGTACTTATTTTTTCAAACTTTTTTATTTCTGTTATTCGAAGTAATCACCCATGCAATCGACGCATCTTTGCCAACGCATTGGCAGTTTATTGATGCCCTTCTTGTAAAAATCAGCTGGACGGGAGGCAACAAACTCTTCAAAGGCATTTTGTACTGCCTCTCGGGAATGGAATTTTTTACCCGCTAAAAAGTTGTCTAAATTTTGAAAAAAGTAATAGTCGGTAGGTGCAAGGTCTGGTGGTCACATCTGCAACCAGCTTTGGTCAATCGGTCGTCCCCACTGCTCCTTCACGACAACGCGCGACCCCATACTGCGCAACAGACAGTCTCCAAGCTGCAAGAGCTGGGGTTGGAAGCTCTCCCTCATCCGCCATACTCTAAGTACTTATTGCATACAAAACGGCAATTTCATAGGTAAAGACCTATTATCTCGTTTGTGCATGCCTTACAGTTCTAATAATGTTAATATTAGTGAGTGCTACATCCCTTCACCCACTTCATTTATTTTCCCCCAATATTGGAAAGTAGGAATATCTCAAATATCTTTTCTAGAGTAAACAAATACACTCTTTGAATTTTATACATAAGTAGTACGTTGAAATATATTTGTTCAATCTTTTAATTTCGAGCGCTACAGAGAATGTTTTATTATTTTGCCTAAAGAAACAATCTACATAATTGTTTTGTTGATATAATTTATGTAAAACTTAGACCATGTTCATTTAATAAAAGCTTCACAAATATACGTGTACCTATACAAAGCATTAAAATATTACAATGTTCTCATAAATAACTTTTACACAGTACGCGGTTTGGCAATTAAAAACATTAATGTTCACGAAAAACTCTGTTTACATTTATTTCTTAAATAAATTACTATTTTATAAATTAAAAGGGGTTCAGTCTTTTGTCTAGTGGTTTGTGATCCAGATGGCTAAGAAAAAGACAGTCAGTGGGGTTTTAACATACACGAGATTCTTTCTTTCGAATCCTTAGTAAAACTTGTTTTAAATATTATTTTGCCTGTCGTTTTGGCTAAATACTTATCCAATATGTAGCCAAATATAGACTCTTAACAAGAAGGTACGAGTACTATCTACTAAGTAAGTGAGCCACTTAGCCAATATTTTCTTTAAACCATCTTATTCGAACGATATAACAACTTACTTCATTCAACTGAGAGGTACAAAGTTTCTGCGTCCCACTATTATTTTATACCTTCACACGATATTTACGTAACGATAAACCAATACGTTTAAGCTATTAATTGTTGATCGAAGATATTAATTATACTTATATTTAAATCGTATGTATTTATTATTACAGATGTATTTTTGTTCTATTAGCACTTTGGTTTAATCTATTTAATTTATGTTATAATAATAATAATCATTTATTTCGCAAGAAAGAATTGCAGAAGTACATTATCATTAAAGTTACAATTTTCTTGTGGGTACATAATTTTTGAACCCTGACATCCAAACTAGGTACAGACCTGTGTTTTGGACATCAGTTTTCTGCTAGAGCCACTATTGACAATATTGTCAATCTTGGACTTGTTGGACTACTTTACTGATACAGTTTTTAGTAATAACATGATTATAACTTAGATATAGGAGCATGGATTGTAAGAATATCAGCGCGATGTGTGTATGTGTGTGTGTTCCTGGATGTGTGGGTGTATGTATGAGGGTGTGTATAAGTGTGTGTGAATATGAGTTGCTGTGTGAGTATCAGTTTAATGTAATGTTGTCAAGAGATTTTCTGTTTCGTCGTAGTCTAAGGCTAACAGCCATTTTGTCAGTTTGTTTTTTAATTCGAACTGAGTTTGGTATTGCAAGCCTACAGTGTAATTGATTTTATTGTAAATTTTGTATATAGAGATAGGTAGCTGACGTGAACAAAAAGTGGTTCTGTGAGGAGGTATATGGCAAAGCCTAGTTGAGTTTCTTTTAGATCGATCTGGCAGGGGCACTTGGGGAAGAGTGCGTATAATTGCACGTAGTATGAAAAGTTGTCTTACAGTAAGGGTTTTTGAGATTGAATATAGTTCTCTTGTCGGGCATCTAAAGTTTTTGAAGTGGATAACCTTAAGCACTGCTCTCTGCGCTCTTTCAATTTTCATAAAGTAGGTCTTGTTGGCACATCCCCATATTGGGATGCAGTAGGTTATGATGGATACACATAGAGCGGAGTATACCAAAAAAAGTGTTTCGGTGTCTGCAGAATGTCGGAGGGTTTTAAAGGTATGTATAAGGCGCCTGACTCTGGTGGTGAGCATGTCAATATGGTGGTGCCAGTTTAAATTGCAATCAATATAAATGCCTAGGTATTTTATGTGGTCTGATTGGGATAAAGGCTGGCAGTTGCAGGTATTTGGTTGATTACAGTGTGAATGTACATATATTTTGTAATTTGGTGGTGGTTGCGTAGAATTTCTAATGGTAAAAGGAATAATTTGTGTTTTAGATAGATTTAGAGATAAAAGATTATGTGAAAGCCACTTTATTATAATTATAAGGTTTTTTTCAGCAATCGTTTTGATATGAGACCAATTTGAACCATGAACAACAAGAGTTGGGAAGATTAATATCACACAGTTGGTTAATGTAAAGTAAAAACAGACTAGGACCGAGGATTGAATCCTGGGGAATGCCATATTCAATGCGTGCATAATTACTTGTTAGTCCATTTATTGTAATGCTTTGAAAACGGTTGTTAAGATAATCTTTGAAAATATCATACGTTATTCCTCTCACACCGACGTTGTAAAGTTTTTGGAGGAGGCTGGGTAAATGAACTGTATCAAACGCCTTTTGTATGTCTAGAAAAATTCCTAGACACTTCTGTCCCTGGTCTAATTTTTTGGAGATGTGTTTAGCCAGATTCGCGACTGCATCTTCCGTCGAAATACCGGATCGGAAGCCATATTAATAATAATAATATAATATAGCCTTTTATTCAGATCTCTTAACTAGTTACAATGGGTTTAAACTTATAATAACACTGGACTCTTAAACTAAATAAACTATTTAAGCTAATATCTGTTGCTTGGTTATCATTCCTAGATCTGTTTGCCAATCGGCAAAGGCCTCCTCCAGCCTTTTCCATTCTTTCCTTTCCTGTGTCACCCTGTTCCACATGACTCCGGCCACTTGCCTAATGTCATCGTCCCATCTTTTTTGCGGCCTACCTCTCTTCCTCTTGCCTTCTCTGGGATACCACTGGGTCACCCTTTGACTCCATTTGTCGCATCCTCTTATCACGTGGCCAGCCCATCTCCATTTCAGTCTTTTGATTTTCGTTGTAACATCTGTAGTTTTTGTTTTGCTTCTGATGACAAAGTTTTTCAGTCTGTCAGACTTTCTGATATTTAGCATACTCCTTTCCATTGCGTACTGACAAGTTGCTAGTTTGTATAATGTTTCATGATTTAGCACCCATGATTGACATCCGTACGTCAGAACAGGTAGTACGCAGGTGTTAAACAGTTTACTTTTTAAGTTTATATGGAGTTTTTTGTCTTTCATAGCCTCCCTCAGGCTCCAGTATCTCTTCCAGCCATTCGTAATTCTTCTCTCCACTTCCTTACGCATGGGTTCTTTTTGCGTTATAAGCTGACCTAGATAGATGTACTCGTCAGTGTAGTCTATTTCGGTGTTCCCTAATTTAATAGTGTGATTGATGTGTGGAATGTGTGGAAGCCATATTGGTGGTTGGAAATAATATTATTAGAGTTTAGAAAATTTAAAAGTCTGTTATTAATAATTTTTTCAAAGACCTTTGACATAGTGGGCAAAACAGATATAGGTCGGTCTGGTCTGTAGTTTTCAATGGAGCTCCGGTCCCCCTTTTTGTATATGGGATGTACTAGAGCCTTTTTGAACGCATTTGGGAACACACCTGTACGGAGAGCGATGTTACAGATATGAGTAATGATAGGGAAGAGGGATCCACTATTTGATTTGAGAATTAAAGGTGAAATACCGTCCCATCCGGTAGAAGAGTCAGATCGTAGCCCTCTGATAATAGCATCGACTTCCATGTTGTCTGTGTCGAGAATCACCATGGAATTCAAAATTTCAGTGTGATTACTTTTTAGAAGGTGTATGATGTCAACTTGTGGATTAGGTTTAATTTTACTGGCCAGAACTTTACCGATTTCTACGAAGTATTTGTTGATTGAGTTTAGTGCTGTTAAAGAGTCTCCAGATTTATTTAATAACTCCAGGGGGGGGGTATGAGGTTTATCCATATTTGTGATGGTTTTTAAGGTCTTCCATGTAGCTTTAAGGTTATTTTTACATTTTAATAGTTCATTTTTTTCATGTAATCTTTTTAATTTACGTAAGAGTTGGTTGAGATAATTGCGATAGCGGGTGTAAGTTATTTTAAGAATTTGATTATTATGAAGACGGTCTCTATTTCGTATACATCGAAGTAGTCCTGCTGTAATCCAAGGTTTAAGTGTAATATTTCGTCGCGACACCAAAGTTGTTTTGGAGTGTTTGGTAATAATAGAAGAGAGTGTTGAGATCAGAGCATCAGTGGCAAGATTTGCATCCTCTGTTTGGAGAATATGTGACCAGTCGGTGTCGGATATATCGCGTTGGATATTTTTATGATCCATTATAACCTTAGAATGAGGTAGATGTCTTACACTTATTTTAAGCTGAAGGCTAAGTAGTATTGGCAAGTGGTCTGTTATATGGGTTTCTATAACAAGAGTGATAGACGGGAGATTAGATTTTAGTAAGATATGGTCATAGCATTTGTCTTCTCTAGTGGTAAAAACATGTGTAGGTGATAGGGCATGACTGGCGCATAGTAATAAATAACTATTTGATAAAATATCCGTATTTTGAAGCTTAATATCAATGTTTAGGTCGCCTAAGATAGCAATATGGCTAAAAGATTTTAAGCCACCCAGTACGTGGTTAAGGTTTTCCAGGAACATGTCATGATGTGGATGAGAGTTGTATGATGGTGATCTATAAATAGCTACGATCGCTATTTTACTGTCAATGACACAGGTAAGAGAAGCGGCATGATTGAATATAGGTTCTGTTATGGCATGAGGTAATGCTGAGTTAATGTAAATAATGACACCCGCGTTTTGGTTTAAATTCCTTGTGGATGCATAGTGAGTGTATCCTTGTAGTGACGGGATGTTTGTACACTTTGAGAGCCAGCACTCCGTCAGAATTATAACATCACAATTTACTCTGAGTTTTGTTAAAAAGACAGTTAGCTGGTTGAAGTTTTTGTTGACACTACGAATGTTTAGTTGAAAGATTCTTAGTGAGTTATGCTGGGCTGTTCCTATTAGACCATAGCATTCATCTGGTTCACATTTACGGGAATTTAGGCTATCCAAGGAGTCAAGTTCTGAATTAATATCAATTATAGAAGTCATTGTGGAAAACATTTATAAAACCAAGAAATGAGAACAAGTGAATATGCAGGGTTTTTGACATGTAATGGCCTTTTGATGATCGTACTAGTAGAAATCTATGGCGGGGCTGTTTGTGATAAGTATTAGGTATGTTAAGTGGAATTTGTTTTATAAAGAGTGTGTATGATGTATTGATCAGGTGAGAATGATGTTTAGTAACGTAAATAGTGTGTATTGTATATAAAACTAGAAGAACAAAGTTAAAACTAAAGTTACGCTTATAGGCGCAATTTAAAATTAAAAAGACGAGAAACAAAAATACTGTAAATGTTATTAAGAGAAAGCCCAGTCATTGTTTGAGGTCACGTAGAAATTGTTCCGATTTGACATGTATATGCTTCATTCCTGTCGCTTGTCGTAAGAAAACCTTTCCGTTTATGGACCAACAAAATTCATATTTATAAAGTTTAGCAAACTCCCTTGCAAGGTGAAATAGCTTCTTGGTCGAAGAGGGCAGAAATTCCGCCACGTATACTGGCTGAGGATGCCCATGAATTCCAATCTGAGAAGTGTTTAAACGGCCATCGTGAGGTTTGTCCTTATTAAATTTCTTTGTTGCTGTGAGAACCTTGTCTTTTTCCTGCACAGAGTTCAGTTCTACGACAATGGGCTTCTTAGTTCCAGGTTTGCCCGGAATACGGTATATGTATGATATGCCTCTGCAATATCTGATGATAACTTAGAAATATTCTTACTTTGTTCCCTTAGAGTATGATTTAAATGATCCTGTTGCTCAACTTTCCAAGAAGTGAGTATCTCCTTAATTTCCTCCTTGAAGTCGAATAGATCACTGCCGGGAGAATGGGGCGGACGAGGTCTCTTAGAACGACTTTGTAGATAATTGTTAGAAAGTTCCGCTTGTGGCTTTGATTGGGTGAGATTTGGGTCGGATTTGGCTTGATTTTTTTTACCTTTTTTCGGTGAAAGCGTCGGCGAGTGCTGTACAGACATTTTGTACGCTAATATGTAACTAAGCGCTTATGTTATTTGTGCCTAGTAATGAAATTGAGTGTCAGCGTTGTAAATGGTGGTTTTTGTTACAAGTGGTAGAATTTGAATTCTTAATATGACAACACTTTATCAGTGAGATATGGTTGAGAGGGTAGATAGAACTAACAGTTAGTGACACTATTTGAATACACACCTTCACTGTAATTTTTCTCCAACTCGGTGAATGACTTTACAGCAAAGTTTACACTTCACAGCAAGTAATGGTATGTCTATGTATGTTATGTTAGTTATGTGGGTATATGATGTTACGTTAATGGGCTCCTGTTTCAACAAGTAAAGCTATTTTAGTCTATTTCGGGTGCAGATACGGGATTACGTGGCTAATAAAAATTCCGAAGCAAAATATTTTTGTTTGCAAACCGTGAAAGATGTAACGATAGGTAACGCTTTGAAGCTTTCAATTAAAACTTTACCTATCAGATTGCAGAAACTTACACAAGACTTAAGACTTTACATTTCATTTTATCTTTAGGAAAAAATATAGAAATAAAAAGAGATGCAATGAAATTAATTACAATAATATTTATTAGCAATCAAGTTACCTGTTAATACAATATGGCCGTGTGTGAGATGTGTGAAGGTATTATTGTTATTAAAACAGTACACTTTGACCTTAATATGTAAGGCCAGTAGATAATCAGACAATGTCGTGTCACTACTAAAATTCTTTATTACCTTCCATTATATATCTGATTAGTTAATTTAGAACAAAATATTGCTTGTGTTACATTTTAAAACATATATCAAAAGTAAAACATTACTATACATTACGAAAGAAAACTTGTAAACATTGAAAAAATCACCTTTTAAGACTAAAACTGGGGGCTATAACAACTCTTTGCAGACATTATTACCCTTCCTTATTATTGTAAAAACCCAACTGTATCAGCAATGTTTGTGCTATATATTCCAGAACATTAATACAGATGTACATTTACATACCAAATTGGTTTTGTTGATATAACTGTCACTGTCAAATTGGCTTCCGATCCCTGTCTAAGTATCTAATTAATATTATTTAACTTAGAGTGAAAGTTTAAGGTTAATTGTAACGTTCACTGTTAGCTCAAAACTCAATTTTAAATATTGAAAATGTCGAGTATATGTCTAGTATTTGTATATAGGTACTTCAAACATATAAGCGGCGTACGCTGTAGGCAACGGCAATACAGAAAATGCTTGTACAAAACAAAACATGACAACTACAATTCACCCGTGATTGAGCTACAAATAATGCCATGTAAAGCTTGTTAAATAATAAATCATCGTTTTGTACGGCTATTGACCAATTGTGCAGACAGCGGAATATTATTCCGGGAGTACTACACGTTCTCATTTTGCAATCAACTTTAACTCCAATTATAGCCCCGACTGATTTGTTATAATCTAAGACTATACCTATAGAATCATGACTAACTGACTGATAAACAACACGAAATTAGCTTTAAGGAACTACTATTCATTAAATTTTAAATTATATCAACATAAACTAAATTTTCTATAGGCCTCTTTTTGTATGATGAAGTGAGTATCTGAGAATCTGTGTAGAGACAATATATAACCACTTGATGACTGCTGAGAGGCAGTATATATCCACTTGATGACTGAGCCTTCTATATGGTCAGTTTCTAGCCGCTATTTTTAAGGACTGCGTTCAATTAGAGAAGAACTTTATCTCATAACTTAGTGCGGGATTTATTTTTGTTATTTCATGTTATTTTAATATATTTCTTATACCACATGCATGTGTTACCACCTGTGGCTAAGTATTAGAGGCATGTACAATTTCTACCAAAACAAAGTTTGAAAATATATACAAACTGTACTTCAGACTATACAGACGTTCAAGGCATCGTTGATCGCGTGTTAGGCATTTTATGTTACCACCAGAAAATCTGCAATTATTTTACCAAAGTGTGTTACCTGGTAGCCTCGAAAAGTCAACAACGTTAGACACACTTTTATTTTGATCCTATTATGTAAATTTAACAAAGTGTATCTAGAAGTAGTCAAAAAGTGAAAAACAGAAACAAAAAAAACTCCACAACAACTGGTAAGAAAATCCTCTAGTAATAATAGAGCCCCGACGTAGAGTGGATCAAATATGCATACAGTGTGTAATTTTAAACTACAGACACTTTTTGAATCGCAATAGTTGAGAATCCACAGTTGTATACATCGAACTATTTGCACCGTAAAAAACCCTCTATAAATTTTGAGTCAGTTAAAATCCCCAAAAAACTGACTGTTTAAACTAAGTTGCAACGTAGTTGATCAAATAACTTGACCACGCTCATATAGTTACTGTATGGTGGTTTTGACAAAGGCTAAAAGTTCTTCGAAATTTCAACCTTTATGACGTATTCGTATTTAACTACATTGTATGAATGTAATGGAGCTTTGTAGTTACTCTAATGGAACGAGTCTTACCAACTTTTTAAATCCACCGTTCATTTCGTTTGTTTGGGAACCTCGAGGCAAGAGAAAGGGTGTTTAAAATTTAACGTATGTATCTGTAGTCTGTGGCATTATACTTGTAGCTACATAATTGACGGATTGATGTAAAAAAAATTATTTTTTTGTTTGAAAGAGGCTTGTTCACGACTATTTTAGGTATAACTTAAGAAAACATGTACTACCGTTCGACGCCCTTTCTAATTCGGGGTTATTTGAATTTATAATATTTATGATTGATGCCAAAACCTCCTTTCTAAGGAGAGGCCTATGTCCAGCAGTGGACTATTAAAGGCTGTTGATGTGATGATTTCTGAAAATAAATATAAATATATATAAGGAAATGGTATACTTACACGTATCTGGTATGGGTACATAAACCTAAGTTCTTAGAGTAGTAAGAGTAATATTTGCAAGTATCTAATAAATAATTAGCTTTTGAGTAGTTAGTGATGAGTTTACTCGTATCTGTAGGTGTAAAACTTTGATCAAGTTAAATCGAGTTACACTGAGCTTGAATTCCTTCAAAGCGAACGGGTGAAGTGTATCAAAAAGAATCGAACTACCCTTAGCGGATAAAGAGGTTACTCGGGCTTACAGGAAACACACGGGACAAAATCAACTTTGAAACTGTTAAGCTCAACTCTTTTAATTATTCTCAACTGTCTAAAATTTCCATCAAACTTTTACGGATAGCGCTAATGAACTCCGATGGTTAATGAGCTTTACATAATCCGTACAGAGGTAATTTGATAAGCAACTCCTAATATACGAGTACAGGGGTGGCTACCTAGAGTGAGCCTTGTTTTAAAGTGTTAATTGGAATTTGATTGTTGATGCCTGAATAATTTATTCGGCATTCCTAGAAGATGAATAAATAAAATACGACTTACCCTACAAAAAACGAAAATAAAAATTGTTGTTTTATAAATGCTTGTTCAATTATGAACATGATTGCATCTGTGTCATAAGCAGTGCGGCATAAACGAGATTAGGGCAGTTGCATCGACACAACACACGGATGGCACTCAAGCAAATAGCCATCCATGTGTACTTAGAGTAAGATTAGTATATAAGTTACAATTTTATGTAAATAAATCAGTCATTTTGTCTTATCCGACTTTGACTCATTACTCTGTCCCACCTCTCACTGCGGCCAAGACAAGTTTAAGGTTCAGTAGATCAGTCTTGTGAACCTGCTCAACTGGCAGTGAGAACTGGCATCGGGGTGGGAGTTCTCTCGATCGGTAACATGATTGCCGCCATGGTACGGAGCGAGAAGTTGGAACTCCGCCGTCTCCTTCTGCGATCAAGCTATGCTTGTTAAGGAGATGGCGGAACGAAACCGGGAGAGGTTTATAACTCTCCCGGTACCGCAGACGACTCAGGCGCCGGAGGTCACAGAATGACCTCCGTCCTCCATAAGCGCAGGCCTGGGGGGGGGGGGTAGGTGAGGCCATCTGTCACCCTAGCAGAAGCAGGCCGGGGTGCGCGAGCGCGAAGCGCGAGCCCCCCTTTCGGGAGCACAAAGGGGACATAGGGGTTCCCACACAGGAAGGGGTCATTTACTCAAGTAGATGGCCCGAGGGACGTCGGGGTATCAGGGTTTTCCTTCCTAGGGTACACCTGGTTCCCCGGCAACTGGTACCCGAGACGGCGTGCGGTTTTTGGTCGGTTCGAGTTCGACATAACCACTGGTGGGTGGTATCCGAGGGGATTTCCGAACAGGAAAAAAAAAAAAACGGCTTTCGGTGTTACACGTACGAGTGCTGATTGGTGTGCCACGGTTACCGGTCCGTACTCGTACAATGCTTTTTTCTAATATTTTAATTTTATTATAGTACGTTATAGTAACGACGAGAATGAAGTTAGGCTACAATCTAGGTTTTTAATTTTAAAAAAAAACTTATTTAAATAAAGCAAAATATTACAAAGCCGCCAGTAATATAATAAATGTTTCATTAATATAAAAATGTTATACATATTTATAAGAATTTATGTAGAACTTATGTACATGCAAATTTTAAAAGTAAAATAAGAATATTGTGAAACAACAAAGTGCTACGCTGTAGACATTTGCTACGAACAACATAAAGGAAGATAAACTTAAGTTGTACGGAATTAAACGTTTCCTTTCAGAAATGGCGTTTGAAGACACTTCATAGAATTATGACCTTGTAAGTTTCTGACATACTTACATGCTACAGTTCATAGAATTATTTAACCTAAGATTTGTGTTAGACCGTCTTCCTGTTCAAAAATTTCGTACTAACTTTTGCCCGTGTTAAAGTTATTATGTAACCATAAAACCGTACTTTTTCTGGAGGCAGACTTTTTGTTATTGTGTACCTCCTTATTTTCTGTACGGAAATCCCCTCGGATACAGACCACATTAATTAACCCACATTAACGTTAAGAAGTGAGCGTATCATATACACAAACAACCAACAGTGGCGTTTTTAATATTAAATAACATATAGCTGTACTCGTATCTTACACAAGATTTATTTTCGAGACTAAACACTTTCCTTGGTCAGCGCCTTTTACGACGGAATATGGCAGTATTTGTACAATTATTGTGTTTAACAAGTATAAAAATGTTGCGAACACACATTAGTAACACTAACTGGTGGCACGCGAGAAGCATGCCGTGATGACGGGCTGTTTCCGAACGCGGTAATGTGTTAACTTTAGTTGCTCCTCACACCGAAATAGGGAAAATGAAATATTTCCAACATTAAGTGCCTTTTTATACTGACAATTTGTAAACAAGAAGCGCTTCGACTAAACATGTTACGTTTTCTCGGTTAAAGTAATGGTATTTGAAGGGCTGAATAAATGTATTTGTGAATATATTGACTAAAGCATGTAAAAAGGGAATATAAAGCATATTGAAATTACGATCTCTTTGTTTAAAGAAAGTGCTCTAGATACATATATACAAATAATAATAAATATATATTGATAAATATATTATATATATATATATATATATTAGTATATATTTATATAGTACTTAAGCATTCTGAAAGTTTCTGGTTCTGATAAATAAGACTAGATATAACACTTATGATACATTTATTGCTTTTCAAAGTATATTTCCTCGCAATGAATTTTTCATTAGCAGAAACCACTGTACAAAGTAGTTGGACCAGTCTTAAATTCACACCTTTGAACCTTCAGATGCACATGGAAAATGTTTTGCACTTGGCTCATTCAAATGGTTTACAAAGCACGAATTTGCTGGCAAGTAATTTTTTGTCACTTTCAATAAGTTGTCGTATGGTGTCAATTTTAGAGTCTGTAACCGCAGTAGCCGGCCAACTGCTGGTCATGAAGATGATCACGTCTACGTCTAAATTATGCAAACCACGAATACACACCACGAATACAGCTGCGACATGATGCTTCATCACTAAATGCCAATTGAAGTCTCTAGCAACTCTCTTGTTGACTTAAGCCACACCGAAAATAAAAAAAAAAACATTAAATGAAAATGTTGGACATCACAAGGACGTCACAATGAAAAAACAAATGACAGTCTCGTAAATTAAAAGGTAACATGTTCCCAAAGAGTTCCATTTTCGAATTCCATAATTGTTTTTTCATCCTTTTATTGCAAGTTGCCAGATCTAGAGACTCAGTATGTATTTCAGTATATATATGTATATATATATATATATATATATATACATATAGATGCTACAAGATTTTGCACGATTGAAAGTTTTTATGTTCATCTGAACGGTGTTAAATATTAGCATAGTAGGATTCCAATTCAAAATATTAGAATATATTCTTAGAATATTAGAAAACTATTAAAGACAATATTAAAAAATACTACATAAGACCAACGGGTTCATTTTACAAACTTGCCTTCTATCAAAATACAAGCTATTTTGTGTTTCAGAACTGGTGGAATTTTTCTTTGGTAATGTGATAAACAAAAAGTTGCGAACATTAGTCCTGAAAACAACATGAAAATGTCACTCTCTACAATAAAACTTCGTATCGTAGTTTTTTGTAGTCATGTGACGTTCAAAGTTATTTGTATATTGTGTACATCGTTCGGATTTGTGAAAAAAATTTAAAATAAAATACGATACGGTGAACCCTACAGCCGCGGTTTTAGGCGCCTGCAGTTTCCGCGGCTGGGTCTCATTAGCCACCGCCACCGAAGATGACTGCGGAGCAGAGTCTGCTTTTTTGGCACTCTTACCCCGCATTCAGGACTTCTTTTTCCCCCGACTACCTGCCATCCATCGTTTGTTCGCAGTCGCAGAGGGGACGGTTCTTGAGGAGCTAGGTGTAAGAGTGGGGGGCCGTGGAAGCTCTGTTTCTGCCTTTGCCACGGTCTAAGGTGGAGACCCAGCCCTCGGAGCGACTGCCCTTCCCGTTTTCTTGGCCACTCGTCCCGCTTTTGGTGCAGTCACCAGCGCGGGTGCCAACGCTTCCGCCGCATAAAACACGCGGCCACTTGCAATGGGAAGTGGAATCGGTACGGTTGCTATCTTCGGGCTAACCGCTGCAAGCGGCTGCCTAACAACAGGGGCCGGAGGCAGCCATAACGGGGAGAGGCTCCTGTTTAGCCAAGCCCTATCGCTCATGGCGATCCTCCTGCGACCGGAATAGGGCGAATTGAGCGCTAAGCTCAGCCACCTGCCCTGTTAATCGATCGTTAGCCGCTTGGAACAGCCACATCGGCAATGAGGGTGTCTACCACACCACATATAGTGGAGGAGATGTCCTAAGAGCCCTAATAAATTGACTAAAATGAATGAATGGACACCGGTGCTTGGTGGACTGAACCCCCTTCTGCTGATTCTCTTATCTTTTACAGGAGATTAGCAATCTCCTCTTCCTCTACCGTTTCGGAAGAGAAAAAGAAGAAGAACTCGGAAGAGACCGGGCGCAATCGGTGTTCGTGACCTTCCTCTCCGGAGCGTAAACGCTTGCGGTTCTCAGTGTCGCGAAGTTGAATTTCCATAGCATCCAGCGCGTCAGTCGTCCTACTGGAGCTTCCGTCCGATAGAATAACGGACCTGGAACGTAGACTTACATTTTTTCGTCTGTTCCCAGAAGTCGGAGGCACTTCTGGGAGCCTACTCGAGATAGGTGTCTCTATTTTCAGGAGGAGTCATCTACTTTTTTAGCTCTTACTCACTCTTCTCTTCTTACTAACTCTTCTTTTTATTTTCCTGGGTTTGCTTGTTTAAGTTTAAATCTGTTACGAGCGGGGGAGAAATAGAGGTAGACCCGGGCAGATATCCCCCTAGCGTAAATTGCCCAGCAGCAGCAGCTGGTGCCCCAGCTGGGAGTGCGCTTGCGACTGAACTTCCCATCACCCATGCGTCCCCTGGCTACGCACCAAAACACGGGATTCGAGGTACTTTTTTTAAAAAGCTTGACAACGAGAGGATACAGTTAGGAGGAGCCTAAAAACTTAGCAAGTTCTGTTTTTCAGGCATGACATGTGCTTAAATCTAAATAATCTTTCAGCTCATTAATTTAGTTATTACGATTTATATCCTAACCATAAATGCTCGAAACGGTATTGACATCAGCGACAGCATATTTGATGAGGTTAATGTGGTCGTCCAAAACGAACTCCAATGTCGCACTGCAGCATTCCAGTGAACAAGTTTACATTTATATTGGATAATGTTACCTTGTGCACGTTTCATAATGACTTGCGGTACGTGAGAATAATGTATGTGACAGTACTAGATCAGACTCATTATTTTAGAAATAGCAACCGTTGTTATGTATTATTTTAATCGTAAATATTATATTGAAAAATGTATTATGTTTGTACGACACATATATTTGACTTAGTGCATCAATCCACAAAAATGCCGCTTTATCATATCTTAATTCGCCATAATTCGACGTGCTACAGTGCCACGAGTATCGCAAGACAAAAATTATATACTTAAGTACCAAATTCAATACCAAATACCAAATTCTGTATATTCATGTATAATAGGTACTACTTAAAAAAGTATAATGTCATACGAGACCGTCATAATTTGCCTAATTTTTTAAATTAAAAAGTACTCATGGATAAATTTGTCATCAAGCTTTAGAATTCGCCTAACTTACAATTCTTATGTTTTTTTTGCTATATCTCCGGGACTCATTAGGGTGTGCAATTCATTTTAGGCCTAAGAAAACTCGCTGTAATGAGCTCTTTCATTTGGAACTTTTGCTCTCTTCATTTGGTAGAGTTCAAAAGAAAACATGTGTGAAGATTCAACTTAATGCAGAGCACGGTTCTTTTCGTGTCTACTTATTAAAAAAAAACGTATTACAAGGTCATCGAAAGTAGAAATATTTGAAACTAATAAAATACTTTGAATGCATAAATATTGAAGTTTGTCGTGTAGTTATATAATCTATTTCTCTGTCCTCATTTTATACAAATGTCTCTGCTATAAGTTGATCGCATTTCGTTTTTCGTTCATCATATTGTCTGATTTTTTTAAAGAAAGGTTAGAGGCCCCGAGGCCCAAGTGCGAGTTTTTTTTCACATTTATACGATCGTGACGGCGTTGCAATTGGCCCGCGCTGAAATCTTTACGAGAGCGAGTAGATGTGAAATAAACTTGCACTAGACTAAACTGGTTATTAGGACGGGCGTCTACCCGTGGACCGACCGTCGACAACGAGTGGACACTGAGTAACAAGGTGGTGCTAGTCGGGTTTCTGTGGGTGTACTGAGCTATGACCTTTATAAGTACCATAGTAACAAGGTTTTAAATATTACCAGTTTATTACTACCTATCTCCTGTTTGTATTTAGGCTGTCGTTCATTTAGCCGATCCAAATATTTCTGTAAAAATAAGGCAAATAAAAACGAAAAGCATAAGTAACAAACATACATTAAATAAACAAAGTTATTGGTAAAGTACATAATGAAATTGAAAGTATGTTATGAATTTTCATACGTTATAATCTAACTTTCGGGGACACAGGACGTTGAGTGCAGCCAAACTTTTTATACTTTTCCAAGTATTAAAACATGAACTTGAATTTATATCCAATTAATGAACAAGTATTATTGTGGAATATGAGACAGCAAATAATATTCGGTATAAGACATTGGTAATATCTGTATCGCATATTAGGCTTCATACAATATATCGGTTATTTAAATAGCGAATCCAGATAAAGATAAAAATACACTATGTTTAGTAAATTGATAACTTGAGAAACCTTTGAAACTTTCACCTCCTATGATATACGATGACAGTGGCGTTAAATAATGTGTTACATGTAATACATAATCTAAAATAACATGACCTTTCTGACATTTAGATAAGAATACTTATAGTTCATCTAATCTAAGAAGTAGGTACCGTTTGACGTTTCATACTTTTCAAAACGAAACAACTTTGTACAGGCGCAATTTACATATTTTCAATTTCCATAATTATATTATATAATATATTATATATAATATATTATATATATTTCAATAACTTTTTTAGTGAAACCAATGAATTATGAAGCTACTTTTATTCTATCACAAGGTGTATAATTTCAAATTACTAAATTTAAATGTAACTCTCTTAAACAAAGCAAAATAACCAATATATACAATAGATACCTTTTTTTTTAAACTTTGTTTCAAAGTCACATAGTTAGGTCCTTCACTGCAGTGTTACGACTCTTCAAATTCACTTGTATATGAATAATCGTAAAAATGTAGGTACAATCGAATTTATTAATAACGAGTTTTTCAATCCAATCTTCTGTTGAGGCTATTTACAATCCGGGCGTCTTTTAATAGGTATTTAATAATTCCTAAATTTCAGTTGACATTTAATTATTTACGAAATTGCATAAATAAAATTAAAAGTATGTAAGTAAATCTAATTCTAAATAAATCTATGTAAGCAATAATAATTTATGTAAAACTGTTATCGAATTGTAAACACAAATAAATGATATCTCTTAAGATTCGAATATTGTAGTATTCGATTTCTTTGACCTCTTTGTAGTATTCGATTTCTTTAAAGAATAGAGAGCTATTCTTTAATCTGTCAGAATAGTCAAACGGTACCTCTTAGATTGAATGGACTATAAATCATCGAATGTCAATCATGACATATGCAGGAGTTTAGGTAATGTTATTAAAGGAGATCCTGATATGAGTGCAACAACCATTTAAGAGTAGGATAATATAAAGAGGATGCTTGACTTGATTTCCTAATTGACAGGATATATTTACCTTTGTAAAAATTGGACTTGGCTACCTTAGTCGTATTTTGAGTTAAACATACTTACAGATGCATACATAAATACACGCCTTTTCCTGTCCGAGGAACGTAGACGATAGAACGCCATTTGGCACGATCTTGGCATACAGCTCCACATTCACTCAATCCATTCGATTCATTCCACGTTCATCAGGCCTTTCATACAAGATTTCCGATTACGGGTGCCTTTAATGAGGCCCTTCTTCAGTATATAGGAATTATCAGTTTTGAAAACGGAGTATATTGAAAGTGAGTGACAAAAATTGAAGATGTTGCAATGGCTTAAGTTTGTTTTCTTTTCATGTCTCTAAGGTAGTTCAATTGAAGTATTATCAAAAGTAAAATATCGTCTTTAAAGTTTGGTCTTTTGCATCTTTAATGACGTTCATTTTTGCAATTAGCTTAAAACTCAAATGCACACACAAAAACAAGGCTTACACGCCGTGTTCTATAAAACGAATCCCCGCTAGTCAATTCTGGTGACTGATATATGGAAAGACGACATTGTACTCTCTACTCCCCAAAATACCGCAATCGACGATGCAGCCGTCTGCGCTTGAAGGAGAAAACATAATAGTTTCTCTAAAGTAAAATATAAAATTATCATACTGATACTACCTAATAATAATAGTAGGGGAAGGTGTTGTACCTATGAACGGTTTTACCTGTGGACATCATTGATATTTCAAAAAATAAACACAGAAATTTAACGAATTGAACGCATCCGTAAAGTATTTTTGATGTGTGGCAACGTTGACTTGCTGCCATTTTGTATCTTTTGTTGTGTGACCGGTGACAGACCGTTAAGGGTTTTCGCTCAAAAAAGTAAGTATTTGTCTCGTTTTCGTCCTATTTTTTTGTGAACATATGCAGAATATAGATGATTATTTTTAGTCATACTGTAGTACATGTAGTTAACAATCCATTTACATCGGTATAACGGTGTAAACTAGTACCTATCATGCCGGTAATAGATTTTTAGGTTGTATTGTCTGATTTGTACCTGTGGACATCGAAGTGTATGTACCTATGGACTGTCCACAGGTACAATTTTTTTTTCATTTTTCAGTGTCTCGACGGAAAAACGCGCCGTAGGTTGTGTTCAGAGACGTTATCTGAGGCAATTAAAGAGGCAATTAGTGGATGTTCATTGCGAAAAGTTGCAGAAAAATATAAAATACCAAAATCTACGATATTTAAATACCTTCACATGAATAAGGAGAATGATCTGAGCGAGAACAGGGTAGTTATTTTGAGAAATGACGTGAAGAAAGTATTTGATGAGGAAGAAGAAAAACAGCTTGCAGAATATTTAGATAAAAATAAAAATTCAATCTGCAGAAAAAAGGGTCACAATTCTTCAAGATGACCAGTTACCCTAAGCCATGTGTATGGGATGTAAAAGACATGAAAATGTTTACAAACTGCTCAATTGCTCTCAATGCGATTTGAAATATCACCAGAAATGTGTATCAAGATCACATTTAGATAATTTTGAATCAGATGATGAGTCAGACTTCTTATATCAAAAGTGTTATATTTTAGATGATGGTGATTCAGATGCCTCTGATGATTCTGCCTTAGAACTATATCAAAATTATTTAGATGCCAAAACCAAAAAGAATAATTGATTCTTTAATGTTAAAGTTGATTTATAAAGATATTCTATTTATTTTTGCTGATTTTTATAGGATTATTATGTAAGGATAAGTGATCTGTCCATAGGTACATTGCCGTCCATAGGTACAAGTATTTCTGTCCAGAGGTACAATCATAAGATGTACCTGTGGACAAATTTAGTGATTTAAAAAAAACTGGTTTATTTTAATCAACATAATTCGTACAAAACTAAAGACTGCTAATTTTTAAGTGTTAACTAATCCTGGAACAACATTTGTAATACTTTACGGCTAATAAATAAAAATTAAATTATTAAACCATATTTTCATTCAAAATCCGGCAAATGTCCACAGGTATAACACCTTCCCATATACTTAATTATTTCGATATAAAAAAAAAAAAACATTTTGAAAGAAATGACTATGGGCATGAAAGGCGTTATAAAAAAGCCATGTCACGGCAGCTTATTGGCTTCGGTATGAAAATTCACTTTTCTGACTTCGAGAAACATCCTAAAACTTGTGAAAAGTTTCTAAAAGCAACCTCTTGCGCTTCACTTTTAGGCCTTTTTCTAATATCTTACCTTACAATAGCGGCAAATTTTGCCCTCAGAGAGTTTGAACGTAAACTACTGTGTAATTTAGTTTCATCTGAAATAGTTATTATTCAGTAAATCATGAACACAGTAAACTATTAAATAGTTACATCAAAGAATATTAAACCATTTTGATTGAACTTTAGGCATTAGTCCACGAATTACTATGGTAATAAATCGAAACTCGGGAGCGTGTTCGCTTCCGAGTTTTCGCACCCATTGCTTTGCTTATGATTAATCAAGTTTCCTTAGAAGTATGAATTAAATGCAAGAATGTTTCTTAAAGGTCGCTGTAAAGTTAAAATTATTCCTCATACGAAGGATATGGCTGAAGTTTCTAGCAATGCTATTATCGAGGGCTCAAGAACTTACGTTGTGTAATAAGGCCTAAGGGTCTCCTTAGAGATTACAACCGTTTGTGTGTCCGCGGGAATACACAACGAACATTACTGTGAAGGGCAACTAAGCCACTGCCTTCTGAAGGCTGGGACGGTAGCCATTTGGCAACTTCGTTATTAAAATGAAATTTTCTGTGCATTATCACGCGCTTGTCGCCACTTGTTATATAACAAAGTTACGTCAAAGGTAAGTAAAAGGGTTGTTTTTGTTTAAATACGTGTCTACAATGTAAGAAGGTATATCTCAGCGAGTAAATATCATCACTTCTTGTTTTGAAAGTATGTTATTCCTTTTGATACTTAAGGAACTGAGAGCTACAATTATTTATTCAAATATGGTATTGAGTTTAGAAAAGAACCCTTTAAGTAGGATTATCTGGCAGCGAACTGGGGATGAATAACACCTATCAAGCAATTGGTTAGCAACGAGTATATATTGTGAACTGATATCTAAGTACATAATTCTTATGAACTACAAATTTAAAAACACAAATATGGAAGTTAGGGTAGCTAGGATTATGAAAACTATTGCATAAATTTTAATTATTGTAGATAGCTAGTGCCTGGTGATTTACTAACACATATAATGGATTTGATTTCTACGTAGGATAGTGGTTTTACATTATTCAGATATTGCTTCAATCAGTAGGTACTTTTATACTTCAATATTGACCAAGTATTTCTCAAAATACACGTGCGCTATGGGAAAATAACGAGGCGATTGTCGATTGTAGGTTTGTCGGTAATGTTTTTTTGGCATAGTTGAAGTTGTTTTTTAAAAAGATGCGTAGGTACACAGCTAGTCTGCACTTCTTACGTATATGGAACCTTCAAGGTACAACCTACAAGTAAGCCATCGAGAACATACAAATATTATCCTATAGTCCACTATACATCTTCAACATTTAAAATATCAGAATGATGCAGTGTACATGTAGGCGTTTTTTATGCAAAAAAATTCAAGTCAGCTGCATGTAAATGATTTTTTTATGAGTGGTTACGATTTCAATATATGTCAGCTTTTGTTCAGATACAAGGTTTATTTTAGAAGAGCCGAATGGGCTCGACTCGACTGGAGTGGAGGAGATACCACGCCCTACCAGAAAGCTGGTGTTAAGTAATTCTTTAATTGCTTTTCCCGAGCGAGTAAGATTACCGGATCCCAAACCCCTCCCTCTGCTTCTAGGGACACAAAAGGCGGCAAAACACATGTGACACTTGAGTTGCAGGTGTCCATGTAATTTGTAAATATCGTGATTGTATTCTTAATAATGCCCATTTGTATCAACATAACTATCAGCTGTTTATATACTTAACAATATATAAGTAGTTAAACATTTTTTTCTATTCCACTGCGTTGTCCTTCTGGCCTTTTCCCAAACTAGCTTGGGGTCGGCTTTCAGCCTACTAAGATACGATTTTATTCAACTGCATAACTACTTAAAATATTATAACAGGACATAATAAGTGTCTTAAGAAGAAGTACCTACATATGAATGTACATACAACAACCTAGATGCAAAGTTTACACAAGACGTGATCTTTGTTTAAAGGGATCTCTGTTTACTTTGCAACACGTCGTTCAACTAATCCCATTGGATTTTCCAGCAAATCCTTGGCCTAACGTTAATTGTATTTATCAACATTCCTGGTAATACTTCCTTTTACAGCTTTGGAACCCTCACAAATCCTATTACCAGGCTTTTTATAGCACTCGAGCAATTTTTTTATCAAATCATCGGATCTCGTTAGACACTGTAAACATTTAGTAACGTCAAAGAATAACTAAACATAATAATAAAGAATATAATTCCTTTTGCATTTGCATTTTAAATTTTGCCTTCTACATTTACATTTACCTGTGATTATGGAGATATAATTGATTGTTACCATAAAATATTTGTTAAATAGCTTTACGAGAAAAAAACAGTGAGGTCAATCCCGATTAAGGTTATTTTTATCTACTTACTTTAGTGCAGCTGGTCCTATATTTAACGTTTTAAATCTAATAACATATAATATTATGCTAATATTCTACAATTTATCTATACTAATATTATAAAGCTGAAGAGTTTGTTTGTTTGTTTGTTTGTTTGAACGCGCTAATCTCAGGAACTACTGGTCCGATTTGAAAAATTATTTCAGTGTTAGATAGCCCATTTATCGAGGAAGGCTATAGGCTATATATCATCACGCTAAGACCAATAGGAGCGGAGCACCAATGAAGAATGTTTCAAAAACGGAGAAAATTTATTAGATACTATTGAGAGACGCAGACGAAGTCGCGCGGGTCAGCTAGTCAAATATATGTGGAGGAATTATCATATCCCTTGATCCCATGTAGGGAGGATCCATCGACCACGCGAGGTGATAATGCCTGTGACCGCGGCCCAACGGTTGGTCTTCATTGCTCTAAAGTACAATGCTATTTGGCATAAGGATATGTCTTCACTTGTGAAGAAAATTAACACATCAACAACTATTTAACTTCTTTAATAAAACATTTCTAGAGTAAGTAAGTATTAAGTGTAACGGACTGCTATTGACCGAATGGCATAGTGGTTTGTGTAACGGACTGCTATTCCAAAGGTCTCGGGTTCGATTACCGCTTAAGTCAAACATTTTGTGTGCATGAACATTTAATGTTTGATTTGGTCGGGGTGTTTCTAAGTATAATAAGTATGTATTTACAAAAAAAAAGTATCTAGTACCCATAGTACAAGCTTTACCTAGTTCTGGACTAGATGGCGTTGTGTGAATGTAGTAGAATAATATTATAAATTATATTATTATTTGCATATTTGCTCTGAGCTACCCAGACGTTAAAAGATTACAATATTATTAAAATGTAATTAATTTGAGTATTTAAACTAAATAAAGAGAATAATAATATTTTCGGACACCTAGTTTCAAACTTAGCAGAGACGGATAGAATACTTATCCTTACCTGACTGCACGGATGGCGTAGTGATTAAAACGGTCGCCACGCCGCTCCCTACTACCCTACTACGTGTGTAGGTGCTTTGCTGTGAGTGTTGTAGGTTTAAACCCCACATGGGACAACACTTTGTGGATCCACAAATTGTTGTTCTGAGTCTGGGTATTCTTTGTGGCCGTTTTATGAATGTTTGTAAATTCCCCTGCGACACAGGTTATATTCCTAATGCGGGAGTTGGATATTATACATAGAAACACCCAGACCAAATCAAACATTAAAAGTTCATGCACACAAATAATGTTTGATTTGAGCGGGAATCGAACCCGCGACCTTTAGAATAGCAGTCTGTTATACAAACCACTACGCCATGCGGTCGTCATAGTTATATATATATATATACATTACAGTACCAGGATGAACAAGCGATTTCTTTTTTTTTTGGTAAATAAAAAGAAAATGAAACCTAGCTAGAGCGATTAATCGCCAACAAACCCCTCGGCATACTAAATATCATGAAAATCGCTCCAGCCGTTGACGAGATTCAGTTAAAATATTTACAAGAATAGGGAATATGCACGTGACACTAAAATAGACAAAATATTTTTATTTGTAATTTTTATTGCTAAAAAAAGACACCCATACAATTATTTTTGAAATTCATTATAATTTAATAGTGAAATTTAATCATCAAAAATTGGCTTTTTTAAGATTCCCTCGCAAATTTCTAAAACGCAACGCTATTGGTTGAATAAAACGTGACGTCAACCTACACTGTCAAGAGTGTCAACTAGTGATGCGCAAAATGTATCACTGAGCTGAAAAGATTGATACATATCATTTCGCTCTAAAGATATATATCACTCATCTAGCTCACTAGCTCATTTAGCTCACTAGCTCATTGATCCGATTCAATTGATTGTTCTCTCAATTAATTCATTTTTTCATCTAGATCGTTTAGCTCAGTATACTCGTATATCACTCACTTCAAGCCTCACTGGCCATACAAATCTTTCTTTATTTTCACCACCACCACCAACAGCCTATAACAGTCCACTGCTGGACATAGGCCTCTCCATAGAAAGGAGGTTTTGGCCTACTATACCACGCTGGCCAGACGGGTTGGTATAGGGTTTGTTTCAAGTTATCCTTCTCTTTGCAGTGCTGTTGTCCTGCATAGTTTGCTCCCTTAGTCGGCTCTTACGACACCCACGGGATGAATAGGGGTGGTGACATTCCGTATTCTTAATCCGTCACCACACGGGGTGACGGATATTTTCATATTACCCTAAATTCAGTTTTTGAAACTACATTTTTAATCTATTTTTTTTTTAATACAATGTTACTCATTTTGATAATATAACATAATTATTAACACCCTTTTATATAATAATTAAAAATAAGAAATTATTTCTTGTACTTTTTAAATTTTGTATAATAGAAATCATACATAATTTGATTTTCTTTGTACTTGGCAGGGTTAATTCTTAAGTAATTTTAAACTTTGATTCTATAGAAATAATGTACATTTTGCATAAAGAAACTTGCGTGAACATAACCATCATCTATCTCACTCATTTATCTTTAGTCTCACTAGCTCATGAAACAAAGATCGCCGTCGTTGAGCTAGTGATCTAGTGATCTAGTGAACTAGTACTGAGTTACTGATATATTCGGAGCTACTGTGAGTGAGTGATACATTTTATCGTCGTGAATGATATATATCTTTTATATCACTCACTCAGGAGCTACACAACTCTAGTGTCAACAAGTTGTGTGTATTTGTAATATTTGGTTTCTGGTGATTATTTGTTTCATTTTAAGTTACTAACTAATACGTTTTCAGTGTTAAAATATTAAATTCCCGTGTAGAAAGACTCAACACAATGACTGAATATACTTTGTCAGGTGCAGTTTTGATATTATTTTGGCACAAAGTAACGGCACAATATTTATAATAAGTTTTTATTGGCTTATCCATGGTAATAAGTTAATTTATATCACTCACTTTTTTAACTTTCACAAACTGTGAACTTCACTCCGTTGTTGACATCGAATTCGTCTGAAAGTGTAATCTGACGTCACAATAAAAGCGCGCCAAAATGGACGTGTTCAAATTGCCCCAAAATGATAGTGATATTAATAATATTTTTTTTGCTTAACGGTTTATATTTCAGATGTGTTATATTTATTTTTGGTAATGTAATTATTATTTCTAGGAAATATTGAAAATAAAAATTAGGGGTGGGTCACCCTTCTCATCATCATCATGACAAATAGATGTGGGCCGATTCTTAGAACTATCCGATGTGCACAAAAAAATTCATAAAAATCGGTCCAGCCGTTTCGGAGGAGTATGGTAACTCACATTGTGACACGAGAATTTTATATATAAGAAGACAAGAAGATATGAAAGCGATGTATAATTAATGTTACTACGATACGAGCATGATGTAAAGATAAAATTACTATACAACTACTACCTACTAATAATCGAAAAGATTGTGAAATTGATTATTACTGTTAACATTGCATTGGTTCTTATTTCTTAATAAAAGTAAAGGATAAAGGAAGAAAGAAAGAAGTATTTTACTACTTAATGAGGTAGATATTTATTACGTAAATTTGTTTTATTTGGTAATTAATTTTCAATCATATGTATCAATAACTTTCATAATCACTTATAATATATTTATATATATATTTATATATTTATATTAAATGATAACTTAACTTAATTATTAACTTTCGTAATCACTTATAATATTGTCGATATACATTTAACATGCATACACTTAACATTTTTAAACCATCCAAAAATAGGGTAAGTTTTCATAAAAAGTACATCATTCAGCAATAAACTTACCTAACTTACGTGTTACCAAGGTAAAATCTAAAAACGTTAAAAGCAAAAGGTAACGATGATCTCAGAACAGGTATTTACCATTAAGACCCAGTAAATCAAGGTAATATTGAGGTACTTCAAGTTTTTTACTGCAGCATAAACTTTTAACAAAGAAGATAATCATTATAATTTATTTTTTAACCCACTTTAAACAAGGAGAAGGTTTTACCCCAAATTAACTCATTTCTGAATGGTTGCTATGCCAAACGAGGCGGGTTTGATTCCCGCTCAAGTCAAACAATTGATTTGGTCTAGATGTTTCTATGTAAAATATGTATAATATGTATTTTTATCAGTTCTCTAGTACTCTCTCCTTAGTTTGGGACTAGATTGGATTGTGTTAATGAGGTAGAATATTATTATTATATTATCATGATGTAGACAAATTAAAGTAAGGGATACCCTAAAAAAGTTAATTATTCATATAAATGTTAACTATTACACATATAACATTTTTGATACCAAACACCTACGTAAAAGTAATCGATTTCGTAACTCTAATCATCTATCTCTATCCAATATCGACATAATCACTAACCTCGCCCATAACCAACAATCGCGCTTTCTACTCTTCTAAAACTACATCATTACTAGAACTACATCATAAAAGAACAATGTTCTTAATCTAGTTTAAAGAATTAGAGGCAGTACTTTAACAGCTGATAAATATTTACCGTTTGAAGAATCTCTGCGAAGAGCTGCCGAGCCCAGTTTTAAAACGTTATCAATTATTTGGAAAATAAATGTTGGTAGTTTTCTCATTTATAAATTATTCTACTCAGTGAATACCTTTACTTGAGCCTTAAGCAAGTCTTGTGCTAAAGCTATCGAAATGAATTAATCCTATTACTACCTTTGTTGAGCGGTTCAATGATCCGTTTTCTAGGTAATTACAATAACGATGTTACTGTTCAAGAATGTTTAACAAAATGATGCAAATCTTAATAATACTCTTAAACAAGCATTATAAATTGTACTCTTATTGCATTATAAATTGTACTGTATAAATTCTAGTACTAGGCAATTTTGACATTATTTTGAGATTCTAGTTGCACTCTTTTTGTGGCTTATAATTTAGGGTAATTAATAGTAGTTCAGTAAGTACTAAAACTATTTTTACTCTTTTAGATATCAATTTGACAGTTTTTATTATTTTATTTTAATAGGGCCGTTATTTTTATGACAATATATGTATGTGATTATCCCTCTAATTTATCGGAATTGTAGTCTAGACCGAACCGAACTGAAGTCGAACATTCTTAGCATCCTCACTTTAGAGTACTTTATTAACTAATGCAGGAGTGATTATTCCCATTCTATTGACTACTATTTTGATAAGGTGTCGTGTGTGCATGTGTGCGGGTAAACTCTCTTGTCTATAAGCACTTGCACCTACTAGTAAAGACGTGGACAGCATTGTTGTTGAAGAAAGAAACAGATTATATTGTTTTTTAATGGAACCTAAAGGGTTTTTCAACAAGAGGTGTTATTTTGAATCACCGGTATTTCGGTAGCTGTCTTTTTTGAAGCTTTTATTTTTTGACATTTGACATGTAGAAACTACGCCATTCTAAAAATGGAACGATACACATTTCAACAACGCATTGAAATTATTAAAATTCACTACAAAAATGTTGAAAATCTTGCAGTCACAGTTCGCAGAACTAAAGCATTTTTTGGTCGTCGTGAAGCACCTTGTTGGACCGCAATACAGAAATTGGTGGAAAAAATCGAGCTGTTGGGACAAGTTAGTGATGTGAAGAATAAAACCCGTGCACGTCGCTCAAGAACAACTGAGAATATTGCTGCTGTAGCCCAGTGTTGAAGAAAACGCAGGTTGGTCCATTCCTCGTCGTTCTTTGGAATTGGGCATTCCACAAACGTCATTACACCGTATTTTGCATAAAGACTTGGGTCTTAAGGCTTATAAAGTTCAGTTAACACAAGAACTCAAGCCGGCCGATCATCAACAACTACTACTTACTACTTGTACTTGAAATGCATGAAAATGATCCGGAATTCCATCGAAAAATCATCTTGACTGATGAGGCCCATTTCCACCTAGCCAACAAGCAAAATTGTCACATCTGGGGCTCGGAAAACCCAAGAGTTATTGTTGAGAAGCCTCTCCATCCTCAACGTGTGACTGTTTGGTGCGGTTTATGGTCCGGCGGGGTCATTGGACCTTACTTTATCGAAAATGAGGTTGGATCAACACTTACGGTGAATGGATTGCGCTATCGAGATATGATTAATGATTTTTTATGGCCGGAGTTGGATGGTATTGATCTGGACAACGTTTACTTTCAACAAGACGGCGCTCCGTGCCACACAAGCAACGAAACCATTGCTCTTTTACGGGAAAAGTTTCCTGACCGTGTTATCTCTCGAAGAGGTGATCACAATTGGCCACCGAGATCTTGTGATTTAACACCTTGCGACTTCTTCCTTTGGGGCCACGTGAAAGGTCTACGCCAACAGCCCAGCGTCGATTCAAGACCTCAAAGATGGAATTCGTGAGGCTATCGAGGACATAGGGCAGCCACTTTGCGATTTGGTTATGCAAAATTTCATTAAAAGGATATGGTCCTGTAAGCGTGGTCGTGGTAGCCATTTGGCTGATGTTATCTTCCATTATTAACAGGATACCTTCCTCTTTATTATAAAATAAACAGCCGATTATTTATCTTAAAAAATTGCATTTTTCTTTGAATACTAAAATAACACCTCTTATTGGAAAACCCTGTATAAGAACATTTCACTGCATTGACTACACTTTTTTATTTCTTAGTTGATAGTTTTGATCAAATTTGTATTGTTATACTTTAATTTTACTAGTTCATCCAGGTACTATAACTTTAAATGATGTTCCCTAATAAATAAAATTCGCGAAGATTGCATATACATCGCGAAGTGGCCGCAAACAAACTTTTACCTTAAAAACGAGGTCTAATAATAGACTTTGTAGCATTAGTGATAAAACGTTCAGCTCGTTTAATATATTACAGAGAATAACTGATAGCGGTTTAGACTTAAACACAAAAAATATGGAAGCATGTTTATGTCGTACCACGGCGTAAAAGGTTCTACTGTTATTTATGCACATGTGTGGCATTCCATGCCTTACCTTTTGTTTAACATTCATAGCTGGAAACCTTCAGGCCGCAAGGGGCATATATATCCACGTATAGTGACACACGCGGTTATTTTGTCTTAATAAAATGCCACAAATGGAACATTATCAATATAAATTGAATCTATTGCACATATTATACATTAACACACTCCCACACGCACAATTACATTTTAGTTTTGAAATTTTCACGAAATATACTTACCATAATATAAATCCGTTTATCCTGTCTGCAATAATTTGAATCTGTGCAAAGACTTTACTTTGTGCTTAAGGTGATTAGAAGCCTAATTTACAAGAGGTTAATTACAAGACGCGATGTTACCGGCTTTTAATGTCTTGGATTATTAACCTTTGACTGCTTAATGAGAATATGTTATAGCTACACTATAACACACGTAATTAAAATTGATTTGTTGTGAATACTGAGAACGAATATTGAACATTTCAAACATGGTAAGAATCTGGCAAATACGACCTTAAAATATTCGGCTGATATCCATTACTTTCCAAATAATTTTTAACAAATATTAGCATATATTTTATGGTCAATAGAACATGTAAATCGTTAATTACAGTTGTTTTAATATTCAGAAATAACTTCAAAGTTAGGTTTATAGATAGGTTACACTGATATTTTTGTTGGTATCTGGTAAAGGTTGCCGGCAGCACAGGAACGGTTGTTGGACGAACCCTGGTGGAGGCCTATGTCCAGCAGTGGTCGTCTTTCGGCTGAGATGATGATGATGATGATCTAGTATTGTAATCAGATTCCTGTTGAGCTTATAATTTCGTATCTGCACAAAAGTACTAATGGTCCATTCACGTGAAAAAGAGGTAGCTTCGCTAACTTTTTGGAGGATGTTATAATATGTTTACATCGAATAAGTTTAAACTTACGGCACGAGTGTGGGGAACCTCTTAAAAGCACTTAAGAAAACATGTAAAAAAACTCATTAACTTAAGAAGTTGCGCCTATTCAATAACTAAAGCACTTACTTAGAAAATTGCTCTGGTTTATTAAATTGTTCGACAAAAAATACAATCGTAAAATTTAACAGTCCTCGTCGCATTATCACATTTTCAAACAGACGCTGAAACCTATTCTGAGAATATCGCCTCGATTACACCCAAAATAATTTTCATCCTCCTTTCTCTAAGAATCTTACAAAAGAAGTCCATAAAGATAACAACGGGTGGTTTGCTTTTTTTTCACTTTAATTCAAACATAGTATGAGGTAATACAAATTCTGATCGAGGCTTTTTTGGGCTCCATTTAAAAGTGTTACAGTGTACATATGCGATGTAACTTGAAATGAAGTTTTGTAACTCCTTCGAATTACGTAATCAACAGCTGATGTGCCCAATGCGATTACCGGTATTCTGGCAAATTTCTAATTGTCTTCGCAACAAATAAAATTCGTTGGTTGGGTTTGATGGTTACGTTAATGTTTTATCATCACTGTTTATTAGGGAACATTGTAAATTATATTACCTAAAACTTGTTACTTAATCTAAAAAACATCCTAACACCTGCGAAAAATAATTATATTACTAGTCTAATAAATTTTCACTACAGTACCAGTAATAGTTCAGCGTAAGAGGGGAATATCTACCATTAATTTCTCAGATCATCCAAGCTAGTCGAGAACAATTTAACAGGATGTGCTGACTATAATAGTTGTAATCCGATTAGTGAAATTAGTTTGTACGGCTTACCCAAACTGACCCCTAAAATTTCTATTTAGCTTGTATTGACATATATACCAATGGCGACATATGTTTTTGTCCATATATGCTAAGAATATATTACCTACTATGACACAAATCGAAACTTTAATAAGGTCTTGCTAACACTATGGTAGTAGCTGGGCAGCAGGGGCAGCCAGAAAGCACAAAATTATTTTTTGTAAGTTTTTAATGAAATAATGTTATGTCAATATCTCCACACAAATTCAATGATACAATGATAAACATGATGAAAGCATTGTATCCTATAATTATATAGGCATGTTTGAAAACACTTTACGACTTCAGGGTAAGTTTATATAACTTCCTCATCTTGATACTACCCTAATTATATCCGTGATTCTGTTAAAAATAGACACTCTAAATATCAGTGGAATTTAGTTACTAATAGCTACAGTTTTTTTCAAATTTACTCTCTGTCTCTCAGTCTTATCCGTTCCATATCATAATTTGTAAATTTGTGACAAGCAAACGATTCTTCATCTTTGATTTTTCTCTCTCCCAGGGAAGACTCTGGCTACAGCCGAATACTCACTCACTCACAAACACAGTATGTGTACTCTTAGGTCGTGGAGAGTCAAACACGCACGGTCTCCTCAACATTAGGTTACGACAATATCGACCTGAGACAGAAAACGCCTGTCTATCAACGCTACTACCATATTTCTGATGCTGTGAAGGGCAGACTTAAGAACGGAAGTTCAGTTTGCTAAAGTTAACGTTTTATGGCCAATTCTAAAACAAAACTTAAGGACATAACCACATGCTACAAAATAACACACACATATACAAAATACATTTAGTCCTTATTTTCATCGACATAACAAACACAAACAAAAAATGGAATTAAGAGCGTTTTTTCCTCATTATTCAACGTATGTACGAATGTTGCTAAAGAGGTTATGAAAAAACCATTGGTCAATTACTCGAAAGGGGACTTTTACACAACGCATTAGACACCACATTGCAGTAATGCCGTTTTATCTCTTGCAGTTGTTTTGACAACTTTATTCGAAAGGTTAGTCACAACTGATACCTCTGATTGTTGAGAGTTCATATGCCCCGGTGGTCATCTAGGTACTACCTCTTGGGACGTAAGCTTCCTTGCTGACTGACTTGCGTAGAATAAATACTAGAATATTGCATTTACAAAGGACTTAAACTGTAAAAGGCCGACGAAATTCTATTCACAATGTTTCAATGTTTAAATGAATGTATGAAATGAGAACTGTTATCATAAATGTTTCGTGATTTCCTTAAAATGGTGTATCTTCGAAAAGCATGTTGCTTTCAGTCTACAGGATATCGAAAGGATTATAAATGAGAATCCAATAGCGTCCTCCGTTATAAGATTTGGCAACGCACATGACACGTTCCGTGTAATTTAGTATGGAGAAAAATTTCTTCCAAGTCATATTGACATTTTTTTTAAATCAGTTCTTATTTCATATGAAGAAAAATATTCACAATATTTATTTTTGATTCCAAAAAAACTTTAAAAAATTATCTCACTCCTTGTTCACTGTGAAATGTTAAGAAACGAATTAATAAACAAATTCCTTAAATCAATAATGTCAATTAACTACCCAAAATAATCTGTATTTATATTAAGAAACAATTTGTGAAGCGTAGTTGTGCTGCAAAAAGGAGGCCAAAAGAAGACCTATAGTTTTAAACTGAAATTAACCTTCAATGGGACACTAAAACTTTAATTATTTATGATTTAGTTTTTCAGTCACTTGGTCCACAGGTACATAATGCCATTTTCTGGCTATGTATCGGAGAGCAGGGGATACGTCTGCTCTCTATTGTTGACATCTTACAAGCATACGATTATTTGTAAGCCAACTGATACGAGTTATGGTTACTAATTTAAAATTGACTAATTATATTCACTAAGATATATTATTCTGTGTATTGTCATTATGTTCCTTTACTTATTGTATGTTGACTGGTGAGCGATATAAAATTAACTTAAAAACTTCATCTTTTACAGAGTTAATACGTTTTCTGTGTATTAGAAACAAATTTTGAAATCTCAAAACGTAGATTAAATTAAACGAAACTGTCGTATTTTTTTATATAATACATCAACTAGTAAAATTGTCTATGGTTGTCTGCTAGTCAGTTAGAGCAAATGTATGTATTAAGCCTAAGTTTTTTTTTTATTAAAGATTTTCATCTTCTCTAAAACATTTATGTTCGTTTTTGGAAAAATACAACATTCATTTTTACCTTAATACCAATTGATTCCAACCAACTTAATCAACTGAGAACCTTTCTGGTAGCTCTCGATTTTTATTACAATTATTAACACATTAATACTCACATACACATGTATGCATACATACGTCTAACAAAGTTAGGATAAAGCGCAATAAGTCCTTAAACTCACTACGTACTCACGTAAATTGAGTATTGCCTTAGAAAATGCCCCTCACTATGTAATAAGGCAACCTAGTAATGTAAATTTAGTAAATTTTGTGAATTCATCATGTTACTATTAGTTAACTTGTGCACATTTGGCTGAAGTCTGAGTATGATGAACTTATATCTATGTACCTAAACTTCACTTGAAACAGTTTACCTACATACTTATTAATTCTTTGCCAACCCAAATTTTGCTCCAGAGATCTGAAATATATTTAAAGATATCTGTTTACGAAGCCCGAGACGTCCCGACGGGAATAACCGGAGCATAATCAAGGGTAGGTAGATAAAGGGGAGGTAGTCGAAGGACATAAATAAATAGGTACGTGAAATAGTATATCCACGAACTCTTTATTAATTTAGTAAGAGTATTTGCTTGAAGTCAAAGATTTAATTTTTTAGTAGAAATGTAGTATGTATCCCTCCATTACACTTAGAAAGCACAAAAAGCTGTCCATACTCATTAGATTAGACTCACATAACGGTATTACTATTAATTTTATTTTTAAGAAAACAAAACAACTGTTATAACGCCTTTATGCCTCGGCGTTTGCAATTGTGGTAATCATTCAAAAATATATATATATTATATATATTTTTTAGATTTTATAAAATAAATTATATACGAGTAAATAACATGACAATAATAATACTAATATTTTTCGGGCATCTGGCACATACCTAACGCCATCTAGTTTCAAATTAAGCAGGGCTTGTACTATGACAGCCAGATTGACTAATACTCGTAGAATACTTTTTTTACATGAACACAATAACACACAGAACCGGGTACACTTCACACATACGAATTTCAAAATACCGATTTTCATAATTTGGAATGGTTCAAAAGTCCTAATATAACAACTCCGATTGATCATTCACCCTATTTTTATAGTAAAAAAATTGCAATATTGGAGTTTAGTAGTAAAATAGACATTATGATTCTTAGGTATTATGAAATTCGGCCTTTTGAAAATCGGAATATCGAAATTCGGAATAAAATATTTCGGAGTATTTGGGTGTTCCAGAACAGAACCATAATTTTCATGCATGGTATGCTTTTTTTATGATGTCAAAAGAAAGTCAAATCATACGACTTTCAATTTTGTTTGAATGTTATAGGCTGTTGGACAAATGATTGTACAAATCATAGGGCAAGTAAGTATGTAAGTTTAAACATTATTAATATTTCGTTATTAATTGTCAAAATTAAACAGTTACCAGCGCGTATTTTGCATGAAAAACCAATTTATCTTCTTTATAAATGTTAAATATTTTAAAGAAAATAGCCGTTTAAATTGTGGTTTACCAAATAATTTTAATTGAGTTTATGAGAAAACTGGTTTGCAATTTGAAACGGAGAAATTGCATTAACAATTATTCAGAGTCAACGAAACGATTCGTGTTTAAGTTCTCAAGCAAATTAAAATCGTTGGCTGAAAAGAGGCTTGCGTTCTTAGAGCTGTCTCAAAACTATTGAATTAATTGACAGTTAAAGGTGTTTGCAAGGATGAATACATTTTAAACTTAATTTCAAAGTCAGTATGAATTAACATTTGCATTAAGTGTTTGTTTATTTCACATTTGTTTCTATTGTAGGCCGTTGTCTAATGAACTTGCTTTGGAAGGCAAGAGTATTATTATTAAACTTTTAAATGAGTCAGAAAGTAAATAAAACACACAAACATATGTTTTACTCATATAATTTTTTAACGCTGATGGACTTATTGTATAAGATGATCAGAAAAATATGTGAAATATGAAGTCTAAGGTAAAAGGCAGTCATAGGATGGCAAAATGAGATAGGAGAACAGCAAGCGGTTAATCAATTCGAGTATGTTAAGTATGATCCACAAATTGTTGTTCTGAGTCTGGGTGTTCTTTGGGTGTTCTTTGTGTCCGTTTCATGTATGTTTATAAAGTCCCCCGCGACACAGGATATATTCCTAATGCGGGAGTTGTCTTTTAAAAAAGAAAAGAAAAAGATAGAAAGAAGTAGACATACACAACAAAATATTAAATACTAAAGTGTGCCATACGACGATATAATAATGTATTTAAGCATATGTAATAAAGGGATAAATATTAGTTAAGTAATGTAAATATGTTTAATCGTTTAGTCATCTGTTTAATCATACGATAATGACATAAATAACCAATGTTAAAAGACGACGTTTCGCTTACATAGTGTAATAAGCGATGCAGACCCCATATTTCCATGCGCTTCTCAAGCTGCATTCTAAATTTGACATTCTGATATGATGGTGTCAAAATAATGGTCTAGTATTAAATTTACATACAACTAAATGACCTATTACTAAATCACCTTTAATTAGCGTCAAATCCTCACTTCTTCTCATTTTGCTTTGATTATCCATGATCACATTTATTTGCACAATTCCGGCAAATATGTATGTTGCTGTCTAACCATAGAAGTGTTTATTTGGCGTAACTAATTGTAAGCAATGTTGACATTGAATAGTACAAAATCTGACTTAATATTTTGTATAAATTACTAATTAACAATATTGATTGTCTGTAACAAATACAATGCTAAAACAGGCTCATCAATGGAACTGCAGTGAGGACTCGGCTCAGCTCACGCTTGCAATTCGCCCGGCTTGGGCGTCGCAGCGTCGGGTGTTTATTGCAGCCATCGGAAAAAAAACTCTCCTGGCCGGTAGCGACAGCTGTTTTACCGCGATCGCATCCTTCTGCGAAGATGCCATCTCGCAGAAGAAGGCGGCGGAAATGGCCTGAGTTGACCTCCCCTCGGACTCAATTCGCTGCCAAGAAATTCACTCAAAGGTCTTGCTGTTGCGTGCTATTGCGGGCAGGCGCTGGGAGAGGTCCGGATATCTTAATATCAGCTGTATACCTTCTATCTCATTGGCAGACACATCGTGTGGTTTTAGTCGGTTCAATTCCCGGGGTGGCGTTTATTGTCTGAATGATCAGCGGTCTGGGTCTAAGGGTTGCACCTCATAAGACGGAAGCCTGCCCTCCGGGGGCGTCTGAACGCGAAGTTCTGGTCGACCAAATCGGAGGGATTCCCTACCCCGTAAACAACAAAAAAACAGGTCATCGTGCATGCTTCGACTTCAAATCTGTAGATGCTGGTGTCCCGTAAGGCTGTGTGCTATCACCCACACTGTTTCTTCTGCATATCCATGACATGTTGTAAACTAGTAGTAACCATTGCTATACAGATAATAGTACTTGTCCTTTATACTTAAACTTGTGTTTGAAAGTAAAACTTAATTAGCGGATGTTTGAGATGGAGGTTGAATGGATCTAGTTCATTTTAACTAAAAAAAGACACAGCATTGCGCGTTCACCTCGAAAATGATACCCTTGGTGGTATCACCTTGGTTTGAGAGCACCTCCGTAACTGCCCCAGCCAGTATCGCAATCATAAATCTATAAGGCGCAAGTCCAGCCGCATATGGAATACTATTCTCTTCTCTATGTAGGGGCATCCCAGTACCTGTTTCTCTCTTGGGTCGCAGCCAACGAAGAACAACTCGAATCGTCAATAGCCATTGATCGGACTAATACCGAGCGCAATTTTCCGCCATTTTTCATTTTTCCAAATTCCTATCACTTGGATAATTGCACTTCACCACTGTGCGCTTTTCAATTTGTGGCACAAACTATCGTCTGCGGTATTTCCAGGCCAATACGACCTTCAAAAATTAAGAAAAGAGCGTACTCCCTCCTCAACGCTCTTGTGACTCCTAAGTTGCAGACGTTCATTGTATTCACCATTATTATTGTAAACTAGCTGAGACCCCGCCTTTGTTCTTATAAACGCGGCAACGCCGCGGGGCGAAGCTAGTCTAAAAAGTAGCCTGAGTTACTCCTTATGTCATCAGCTATCTGCTAGTGAAAGTTCCGTCGAAATCGGTCGAGACGTTCCAATACCCGGAACAAACAGACAGACAGACAGACAAAAATTGTAAAAAATGTTATTTTGGCATATGTACCGTGTAAACATACATATGCATTCAGTAAAAAGCGGTCATTTTAATATTACAAACAGACACTCCAATTTTATTTATTTGTATAGATAGGTATGATAACAAATGATTAATACTATGTACTAAAATGGTCGACTACAATATTTGGGCTTCCTTTTGTTGAATATATAAAAATGTGTTAATTAGTTACAAACAAATACAGCAATATTCATATAATGGAAGTCAGCAAAGAGTTTCCAGTTACAAACAATTACTTTCAAACATTGCCTGCTTTAAACGTCTCGTGAAAAATTCAAACTCGAAATGAGTTTGTATTTTCGACGACGGAAGCCTGTATAAAATGCAATAGTGACAGTAATAAAAAATTAAACAAAAATTTACTGTTTACAAAATCAGCACGTAGATATTGTAATTAGATATTAAAATGATGACTTCGTAGTCATTAAAATTAAATGCTGTATCTGCCTAGCCAGATCATTAAATGGTCATCGTCTAAAGTCATTGTTTTTTTAGAATGAACACTGCCATGTCGAAGGACAATTATTTTGTTATAAAAATGAAGATATAAATAAAAGTGCAGTTAAAGAAAGTTATGACAACTAAAGAAAAACAAATGTAAGTTTCTTTTTAATTAGAAAATTACCTAAGATTTATGAACGATATGGTTAGTTATCATGATCTTCGACCATTTCATGAAGTTGATAAAGCCAGGATGTTGAAAATAATACGTTTGCTATTAAAGAGTGTGTTTTAACAGTAGTGTATTCTAAAAGAAAATACTATGAAAAAACATTTGAAAACAACCCTGGTTTGAAGTACCTAAATAATATCACAGTATTGTTAATTTGTGCTTGAAACTTGGAAGATGAGAATTGGGTTAATCTGATTTTTGGAGCGGAAGATTGCCTACGTTATATTTACTTTCTTTCCTTAAAAAGACCTAAAAATTGTTTGAAGGATTGAAAAATATACCCATTAAAAAAAATGCTCAATTATAATTTCGTTTTTGGCCATTGTAATATCAGATCTACTTTAAAATGACAGCAGTCCTTGAAAAACCGAAGACAAGAAGGCGAAGTTAATAACCTATGTACATATTGGATGTTGCACATACCACTGATTAAAAAAAAAATACTACCTTAAATCTTATTTCTGCTCTATACATTTCTTTTACTTACTTTGTTCTAAATATTATATTTGCCCATCCTTATAACAATCTCGGAAAAACGATTACGTTTGAGTCAAACACTTCATCATCATCAACAACAGCGTTTAATAGTCCACTGCTGACACAGGCGTCTCTTTAGAAAGGAGGTTTAACCTATTGAAAAAGTAATGGTGCTTAGCTTTTCTTATTTTAACCAAATTCTTAGAAAGAACTTCCTGAATAAAAAAAAAGAATTTCTCGACTAAATCTCGTATCATACTTTTTAAAGGATCTAAGGAGGATTAAAGGATTTATTTTTGCTAGCATATTTTAAAATACCCTGCCTATTTCCTTTGTAGTTTGGCGAGTGTTTTGGCAGCATTCGCAACTAGTGTTTTGGAATACAATGCAATGTTCCTAATTCGGTCGGACAGCCTCAACCGTAACATGCCGTTGGCCGTTGCAACATTCTGAGTTGGATTCCTTGTTTATAACCCCAACTCATAATGTATTATGGATTGGGTATATTATGTCGATTGTGTGTGTAATGTAGAAAATATATAAAAACCTTTTTTTAAGTAATGCAGTAAATTTAAGCTGCACTTTCCTCGAAATAAGAACGAGAGGGAAAATAGAAAAATGTAATTGTCAATTCTTTTAATACAGTCAGATATTGGTTCAGGATATTACTTTTTTAACTTAATACTTACCTTTCGTTTCCATTCAAATATGGACGTTTAAATGTATCCGCGGCAGTTACGTAACTTTAGCAAAAAACGACGGCTTTCATAAACGTATCCTAAACATCGTATCCAAAAATAAAATACATATGTAAATTAACATAAATAACTAGTATTTTTTAGTTCTTTAAAGACTAACCTAACTCTAGAGATTTGTCCTCCGCCGCACTGCGATAGGCTGATGATGATGATGACGATGAGCCTTCGGGCTAAGCGTATTGTTTATATCAAGAGTAGGCTTACATCAGTAATGAGAATGTTTTGGTGCGATTCGAATCCGCTACCACCGGATTTGCTTTCCTTCAGTGGCAAACATTTTACCAGGCATGTGAGGGTGACGAAAGACAGTTAAGAAGAGATAAGAAAACAAAGCTCGATCCAAGAAAATTCTACCCAAAAGAATATAATGAAAACGTAGCCTAATAGAGCCGCGGGCAGTAGCTGGTACATAAATAAGATCAGTGTATTATTAATGTACTAGCTTTTGTCTGCGGTTTTGCTTGAGCCAAGTTAACATAAGTTTTAGTTTTGTGTTTTAGCGGTTTAGGTTTAATTGACAATTTAACCTGATATATATATACACTAATATATAGTTATAGACAGATCAGTAACGTTAACATTTTAATATTCATTAAAAAGGTATAAAATAAGTTCCAATTTATATCTTAACACACGGTAGGTTTATAAATTATTAGATATTTATTTCCTTTTACATTTATTTTCGAATGTAATGTGCGCGTAATGTGTACACAAACAGAATGTGCCTGGTTCTTATAAGCAAAATTAAACTCAAATATAGGAGCTTCTAGAAAAAATGTGATACTGTATAAAATATTTATAGCATATCATATTAAAATGCGTAACTCACCTATAATCCACTAGAACTTATGATCTAGAAAGTGTCTAGCAACAGGTTAAGAACTCTGTGAGTGACATCTTGAATCATTTCAGACAACGACACATCCATTACATGTGACACGGACCGGATTGTAAAATATTATGTAGAACTAAAATTAGTATGTATGGTTTCTTTTTTATATAGCGCTGCCAGAGCGTCGAACTTCAAAGAAACTTAGTTTGAAATTCGACGCTATGGCAGCGCTGCGCGCGAGGCTGTTTCCTTAGAGAATAGCAATGCAGGTGACCAGGCAGTCTGCTCGTTTGCCCCTTTTTGGCATAAAAATGTATGGCATGTTATAAATTGGCTAATTATAAAATTAACGATGAATTTAAACGGTTTGTAGTTGTTTGTGCCCAGTACATGTAAAATCAAGTAACATATAGATTATTTATAAAAAAAATGAAAATAAAAATGTAATACACTTTTTTTTTACACTGATAAGATATAGATTTAGATTTAGAATAGAAATAAAACCTAAAGAAAAATCCTAAACCTAAAACCGAAAATAAACCTTACACTCACATAAGGCAACACTGCCGTTGCACTATTGCAAGGCAATAACAATATTGTACTTAGCAAAATGTAAGTTCCAGAAACAATAGCTGTACAGTCTTGTAACGAGTGATTTATCTCTTATGTAATAACTTTTCGGTAATCTGTGCCTCCAGTTCAAATGAAAGAAGAATTCAAAGATCGTATAAATAAGGATTTTTGAAATAATTAAGAATATAGTCTAAATCTTTTGTGTTGTCCCCTGAAAGTTAAATATTTTCCTCGTTACATTCATTTGTATTTCAAAGTAAATCCCTAATGATCTTTGAAGTTTTCGTAACTTTATTAAATGTTATGAAAGAATGTTTCATTAAATTACGTAGAAAAGGGTATTTCTTAATAAAATACAAAATGATTTGTAATAGTCGAAATTTAAGGACTTTACCTTGCTAATTGTTTGCAAAATGCGTACTTCAAAAAACTTCTAATTTATAAAGACGACACTAGATTGGACAGACCATTCTTAAAAACTGTGGAATGATTAACAGGCCTGGGGGTGACAGGTGAGCAGGTGACAGGGGGCGCGTTGCGAAGCGCGCTCGCCATGCACACGGAACAGGGAACATGGGGTTTCCACACGGGGGGGGGGGGGGTTCGTCTACTCGTCTGTAGATGACCCGAGGTATGTCGGGGCACCAGGGACTTCCTTTCTAGGGTATACCTGGTTCCCCGGCTATTAGTACCCGAGACAGCGTGCGGTTTTAGTCGGTTCGTGTCCGACATGCCACCGATAGGTGGTATCCGAGGGGATTTCCGCACGGAAAAAAAAAAAAGGTGCAATGATTAAAATTTTGGAATATTGTTTTATTCTACAATCACACCTCGAGCAGGTGAGTATATCTATACTACTTAATATTGAAAAGCTAAAAAGCTAAGCTTGTTTGATTGGTTGACCGCGCCACTATTACTTTTTATTGAAAAAGATAATGACAACAGGATTAAAAGTTACACAAGTTAATATTTACTTTGCATAAAATGTAAAACAAGAAGAAATTTCATGAAATAATACTTATGCACCTGTAATTATTTATACTAAGTATACCTTTTTTTTTTTTTTGTTGACGGAGTGGAAAATCCCTTCGGATCTCCGGCTCCTTGGGGATATAGGAGCCAGGAGTATGTGGTGATTCCACTAAAAACCACTCCGACGGCCAGCCTTAGGCGCCCTGCTCTGGGGAGAACCCGGGCCATGTGATTTCAGGTCCCCCAGATCGACGCCGCACCTAGCTAGGTCCCATCTCAGGGAAAGCCAGTGGCTTCTCCCTGCCTCTCAGCCTATCCAGATGTTGCAGCCCGATCACATTTTCAGTGCGATCAGGCTGCCATCCTTTCCCCTACCGCAGCAATTAATCTGCCACCAGAGGTCCCCACTCTCTGGCGGCCCGCGGTCCCGTCGGCTGCTCATTACGTCGTCGACGTCTTCTTCGCTCGGGATCGGCCCTCTCCCGATCCCGTTCAGCGGTCTCTTTCTGGAGCATTACAGCTTCACAGAAAGAGACCACTGCGCCCCAGCCCTCCTTACCCGCCAGCATGGCAGTAATGATTGCTGGCGGGGACAAGTCTCGTCCGATTTCATCGACCAGGACTTCGCGTTCAGATGCCCACGCGGGGCAGTCTTCCAGCGTGTGCTGGGCGGAGTCCCAGTCGGCTGCGCAGTGCTGGCATTGTGCCGTCTCCTCGCGTCCAATCCGATTCAGGTACTCACCGAAGCAGCCATGCCCAGTGAGCACCTGCGTCAGTCGGTAGGTGACGCGACCTCCCTCCCTTCCTACCCAAGCTTCGAGGTTAGGCAAAACGGCACCGACAGCACGTTGGCGCGCATTCCGCGGCTGTTCCAACCGCGCGCGCCACTGCGACAGGGCCTGTCGGTGAGCGTTTCGCCGCATTTCGAGCTCGTCCTGGTCGTTCCCGCTCTCACCCAGGCGGATCGCGCGAGTCTGGTCGTAGACCCTAGCGTCCATATCCGCCAGGATATCAAAAGGCGGGAAACGTGCCAGGACTGTCGCCGCCTCCGACGATATGGTGCGGTATCCCCGTACGATCCGAATGGCCGCTACCCGCTGCGCTTGATTGAGCTTAGCTCGGCAGCGGGAGGAGGCCGATAAGCGCTTTGCCCATATCGGCGCTCCGTAGAGGGCCATGGATCGTATCACCACACAGTAGAGGCGGCGAACTTCCTCCTGCGGACCCCCCAGATTAGGCAATAGCCTCTGTAGGGAGCCCGCCACCCCGCGAACTCGGGGGATCAACCGCTCGAAATGCTCCTCGAAGCTCCAACGGCTGTCCAGGGTGAGGCCGAGGTATTTGATGTACCGACCGACCTCGACCTCTGTTCCCCCCACTCTGATAATCGAGCGGGTGGGAACTGCACCTCTGCGTTTCCTATGGAACCACAGGGCTTCCGTCTTATGAGGTGCAACCGTTAGACCCAGACCGCTGATCTTTTGGACGACACAAGCCACCCCTGACTCGGCGAGCTCTAGGACCTCCTGGAAGCCATGCCCCCCAGCCAGTACCAGAGTGTCGTCCGCATAGCAGACGACACTCAATCCTGGGGGAAGGCTGGTCCTCAGAACGGCATCATACGCGAGGTTCCACAGAAGTGGTCCTAAGACTGACCCCTGGGGAACCCCGCATGTGACCTCCCTTCGGCAATCTTCGCCGTCCCGACCCATATACGATATGGACCTGTCACGGAGATAAACCCCGATGATGTCTCGCAGGTACGGGGGCAACTGGTGATACACCAGTGCCTCCCTAATCGCCCACCACGGGAGGGAGTTAAAGGCGTTGACTATGTCAAGACTGACGGCCAACGCCACTCCCCCCCGACAGACAACCTCTTCCGACAAGGAGCGGACGCGTTCGATCGCGTCTAGCGTCGATCGTCCCTGTCGGAAGCCAAATTGGTTGTCTGATAAGACAGGGCCCACTCGCGACAGGTGCTGGTTGATACGGGCGGCAATAACTCTTTCGAAGAGTTTCGCCGCCTCGTCCAGCAGGCATATCGGTCGGAACGCCGAGGGAGAATCTGCAGCCCTGCCAGGTTTCTGGATAAGAACCAGCCTGGCTTCCTTCCAGCCGGAAGGGAATATGCTATTACGGAGGCAGCTGGTAAACAGCCGCCTCAGCCTATTCCCTAGAACCGCCAAAGCGCACACCCATGCTCGACCCGGAATCCCATCAGGGCCCGGGGCGGTGTTGCGGGCAGCGAGACGTTTCACGGCTCGGTCCAGCTCTTCCTCCGTCACGTCGAAGTCGTCGGACCACGTAATTTGTTCTGACGGTGACGGAGGGCATGAGGGACTCCCCTGGTTCCTAGGGAAGAGGGTATCTACCACTCTTCCTACAAACTCCGGGTCCAAGGTCTGCGTCAGTGGTGGGACCCACGGTCTGAGCTTGCCCAATACAATTTTGTACGGGCGCCCCCATGGGTCCCTGTCCAGTCCCTCTACGAGCTCCTTCCAGGACCGAGCCTTAGCGTCCGCGATCGCGAGGCTGATAGCCTTCGCAGCGGCATACTAAGTATACCTAACATAATGTTTATAAATCTGGAGTTTCTATGTTTAAATGATTTTAGATGAGATAAAGGAAAAATATTTATTAAAGGTTAATAGGCTTTTCAATATTATGTTGGGATCCTTGCATAAGATAGAAGTGAATGTAAACGGATTTATATATTACTAAGTATAAAGATCTGAGCTAGAACTGAGCAAAGATTTTAATCATCATTGTGTCTGCAATACCAGAATTAACTCAGTCTTGTTATTGTATAACAGTTAGTCAATTTTTTAATTTAATTGGCAACCAGCCATAAATTTCTAAGTTAATCAACCTGAGATTTCATTTAAAAGGAAAATTAGATAATTTATTTAAGACTAAAATCCTTATCTAATCAAATCACACTTTAAATGCGATTAAGCACAATTTTGTTTCTGGTTTTAATATAATCGGTAGAATTTTCTCAGAGAGCAAATTTATGTTGAGATTTTTTATTACTAATCAAAAAAATTAAGTTAATTCACTTTTAGTATTGTCATCCTTATTTCTTGAGACGAATTTCTAGTTCCTGAAAGAAAACTGAGTCTAATCTCATTGCAGAAGAATTAAAATCTTGGTTTGTGTTCTGAGTGTATTATCAATCGGTTATCCAAATCATCAATCAGTCTGCATTATGTTTTGATCGCTTTTTGAACGGATTGTGTGCCTACAGGGCCTATTTCCCAAAAGGATCTCAATTTCGTGTTTGTAAGTTTATTATCGTATTTAGTACCAACTTTCAAGGAAAGCGATTCTGCGTTGCGAGCTCATTTGGTCGCCATTAGTCTCGTAAATAGACCATTTATTTTGTAAAGAAAACTATTCAATTCCAAACAGATACTTTATGCTTGAGGTTTTGTAAAGAATATCGGATATTCTGAAATTGTAAAAGTGTACTTTATTTAATTGCAGGCCTTAGTCATTTATATACCATCAGACGTATACCACTAGCGCTGACACCGCACGATGACGGTGCGACTGCTTGTTTTGCGTCCAGTGGCAGCAATTATTTTCATAACATTATATAACATGTCCTGAAAAAGTTCCTGTAGATTCGTAGAAATATGTTTCTTCACTAGATCAGTACCTGTGAACACAAAAAAAGAGCTACGTCAGACTTGAACGTCGTCGAAGAAATCACCACTCTATCTAGGGCAATACTAAGAAATTTAATGCAAATTGCTATAAATACACTTCAATATGAGTAGTTTCTAGGGAATGCCACTGAAGATCATTATTTTTTGCCTTAAAGGAACTTCCAGATAAGTAAGCTCCTAACAAAGACATGTATAATAAGAATGTATTTATGTACTTGATACTTTGTATAATGTGGCATGCTAGAATGTCAATCATCGTTTGTGGCTTGGCTAGCAGTTAGAGACCACGTCACAGCATTCCACATACTAAATTTCTACGAGGAGAGACGGTTGAGGTGAGGTATAAATTTTGTAGCTTAACATCGTACTGGAAGAGAGCCTGAAAGACTAGGTAGTAGTAATAGTAGTAACTACTATTTGCCACCAGCCTTGTTATTTTTTATTTATTTAATTCATCATCATCATCAGCCTATCGCAGTCCACTGCTAGACATATTTATTTATGCATAAATTACAATTTATTGTATAACTAATTTTTGTCTGCAATTCCGCCCGCGTGTTGATGTCGATGTCGGTTATGGCGATAAAAAGTAACCTATGTCCTTCCTCAAGAATCAAACTATCTCCATACCAAATGTCTGACTAGGTGAACTAGAAATTAAGTTTTTTTAAAGAGATAATAAAAGCATTATTATCACTTTAAAAAACTTAATTGTTAGTGTAGTAATCTTTCTCAATTAAAATTAACTACATAATAATTCACTGACTTTTTAACATTTGTTGCCTCTTGCTTTGGAACACTCTTTAAAATATGTATGACTGGTACTGCTTTGAATTCTCCTTAATTTTTGGATATAATTTGGATTGTAATACTATATTTACTATATACATACATGCACTTTAGGGTTTAGGTGGGAAAATTGAGACTAATTTAAAGGAGAAAGGCTCCTCAATCCTCTGCTCAAAATAATCCTATTTTAGTTTATTTTAGACAGAGTAACAAAGATTGATTTAGCTAAGAGTTTTATTTTTGTTATGTTTTAAAGTTTACCGTAAGTCAGTCGTATCTTTATTTTTCTACAAATATTTCTATTTTCTTTAAGGTTAGCGTAATGTGTGAGATGTGTAACATTGGGAAGGACATTGCCTGGTTATTTTATTTAGAGCTGGCGCCGCCTGCAGCAAGCAGATGGGTAAGGTAAATTTTATTAAACGCCAAAACGATAGACGCGGTACATATTATTATGTTATTTGTGTAAAATAATATTTATTAATGAATTGAATAAGTATATCAAAATAATAATAACATTAAATTGATAATAGAGGACAATAATTTAGACTGTACTATAATATGTTACATTCAGAGATCCAGTCGAAATAATTTATTTTAAACCCTATCTAAGGTACCCTACCCTAGGTAATCTACCCTAAGGTAAGGGAAATTGTCTGTCACTGGGGTCGAAGCGGGACTGAGACTACAGTTTGACTTTACCTCGAAGCTGCCGTCTACTTTTATTTTTGTAATTTGTTGATATTTTTAAATATTCATGTGATAACGTGTATATAATCTAACCAAATCTTTTAAATACCTAATTTCCGTATTAAGATTGTCTGTAAAAGATCGCCGTGAGCTTTATTTATGTGTTAAGTGTATGCAATAATTGATAAAAAAAGACATAAATAATAGTACGGCGTGGTACTGAGAACGTCGTCACGGAGTATGCACACGAAGGTGGCGCTAACAGCTGTTCCCGGATTCTCTTATTGCAGGCGCAGAGTGGCACACCGTGTGGTTTTAGTCGGATCGATTCCGATACACCGCCCCGCTGGCAACCCCAGTTTGGTAAAGTCCCGAGGGGGAGTATGAAGTGCAGTCAGTCAGTCAGTGCAGAACATTTGTAATACTGAGTTTAGATTTAGTTGTATCACTGATAGAGATATTATTAAAACGTTCAATGCTCTTAGTGTTAAAAAAACCGCCGACCTTTGGGGTAATTCTGTACAAATAACCAAATTAATTATTAGCGTAGTCGCATCAGATTTGGCCTTAATTTTCAATAGGTGCATTGAATGTGGTCTATTTCCTGATTTGATTAAACACAGTAAGATCATTCCTTTATTCAAGGCGGGCAGCACGTCTGATCCTACAAATTATAGACTAATTTCAGTGTTGCTTACTTTCAGTAAAATTTTTGAGAAGATTTTACTGGACCAGCTACAAGCTCACTTTAGTGCAAGCAAAATTCTACACAGGAAACAGTTTGGATTCAGAAGAGGTCGTTGAACTTTTGGAAAATATATTTAGTGCCTGGGAGGATAAACAGGATGGCCTGGGTGTTTTTTGTGATTTATCTAAGGCGTTCGATTGCGTTTTTCATGAAACATTAATCGGGAAATTACATTACTATGGAATTAGGAACACTGCTTTGGATCTTCTTATCTCTTATTTGGGTAATAGGATCCAGAGAGTGGAAGTTTATGGACAGAGATCCCTGGGGTCTCTGGTCACTATGGGGGTTCCCAGGGCTCAATTCTCTGCCCATTTTTATTTCTTGTTAACATGAATGACCTACCTATTGTGATAAAAGATAATCAGGAGATATTTTATTTGCGGATGACACTTCACTTTTATTTAAGCTTAAACGACAGCAATCAGTAACTGCACTCTCTCTAAGGTTGTGAACTGGTTCAATGTTAATACTTTACTTTTGAACGAGAATAAAACGAAATGTATTACATTTTTACACCGAATGTTACGCAAGAAAAAATCAATGGTCTAATAAATGGAAAGGAGTTGGATCTTGTGGACACCACCAAGTTTTTGGGTATACCTAATACTAAACTCTAAATTGCAGTGGGGCCCACACATTGACGGATTGTCGAATAGGCTCAGCTCTGCAGCATACGCTTTTTATAAAATTCGTTAATTAACCGATGTAGAAACAGCTAGACTGGTGTATTTTGGCTATTTTCATAGTGTAATGTCATACGGTATTTTGTTGTGGGGAAATGCTGCTGACATTTAAAGTATCTTTGTGTTGCAAAAGAGAGCTATTCGTGCGTAATCTTATTTATTTATTTATTTTATTTATTTTTAACTTTTTGCACAAGTACATGCATCGGCGGACTTAATGCCTAAGGCATTCTCTGCCAGTCGACCGATTGGGCGGTGCTGAGAAAGAATGAGGTAGGTGCATTTATGATAGGGTATAAACGATAGTGGTTTTGTTAAATACCAACTATCTTGGAATTTGGTGTATACGTCGTAATACCACACACATACACATACATATACATACTCATAAATATATACATAAATACATACATACACATATATATATACATACACATACACATATATATATGAGAAAAATAAAAAAAATAAAAAATTAAAAAAAATTAGCCGATGAACTAGGAGCTCGTTGAATCTGCCATTTCGCTCAACAATAGCTCTTTCACTTTCGTCTTAAAAGAGTACCGATTTGTAGCCATCCTGACTTCGTGAGGAAGCGCATTCCATAAGAGGACAGCCTGGACAAAGAACGAAGAGCCGACAAACCCAGTGGTGTGAGAAGGACAGAGTAGAAGAAGATTGTTGGCCGAACGAAGGTTTCTGTTGTGGTTGTTGCATAACAATTGAAATTGTGTTGTTAAATAAGTAGGAGGGGAAGGGGAATTGAGGATAGTGTACATAGTTGTGAGAGCGCGCATTTTCCTGCGTTGACGAATAGGTAACCATCTTAGTTGGGAACGAAAATCGGAGATATGGTCATACTTACGAAAATTAAAGATGAATCGAATGCAGTTATTGATGAGACGATCTAGCTTGTTGAGAAGATCTGCATTCAGGTCATAATAGCACACGTCACCGTAGTCGATTAAAGGGAAGATAAGAGATTGCACGAGCGCTGTCTTAGTTTTCACGGGAAGAAAATTTTTCAGGCGATATAATGTTCTAAGAATGCCGGTAACCCTCTGGCATACGTATGTGACTTGATCGCGCCAGTTCAGGGTGCAGTCGAGTTGTAAGCCTAGGTCTTTCACCGATCGACAAACAGGTATAGTGATACCATTAAAAATTATTTTGGGGAGCGTCTCAAAATTGACTCTGTTCATCGAACGCTGACTGCCAATTATTATTGCCTGACACTTTGTCGGGTTGACCGATAACCCAAACCTTTCAGACCAGTTTTTGATGGTTTTGAGATCTATGTTGATCTCGTCAATAGCTATTGGTATGTCATCAACATTAGCTTGAGCATACAGTTGCAGGTCGTCAGCATACAGATGATACGCGTTACGAAGTTCAAGAGATAAGAGATTAATAAACACAGAGAACAATAAAGGAGAAAGTATACCGCCTTGAGGAACACCAGAGCCGACATCACACCAGCTCGAGGAGAGATCGTCGACACGAACGGACTGCTGGCGTCCCTGAAGATAAGATGAGAACCATTCCAGCGCTTCAGGCGAGATCTTAAGATAGGAGAGGATGGATAAGAGGATATCGTGGCTGACGGTGTTAAAGGCGTTTGAAAAGTTCACCAGAATTAAGACTGTCACTTTTGTATCTTCCAAAGCCACCCTGATATCACCAGTCACTTTGAGGAGGGCAGTGGTGGTGCTGTGGCCAGGCCTAAAACCAGATTGAAATGGGCTTAATAAGTCATTTTTGTAGATGAAACCCGAGAGCTGTTTATGTACACAGGCTTCAAGAATTTTGGATAGGAAGGGAAGAATTGATATAGGTCTAAAGTGGTTAGGAAGTGTGGGATTTGCAATTTTAGGTAATGGAATAATGTAGGCTTTGCGCCAAAGTGAGGGGAAAGTTCTGGAGTATAGGGAGTAGTTAATGATATGGGAGATTGCTGGTAAAAGCTGATCGAGAATTGTTGTGATCATGCGTCTTGTAATTTGGTCGAAGCCCACAGCGTTAGATTTGAGAGAGAGGATTATCTTTTTGATCTCACCCTGCGCAACTGGAACAAATTGAAGAGTTAATGTTAGGGGGATTTAGGCTCGCCAAGTAATTGACTGTGAGATACTTGGTCTGGTGATCTAAACGAGTAGACGTGGAGAAATGACGATTAATATTATCCAGACCAACTATCTCCGACTGGTTAGCAGGTGTCTGTTTGCCAACACCTAGCGTTCCAAGGAACTTCCATGTGTGGGATGGGGAGGAACGAGCAATGTTGTCAAGGATATAACGGCGTTTGGCATTGCGTATCATCTGATTACATCGGTTCCTTACACTTTTGTACAGATTCCACTTCTCATCTGTGCGGCCCTTTCTAAGCCTACAGAAAGCCCTATCCCTTCGCCCCATAGCCAAGAGAATCTCCTTTGTCATCCACGGCGCAGGTGGCCTCTTGAGTTTAATTTTCCTTATAGGCGCATGAGTATCGTATAAGCTAATAACTGCACTATTAAAAGCTTCGACTTTCTCGTCCAGGCTAGAAGCTGAGGTTACTACTTCCCAGTCTCAGTTATAGGCAGTCACTGAGGGATAAGTTTAAAGAAATTGGTATCATGACAGTCGCATCTCAATACATATATGAAAATTTAGTGTATGTAAAGAAAAATAATCATTTATTCACAAAGTTTAGCGACATTTATAAAATAAACACTATAAATAAATATAAACCCGTGTTACCAACCACTAGACTACAAAAAGTAAGCAAGTCTTTTCGTTGTCAGGGTGTGCGATTTTACAATAAAGTGCCAAGCAAATTCTATGAATGAAGTATTAACAAATTTAAGTCTTTAGTAAAGCTAAAATTGTGTGAAAAGGCTTACTACACTATTACAGATTATTTAGGCGACCATTTTGCTTGGGTTTGATGCTGCTCACTCCCACATTTACGTTCACATCTTTGTTGTTAAGTTTGAAAGTGATGGACATTTAATTATAATTTTTTTGGTGTTTCGTATTTTGTTTATTTAATTTGTTTATTTTTCTTTGAATTTGAATTGTATAGTTTTTTTTTATGTAAGTATGTAAATGTGAGCGTGTATAGTGTGTAGAGTGTGTATAGTGTAGGCTTGTAATGTTAATTCATATTTTAGTAATTTTCTGGAGGTTTTGAGGGTTTCCACGGAGTACCCAAATGTCCTGCTGGCGGCAGTGTCATGCTTCGGGTCGTTGATCTTGACCAATATCCGTTAGGCTACACGATGGCTGGAGCCAGTTTGCCGTCTGTATGAACAGGCCGACTCAAAACTATGGTCCTTTCTTCAAAAGGCCTACCCAGACCCTATACTGTACCCGCACAATTTTATTAACTTTGTTTACGGACTTAAAACTGGCGTTTCTGCCCAGAGTGAGTCTCAGTAAATGCCGGCTCCTTCTATCTGTAAAGTCCGACTTGTTAAAATACTTATCTGAAAATATTTACTTGCAGAAATAAATATCATTTATCATTAATTAAAAAGTATTTTTGACTGATTTTGTCGGTTAAAAAACTTTCAATCGGTTAAGAGTTTTGACTGTAACATATAGGCAGTCACACACCAACAACTAGTACGAAGTTTTTAGTTAACATGAATAATTTAATAATAATATATTAACATGAATACTGTTCGGCTGACCTCGATTAAAAAAGCTTCAATCTTGATATATTTCTAAATAGGTACATATAAAATAAAAACATATGACTACATCTATACATTAATCTTAAAACGTTATAATCTTAGACCCATACATATAACAAAATAATCGTAGGCCAGTATTTATTCTAGGTGAATAAAGGTTCATTATAAACCCGTGGCCTCTCACTAGCAGTCAGAAATCAGGATTACCGAGTCTACCGACGCATATACATTTACTTAATACGGTCTGGACATTTCCATTGCAATTGTTTTACTAGCCATCAAAGTTTGAGTTTATAATCCGAAAACTCAATTTACGCGCGAAGGTAGTATTAGAATACCTTTTGACAACTGACGTGCAGTTTGTGTTGCCAGAAATAAATAAAACAAATTAGTAGTTTCTCTCTACCTTCTTTTATCATTGATTTTTCCTTTGCAAACTTGCAACTACAACTAAAGCTGAATCGACCTGAATTAGACATTTCAAGCAATGTCATTCAGATTAACAAATGAATATTTTAATTAAAAATTTCAGGTACAAACTATTCACAAACGCTTATTAATTAAAATATTAAATTGACCTTTCAAAACAATACAGCGAAATTTTAATTCCCAAAGAACTGAATAACTATCCCTAATAACTTTACCTTCTATCCTTAAGTAGCAACCAAACGGTAACTTTCGTAACGGAAGATATTAAGGCAACGGTTCTTAATAGTAATATTTAAACTTTATTGATGTCCTAACAAAAAAATACTTAATTAAGAATTCGCCTACCTCTGTGTAAATGTGATTTTTATAGGGAGGTTGTCTTCATAGCAAAGGTTACAAAATGCCAATTATAAGGATTTGTTATGTTATTTTATATTTAAAAAACGTCCTTACTAAAATAGGCAAAACAGTAATTAAAAAGTAATTTTTTAGACAAAAGAATTATTGTACCTTGTGGAAAGTAGTTAATTTTGTTTGAAAGAGTTTTAGGGTACAACAGATTTGGTAGCTGGCAACCCTGATCACTTTATCTTACAGCCAAGTAAGTTTAAACCCATCTATGTTTTTGACTGAAAGACTTGTATCTAAATGAATGAATAAAAATAATTAAAAAAAAAAACTTACAGCCTACAGTGTCAATGTTTGTCAAAATAAAAGCAATTCTACAGTGTATTGTTGGACCATTAGCGTTGTTTTTGTGATGATTTTGGTAAATAATATATTTTAAATAGGTGTTATTTAATTGAATTAAAATGTGTGACAGCGATGAAGCGGGGGACTCTGGTCGCTCCGGCATGGATTTGACTGGGTTTCTCTTCGGCAACATTGATGAAAGAGGCCAGCTTGAAGATGACGGTCTTCTGGACGGTGAATCTAAACGAATGTTGTCTTCACTCACCCGATTGGGTCTGGGTTCAATGTTGTCCGAAGTTTTAGAAGAAGAAGAGACCAACAAAGAGGATGAAGAAAAAGGTGAACATTAATCAAAAATAATTTAAATCATATTTGCTGTGGAAATTTGTAACTTTTTGGGGATTAGTTAATTACCTATTCTTGTATAGGTTTTAATGTATGCATATTGTATCCAATTGCGGTTCAAAACTTATATTCGATCAGATCAAATTGATATTAGATGAGTATCCCATCACATGGTATTTACTTTTACTACACAAATTAAATACCATGTGATAGGATAGACTGCCCACATAGAGCTTATTTTGGGTCATTGACAATGTATTTGTTTCATCATCATCAACAACCTTTAATAGTCTACTGCTGTACATAGACCTCTCCTTAGAAAAGAGGTTTTGACCTACTATACCACACTGGCCACTATGTTTTCCTTTAATATGCATTTATTCGTTTCATTACATGCATTAAAGACCCTTATTCCATATAAGTGATTATGAGATTCAGGTAATAATCTCCATTTATCAGTCAGCGTTTGGCAGACTACTACTGGACATAAGCTTCTAACAAGAGTATATTTCATGATAGAAGTTTATATCCAGTAGCACAATATCCTCTGCCTTTCATATTAGATTTAGTCCAGCTTAATAAATTTTTATTCATCATACTTGTAGTATTGTTATTAGTAAGGTTTTAAGTTCCAGCAAAATGAATCTCATAAATATAAAAATCCTTTCACATATTATTTTGCTTCCAGACTATACACAAAAGAGTCCTTCAGCAGTTGACTTCTTTGATATTGATGATGCAGCTGAAGACGTAAAGGTAAAGATGAAAAGATATTAATCCCTTATTGTAATAATAACTTGAGCAACCTATTTAATTTTTTAAAGAAATATGTATAAGACAAATTCCACCTCCACTCAAATGTCACAACTCAAAAAATCTAGATTAAAAATTTGTTCTGCTTTTACATTACTTTTTCAGGTATTAGTTTAAAAACTAACAAGACTGTTATCAGCAAGTTAGAAGCTTGCTTGGAGCTAATTTTGTAGCTCGGTTTTTGACAATTTGATCCAAGTGAGGGGGTGATATTTATAACAAACAATATAAAAGATGTAACTAGTCTAAAGATGTTCTAGCTGCAGTCTATGCATTTTAATCCATTGGAGAAGTAACCAATTTATTAAGGCTAGCTGCTTTAATGTTTGATTTCATTCCAAGACAAAACCAGAGTTCATTGCATTACCTTCTAGTGCTTTTAGCACAGCCATACTGTCTGACAGTATTTCCATTAAAGTCCTGAATACCACTTGACATAATATTACAGCGGCGGCTATTATTGCCACACAATCAAACTTAGCCAATGATGAGTCTTTAATTAGATCTGGTGAAAAACGCTCCAGGTCCAGTTGGTAATCCCATATTAGAACAGTCCATATAGATTCAAACATCTTTTACACTGAATTGATCTTGGTTATTTACATGTATATGTATGTAGTATCTCTTTACAAGGATATGTTGTTTTGGGATCCTATAGCATAGGGCAAGTGGTTGGTATTCCAGTAATAGATCCCATATTGTTTAATGCATTCTCATGGTTATACCATAAACACTGTGTTTGAGTTTTAATTAATAATCAATTACTAAAGCTATCTTCATCTATTATTTAATTCTCTACAAATCCTGTTTATTTAAATTTTTGTATTACTAGTTTAATTTTTTTAGTTTGATTATTGTTTGACAGTCATGCTTTGGCACAAATGGGTAGGATTGACCGGAGTGATATCATAGCTTCACAGAAAACGGTTAAACAATTAGTTCCTAGTTTTCATAAAGCATAAGATCAGTCATCAAGATATAAATCAGTTAATTGCAAAAAACAAGTTGCCATAGCTTATTACATTTAATTAAATTTATAAAGTTTATTGGATTGAAGGGCAGCATTTAAATTTTCAGCATAGTATAATAAAATTGTATCTATACCTATTTGTCTTTTATCTATGCACAGGTGTTGGTTCGTCACTTTAATCAATAATACTATTTATTAAAATTAAAATATTCTGTGGTATTAAAAATGTACATTGTTTAACTCTGATTTATGTTTATCTTCTAATCTTAATTAATTCTGGGTGGGTGTGTGAGATATTAATAATACTTATTGTTGTATAGTACAATATTTTAGTTTATAAAATCCCAGAATGTTTCTGCTCATGTCTTGTTATAAATGTTATGCAGTGAGTATAAATAGTAAGTGTATGTATCTAGTTTGAATTCTGTTACTAATATAATTTATTGGTAGATACTATGTATGATTGGTTTTATTAAATTTTAGTGCTTAATGGTTCTCTAGCCGTTTCAAGTAAATCATAAATTCAAGTGACAAAAGAGTTTGTTGCACACAGTTTGAATAAATTCAAAATAACAAAAGAAAAGCTATGATTATACAGAAAATCTACCAATAATTTCTAGATAAGTTGTATTTGTTCACTTAACTAAATGTCACTTATATTGTTTGTGTTAACACTAGGAGATAGAAACTAGCACTAACCAAGATGCACAAAATGATATCACACACACAGAGGGCAACGAAAAATCCAATGTTAAGTCTGAGGTAGATGATACAGATTGTTCACAGAGTGAAGAACAGACTAAAGATGGAAATTGGAAGAATGATAATATATTTGAACAGAGTGTGAGGACTAACGATGAGGGGTATGAAGGAGATATGGAGGGAGATGGTGAACTTATGCCACCACCAACCACCATACCGTAAGTGTGACATTTTCACATATATTTACATGTGCTATCAGTATATTTTCCCAAATACCTTTTTTTTACTTTGTCTCCTCATTTTTATTTGGTCCCAGCCCATTAAAGTTATATCTACTATTTTCTTTTAAATAGAATTAAGACCATTTCTTGCTTGGCTGGAACATAAGTTTCACTTCAAACATAGGGTGCATAGTCATCCTTTGGATGCCATAAAATGCATGATTACGGATTTATAATTATTGAATTATATTGCGTTATGCTATATACGTCTAATGAGGCAATCTTGCAGGTGTATTGTAATCTTTTCAAGCGAGTGAAATTATCTTTTGCACTAATTGCTACAAGCGCAGCTAATTGCATCAAATATTTTATTGTTTGATTGATTTAACATTAAAAAAAATTACACTAAACTAAAACTCAAAAAATGCCAAAACGATTTTCATTTCATAATACATAGAATATGTTCTGAGTCTACTATTATCATTTTCTATACACCGTCACTTTTACCTGATACAGAAGTGTCTGTATAAGAAATGAATATACATATGTAAATGTGCTTTTTTCTTACATTACAGGTCGAAGCCAGGTCAATCAGAGAAACCTAAAAGATTGGAAACACCACTGGCAGCAATGTTACCATCTAAATATGCTAACATAGATGTCAGAGAACTTTTTCCAGATTTTAGGCCAGATAAAGTAAGAAAATATGTATTTAAAGATTTAATTATAAAAGTAATAAATATGTATATATATATATATATATATAATAAAGTAATAAAAGAAATAAAAGTATTATTATAAAAAAATTATTTCAGTCATATACTTTTGTCATCCTGCATTCTTTTTACTATATAATAAGCCTATGGAAGGTCATTTTATCTTCAACTAAAAAACCTAAGAGTTTTTATCTATCTAATACCTTTAAACGAGCAATTCTTGTATATGTATATATATATCATCTGAAATTCGGAAACGGCTCCAACAATTTTCATGAAATTTTGTATGCAGGGGGTTTTGGGGTCAATGTATAGATCTAGCTAGGTTTCATTTTTTGAAATTTTACCGAAATAAAAAACACCGAGCTAAGCTCAGTCATCCTAGTACTTTATTTTACAAGTATAATTTTTGACATTTAAATCTTAAAAGCCAATATGATATTGGAACATTACTAGAATGTCTGTGATTCCATACATTTAACAATTCTGAACTGGAAACAGATAGATGAGATCTTTTCTCATTCGACTTTTATTGGATTCTCATTTTAGGTCCTTTTATTCTCACGCCTCTTTGGACCCGGAAAGTTATCAAGCTTACCTCAAATATGGCGGGGCGTAAAAAAGCGCAGACGGCGCAAACGTAGTGGCAGTACCAGCAGTGATACGCCACCTACGGCTTTGGATAACCAGGAACCTCAGTATGCTAGCGACGATGAAGATAAGTTCTTGAAGTGAGTGACTTCATATAATATCATGTACCTAGTGTAAAGAGTGAAAGAGCAGACGGGTCACCTGATGGTAAGTGACTAACCCCACCCACACACAGGCAACCCAAGGGACAAGTGCGTTACCCTTAATATTATATTTTTTTATATTTAGAAGCACCCTTTGTTTAATACTGACAGTTTATGGAACCATGAAGCCACTTTTCATTTGCTATTTACATATTACCATTCATTTCCACAGACAGATTACAATCTCATTCTAATTAGACAAATGGTATTCACAATTGACCCAAAAAAATTGTTGCTAAACAAGCACAAACAAATCTTGATGTTTAGCAGTTAGTTAGTTAGCAGGTACCTCGCGACAACGCTTTTCCATGGGCCATGAAAGGGCATACTAATTATTGTAAAGTTAAGAAACAAATAATTGGTAACATTAAAAGACTCCTTAATTATCATCTAACTTAATCATTATCACCTACCTATTTGTCATGTTCCTAGTGCAAAACGTAGTTATTATCATTATTTTATTTTATTTGTAAGGCCAATGGAAGAAACTCAGCAAGGAAATAACGATACTAATAATACACAATCTGGCGACAAATCGCAAAGACCGACTCCAGCTCACTGGCGGTTCGGGCCAGCTCAAATGTGGTATGATATGCTAAATGTACCTGAAACTGGCGACGGATTTGACTATGGATTTAAAATTAAGGTGAAATATAATGTTTTATAATTACATATTACTATACTCTTACTCGGATTCTACCCTTTTCAAATTATTTTATATAAATTCAGTTACGTAAAGGAGATTTCCATTTTTTGAATGGACACTGGTTTTTAATTCTGCGTAAAATCCATTGTGGCTCAAATTACACTGATATATAGCAGCTAAAATTAGGAATTAGTTAGATAACAATTTTTTTAAGCCTGCATTTCAGAGGAAAATAAACGTTATTTTATGATAGTTAGCACGTTTTTGCCGCGGCTTTAGAAATTTGAACTTTAATAGCTATTTTTAAATATAGATAGATCTAATTTCCTTTAAATATTAATGTACTATGTACAATATTACGTACAGAATAATCTAAAACATTTTCTTAACTTACTCAAATATTGTCAAACTTGTCTGTTTATTTTTTATTCGGCATCGGTAGCATAACTTTTGTTCGTATTCGGCTTAAAATATGCTTTTGTAACTGGTCGTTACTTTGTTCCTTTATTACTGGGGTTGCGTATGTGTACAGAGAGAAATAATAAGTCTATGAACAACTTATTTAAATTTATTAATTACGACTGTATACAATATATATGGGTGTGCTGTAGTACGGTATACAAGACGACCACGGGACAACTGTCGTTCACAGCGCACTACAGTACCGATAACTCAAAACGTTGCGTCAGCATTCCCGCAACACTATTTCCCTCTTTTTTTTTTTTAAAAAAAATATTTATATATTTTTTTTTACAACACAAAATCTTAATTCTAATCAGTATATTTATCAAACAATATTTCTTGTGAATTTACTTTGTCACCAAAGGTGACATCATCTTTCTGCTCAATCAACAGTTTGCAACTTAATATGAGTACTATGCTATGTATTGTTATGCGATAAGCCTGTGAATACATTCCAACATTGTAATAGCGACAAAAGTTTTAACATTCATTATCACGCTATTTAAAATTTAGATATCAGCAGCGTACTTAAATATTAATTTACCATGACTTTAACACAATTATTTATTCTTATATTACGCATATAATATAATATGTTTAGGTTACATTTTGTTATCCTTTCTTGACATCGTTGTGGCCGGACACCAACAACACAAACCATGCAGCTTGTTCTATGACCGAATAGCAAAATATAACACACACTATTAAATCGTTACAAAATAATTTCAATCACATACACACTTAATAACATGAATGCACGAAGATTTCTCGATCAATAATCAGTAAACCACTTTATGAGGTGCAGACGTTTCATTATTAATTTGCGGCGGTTGCATAGTTTCTACCTTAATATTTGGTAAGGTTATAGAACTAGCAACCATTTCTTTCTTCAACCATTTCCTGACGCCTTTAGCACATTTTCGTTTTAATGCATATCCAATCACTATAATCAGTAGTACTATAATAATTATCATAACGATACCAATCATATTCAACTTGTTATCTACTTGAGCTGTGCTGGATATATTTTCGTTAACAACAACTTTGTCCTTTGTCTGTAAGTTGCCCATTTCCTAATTAATCAACTACGACGTACAGGTATCAAACACTAAATGAATTTATAATACATTTTCTATTTCATATTAACACGTAATTATATAACCAAATGTCCTAGTTAAATTATTGTCTAATCAGCAAAATTAATTGTTACAAATACTTCATTGGCTTTTTGCTGACTCGTCCTGTTCTCGTAGTATAACCAAAGCTACTGGGTTCGGCTGTTTGAAAAGTTACTTTTTTCTGAACTTTTTGACAGACAGTTTTACCACTATTATCTACTACTTCCGGTTGTACAGTATCCTCTGCTAACATAAATGCAGGTTTAAGACGGTCTATAGAAACTCTAAGTTGTCTGTCTGGCAATTGTACACAAAAAACTTTATCAGTTCTATTAATGACGCGATATGGTCCGTCGTAAGGAGGTTGTAACGGTTTCCTTACTGCGTCATTTCGAACAAAAACATAATCGCACGTATACAAATCTTTATGCACAAAAATTTTACGTGATGATCTATTTTCTCTACTAGACGGTTTATATTCGTCAATAACTTCTTTTAACTTGCTAACGTAATCATTATCATCACACGATTTCACATTGCTTCCATCATAAAAATCACCAGGTAATCTAATATTATTACCATACAACATTTGTGCAGCGGTTACGCCTGTATCTAACCTAATTGTCGTGCGTAATCCTAACATTACAGTTGCCAGTTCATCTACCCAAGACTTATTGCTTAAACGAGCTGTAATTGCAGTTTTCAACGATCTATGCCAACGTTCTACTGTTCCATTGCACTGAGGATGATACGGGGTGGTTCTTGACTTTTTAATTCCCATTAATAACATTAGTTGTCTAAATAAGTTACTTTCAAATTGTCGACCTTGATCGCTTGTAAGTTTAACTGGACAACCAAAACGACTAATCCAACCCTCGTATAACGTCTTTGCGACTACTTCTGCAGTCATTTCCTTTATAGGAAAAGCTTCTGGCCAACGTGTAAATCTATCCACAATGGTTAAACAATACCTATATCCTTCAGTTGTGATTGGCAAAGGACCTATTAAATCTATATGTATATGCTCAAAACGTTTAGTAATATCAAATTGTCCTAAATTAGATACTGTATGCTTCTGTATTTTCGCTCGTTGACAATTTATACATGTTTTGGCCCAATTACCGATGTCTCTATTCATATTTGGCCAAAAATATCTATCTGCTATTATTTTTCTACTAGCTCTAATGCCTGGATGGCTCAAGTTATGTATCGAATCAAAAGCTAAACGCCTAAATTGTTCCGGTAAATAAGGACGTATGTTATTAGTAGATGTTTCGCAAACAACATGCTTATTGGGTACATTTAAAGTTACACGCTTAAATATCAACTTACAGTTGTTATCCGATTCACTAAGAATTTTTGCAAGCTGTTCGTCGACTTCCTGCGCAACTGCCAGTTCTGCGAAGTCGATAATCGTGGGACTTGTTATTGTTTCAATTCTAGATAATGTGTCCGCTACAATATTATTTTGACCACTAATATGCCTTATATCAGAACTAAATTCACTAATAAACATGATTTGCCTGGCCCGCCTTGATGTTTCTCTATTTGTACCTGATTTCGTAAATGCAAAAGATAAAGGCTTATGATCAGTATAAATAATTAAATTTTGACCTTCAATTAAATAACGAAAATGAATTATGGCTAAATAAATTGCTAAAAGTTCTCTATCGTACGTGCTATATTTCTTTTGCACTTCTGTTAACTTTTTAGAAAAATAACCTAAAGGTTTCCATTTGTCAGCAATTTTTTGTTGTAATACTGCACCTACGCAATTGTCTGACGCATCTGTCATTAATGAGAACGGTGTGTCTATAGATGGATAACCTAACAATGCAGCATTTTTAAGATCTTCCTTACATTGTTCAAAATTTTGTTCGGCCTCTATTGTCCAATTAATTTTACTTTTATCTTTACGTTTAGAAGAACTTAAATACTTATATAAATGTAATTGGTGGGCTGCCGAATGCGGTATGTGTGCTCTATAAAAATTTAACATACCCATAAATCTTCTTAGTTCCTCAATAGTGTTAGGTTTTGGAAAATCAATAATAGCTTTAACCTTATCCGTTAAAGGTATAATTCCTTCAGTTGTGACTTCGTAACCTAAAAAATCTAATTTTGTCTTTCCGAAACTACTTTTAGCGAAATTAATTGTTATCCCATACTCGTTAAATCTTTCAAAAACTTTAAGTAAATGCTGTTTATGCTCGGTTTCATTATCTGAGGCAATTATTACGTCATCCAAATAATTAAATAAAAAATCTAAACCTTGTAAGACGGTGTGGTGCATAAAGCGCTGAAAAGTTTGTGCTGCATTACGCAATCCGAAAGGCATTCGCATAAATTCAAATAACCCAAAAGGTGTTATGACAGCCGTTTTCTCAATGTCATTTTCGGCTACGGGTATACAATTATATGCTCTATTTATATCTAACTTCGTAAATATTTTCTTATTCGACAAATTATACATAAAATCGTGAAGACGGGGAACTGGATAACGATCCGGTTTAGTAATCGAATTTAAACGTCTATAATCACCGCAAGGTCTAATATTTCCATCCTTCTTTGGCACGATATGTAAAGGACTTGCCCAAGCGCTATTACTCGGCCTACAAATCCCAAGCTCTTGCATAACTTTAAATTCATTTTTAGCTTTAACATACCTGTCTGGTGGTAGCTGCCTACTTTTCACGTGCACTGGTGGTCCTGTGGTCTCTATGTGATGACAAACGCCATGTTTAGGTGTCTCCTTATATGAAACAGGCATAGTTAACTCGGGAAACTTACATAATAAATCATAATAAGGGCAATTATCAACAATTGTCTTTACAGTGGACTCAGTTGAACTCGAAATGGTACCTCTAATGCTTAAATTAGTTAACTGATCGATTAATCTTCGTCCGTTCAAATCAATTAACAGCTTATGCTTAGCTAAGAAGTCAGCACCTAATATTGGTTGCTGTACGTCCGCTAATATAAATAACCAACGGAAAGCTCTTCTAAGGTTAAGATCTAACTCTAAAAAATGCGTACCATATGTATTAATCTCGGTTCCATTCGCGGCATACAATTTATAACGTACATTATTTTTATTACCTTTAATATGTGCTATGCTGCGGGGTAGCACAGACACATTAGCACCGCTATCCACTAAGAAAGTTAAACCTGTTTTCCTGTCCATCACACAAAGACGGTTGTTAGAATCTACGCGGCCACAGCCTCCCGTCGTCGGCTGCACCGACGTTAGTTTTCCGACGGCTTGACATCTTTCTTCCAGTTGCACGGCTGGACGCACTTATTTGCCCGATTCTTGTATCGATAATGATAGTAACACAACCAATTGGGATCTTCAGGTGTCTTCCCACGCGTCCTTGACTCTGATGACGATCGCGATCTTGATCCGTAACGCCTTCTGTTACCTTTCTGCCAGTGCCTTCTTGATCTAGTTTCTAATTTTTCAAGTCTTTCGCTTATTTTATCAAGGTGGGCTATTACCAAATCGTCTTTATTCAAGGTCAGCGATTTTCCTTCCACCGCAGCGATACTGGGTATTGGCGTCGCGGTCTCCATTACCTTATCCGCGATAGTTGCTAATTTTTCTAAATCATCTTCATTTGTCACAGCCAATACTCCTCTGACTGATGGTGGTAGGTGATTTTGCCACCTCACCACTAGTGTCTCGTTGGTGACTCTATTGCGAGCTAGGTCCTGCATTTTTCTCAATAACTGCGATGGTTTCTGGTCTCCTAACTCCATTTCGCCTATTAGTTTCTTTACTTGTCGTTCTTCCGATTCCTGGTAAATCAATATTAATTTTTGTTTCAAATTTTCATACTTATTTTTTTCTGGCGGATTTAATAAAATTTCTGTGATCTGCTCTATAACTTCTTGGCCTAATTTCGATATAACGACTTGATATTTCGCTTCATCAGACATCTTCTGCGGTTGTAGTACTGCTTCTACCTGAATAAACCAGGTTTTCGGCGACTTCTTCCAAAACTCAGGTATTCTTGCCGTGACGGAGATAGTGGATAAATGATACTCTTCGGTGGCTATTTTTCTTTCTTCGGTAGGCATGTTTAACGTAATCACGACTCGTATAAGTACCGATATTAAAAAACAACACTACAGCACAAGTGAGTTGCCCGTTCTAAACAGTCTCAATCTGTACACAATATCACAAAAGTTCTTTAAAATTACCAAATCACAGTTCAGTCGGGGTCACCACTTTTGTAACTGGTCGTTACTTTGTTCCTTTATTACTGGGGTTGCGTATGTGTACAGAGAGAAATAATAAGTCTATGAACAACTTATTTAAATTTATTAATTACGACTGTATACAATATATATGGGTGTGCTGTAGTACGGTATACAAGACGACCACGGGACAACTGTCGTTCACAGCGCACTACAGTACCGATAACTCAAAACGTTGCGTCAGCATTCCCGCAACAATGCCAAAGTAAAAACGATGTTTTCTCAAAATGGAAGTAATTTAAAATTTTACTTTATAAATCATGATATTTTTTATTAGGAAGTCTATCCAAAAATATTTCGTTCATAGCTACAGGAATTTTTCAAAAATAGGAATACCGTTATTGGACAACTTTTTTATATCGAGAGTTTCAACTTGTAACTTCTCATATTCCTTTTACTCATACTAAATAAATTACTTCAATCTCATCTTTAGTAGTCTCTAGTCACTTAATAATATTGAATAAAACGAAGACTTAAAATTGTTGTATGACTTAAAAGGATTAATTTACATTACTCCTTTCCTGTATTCGTAGGCACCTTCTCCAGAAAGAGAAGAGCAACCTAAACCCAAGGAAGCTGAAGAAGAAATAGTGGAAGAACCAAAGCTGGAAGAGGACCCTGACAGTGGGTTCCCTGATGATTCTTTTCTTATGGTATCACAGTTGCAGTGGGAAGACGACGTCATATGGGATGGCAGCGAAATTAAACATAAGGTTCCTTTTAATATACATATTATTTTTTGTAACTAAGTTCTAAAGTTTGAACTAGGTACAGCACAGCAGTGTATGGGGCGCACTCAGATTTAACTATATACTTCTGACTTTGGTTATACATATAGGTTTGCTGCTGACTCTTTATAGAATGATTGATTTTTAGGGTTCTATACCCAAAGGGTAAAACGGGGTCCCGTTTACTAAGACTCCGCTGTCCGTCTGTCACCAGGCTGTATCTCATGAACCGTCATAGTTAAGACTGTTGAAATTTTTACAGATGATGTATTTCTGTTGCTGCTATAAAAACAAATACTAAAAACAGAATAATATATTGATAACGGCAACAGGTAGACGCTTGAAATATTCACAGAATATTTAGTTATATATTCACTTTAAAAATAATTAATTAAAATAAAACAAAATATTTACTCCCCATACAACAAACGTATTTTTTTTTCGAGTCCGACTTGCTCTTGGCCGGTTATTGATCATGATACAGGATACATTCAGTGTGGGTAAAGGGTGGAGTCTTATTCAGTATTTAATTGAGAAGGCGTCTCTTGTCCAATAGTCGTTATGTATAATGTAAAAGTTTATTTCTTTTTTTCTAAAATAATTGATCAATAATTGTCGCTGCCTTTTACTTTAACTTTATGTTTAGTGGTGTGGAGCCATTATTTTACATGATTTCTATAATTCTTTCTATAGGAACGATTGTTTGATGTATTTAATTAGAATTTTCAGGGGTGTTTTCTTATCTTTTCTAGGATACAGCTCGAAAACCTAAGGTTAAAACCTTATCAATGTTCCTATGTTATAAATTTAGCAGTTTTGATTGCTACCTATATGTATAAATACTTAGTTATCAAGTACTGCTTTTTAGGTGCTCGCCCGCCTAAATAGTAAAAGTAATGCAGCTGGGTGGGTACCGACGTCGGTAAGCCGTACCGCTCAACAGTTCTCACACCCGAGACCACAACCTCCTGCGCCTATGCAACCGAAACCAGCCACGTATGTCTATTTCAAATTTATCTTGTTTATGCCTTGTGTGTGACTAATGCTACCTGTAAATCTTTGGTTTACCAGAAAAGAAAAGGAAAAGGTGATCTCGTTAATTTATCAACGTATTCACCTTTATCTTTTCACCATCACCTAAGGTGCACGTTAAAGGATACCTGTACCTGTTATTTGCAAAGTCCACCCATGTGATCAAAAATAATTTCCATGGATTTATCCGCATTTTCTATCAACTCGATATAAGCATGATTTTTATACCGTTGATAGGAAATGCAAGTTATTATTGTCGTGAACCTTCGGTTTTTGAATCATTTAAAACGTTTATTATGAACTTTTAACATCAATATTTTAAAACTTGTGCGGGATAGGGTAAAGTGCGGGTTACTTATTATTTAGTTTATTTAACACCACGCTGACGTTTTTAATTTAATTTAAAATATCTTAAAAACTTCCAAATTGCTCAATGTAAATTTTACAGGGCAGTGTAAGTTCACTATTCCTTATACCTGTCTCAGGGCCACATCGTCAGCTAACAAAGGCCCCGATAATGCTGCTGATGGTGAAGATAATACTTGGTACAGTATATTCCCTGTTGAAAACGAGGAACTAGTCTATGGTACTTGGGAGGACGAAGTTATATGGGACGCGGAGAATATGCCAACAGTACCAAAACCAAAAATATTGACGCTCGATCCAAACGATGAGAATATTATATTGGGCATACCCGATGATGTTGACCCCTCGAAGATTACTAGAGGTATGTTAATTACTATTGAATCGTTTTAAGTCATCAGCATCAAAATCTTTTCAAAAAATTTAACTTTATTTCACATCAAGTCACTCTCGACAACAACGCGTTCAGGCCTTGCGATTGGCCCGCACTGAAATCTTCACCAATCGCAACGCCGAACGCGCTCGCCGTCGACAGTGAGTTGATGTGAAGTAAACTTACACTAGGCCCCATGTTCAGGTATCTTAATTTATAATGAACTGCTATCTTTCGTAACTTTTAACCTAATACCTCAACTATGTCACACAGTCAAGTAATTCTCCAAAAATTAGCATGTAGGAAATACTTAATGGTGCTCCTGAAGGAAACATTGTACTTTGTTAAGTATTCTTTAGACCTACAAATTTATATATTTTATTGCAGAAAGAGGTCCAGCTCCAAAAGTAAAGATCCCACATCCCCACGTAAAGAAATCAAAGATTCTACTCGGCAAAGCGGGTGTAATCAATGTACTGCAGGAGGATGCGCCGCCACCGCCACCAAAATCGCCAGATAGAGATCCCTTCAATATCTCTAATGATGTGTGAGTTATTTTTACGATTTCTATGACGGATATCTAAACTTGTTTATTTTATCTAAAATGTTTAAGAGACTTACACCACCTGGAGTTATATAGTTAAGTGAATTAGCAAATAGCGTAATATGGAAATGCTATCTCAAGGATGGTATATTATTATGTTCTCGGTGTACAGTACACTGTAAAATACATTACTTATGAGTTATTTTATACAGATACTATCAAGCGAAGTCCCAGAACCCTCGGCTGAAAGTGGGCGGCGGACAGCTTATCCAGCACAGCACGCCGGTGGTGGAGCTGCGCGCGCCGTTCATCCAGACGCACATGGGCCCGGCGCGGCTGCGCGCCTTCCACCGGCCGCCCATGCGCAAGCTGTCCTACGGGCCGCTCGCCGCGCACGGCCCGCACCCCGTGCAGCCGCTGCTTAAACATATCAAAAAGAAAGCCAAGGTAAAGGACGCTAGTGATTGTATAACTGCTTCGTGAAAATACTTTTAAACGGCACGATTACTTTTTGGTCCCCGAGTAAATGTTTTTAAGAAAATGTAGTGTTGAACGAAGTTTATTCCCTCAGCAACGTGAAGCTGAACGTCTGGCTTCGGGTGGTGGTGACGTGTTCTTTATGCGAACTCCTGAAGACTTGAGCGGTCGCGACGGTGAACTTGTGCTGGTAGAGTTTTGCGAAGAGCATCCACCCCTCATCAGTCAAGTCGGCATGTGTTCAAAAATTAAGAATTATTATAAGCGTACTGCTGCCAAGGTAAGTAATAATAATAACAACAGCTTCAGACCCTTAACACAACTGTCTGATCCTGTACTACAGCATCGGTTCCTGTACTACAAATGGTTGTGTTAACTGTATTGGCTGTGATAACGAACCTGTACTGTTGTAATTTCGTCTACCTCTTCCGGGATATAGGCATAAGAGTACATTACTAATGTTAGCTATGACATATAACGCTATTTGTTGAAGTAGGTTATTGTTTCCTGAATATACGGTATCATTTATGGGTGTCATCTTTATTAATGCTACTGTTAATGTAGGATGATGGTCCGAAACCGCTGAAGTACGGCGAAGTAGCATACGCACACACTTCACCGTTCTTGGGAATATTGCCGCCGGGGGCGACCCAGCCCGTCATAGAGAACAACATGTACAGAGCGCCTATTTACGACCACACCTTAGCGCAAAATGACTTCCTCATCATAAGGACCCGGTAAGTGGTCTTCACTGCTTCATTTTCCATTAACATAATTAGCTATAATTACTTGTACCCGTACCTACTTATGCATTTATAAATCAAATGTAAAAGAAACTTCATTTATTTACAATTAAAAAGAGTTTTTTTTTTAACTTTTCTTTCTTTACATGTTGCAAGGGGATGACATTTAGTATAGTCTGTCATTAGATATATGGGATTGATAAATATCTATTCAGTTATCTATCTTATTTACAAATTAGTATCTATCTGTAGCGTTGAGTCAACTTTAATTCCTAAACTGTGTTTTACATTCAGCTCAAATGGCTTCGGTGACTACCAGCATAATATCAACTTATTATATATTACTTGTTTGAAAAGGCCACAGGAAATACATTTCTCATCTTCAAGTTAATCCAAAATTACACCAATAAGTAAAATACCTGTATTTTGCATAGCTGTTTTCATAATCTCTGCAAATTAACGACAGAACCTTCGTGCACCCATAATATTATTTGTTTTCAGACAAGCTTACTATATTCGTGAAGTGGATGCTCTCTTCGTGGCTGGTCAAGAATGCCCTTTATATGAGGTGCCTGGTCCCAACTCTAAGAGAGCTAATAATTTTGTGCGAGACTTTTTACAGGTATGTATTAAAAGAACTGTTCTGATAAAACTTAATGATGCCATTTCAGTTATTTACTAAGACATTCATAAAATAAATATTGTGGTAACAGAAACACTATCGTCTTTGAGGAAAGATTCACTATTATCTTCAAAAGTAATAAAATCAAGAAACAGTAATTTAATTTATTATTAATTCAAAATTAATTTCTAATGTTAATAAAAATATAATGTGTAGTTGTTATCATAAATTGTTTTTATTTTTAGGTGTTCATATACCGATTGTTCTGGAAATCTCGCGATAAACCTCGTCGTATAAAAATGGATGACATCAAAAGAGCTTTCCCCTCGCACTCTGAGAGCTCCATTAGGAAGCGTCTCAAACTATGTGCTGATTTCAAACGTACTGGCTTGGATTCTAATTGGTAAGTATTTGGAGTAACATTAATGATATTTCTGTATCTTTTTTTTTGTGTGGAAACCCCCACAGGTAAATAAAAATACCAAATCTTGATTTAATTGATTTGAAAAGAGATTTTTATTGGCAATTTACAAATACTTAGATGATATTGAAGACTGCAGGTAATAACCTATAAGCGGCAATATTCGTGAATATTGTTTTAATTTTGGGGTCCAATATGTTTAAAGGTGGGTAATAAAACCTGATTTTCGCCTGCCATCCGAAGAAGAAATACGCGCCATGGTATCACCAGAACAGTGCTGTGCATACTTCAGTATGGCATCCGCAGAACAGAGGCTCAAAGACGCCGGTTATGGAGAGAAGTTCATATTTACACCGCAAGAGGATGACGATGAAGAGATGCAACTGAAGATGGATGATGAGGTAAATACTCCATAATATTAGATGTTTGATATTTATACTGTGTACTAACACTCAACATACAAAAATGATGCATGTGAGAAGACTTCGTTTCATACAGTATATTATATTGTCATCTATATTTTGGTTCTATACAATAATAAGCGTACAAGAAATTAACTGTCTAGGTGAAGGTTTGGTGGGGTAATAATATACTAGTAAAATATTTATTCATAAAACGATGTTTATTCAATTGTTAAAGGTTTCAAGATAAAGCACTACTTAGCAACTTGTATATATAATAAAAATCGTTATGAGAAATAATCGTATTATTTATTTATTTTACCCAGGTAAAAGTGGCTCCCTGGAATACAACTCGCGCCTACATTCAAGCAATGCGTGGCAAATGTCTGTTGCAACTGACTGGACCGGCGGATCCAACAGGCTGCGGGGAAGGGTTCTCGTACGTGCGAGTGCCAAACAAGCCGACACAACAGCCCAACGAGGAACAGCAGCCCAAGAGAACCGTGACGGGAACTGATGCAGATTTGAGAAGACTGAGTTTGAATAATGCCAAAGCTTTGTTGAGAAAGTTTGGAGTGCCCGAAGAGGAGGTAAGTTAACATAGTTTTATAATTCCCATAACTTACTGATTCCATAACAGTAAGGAACTAACCAAATTTGTATACATGACTTAAAATCAACTTTTAAATAGAAGGGTCCCTCTATCTATTGATTTTTTGAGTGTTGTTTTTTATTAAAAATATTTTTTTCTTGCAGATTAAAAAACTGTCCCGTTGGGAGGTCATTGATGTAGTGCGAACACTATCGACTGAAAAAGCTAAGGCCGGCGAAGAAGGTATGACGAAGTTTTCAAGAGGAAACAGATTTTCTATCGCTGAGCATCAAGAGAGGTAGGAAATAAAAACTTTTATTAAGACTAGTTTAAAAAATATACTAAATATAAAATGGCATAGTATTCATCTACCTTTCATCAAATCACATGACGCCTACAAAATAAAGTAGTTTGCAAAGACAAATTAATTTATTATCGCTTTTTAAATAGCTGTTGTTCTCTCCTCTTTTCTCGTACTTCTTGTTTTTATCAACAAATTTTAATGTTGTTTTATCCTCTTTGTTTCTATCTTCGATAAAACTTTACTTTAAACATTTTTATCACTTCTAATTGATATCTACTCTTAGTGTATAACGATCGCATTTCAGTCTGCTTACTATTATTGTTTTTGCTCATTTACTTTTGTGTGTTATGAAATCGCTTGTCTCTAACTTTGATTCTCTTATATTAATAGGTACAAAGAAGAATGCCAACGTATATTTGAACTACAGAACCGGGTACTGACGAGTACAGAAGTGCTAAGTACTGACGAGGCCGAGAGCTCCGTGAGCGAAGAATCTGATTTGGAAGAAATGGGGAAAAATCTTGAAAACATGCTTGCGAATAAGAAAACTACTGAACAGGTGATTTTACAGTTACAACTCTTTTAATTTACCGAGTTCAAATCAGGCAATATAGCAACTGCTTTTGGTATGCTGTGTAGGTACTTCTTTTTTTTTTTAATTATGTACCTAAACCTAAGGGTAAATAAATAGAGCTACTATCGAAGTTATCAAAACTTGATATCAAAAGTAAAAGCATGTATGTGTATAAGTATCAAATACATTATTTTAATAATATTCTCCTAAACTAAATATTCAACTTGTTCATGTTCAGTTATCTCTGGAGAGAGAAGAAGCTGAGAGAGCTGAACTGAGAAAAATGATCATGGGACAATCTGAAAAGAAGCCGCAAATCAACCAAACGGATCAGCAACAATCATCTAGCCAAGGTATATTACTGCTCATAAGTACATTCAGAATAGTATGTTGTCTGTTCAATCATGAACAGTTGTATTTTAGATAGGCTGTCGGTGTTACACGTACGAGTGCTGATTGGTGTACCACGGTTGTTGTTGTCGATGTTATGAAGTAATACTTTAAAAAAATCCGAACGTAAACGTGTGACATGTTCGACAAATAATTGAATTGAAGCATTTTAGTCACAGGACAATCTTTTCTGAAAACGTTAATATTCTCGAGAAACTCTTTTCAAAAAAACCATTGTATAAAATTTCCCTAACATAAAGCATGCTGATCAAAATTATTGTTATTTATTCTGTGTTCATCTATTTGTATGTTATGTTGTAGGTCGCGTACTCCGTATCGCTCGCACTTTCCGCAACGCGTCCGGCCAGCGCTACACTCGCGTGGAGTTAGTGCGCAAGGCGGCAGTCATTGAAGCGTACATGAAGATACGCTCCACCAAGGACGATACCTTCATACGACAGTTTGCAACCATGGACGAGTCGCAGAAGGAGGAGATGAAGAGAGAAAAGAGAAGAATTCAGGTACCAATATTTAATAAACTGGAATAATCTAAAGCTATGAGAGTTTAAATTAATAGGCTACTTGACTAAGTTTAGAAAATGTATAAGATTCTATCTATACATGATATTATACATAGTACATTAATATTTCTGGGAAATTAGATCTATTTACATTTAAAAATCGCTATTGAAGTTTAAAATTGCACTGACGTCACACGCTAGTTACCTACTCAAGGGCAAGAGGGCGGAGGGCACAAAGCCCCAAGATCATGACGTAACACAATTGACCATTGATATAATATATGTTATAAACAAAACAGTGCTGACGTGGTTATGAAGTGAGCTTCATTATTTTGCGATTTGTATAGATATTAATGCCACTTCTTTCAGAATCTATCTATTATTATATTACTATTTTATAAAATACTTTTAGAAATAACTAAAACACAAAAATGAGCACTTGACATCGGTCGAAGCAATCCACAAATTGAGATTGTTTTTGTTTACTTCATATCTTTTAGTCTATGGTTCACTTTTGACACTTGTGACTATTGCGGTGTCGTCACACATTTGTGTCCAATCACAGGACGTTCCCGTCCACAGCAAAATTAATAATAAAAAAAAAATTCGCTAAATTTGCTTAATATTTGTGTAAAATTAAGTAAATTATGCTTTTCAATCCTATTATCTACTAGAATGGCCATAATTTGGAGAGTATTTTTATTGTTGTCAAATAGCCTATTCTTCACGTATTATTATTCATAGTTCTAATAGGTGTGTTTTTATTAAACAGGAACAACTGCGACGTATCAAGAGAAATCAAGAGAGGGAAAGGCTTGCCGGCAACGTCACTGTCCCCGCGCCATTTCCAGACGTTAAACCTTTTGGTTTGTATTGCTTCTCACTGATTTCTTACAACAACATTATCTGTAAACTATTGGCTTATATAAAAAAAATAATATTTAAATAGAATGGTCAGCCTAGTCACAATTTAAGACAACTGTTAAACTCATAAACACAACACATTCTACGAAACAGATATTGTTTTTGTGATTGTTAAAATTTTGAAATCATAGTATATTTATCGGAGTACAAACTCTCCTTCCACTGATTCTAAGGTCAGGGACTGCAATGGGGTAACGCACTTTTAACTCTTGGGTGGCGGGTGTAGGCGGCGGTCGTCACTTACCATCAGAGGGCCTAGTGTAAGTTTATTTCACATCGACTGGCTCTCGATGGCTTGCGCGTTTACCGTTGTGATTGGTGGAGATTTCAGCGCTGGCCAATCGTAGCGCCGAATGCGGTCACCGTGACGATCAAGTAGAAGTGAAATAAACTCTCACTTAGGCCTCAGATAACCCATCTGCCCCTCTTTACTGTAAAAAATAGATTGAACGTAGTCTCCTACTACTTCCTCTGATAACAATATATAAGTCCATAACAAACTTTTAAGTTAAATAATAACGAATGCTTAGCTCAAACGATGAAATAAAATATTATTTGTATTTAGGTGCCAGTTTATCTACGTCTTTGGATTTGGGATCCCCGTCACCGAGCATGATACCGCTCGGGCAAATCAAAACCGAACCCGATGTACAAACACCATCATCTTCACGACGCCGCGCGAAGCTAAAACCAGACTTAAAGTTGAAGGTTATTAAAACACTTTTTTAATCCTTGCTGAATTTAGGAACAAAAAAGTTACGTTATTGGTCTCGAATTCGAAAATGATTTAAAACCGTATTGTGAATGAATAGACGTTTTTAACTACTTACAGCACTTTTTTGGATCTACAGTGTCAGGATTTGCGGGTTCGATTCCTGCTTAACATGAATTTGTATGAATAGATGTGTGTTTATTTGCATGTTTTTATTTCATAATCTTGCTGCTCTTTTTTCAATGTTATTTTGGAGTCCACATTCACCACCACCAGTGAGTTTAATCACTTACAAATGGGACAAATGAAGAATTGAAATCGAGGGTAAGGAAGACGGACGCACATAGTCCTTGGTCTAGTGGTTAGCGATCCCGATTGCTAAGCAAGAGAACATAGATTGAATTCCCACCCAGGACCAATAATTGTGTTTTAAGAAGGAACATTTGTTCTATCTCTGGGTGTAATTCATCTATATTTTGTGACTCCAGAGTTGCAGACGTTCATGAGCGGCGATGGTCATTTTCTATCAGGTGGCCATCGCCGCCCATGAACGTCTGCCGTAGCTAACATATTTTTTTTATAAAAAAATGTATGGATTAAATGTAGAAATATAAGTATGTTTATCAGCAGGCTGGTTAGTTTGGCATAGACTCTGCATAGTTTGGGTTTAGACGGCCATGTGTGAGATGTGCAAGGGTTATTATTATTATTATAATTGTATGGTGAGGGAACTGGTCTAAGAAATTTCACAAGTTTCATAGGTGGAAGAGACGGGGATAGCATACAGGTGAATGCCCTGTGATTGGAAGGGCAGATGTTTATTTTTACAATGTACTCAATGTTCTTTCGTTATTTAGTGCGGAGCCTGCGGTCAAGTAGGACACATGCGTACAAACAAAGCTTGCCCTCTATACACGGGCTCAATGGGCGGCGGGCCGTCGTCTCCCATAGAGCCGGATGTAGAACCGCCACCACTTGACCCCTCGGATGACGACATGGGATACGTCGATGGCACTAAACTTACATTAAACACTAAGAATATTAAGGTAAGTAACAAAGCGTAAATTAAAATTTAAGGTTTTGGCATACTATACCACGTATACGGTATAGGGTTTGTGTCAAGTTTTCCTTCTCTCTGCAGTGCTTTTGTCCCGCGTAGTTTGCTCCTTTAGTCTATAATATAGAATATAACACTATATTCATCATGATACAGGTCTATTCGAATCGGTGATACTTTTTTTAAAGTTACTTATTTCAGACAAACATAACACAGAAACATATAAGAGTTGATTGTATAGGTGTATTTTGTTTTATACCCTCCCCAAAATTAAAAGTTAATACAATTTAAAAATCACGCGATCGTCTCTGTTACGGTATAATTTAAAATTTTTTGAACATTATAAAACTGCAGTTGTAAACCATTCCTCAGACATTTATTTGAGAAATTATTCAGACGTGAAAAGACATGTAAGACGAAATACACAAATCTAAACTTCTCATGTGAAAGAGGTATTTTCTTTAATAAAATACTGCAACGTAATTTTGATCGGCGGATGTCAGTTTAATAGATATTATTATTGTTTCATAGCAATCTGCGGAAGATCTGAAACGTCGCGGTAGTGGTCGTCGGTCAGGTGGGATGGGCGGGCTGGGCTCGGAGGCTCGTGCCTTAGGGCGCCGCAACCGCCGCGGCACCGTCAGCGACGGCTGCGACTATCTCGTCAAGCGGCCCGCCGAGCGACGCCGCACCGACCCGCTCGTCACCCTCTCCTCTCTACTAGAAGACGTGTTGAACCACATGAGACATCTGCCCGATGTTCAACCTTTCTTATTCCCGGTCAATCATAAGGTAGGTGTCATAGTCGTGATGAGCTGTACTTTTCTTGTTGTATTTTATCAAAATCATTTGTTGAATTGCTTTTCATCGCAATGAACTAGCAATCTGGCGACAGGTTTGTATTCATAGAACTAGTAAGAAATAGAAGTAGAAATCACTTTTATTTTTAATAATAATCATAATATTTAGTAGTAAGCTATATTTTCATCATAAATGCGTATACTCGGTCATCCTTTTATGTAACTTAAGTTTATTAAGGCATTTGTGAGAGACTGGTGCCTCAGATGGTATAGTGATACCTGTCTAACTATGTAAACCAATAAGCCCATCAGAACTAATTGAATAGTCAGTAAGTACCTGTATTATAGTAATATGACTGAGTTTACTACTGTAGATATATGTAGACAAAGCATGCTGTAATGTTCAAAAAGCAATAGAACTGTTTATTATATTTAAAAAATCTGCATGCTTTGATAAGAACTGCTTCTGTTGCTTCAAATTATCAAAATATACCTAAACTATAATTTTAATTAAAAAATAATAGGTTCTTATATGTACATAGTGTAATAACATTGAAAATCTCTGTTGTAATATACATACAACAAAGCCTTTTAATATCTTCATAGTTTTAGTAAGTATAGTTATAAATAATCTGTAATTCTTTCTATGTACTCGTAGTTAGAGTTACAGCTGTGTCGTCATTATTCACTGTTTGATATTTTCTATAGTTGGTGGCGGATTACTACCGCATCGTCTCGCGGCCTATGGACCTGCAGACCATCAGGGACAACCTCAGGCAGAAACACTACCAAAGTAGAGAAGAGTTCCTCGCCGATGTCAACCAGATTGTGGAGAACTCCACTCTTTATAATGGCAAGTTTTCTTTTTATAACATTATTGTAATAAATGTGTAAAAATTCTTGACTAAAATAAATAAAACTAAAGTTGTTCTTATTATGATTAAAAAAAGATACTTAACATGCAATGCGATGCATAAACAATACATAACGTATCTGAATCTACGTTCTGTTGGGTTCTAAAATGTAGTGAGAGAAGTAAGTATAAAACACAAAAAAAATATATGTATACATATATATATATATCAAAATTTATATAACAATAAGTATAATAAACAAACAATAATATAAGAAGTATATTATAACAAAAATATATCATAATGTTGTTAAGTATATATGTATATTTATAAACGTTTTACTTTTATTATCAGTTCATTTATTTAAATAACAATAAAAAACACTGAAAATCGAGACTACAGTTTCACTGTCTCAGGAGAATTTCATGGCTCCGTTGTGCTCATTTTTATAAGTATTTTATTAAAATGTTCGTATATTGTACTGTTTGTACAGGACCTACAAGTAGCCTGACAGTGGCTGCTCAGCGCATGTTACAGCGGTGCGTCGAGAAGCTCGCTGAGAAGGAGGAACAACTTATGAAGTTAGAGAAACAAATCAATCCCTTACTCGATGATAACGACCAGGTTAGTTCACAAAAGATTCCGCGAATCTAGAACCCATCCTTTTTGGAAGTCGGTTAAAAACAAGTTAATAGGGTATTATTATCACAAGTGCTATTTTATTTTTCGTCAAATTTTACACACAAAACTGTTTTCGTAGGTGGCGTTATCATTTATATTAGAGAATCTACTCACTACAAAATTAAAGGTGATGCCGGAAGCATGGCCGTTCTTAAAGCCTGTCAATAAGAAGCAGGTGAAAGACTACTACAGCGTTATAAAGAGGCCTATTGATATGGAAACGATGGGCAAAAAAATACAAGGTATGTTTGTTCCTCTCGATCAGTTGATGACTAACGATAATTAACAAATAAGGAACTCTGATGTTTCTTATAATTGGTGATTAAACACACTAAGATTTTCTTGTAAACTTACACTTTTATTTAAATTGCAGCTCATAAGTACCACAGCCGTAACGATTTCCTACGCGATATACAATTATTAGTGGACAATTGTCGCGCGTACAACGGACCCAACTCGCAATTCACTCGCCAAGCTGAAGCTATTCTGAAAGTTACTCAAGATTCTCTTGAACAGGTAAGACTGAAAAAATATAAATAATATATTTAAATACTGTTTCTTGATTATTGTTTCTTTCTTATTTTATTGTTTCAAACATTGATTTAAAACAATGTAATATACTTATTTAAAAGTACTTGATGAAAGCCAGTGGCAGTTGGCACAAGAACTGGCCTATATTATTTACTGTTATATAGTATCCATTTATGTCGCTAGTGTTTTTTGTCTTAGGTATTCATTGACAAATTCTCTTCGATTTTCACAAAACATATTTTTTTATAGTATAACGACAAATAAAATACAAATCTAGGCAAACACACATCTGACACCATGACTATAAAAATGAACTTGGCTGTAGCATGTTGTGATAATGTAATTAAAAATATTGTATTCTTGTTTATTCAATTTGAAGAAATGCTAGAATGCCGTGACCTATTTGTAATAAATGTAAGTAATATTTTGGATTACAGCGACGCCCATACTTATTAAATGTATTAAAACATTAAGTAAATTAAATGATTATCAAAAATCACCTAGAACAAGTATGTTTTAAATTTAACAAAAAGTTTCAAATAAAAATTAACTTAGTCGTCAAGTCGTCGTAGTTCCTACACCAATCTCCATCCTTAATTTATATTTTTGTTACTTGATCAGTTTGGTGAGCACGTAAGCCAGCTGGAAGCGAACATAGCTCGCGTACAACAGAAAATGCTAGAAGAGGCCGACCATTCAGACTTGGACGTCGAAGAGCCACCTACACCGCAGCCAGACTCGGAGAAAAAACGTGGCCGAGGACGGCCGAGAAAACATAAACCATCCACTTCTACTACACCCGGTGATTATATACCCTGTTTAAAATAAGCACAATACAAAAAAATAGTACTTAGTTTTAAAATTTCGTCAATATGTTTTAAAAACTTTTAATACAGTAGCGTTTTCTAATGTGTTTCTTTTTTAAATTTAGGTGCGCCGCCAAGAAAACGAGGCCGGCCACGTAACGATCAAAACTCGCTAGAAGAAGGTTTGAATAGCTATTACTTTTGTACACATTTCAATTTTAATATAACAACAACGTGTTCAGAAGTTGAAAGTATTTTTATTTATTAGATCTCCAGTATTCGGATAGCGGCAGTTCCGAATTAGAAGAGGTAGAACAGAAAGTAGCTGCTGAAGCTATGGTGCAGTTGTCTGTACGTCCACCATACCCAGGTAAACAAAAAAAAACATTAATATCATCAGTTATCAATTTTTTGAAGTCAAACAAGAAACTTCATACTATGTAAGATCACAATATCAAGAAGTTAAAATGAGGTTTTCTTGTATAAAATATATTTTTTTCTCAATTGGTAACTTTCCTTTTGTTTACTTTCTAAAGACGATGATGTGCCCATGGGTGAGCCGAGCTTCGACACATCTGAATTCCTGAAGATAAAGCGCGAGGTCCCAGATGAACTACCTCCTCCTACGGAAGATTTCGTAGATTTGGATCAACATAGCACTGACTTCTCATTTCCGCCTATGACGACAGTCAAGGTAATATTTCTTTTCTTAGCATAAAAAATATAGTTTTTGAAAGATATATGGTTTTCCTCTTATGTGTATTTCTGACGTTCGGCTTTTTTTCTGAATACCACTCCAAAAAAGTTTTTAATCTCATTGCTAATAAGATGTTCTTGTAACCGCCATTGAGTTCTCTTGAAGTTGGTCAAGGAAGAAGTATAATCAAAGAATCAGATTATTTAATATGATTGCTACTACTAACCTGCCTAACTAACTTTAGTTATGACTATTTTAGGCAATTAATAGAATTTTACTTTTAGCAATTCTGTGCTAGAATATCCATAAACTCGATAATACCTTTGCAGGAGGAGCCTATCGAGCCCGACATCGCAATGGATCCACCAATGATGGACAATGCAGAGATTATACCGCCGCCGCAGTTCAAAGAAGAACCGCAAGAGAATTGGCAGGTAATTTATATTTGCAATCTGTTTTTGCAATAATTTTCTTCGCCTGAAGTAATGGAATGAAGTCGCAGACTAATTTCCATGATATATTATATAGATTACCATTCAAATACCATTTTTTTGTTTATGGCTATGTTATACTTATAAATTCAACGTAATAACTCCATGCATTAAACAAGTCATAACAGCTGCATAATTTGTTTCTTTAATAGTCTAACATGAAGTTTTAGATTATAGATAGATTATAGTTATTCATATGAAAGTTTTCATAAATCTTTGTACTAAAATGTAACAATGAACGGATGGCTGAAATCGACATTTATGAATGGTTTTTTACAACTTTTCTTGCTTGGCATTCAACAAACTAAACTCGGTTCCAAAAATAACGGGTCAGTCACATAAACCCGAATATCTCCCGAACTACGTATGCCATCCTAATGAAACGAAGACTGTTCAATTGAGAATTTAATTATACAGATAAAAAATAAAATAAAACTTAAATCTAAACTCTAACTCTTTAACTTATCTCTAAATTAAAAAAAAAACTAAAGTAGTTATATTTTTCTTAAGATTACATTTTTTTATGATTGTTTTTTTGCTGTTTTTCATCACTTTCTTCATTTACTACTTTGTATTGCCTCCGCGAGCTCTTCTGACAGCTTCCAGGCGATTAGGCATGCTGTAGACCAAATTTCGGAGCCGGTGTTGAGGAATACCTTCCCATTCCTCCACCAGTGCTTGTTTGAGCTCGGGAAGCGTGATTGGTGGGGGGTTTCGACCTTTCACGCATCTTTGAAGCTCGTCCCAGGCGTGCTCGATGGGGTTTAAGTCCGGGCTTCGCGCTGGCCACTGCATGAGTTCGATACCGACCTCTTCAAGGTAGTCATGTACAATTCTGGCGGTATGGGGACGCGTATTATCATGCATTAATATGCCATGCCGGTCCATCCTGGCCATGAAAGGACCTACATGTTCATTGAGGATCTCTTCCACGTACCTCTCTGCATTTAGAGTTCCATTTTGAATGAGTACCAGCTCGGTGCGGGCCTCAGTAGAAATCCCAGCCCAAACTTGTACGGAGCCTCCACCGTACGCCACTTTTTCCTCCACACACGCTTGATGGAAGCGCTCCCCTGGTCTTCTATACACCAACTGCCTACCATCATGCTTATAAAGCATGAATTTAGACTCGTCCGTGAACATTACCCTAGACCAATCGTCTAGTGTCCAGTTTAGGTGCTCGCGCACGTATCTCTGTCTTGCAATTCGATGTCCCCGTTCCAGTTTGGGGCCATTTGCGGGCCTCAATGGTTTCAAATTTGCTTCAGCAAGACGTCTTCTTACTGTTTGAGCACTTAAATTGCCACCTCCAAAGCGAATAAAGTGAGTTTTTAGACCAACAGCAGTTTGAAAACGATTTCGGAGCATTGTAGCCACCAGTTGTCTGTCTTCCCTGGCCGTTGTGCATCTTGGTCTGCCATTTCCTGGTCTTCTAAGGTGTGATCCGGTCTCTTGGTACCGCTGGACTACCCGCTGAACAGTCGACAAAGATACACCAATGTTTCTGGCTGTTTCACGCTGGCTCCGCCCAAGTTCCAAAAAAGTTAGGATTCTGGTACATTCCTCTAGCGTGACTGCCATGCTTCACCTCACAGAATAATAATTATGCACGTGGAAGACGTTCACGATAAATTTTTTTGTGACAGAATAGAAATGGAAAGCATCTATAATGAAATGAAACAAAAACTTTGTTTTTAAAAATAGTCATTTTTTTAAATTTTGTTTTTCTAATGAAGTTTTTTTCATCAACCAGTTTAAATAATATGCTATTAGAAGCGCAACTAAAAAGTCTTCATTCTGTTTTTTATTTCATTGATCTAACTTTTACAGTTCTGGAGGTATTTCAATTTTTGTGACTGACCCGTAATTTTTGGAACCGAGTGTATATTTCGGTATTCAAAGTTCTTGGAAAAAATATAACAAGATTCTATAAACCATTATTATAAATAGACTTGCAACGAATAGTATATTCGGCAGTATACCGAATACCGAATATTCGGCGAGGCCCCTGACCGAATAGCCGAATATTAGGCAAAATATTCGGCTGGATTTTAGCGCCAAAAACTTGTACAGACTTGAATTAAATTATGTACCTGTTTTATGTACCAATGACTACTTAATAAATGATTACAAAAGAAATGAGAACCTTACCCTTCTAAATTTTGATTACCACAATAATTCAAATACATGGAATACAAAAAAAAATTCCTATTCAGAAGATGATTATGTACCTGTGTTATGCACCAATGACTACTTAAATGATTATAACAGAAATGAAAATATGAATATATACGTAATCAATCGATTTTAATTTTTCATTTTACCAATTATTTCTCAATGACAAAATATATTATTCAAGTATTCGGTATTCGGCCGAATAATATGTAGATATTCGGTATTCGGCCGAATATGTTAAAAGCAGCCGAATAGGCCGAATACCGAATAGTAACCGAATATTCGTTGCAAGTCTAATTATAAACCTTTAAAATCAATATTACAAATTATTTTCTTTATGATTAAAATTACGTTTCTAAGTTAATAGATTTTGTTAATAAAATTAAATAAGAAAAAAGTTGGTGCTGTTTTTCTAATTAACTAATAAATATATATATATAATTTCCTTAATTCTCTTAATAAATAATTTTACTTTAATTTTCCAGCCTGATCCGGCAATACAAGATGATCTGCAAGTCACTGACAGTGAAGAAGAACCGGAAGATGGACTATGGTTTTAAACTGGATCCTCATACATATATCTGTATATCAACTTAGCTATTGCATTATAGTCCAAGATCCCAGGACCTGAAGGCGTTACTTATTTTCTCAGAAACCAAATGTATGGTATTAAGTTGTGTAAGTTATGTGCTTTGAGTGTAAGCATACCTACTAGCTTGGCCAACTAGCAGGTACCCTGCTAATGGTAAGTAAAAGTAAAGTTCAGTGCTGATTAGCAGGGGATAACTTTTACCAAAAACTTTAAAGGTCCCAAAAAAATAATGTAACTTTACTTATAATTTCAGTCTTAATTTTTATACGTGTCATGATATTCAGGAAACTATTGGTCCAGGTATAGGGCCCAGGGAAGCAATGGACAATGTTAGAGTCTGGACAGATGGACAACAAAGTGATCCTATAAGGGTTCCCTTTTTTTCCTTTTGAGTTACTATACCCAAGATTGAACTCAAGAATTGAAGGAAAATCGAGATTGAAATTATAATAACTAATAACGAATAATAACTTTTACCAGACGCTTTAAAGCTCTCAAAAAAATCATATTATATTATTTTTTTGGGAGCTTTAAAGCGTCTGGTAAAAGTTATCCCCGACGGAATGTGTTGTTCAATAATTTTTAACTAAACTCTCTAATCTTACGTACTCACACTACTTAATTCCATACATTTGGTTTCTGAAAAAGTAATTAACATCTGGGGTCCTGGGATCTTGCTCTATTTTATTGTCTATATAGTTAAAAGTATAAGAAAAAGAAAATATTAAATAATTAAGTTTTATTGTTTTCATATATTTGTAAAGGGAATAAGTAAATTTATTAAATGATTATGTAGTTTAATTTTTTATTATTTGCTAGCATTTGCACCTTGTATTAAAGTATTTTTTCTATCCCTCTGGAACAATACAATACTCTATGTTACATATGTTATCTTTATGTTAAAATAAAGGATATTAGAATATCAGTGTTTTATAGTCCTAGGCAAAGTTAATGGCGGCTCTGAACATCGTGCATTTCGATGCGCAGAAAAAAAAATTAGGCATCTGCAGGACGCAAAGGGGCGCACGTAGAAAATTGTCCAAATCAATGGTAGTCCAAGTCCAAGCCAAAAATGGAAGGCCGTTGGAAAAAGTCTGGCGAGTACGAAGGATACCGTACGACCTGAGAAAGCTATAGTGAATAACACCATAAAGAGACCGCCAAACAGTCAAACATTACATTTTTAATGGTAAGCTTTGCTTTAGGGCACTGTTGCGGCGTTTGACCTGGGGTCAGCCATTGCATTTTTTGCTGAAGGTTATCGTGAACAATCTACTTTACGTCACATGACACAATTCGATTCAATATTCCTTCATTTCTGTACAGATTCAACAAGGCAACACGAGTTTCAACACGCATTTCTTTGTGCAGATCAATCAAATCATGAGGCACCCTTTTTTTTTTCATATTTTTTATCTTATTGATTTAATGCGAATGAGTCCATATTGTAGGTAGGGTAACGTTAAACCATGCCGCTAAATCCTGAGTAGTTTGACTAGGATCGGCTTCCACCATCTCCTTCAATTCGGCATTATTCACCTGTGTGAGCGGTCTACCACGTGGTTCGTTCTTCAAGTCGAAGTTTCCATTACGAAAGCATTTAAACGGTGCGTTTATTAGCAGTCTCCTCTCCAAACGCAGCGTTGATATTTCGAGCCGTATCTGTCGCGTTTAGATCTGCGTCGGAACTCGTATTCAAAAATGACTTAGATTTTCGAAGTATAAATCTTTCACGTCTAAGCTTAATAAAAAAAAGCCATTGAAAGTCGAAAATGAAATGTTGCACATTTTTTAAAAGAAAAACCTCATAGGTATCATGTGAAAAAAGTTTCACACGATAACCATTATAGTTTTATGTCAATTAAATTATCTATTACTAAGTATATAGATATCAAATACGAGTATTCACCCATTATGACAAATGAATGAGAACTATATAGCTAAGGTTTAGCATTGACACACTCATCTTCCATCACGGAATCGCATTACCTATGATATGTATACCTCTTCTTTGCTCTTAAAACTGTCATTAGGTGAGGTAATACTAGACTTTTCTGTGAAAATTTACAATTTTATTAATACCACTATGGTTTAAGTACTTTGAAATTATTAACTATATAACACTCAGAATTGCATAAAGTAGGTACCTACCTTCCTATTTTGTGCAATGCGATATGTAGGTAGTAATTGAGCACTCGGCCTTAAACACGAGGGTAATAAGATCAATCTTTTTGATCAAGATGTATATACGAGGGTGGTCTGAAAAGCTTCCGACCTAACAAAGATACAAGACTTTTTTCAGTTTTATTTTTCAACATAGTCTCCTTGACACTACACACTTCTCCCAGCGTTGCTCCCATCTCTGTAACCCGTCCAAATAGTACTCAGCGTTTTTCTCTGCAAAATAATTGTTCACGAAGGTGATTGCCTCTTCATTTGACGAAAATCTCTGTCCTCCGAGCGCAATTTTTAGCTTGGGGTGGTTCAAACCGTAATTCGTGAATTTTCGCCATGGCAACCGTTGAGGTGTGAGAGGGTGTGTTGTCTTGGTGAAACAGGATTTTCTTTTTCTGCAAATGGGCCCTTTATCCACAAGTTCTGCCTTCAGCTTGTCAAGTAATGATGCGTAGTATGCTTCTGTAATAGTTTTCCTTGTTGGCGATAATACAATCGATTAAAATAACTCCATGGCTATCACAAAAAACAGTCGCCATCACTTTTCCAGCCGAAAATACAGTTTTTGTCTTTTTTGGAGCCGGTTCCCCCTTTGCAGTCCACTGTTTGGACTGTATTTTTGTTTCGGGCGTATAATGGTGTATCCAAGTTTCATCTATAGTAATAAATCGGCGCCAGAACTGGGATTTATTGAGCCTAAACTGCGCCAACAGAGCGTTGGAAATGTTCATTCGAACACGCTTTTGGTTTAACGAAAGCAAACGCGGCACCCAACGCGCGGACAGCTTTCTCATGTCTAAATGTTGATTTAATATGTGACAATCACGTTCTTTTGATATGTTCATAACCTCTGCTTTCTCCAGCGCGTACAAAATGGCTGAAACTTTGGCGAGTAACTGTCAACAGATGAACAACGAAATTCACTAGCTTTTATTCAGGAGTGCTGCCATCTTCGTGTTGAGGTCGGATACTTTTTAGACCACCTTTGTAGAACTATAAGTTACTGCCACAAGTAATCATTTAAAATGATCTAGGTATTTCTTTTAGTTAAAGAGAGGCGAACACACAGTTTTTCACTCCGAATGTTGCAAGCTCTGTTGAGAAGTAGGTTTGAGTTATCTCTGTTCATCTCACTAATGATTCAAAATCAAAAGAAAAATAAGTAAATGCGGCTGCCTTAGTTTTTATTTATATGTGTTTTATTTTCATATTTAAGTAGTATATAAAGTGCCTATTCCTCGCCTTTGAGTTCCACGTAACTAATATATGAGATAAATTGGTTAAGAATTGCTTTCTCACATATTCTTAAAAAAACATTAGGTATGTACTAACTAAAGTAGTTTAGTCTAAGAATCTTGAAGACATCTTGTCTAAAAAATAAAAGAGCATAGAATAAGCTCTCCGCAAGTATTGTATTAGATTTAGAAAAAAACTTATCTTTTTCTTTTATCAGCAAGTACGCTGGGGTCGTATTAAAACGGAACAGTTTTTCAGATGAGACATTCGTATTCTAATGTATGCTAAACGCCTAGCCTTATGTGCGAGACGTATGAATAAAACAAAGGAGTCGAGCCGTAATGGTCAGTATGTAGTAGGTACTTACTACCTAAAAGCGTGGTCTCGTGGTGGTTGTTTGACTACATTTGTTGTAGGGTGAATCGAATGTGTCATATAGTATAGTTATGTGGAACAAAAGCAATATTAGGTGCTTATTAATAGAAAAAAATCATGTAGTGTAGGGCTGTGACGCTCGTATACTCCGAAAAAAAAAACAATTTGGACTGATTTCAGTGTTATAATCGAGTTATAAAACCTATTCAAATTTATTTATTCGACCTGCCTCTTAACAAGTTAACACGCTTAGGCTTACGCCATACCGGAGAATCAGCGTCAAATAGCCATAGATGAAAAGTTTTAGTTAGGTATTATTATGAGAAGCTACCTATATAGGTATAGGTATAGTATTCTATAGTATTAATGGTTTTCATATGAAATTACTTGCCCAAACTTGCAATTTTTGCAGGTGATGCTTTTTATGTTGGAAGCACTCACTAAGTAATAATTTTATTCAACTTACCCTAAAGAGGGCAAAATAAGGGATGAACGCATGGAATTCCAAGTTAAAAACACGAAATAAGAAATAATCACGCCTGCGAAGTTGCAGGCAATAGCTAGTGTTTTGTATTAAGGCGTATATAATAGTGAAAAATTATAAATTTCGTCTTTAAGAAAACAACTACCTACTAAGTAGTTATCAAATTAAAGCATTGCTTTTATATAATTTTACTGCCAGGGTGCCTTTCTCCTTGATTCACCCAAATAATTTCTTGGGTGATAGGTTTATTAGTCACCTACCTACTATCTAGAAAGACATAGTATAATTCCGGGTCGATCTTACGTTTTTATCTTTGCAAAACAAATTTATTTTTAATTAGGGACCATCTTTACCTATTGCAATAAAATGACATGAATTAATCTAATTAAACATAAACAACAGGGCTAAATTCCGTTGCGTTATCAATAATGGAGGTGGATAAATCCTCGCTTTATTTGAAATTTGCAATCATCAAAGTGTTTACAGTCATCCAATCAAATTGGCGCGGAGTACAGAATATAAATGAAGCTAACACACCTACCCGTAGGCGTCAATTTTGCAAAATCACGCCGATTGCATATTCATATAATTGTGACAAAATTATATATTGTTGTTATGTATTATTGTATGTATATGCAATGGAATCATATTTGATAAGGGGCCCTAATACTACAGATTACGTCTAATACCGATCCGTGTTAGGACTACACTGTAACGAGTGGATTTATAACAAACTGGCGATCTGCCCCGGCTTCGCACGGGTGCAATGTAGATACTAATGGGGTGTCACTCTGAAGTAATTAATTATAGTATTACGATTATCTACGTTAAATGAACAACCTATCTATCTTATTTAATTGGATAAGCAATAATATTGTATTGTTTAAAATAGCTTCGTAAATAACGGTTACTGTCTGTTATCCTTAGATATACTAAACATACACTATACATATATGGACTTTTTTGTAGATCATTTAAAGATATACCATTCCGTAATACATTATTTTGATCTATCTTGTAAGATTTAGCCAGCGTTTGCAATGTAAGCGCACTAACGAATATTTTTTATATGCGCACCTTACAAATCTTTGAAATCCTTGGCTTTCCTCTACTGTAATGTACAATTATTATAGATATAAACTGTCTTCTTGAATCACTCTCTCTATTGGTGAAAACCGCATTAAAATCCGTTGCGTAGTTCGAAAGATCGAAGTGTAGGTACAAGAACAAAAAGCTACTTCATTTCATACTAAGTATGTAAATATATGCTTTGTATAAACCATAAGTAATTCTGTCTACAAAGTCCATAGTACAAAGATAGTCCATAAAGTCTAGCTGATTGTTGTAATAAATACAAACTAGTCTCAATACATTTGAATTTTAGAAAATTGTGAATGTTGATAGAATATGTTTACTCACCAGTCATATTAGGGCGGAGTTAATTCTGCAGCTCATATGGTCTGGAGTGTTGCTGAGTTAAGTGAGATATGTATGATCATTGAACAGCTTAGGTGGTGAGTGGCTCATCGGCATGAGACTATGGACGATGATCATCGATCGAGACTATGGTCATAATATAGAAATGTATTTAGTGAGATTAATTTTTAGTAACGTGCTAGGAACTCTATAACATTTATCACAGTGAGACAGTATAAATCGCCCGAAAAAGATTTTTTTTAGCTCAATGGTTTATATTTCGGATGTGTTATACCTACATATATTTCGTAATGTAATAACTAGTAGAAACGTTTAAAGTGTCTCGAAAGGCGCACAGTAGTGGAGCGTCAACTATCCAGGTAATGAAGATGAAATTTTTGCCGTGTAGAACGATAGCGGAAATTTGCGGCTGGTATTAGTCCGAACAATTCCTCGGAGAACTCTCCACGATATATGCAATAGAGAATGCAGACTGAAGCCACATCTCTTCGTAACGCCAAGGGATCGCCGATCGAAGCCGATCGGAGATGTTTGTGCTATCGACGATTCGAGCCGCTCTTCGTTGGATGCGGTCTAGAGGGAAAAGCTGTTACTGAGGTGCCCCTAGAACAGTATTTCATATGCGGCCGGACTTGCGCTTTATAGAGCTGAATGCGGTGGGCCGGGGTGAAATACTGCCTCGATCTGTTTAGCACACCGAGCTTCTTCGAGGCCAATTTGACCTTACCCTCTAAGTGACCCCGAAACTGGACTGCGCTCGTTATGTCGATGCCTAGGATTCCGATGCTGGCTGAGGCAGTTAGGGAGGTACTCTCAAACTGACGTGATACGACAAATGGTGTATTTTTTGCGATGAACGCACAGACCTGTGTCTTTTTTGGGTTAAACTGGACTAGATTTAGTGGGCCCCAATCTGAAACCTCCGCTAAAAAAAAGACATGCAAATTCCCTATTCTCGGTTATGCTTAACGCCTAGTCGCTTGTAGGGATCTGCCACATATTATAGACATTATACTTACGGAATTATATTTTAATATTCAATTACTTTATATCAATCTAAGTTAGTTTATAGTTGTCACCGTTAATGATAACGATCACATTAATATTCAGTATCTGCAATCTCTACTGAACACGCACCGTGACTTATTGGAATATTTGATTCAATATAAGCCACTATTCAGATGATAATATATTTGTGCGGAGATAAATACATTTGAACAACTTCGAGAACGGCACCGTGTACCGCAATCGGTTCCGGTAGTACATGTTCGTTGAACATGACCTTGGTTTTATCCAAGTTCATCCGTAGGCCGATGCGTACAGAAGTGTCAGCTAAGTCATTCAGCATTTGCTGTAGGTCCTGCAACGTCTCTGCCATGATGACGATGTCATCTGCAAATCGCAAGTGAGAGATGTATTCGCCATTAATATTGATGCCACGCCCTTTCCAGTGCAGCGTCTTGAACATGTCCTCCATTGCATTTGTGAACAATTTCGGGGAAATAACGTCCCCTTGTCTCACTCCTCGATGCAATGGTACGGGCCTTGTTTGCTGATTCTGTACTTGGACGGACATGGTGGCGGCTTCGTAGAGACATCTCATCACTTTGATGTATCGCCAATCTACTTGGCAACGCTGCAGGGACTCCAGAACAGACCAGATCTCGATCGAGTCAAAGGCTTTCTCATAGTCCACGAATGCTAGACACAGGGGCTGATTATATTCTTCGGTCTTCTGTATAATCTGCCGCACTGTGTGGATGTGGTCTATGGTGCCATATCCGCTCCGAAACCCAGCTTGCTCCGGTGGTTGGAATTCGTCGAGTCTTCGCGCAAGACGGTTCGTGATGACTCTCGAAAACAGCTTGTAGACGTGGCTTAGAAGGGATATGGGTCGATAGTTCTTCAACCTGGTCTTGTCACCCTTTTTGAAGAACAAGACGACCACACTCCTACTCCACGCTTCTGGAGTTCTCCCTTCAAACAGGACAGCGTTGAAGAGCTTTTGGAGCTCCCTTAGTACGGGTTTACCCCCGGCCTTCAGCAGCTCTGTTGTAACGCCATCCTCTCCAGGGGCTTTTCCATTTTTCAGCTGTCCAAGAGCCATCTCGATTTCGTCAATGCTAACTTCTGGCAGGTCTTCGGTGTAGTGACGTGTTAATGTGGCTCTAGAGTCCTCATTTTCGGGATCAGGTCGAGATGCATGCGAAGCGTATAACCGGCCATAGAAGCTTTCCACTTCCAAAAGGACTGCCGGCTTCGAAGCAACGACTTCTCCACTTTCTGTAGTCAACTTTGTCAGGTGGCTTCTTCCAAGAGATTGTACGAACACTTTTGACCCCCGATTTTGCTCGATCGCTCTTTCAATTGAAAGAGTATTGGAGCACCGGAGGTCGTGTCGTACGAGTTTACTGATCTCTAGGTTTAGCGTCCGCTTTGCCGACAAAGTGACAGGTGGGTTTTCACGTCGTTTCTTCATCAGCCCTAGGGTCCTTTCTGAAAGCTTCGACTTCCTGCCCTTACGCTGCATTTCACAAAATCTCATACCTTCTTCCCTGAGGATCTGAACCACATTTTTGAGGTTCTGGTTTACGTCGATTGTGGTTTCCACGGCAGCGAATCGGTTTTCCAGTTTTGACTGGAACGTTTCAGATCCTGTCATGGCTTGGAGCCGAGTTGGTCGGAGCCTGGATTTCATCAAACAGACACGTTCCGCCTTAAAGTTGATATTCAGAGAGCCCCGGACAAGTCGGTGATCACTACCGGTATTAAACCTATTGATCACTGAGACGTCTCTGAATATGTGCTTTCTATCCGTCATGATGAAATCGATCTCATTTCTGGTCATAGCGTCGGGGCTTTGCCACGTCCACTTCCTTTGGGGCTGTTTCTTGAAGAAAGAATTCATCAAAAAACAGCCCCTCCCGTTCGAGGAAGTTGACCAGCATTTGCCCCCTATGATTCCTGCTTCCAAATCCATGGGATCCTACTACCGATTCGCCGCAATTCTGTACTCCCACTTTAGCGTTGAAGTCACCCATAACAACGTTGTAGTGGGTCTTAGTTGTGAAGTGGAGGGCCCTCGATATGTCATCGTACATATCCTCCACCTCGTCGTCCGAATGTGCCGAGGTCGGTGCGTACACTTGCACAACCTTGAGGCTATACCTCTCGGTGAGCTTGATAATGAGGTACGCTACCCTGTTCGACACACTGGAAATTTCCACAACGTTGTCAGATAGGGACTTATTTACCAGAAACCCAACCCCACCTTGGGATTGTTGGTCTCCCTCGCGGAAGTACATTAGGTGGCCTGACTCGAGGGTTATGGTGTCCTCCCCCTCTCTTCGGACTTCACATAGCCCTAGGATATGCCACCTAATCTTCCCAAGTTCCACCTCAAGTTGCGCCAGATGCGAGTCTAGCCGTAGCGTGCGTCCGTTGTACGTAGCCAGGGTCAGTCGGTTGTGGTGGCCTCCCGTAGCCCGGAGATTCTTCGCACCCCCTGCCCCGCCTTTACCGAGGTCGCCACCATGACCAGGAATAGCGGGGCCGCCGGGAACTGGGGGCCGTGGCCTTTGTTGCGTCTGCATGGGAGGGGTTTGCCCATAATCGCCACGCTGGGCAGGCGGGTTGGCGATCGCAGGGCGTAGCTTGTCGCACCGGTAACGCTGCTGCCCGTCACCGGCCTGTTGTATTTAGCTACGCCTATTGGGATGGATATACCGCCATCGGTCGGTCGCCAGAGCCTCGTTCGTCGTTCAGCAGGATGCACCGCGGGCAGGTGAGGTTGGCTTGGGGCGAAAGATGGTGGTTCGCCCCTCACACCCTCAAATTATGTGTACCTCGGGCAGACATTGCAGTTAGGTAGAAACAACTTCGAGGACGAGGTGAACAGAAGAATTCGGTTGGGTTGGGCAGCGTTTGGGAAGCTACGTCGAGTCTTCTCATCGTCGATCCCACAGTGCCTTAAGACGAAAGTCTTTAATGAGTGCGTCCTACCCGTCATGACATACGGAGCTGAAACGTGGACACTTACGGTACGGCTGGTCCACAAGTTCAAAGTCGCTCAACGTGCTATGGAAAGGGCTATGCTCGGCGTTTCTCTAAGGGATCGCATCAGAAATGAGGTGATCCAGCAGAGAACTAAGGTCACCGACATAGCGTACCGGATCAGCAAGTTGAAGTGGCAGTGGGCTGGCCATATTAGCCGCAGAACCGATAACCGTTGGGGAAAACGAGTTCTTGAGTGGAGACCGCGTCTCGGCAAACGTAGTGTAGGACGCCCACAGGCCAGGTGGAGTGACGATTTGCGCAAGATGGCTGGCAGGAGCTGGATGCGAGAAGCCCAAAATCGATCTAAGTGGCGTGCAATGGGAGAGGCCTATGTCCAGCAGTGGACTGCGATAGGCTGATGATGATGATGATGATGAAATACATTTGTGGAAACCTTATACAGAGACAAGTGACATTAGCCAGTTTTCTTGATTCACGTTCGTTCAAATAAGGCGCTTTAATATTATTTCCACCTTTACAACCTTACTTGTTATTACGTGTTCATTTCACCAAAAGTCTAATGAATTATATTTTAACAAATTCACATAAATCTTGAAAAAAAAAACAGAATCTACCAATTTCTATACAAAATCATTTTCCGTAGCTGTCCGATTACGGAATACCATGCCGGTTTCTATCAAACGTGCGCAATCCGTAACCACCTTCAAGACTATGCTGTATGAGCATTATCTGTCTCTAATAGTTGGAAATTAGTGTATGTATATATTAACGTATGAATGTATAGTATTAATGTATAAATATAGATTAGTAGGATATATGTATGATAAATATTTCATAGATTAAGACCTTATTTATTTCTTATTTCTCTATACCTATCACCAGTTCAAAATGAATCCAGTCCATCCTGGAACAAATTGCACCTTGCGATGAGGCCGCCCTTTGCACGTTACATTTGTTGTTAATTACTTTATAATGTCTGTAACACCGTGGTGTACAAATAAAGTACATATTTATCTATCTACATATCTGTCTATCTATGTTGTCAAATGGTAAATTATAATTGCTTTTAAAAAACCTTGGTCACAGAATTACTTTACGTGAAATACTTATCCCCGTTTTTGAAGTAGGTATCTAAAAGGATGAAGATTTGTAAGGTTTAGTTTGACAAATAACTTTCTTTCTAAAAGAAAATAAAGACAAGTAGGCTTTGCAAAAAGGGAAGACGTTCAAGCTGTCTGCGCGTACAAATTTATGTGAAAAATGAACCTAAGTGTAGAAGCCGTTTACTGGCCCGCTCGCAGTAGATTAGTAGGAAAATTCACTTTTACGACGAAGGTAGACATTATTCAGAAACTTTCATAATTTTTATATCTGATAGACTGTTTTCAGTAAAATTTTCCATTACGTTTGTGGTAATTTGCATTTTCACTGAGGTAATGTGCCAAAACGAGAACTTATATTAAGTTGTTATGACGAGCGACCGCCTACGAGCCTAGATGTTCTTAACATTATTTTTATTTCGTGATAGCTAAAGTTAAAGTGAGTTTCGCCCCATTATGTTTTGAAAAGAACCTTTAAATTACTATTTCATGTTTCAATTATATGTATTCCGTGTGGATCCCTAGCCATCCCGTGGGTGTGATAAGAGCCGACTAAGGGAGTAAACTACGCAGGACAACAGCACTGCAAAGAGAAGAAAAAATTATATACCAACCCGTCTGGCTAGCGTCGTATGGTAGGCCAAAACGGCCCGCGTCAGACGGTGTAAAAAAACTCTGCAAAGGTTCAATCGAGGAGAGTCAAATCACGTATACGACATCATCAGTGGTGACGAATCTTGGATATATGCCTACGATCCTGATTCCAAAAAACAATCTGAGTCTTTCAAGACGAGCCAAAGCTGACCAAAGTTGTTCATTCTCGAAGCACTTCAAAGAAGTTGGTGGCCACGTTTGCACTTGAAGATCGTAGAACGGTTAACGCAGAGTGGTATACCCCAGTTTGTTTACCACAAGTCATCGCCGAACTTCGAAAATCTAACTCAAAGCGACGGATCATCCTGCACCACGACAACGCAAGCTCACACAGCGCTCGTCAAACGATTGAGTATTTGAAGCAGGCAAAAGTAGAAATTCTTGACCATCCTCCATACACTGCTTACCTAAGCCCTAACGATTTCTTTACATTTCCCAAAATTAAGAAAAGTCTTCGTGGTCAAAGGTTCCAGTCCGGTGAAGAAGCAGTCGATGCTTTCAAGTCAGCCATTTTGAACACCCCACTTTAGAGTTGAATAAATGTTATAATAACTGGTTTAAGCGAATGGAAAAGTGTATTAAGCTACTTGGTGAATACTTTGAAAAACAATAAAAAGTACTATAAGGTTCTAGTTGTGACTTTTTCTTCAAACGTTAAAACTTAAAAGGCATGCCTCGTATATGTAGAAATGAGTGTAAGAGTCTCCCCCAATAAGGGACTGCTGCCACTCTCGTGATTTATACAAATAAATAAAATTGGAGTGTCTGTTTGTAATATTAAAATAACCGCTTTTTAATAAACGCATATGTATGTTTACACGGTACATATGCCAAAATAACATTTTTTACAATTTTTGTCTGTCTGTCTGTTTGTTCCGGGTAATCTCTGGAACGGCTGGACCGATTTCGACGGGACTTTCACTGGCAGATAGCTGATGACATAAGGAGTAACTTAGGCTACTTTTTTTAGACTAGCTTCGCCCCGCGGCGTTGCCCGCGGTTATAACAACAAACGCAGGTAACACCGCGGGTCTCAGCTAGTAGGTATATACAGAAGGGTTCAATAATTTATGCATATTAGTTACAAATAATATAAGATGCAAAATCACACATATAGAAGGTAGAAGGGGCATGGCATAACAGTGCCAAAACATTTGCGTAAAAATAAACAAACAATGATTCAACATCTTATCCACAAAGCTCTTAATATTAAGAACAACAAGCAATTCACAATAGATATTTTACTCGATACCTAAACGAAGGTAGCATTTCAATTTAAAATGAGACACAATAAATTATTTGAATAGCTTTCCCAAGGCTACGTAACGAATGGTTGACCTTTTTATTAAACTTGTTGACAATGGAAATAAAAAAAAAAACAAGTATTATAAAATTCACCCCAGGGGAAAATGTACTTATAGGTAAAAGCCTCTAATCCCCAATGTAGCGTGAAAGGATTCTTACTATTCCTAATTTACATCAAATACCTTCTGAAACCTATAGAGATCCCTCAATAGCTTTGGAAAGGTTTATTTATTTGCAGACGGCATCTCATTACTAGTTTTATACCAGAAAAATTATAAATGAAAAATAATCAATAACAAAATAATTAAGTACATAATAGATTGGATTGGAGAATTAATAGACCTTAATATTATTTACAAATAAATTTCTACAAAACAAAATAATGGCTTAAATTTTTATACGCCCTACGTAAAGTCAAAACCACAGCAGATCTTAATTCCATGGCTTCTTGGCTATTTTGCTATTTATAGTATTTAAGCCAACACGATATTTATGTAAAAAAATCTTGGTTATTTAGACGAAAATGTTAACGTGGGTTAACATTTTCGTCTAAATAACCAAGAAACATGACATAAATAACCATGTTTTTTGAAACAGCTTTCTAGAAATCTGCGGACTTGTTTGAAAGTCCCAGGACACTAAAAAGAAATAAGGTGAATAGCTAATGCTCGCAATTTCTTTGTCTGCATAGAATCTCATCTTTGAAGTTTTTAAGTTACCCTTAAATAAATGTATAATAATGAGAAGCTACGTCGAGTCATCTCATCGTCGATCCCACAATGCCTTAAGACGAAAGTCTTTAATGAGTGCGTCCTACCCGTCATGACATACGGAGCCGAAACGTGGACACTTACGGTACAACTAGTCCACAAGTTCAAAGTCGCTCAACGTGCTATACAAAGGGCTATGCTCGGCGTTTCTCTAAGGGATCGCATCAGCATCATCGACATAGCCTACCGGATCAGCAAGCTGAAGTGGCAGAGGACTGGCCATATTAGCCGCAGAACCGACAACCGTTGGGGAAAACGAGTTCTTGAGTGGAGACCTCGTCTCGGCAAACGTAGTGTTGGACGCCTACAGGCCAGGTGGAGTGAGGATTTGCTCAAGATGGCTGGCAGGAGCTGGATGCGAGAAGCCGAAAATCGATCCAAGTGGCGTGCAATGGGAGAGGCCTATGTCCAGCAGTGGATTGCGATAGGATGATGATGAATGAGAAAATCTTTATATAATGTGTTTTTGTCTGTTTGTTCGATCTGAAAACGTAATAGACGGACAAACAGTTATGTCCGCATTTATAATATCAAAATATCGTTTCAAATAAAAATGTTATGCAATTTAAACCTATTCGAGCATCTTTTTTTAAGTCAGCAGGAACACATGTGGTTTGGTGTTACGAATAAAAGCTAATAAAAGCTGTAGCCATTAATGCAAAACACTGGCAGAATAATACCACACCTTGAGTTGGTTAACAATTTGAAAACAAACTTCATTAACTCTCGCGGTAAGTCTAATTGCATGTTTGCCAGCAGGAAATGGAATCTGAAGTTGTTTGTTCTTTAAATTCTAATGCAGGCTCATTGTAAGTAAAGGAAGCCTATAGCTATTGAAACGGTTATTCAATAGCTATAGAGGGAGCGAAGTGCAAACACTGTCGATTTAGTTGTTTTATTCCCAATAGCTTAGCTTTTTTGAAAAATAATTAACCCACATTAAATGTATGAATTATTATTATGACCACCTATTTAGTTGTTGTCAATAATTATTATTTTATTTATTTTGTATATTCTCTTCAATATGAAAATTAATTAACACAATCAATTCATCAAATCATTTTATCATAGTTTTAGCGTATGCGACTGCTGTGCTGAGGTCTCGGGTTCGATTTCCGGGTCGGACCAAATGTTTGTTTGATCTACAAATATTTGTTTCGGTTTGTATTTACAAAAAAAGTATATAAGTATTCTATCAGTCAATCTAGCTCTCATAGTACAAGCTCTGCTTACCTTGAAACTAGATGGCTTGTGTGTTAGATGTCCAAAAAAATAATCGTTACGGTGTTCATGGTTCAGGAACAGAAGAAAGTATTTACACACGAAGTAAATAAAACAACAAGAAAAATAAGTAAAAGTACGTATTCTACATAATTTACAATTAAGGTTTATGGCATCAAGCAACATCCTACCTATTTTGGGAAGTGGAAATATTCACGAAATATTTCTCATTTATAAAAGATTGTTATACAATAACATTACAGTATATTTATCATCTAAATTGTAAAGTCATCTAGACCTATTTCTTAGCGTTCCATGGATGGGGGCAACACATGCGACATCGACAGTGCCTTTTCTTTTTTTTTTTTTTTTTTTTTCGTGCGGAAATCCCCTCGGATACCACCTGTCGGTGGCATGTCGGACATCGACAGTGCCTGGGACTTGCGACCCAGGTAAAGGTTTAGGGAGTACTCCTTGTGATGCGTCAGCGCTCACCTCCACTGTCTGTTGTGTTACCCCTCTACCTAACCATATTGATATGAGCCTAGCAATGCCGCTTTGGATATTCGTTCTAGAAAAGAGCTTACTGAAGCTATTGCCAATTTAAGGTCTTTAAGCAGGTTATAGAACGAAACCTCATCAAGTATTATTAATTAAATAAAGGAAGATCAATAAAATATTGGTGTGACTGACTTTTTTACGTTCACGTCACATCATTAGAAATAGGTTTCTCTAATATCTCATTTTTCTCTGAACTTGCGATAAATGTGAACGTCGGACATGTATGTCTAGTCGACCTCGATTCTCCGAATTTTAAGATGGGCGAAGATGACATGAATTATAGTAGTCTGAAAAGGATTAAAATTAATATCCGGGTTTATCTTTACGACTCCTTGAAACAGAAATAAAATAGTTAAGTACTTTCTGAAAATTGGATATAAAGTCAGATTACTGATTTATATTTTAGGGTAGGTACTTATATTTTAGTGATTATCATGCCTATTACTTACTTTATTTTTCTTTTAAGCTCTAGTTCCAATCAATAGGTCGAAGTATATAATGTTTTGCCATTTCTTTATTTAAACTGACCGTTGCGTCCTATGGGTAGCCGTTTAAAAATGTATTGTTTGTTAGTTGTCGGATGTAAAAATAAATAAAAAGGTTTAAATAATTAAAAAATCTTAACATTCATTTAAACAATAATAAACTTTGAAAAAAGTATAATCCAATGCGCCCACATCAAGATGAATTGTAAGTTTGAATTGTATACTTTATTCCTTAGTTGTATATCCTTAGGGATGGTATTTTATTTTAAAATTTAAATGGCACTAAACGGAAAGCCTAATCCTTTTACATTTACGCTTTCCCAACAAAAAAAAAACAGAATTTTCCAAATACGAACCCCGTATAAAAATATAACCGAATTGAGATTTTACACCTCTACTTATTTATTTTGAAGTCGGTTGAAACAAATTCAATTAGTACCTCTTTTAAAGCAACAGCCAAACTTTTGTACTCGTAATGGCTTGTTTGTTAATGCAGTGTTGGTGTAAAGCGAGAGTAAATTTTTTACTTAAGATAGTAAAATTTTCTGTCAACATTCTATATTTTTGCGAAAAACATGTCGGATTGTAAAAATATGACGATCATAAAATCCCGGCAATCCAGAGTTGCAAGCTTAAATTGTTACTGCAGGACTTTTAATACTCAAAGCAGTTCCGATTCGGAGACAAGAAATTGTCCGCCGTAGATATTTTACGACTAGAAGTAACAATAAAATTTTGTATTTTATTGTAAGCAGTTCGTTAACTGACAACGCCGCGGCGTCGATTTCGCTTAATGTTCGCAGAATCGAAGTATTTACTCTAATGAAATATTTTATGTTAAACAAGGTAGATTTATAATTCTCCTTAGGAAGCGTGATTGAAATAAATTCATTTTAGGATTTTTCAAATCAGCACAGGTTTTCGTCACCATTTCTGGCGATTCAGTCCGATATAAAGCAGAAGAAGCCCCCTCCGAATATACAAGAAATATACAAGATAATATACAAGAAATACAAATGTGCAGCTCTTTGAAGAATTCCTCACTCTTTTTAAAATCTCTATTAATAATACGGAATTTATTCAGTAATCAGCCTAGGTAATCACCTAGGCAGTACAACTAAAACTATATCGCCGTGAGTTGGAAAACTTCATGAATTTTTGCCATCTTAATGAAAAAATTCATGAATTCTTAATGAAAATAATCATAAAAACGTTGTTTAAAACGTCGGTAAAAGTTAATTTTCAATAAAAATTATTTCTAAAGCATGATATTCCTTAAACCTCATATTTCTTACCTCGATAGATTTTACAACCCAAATTTATGTCCAATTAACTTTCAAGCACGCGAACGATTTAACGATACAAAAAATGTTATATTATATATAATTTTCCCTTATCTAAATAATAGAAATAAATTTTTGGTTTGCTTTTCGCACGACAGTTAAAAATTGTTTTTTTGATTTTAAGGCAAGGTTACTTCTGTGGTACAAACATCTCAAAACTTATGTAGTCTTCAAAACTTATATAACTTATACAGATTATATAGTTTGTAGTGGTTTATTAATGAAAGGCACGTTGGTCTAGTGGTTAGGGACCCTGACTTGTTGACTGGTTACCATAGTACAGGCTCTGCCTAGTTTGGAATCAGACAGCCGTGTGTGAGATGTATGAGGTTATTACTATTATTACTATCGATGATGTCATTGACATACTACTTCACACATACGTTAGGATTTGCAAGGTTCCCCGGTATAGGGCCTGGCTAGGCGCGGCGTCGATCCGGGGGGACCTGAAATAACATGGTCCGGGTCCTCCCCAGAGCAGGGCGCCTGAGACCGGATGTCGGGGTGGTTTTTAGTGGAAATATCATATACTCCTGGCTCCTGCGTCCCCGAAGAGCCAGAGATCCGAAGGGATTTTCCACACCGTCAACAAAAAAAAAGGCTTTGCACGGTACAAAATGTCATTTTATAAATCTTTTGTGACGAATTCAGTTTCTTTGAGTTCCATATGTGTGATTATCGTTAGGTGTTTGTCACTGACTACACGCAATTTCGATAAAAATGTTGATTAAACACCCTTTTTTTTTTTTTGTCCGTGCGGAAATCCCCTCGGATACCACCGGTTGGTGGCATGTCGGACTCGAACCGACTAAAACCGCACGCCGTCTCGGGTACTAATAGCCGGGGAACCAGGTATACCCTAGAAAGGAAGTCCCTGGTACCCGCCATACCTCGGGTCATCTACAGACGAGTAGACGACCCCCCCCGTCGATTAAACACCCTAAAGCTATAACTTGATATCTGCAAGCAGTGCTTCGAAAATCCTAGGATCTCTCTTAATATTTTTGTTCATTTTCATATATCGCATTATGTAATATATACCAATGTATATGCATATACTATATTATTCAGAAGCAGTAATTGTTATCAATAAAAAACTGAAGGTCAACTTACGAATATAGCTATCCATACTAATACTATAAATGCGAAAATATTTGTCTGTCTATTACCTCTTCACGTTTAAACCGCTGAACTGATTTAGATAAAATTTGGTGTAAAGATAGTCCGAGTCCCGGGAAAGGACATAGGGTCGTTTTTATCCCAGAAATCATCCTTTAAGGGTGTGAAATGGGGGGTGGAAGTTTGTATGCGGAATCAACAACCGCTGTACTGATTTAGATGAAATTAGCCAGTATACTATACGCATGTTGCTTTATACAGCTCTTTTTGAGTAATATACAAGTTAATTTGTAGAAAATATTGTTTAAAAATGGTATCTTTCTGCAATTTTTCTATAAATGCTAACTTGTAAATGAGCGAACACTTTTGTAACATTTGGAATATTTAAAGCTTATTTTTATAGAAAGAAATTCGTAAAAAGTAGCGTATCTTGAATTTCCGTCACGTACATGTCATGTAATATACTTTCTCGTGAAAGCGCTGAGAGGATAGTTTGAAGTTTTTGGGAATTTATATGATTTTTAATCGTATGTGCAAATTAAAACCTGCCCGTCTGGTAAAAATAATTATAAGTACTAAGTATTTTTAAAGCTAATCATAGAAAGGCATGTGTTACCCTTTACTATGAATTGAGTAGAAATATAACTACATCAATTTTTTTTTTGTAAAATCGTATCTTAGTTTCTGCAGTCCAATTCACTCTTTCACTTTATCATTTCCCTTTTTACTGTAATTACCTTATGTATTAAGTTTTAACTAATTTCAATTTAACATATAAGTAAATATATCTAAAACAATAAAGAGTCTCTTATGCTTCTTCTAGGTTAATTCCTGTTTTTACTACCTGCTTTAGGAACTTCTTTTAAGGTCTCATAAACAGTACCAGTAACTTGGTGTAGTTATATGTGTAGTGTACTTATTTGTAGTGTAGTTATTTGGGAAGTAAAATAGTTTTATCTAAATTAGATCATTTTCTAGCTACGAGTATATTTATAAGCTTCTTTTTACAAGCAACACTACAAAAAACTAAGAATCGAGTTACAAAATATAACAGTACGTAAACCTTAGTACATTTTGTTTTGTGGTTCGGGATGGTGCTGTTGACTAAAAAAGGCCGTTAAGGGTATTCAGTGCTCGCCGTATGATTACCGTTCCTATTATAAACCTCCTTAGAGGTTTTATGTTCTAACTAATATAAGCTTTATTCAAAATCTATGCTGATAATTCTCTACGAAAGCGAACAAGGCGCCGACAACAACAGCAATCAATAAGGAAAAAGTATAACGGAGATGGATAAATTCTTGCTATACTTGGTATTTGCAATCATCAAAGTGTTCACAGACTCCCAATCACATTGATGCGGTGTATAGAATATAAATGAGGCACGCTTAAGGCGCCAATAAACGTGAGTGACCTTTCTTTCAAATCCATTTCAGACAATTACAAGTAAATATAAGTAGTAACATTTTTATGGAACTGTAACATGTACATTATTGTAGTGCAAGCTGCTAGATAATTCTACAATATTTTTTGTTGTTAATTAAGTTCGAATGGACAGGCCACGGCGGTTCTTTCCATTTCAACCCCCTAGGGGGTCCACGAGGGGGGTTCAAATGGAAAGAACCTTCCCCCCTGTGATTTGATTATGGTTTTTATCCGTCTGGGCATGATGCGGATGAGTTGTCAATGATTTCTTGGGGCAACAACTGCAATTCTTCAAGTAATGCGTTTCGCAACTCGCCCAGATTATTTGAAGGTGGCATTCTTGATTTGACAGTCCTCTTTAACAAGTCGCAAACGTGTTCAATTGGATTCATATCCGGGAACCGCGCTGGCTACTCCATTACCGTTACACCAATATGGTTTAGGTATGCCTGTACTGAGCGAGCACTGTGAGCCCGAGCATTATCCTGCATTAGATTGAAGTCGTTGCCAATAAAGGGGGCAAATGGCACAACATGTTCTTCTAAAATCTCCCTGATATACCGATCAGCAGTCAGATTCCCCCCGCGTCTACCACCAACTCCAGCGAGCTCCTAAGCATATCACTCCCCAGACCACAATTGAGCCGCCGCCGTCAGATTCCCCCCGCGTCTACCACCAACTCCAGCGAGCTCCTAAACATATCACTCCCCAGACCACAATTGAGCCGCCGCCGTCAGATTCCCCCCGCGTCTACCACCAACTCCAGCGAGCTCCTAAACATATCACTCCCCAGACCACAATTGAGCCGCCGCCATATGCCACTCTAATTTCAAAATTAGACTGGATTTAACGCTCCCCTTTGCGTCTCTATACTCGCTGCCTTCTATCAATCTGGTTTAACAGAATTCTGCATTCATCAATGAATAGGATCTGACACCACTCGTCGAAGTCCCAATGTCGATGTTCACGACCAAAGCATAGTCGGTTTATGCGGTGGTGTCTCTCAAGTTTTGGTGCTTTTGCGGGCACAGATGAGACTATACCAAATTCTTTGAATCTTCTGCCAACTGTGCAAACACTCACTCTTATTCCTCAATAATAGATGTATAAATGAAAAATTAAAACAAACGAATGAAAAAGGTGAATATAAAATTAATGTAATATAACCGACCAGTGTTACGATTTATCATATCTGATTTAATCTTTAAGCGAAATATTCCTGTTTGAATTTGAAGATGGAAAAACGTGATTCCTATTACATTTGCGGGATTTCATCGCGCTGTAAAAACCTTAAAAATGTGAATACATTTTGTTGTTACAAAATTGAATTTTTTACCCACTAAAAAGTTGTCTAAATTTTGGAAAAAGTAATAGTCGGTAGGTGCAAGGTCTGGTGGTCACATCTGCAACCAGCTTTGGTCAATCGGTCGTCCCCACGGCTCCTTCACGACAACGTGCGACCCCATACTGCGCAACAGACAGTCTCCAAGCTGCAAGAGCTGGAAGCTCTCCCTCATCCGCCATACTCACCAGACCTTGCACCTACCGACTATTACTTTTTCTAAAATTTAGAAAACTTTTTAGTGGGTAAAAAATTCAATTCCCGAGAGGCAGTACAAAATGCCTTTGAAGAGTTTGTTGCCTCCCGTCCAGCTGATTTTTACAAGACGGGCATCAATAAACTGCCAATGCGTTGGCAAAGATGCGTCGATTGCATGGGTGATTACTTCGAATAACAGAAATAAAAAAGTTTGAAAAAATAAGTACTTTCACTTATTGCATACAAAACGGCAATTTCATAGGTAAAGACCTAATATTTTCACGTGAAACACATAGCTGTACTCACGACACAGTCACACATCGATCTTCTCCGGGGGCTTCTCTCCTTTATCTCCCGGGGCTCTAAGCACCACATTTGCAATTGAACTGGTTTTGAAGTAATACTGTTAAAACTGACGTTTTAACTGCCATTCATCAGAAACAAAATTATAGTACCTAGCAGTTTATTTCTAGTTTAGTAGCAGAAACAGATATTTAATTATTCTTTTATAAAATATATGATTTTGTTGGAATTATGTTTCTACTTAATTAATCCAAAAAAAATCGCATATATTACATAGTTTTTCACAATCGGCGTCAGAATGCTATGAAGTACTTTTATTATTTTGACCTACACACGAAGGTTTTTAACCCGCACGAGTGAATCCAGCTATTAGTCCTAGAAATGGAAAGGAATTTCTAATTGAGATAGCTGGGAATTCTTTGCGCTTTCATGTAAACTTATGTCAGGTAACATGTATGTAAAGAGAATTTTGGTATGTATTAATACAATACTGTTATCACAGTACGGTTTACATTTAAACTGCTTATTTAATATTGCTGTTAGTGCTACTGTGTACTTTGTACCATTTATTCGTGATGCATTCTGTGAATGCATTATTTCGTTTTGAAATGTGTACACAAAAATATATAACTTGCCGCCATCGCAGTGGCGCCTATCGTTATCTACATCATTTGGCAAACATGTCAAAAGGATCATTAGCAAATTAGCAGGTAAATAGTGATCAATGGGATACATGGTACTTCATACAAGTATAGTGACAGAACCTGAACATTAGCTTATATTTATGCTTATACAGATCAGGTTAATGGTAGCACTCATATATTTGCTGCTGGATATCGTCATGTCCGAACGTCGTATTCTTATTTTCAAGGACGTCAGTTATCATATTCTTCTTTCAAATCGGCAAACGGTGCTTGATGGGATTGCTTTCAAGTTTTCTTTAGAAGCTTTACGCAAAACTATGAACGCAATGGATATAAAAGTTACCCTTTAGAGTAGCAGAAAAAAAGTGTGTACATATCTCTGAAATGTGTTTAAAAAAAAAATTGTGTGCGTTAAACAGAGCATGATACCAATGTAACTTTAATAAGTATTTAAGTTGCATTGGTATCACAGCCCTATGGCATGTTACTGTATTATAGAAAAGAACTAATACAACACCCGACATTACTTTAAAGAAAAACGCAATAATTAATATTGATGGAAAAAAAATTAAACAACTAAATTAAAGACTTCTTAAGTCTTAACGAGAACAATAGTATCTATTATTCTATTTAAAGAAAATTTAAAGTCTCTGGGAGGCATTAAGAGATTTTGAAGACGATCAATATAAAAATTCCATTCAGTTCTAACAACTAGACAACTCAATTCTCTCTCAAATTAAAATTCATGACAAAATACCCAATTAAGATGTGAAAATGTTGTCACGAGCCATCCTGTTATCAGATAGGATTAGTCCCATGTCACAGTAGGGTTACACAAAGGTATAGCATATATTGTACCTAAGCTGTTTGTGCCGCTTTCCATTACTAAGAATAGCTCTGTTTTGTGTTCATATGCTTTGGTTTAATATTTACAGTATATGTTGTGAGTTTAGTTTGAACGTGACTGCAAACGCTGAGCAGGAGTTATGGAAATAAAAGTGTAAATTTGAGATAATATTTGAGATACTTAATAGCCTGACCTACGAGTATACTGCTTATTTATACAATATGACGGAAGATAGGGCAGTAGATAAATAGGTTTTAGTATTAACTTTATGAAAATGTGTAAACAGTAGTACTTCGGGGTTAACAGTAACAGTAAAAGAGTTTAAAATTTAATAAATGTCTCTATTTTATAACTTTGTATGCACCTCATAATCATGGTCTTTCAAAATGCAACTTTGTCATGTATACTTAACTTGTTTTTTTAACAATGACTGTACTGTAAAAATAGTGAGCTAATACATTACTGTATATTTACACTCGATGTACGAGTACTAATTTCTATATATACTAATTCTTTCTAAATGTTTTTGAGAAAATCTAGCCAATCTACGATGATCTAGATGCAAAAAAAATATACAATGAAGTAGATAGAAATTTAAGCGTTTTATACAAAAAACAACCTCCTTTCTAAGGAGAGGCTTATGTCCAGCAGTGGACTGTTAAAGACTGTTGATGATGACACAAAAAATATTGGTTTAATTTAAGGAAGTATTAAGTATATTAATATTAAATAAGAAAAGAATAAGATTAAGAATACGGAATGTCACTACCCCAATTCATCCCGTGGGTGTCGTAAGAGCCGACTAAGGGCGCAAAACAACGCAGGACACCAGCACGGCAAAAAGAAGGAAAACTTGACACAAACCCTATACCAACCCGTCTGGCCAGCGTGGTATAGTAGGCCAAAACCTTCTTTCTAAGGCTCTCCTTAGAAAGAAGATTTTGTCTATGTCCAGCAGTGGACTATTAAAGGCTGTTGATGTGAAGTAAATATAAAATATGTTTTTACACTGCTTTGTACATTCTCAACTTACAATTCAATATTCAAAGCCATAACAGAGAGCTAAATAAGCCGGATATATGGTATGCGATTTTATCCTGTTTTTCTTTTTACCCCTTCTTTGTAACCATTCTATTATGAAAGGAACCCCTGTTTACTGAATGTATTACAACGGTCCTATCTTTCGACACAAAAGGTTTATCCAGTACATCACACAATCGGTGTACTTAGTTTTGTTGTTGAGTTTACCTCATTGAATGTTTATTGAATATTTTCTTTTTAGTAACTACACCAGTTATTAAAAAAGTGGTAAATGAATCACATTAGTGAAACTACTTCAATTGATTAATTTCTAATTCTTTATAAATTAAGTATTTTATGTAAACTCAGTTGTGTTGTGCTCAGCACTTTACGTTTATTAAAGGAATATTATTTTTACTTTGAAATTACAGATAACAACGAATTGCCGCGAACTCTCAGGATAAAGTTACATGTTTTATCGTGAGTAGTGGAAATAAAAATCTTCTTTAGAATAGAGTCCACATTAAGACTGACTAGGAGTAGTAAGATATAAAATGAAAATATGAAAATGTGTAAGGATATCTTACTATCTACAAAAAAGCTTTTAGCGAACACATTCGCGATTACAAGAAATCGTTGAATGTTTGGTTTGTAAGAAATATTAGAAAGTTAGCTTAGTAAAATTTTAATTATATACCGTCAATAACTTATTTATCGAGAAAAGCTTAAGTTATACTATGAACAATAGGGTCCTTAAAAGGAAATCGTAACTAAATAAATTTACATATTGCGTATGAAACGGGCTATGTGCAAGTCATGCTGACCAGAGAAAAGGCGATGACAAATAAGAGATCTCAGCGGTTTTATTATCAAGTAATTTAGAAGTTCAATCATGAGGCCAGTCGATTCATTCAATTCATTAAATCACCAGCGTGATGCATATAAATGTGATCCCTACTCAATAGTCGCTGATATACGCGCTTACTTCGGGACCGAGCCCCAAGGGTATTATGGGTTTCCGAAAGCTATTACACCCTACCTTTTACGTACCTACTCAACTCGTACTACCTCAATTAATGTCAACATCCAGCTATGGGGTAATCAGAAAAACATTTAATACGTGACGACTTGGACCCATATCTTGGGATAATGACGTTAATTCAGAAATAAAGTGGCTTATTCGAAACAAATTTTGAAGAGAAGGTTCTGATTTAATAAAATAAATCCGATGTTAACTTCTAGCACTGAAATAAAAATTTAGTAAAGCGAGTCTTTTTTTTTTAATTTTGTTGTATTTTAGCTCTGTGTGTTTTGTATGTATTCCGTCACTTATGGTCCAGGTACGAGGCATGCCTTTTAAGTTTTTTCGTTTGAAGAAAAACACACAACTAGAACCTTTTAGTACTTTTTATTGTTTTTCAAAGTACGAGTATTCACCACGTAGCTTAATACACTTTTCCATTCGCTCAAACCAGTTATTATAACATTTATTCCACTGTAAAGTGGGGGTGTTCAAAATGGCTGACTTGAAAGCGTCGACTGCTTCTTCACCGGACTGGAACCTTTGACCACGAAGACTTTTCTTTATTTTAGGAAATGAAAAGAAATCGTTAGGGCTTAGGTCAGAACTGTATGGAGGATGGTCAAGAATTTCTGCTTTTTTCCTACTTCAAATACTCAATCGTTTGACGAGCGCTGTGTGCTTTGAGTTAGATTTTCGAAGTTCGGTGATGACTTGTGGTAAACAAACTGTGGTATACCACTCTGCGTTAACCGTTCTACGATCTTCAAGTGCAAAGTGTTTTTCCAATGAACGTGGCCACCATCTTCTTTGAAGTGCTTCGAGAACGAACAACTTTAGTCGGCTTTGGCTCGTCTTGAAAGACCCAGATTGTAGATTGTTGTTTGGAATCAGGATCGTAGGCATAGATCCAGGATTAATCATCACTGATTATGTCGTAGACGTGATTTGACTCTCCTCGGTTGAACCTTTGCAGAGTTTTCTTACAGCATCTTACGCGGGCCGCCTTGTGATCGTCGGAAATCAGATGCCGTAATGGTTGTCCCTGAGATGCCTAATAGAGCCTCTATCTCTCGATACGTCACATGACGATCTTCGAGAATTAGTTGTCTCACAGCAATGATGATATCTTCAGTGAAGGCGGATTTTGGGCATCCTTCGCGAGATTTGTCACTTACACTAGTATGTCCACGCTGGAATTCTAAATAACAGCGTTCGACAGTCTACAGACATTGGGCTTCATCACTAAACACAGATGTTAGCTCTTCAAAACACTGAAGCCGTATCAGGCCTCTTCTAAAGTTGTAGAAAATTATTGCACGAACATTTTCCTTAGAAAGATTCATTTTCGTACGTAAACCTGACAGATTCCAATCGACGCTGTGACTAAACAATAGAATTAACCCTAATACTTTGAACTGTTTTGAGATTCAAAATTTAAACACATTCGAATATAGAACAGTTCCAAGTTCAAAATTGCCGGGAAATATGGAAATGAAAGAACTTAAAAGGCATGCCTAGTATAGGAAGGTTAAAAGATCAATGGAGCACACCACCTGAACTTTTTAATGAAAGGTTACCTAAAATAAAAGTTATTTAATAAACCCGTTTGACTGTAAAACAGAATTAAACAGATGTAAATTAAATGTATTTTTTTTTGTGTTCACTACATATAATGGTTTTTGTGCTATCGTCATATTAGCTAAGCACGATCTGGAGATAAAGACGAAAATACGAAGCTTCGCATTTCAAAGTCGGTAATTACCAAAATCAGCACTGCATTTATAAACGCACACTTTTACAAACAATAACTTAATTTGCTCAAGCGATTGACCATTCAAGTAGTGTGACATAAACGAGTAGTTGTGCAGATGGGCCTGTTTGTCTAGTGGTTCGATTCCCATCTAGGACAAATATTTGTGTGATGAACACGAGCATTTGTTCTGTATCTGGGTGTAGTTTATCTATAATATGTATATATTTACAAATACTACTCTGTGTAAAAAGTATCGGAAATATGTCAATAAAAAGACCCGCGTAAAAGAGGTCGTTCTAATTTTTTTACTGCATGTTGGTAGCACTGTACTGATTAAGCGCGCAAAATTTGAGCGGGATCTGTCATTTAATTTGTTTTAAACTACTTTTTGTTGGTGATAGTTTTGAGTCCTCGGCGATTTTTACAATGGAAAATATTGTTGAACAAAGAGTGTGCCTTAAATTTTGTGTTTCGAATGATATTTCTTGTGGTGAATCACTAAAAATGTTGCGAAATACCTACGGCGAATCGTGTATATCGAAAACAAGGGCTTATGAATGGTATAAGGCTTTTAAAGAAGGCCGAGAAGTAGTAGTAGACTTGCCTCGTTCTGGTAGACCTTCAACCGCTACGACCAAAGAAAACATCGACAGAATCAAGAAGCTAGTGCTCGAAAATCGACGTATGAGTCTGAGAGAGTTGGCTAGTGAGGTGAACATATCTTTTAAGTCCGTCCACAACATTCTCATTGACAATTTAGGCATGAAACGCGTCGCCGCTCGACTAGTTCCAAAAGAGCTTAATTTTGTTCAAAAAGCGCAGCGAAAGCATGTCGCTGAAGACATGGTTTCCCGAGCTTCTACGGATCCGACCTTTATGAAACGTATAATAACTGGCGACGAGACATGGGTTTATGAGTACGACATGCAAACAGTCTTCAGAATGGTGTCTCGAAAACGAGCCTAAACCAAAAAAACCACGGCAAAGTCGCTCCAAAATCAAGGTGATGCTGACAGTTTTTTTTTGACTACCGTGGTGTGGTTCACTCCGAATTCCTTCCAGAGGGAGAAACAGTGAATAAAGAATATTATTTAGGCGTCATGAAGCGTTTGCGTGAGAGTATCCGCCGCAAACGTCCAGATTTGTGGCAACACAACTCATGGATGCTGCACCATCACACACAGCCATTATAGTGAAAGAGTTTTTAGCGAAAAATTCAACAAAAGTTCTCGACCAAGCACCGTATTCACCTGATATGGCTCCGTCTGACTTTTTTTTATTTCCCAAGTTAAAATTACCACTTCGAGGAAAACGTTTTGAGTTGATAGAAGCCATAAAAGAAAATTCGCTGAATGAGCTAAAGGCCATACCGCAAATAGCCTATGAAAAATGTATGGAAGACTGGGTGAAGCGGTGGAAATGTTGTATTGCAAGCGATGGGGCCTACTTTGAAGGCGATAAAATAAATTTAGATGAATAATTTGTATTTTTTGTTTTATTGACAAATTCCCGATACTTAGTACACAGAATGTATATAAGTATATTTAATCAACAGTCTGGTAATCATAGTACAGGCTCTGCTTAGTTTGGGATCAGACGGCCCTGTGTCAGTTTTGTGAAGTTATAAAAAAAAAATACACAGATGACGCCAGTCACCTCCCGTGCATTTTGTCAAAATTCTATCGATAAGCGACGATGTTTAATATGTAGCAAATTTTACAATCTTACCTGTGCGAACGTATCAGAAAAGAACTACAACTCTATGAGAGAAGAACAAAAATTAAAATGGACTTGCCATGAGTGTAGGAGTAAGCTTCCAAAGGTAGAAAACCTGAACATACAACAACCTGAACTTACGCAACCTTAAGGAGGATAATACAACCTCATCTAGAAATGAGAAACAGAATGCTGGATTGGTTAAAGTTACCTTTAGGAGGAATTATTAAAAAAACAAAGATTAGTCAGGAATTTGCAAGCTCACCACAAAAAAATTATGTTTCGCTTGTGCTTCGGCAGTTAGCGAACAAGTACATATAGTGATTATTTCTGAATTGCCTGGAAAAATCTCAAATGTCATGAAGACTGTCTTCTATAAAGGAGGATCTGCAGGATTTTCGATAGTCCATCCACTATAACTATGATAAAATGAAAACCATGGTTGATAAACTAGCCAAAGATAATTTAACGCTGTCAAAAGGAAACGATGCACTAAAATCCATGTATCGGCACTCTTAGAGCATCTCAACAATTTAGAGCAACATATGCGCGAGGGAAACTTGAAGACACAAGGTGTACCTGAACATCAGAACGAACGCCTACCAAAGCTCTTAGAACAATGTGCGAGTGTGGTGAATTGCAGTTTCAAAGGACGACGATGTTGTAAAATGTACCAGGATAGCTAAGTTGAACAAAGAAAGCAGGCCCCCTCGTAGTATTATTATTAAGTTTAGAAGTGTGAGAAGCGAGATGAATTACTTCGCAGTATGTTGGTACAATAAATCAAACCCAAATGACAAATTTAATACCTCATTACTAGGAATTGGTGGCGATAAACCTGTGTTTGTGTCAGAGTACCTGTCTCCAGGTAACAAGATTCTACATGCAGCAGTGCGTCAGATGCCTAAAGAGCTGGGGTATATGTTAGAAAGTAAGTAGACTCTCAGTATATAATTATTAAAAATAAAGAAAGTCTTGGTCTCATTTGACAATAATTTTAGCTTCACTTCCCTTCGCGGCACCGTGCGACTAACGTGTGACTTCGTATGCTAACAATTTTAATATTGTTTTCTGTGCTTTTATGTGACTAGTTTCCGGTTTGCGGGCGGCTAAAGGTTGTGTATAGTGTTTCTAAAGAATTTCAGTAAGTTTTATTGTTTTCTAAACATAAATATAGTGCCGAATTCTTTTATTACGACTATTGGTGAGTAAATTTATTATCTTACTAAAAGTGGGTAGGCGGTATCCTTTGTTTAAATTGATTTTTCTCTGCGTATTGTTTATTTTTAAGCTTGTTTTTTTTTTTTCTTTTTTAAATTGTTGATTGGTGTGTCTTTGTTTGGCTATGTCGGTCGTTAGCGAGTTGCCGGATCCCGGCGGTACAAGTGAATTTATAACACCAACCGGCAAAAGGACATTTGGCGAAGTGTCACCTGCGGATTTCACGCCGAAAGACGGAAGCCGTAGACGCATTATTAATTCGAACTTAAGTGGAAATGTTTCGTCTCCTACCGGTCGTGATAGCTGTGGGGAGTACAATTACTGTGACTTAGTGTCACAGGCCACCGATTACTTATCAAAAATTAATGAATTAGTTAATGATCAGGGATCTCGGATGAATGTAGGGAATAAAACGGCGATTATGGATATTACTCAACGAATTACCGGTATCGTATCAATGTTAGCAATAAAATCCTTTAGCAACGAAGCGAAGTTAGCGAATTTTGAGCGACAAATGGAGGGTATCGCAACTCAACAAACGAGTTTAACGTACGCGGACAAACTTAAGCTTCGCTTACCACCTAAATCTGCCCCGTGCCCGGTACCTACTGAAGCGCGCGTTCCTAGGCCTTGTGTTATTGCCTATCCCACTACGGAACGCTTAGCGGACTATGCGACCTCGTCAGCAACGAAACAAGCTCTTATGAACGCTATTAAACCGAGCGATGAGGGTTTCCAAATTGTAGGCGTTAAAAAAACCTCTAAAGCAGGCGTCGTGTTACGTGTAGCTAACGAACGGCAGCTTAAGAAACTGGAATCTGTAGACGCCATTAAATCAGCAGGTTTACGATTAGAAAAACCGAAAGGCCGAAAGCCCCCTATAATTGTAAAAGACGTACCCGGTTCTATGGAAGATCGTGCCTTCCTAACAGCTTTATACCGTCAGAATATCAAGGACGAATTAAAATGAAGTGAGAACGATTTTATTAAGTCAACCAAAATTGTTAGGCATCGTAAACTAGAAAATGGGCGTCAATGGATAGGCTTAGAATTGGAGGCAGCAGTTCGGAAACATCTAGCCAACACAAAAGATAAACTTTATATAGACTGGGCCACTTGTCGATTCATAGACGATATAGAAGTAGTTCGTTGCTTAAATTGTCAGCAATTCGGTCATGTACAAAAGTTTTGCACCAAGTGCTAATTGCGCCGCCGCACACGAAACGCGAGTTTGCCCAGATAAAGACACACCAAATTTTAAGCCCACGTGTGCACAGTGCAGGCGGTTCAAAAAACCATCTGACCATCGATGCGGCTCACACGACTGTGCCACATACAAATTAAAACTGGAGCAGCTAATATTAAATACCAATTACTGAATAGTTTAATACAGCTTAAAAAAAAAAAAAAAAAAAAAAGTTTTATAGAGTAACTTACTAAGTGATGGATAATATTTCGATAGGCCAGTTAAATCTTCATAACGATAAAATAGCCACATCAGAATTAGACCGTTTAATTTTAGAACAAAAGTTAGACATTGTCCTTATACAAGAACAATATCAGAGCGCTCGCTTGCGTCGTAATGTAGTACAGCTTGACTGCCGTTCGCAGGCTGGGATATATGTTGCAAGTTCTAATTTTACGGTAACATCTTTGCGTAATCTTATGACGTCACACTGCGCCGTTGCTGAGATCTCATCCTCTACCTGTAAGGTTTACGTAGTGAGCTGCTATTTCCAATATTCACATCCTATTGATCCTCACTTACATCACTTACGTTACGTCTTGCAGTACCTCGTGGGACATAAAAATTATCATTGGCGCTGATGTCAATGCGTCATCTTCATTATGGTATGGCAAGTTGCGTTCAACCGACACGGTTCGACGTTGTGCGGTTGAAGATTTCATTGCGGAAATGAATCTTACTATTCACAATACCCCCGATGCACCACCAACTTTTTGCAACCCAATGGGTGAGTCTTCTATTGACGTGACGCTTACGCGCGGCGACGTCTCGATATCCGGATGGCGTGTCCTCCCGGACGCATCCTGTAGTGATCACCGCTTGATCGTGTACGAATTCATACCAAGGCTTGCACGGGATCCACAAAGGGCTCCTTTTAATTTTAGATATAAAACTAAAGGTGCGAACTGGGCTTTGTTTGGTTCACTATTTGCAACTCATACCAAAGACTTCAGTCGCAGTAGTTTATCAGCTGAGGAAAGCGCAGAAATACTATCAGAAACTTTCACATACTGCGCTGATGTATCTATTGGTCGCGTATCTATCACTAACACTCGTAGATGTGATTGGTGGAATGATAGATTAGTCGAACTACGTAGAAGCTACCGGAAAGCTCGTAGAAAATTAAACAATTTTAAAAAACACAACGTAACAGGAGATTTGTACAATAATGCTCTCATTGCTCTTAGAGTTGCCAGGTCCCACTACAGAGCTGCAGTGGAAAAATCGAAGGGAAACTTAATTCAGAAACTTGTCGATACACTCGATAAAGAGGGCCCGTGGTCACCTTTGTATCACGAATTTAAGGCAAATAGATCAATCGACCTTGCATACATACAGAACATCAAAATTAATAACAGATATACCACAGGAGTAGAAGAAACAGCAAAATATCTTTTAGAATCACTCGTACCTGACGATCGGCCGGAAAACGACACTGATCATCACCGACAGATCAGGCAGTGGGCCATCGAACCACCACTGTCTCCAATGTCTGATTTACCATCTTCAGACGAATTTCTCGGTATCATTAGATCCTTGCCACTAAACAAGGCTTCGGGCGATGATAAAATATCTAACAAAATGATCAAAGAAGCTTGTAAACTTTCGGGTGACACGATTTTCACTGTCTTTAAACGTTGCATTGCTGAAGGAATATTTCCTCGTATATGGCGGTGCGGTAATATTCGTATAATACCAAAAAGTGGCGACAAGCCACCGGATGATCCTAAATCCTACCGACCAATCACATTGTTACCATCGTTAGGAAAGCTTTTAGAACGTCTTGTAGTGCCCCGGCTTCTGCCAGGTGGAGTCAAATTTCATGATAGACAATTTGGATTTACGTTGGGTAAATCGACAACTGACGCTGTTATATCGGTTAGAAAGTTTGTCACAGAGTCAAAATTTCAATACGTGCTGGCTATTTTCTTAGATATATCTGGCGCCTTCGAAAACGCATGGTGGCCCATGCTGTTGCTGAAATTAAAATCACGGGGGTGCTTTAAAAATATTTATTCCCTTATATCTTCGTACTTTTCACAAGGTACTACTAAACTAAGACTTGGTCATCATTCTGTGTCGAAGGCGCTTACAATGGGATGTCCTCAGGGATCGGTGCTAGGTCCATACTTGTGGAATATCGGCTTCGACGATTTTCTTGCGATACCAATACCATCCGGATGTACTCTGAACGCGTATGCTGATGACGGCTTATTACTGGTGGAATCTGATACTAGGGCGGGGCTTGAGAGACTAGCCAATAGATGTTTGAACTTGATATCTCAATGGGGTGAACGTAATCGCTTAAATTTTGCACCCAACAAAACCTTCCAGCTACTTTTAAAAGGTAACCTCAAATCACCGCCAAGCATTAGATTTGACAATGTTACTGTGAAAAATAAGGCCTCAGTGTGTTACCTAGGATTAGTTTTAGAAAGAAACTTTTCATTTATCGAACATATTAAAATAGTTAATGAAAAGTCTAAAAAGAGTTTCTGTGCATTGACAAGGATATCAACTGCGACATGGGGTCTATCATTTAATACATTAAAGATCATATACGGAGCTACTTATTTAGGTTCTATGTGCTATGGTGCACCTGTATGGGCCGATAGGGCGACCGTAGGCGCTGTCCGTCGCAAACTGTTACAAGGCCAACGACTTGCACTGATATTCTTGTGCAAGGCATATAGGACGGTTAGCACCGAGGCTTTGCCGGGGTTGGCGGGTGTGCTTCCGGTCGATCTCGAGGTGCAGAGACGTGCAGCCATGTACTATTCAAGACAACAAAACATGGAATGCGATTTTTTGGGCGCGCGGGATCGCGGTAAAATTACAAGATTGCTTCAACAGCAGTCCGATGCCTATAATGACCTCATAGACGAATGGCAACAATGCTGGGATGAATCATCCAAGGGGCGCCATCTTTACCAATTCTTTCCATCTGTTCGCGAACGGTTGTCGAGGACATGGCTTGAGGTGGATCACTGTGTCGCTCAATTTCTTACGGGTCATGGTAACTTTAAGAGCAAGCTTTATTCATTTAAATTAGTCGAGTCACCATTGTGTCAATGCTCAACACCTAACTCTCACTATGAACAGTCTGCTCATCATATCCTCTGGGAATGTAGTCTTTGGTATAATGAACGTAATATAATGCTGAATACCTTGCAGGTGACATCTGGGGCGGTATACTATGGGGATCTTGTGTCAACTAGGGTGAATTTCCGTGCGTTTAGGCGATTCTGCCATACATATTATAGAAATCAAACATAGCTCACGTAGGACCCGTAATATTTCGTGGCCGTGGTGCTTCCCTGTTTAAAAGGGTGTATGCCCATTTTTATTTCATTTTGTCTCCCGCTTTGCTAAGGAGGGAAGTGGATTTACTGTATTTCCAACTCCTCCAATTTTCTTCTGATTAATTTCGTTGCGGGTGCCAAGACAGTTTAATTTCTTCCTGGGACTTCCCGAGTGTCATAACTCGGTGTGTTCGTGGGTCACTGCTGTGGATCCTGGTGTACAGGAGTTACAGTGGTAATGTGGGCGGGATTAGTCCCATGTAAAAAAAATTTATAAAATTAGTAATATATTGATTTGATATTATCACTACAAAAAAACTTTAACTAAATGGACCTTCTTCCTATTTTTCTGCATCACCCAAAGGTTGACTGGTAGAGAATGCCTTAGGCATTAAGTCCGCATATGTACCAAAAGTGCATGATGTGTAAATAAATAAATAATACCAATGGTTATTAAGATAAAAATAATAATTGAAAATGTATTTGTCAATATAGTATCAGAATGTAAAAAGTATAAAACCAAAACTCTCGATATTTATAACATAGTATTAGTTAATAACTATGATATCATTTATTTAACCGAGACGTGGCTTGACGATACTGTTATGTCTTCTGAGTTATTTGACGACAGAGATTGTGTGTTACGTAGAGATCGAGACATTTCGAGATTTCGCGATCGGTATTGAAATAGTCGTGCTGGTTGCTTATTCAAAAATTTTGTTTAGAGGGGACTGGGTGTCTAAATATTTGGAAAATCAATGGTTGCAGGTTAAAGTGAATGAATCCTTAACTATCAGCTTATGTGTTGCATATCTTCTACATTATTTACTTACGAAGGTTGTGGATGAATTTTTGAAAAGCTGCGATAATAGACTTAATACTGCATCGAGACACTTGACCTGTATTGTGGGTTATTTTAATCTAGGTAATGTAATCTGGTCAGCCGAAACAGGTTGTCCTCTAGGCTATAGCTGCGAGAACTCAAAGTCTCTCTTTGACCTATTTCATATACATCCGATACCCCAATTGAATAGCAACACAAACCAAAATGACCGGATTCTTCATATGGTGGTTACGGATAGCCCGGAAAAGATCACTGTCACTCCAACCATCCCTATTAGTCGTCTTGACATTCATCTAAATAATATTTCAAATTAGTAATTTTATACTATTACAAAATTGTTCTGAGATGATTGATTGATTGATTGATGTGATGAGTTTGCGCAATTTCTTCACAATAATCTTTATTCAATTATAGAAAAGTTTACTCCTAAGTCTAAAGTCTTAAGTAACAGATATCCTGCATGGTTCTCTAAAGGTCTAATAAAATCACTAGTAATAAAACATAAATCTTAACATAAAAGCCTTTTGGCGCTATACCAAAGGTAAACGCATCACCAATACTGATCCCAGTCGTGTGAACTATGATGACAAAGTCGGCACCTCAAGTACTGAGGCTGTTGACCTTTTTGAAAATTACTTCTCTTCGGTTTATTGCTCTGGCACAACAAGTAAATACTTTCCTGAATTTCACCCCTCGAACTTTTTAATTACGTATTGCATATTTCATAGAGTGATTTTATCTTCTCGTTTCTCGTTTTTAAAAAGACAACTCCGGCATTAGGAATATATTATCCTGTGTCGCGAGGGACTTTACAAACATACATGAAACGGACAAAAAGAACACCCACTTCATTCGTATGTGTGCAACTGCTCTGGTAAATCCGCTGTATATAATTTTTAATAAATCATTACAAGAAGGCACTTTTCCGAAGTTATGAAAGATATCAAAAGTCACGCCAATACTTAAATCAGGAGATAAAGACGATCTCTCGAATTACTGTCCTATCTTTGCTCTTAATTGTTTTGCTAAATTATTTGAGAGCATTATTTATAAACACATATATCGCCAATTTCAACACTTATTAAGTCCCAAATAACACGGATTTGTCACAGGTAGATCTACAAATTCGAACCTCCTCTATTACACAAATTATTTATGTGAATATCTCAATTTAAGAAAATAAGTCGATTCGGTGTATGCAGATTTCTCTAAGGCATGCATGGGTGTAAGCAGATTTCATCTAGACCTTGATGATACTTTAAGCACAGGAATACACTCAGTGGGTATGATGTCAGTACGGGACGTACTTGGCGAAATCAAGCGTTCCTCAGGGATCCAATTTAGGTGCACTTTTGTTTTTAATATTTGCAAATGATTTGTCAAATTTAATTAAAAGTGAATGCTTAGCTTACGCTGGCGATATAAAACTATTTAAACGAATATCTGAACATAGTGACTGTGAAATTCTCCAAATAGATATTGATACTTGACTGGCCTGTTGGTCTAGTGGTTAGTGACCCTGACTGCTCGCCAGAGGTCGTGGGTTCGATTCCCACCCAGAACAAATAATTGTGTGATGAACACGGTCATTTGTTCTGTGTCTGGGTGTACTTTATCTATAATATGTATGTATTTAAAAATATATAAGTATGTTTATCAGCAGTCTGGTTACCATAGCACAGGCTCTGCCTAGTTTGGGATCAGACCGCCATGTGTGAGATGTGTGTGAAAATATTATTATTATTATTATTATTATTATTATACTAAAGTAGGCTGCTGTGACAGGAATTTTGTCTTTGAATGTAAAAAAATGTCAGGAAAAAGTGTATAATACAATATAATTACCACATCGAGAGAGCTATTTTTGAGAGGGTTAATAAGGTGCGTGACCACGGGGTGATATTTGATTCCTCTCTATCTCTTAGACCTAACTGCGACTTAATATTTGGAAAAGCTAACCTGATGCTATCGTTTACACTTCTGACTGCTAAACTATTTAGGCAGGCGAATTCTATGATAATTTTAAATTTCTCCTTGGTGAGGAGTGTAATGAAATATTGCTTAAATAAATATTGCTTGCATCTGTATGGTCACCAATTTATAAATCACAACTCGTATAGAGGCGATCCAGGGGCGATTTTTTAGAGCTGTGTGTTCAAAGTAGGCTACGACGTAAAATACCGGAATATGTTGACCGACTTCGAAGATTGATCTCTCCCTGCCAACTAAGAACATAGAAGATGGATGAATGACTTGTGCACCCTACATAAAATTGTAAATTGTTCGATGGATGGCCACCTTGTTGAATATATAGTAGACTTGCAACGAATAGTATATTCGGCAGTATACCGAATACCGAATATTCGGCGAGGCCCCTGACCGAATAGCCGAATATTAGGCAAAATATTCGGCTGGATTTTAGCGCCAAAAACTTGTACAGACGTGAATTAAATTATGTACCTGTTTTATGTACCAATGACTACTTAATAAATGATTACAAAAGAAATGAGAACCTTACCCTTCTAAATTTTGATTACCACAATAATTCAAATACATGGAATACAAAAAAAAATTCCTATTCAGAAGATGATTATGTACCTGTGTTATGCACCAATGACTACTTAAATGATTATAACAGAAATGAAAATATGAATATATACGTAATCAATCGATTTTAATTTTTCATTTTACCAATTATTTCTCAATGACAAAATATATTATTCAAGTATTCGGTATTCGGCCGAATAATATGTAGATATTCGGTATTCGGCCGAATATGTTAAAAGCAGCCGAATAGGCCGAATACCGAATAGTAACCGAATATTCGTTGCAAGTCTAATATATAGACATAAAAACACCAACTCGATCTGTACGTATTCCACACTTGTATAGTTTTCCCACAAGCAATAACAATGTGTTTTAGAATAATCCTTTGCACAGAATGTGTAAAAAGTATAATGCTATTTGCTTACAGGTAGACATTTTCACGACAAAATTTAGATCTTTTAAATCTTTCTTGCCACATTTCATTACAACCCTATAAGACCTTTGCAGTTAATTTAAGTTTATATTTTATTTCTTTACTTGAGTTGTTCTAATTCCTCTTTATTTTACTTGTACGTTTTTTTTTACTTAAAAATTTACATTTAAATCCAACCTTACCCTACCTTAAAAGCGAAGCATTGTTTGTTTCGAAAGTTGTGTACAGTTGTAATTGGACTTCAGGTTCGCTTACTGTTTATTACTGAGGCCACTCTTTGTATATCTTGATCTGTTGTCTGTATGTACAGATAGAGATTTAATAAAATAAAAACAATAACAATTGTTTACACTTTGTGACTTAAGTTCACCGAGTGATTACTTTTCAAGCTTCGTTTTCTGATAATAATTCTATTTCAGTTGAACATTTATTTTTATGAGACCCTTGTGAGAGTTGAATACTTTTAAACGGGTTTTGTAAGAAAGTACTCAACTGTTGTAGTTGAAGCAGAAAACTATAGTTTTCCTTACAATACTTGTAATGGGCCTGGCATTATGGAACTTTAAAGAAATGCATTTCATAATTACTGCATTGAATATAAATGCTATTTCTCCGTAAAAAAGACTTCCTTCTTATCTTAGTTTTATTTTGAAATTGCAAGTAGGCATTTTAATATGATCACTTGAAACGAGGGTTCATTTGTAACAATTTTTTTTATTAAAAAGTCAGAGGAAAATGTATTTTTAAAGAGAAGCGCTTTAGATTTTTGTTTAGATTAAAGCTACTCGTTTGGGGAAAGTTCCCCACCCTAAAGATAATTGATATCATCAACGGCTAACCAACATTTGTAACATATTTGTTTGTATTTGTGTTGTGCTGTTTTTCTACTGATGTTTAAGCTGGCTTGAAAGAACATGAGATATATGACTACTGATTTAAATAAAAATGTAGAGCGAATTCTTAACAGGAAAGCATTGAAGAAGGCTTGTGCTTAGTTGTAATATAAAGAACAATCAAATCTTTGGTTCGTTGTGTGCATAAAGAAAATCAATGTTATTAAATAACCGGTTTATCAACTTTTGATAGCGAGTTTTTCTTAGTTGATGATCGTTATTACGATATGAATTATTTGCTTCAGCGACAACTAAACTTTGGCTGTGGGAAGTCACTTTAAATAATTTAAAAGTATGATGTTGTACAAACGTACTGTTGAGATAAGTTACAAATAGCCTAGGGACTGAATTTCCAATGTATTTCAAATAATAATATTTTAAATAATTGTATGCGTGATTGTTAAAATACATGTTTGTGTATGAGAGTTCGGGGAATAGAAACAGAATGCTACAGAGTAGGAAAAAGTTATTAGATGAACAGTACATAGTTATAAGAAGCTTAGAATAATGATGATTTAGAATCCTAAGTATAATTCGAACACTGATTCGTATAATTGAGAATTTTTATTAGAACAAAAGTTATACAATGATATCAGAAGTCTATTATAGAATAGACGTAAGAAATGTTGAATGTGTTAAAAAATTACGTTACTTGAACTGTAGCTAGGTAGTAGGGAATATACATTTTATAATAGCGCTTAGACGTGGTCGTGGTCTAACAGAAAGTTAACTTCAGAACAAAGTTAGATACTCAATTCAATTCAATTCAATTCTTTATTAACACGTTCCCTGCGCCATCACTTTCAAAAAACTTTCAGCTGGTGCTTTGGAGACCTAAAAGATCTCCAAACTAACCTACCATTTGGTGCGTTTGAGACCTAATCGGTCTCCTAAAGATACAGTTTTCAAAATAGTTTATATCTTCCAAAAAAACAATCAAATATATTTTGAAGTTTTTGTGGGTGAAAGATAGCCTATTGCTTTATATTTTGCTAGGTTCGAACGCAGTTATGACATTTGAATAAACTACAAATACCAAAAAAAAAAATGATATCGATTGTATCTCGTACCGCAACGGAAGATAGTTCAATATGTGTAGTAAGTAGTGATGGGAATAAAATAATATCTCAGTTGTCGATTGAAAAAGTTTTATTAATTATGCAAAGTGTTTTTCATTAAAACATGGTAAGCACATTGATTGCTTGCATTCCGCGCAAATGGTAGTTTTTTAGAAGCGTCAGTGCTGTTTAATGTGCGTCGTAATTTTTCGTAACAACCCACACAACGTCTTTTTTTGTCGCCACGTTGGAAAACATGATCAGTACATCTTCCTTCGGGTAATTCTGTAATAAAGTGCATTGTATAAATAAACAGCATGCAACTATGTCAGTGAAGTAAATGCGATGGAATCTAATTTTATTAGTTTCGTTATTCGAGTGTCTTATGTATATTTTTGTTCTTAGGCTGTTGTTGCTTTAAAAAAATATACGGAGGTATTAAATAAAAGCTGGATGTCACAGGTCTCTTGTAAGTTTACTATAACAACGTTTTTGTTTTAATAACCGAAATTTAGGCTACCAGAAACTTACCAGAGAGTGATGTGAATATAATCCGGCGTTGATTTTTTGTTGGAAATCTCACCAAAATAAATAGATTCTTTACACTTTTTTCTTTTAAAAGCACTCATTGTACTCCCTCTCTTGCGTCTACGAGGCGTACGATTCCACGAGTACCGACATATCTTCTAACGCAAGGAATGAAAATAATTACAGTACTGTGCGTTAGGGACCTAATCCATCTCTAATTTATTTTTTAATGTCCTTGAATTCATCTTTAAGTAGGAAGCAAATATGTATATTTGTCCTACTCATACCTAAAGAACTTTACACGTTAGTACCTCCCGCAAGGAGTGAAACAACACTATTATATTCAACGCACAATACAAAAGTCCTGCAAGAGATCTGATAGATCTCGTAACGCAACGAACGTGTTAATAAAATATAAGCATCACAGTATACACCAAATCGCTTATATCTATGCTAATTTTAACAAAAATAAACTAAATACTATTACAATTGTAAAACTCAGACCATCAAAAAGAAACAACATAAAATTTGTAAACAAAAACAACCTTACATCAACTTAGGAACTATAAAATTACTCTTTAAAATTTAGATATGTATAAATATGTTTTAAAATTATGTTCTGGGAGTCGAAAAATATCTGCATCTGGACTATTCTGAAGGAACTCATTGATAAGCCTAATTGCTATAGCAGTGGGGCTATGGTCAGCCTGGGGAGAGCGCCACGTAGGCGGACAGCACAGGAGTCTATGTTGTCGTCTTCCAACGGCACGCATATATTGGTCGGGAACATAAAAATGTATTGTTTCCCGTACAACAGGGCTACCTTATTCGCCAGTATCAAACAATAATGCATTATATGTGTAGATTCCCGTCTGAGTTGAAGTGTATCTAAACCCACCATTCCTGACACAAACAGTGAAGGATAGAGAAAGGGGTAGTATCCATACTGACGCTTATATAGGTATCTACAGAATTTACGTTGAATTTTTTCTATCATAATATTATACAACGACTCCCGTGGACCCCAGACTATTGCATTATATTCTAATTTACTACGCACATAAGTATTGTATATTTGTATTATAACTTGAGTGTTCTTAAATTGTGAAGATATTCTGATGATGAAACCAAGGCATTTATTAGCGTCTTTGCATATTTTAAGTATCTGGTCATGAAAATTTAATTTGTTATCCATTGTTACTCCCAAATCCTTGATTGAGGGAACAAGTTCCATTGGGGCGCCTGCAAGATGATATGTATTTGTAATCGGATTACGGGATCGAGAAAAAGTGATAGTTTTACATTTGGAATTATTAAATGATAACTTGTTTTTTAGACTCCACTCAACTACAGCGTCAATATCATGTTGTAGGGCCAAACAATCCTTAGCTTCATTTACAGAAAGGTACAGTTTGAGATCATCGGCAAACATCAGACATTTTGCATTTAATATAACATTAGGTAAATCATTGATCATTATCAGAAATTGCATAGGACCTAAGGTACTACCCTGACTGACCCCTGATCGAGTATAATATTCTTCCGATTTATATCCTTCTACCTTAACAAACTGCTTACGATCTTTTAAGTAATCTGCCATAAATTTTAATAGAGAAGTTGAAAAGCCCAATACAGAAAATTTGTTTAAAAGTACATCATTATCGACGAGATCAAACGCTTTTTTAAAATCAAAGTATGCGGCGTCTACTTGACAGCCAGACTTAACTCTAGTATTTATAAAGTCTACAAATTCTAAATGATTAGTTAACGTGGAGCGTCCAGGACGAAACCCATGCTGGCAATCATTCAATTGTCCCTTTATTTGTTTATAAATGGCGTTATTGAGGACAGATTCAAATATCTTTCCAAATACACACAATACAGCAATAGGTCTGTAGTTTGTTATGTCTGCGGATGTTCCACATTTGGGTATTGGCGTCGCCCTGGACACTTTCCACTTACTAGGGTATAAACATTGTCTAAGCGAGAGATTATAAACATGAAGTAACGGCACTTCCAAAGCTGACAAACAATCCTTTATTAAAAAGGCAGGTATGTTGTCAGGACCACAAGCTATTGAAGCTTTTAGTCGCCGTACAGCACACTTAAGTTCGGTAGCTGTAACTCGTTCAATAGTCACTGTGGATAGGCAGCCTAAACGATTAGCCTCTTCCTCAGCTACCTTTACATCTAACAACGGAGAAGTATCGTGGAACACTGAACTAAAATATATAGCAAACGAGTCAATGGCTTCCTGGCCTTCTACAACTTGACTTTTATAAGTATATGTTTTTGTCTGCTGCCTATTTTTTCGCTTTTCCTTTATATACTGCCAAAAACTTGAAGGATCTAAACTTATATTGTTTTCAACCTTTAATATATATTCTTTAAAGGCTGTATTTATGAGGTCCTTCACTTTAGTCCTATAGTATTTAAAAAGTTCTTTGTTAAACTCTAAACCATCGCATTTAAACTTTTTCAAATTAAAATATTTTAATTTTATACAAGATATTATTTCTTTGGTATACCATTTGGGATATATATATTTATTGTTATGAGCTATTGTCCTTAAGGGAACTCGTGTACTAATAGCGCTATTAAGTTTATTATATAATATATCTACGGCTAGGTTTACATTTAAATTCTGCTGGTCAAGTAGTTCAGTCCAGTCAATATTAGCAACCTCAGTGTATAAGCCATGTAAATCTGCTTTACGAAAGTTCCACTCCATACTTAAATACTTCCCTGGAGTAAAAGACGAAGGATTGTTCGCTCTTTTAGGGAGTGTAAGTAGTATTTCTAAGGGAGGGTGGTATGCATCCATGGGCACTAAATGTTCAGTATCAGATGACACATTAATACTGTTGGAATCAAGAGTAGTCAATACTAAATCCAAGATGCATCCATATTTATTGCTAATGTTATTGCATTGTTGCAACTTACAATATTCCATAAAATTATTAAATTGAGATCTAACATTATTATTGCACGAATTTAAATTGAAATCGCCAACTATCAGCAATGGATATTCAGTATACATGTTGATAGCGTTTTCTATGCATGTTAAGACATCGAGATATTGTTTACTGCTGTAGCTGGGAGGTAAGTAGACAACACAAACCATTAGCTTAACATTCTTCCTGGTAATAATAGCAAATAATAATTCTTTATCATCAGTTAAGTCATCTACATTTGTAACTTTTTTCACATTATAACAGTTCCTTACTGCCAATAGAACACCCCCCCACCCGACGTCACCTTGACGGTCTTTCCGCAGGACAACGTATTCAGGTGGAAAGAGTTCAGCGTCATTAACAGAGCTATTTAGGAATGTTTCTGTAAGGATGACAAGATCGCTGGCTATAGTTATAGCGTTCTTGTAAAATATAGCAGTTTTGGTGCGTAGACCTCTTACATTTTGGTAATACAATAATATTTTGTTACTTTTTTTTTTATTGGTACAATTCTCTTTGATTTTGTGAACAGTGGTTTTATTTGTAAAAATATTCCTCCCATAATTATTATTATGCAAGAAAAAACTTAGGACACCTATCATCCGGTTTTGTAGTTTGAGGAATAGGTATTGAATACCCATAATAATTGTAATCAGCAACAATATTACACAACAGATCATAGTAGATATGTCTTAATCCTAAATAAGTAAGCTTGCCAGTTTTTAATGAGAACATATCAAAAGAAACTATGAGATTTGAATCATAAAAGTATACATAGGCATAATTTTGAAGCTCTAAAGACAAAAGATTATTAAATAATTCTATATTGTAATTATATATGGGAGCGCCACATATATAGGTAGGTGAACATATAATTATGTTTGTATTAGAAATATGTTGTACGGATTCCCTAATAGATTTTATCAATGCTATATGGTCAGTACATGAAGCTTTAAAATCTATTTCTCCCAACATAATAATGCAATAGTCAATCATACTATAATTACGTAACTTGTAGTTCAAGTTCTGAAGTAACCGTTCTATGTTACAGTTTGGTGACACATAACGAATATAATCAAATTGGTTGAATGTAGCCTCCACAGATTGTAATGTACCGCAAACACTATTGGTTAATATGCATAATTTAGGTTTTTTGCCTTGTTCTTTACGATAGGGAGATGTTTGAATGCTATATGAATATTTCTTCCCTTCAGTTTCAATGTTTGTATCCGTATCGGTCACGCCACCTGTCTTAGTAAAGTTAAGACATAAATTATTATTTTTGGTGTTGTGTAATAGTTGGTCATTCGGTTTCTTAGTTTTTTTAAGAGATGGCGTTACTTCTATCGATTTTTGATCAGATTTTCTTTCTCTTCTCAATTCCTTTTCAGTATCACAGAAATCCAACTTGGATCTCGTTAGACTCGTTCTCCGCTGATTACTGCATTTTCTTGTGGATGTTTCTTGACCTTTATGTGTTAGTTGATCAATTTTTAATTTGTACTCGCTGATTTGCTTTGCCTGTTTGCTATTTTCGAATAGTAGGTTTTCAATCTCGTTTTCTGCGCCTAATAACTTTCCTGCAGTGTATGTAGTTTGTTTCTCATTTCCGTTATATCTTCTATTAGGTTAGTATTAGTAGCAGGTATGCTTCTATTCAGGAGACAAGACGGCATCGAGTTATTGTATGAGAAGTCATTATCATTGTCATCTGAGGAAACCTCAGCGAAGGCATCGAAAGAATTATCTGTTGGAATGTTAGTTTTATATCTACGAATAGTTATATTGTTCCTTGCGGTATTAGGAGAAATAGGACTAAGTTTTGTGACAGAATTTGTACTAACTAGTGTAAATTGTTCCGTTTTTTCGGTTACTTTTTTACTTAAATTCGACATCGTCTTCAGAATATTATCCATTGTATCCAAAAATAATAAGTATTTTATCCAAAAAATAGTAAGTATTTTATTTTGTTTTTTAACAACCACTTGTAATGGTTATTTGTTACAGAGCCATCTATTGGACAGTAGCAGCAAATCAATTGACTTTCAAAGTTTCGGTTACTAATTTTAGTTCTCTATGCCCTTCTAGATGGCGTATGTGAGCATGGTATTTTGAATTCAAACGGACTTAACACTTCAAATTTGTAAAATAAGTCTGTTTAATATTGTTTCAGTATGTATAGGATTTCACTCATTTAAAAACTTTATATTAAATGTTTCTAATTAGTAGTCAAAGCACTGTACTCACTGGTTTTGTGCAAATAGTCTTTTCTTAGGTGTTCATATTCACAGTACCTTATTTACGTTTATACTTCACTAATAAACTAGCCCACAATAAGGATACATAGGAATCTAGATCAGGATCACCAACTTCCATCACTTACGGCTTCATTATAGAACTGTCGCTTTGTGTTCTGTGATTACTGTACTTTTAGAATAATATTATCTTTAAAAAATAAAAGTTTAAATATTCACATTATAAAGGTTTAAGGTAAACTAATTAGATAGACTTGGTATAAATTTGCAGTAACTTGGATCGAAATCAATAGTTGCACAAAATCGAAAAGTCGGTAACGGTATGTTTACGGGTGAGATGGGTAAATGCCTGTTGGAGTAGAAGTAAATAAAATTGCAGTGGCGATTGCAATTATTAGAATCTAATCGTTCCCTGGTCATAGGCAAGCAGCAGAATACCGAAGTAGTTTTTATTTGATAAAAGTCTGATATACCCCTTCGTCCCCCTTAAGGTCGAAGGAAATACTTCATCTTGTCAACAAAAAAGCCAATTACAGGTTTTCACGAAAGTTATTATACCGGTATTTAGATAATATAGGCATAATACATTTTTTGTGAAACTTTAAATGTAAAATAAAATGTAATTACTAATTTATGTAACTTTGTAAATAGGAAAATTAATAATAATAAAGATAAACAAAACATTTTAAATAATTTTTGTATGTACATAGAAACAATTTCAACTAGGTAACCTTATGATGAATTAAAAATAGCAATAAATAAAATAATCTATGTGTAGTTTTGGTATGAGAAATAAATATAGAGAAGAGTCAATTACTCTATTATTTATTATCACTATATTTTACTAAACATTGTTTTAGAAATTGCTTTAGTTGAAATAACCGACCTTACAATTTTTCTGTTGATTTGTACTGTAGAAATTATACTTGTTGATACTAAAACTTATTCAATTCATTCATTCATAATTCATACATAATATATGAAATTGTTTTTTCTTTTTCATTAATCGAGTCTACGTAGTTCGATGTGAAGACTATTCTACGTATTTAAAGGACTGTTCTGATTAATACATAAGGCGAGGTAGCCGCCATTAGGCGATATGGTTATTACGCATACCCAGTATACATATACTATATTTCACAAATGTATTAATCTCTCCCTACAGTTGAGGACTTTACTCAGCTTTTAGCTTAATGAAGGAGGTTGTCACTAATGGAACTTAGTGACAACCTCCTTCAATGTGATTTCATGTTATATACCTACCGTAATTATGAGATTAACATTAATAGTAAATTGTTTAGGGTAAATATTGTATTGTTATTTAAATTTACAAATTAACAAGGTATTGACTTTATTTTAGAGCATTCTTAATATTCTAAGAACGGTGAGTTTGGTGAGGTGTGAGATCCTTACATTTTTTTATGACATTTTTAGGTCCCATAAAAATTATAGTCAGAATAGTTATAAATGTTTTTACAAAATAACTACTTACCATAATCATACATCATATAAGCATTTTTATGTAGTAAATATATACAATAAGCAAATTTTATGTTGTTCCTATCGTACTTCCATAAGGATAAAACAACTACGAGTATATTCTGGTACATTAGGTTTGACTATTTATATAGATATGTAAGTTGTTATAAGCTTAGACGTTATAAGATATAATACATAGAAACTATTTACTAAATGTTAATTTGGGCTGATAAATTATTCAGATGTTGTCGTTGTTAAGTGATGATGTGCTGCGTGTACTATGCAATTAGATACACGACGGTGCGCGGTCAAAGAGCAGTTAGGCATATGAAGTCTACACATACATTTTTTTTGGATACAACATGCAAATTGAGGCGATAAATGCCTAAGGTAACATAGCTTACTAATTAAGCTACCTGCTTATAACTGCTTATGGCGAAGGTGAAAGTATCCTAATATTTTCAATAAGTCAAACGATACAATATCTGTTCATTTAATGCATTATCGAATAAAAAAACACCTTTAAAATTAAGGAGATAACCTATGGTTGGTGTTAGTGGAATAAACGAAGTTTCGAAAGAAAAGTTTAGACAAGTCTTTGATTGATGATCTCTAAGTAATGCTGGATGAAAAGACTCGTATACACCATTTACACCTTATGTAATATATTTTTAATTCATTAATAATCTCACTGATGATCAAAACCAATTAGTATTCCTTTAATATTATTTTGTAGTTTAATAAATAATATACACTCATCTGATTATCCAAAGGAAACCGTTTCATGAAATATTACGTAAGTATACTCTCAATAAGTTGTTATTTTATATTGACGCTTTCAATTTCAGCTATAAAATTGTTAGAACTATCACAAAAGACTTTGGCGACCTAGACATGATATTTCATGTAAATACATATTATTATTTACTTCAATTCTACCATTTCCTTTTCGTAGAGGTTTTCACACGAAAAAACCACCACCACTGGAGCCGAGGGTGAAATGGTGTGAATCTTCAATTAAACCTAAAATAAAAAAAGCAAATATCAGTACATACTCATGCTTAATCTAATCTAAGGATTTATAGAGCAACTGCTCTAGTTGCTCTATAAATCCTGTGTAAGTGTTGAAAAAGAAAACTTGTAGTCTTTTCCTCTAATTGCAATAGTTTGGTTACACTTTAACACCTGGGAGTTATATTAATTCTTACAGCTAGCTGACATTTCGCAATTAAGGTTGGCCGTGTTTGTCTATTTTAGGGACTAAAATATCGACTAAATTGCCTTATTTAAATATTAAAAAGCAACATTACGTGGGGTTAGTAATGTTATTATCTAAATCCCAACGCAATATACGTGCGAAGTAACGTAGATACTGTTACACTCTTGAATTCTCTGATAAGTAAAATAATATTACTGCCTAGAGCAGGTAATACTATTTTAACTTTTTCGTTGTTGTGGAGAGCCTTGGAAGAGGCCTATGTCCAGCAGTGGATGTCTTTCAGCTGAGATAGTGATCATGATAAAATTTAAATGTGTATAGTGTCTATATATTGGTATATAAGTTTATGTGTGTCACTGCACAGCATTTTGCGTAATGTATTTCTTAGATAATTACTAATGTAACCTATGTGCGCTTATCTGATACGATTTCTACATCACCCAAAGATAGACTTGAAGAGAACGCTCTGTGCATGTACAAAAGTGCATTAAGTTTTATTAATAAAAATAAGAAAAACACATAATGATATATATGTTATTTAATTAAGTAAAGGTTGACCTTTAAAAGTCAACGATCTCTATAACCAAACAAGTACTACAAAGTCCGGAAGCACACTGTTACGTAGATGGTAATTATTTTCTTAATACCTTTTACCACATGCGTAGGCAGTAGAACAGTGCAAAGGGTAAAGACGTAATTATATAAAGCGACCTTAGGTGGGGTCAAGTAGATTAATACGCTTTTGAGAACCCTTAGACCTGTTAGGGCTTACACCACGCTGTGCAATTACTGATTGCGATTACTAAGACTTTAATAGAATGGCTTAATAACTATATAATTCTATGAGTAGACTAACCCTAAAGTAATTTGCTCCTATAGTTTTATCGTAATTAACTGGGCGTTAGTTAGGAAAATTGTTTTGTATTGTTTGTGGACAATGTCACATTAACTTTGGTGTATGTTTTTTTTTAATAATATACCCTTTTATGAAATACGACGTGTGTAAGTGTTTGAAGCGTACACAAACAAACTTAACAATCTTATAAATATAGATTGTTACAACACACGAAAATTCGCAAAACATCTTCCGACGTCTATTTAATTACTTTCAAAATTAAAGCTCAAATTAGAGAAGCTAAAGCAAAGAACTGACTGAACTGGCGAAAAATAAATTAAATAAAGAAAGTTGGATGAACTATCGCAACTAAGATGGTTGCAGTGATTTAGTAACAGATTCAGCGCTGATAGCGGAATAGAAGGAATTAACTTTTGGTTAACGATTCAGTGTTTTGAGAAAAGAAGGAAACAAAACCAATTAATCGTTTATTTTAAAGTAAAAAAAATTGGAAAAAAGTTTTATTACACCATGTCAAAGTATTTTATAGGAAGCCGTTACTTGTCACATCAGTGATGTTTCTGGGGCATTGCCAATACCTCCGTTGAAATAGAGCTAAAAGGAAGTTTCGTTAATGCCCCAGTGTATAACCTAAAATGTTTGAAATTAATTGATATTATAATGACATTACACATGAAAACAATAATATCTACTTATTATTTGTTGTTGGATGGGGTTGTTCAGAATTTAAATGATAAGAATGTGGAAAAATGATCAGAAGGTCAAAAGACATCAGACTTTTAATCTCATTTTACAACCAATACAATCTCCGTAGCAATATTGGGAACGTGAACAATGTTTATGTATTATTTAAGATAATTTATATTTATGGATCAACTTATATGTATTCGAACATTGAAGTGCGCGGGACAACGATAATAACTGTAAAATCTTATATCTGACATAAACAGTACAACCGTAAAATATTCACATTAATACCTCCTTCCAGCTACATTTATTCAACTACCCTCATATTTCGACGTGAAAATTGATAAACACAATGACTGTACAAAATTATTAAATGGTATGTTACAAATATATCCATTCAGATTCTTATACATTTCAATATCTTCGTATACAATAAACTTAATGTGGTGTAAATAATTGAGTTCACTGTGTGTTTAAATACCTCAAACGTAGCATAGAATAATTTTACACGTAGGTACCTATAGCTGGGAGCAGTATTCCGTAGTGTTTAATGGTTCGGAATCGCGATAGTTGAACTTAGTGCTCGCATTCATAATACAAGGTGCGGGCCACACTATTAGCGGTGTAGACAATTAACTAGACTTGCTAGTACATAGTTCAAAACTAGACGTTTAGTTTTCATTTTCATGCCCCCTGACTTTGTGAGCAGTAAGCAAACTTTATCTTACGGTTCGAATCTAATTTGATGAGCTTTAGGCGGCGACGAATAAGTCTGCTCCATGAGGAGCGGTAAAATATTCTTTGGGTAGATGATATTCTCACAATTTAAAGGGCCTTAATGTTATCATCGTGTCCCGCGCATAATTAAGAAATAATAATGTACCGTTTGGCTTTGTATTATATATGTTATGCCTAAATTGATGACTTATAGCTGTTGATTTTCCTTAAAATAATAATAGTAATTAGTCACCATTCTATGCATAATTCTCTAGTATTTTATGTGGTAAAATAATCTTACCTTTGCATTGTTAATTTTTTAAAATGTTCCTAATTATTGTTTACAATTTTTTTTGAGGTTTTATCCGAAAAAAACGTTTTTCTAACATTACTTTGACTAGCTGACCGCGACTTCGTTAACGTAGAAGGTGAAAATATTTTTAAATAATACGTACGTACGTTACGGAGCTATTTTAGGTACCTAATCACGCTTTTATCAGTAAGAGTAGTACTTTAAAACGTTAGGTAAAAGTACTGGGTCTTATAATCTTATATCATGTAGATTGTGGGTTATTATACTCAATAAAACTCAAAACAAATGTTATTTTAAAGCACTTCTGCGTACACTATAATTTTAATTTTGTTTTCTGCCGGCAGAAGTAGATATTGATTTTCACCAGAACCAGATCTCGATAGGGCAACATATAGTTGCCCGTGCGAAAAACACTTTTGCTGTAAAATTATTCCTCCATGCTTAAATGATTGTCCATGGGCCTTTTTAATTGTGGCCGCAAACGATACCTTCACCGGAAATTTCATTTTTTTTAAGTTAAAAGGCAAATCCGTTGGTATCATAGGAATGCGAGGTATCAGCACCGTTTGCCCTACTGCTGGACCAGTTAAAACTGTAGCACCAATTACGTTATTGCGAAGAAATTTTACTCGGCGTCTGGTTCCGTTGCAAAAATTTGGTGGTATACCACCAATTTATTTAGGCAACGGAACCAGATCAGACCAGACCAACGGAACCAGATAAGGTTTCTTAGCAACACAATCGGAGTGCCAGTTTTTAATTTGAGTGAATGTGAAATTTAGAGAATTTAAAAATTCTTGTGGGTAATGTACCGCACCCTATTGATCCATTACGTTATCAATGGACATGTTCACGCTATCTCCTGGAAGTTTACCCAGTATTATGTTATTGATGTCGTCGTAAATCACGATCAATTTCAGTTTTGTTTTCGAAATGAGGTACTTTCCCGTCTTCTATAAAAAGTGACTTTGTAGGAAAATTTGTACTACCTCCACCCAAATGTGTACAAACTTTCATATTAGTAGATACGAGTAGTTTTAGGGTATGAACGAACTTCAACAATGAGGAAGTTTTTAAGCAAGACTGCACAATGACAGTTCTAGTTCCCCTCACTATCACCGTTAATGTTATGCGAAAATCACCAGCAAACATGACAGTGATTCCACCCATGATTTGTTAGAGCTTCTAATAAGAGTCCTATCTAAAGCCTCTTCATGAGCTATATGAATTATAGAGCATTCATCCTATATTATTGACATCTTGCAAAACTGACATCTTGCAAAACTCTTCCCAGAGGTCCTTTTATACGGATCGAGCACACGGTGCATCCAGCCGCTAGTAGAGTCGCAGCGATGCCCAACGACGCTACGGTGAAAGCTAGTTTCCTTGAGACCTAACTTTAGCTAATATTAAATTGGTAACAGAAGTTTTACCAGTTCCTCCAGAGGCATCCAAAAAAATATCTTCCGCTCATTTAAACGAACACTGTTCAAAACACAATTATAAGCAGTCAGCTGGTCATCCACTAACTTAGGTTCGTTTTTAGAAATATAATCACTTAATTTATTTAAATCATACTATTTCAGCAATGCTTCTTCCAACGGATCCATATTACTATTTGAATTATTCCTACTCGATGCTGGAAGTCCAAAATCGGTTAAAGATTTATCACACATCTCATGAAGCTTATCTTCAATTATCATAAGTCCTTCTTTGTATATATTAACATTAAATTGTAATGTCATATCGTGACTGTCCTTACGATTTCTAGTTAATATATCTTCACACAAATCATTACGAAATTTACTCCATATCTCGAAGTGGTCAGATGGCTGACAAAATATGAGGATGATGGTAAATAATTCTCCTAACCTTGTGGCTGGCTCTGATAAAACAGCGTCTGATAGAGTATTTTCCTAATGATGATCTCCTTCTGGGAAACCTAATTTCTTGATATTTTTGTAAAATAATACCATTGACGTTTCTAAGATCTTTAAATGACGTTGGACCGCGAACATGTTTCAATAATATGCTTAAATAAAAGTATTCAGTTTGAGTCGGATGTACATTGTACACACGGTCCAAGCTGTATCTTTTTTTACACCTGGGAATCCATCAACATCTTGCCCTCGTTTCCTTCTGGAAAATGTATTTCTTTCCCATGTGTTATATTGGGGTACTACTTGAGAGAATGCAGCTTGATCAGAACCTTTATGAATTTATTTACATTATTACATACATGGTGACGTAGGGTCATGAAATCCACAGGGACTATGTATATTTTTTATGACGATATTATGAAGTATGGGATCTTGTTGTTTGTCAGGTATGTCAGCCCATATTATTTCATCTATAGAATCGGGTTGTACTTTGTTTGCTAGCCATAATAAAATATGGGTTAACCTCTTTTTTGCCACTCAACACTGTAAACAAAAGCTTGAGTTGGTCCAAAGATATGTTTCTTTGTCAATAGGTCTATAAATTTCTTTAGTTTTAAATGAAATACTTTGGAAACCAAATCATGTAGATTTTTGATCGAGTAATAACTGTTTTTTTACTTTTGACCATTTAGCATCTTGCCTTTTTTCGTTCATGTATATTGGAGATCCTGTAAATATAACGATGGCAATATAACATGCTGGTCAATATTAGAAGCGTCTATATTGCCATCATTGATCAGGTCATCTCTTAAATGGATGTATTCTTCAGCCCTCAATTTTTTCTGTTTTTTTTATGTAATCAAGCCTCACAGATTTTTGCCACAATAACACAATATTGGTTAAATAATCCTTTAAAATAATGTAAGCTGTTAAAATAATCTATTCTCACCATGAGTCTAAAGGCATAAAACTGCATACATGATACAGTTTTAGATCTAGCAGCACCATTCTGTTGTGGAATGATTATGCAGAACCCGTCATTGCCATTGATATTGAAGTGGGTCATAAGATCTGTAAAGGTTAGAAACTCGTTAAAGTTGACCATCTCTCGGGGAGCATTATCCTCGTCTATCAAAAAAAACAGCTCCTTCGTCTACTATTGGCATCTTATATCGACCTCTATAATCGTTGGCAGGTTTTACATCAGCATGGATGATGAGTTTTAAATCACTCACTGGTCTGTTTTCGAGATTGTATTTAAAACTTTGAATATACGTATTAATTTCGAGAAGATATTTTTGTAGCGTATCGATAAGATCAATTTACGGTCAGGTTTAAATTTGAATGCAAGGATACCTGACCTGCATGAGAAATAAAATATATTTGCAAAAACTCTGGTTGTGCATCTTCAGCCGGCAATTTACTTAATTAATAAATTTACTTACCGATCCGGCCAGGTAATTTACTTACCGATCAAATGTTAAACTTGATCCTACACTTTAAATGTAGGCATAAAGTTCCCCTCTCGAATTTCTTTGACACCAAATGAAGTCATCGGAAAAAGTATATTATATTGCCTTGAATGGTTTAAGAAATGTTTTGATGAAGGATGTAATCCTGATATCAGTTCTTTTAAAAGTGATGTTGGTTCGGGAATTTTAGGTATATTTTATTTTGCCACCACTACCACATAGACCAGGAGCTTCAGCCTTTCACTTCTTTGCTTGGCATTGGTTGCATATTTTATCTATTCTAACAATATTAACATTATTTAGTACAAAGTAGTTAAGGTTAAAGTCATAAGCAAAAGCAGAATTCAATAAGTTGTCCTGCCCGCGAGTTCTATTCATTGCTGAGATCTTGCATTTTGTTGAACTAATCGGTGGGAACGTTCAGCGCTTGATTCCCGTTCTCGGTTCGCCAACGTTCAGGAATTCTGTGCAGCCAAACGTTACGAACGTTCAGCGCTTGTTTCCCGATCGTAGTTTGCTAAAGTTCGGGCACGCACAGGCGCATCAAATACTTATGTCTGGCGCACCCTTGGAACTTTCAAAGAATAAGATTACAAGTCAGCGCAACCAAGAGATATGGCTGAAATGGGTTTATATTTCTAGTTTTATCTACTTCCGAAGGTAAATTAAAAGTTATTGCCTAGAATTATGAAAATCGGGGAGACGCAAGGTATATAATATATAATAATACGTATTAATTTATTTATTTTGGGATTATAATCTAACTTTGAGGACACACGGATGCGGACTACATGAATTGAAATTGTCCTACAAATATCTTCTGAAAAATAGCCAAATTAACTCCGAGAATCGATTTTTTGTTTTTTATTTACATAATATATATACAAGTTTGTACGGAACCGCTTCTGCGCGCGCACACACACTTGTACTTGTTTAGCTTTTTTCTCAATGAATAATTTTATTACGACATATGGGTATTACTTTCCAATTAACGACTACAGCTCTGTATGTTATCTATATATTTTATCTCTCAACTCAAACTTGTGAAACTCCTGATATGAATTTTGGTGACTTTTGGTAAATAAAAATCGGTTTCGTTGGCATAGACGAATCGTTCTGGGTTCCTAAGCGGTCGGTGAAAATCTATTCCACACATATTTCCTCTTTTCTGTGACGTTAATGATAAAGCTGATTTCATGGCCCTACAAAAGATATGTGATCCGAGATCTTGGAATAGTGTTTGTGCAATATATTATAAGGCTATGTATGGATGTCAACTGGCTATTTAATGTGGAGTGTCTAGCAGTTTGTTTTATTGTACTAAACATTAAACTACCCTTTTGTGTTTAAGACGAAATCCTATAGAAATCTATAAATATGTGTTTATTTACTACCAGTATTCAAATTAACAGCGAAATCGCAGGGAAATGCTAATTGCATTTGTATATGTGAATTTTGTAATCATTGATTAGTTAGTAGTAGTAGCAGTAGTAACCATTAATTATTGATTACTAATCAATAACTGATGGTTATGGTTAAACTTATGTAGTGCTTTCGTCCTAAGTAGTCCTAAATGTCATTGGAAAAAAAATCCTTGTTTAATAAAAGACACATATTGAGTTAAGACGTGATACTAAACATTTATATTTTTACATTGTTTTACATAGAAACTGTTTCCAAATCCAAAATACGATGTGGTGTATGATTAGGTTGAAATAAAATTGATTTACAATTTCATTTCAACCTTATAAATATATTTATACCATTTATAGATAAAATATGTGGATGCAAAATAAATGAACTGAGGGAACTGTTATTTTGAACGGTTAAATTGAATCTCAAGATTGAAAAATATTTTACGAGCGATGTGCGGGATTTCTCTGTGGAGGTTTTAATGAATATCTGATTATACAGCACAAGCCAGCGTTATTTTAAAATTGATTGAACATATTAGGTCTCTTGTTTAATAATTGATGTTTTAATAACAAAACAGTTTATGTATTCATAAGTTGGATACATACATATATACACTCAAGCTTATATTCTCAAAGGGGTAGAATTTAAATGACTATTAGCTATTTACCTGATTACATGAGCCGATGTAAAAAACTTCATATTCTTCTACTCATTGAGAGAAGAAAATAGCGGATCTGTCGTTTTTATTTGGCATCATGGGAGGTACGATCGACTCTTCAGAACTGGTGAGCAAAATGGCTTTAAATGTCCCGACAGCGCATCTTCGACGATTTAACTTGTTGCATGTTAACGTTGAAGTTTCTAACTACAGGCAAAACTCATACATGATCAGAGCGAGTATAATGCCGGAGTGTTGATATCGACATATTCTCTACTAAATAAAAAAAAACAACTGGGCAACGTTTTCTTCGACCAAGCATAACAAACCAATTACATATATAATAATACTTTTCTGTTATCCTACTATGTTCAGAGTTGTCTTTTTTTCTAGAAGTGAAAACTTTTTATAAGCCTTCGCCTATTAGTCTTAAATTAATTGTACTTCTATATGTAAGTTTGCTTCAAATATAAAAATAAAATAAAATAATTTCTGTCAAGCATTGCCGGAGAATATTGCAACTCTTCCTTATCACAGATTTTGTACTTCATTAAAAAATTGGCTAATAGCAGAGTGCTTTTACTCCGTCAATGATTTTTTTAAAAAGTACTCTACTCAGTCATATCACTTCAGAAATGCATTAGTGTAGTAATTATTTTTAATATGATTTTCGATATTTCAATTGCAATGTAATGTAATTTTATTTTTATTTTATTTCATTATTTTACCTGTACAATTTTAAAAATTTGCATGCTATCTAAATATAGCGAAATGTGTCTTGTGCTTTAAACATTGTAAACCACCTACTGTGACTACCACATTTTCTGCAAATAAATATATTATTATTATTATTAATATTATTATAACAACCAACCACTCTAGGAATCAGATGAGAACCCCGGGAGTTTCTCAAATAACAGCTAATAGCGGAGGGCAATGACAGGAAGCAGTTTCTACTTATAAGGATGGATTGGGGAATGTACTTAAGCCAAGATAGTCATAGTCAGGTCAGGCTCTCATAGCTGTTACTCGAACTGACTTTTGTTGGAAAATCTCGCAATATCATAGCCAGTTTAAGGTATCTCTGTACAAAACTGTAGTTTTAACATGGATCAGAGAAATACTTTATCACTCGTCATGTAAAAACAATAATAAAGAAACAAAATTTTGAATTAGAGCAACCGGTTCTTTTTTTATCAAACTTTTTACTCCGAGATCAATTCCCGCTCCCGGTAAATATTTGGAAGTACGAACAAATATACTTCATTTTTATGGAAACTACTGTGTATGATAAAATCCGAGACTGTATATGAAAAACAATTTGGTCATCCGTATTCAAAAATAGAAATATCAGATTACATGTAAGTAAGAGAGAGGTCTTAAATCCACAACTCACTAAGAACGTTCGACCATAAATCCTACAAAACAAAATCTAAATAAATTTAACTTGGTAATTACATAATTTAATAGTATTATAAGATACGTCTACTTTCTAAACAATATGTACGTTTTCTCCTAATGCCTGTAATATATGTGAGCTGGATTATTACTTAGTAAAGAATTTTCTTACTCCCAGCAAAGATTACCGCTTTTATTTTTCCCTAATATAAAAGTTGCACGTAAGCCTTCTATGAGCCCGGACTTGTTAAAAATCAATACTTGGCGGCAATGTTTACACGTAGTCATAGCAAAACGAGTTGGATTGGATGTCGGCCAATACCGGATGATGTTTGTCGGAACCCATGACAACGATGAATAGGCACCTGTTTTACAAATAATGTTAAATGTAACAAATATTCCTGATAAAACGAAATTACTTTAACCATGAATCAAGAAGCAAAGAAAATAACAAATAACCTTTATGGACGAGTCAACGCGCCAGTTGTCGAAAGATGTCGCGTTAACTTTTGCACAGACTTGGAAAAGTCAGTTTTGATGAGCAACTTTGAGCGGCGTGGGTGGAACCAAGTTGGGCCGGACGATGAATGGAACTTCTACTGGGCATCTACGCAGACGTGCAGAAACTTATTCAGTGTCGAAAGCGGATATCGAATGAATGACAACCAAATGATAAATCACTTTCCAAACCATTACGAGTTGTCCCGAAAAGACTTGTTAGTGAAAAATATAAAACGTTATCGAAAGGAACTTGAAAGGGAGGGCAACCCGCTCGCTGAAAAGGCAGAGGTCGCATTACATGGAGGTCAAATTGTGACGCGATATGTTCATCTCGATTTTGTACCAGTTACGTTCGTCCTTCCAGCTGACTACAACATGTTTGTCGAAGAATATCGTAAATCACCCCAAAGTACTTGGATCATGAAACCGTGTGGGAAATCTCAAGGAACCGGCATTTTCCTTATAAACAAACTATCTAAACTGAAGAAATGGTCTCGTGAGGCAAAAACACCATTCCATCCGCAACTTACAAAGGAAAGTTACGTTATTTCACGTTATATAGACAATCCCTTACTAATAGGGGGCAAAAAGTTTGATCTGAGACTTTATGTGTTAGTTACATCTTTCCGACCTCTGAAAGCTTATCTGTTTCAACTTGGTTTTTGTAGATTTTGTACAGTAAAATACGACACAAGTGTAACGGAGTTAGATAATATGTACGTGCATCTTACAAATGTTAGTGTACAAAAGCATGGAGGCGATTATAATAATATTCACGGTGGTAAAATGACTGTGCAGAATTTAAAATTATATTTAGAAGGTACTAAAGGTAGGGCGGTGACAGATAAATTGTTTGCGGCTATGCAGTGGCTTATAGTACATTCTTTAAAAGCCGTTTCTTCTGTGATGGCTAATGATAGACATTGTTTTGAGTGCTATGGCTATGACATTATAATTGATAATCAGTTGAAGCCTTGGTTGGTAGAAGTCAATGCCTCTCCTTCTTTAACGTCTACCACGGTCAATGACAGAATATTGAAATATAAGCTAATAGACAACATTATATCTGTAGTCCTTCCTCCTGATGGCGTGCCAGATGTGCGCTGGAATAAATTGCCTAATACCGAAGCTTTAGGTAATTTTGATTTGCTTATTGATGAAGAACTATTAGAAAAAGACGAGCCATCTGGGTCTCATAGCCGTGGTGCCAAAAGTAAATATAAATGAAAACAAGTGTAAGTGCATAGTCATTAATAGTATGTTATTATAATTTTAGAGAAAAAGAGAACCGTTTTAAATACATCCCTACATTTTTGTGTTGTTTTCTTATGATATTCTAATACATGTTAGTAGCCCAATTTACTACTGTAACCTACTTTCTACGCTAGTAAATCTGGTCTGAACGTATATTTCTTTTATAAATACAATACTGCTTTATCTTTTGCGTGATAAGGTTTGTGATGAAAAATCATTTCACACAAATATATAAGGTATTGAACGATGAGAAACTTTAGGATAGTTAGTCAAAGTAAAGACATGTTTCCATATACAATAATAGAGTTGGGCCCGGTTTCGTTTTCAGTTTATAATTGCATACTTTCTTTAAGTTATTATAATTATGACAAATGTAGGCGAACTAACTAATTTTAATGTAAAATTTAAAATATTTTATTCGTTTTATCTTTGTTTACTATTTGTAGAATCTTATGAATGAATAACATGACAAATTGTATTTATATTATATACTAAGATATTGGTCAGCCTGATCAATAGTCACTTTCTTAGCCTTTGTTGTAATTTATTGTAATAAGATGTTAAAAAATGTCTTAGACGTACCTCTGAAAGTTATTTAAGATTTAGAAAAGTAATCCAACACCGGAAATTTTGTTTGTCACTTAATCTACGTACACACATTACAAGCCCAATTTTGTTCCTTGACATGTCTCATTTTCCTCTACACTGTTCCATAAAGTTGAACAACTTAGACGACAACATACACGCTTATACACTTGAATAATTTCTGATTACATATTCTGCTGCCTGTGAATGTCACGGAAATTATATTTGCGAATGTTCCCACTCGGAACTAAGACTGTATCTCATATTTCGAGATCCTTTTATTCATAAGCATGTTTTAACGACACAGACACTGTTATAATGATGTTGATTAAAATGTGTCTAGTATGGACTACAACGGCCAGATACAGTGCAGTACTATTGAAACAATTTTTATCGTAATTAATACAGCAAATTGATGTTAAGATATTTGACAGTAATTTATGTAGTATGTTTCAAACCTCGACATAAGAAGTATTTAAATGATTAACATGTTCCATTGTTGTTTTTAGGAAAATTCAATATTTTGTTTACATAGTCTTACATGTTTACAATATTAATTAAATTATACATGTACGCTAAGCTTTTCCAAAATTCTCACTCTTTTTTCTTTTAGAATTATAAACTATGCAAATAATAAACGTTACCCTGTGTATGAAATAGCGTATGGTTATAGTTGTGATGCTCGGGGTATTCGTAATTTGTAGGCCCAGAAGGTGTCTCCAATTCTGGAGGCTTCCCTTTACTACAGAATGGTAGATCAATAGTTAAGAACGCCGTGAAAAAAATTATATTAATTTTGGACAGTACAGAGGCAACTTTAGTAAGAAACTTGATAAGCAGTAGGAATTCACTTTCTTTTGAATGAAATTTACGCATTCATACAGTTTTTACAACAACAGACAGCTGATAATAAAAACTAATACTTATAGATTCCAAGGTCCGATTAGGCATAGGCATATTACGAGTATAAACGTTCCTTCAAGAAATCAATGGTCGTCGTCTTCAGAAAGTAGTGCAAAAAATCTGAACACCTATATACGTTGTATAGCCTTTCATGATAGGCCACACAGATTAAAAGTGTGTAGTTTAATGCTTTTAAATGTGTAACAAATATTGGTTAAATTAAAACTAAATTATTTCAAATTGTATGCTTCTTAGTTCGCGAAATACATTTTAAAATCTATACATAAAATGTTCACGTACTCTTGTCAGCCCTTGTCTCTATATTCACTCTATTAAAACTGTTACATTACAAACTTTTTTATAAATGGGAACCTATGAAGCAGTACAAGCAAAGTGAAAATGCTGAATCTAAAAGATACGTAACTCTTGATTCGCTATACATTTTGCATCTAGGTCAATTAAAGATATGTGTTATTGTTTATGTTGCAACCGCATACAATTAAATTTTACTGAAATATTTTTTTATGCTTTGACTAAGGTAAACAGGGACTGGAAAGAGCTATACTTGAGTAATATTTTGGTATCAATTTCACTACAGATTATAAAATCACCGATAACACCGTTGCAAAGTATCGATATACCTATGTTAAGGATTACTCGTAAAAGTCAGTAAGGATAAAAAGTTATAGAAATATAGTTAAATATAAATATATTGTGATCTACTTATATTTAAATTTCTGTCTCAATTGAGGCAGATAGTTAAAATTAAATATAGGTAAGTATATTACATACCTATATTTATTTTTCCCATCCACAATTTGGCACGTATTATAAAAACATGTTATTTATATTTTACTACGTACATTTAATACACTTTATTTTTAACATTTCTATAGCTAATTATCCTTACTAACTTAAGTTAACGTTAAGTCCGTGAGGGACGCAAGTCACTAATTTAAATGTTCGCATATATAAAAGTTACGGTTCTTTTCAAGAACTACAATAAAACAATATATTGACAATAGTGAACAAAGAAAAAGCACGACAAAAATACAGTTTGTGTTTGCAATTTAGTAGTTGCCGTCGTCATAAACCGGTTTGAAGTCATACCGGTAATAATTCAAGTCGCACGTGCTGGACGCGCCAAATGCAATTTGCTCTCGGATATACAACTCCCTGATGTGATTAAGCCGTTGCAATCTAGCCTTTGTTCGAAACGTTTTCAAATTTTAAATTTTACCGGTTTGGTATTAAAAGTGAAACTATACAGCTTTTTGATCCTCTATCTCCTAGTTATCCATGTGTTAGGTTTTATCGGTACGATTTTCACAATAAATCGTAGCGCAGCGTAGAATAAGCATTTATCAATTTGGCTGTTTTCATTTTCTTGTTTTCGTAGATGAAAAGCAGAGATTAATGTAAAAGATTTTTTAGAAAAAATAACGCGGAAGATATATTTAGATAGCATTTTTCCCTCAATGTGTGTTTCTCACTAAGCTTCAAAATGATTTAGTTCTGGCATCATATACATTAGGTGGCGCTGCAATCAGATTTAGGAATTCTAAATTTTTTTAACGAAAAACTCTTTGTGTCTATTGGAGTTGGGTGATTAGTTTTCATGAAGAGAGCGGTGCTCTAGAATTGAGTTCCAAGAACCATTTCATTTTTGACGAATCATTATTTGTGAGGCTATATTGTATCCCTAGATCGTTTACATTCACAATTATATCCATAAATGTATATGGTAGCGCTGTAATCGTATTTAAGAAACTATGTCTTTGTTTTCATTAGGTATAGTGTACTCATAACAATTAGGATTGAAATCAATTTTCCAACACTGTATACTGTACTGTAATAATTTTGAAAAATAAAATCTTGATGATATTATTATAAGCTATCTGATTGAAGTAACCTTAACCTTAACCGTACAAAAGAACCTTGCAGAACTGGCATTGTTATGTGCGTCTCACAGGGTGCAACACAGACTTTCTGTGTAATGGTTGGATTCGATAACGTTTGACTTTATAAACATCGACAACTGCTCGCATAAAGTGGAAATTCGCATTCGCATTTTGTGCTCTGAGTATACCTTTAATAAAGTTTCAAAGAAAAAAGTATTTAAAGTTAAAACTCATCTGTATCAAAATATGTGTAAAAAATCGTTGAGTTAAATGATCGTAGTATTCACTCGTTCTGTAATATCTCTACAACCAGTAGATACTTATTCACTCACTAGATACTGTATTATGAAATTCACAATTCACAGAACGACGTATAGTAGTATAAAACCGTTGCGTGTGACAAAAGTTTTATTTTTACTGCACTTCCGCGTGTTTTCATGAATTATGAGTACTTCAGTGTACGCATAACGTAAGCGTTGATGAATTTTCTTAATGAAAATCTTTTGTGGAGTTCTCCGTATGAAACTTTGTGAAGTGAGGGCCGACGGTAGACCGAGACACTTTAACTTTGTCATATTAAAAATATTATGTTGCTCACCCTCGGGACTTTATTACGTAGTTTTTGTTCCTTCCCATTTAATTCATTGTGATAATCTAGTAGGTTTTGCGTGTCTGGTAAATGTGAAAGACGTTGATTAAAGAGGGTTTATGTAGACAGGGAACAGAACAATGCTATAAGATATTAATTAAAAGCACCGCTGCACTTATTTTATTTCTTTTATGTCTTTTGTTCGAATACAGATGTCGTTTTGTTCATAATGGAGTTTATTAATGTAACTAAGTGAGTGAGTACGAACAATTAAACTAATTATAACAGAGGTAGTAGTTAGAATTTTGAAGTGCCTTAATTCTTTACATTTTTTTATGGAAAACTAAAAACTATGATGAATAATAATGTTTTTGTACCAAGAAGCTAATAAATAAATACAAAAAGTATGAATAAAACCGATATTATTTTGCCATGAGAGACAATAAGAAAAACAATCATGACAAATGGACGACAAGTTAAGCAATTATTTTTTTGCTTTCACCGAGTGAGTGAGTTTACCAGAAGCTCAACCCCCCTCCCCTCCCTATATCTAGGGTAGGTTAAATCCAAAGGTGAAACTAATAGGGGGCAAACCTAATACAAATACATTATAGATAAATTGCGACCAAATACAGAACAAACGATCGTGCTCATCACACAATATTTTTCCGGTGTGTTATACAAGGCCACCAAGGTTTTTTTATGAGAAAAAAACCTTGGTGAACGACAACAATCACAGCCCAATAAAGTCAGTCATCACTATTATAATATCTTACCTTACATCTTCTATCTTGGATATAAATTAAAATGAATTGCCGGAATGTAAGTACGCACATAATCTATACACGACTTGGATAATCCTATTAAAAAAAATTGTGTTCGTTATTGCCAGAAAAAGGTTTGTATAAAAGGAAATTAAAAAAACGAAAAGTTTTTCTTTAAATCTCATAATATAAAAAGTGAGTAAGTGAATGAGACAGAAGACTGTGAGAGATCTTCAATATATCAAAAAAAACATTGAATATTTTTTCAATTATTTTATTTCAGTACATGGTGATATTGTAAACGGAAGATTTAGTCTCATTTTTAACCGACTTCAAAAACACGAAAGAGGAGGTTATCAATTCGTCTATATATTTTTTGTATGTGTGGTACGCGATATCTCCCTCAATTGTGGACCGATTTTCAAATTTATTTTTGTAATCGAAAGTGTATACTCTTTAAATCAGGATCTGATGATAGGATCCTAGAGAAATCAGGAGAAACAGCATAGGTCCGACAGCATGTTTTAGCTGATTTCTTTAGGTTTTTAGGAAATTGCCTTTAGTAGTAGTTATGTCTTGTTTCTGAGCTGATGATGGAAGGGTCCTTGATCTTTAGGAGTTAGAGGATAACTCTTTCAAAAATCTAATCATGTATTGACCTTGTTTTTTTTTCAAGATGTTTACTAGGTGTTTGTGTTGGGTTACAGAGAGACAAAAAAAGTGTGTTACGAAATTATTTTCATGTTTGTTACCTCAAAACTTTCATTTGTGAACCGATTATAAAAAATCTTTTCTTTTTTATTTGGAAGGGTATATTTCTCCCTTTAGTTTCATTCAAATGTGAAGAAAAAGTACCACTCCTATGGTTTTTGAAAATTAAGGAAGGTGGAAAACAATATATTTTCGGGTTTAAATGTAACATCTTATTACCTTATCTAAATAAAGTAACGGAATTATTAAATTATATTTAATATAATCTAACATACTACAGTTTGGTACTAAACATTACGATACGTAGTGTTTTAAATATCGTAATTATCTACTCATTACAAATTAAAACCTTTAAAAAAAGTTGAACCGACTTCAAACAATACTGACAAAGAGCATTAAAAATTAAAAAATAACTACAAATGTAAGTAAAAAAATTAAAATAAATGCCCTCAATATAACATGTAACATTATAATAGCAATCCCTTCTAGTCTGTTTGAAGTCGTTTACTTCATTCGTCATTTCCTTATTCCGCGACTGTACAACAACCGTGTGAAGCCGAAGCGGGCATAAATAGTAAAACAAGTCTTTCAAAAATTTCGAAAATGTTCACAAAAAATATAGCCCTGCGAGGTTCATCGGGTTAGCTAGTTTATTATAAAACTCTAAAGAGGCTAAATTGGTAAGTAAACGTACGCAGTTCGACGTTTCTTACTTCAATAAAATTGGACCCTACAAGGACAAGCAGACGTTTATGATAACGCTATTGTATTATTATTATTTTATATACGGATATGCCTGCCAAGTACTGTCAGGCAAATAAAACAGCACTCCATTCGGTCCTTTACAATCACGAGAGCCCTCATCTGTTCCACGATCCATTAGACACTGACCCAATTTGTGGGATTTTACTGGCAGCCTTAGAAAAAGATGGAAATGTATTTATTATATGGCAGAGGTCAAGGATTTGAGGATTCAGTACGACCTTTTATAGCCCCTGTAGTAATGAATGGGCTCACCTGCGAGAAAATATTATTGAATACATGTAATTACTTTTGATTTTGGATTCGAATAGCACTTAAAAATAACTACAAAGACTTGAGTATTTTCTTTTAATATTTAAAATAAGGGCTTTTTAACCCGCCATGGAAATTCCCCCGGGAGGTGGTTTACTCTCTACCTCAGCTAGTGCTAAATTGACTAGCTGGTGTTAAATAAACTAAAAAAAAATAATCAAATGAAGGTCTGAATAGAAATATTTTAAATATAATTTTACATGTCTAAGTAACTCATCGCTTGATATTTCTGCTGAAAGTAGCTAGATTTTAATTAAGGCAATATATCTTTAAACGAATGAATATTATGTTAGAATCAAGATATTATTATTAATTTTCTTTCAGGTGCAACTCTCGTCTTTAATTTATGTACGTGGCTATTTTTTCAGTCTTTATTTACTTTTTTTTTACAGAAGTACTTAGTTAGAATAGAATACTTACTTTTGTGCACAGAAAGAACATGACACCATGAACATTGATTTATTTTGTAAGCAGGTCGAATAAGAGTTGGACCAGAGATAAATTAGCAAATGGTTTGGTTTGCTATAAGTAAGGCAATACACGCTTATCAACGCGAAGGTCCTGAAATTGTTTCATATGAAAGGATGAGTGCGGAAGGACGACAAAACAAGTGTAATATATATTCAAATAAGAGAATATTAGTGCGGTAGCCGGTAGTGAAATATGAAGATCAAATTATTTATGTTATGTAGAAAGTCAACAATAGTACACACCCAACAACCAATAGTACAACCTTAGAAATAGTGCCCACTCCGATAATAGGAAGAAAATGACTAGTCAAATTATACTTTTAAGGACGTTTAATGAGCACTTAGTATTGGTTGAAAACTGTGTGTATCGTTATCATATTCATTTATAATATTAGTAATTTCCTTCTGTGATATGTCCAAACCTTTAAAATATACATGTTTACACCATTATACACGTTTTTATCATATACATACATTATATACATACACTACACATATAACACCGCAGTTCGACAGAGCAACTTTAAGTTATCTTCCCACGGAATCCCTTGTCACACGAATGTAATCAAAAGATCAGCATCAAAAGGTTGACAGTTGTATAACGAGAACACGCACAAATCTTCCTTAAGTAAATGTACGTATTTCTTATGTGTTTTTTCTGTTTTTTTTGTTTGTTCTTTTTCTCTATGGAAATTTCAGAATCTAGCGTAGGGAAAGATTTTTTAATTACTTAAATAGTACCTTTTTTTCTGTGTGGAAATCCCCTCGAATACCACCCACCGGTGGCTATGTCAGACTCGAACCGACTAAAAACATGCACGCCGTCTCGGGTATCAGTAGCCGGAGAACTAGGTGTACCCTAAAAAGGTAACCCGGTACCCTGACGTACCTCGGGCCATTTACGGCGGGTAGATGACCCCCCCTGTGTGGGAACCTCCATGTTCCCTTTGTGCTCTCAAAAGGGCGCGCGCGCTCCGCAGCCCGTCTCGACGCCAAGCCGGGCATTTTTCCAGCGTGTGGAGCGCCACAGTCCGGCCATTGCAGTGTTGCCACTCAGACATTGGCTCCTTGCGGATCAGACACAGGTGATCCCCGAAGCATCCTTTCCCAATGATCACCTGCGTCAGCCGGTATGAGCGGGTCCCGTGATGCCTCTCGAGCCAATCCTCCATAACGGGTCTTACCGCCGAGCTCGGTTGCCCAAGTTGTTCCTCACACTCCTTTACGAGGGCCCGTTGGAGTTGGGATTTCTGGTATTTGATTTCAATACCCACATATAAAGAAAACCACAAGGTATACTTCTTATTTGCTAAGTTGGGAAGTAGTAGCTTTGTTAACTAATTCAGTAGTTTATATTTATTATGTAAAGAAAACAAATACAGAAGATTGAAAATCGATTTCTTGCATGATCGAAGTTTTTAGCGCAGGCGTCAGAGGTTTAAAAACTGGTTTCTACGGACCTATCACGGGCTACATTAATTTCACCATAAGAAGCTAACAATTTTTTTACAGTTGTAAGTAATATCCCAACCAAATCCTCTTGTAATTTACAATAAAAGTTCTGGATTCAATACGTGTATTAAGAATACAACAATACTCGTAGAATAACTATTTTTATATGGATTGGAAGCAAACTGAGAGTGTACTTTACATTGGTTCAGCATATTTGTTTTGTACCCCAAAACATAGGTTTGAGCTGCAGAAACAAATTGAAATTTATTTTTGCACCCTGTTTCCATAGAAGGTTTGTTTTTTATTGCTGAACGTAACTGGAGTTCGGGTAGAATGGAATTTAGTCGAACACTTCTTTTTCTGTAGAATATTTGGGCTCCAGTTGATAATTACTTTGCTTGTGCTGTGTTTATTGTTTCGGAACGAGGCAGGCTGACTTTAATTTTGGTCTGTAACATTTGCTAAAACTTTGTGCACAGTGTCCCAAATGTACAGAATTATAACAGGTCTGTGACATCGTCGGTGTTACGTTTATACGCCTATGTAACAGCTTTGTATCTAGTTGATCGAGAGTTTGTCCGGAACACAAAAACTTTTTTTTTTAAAGTAATCTTTTTGAGTCCTTCGTAAAAGTTTCATTTTGTATTTAGAACTCAGTTTGTGTAGTCAAGCTACAGATTATATTATTTATATCTTGAACGGAATGACTCCAACTCCAGAAACCTATAAAGAAAACACTTTTTACTTACAAACTAAATATCTTGATGAAATCTTGCTTTGACATAGTTGACAAGTGAATAATAATATGATAGAAATACAAATAGTTTACTAGTTAACTTTAATTACCTGTCATAATGATGATTTGACATTAAATGTTCTAAGCGTAGCATACCGTTTTAATCAAGTTATCCAATAAAGTTGTTAGTTAACAGTTAGTCTATTATTTGGCTGAAAGTTCCAAAATTGTGTTGAATCCACTTAATAGCCCCAGACGTCACTAATTTAACGTAGTAATGACAACGCCTTATTGCCAAGTATCTGTTAGTTATGTAGAACTTCTTTAAGTGGTTGTCAGTAACGTTAGTCCTTAAATTAAAGTACCTATTATAGTTTATGGTTTCACTTTTGAAAATTGAAGTTCAAATTTTGTTGTTTAATAAATTACTCTTATTCGAGTATGGTGCCTATTGTTTTAGTGGTTAGCGACCAGAGGTCGTGGTCGTTATTACCCAGGAGCACGGTCATTTGTTCTCTTTGGGTCTAATTTATTTAAAGTATGTAAGTATTCAGAAATGAGAATGTTCCTCTAAAAATAATAGCCGTCAAAGCGTGGGCGTTTTAATTTGCCTCTGTATATATGCCTTTAATGTGACTTCGGAGATAAAAGCTGTATGTTATGTTCGAGTATGTGTTAATATCAATGCAAAAGTTTTAGCTAATATGTTACTATGATGACAGATTATGAATACAAAGAGTCACCATCCCTATTCATCCCGTGGTTGTCGTAATAGCCGTCTACAGGAACAAACTTCTCAGGACAACAGCACTGAAAACAGAAGGAAAACTTGAAACAAAGTATATCAACCCGCCTGGCCATATTCTATATCGTCGTATATTCTAATAACAGGCCTATGTCCAGCAGTGAACTAGTGAAGGTTGATAATGATGATGTGTAAATGATCTATTTTAAACAAAAACAGCAACGATTTGCATACATTTAATAGTAGTAGGTATAATTTAGTGTCATGTTTTTTCTTCAGTCTACTGTCGTCCACTGCTGAACGAGGGCCTCCCCCAAGGAGCGCCAAACATGTTAACTATGATTAAATGTAAGAAATAAGTCTGAGGTTCTTTTATACCTGGATATATTCTTGGTCTATACGATAAACGTAAACAGATTACAAAAACGAGTAAAACTCCGTATAATGTCTTATCAAAATACTAATCGCTAAAATGCCAAACAAAGTTTGAACTTCTTTTTGTTTATAATATAATATTTCATTGCCGCTAGCATCAAAATGTTCGTGAAAGCACCTTTGAGGCTTTCTTTATTTTCCGAAACAAACAATAAACTTCCTAAATTAACCAAAGTTTAGTAAAAGCAAATCGTTTAAAGTAATTCAACTGAAAATAAACACTTTGCTACATATTTGTGGTTAGATTTCTTTGTAATCGTTTTTTTCTCTCAGTCCAAGACGTACTCAGCCAAGCAGAATCATTCTTAATATGTACAAAGAGTTTTGGACTCTAGTACCTGACTGTTGATAACCTATTACGTATCCATACTGCCGCTAATTGTAACTAATTACATGCAGAAAAAATCATTTAAATAGCTATCTTAAGGTAGGTACGTTTATATTTAGATTGGTTTTATAATTTTTTTATAGTTGATTTTAGCAAAGTATGGAAACCAAAGAAATACTACAATCATTTTCGTACTAAAATCTAGTAATAACTAATATTTCTCCAAGAAAAACTAGTCAATATGATGGCAAATCATTTTCTAGACCGTCTTCAGCAATACTGTCCTAGAATTACTAAAGTCTTAATCAAGTTAACGACTGATCTGTTCTCTTTGATCAAAATATCTACACAGCTATTCTCGAAGCAGTTATATCAAACGTCATCATTTTTATCGTCAAAATTTTAGACTATTTATAACAAAATGGTAAAAAATATATTTTCAGATGTTTTCCTTTTAAAAGATTTTCTCAAAGAATTTTACTTAGATATTTAAGAAATTGGAAAGCTACTTTACTTCATAAATATCTACACTTCCGTAATATCGTTGAACGTGTGTGAGTGGTGACGAAATGAGGCTTAAGTCTTTGTTCGAATGCCTAACGCAATATGAGAGAAGATTTTTTCCTGTAAATATTATTCGTTGGAAAAATATAACATTCATCAAAGATTAAGAGGGTAAAAATGTTTCTACTCATGTTACTTTTGAATTTATGTAGAATGAATAATACAATTAGGCTTGGAATACTTGCTTGTTGCCGTCAATCAGACCCTTGGGAGCAAATTGAGAGTTATATTAAAAGATAAGTTGCTTAGATGGGAAAAAATTGGTATGAAAGGAATATCGCTTTTACGGATAGATTGGGCAGTGTGAGCAACAGTTCAGTCACGGTTGCATACTTATAATTTGAACTGATTTTAGCGTTGATGTTCAATCCCTCTAACCTCTATCAAAATTCATCAACTTTAGAAAAGTATATATATAGTCATATGCCTCTTCTTAGAAAGGAGGTTATGGCCTACTATACCACGCTGGTCAGACGGGTTGATTTAGGGTTTGGGGTGCTAGCTAGAAAACCTCCCCGTGGTGCACCCTGGAAACGCTGGCGATGGTACTGTTTCCTCCTTGTCCTCTTGGAGGAGAGGATTATCGCCAGCGGCCAATATTCTAGCAGAAGAGGCAGCCGTTCATCGGCTCTCGGGCAAGGCCTGGTCCAGCAGGGTGGGCGTGTCTGCCGGTTGCCCTGCTGGCTCTTCGCTCTTCGGAGCATGGAGGAGGAAACCTCGGTAAAAAACCGGATGGCGGGGCCCTGTAGGGGCCACAGTTTCTCCGCTGACAGCGGTGGAGAAAGGAGGACGGGCTCGGCGTGTACTCACACTACCACCGAGCTGGCAGGGGGACGTAGTCTCCCTGTCAACCGTCGGCATATCGTAATCCCGAGAAGAGCGCTGTGGTTAAGTCTCGCGGCTCTGATCGGGGGCGAGGGTCTTGGCTTAACCGCCCGGACCGCGAGGAAGATAACCTCTCTAAAAAATTCCCCGAATCCCGTGTTCTGGTGCGTGGCCAGGGGATGCATGTCTGATGGGAAGTTCAGTCGCGAGCGCACTCCAAGCCGAGGTACCTGCGGACCCCTCGGTTGGGTTAAAAATTTACGCTTGCCCGGGTAATGGGGGATCTCTGCCCGGGTGGACCTTTAGTTCTCCCCCACTCGTGGGATTTATTATGGAGCATATCACCAAAAATCTAAAGAAACGGCAACCAACAAACAAACAGAAACAGGCAAGCAAAACGGACTCTGAAATAAAAGAGAAGAGGAACAGTGGAGTGGATGGTTCATCCACGGAGGGTGAGATAGCGTCGGGAACGCCTATCTCGGTGGGGCTCCCAGAAGTCAGTCTGACGCTGGTCTCTGGGAGCCGAAGAGCATCGGATCGGCTGCGTTCCGGATCCGCCGCTTCATCGGATGGCGCGGAGGCCATGGAAGCGGAGCGGAGCGACAGCCGTAAACGCGGACGCTCAGGGGACGTGGAATCCGACACGTCCGGCGAAATGATGCCACCAAAGGTGGCAAGCAGCCGCCGAGGGAGGGCGCGTAAACCGGCCTCGGCCTCGGTCTCGACCCCGTCAGGCTCCGCGTTCTCAAACGCGGAGTCCTACAGGAGCGTACGAGTGGACGGCGAGGCCGTAGCGGAGGAGGAGATCGCGGATCTCCTGCTCAAGGTTCGGGAGCCGGTGGGGGTAAATGCCCCCCAGGCTCCCGTGTCCGTGCAGGAGAGGGCGAAAGCGGCGGTGGCCGTCATCGACAAGGTGGCCACCAAATCCGTGAACCTTAAGGGCTCGTTTGTGAGGGCCCTTAAGGACTCCTCCTCCGCTTTGTCGGAGGTCGTGGAGGGCCTAGTGGGCGACGTATCGCGCCTACAGGTGGCCAACGAGAAGCTGACGGAGCGGGTGAACGAGCTGAGCGCTCAGTTCGCCCGCTTCCAGGCGCACCTCCCCGAGCAGGAAGCCCCGTCCGCGTCCCAGCCTGCCCCTACCACCAACTCAGGGGCATTTGACTCCCAACTGCGAGAAATCCTCATCGCAGTTGGGAATATGCTGGACGGACGCCTGGCTGGCCTGGAGGCGAGACTGCCCCCTGCGCCGATTATGCGCCCCCCGCTCGCGTCGGCACAGCGGCCTAAGGCCGCCGCTCCGACCGCGCTCCCCGTAGTGGGAGGCCGCGTCTCCTACGCGGCGGCGGCGTCTGCCCCGACTCCATCGGCTCCCCAAATGCCGAGGAGGGGGGCCAAGGCACCGGCCCAGGCGCCGGCCAAGGCACCGGCTAAGGCGCCGGCAGGGCACATCCCCAGGCGCCGGCCAAGACGGGGCCTAAAACGGCGCCGAGGAGCGGAGTGGCATTCCCTCCGCTCCCCACTCCGACACCCCTGCCGGGCCCCTCCGCACCTGCCCCCTCCAACGAGGGTTGGCAGGAGGCGAAGGGCTCCAAGAAGTCCCGAAGGCGGGCCAAAAGGGCTGCCAAAAAAGCAGCCCAAGCCACGCCTTCGCCACCGGTGGCAACGACCTCCACAAAGAGGCCGCGGAAGCTGCAGCCGCCCAAAACCGCGGCTGTAGTTGTGACCGTGTCCCCGGAGGCGGTTGACGGCGGGCTGTCCTACGCGGCCGTTTTTAAAAAGGCCCGGGACAGCCTCGCCAACGACTTTGGGACGGTGGGGGTCAGGATGCGCCTCGCCCAGACGGGAGCTCGAGTCCTCGAGTTCCCTGGGGCTGAAGGCGCTAAGACGGCGGACACATTTGCCGAGAAGCTGCGGGGACTCTTTACAGCCACGGATGGTGTAAAGATCGCCAGGCCTACTAAGTGCGCAGAGCTGCGCATCTCGGGCCTGGACGACTCCGTAACGGCCGAAGATGTCCGCGCTGTAATCCGGGAGAAGACGGGGTGCAGCGCGGACAACGTCAGGGTCGGCACCATCCGCCCCGGTCCAGGAGGGCTTGGCGCCGTGTGGGTCAGCTGTCCCGTAGCGTCGGCCAAAGTATTGGCCGACGCCGGCAGGCTGCTCATCGGTTTCGTGAGCGCCAGGATCACAGTCCTGGCGGCGAGACCGATGAGGTGCTACAAATGCCTAGCATTGGGACACACGCGCGTCAAGTGCGACAGCTGTTTCGACTGCGGCGGACTGTGCTTCCGCTGCGGTCAACCGGGGCATAAGGCGGCAGAATGCTCTGCCGCCCCTTACTGTGCGGCGGGCAATAAGCCCGCCAATCACCAGATGGGGCAGAGAGGCTGCAAGCCTCCCCGCAGTTCTCGGCAGACGTCAGGGGCTAGCCAGTCGACCCAGGCTGCCTCTGATGTAGTACGTGCGTCGTCGGCGTCGCCCATGGAGGAGGTTGTAGAGACGATCCAGTAATGGATCAAGTCTCCAACCTCCTGGTCCAGACGAACCTGAACCACTGTGCCGCGGCGCAGGATCTCTTCCTGCAAACCATGGCACAGTGGTCGATAGGTGTTGCCGTAGTCGCGGAGCCCTATTCTGTCCCTCCCCGTCCAAACTGGATGGGTGACTGGGACGGCTCAGTGGCAGTCGTCGGTTCCACGACGGCTCATTCCCCGCCCTTGTCGCTAAGAGACAAGGGCACTGGATATGTTGCCGTCGAGTGGGGGGGGATCACCATATATGGTGTTTATTTCTCCCCCAACCGGAGTTTGAACGACTTCGAGGTTTTCCTAACCAGCTTGGAGACCTCGATACGGCGACTAGCGTCTGGGCACGTCCTTGTGCTGGGGGACTTCAACGCAAAGTCCATTGCGTGGGGTTCCCCCAGGACGGACGCCAGGGGCGAGGCCGTAGAGGAGTGGGCGGCCTCGGTGGGCCTCTGTCTTCTGAACAGAGGCTCCACCAACACGTGCGTGCGACAGCAGGGGGGGTCGATAGTGGACCTCTCGTTCGCTACCCCTGCCCTCGCCGCACGAGTAAGGAACTGGCGTGTCCTGGAAGAGGTTGAGACGCTCTCGGATCACCTGTATATCCGATTTGAGCTCTCCCGGACCCAGGACTCCAGTAGGGGTCACGTGGCGCGGCGTTTATCCCGCTTTCCGCGGTGGGCTGTTGCCAGACTGAACCGGGACCTACTAGAGGAGGCAGCCATAATTCACTCGTGGCTGTCTCCTCAGGCTCCGACCGAGGAGGTCGACGTGGGGGCTGGCCGCTTTCGCGATGCGATTACGCATATCTGCGATGCGGCCATGCCCCGCATTCGAGGTCGTCGGCCTCCAAGGAAGGAGGTCTACTGGTGGTCCCAGGAGCTGGCGGACCTCCGTGCGGCCTGTACACGTGCCCGGAGGTCCTACACGCGCAGTCGGCGGCGTCACCGTGGAGACGGTGAGGAGGACCGGCTTCATGAGGAGTACCGACGGGTGCGGAAAACTCTGAAGCTGGCCATAAGCCGCGCCAAAGAAGAAAAAAGACAGGAGATGCTGGAGGGTCTTAATCGTGACCCCTGGGGTTGCCCTTACCGCGCGGTGCGACAAAAGCTCCGCGCGTCGGCCCCCCCCCCTTACGGAGACTCTCCAGCCCAGCTTCCTGCGAGAAGTGGTTGAGGGACTTTTCCCACAACGAGCGGAACACACTCCCCCGTCGATGGCCTCCCTGGCCGGAGACGACGGGGAGCACGGGGAGGATAATGTTCCGCCCGTCCGGGATTCGGAGGTAGGGGCGGCTGTTCTACGGATCCGTTCCAAGAACACCGCCCCTGGGCCAGACGGGGTACCGGCCCGAGTGCTGGCCCTGGCCCTCAACCACATGGCAGACCGCCTCGGGGAGGTGTTCGACGCTAGCTTGGCGTCGGGACGCTTCCCTGAGTGCTGGAAGAGCGGGAAGCTGGTCCTATTGAGGAAGCCGGGACGGCCTGCCGATTCGGTCGCGGCCTATAGGCCCATCGTGCTGCTGGACGAGGCGGGCAAATTGTTTGAGAGGGTTTTTTCTGCCCGCATCGTCCGGCACCTCTGCGAGGTGGGCCCCGATCTGTCGGACGCCCAATTTGGTTTTCGGGCGGGGCGTTCGACAGTCGACGCCGTGTTGCGCCTGAGGGCCGTGACCGAAGAGGCCGTGAGCTGTGGCGGCGTGCTGTTGGCGGTGTCATTAGACATCGCCAACGCATTCAATAGTCTGCCATTCAGCTGCATCAGGGAAGCACTCCACTATCATGGGGTGCCAAAGTACCTGAGGCGGCTGGTGGCAGACTATTTAGAGGAGCGTACCGTCGTGTACGAGGACCGAGAAGGTAATCTGAGGTGTCGGCCCATGTCGTGCGGTGTTCCACAGGGGTCTGTTCTTGGACCCCTCTTGTAGAACATAGGGTACGACTGGGCCCTTCGCGCCGATTTCCCCCCCGGGCTGGGTGTAATCTGTTACGCAGACGATACCCTCGTAACAGCCCGGGGGGCAAACTTCCAAGAGGCGGCGCGCCTGGCCACAGGGGGAGTCTCCCTGGTGGTCGGGCGCATTGAGGCGCTGGGCTTACGGGTGGCCCTAGATAAGACGGAGGCCCTGTTATTTCATGGGCCCCGTCGTGGTCCACCCCCTGGCGCCTCAATAGTGGTCAACTCGGTCCTCGTACCGGTTCGGGCCCAGATGAAATATCTGGGCCTGATCCTCGACGGGAGGTGGCTCTTCGACGAGCACTTCCGACAGCTTGCTCCAAAGCTGGTCGGCGCTGCGTCTGCCCTAGGGCGACTTTTGCCCAATATGGGTGGACCCAGCGTCGCGACAAGACGGCTGTACACGGGGGTTGTCCGGTCAATGGCACTGTACGGTGCACCGGTGTGGGCGGCGGCTCTGACCGCCCAGAATAGGGTACGCCTCTGGCGCCCTCAGAGGGTAATGGCGGTCAGAGCCATACGCGGTTACCGCACCGTTTCGACGGAGGTGGCGTGGCGTGGCGGAACTCCCCCGTGGGATTTGGAGGCGGAAGTGCTCGCCGAAGTTTATCGGCGAGTGGCTGACTACCGGGCGGAGAGCTGATTTCGCCCTCCGCCCGAGGATGTGCGCGAGTGGCGCGAAGCCGCTCGCCGAGCCACGATGGCTCGTTGGTCGTTCCGGCTGGAGACTCCACGCGCTGGCTTCGCTGCCGTGGAGGCTCTCCAGCCGGTCATCGCCGAGTGGGCAGGGCGGCAGCACGGGACCCTTTCCTTCCGGCTGACGCAGGTGCTTTCCGGGCACGGTTGCTTCGGAAAGTACCTGCACACGGTCGCTAGGAGGGAACTGAGTCCCGCCTGCCACCACTGCGACTGCAGTGAGGACTCGGCCCAGCACACGCTGGCGGTCTGCCCCGCATGGGCGGCGCAGCGCCGGGCCCTCACTGCAGTCATCGGAGTGGATCTCTCGCTACCGGCCGTAGTACGCTCCATGGCCGGTAGCGACAGTTGTTTTACCGCGGTCGCAACCTTCTGCGAGGTAGTAATCTCGCGGAAGGAGGCGGCGGAGAGGGCCCGGGAGGACGACCTCCACTCGGACCCGATCCGCCGCCGGCGAACCGGGCGGCGGAGGCCCGCCTATCACAGCCTCATGCCGCCCTGAGTGTGGCCGCGGGTGGACGGGGTGGGTTTCCCCTCCACCCGCATTAGTTTGGCCAGCCGCGAGGGGGCGGCGTCCGCGTGTGCCGGACGTCGCCTATAAAAAGAGAGGAAAATATCGAGACGGAGCCCGCACCAGGAGCGGGCTGGCGCTAGGAGGGGTCCGGATGTCTTAACAACAGCTGTTCCCGGATCCCTCCTGTTACAGGCGCAGAGTGGCACACCGTGTGGTTTTAGTCGGTCCGAGTCCGACACACCACCCCGCCGCAAACCCCGGAGGGGTGACGGTCCGAGGGGATTTCCACACGTTAAAAAAAAAAAAAAAAAAAAAGGGTTTGTTTCAAGTTTTCCTTCTCTTTGCAGTGCTAAGTTGTACTGCCTAATTTGCTCCCTTGGTTGGCTCGCAAAATAATTGTTTCAAATTACGATTCGTCCTCTAACTAGTAAAATAGAAACTATAAATAAACCTAAAGAACTAGAATAGCTTATTAGTAATGAGCCAATCACTAGGAACTAAATTGACAACCTTGTACAAAAAGTATGCTTGACATTTTCTCACTTCTTTGTACTTCATCGCCTTAAGTTTATAAAAGAAACTTTCTTATCGATTTATCAAGTTAATCTCATTTATCAAGTTATCGGACGTGACCTTAATCATAGGATAATTTCCATTATGATGAAATATTGAACTTAAAAGAGACTGTTGTTTTTTAAACTAAATTACTATTTTTCAGTATGAACAATATACCTACGTTGTCACATACCTTTCAAATTGTATCGTTACCTTTAATTTATGTAACATTAAAAGTTATACAAATAAACACCTCGCCAACGACTTTGGGACGGTGGGGGTCAGGATGCGCCTCGCCCAGACGGGAGCTCGAGTCCTCGAGTTCCCTGGGGCTGAAGGCGCTAAGACGGCGGACACATTTGCCGAGAAGCTGCGGGGACTCTTTACAGCCACGGATGGTGTAAAGATCGCCAGGCCTACTAAGTGCGCAGAGCTGCGCATCTCGGGCCTGGACGACTCCGTAACGGCCGAAGATGTCCGCGCTGTAATCCGGGAGAAGACGGGGTGCAGCGCGGACAACGTCAGGGTCGGCACCATCCGCCCCGGTCCAGGAGGGCTTGGCGCCGTGTGGGTCAGCTGTCCCGTAGCGTCGGCCAAAGTATTGGCCGACGCCGGCAGGCTGCTCATCGGTTTCGTGAGCGCCAGGATCACAGTCCTGGCGGCTGAGACCGATGAGGTGCTACAAATGCCTAGCATTGGGACACACGCGCGTCAAGTGCGACAGCTGTTTCGACTGCGGCGGACTGTGCTTCCGCTGCGGTCAACCGGGGCATAAGGCGGCAGAATGCTCTGCCGCCCCTTACTGTGCGGCGGGCAATAAGCCCGCCAATCACCAGATGGGGCAGAGAGGCTGCAAGCCTCCCCGCAGTTCTCGGCAGACGTCAGGGGCTAGCCAGTCGACCCAGGCTGCCTCTGATGTAGTACGTGCGTCGTCGGCGTCGCCCATGGAGGAGGTTGTAGAGACGATCCAGTAATGGATCAAGTCTCCAACCTCCTGGTCCAGACGAACCTGAACCACTGTGCCGCGGCGCAGGATCTCTTCCTGCAAACCATGGCACAGTGGTCGATAGGTGTTGCCGTAGTCGCGGAGCCCTATTCTGTCCCTCCCCGTCCAAACTGGATGGGTGACTGGGACGGCTCAGTGGCAGTCGTCGGTTCCACGACGGCTCATTCCCCGCCCTTGTCGCTAAGAGACAAGGGCACTGGATATGTTGCCGTCGAGTGGGGGGGGATCACCATATATGGTGTTTATTTCTCCCCCAACCGGAGTTTGAACGACTTCGAGGTTTTCCTAACCAGCTTGGAGACCTCGATACGGCGACTAGCGTCTGGGCACGTCCTTGTGCTGGGGGACTTCAACGCAAAGTCCATTGCGTGGGGTTCCCCCAGGACGGACGCCAGGGGCGAGGCCGTAGAGGAGTGGGCGGCCTCGGTGGGCCTCTGTCTTCTGAACAGAGGCTCCACCAACACGTGCGTGCGACAGCAGGGGGGGTCGATAGTGGACCTCTCGTTCGCTACCCCTGCCCTCGCCGCACGAGTAAGGAACTGGCGTGTCCTGGAAGAGGTTGAGACGCTCTCGGATCACCTGTATATCCGATTTGAGCTCTCCCGGACCCAGGACTCCAGTAGGGGTCACGTGGCGCGGCGTTTATCCCGCTTTCCGCGGTGGGCTGTTGCCAGACTGAACCGGGACCTACTAGAGGAGGCAGCCATAATTCACTCGTGGCTGTCTCCTCAGGCTCCGACCGAGGAGGTCGACGTGGGGGCTGGCCGCTTTCGCGATGCGATTACGCATATCTGCGATGCGGCCATGCCCCGCATTCGAGGTCGTCGGCCTCCAAGGAAGGAGGTCTACTGGTGGTCCCAGGAGCTGGCGGACCTCCGTGCGGCCTGTACACGTGCCCGGAGGTCCTACACGCGCAGTCGGCGGCGTCACCGTGGAGACGGTGAGGAGGACCGGCTTCATGAGGAGTACCGACGGGTGCGGAAAACTCTGAAGCTGGCCATAAGCCGCGCCAAAGAAGAAAAAAGACAGGAGATGCTGGAGGGTCTTAATCGTGACCCCTGGGGTTGCCCTTACCGCGCGGTGCGACAAAAGCTCCGCGCGTCGGCCCCCCCCCTTACGGAGACTCTCCAGCCCAGCTTCCTGCGAGAAGTGGTTGAGGGACTTTTCCCACAACGAGCGGAACACACTCCCCCGTCGATGGCCTCCCTGGCCGGAGACGACGGGGAGCACGGGGAGGATAATGTTCCGCCCGTCCGGGATTCGGAGGTAGGGGCGGCTGTTCTACGGATCCGTTCCAAGAACACCGCCCCTGGGCCAGACGGGGTACCGGCCCGAGTGCTGGCCCTGGCCCTCAACCACATGGCAGACCGCCTCGGGGAGGTGTTCGACGCTAGCTTGGCGTCGGGACGCTTCCCTGAGTGCTGGAAGAGCGGGAAGCTGGTCCTATTGAGGAAGCCGGGACGGCCTGCCGATTCGGTCGCGGCCTATAGGCCCATCGTGCTGCTGGACGAGGCGGGCAAATTGTTTGAGAGGGTTTTTTTCTGCCCGCATCGTCCGGCACCTCTGCGAGGTGGGCCCCGATCTGTCGGACGCCCAATTTGGTTTTCGGGCGGGGCGTTCGACAGTCGACGCCGTGTTGCGCCTGAGGGCCGTGACCGAAGAGGCCGTGAGCTGTGGCGGCGTGCTGTTGGCGGTGTCATTAGACATCGCCAACGCATTCAATAGTCTGCCATTCAGCTGCATCAGGGAAGCACTCCACTATCATGGGGTGCCAAAGTACCTGAGGCGGCTGGTGGCAGACTATTTAGAGGAGCGTACCGTCGTGTACGAGGACCGAGAAGGTAATCTGAGGTGTCGGCCCATGTCGTGCGGTGTTCCACAGGGGTCTGTTCTTGGACCCCTCTTGTAGAACATAGGGTACGACTGGGCCCTTCGCGCCGATTTCCCCCCCGGGCTGGGTGTAATCTGTTACGCAGACGATACCCTCGTAACAGCCCGGGGGGCAAACTTCCAAGAGGCGGCGCGCCTGGCCACAGGGGGAGTCTCCCTGGTGGTCGGGCGCATTGAGGCGCTGGGCTTACGGGTGGCCCTAGATAAGACGGAGGCCCTGTTATTTCATGGGCCCCGTCGTGGTCCACCCCCTGGCGCCTCAATAGTGGTCAACTCGGTCCTCGTACCGGTTCGGGCCCAGATGAAATATCTGGGCCTGATCCTCGACGGGAGGTGGCTCTTCGACGAGCACTTCCGACAGCTTGCTCCAAAGCTGGTCGGCGCTGCGTCTGCCCTAGGGCGACTTTTGCCCAATATGGGTGGACCCAGCGTCGCGACAAGACGGCTGTACACGGGGGTTGTCCGGTCAATGGCACTGTACGGTGCACCGGTGTGGGCGGCGGCTCTGACCGCCCAGAATAGGGTACGCCTCTGGCGCCCTCAGAGGGTAATGGCGGTCAGAGCCATACGCGGTTACCGCACCGTTTCGACGGAGGTGGCGTGGCGTGGCGGAACTCCCCCGTGGGATTTGGAGGCGGAAGTGCTCGCCGAAGTTTATCGGCGAGTGGCTGACTACCGGGCGGAGAGCTGATTTCGCCCTCCGCCCGAGGATGTGCGCGAGTGGCGCGAAGCCGCTCGCCGAGCCACGATGGCTCGTTGGTCGTTCCGGCTGGAGACTCCACGCGCTGGCTTCGCTGCCGTGGAGGCTCTCCAGCCGGTCATCGCCGAGTGGGCAGGGCGGCAGCACGGGACCCTTTCCTTCCGGCTGACGCAGGTGCTTTCCGGGCACGGTTGCTTCGGAAAGTACCTGCACACGGTCGCTAGGAGGGAACTGAGTCCCGCCTGCCACCACTGCGACTGCAGTGAGGACTCGGCCCAGCACACGCTGGCGGTCTGCCCCGCATGGGCGGCGCAGCGCCGGGCCCTCACTGCAGTCATCGGAGTGGATCTCTCGCTACCGGCCGTAGTACGCTCCATGGCCGGTAGCGACAGTTGTTTTACCGCGGTCGCAACCTTCTGCGAGGTAGTAATCTCGCGGAAGGAGGCGGCGGAGAGGGCCCGGGAGGACGACCTCCACTCGGACCCGATCCGCCGCCGGCGAACCGGGCGGCGGAGGCCCGCCTATCACAGCCTCATGCCGCCCTGAGTGTGGCCGCGGGTGGACGGGGTGGGTTTCCCCTCCACCCGCATTAGTTTGGCCAGCCGCGAGGGGGCGGCGTCCGCGTGTGCCGGACGTCGCCTATAAAAAGAGAGGAAAATATCGAGACGGAGCCCGCACCAGGAGCGGGCTGGCGCTAGGAGGGGTCCGGATGTCTTAACAACAGCTGTTCCCGGATCCCTCCTGTTACAGGCGCAGAGTGGCACACCGTGTGGTTTTAGTCGGTCCGAGTCCGACACACCACCCCGCCGCAAACCCCGGAGGGGTGACGGTCCGAGGGGATTTCCACACGTTAAAAAAAAAAAAAAAAAAAAGGGTTTGTTTCAAGTTTTCCTTCTCTTTGCAGTGCTAAGTTGTACTGCCTAATTTGCTCCCTTGGTTGGCTCGCAAAATAATTGTTTCAAATTACGATTCGTCCTCTAACTAGTAAAATAGAAACTATAAATAAACCTAAAGAACTAGAATAGCTTATTAGTAATGAGCCAATCACTAGGAACTAAATTGACAACCTTGTACAAAAAGTATGCTTGACATTTTCTCACTTCTTTGTACTTCATCGCCTTAAGTTTATAAAAAGAAACTTTCTTATCGATTTATCAAGTTAATCTCATTTATCAAGTTATCGGACGTGACCTTAATCATAGGATAATTTCCATTATGATGAAATATTGAACTTAAAAGAGACTGTTGTTTTTTAAACTAAATTACTATTTTTCAGTATGAACAATATACCTACGTTGTCACATACCTTTCAAATTGTATCGTTACCTTTAATTTATGTAACATTAAAGGTAACGAGACAATTTAAAAAAAACAATCTATTTACCAATAGTCCAAATATAGACTATCCAGATCTAAATTATATTAAAATCGGCAATATGAATCAAAAACATGAAATATATTTCTAAGTTGTTTCACAGCATTGTGGCTACTGTAAATTGTGAGAGGCGGACGTTTTTTATTATAGTTAGATATCGTTTTTAATTCTTCAAATTTAAGATTAAGGTGTTTATTATAATCTACATGGTTCTTAATTTGAATATTTGGTCGTCCCAAAAAAATATCTGTAGGGGGTAACGGGAACTATTCATGAAAGTATAGGTTCCAAAAAAGTTTTCAGTATTGCACTGAAACTTTTATTTCTCACGAACGTCAGCTACACAGTGACGTATAAATCAACATATTTTTTTTTTGTTTTTATGTGTTATACGTGCAACTTCTAAAATACCAACACATTTCTAAAATACCAAATTCAAACATATCTAGTAAACTGAACAAGACAATTAATCGAAAAATATTATTTACGCTGCGAAACATACTTTATGTTTAACCTTATTGGATCAAAATAGTTATATATCAAGTTATATCTAATATACAACTCTACATATACGTTCATAATTCTTATTCCTATCTGGTGTACGTTGTATGTCTGCACTTGTCACACAAATCTTGTTATATTCTATTTTGATGTGACATGACTTTATTCAATATCCGTCATATTAAGTAAATACCAACGTCGTAGAAATTTACCAAAGTAAATCATAGTTTCAATTATAAGCAGTAAACTAATGGGCTTATCAATAAGTCTTTCTGATAAAATTGCATTCATAATGCATGTCATGTCACATCCGGTTTACAATCAGTCCAAAATGTTGACGGCATGAGTAATATTTTACACAAAATAGGAAATGCAAAAACCATAAAAATGTATTCCATATAAAAAATTATGGTTCTCTTTTATTTCTAGTTTTAATCTATACTTTCAACAAAGCATTCTGGGAGTCAAAAAACTTTTAAAAGTGCTTACAGGAGATTTTAAGTTAACTCATGCTGTAAGTGTCATCAAAAAGAATAATAAAAAGTAAATCTTACTTTGGCGCAATTCAGTAAACTGAATGTGATTGTAAATATGTATGTGCCAAATATTCTTTTATCTCGTATTCGATGAGTAAAACATCTAAGAAATTTAAGACCCATCTGTTTGGGATCCATCGCGTCTTATCGCCCACTGACGAGCAATCTAATAAACTGGAATCGTAAACGTATACTAACAATAAGACATGGAGCGCGAAAAATACAGAGACGGAGATAAACAAGAAAACAAGTTTGTGTATTCGAGGTTTAGTTGGGTGATTTCATTATTCCAGCGGTAATCCAATCTTCGTACGGTAAGTATAATGGTGAAAATCCCTGCAAGGGCTAATTAATGTGGCCGCGATAACTATTTAATTAGATGTATCGTTTTTTTTTTTTAGATGTTTGTCGTGAGAGAGCAATGCCCATTTCTGGACCAATCTGCAGGCTCGACCGGGGCGATATCAGGGCTTCATAGAAAACCGGTGTTAAGTGATTCTTTTCTTGCTTTCACCGAGTGAGTGAAGTTATCGGAAACCTCCCTTCACACATTTGAGAAAGGGAGGGAAAAGGGAGGACTCAAATGGTGACTTGATTTGCAGGCGTCCATGGGCGGCATCAATCTCTATTCCTTATATTGCTATTATCAGTTTTCTGAATATGAAGAAATGTCCTCTATGGGACCGGGGAATGAGGACACTGTAAAAACAATTTTAATGAATTATTATTCATGTCAGATATAACAAAGAATGTAGCACAACTGTATAATATCGGTATATTTTCTAAATATTAGGTCGCCATATTTACTTATGATATACCTTAATACTAATATCTTTTGCAAAGAGAAAGCGAATAGTATAAAAAGAAATTAGAATAGTTGTCTTTTTAACAATGTTGATACAATTTACCAAAAAAGAGTTACGAATATGCCATATTTCACAATCTTTCAAGTTTCTCAACAGAAAAGAAGATTTTTTTTAAATTAAGCTCCCAAGTAACACAATCAAACATTACCGTCACCTAAGACTTGTATTTTAACATTTTATAGGTAAATAAAAACCTTTCGAGTACTTTCTATTAACCTAAAATCATAATATTTAGCAACAAGCATGGTCTCATATATAGGTAAAAATTCCAAAGTCATTAATTTCTTGAAAGGTACGTCATATAAAATTTTTATTTTTCGCTATTACTAACATATATTCTTTTTTGTAAAATTACGACGACACTATGTCATGAGTATAGTCAGTTGAATTTGTCACTAAAAACGAATTTTAATCTTTTAAATTCTATTCTCGAGTTAGACAAAATATCTTCATACAAATTTGTACGGAAGTCTCGATTCCCCAGTCAGACCAACACTTGTCCGGTTTTTATTTAATACCTTTGCAACAACATGTTTACTAAAGTATATTAATAGAGCTAATTTTAGCACTACTAGAAAATAATAAAAAAATAACAATAATCCTTTATCACTCTTATTCGATTATTAGACTTGCGTTCGCGACGTGCTAGATAATGGGGAATGGAGCTCGCAATTCCACAACTAATGATTTAAATCCATCGACTTAATGTGGTTTCTAAATTACTTAAGGAAACGTTGGATTTTAGTTAAACGACTTCTTACGACTTTGTTTAATTACTATCTGTCTGTATTTGTGTGTTGAAACGAGGAATAAAGTTGTGTTTTCAGTTTAAGATTGCATTTAGTGTTACGACATGGCAGGTGCTTTATTTTTAACGTTCGATTCGTGGAAAATTGTTAAATTGCAAAATATTTCTTCATATTCATACAGTGTGTCAAGGAAACGATCTCAAAAGTATAAACAAGAAGTTGGTACTAATGATATCTTTGACGTTGGGACACATGGGTCAAATCGATACCGATGTAAAAAAAACATTTTTTGCAACGAATATTCATGCTCCATCATGTTAGTACAGCTAAATTTAATAATAATTTTATAAATATACTTTAGGTTAGTGAAAAGCTTGACACAAACTCTATACCCACACGTCTGGCCAGAGTGGTATAGTAGGCCAAAACCTCCTTGCTAAGGAGAGTCCTATATTCAGAAGTGGTCTACTTAAAGCTGTTGATGATGACGATAAAGAATGATTTCAGTAAGTATTCCGTTTATCATTTTGACTTCCAAATTCTAAATAGAAACAATTGCTTAACACGGTCCAAGACATGAAATGACGGGTACCTATTTAATTAAAAAGAGTATTGCTCACTGGTTTTTAACATTTCTGTGAACTTTAATCTCATGAAATCGTGACTGTGCTTAACTAAATTTTGTTCACATTTTCTAGTTAATCAAACTCCAGATAAAAAAGCTAGATATGCAAGATATATTCAGTGCGAACAGCTGCGTCTATACACAAATCTTACTGCCGTCAAAGTTGGAAACTTGTAAGAGCCTGCTTGAGAAAACTTGAGCTTCACTTTCAAAACTAGTTACCGCTTGTATAAGTACACCCCGTAATTTACGTTCCTTCGACTAGAGCTTTTGCCCTGTTTTTAGTAAATCTGTCTTTCAACCAATACTTCGAGATGACTCTTTTAAGAGAACGACGAAGACGATTGATGGAATTATGAACTGTAATTCGTGTCTAGGTATGAGCTCAGACTACTGTGTGGAGGGTTTACGCAACTAATCCCCTTTTTTTTCTATGCGAAACTCCCCCTGGGTACCACCCATCAGTAGGTGATTATGTTGGACTCCAACCGACCAAAAACCGCACGCTGTCTCCAGGTACTCGTAGCCGGGGAACCAGGTGTAATCTGGATAGCTAATCTGGATTAGCTGTATATTTCAACACCATTTTTGAGTAAGAAGCGCATCACACATACAAAACATATCGAATTATATCCAAATGAATAGCGTTCCTATGATATCTACTGTCTACGATTCACTCGACAGACACAGATATTAATTTCATCAGCCTACTGCTCCTATCTTATGGTTAACAACAATGACTAGGAACTATACTTTTTCAGGCACTCGAAGATATGGAAACGATAAACGGCTACAATATTTGGCAGATAGTATCTAAACAAATTTTGTTCTACCATATAAAATCAGTCTAGGGGTTCAAAAAATAGTTATACATCGAAATTACCTGCAAGCATGTTATGGTAGTCAGGTAAAATTTTTAATGAGGATATTATCATTCATGTTTTTAATATATTTTTAAGATATTAATTAAAATCCGCTTAGAAATCGTAAATGCATCATCACAACGTTTTAGCTATGTAATATTTTATATTTACTAAATCTAGGCCATTTATTTTATTTACCTAAAACGAAAACTGTTTTAAAACTTTAATTTTGCCTGCAGGCATTGTTCGTCGTTATAAACATTCTATTTTTAACCAACAAGAAATAAATGGTGAAGAATTCAGTCAGTTAATATAAATTTAACAATGCCAAAAAGAAGCAAATAGTAATATGATTATTATTGTCATCCAAAAAAGCGGACTTTAACGTTACATTCTGTTATTTCAAAAACCTTTGTTTCAGCCCAATATAGCGGCATAATAAAACATGAAAATAAATGTTTTACTCGTTCTTATATTTTTTCTGATATTCTTCTCAGCATGATTGGAACATACATATTTAAATCGTTCATGGAAAAGAAAATAACCTAACGGATATCAATATAGTCAGATATTTTTTTATGACTCACATTTTTCTTTTTTCTTATGCCAAGCATCATTTTCATCTATCAATGTCCATTATCAGTTGTTTCATAAAAAAAGGGACAAGGTTCGAATTTTGCACCCGAAAGTTCCGTAAACTTTTATACTATCTCTATTACATTCTTTATTAATCAATTTTTACCGTGTATATTAGAATGGCATATTCCTAACTAGTATTTCTAAAGAGAAGAACAAACATTTTAATATTATTTGCAAAAAATATTAACACCATTCGAATTTTCTCCTTTAATTTTGCTTTGAAACTTATTTTCTCACCGAATATCATGATTCCAGCTGAATGTTAAGTAACCCACAAAATCTTAAAATTCAACACGTTGAACTTAAATGACTGTTTTTCTTTCGGTCGTTGATATAAAGGCTTCAAGGGACCGCAGACGTTTGTATTGATTGTTATTTGCACGCGTTTCTGAGAAAAAAAGCTGGAAAAGGTTCAAAAGGCAAACAGACAACATACGGATAATGAAGCGGTCTTATAAATGTTTCTATACTTTTGAGGAGCAGAACTCTAAAAACAAATAAAGAAATAGACTTTGAATGGCTCCATTGAAAAATAACCAAATTAAACTGATTTCATAGCTTTGCCGGAATTCACATAAGTATTATAGCAACCAAACGATTAGTACGAATGATTAAACTACTGACGGACTGAGTGACTAAATTTAATTAGCAAAAGTAGGAGGTGGTAACGTTTTATGGTTAAGTAGAAATACCTTCGACTCTTCTACCTTTATATAAGTACAAAGTACTTATCAAAATGATTTGCTAAAGGAAAGTTGTGTGTTAACTTGGAAAACCCAAACGAAACATAGTTAATTAGCTGGAAGTAGAAATGAGATTGGGGCAAATAAAACTTTTACAATAATTTTTAATTGTAAAATTAAAATTTAATTAATCTTCTTCGACTTTTTGAGTTAATATTAAAATTACAAGGCTCTTCAAACTACCTTTATTCTGATGTATAAATTTCAAAACTTAAAAAAAAGGAAAAGTTCCCAGATATCTCACTACGCACGGTGAGTCATACCTATGTGTGAACTTATACATATCACACACATTGCAACATTCCAGTAAATCTATTAAGTATACATAATATGAATATATTGTACAAGTAAATTGTGAAAGTATTTTATTGCGCGGTGTAATTTTAGACTCTTTTCTCAGTGCCTGCATTTTTATATTTACAAGTTAATCAAATTTTATGTCAATAATTTTGTGCACACATTAAAATTAGAGAATGATGATGGTTTCGATGTCGTTGTGCTATCTATTAAGATAAGTATTTCTAGAGGGCAAGGATTGTATTTTAACGTTAAGCGAGTATGAAAGGAAAATGAATATAGCAACACCAACTGCAATTACTTCTTTCGAATGGGTTTATTAATGTATGTACTATGTCATATTGCCGCAGGGCAAGTAGACACTACCATTAATTTGCTCCGCAACTCCGTATTATTAATGTGGAGAATTTACATTGTCGTTTGTGTCACACAATATACTTGGGTTCTGAAACTTTGAAGAGTTTTATTAATGACTAAACTTTTATCTGTTTTATTTAATATAGTATGTAGGGAATGGAAATTCAGATTTATAAAATAATATTTCGTGTATACTTGCATTTATTTGTTCTGTGTCCATTACGATATTAAATAACCTAAAAGTATTTAATTTAAAATTAAACCATTTTACATTTTCGTAATTTTGACTACCTGCTGGGATACTTAGGGATATTTATGATGTTTGCAATCCTTCATTTTCAACTAATCCTTAATTTTCATAGATCGGTAATGTTGCTTGTACACTAAGAAGTACACGACTTCTCCTGCTGTCTAACGAAGATTTTATAAGAGGTGAAGTTTTTAGTTTTTGTCCGTGTGGTGACGGATTAAGAATACGAGGTGTCACCACGCCTATTCATCCCGAAGGTGTCGTAAGAACCAACTAAGGGAACAAATTATGCAGGACAACAGCACTACAAAGAGAAGGAAAACTTGACACAAACCCTATACCACTACACCACGCTGGCTAGACGGGTAGCCAGCGTGGTGTAGTAGGTCAAAACCTCTTTTCTAAGGAGGCTTATGTCCAGCAGTGGACTATTAAAGGCTGTTGATAATGTGTGATGAAGTTTTTAGTAATTCTGAACAGCTTCAATTTACGCATGGAGTTGACATGCTGACAATAGTGATGAGGACATATGTGAAAAATTGTATAATGTACACAAGGGTAAAGAAAGACGTGAGAAAGACTATACTTATACTTGGATCGAAAATACAAATTCAAAATAATGTACTACGAGTCTAATATGAACGCATTAAGAGCTACTCGTATGTACCTGCAAAAAACATAGTCTAAAATTATTCGGCTATATGTGTATGGAGGCGGTTTATACCACATAATAATTAAGAACAAGTGGAGTACCAAATTATCTATAATAAAGAAGTTTTCGAGTTAAACCGAGGCATGGTGAAAACAATGTTGTCGATAGCATATTTTATCGATCCGTAAGCGAGGCTCGGGTCTCACTTACAATTATCGCCCGATGTAAAAGCAAAAGTTCCTTAACCTTAACCAGTTGTTGCCATAACCACGGCCATTTTTTAGATCTTATCAAGATTGAAAAAGTAGTGAGGCTATTGAGGATTTTGGGAATTTGTCGCTTGATTTCAGAAGATGTCCTTTTTTAAGTCCTTTTATATCGTGATTTCGTGGTTGCTTTATTTATACCACAAATTTAATTAAGACATATTTATTACTATAGTGATGTGTGAACCAACAGCCGACAAATATTCTCTAAAACACTGATTACTACGACTACGACTAGAACAGTATATTCATACTTCATCCTTAGTGTAAAAAATTCTATTTCAGTTATTATATTTACCAAGTCATTATATAGTTATATATAATTTAACTTTTATTTATCAAAGATGAAAAACTTTTACAAATACTTGTATGTACTTGAATAGAACAAATTACGTTAAGGCGAGATATTTTCTAAGCCTCTTTTTCGTAATTCAATGAGCTGAAGCTTTACAAACGTGTGGATAAAAACGAAAACATGTATCGGCATCACTCCCTTTGTAAAGATTTTTTATGATATTTTTCTCGATTGCAGGCTATGATAGAATATATCCTTAAGCTTCCATAACGAGGATTACATTATTATTTTACCGTTTTACTTAAATATATCGTAATATTTTTAATAGATTCGCAGGTACTGAGAAAATATTACGGTCAAGCAGTTGTAAGCATGTGCTAAGTGGTGATCCAGTAATCGTCATCATTTAAGTCAAAGGACATACAATGCTGGACAGATTTTCTCCCAATGTTAGTATAATAATATAATTATTAATCATAACACAAAAAAGTTATTAACTTTTATTAAAATATAATTAGGTACCGAATGTACTGGGTATATCTTAGTTGTTTAACATGCAAAGGATTTTTTGAAAATCGCTCTAATTAGAACAGTGTTCCAATAATATAAGATTTATGAGATTGAAGGTATCGAGGATTTACAACAACAAGCTTTAAATAATAGTTACAATATATCATAGTTACAGGTACGTATTTAGAAAATAATGGTGATCAGTGATTAATTAAATTAAACATTAAATACATTTATATATATGTATATATTGTATTTAAGTAAACACCATAAAGTAGTTGCTTAGGAATAAATAAGTTCGAGTGGTAATATCAAAACATATTTAAAATTATGCATGAAAGTGCAACAAACAAACCGTGTTTACAGACATACAATTAAATATATGTATCTACCAAATAAAAACTCTATGAATATCTAAAGGGCAATTTCTTTATCCGAAAATTCAGGAACATTCATTCCTCTAAGCAACTACCTACAACATGTTTATAACACTCTAGAGACCCAGGACTGTCATCGACATACGTCACCACTTTATTTTTCTTCGTAGTTTAGTCCAATTTTTCTGAGAAAAATACTTGTATTATGTACATACTTTCTCAAGTTATTCTCCAGGGTGTAATTATGGTGTCGAGATAAAACTATGTACTTTTTACGTTTAGTACATGACATACTGAAAAAAAAACAAATTTGTTTCTCCTCTGCATTGTCTCTGCTAGTTTTAAGATTGCTTAAAGAGGTTTATTTTTAGCATACACATCCTTCAGCGAATACAACATTGAAAATCTAGAAATAAAGAGAAATAGACGGAGCGAGACTACGCTCTGGATAACTTGATGTAAGCCGAGCTTACATATTATGTATTTTAAGATAGACCTGATCTTCGCAATGCGTATTTCAGAGATGTATTAGTTATTGGGCTGACTTTATTGAGTTTTGACCTTAAATATTCCTTTACAAGCAAAAAATAGCCTATGTTACTCGCTGATAATGTAGCTTGCAATTGGTAAAAGAATTTATAAAATCGGTTTAGTGGTTTAAGGGTGAAAGCGTTACAAACAAATAAACTCACTTTCTCATTTATAACATAAGTATGGATTATTAAACTCTAAGTCATTCTTGCCAGAAGGGAGTTGAGCTACTATTAACACCCGTATCGCGTATGCATTAATTATTGAATCGACTTTATATTAAAGAAGACTTTGTAAAATCGTCTTATTTCTTGACGTTATATTTAGGAGTACTCTGTAATCATTTCAGAATATATTAGTTCTTCACCTATGAAATTGCCGTTTTGTATGCAATAAGTGAAAGTACTTATTTTTTCAAACTTTTTTATTTCTGTTATTCGAAGTAATCACCCATGCAATCGACGCATCTTTGCCAATGCATTGGCAGTTTATTGATGTAAAATGATATTCTTGAAAAAATCAGCGGACGGGAGGCAACAAACTCTTCAAAGGCATTTTGTACTGCCTCTCGGGATTTGAATTTTTTACCCACTAAAAAGTTGTCTAAATTTTGGAAAAAGTAATAGTCGGTAGGTGCAAGGTCTGGTGAGTATGGCGGATGAGGGAGAGCTTCCAACCCCAGCTCTTGCAGCTTGGAGACTGTCTGTTGCGCAGTATGGGGTCGCGCGTTGTCGTGAAGGAGCAGTGGGGACGACCGATTGACCAAAGCTGGTTGCAGATGTGAAACAAAATGAAAATTCAAAAAGTTAGCACCTGATAAAGTGCGGCGTCTCACAGCAATCTGAAAAAAAATATATTTTATTTTATTTTATTATATTTGGGGAGCTTACGGCTAAATTTATAAAATACATATTATTTTAATTATCTAGACGCCATTTACAAGCTTCCACATGTAGAAAGAATACATGCTGGTATCCTTACTAATACATACTAAATAGACTTACACATACATGGATAGTTACAACAATTTAGGATCTAGAGATATAACATTTTTGAGATTTCTGGTGCTACTGCAGAACAGATGGATGAGTTCATTGTGGTTTAGTCTATTAAAAGATCTAGCAACCCTGGGTATGTAGCTATTATACCGATAATTACTGTGGCAAAATGGAATATGGAGTAGACTACTGGAACGCAAATTTCTGATGGGCACATTAAGTTTAATATTGCAAAAGACATCAGGACCGTCTAACCTGCTTTGAGCTATATTTAAGAGAAGATAGATATCATTTATTTTCCTACGGAGAGAAAGAGGCAAAAGATGTAGTTTACTGCATTGCTGTTCATCATCTAGATGCGGCAGTTTGAATTTAAAACCTAAGTATCTGATAAACCGTTTTTGGATTTTCTCTTTGTTATTACTGTAGACATTATAACAGGGATTCCAAATTTGACTCGAAAACTCGAGATGGCTGCGTACATAGGCACAGTAAATATTTTTTTTGTTTTCATATGCTTAGAAGGTCTGGAAACACGAATTATGAAACCAAGTGCTTTGTAAGCTTTGTCAATAATATGTTCGATGTGCCGATCAAACAGCAATTTACCGTCGTGTAAAACACCCAGGTCCCTGATCATGCTAGTTGCCTGAAGACTACAACCTTTTAAGTTGTATGAGAAGGTAAAAATGTTGCGTTTCCGTGTAAATGTGATAGAAAAGCATTTAGATACGTATAAGTCCAATTTGTTACGTTCACAATACATGTCTAATCTATCTAAATCTTCCTGAAAAAGTAACGCATCTCCAACATTATTAATAATATGCAATATCTTCATATCAATAGAAATTTAGAATTAAAAAAACAGGATGCAATGTCGTTAATAAATAGAACAAAAAGAAGTGGTCCTAATAACGTTCCTTGAGGAACACCTGACGGGATATTTATCCAGTTAGAAGAACACCCATCTAGAACAACAGCTTGTGTTCTATTAGTCAGATATGATGCAAACCATTGAATAAGATTGCCACATATGTCCAAACCTGCCATTTTGTATAATAATAATCGCTCAAAGATTTTAGCTAGATGACAGAGCTTAGAAATAGGCCTGTAGTTTACACCATAATTTTTCGAACCTATCTTATGTATTGGGGTAACGAAAGCAGCTTTCCAGATCTTAGGCATTACTCCTTCGTTCATAGAAAGCTGAAAAATTATGGAAACTGGTACCGACAGCTCTTTACAACATTTTACCAAAAATAATGCGGGAAGAGTGTCGGGCCCAGCTGACTTATTAAGGTCTAGAGACTTCAGTAATTCATGTATGCGCTGAGCACTCAGTTTATCAGTTGATATGTCACACTTAGAGTTTGCTACTTCAGTGTTGTGGTAAGACTTAGGTTGGTACCTATTTATTTATTTTATTTATTTATTTATTTAAAATAGGAACTGAATAGCTGGCAGATACCCTCAGCCGAGTTGCTTGTGGTGGACAGATAGTTCATCGTCGACGGGTAAGAGCTACAACGAGTATGACCAAAATTGTTTAGGATTTTTTAAAATAGAATTTTCAACAGACACTATGTATTCCTTATAACACTTGTTCTCAGTTTTTTTAACCCTATCGCGAAGTAGTCGAAAAGAATAGTCATCGGACAGATTACCATATGTTTTAAACTTTTAAAGTCTTTAAAGTATTTGAAGTTTATTAATGTAGAGTATTGCCGCTACCATTGTAACCGTAATTTGAATTTCTAACATCCTCCTAAAGACATATTCCTAAAGGGTTATGCTTTGAAAATATGAAACAAAAAAGATTTTTTTTTTAATTTCTAGACCAGAATAAACTATTTTCATTTTTGTAGGTATTATTTATTTTTAGCAGCATAAAAAGTGATTTTGCAATATAGGCCCATACGAATATACATTATAATATTGAATAAGAAAACGCGTTGTATTATAATAACCTAATACAACAAAGCCCAGGTTTAACTCAAATGGTGTCACTATTTGAGTGACAGGCATCTACAGAGCTTACCGTAAGCCGACAGAGGGACTAAAGACATAGTATACCATCTAGTAATATTATATACATATTTATTATACCCATGTAACTCTTTGTAACCCATGTAAAACTGGAACTACCAAAGGTAACAAGTTATATAAAAATATGTAAAATTTAACTATTTTTATATAACTTGTACGATACGATTGGAAGCAAGCGGTTGCGACTTGCGCGCAAATCAGCTGTAATACAAACAAAGCGTTGCGGAAAATGCCGAATACCGCCAAAACCGTGTTTTGGCCGACTAGTCGGCCGTTTTACAACCGACTAATCGGCAAGTCGGCTAGTAGCCGCATGGTGGGTACATATCTAATCATTTATTTAAAATTAATTTTAAAAATATTATTTCTCATATTTATTTATCACTAGCTTTTGCCCGCGGCTCCGCCCGCGTAAATATCGGTCATCGCGGTAAAAAGTAGCCTATGTCTTTCCTCAAAAATCAAAATATCTTCTTACTAAATTTCATATAAATCGTTTCAGCAGTTTTTGATTCCGCATACAAATTTCCAACCCCTTTTCACATCTTTAAATGATGTTTTCTTGGATAAAAACTACTCTATACTCGTATATATATAACTATTTAAACTCAACTCACTCGGTAAAATCAATCTAACACCAGAAGCCAAATTCTCGTAATAAAAGTTAGGTCTTAATTCAGTTCCGATCAACTTTCGATCTCACAACTGTCATAAATTGGCCTTCAGTTTTCTATAAGGCCGTAGTGTTAGTCCCCTCCCCCCCTTTTATTACGCCCCGTAAGGGTTGAAGCTGATCTCCCACTGCCAAGAAGAAATATTAGGTGTATGGGACCATTTATAGTACGCTTCCATTAGGCAGTACCAACGTCAACAACTTTTCTGTCTGTAAAATCCTTTTAAAAACATTGCTTTTAAAGTAGTAAATATTTTACAGTCCTATTCAGTGGTATATAGGTCACTCGTTTGAGAAAAATATTGCGAATCTACAATAGAGATATCGAAAATGTTTGCTGGCTACTATGTCGCTTCCATACATACTCGTATTATGTACCATAACTTTGTATTGAATTGTCCATTTTACAATGAACGTCTTTGAACTATGAGGATTTCTGCAAACCACGCCAAAGGAGGACAATAGAGGTCTTTGAATTCGTCACTATGATAGTATTTGCACGTAAATTGAAAAGATAAAATGTTGGAGTATTTCCCAAGATGGACTTATTTTTAAATCTAGAACACCCATTATTATTTGAGATACATAAATATATCCTCTTATAAGAGGCTGTGATATTAATCGTATGTTTTGGAGATTTAAATGGTAGGCCAGATGGCTTACTTGTTTAGGTACCAGGTGAATTGCTGTTCGTTTTGTTAATTTGTTAATCGAATTTAATATTTTGAATAGTGTAGTGGTTAAAGCGGTCACCGGTCATCTCGCCGCTTCCTACTGCGTTGAGTGTAGTGGTTTCAATCCTCACATGGGATAAAACTTTGTGTGTTCCACAAATTGTTGCCCAGAGTGTTGGTGTTATTTGTGTCCGTGATGTATGTTTGTAACACCCCTTGCGACGCAGGATGTATTCCGAGAGCGGGAGTTGTCATTAAAAAATCGCAATATTACAATCTACTGTTATTGAATTCTTTGGGAAAGAAAATATTATTATTCAAAATACCTAAAGAATTATATTTTTAAATGAGAACCAAAATACTGTAAAAATGCACTGGAATTTTTCATGTTTCAAATTATCATTAACTTGGACTTTTTATTATTCGGTCTATTGAAACTCGGTATTTTGAGCATAGTAATTATAAACGTTATGAATATCTATTGAAATTTTTGAGTTATAAAAATAGGATGAACGATAAATCGGAGTTGTTATGTTAGGAATTTAAACTATTCGGAATTACGAAAATCGGTATTTTGAAATTCGTATTTGCGACTAACGGAATAAAGTTTTTCGTATTTACGTAGTTTTACGAACGATTTAATTACTAGTTTAATATCTTAAAATTAAGTTTAGTTACACCGCTTTCTGAATTTTGCAATTAAAAGCAACGTTATTCTTTTTATGACATGCCAAATCTTACCATAGGATATTATTAAATACTCAGACATACTTAAGCCTTTATCCTCAAAAGGGCAGTTACAGCCGTATTATAATAATATGCACATATTATGCCACATTGATTTTTTGTCTTTATTTAATATATAATGCAAATAGTTTTCTTCTGAATTTGAGCAAGTATAATGTTGCATTTCAGTAAAGCCACAACGGATCATTAAAAAAAAACTCTTTATTTTTTTTGCATACCTCAAAAAATAGACATCTTTTGAGGCATATTTTAACTCATAACTTAAGTGGAAGCAGTTATATGACAAAATCTTTAGTAAAAGTAATGGCGGCCACTGGATTTACGATAAGAATAAAAAATACTCGTACCTTAAGTACCCATGGAGAAAAATATTTTTTCAATTTCGCGGTGACGGTTATTTTTACTATACTTTAGATACATCTCTTTATCAAAATAATGGATTCTTCGTAATTGGAAAACAAATAGCTATATATTAAATAGTTGGTATGCTTGTATTCCCGGAACAGCATAAAGTTCCTAAGTATATAGTACGTTTTATTTAAAAGCCACATGCAGTTACCACGATATTTTGAGTCAAAATTGAAGTAGTTGTTGACTTTTATGTTACCTATCAATTGCTGAATATTTGGATTGCATGGAAAATAATCAACTGCTCTACAGTTCAGTAAACCTTGAGGGAATTTGATAATATTTATTCACTTTTATTATTATCCGTGTGGTTACGAATTGAGAATACGGAGTATCAACACCTCTATTCATCCCGTGGGTGTCGTAAGAGCCGACTAAGGATGCAAACTACGCTGAAAAACAGCACTGGGAAGAGAAGGATAACTTGACACAAATCTATACCAACCCATCTGATAAATGTAGTAGGCTAAAATCTCCTTTCTAAGGAGAGGCCTATGTCCAGCAGTGGACTTTTGAAGCCTGTTCATGATAATGACTTAAATAATTCTGATAAATACGTTAAAAAATATAAATTAAAAAATATTAATAAAATAAATATCGCAATGATAACATACGAGTAGAATATGGTTTTGTTAATAGAAATAATTTTTATTTTTAAATGTTTGTTTTGTCTTTGACGTTAGGTTTAGGCAACTATTATATTAACATGATTGTATACAAAAGGTTCTCTTCGACCAAAACAGTTTTTAAAGGCGTTGCAGGTGAATAATTGCATACAAGCGAGCGTTTAATTAAATTTTGCAGTAAATCATTTTTCGCTCATATAAAACAAGTAGGTATATTTTTATTAAAACAATAAATATATATAATATAACAATGTTTACCTAATTAGCAGTCTTAACTCAATTACCTATTGTAAATAGAAACACCGCTAACTTGAGAAAAACATAAGTAATTAGCAATAATATCGTATTACAGTACAAATATGTTTACTTTGAGCGAATTTTAGTGGATTTGAAAAGCACCCACACACATTTTCAAAAGGAATTTAATATTTTATGAAATTATCGTATGAAAATGGTTAAGGAAATAATTGTTGTAGAACTTTGAATTTATTTCTAACGTAGCTTAGACTTTTTGAAACGATGTTAGGCTCGATTGGATTTTCTATAAGAAAAGTACATTTTAAATGTGTTTGTGATTTAAATTACTTTACTTACTTGTATTATTTATTAATATTCAGGCAGTAGATAATTTTAGAAAAAATAAGTTGAATATAATTTTACTCCAACATATTAATTGGCCTTACTTTTTTCAAATACATATACTAACATGAAAAGTCGATGCGTTACTGCATGGGTGGCGCAGTGATTTAATTGGTCACTTTAAACTATGACTTCGGTGAATATGTTAACAGCGCCGTTGTTCTGATTCACCGATAGCTTTAAGCCTATGTTTACTAGTGTTACTTATTTCTATATGCATAAAGTGAGAGATACAGTTAAAACCAGCAATACATGAGCAAAAATAATTGTGTATTGTAAACGACACCACTGAACCACACCACTAGGGTGTTGTTTACCTATTTTTTTTGGTAACGACACCATCGTAATGAAATTCTAACACAAAAATTATGCATTTATCGATATCAATTATTTTTCATTCAAGATCACGACCATGACCATTTTAAAAAGCTTTTCAGAAGTTTCTATACGTTTTTTAAAAGATAGATGAAGTGAAATAAAGATACGCTGAAATAAATAGTAGCTTAACACATCTCACACACGGCATCTGATCCCAGACTAGGCAGAGCCAGTGCTATGGTAACCAGACTGCTGATAAACATACATATATAGTTCTAAATACATACACATTTTAGATAAATTAAATGAAGTTATTGTTTAATTATCGGATCAAGTTTTATAAAATAATTAAGTTGTTTTTTGTTGTAGTGGATACAATTATTATGTTTCACGAATCCCTGAAAACTAGACCAATTTCACATTATCATAAAAAATTAACACGTAACGAATTGTTTTATTTCACGTTATACGTCACTAGACAGTGGCGGTGTCGTAAGCGAATAATAATAATTGTAAACGACACAGTGGTATGGTTCCGTTATGTCGTTTACAATACACAAAGAAATTTATAACTTTTTAAATATGAAATTTTCGCTTACGCAATTTTTGGAGCCTATAAGGGGCAGGTATTTAATTAATGTATATTGGATAGACAAGGGATTGTATGTAGCATTGAACATTAAGAATGTTAATACATCTTTGAATTTTATATCATGAATATAGAAAATTACGCATACATACACAAAACTTATTAAACGTACTTGCACTTACTTACTTAACTTATTAAACTAATTGGTTATACGGTTTTCCATGAATTTTATATCCCGGATTTAAATAGCATCAGTCTAGTTTGTTAAAAATAATTTATGCATTTCTCAACAGATTAGATTTTGTAGGATAATAACATAATTAAATTCACTAACCTATACATTAAGTTCTAGTTATAGTATAGAGGTCTTGTATCGAATGTGAAAGGGTATCTTAAGAGCTCAAGAGCCCCTTGACAAGGATGACAAGGGTTATGAAGAGATTCCTCAGCTCTCCATTTTCAATTGCACTTGTAAGTTCCAAGTTAGTTGGTTATATAACTAAGGACTTTGTATTCTAAGTAAATCTATGAGTTCGAATAATAAATACTCCGATAAGCTTAAAGCACATTATTGTAAATTGACTTAGTCGCTGTTACTTACTCGTGTTTGTGTGGTTTATAATACTGTAATTTATTAAAAACCGATTTATAAAACATATTACAACCACTTTGGTGTGTGAGATGTCATGTGGGTCGACATCACTGTAATGATACTACACTCTCATAGTCTCACACAAAACCAGTGTTAAGCAATTAATTATATTGCTTTTCACGAAGCGACTGAGGTTAGACCAAACCTCTTACACCTAAATTCGGCGTGGAAGCACTCAAAGGCGGACTACTCACTTCTATGTGTCTATTGAGATGACAGGTGTCCATGTACGGCAGTCGTCACGTATCTTCACATGTCCTAAGTTAACAAATGTTCGACATCAAGAATTCCTAATAGCCACTTGAAAAGATTTAATCGTTGGGCCGACCGTACAATTAGATTGATTGTGGAATAGTTAAATACTAACCAGCACTTACCGTAACTACCTCATTATATTATTTATACATTCTACTCTAGTTTATGTTAAGATTTCTTTAGTAATTAATCTAAGACCTCATAATTACTCGAATCATGAAATCTGAAACAGAATTATCTGACAGTTTGAATTTTAATGTATTGTGTTGCAAACGTGCATAAAAATCATAGAATTTATACGCATTAAAATAAACTTTCTGCTGCTTATTTAATAAACTAAGAATCTTTGAATGATTTATTTGAGCTTTAATTGGTAAGTCATACAAATGGATAAAGCAAGTAGTTTAGCACCTGGTCACTATATATGACGAGAGTATTATTAGTACTTGGAATTATAAATCTTACTTCGTCACTACTTTCTAATTTTTAAAACACCCAAAAAAGGAATAATGACTGTAATTGGTCCGTTGACGTGTTCAGGAACTAAAACAGTTTCCTAAAAAGTTTATCCACAATATTTTGCGCCATAAGGTCAAAGCATTACTGAGAAAGTGGCAACAAATTTGTTGGAGATTGCTTTCGTAATTTGCGGGTATACACTAATGTGTCGCGTGCATGCAATTTCCACGTAAACTGCATAGCGTAACGTTGTAAACGCCATCTGTGGTTGGTAGATTGAAATCGTAATAGATAGTTATCTCTATTGCTGTAGTTGCGTATGCATGAACGCAGAATGTCATCTCATTTTAAGAGATTTAGATTAAGAAATATGTATTCATAATTTGAGTTAATGAATATCTATGCATGAAAAATATATTTTCATTTATTAATGTAATCTTGTAATTATTGTCGATTTATCGCTTGTCGATCGGAACCATTTCACTTTTAAAAAGTACCACCGACTTCAATGCCTGCCTGCCTTATTTATTTTATAACTAACTTTTGCACGCGGCTCCGCCCGTGGGTTCAGAGCTAACAAACAAACTTTTTTTTTGAAGTTGTTGAAAAATACCGACGCTCAAAAGCCTAGTTGGGAACAGCAATAAATACAAAATAGGCAAAACCGCATAATACAACAAAAGCATTTATACGCATACGAGTAAACTTACTAGAATCAATCATTAATAGAAACCCAATAGAAACAAATAATCACTATAAAACCTATTCATAATTAAGTTATTACAATTCACCAGTTTTTAATATAAATTCGACACTTCAAACCTTCAAGAAAAGAGCGTACTCCTTCCTCAATATTACCCCTTTGTATATTATATATCTGACATTTTTATGTACCATACTACTTTGTAAAACGGTGTAGAAATAAAGAGTTTTCTATCCATCTATCTATCTAAAACTATATTAAATGTACTCGTTGGGAAATGTGTGATGTGACTGGATTAATTTGTACAGTGAATACTGAAATTTGTGGGGTGATTCGAAATTTGATTGCGTTAAAATAATTTGGAATTACAATGGATATTCATTTCAGTTCCTGAACACGCTTCAACCGCAAATATTTCGCCGCATATAGATCTCTCTGATGAACGTGAATTTTATACAAATTTGATTAATGTAGTAATATATCTATTTTGTTAAGTCGATGATTTGAAAAAAGTATTTGTCTTCCATCACACCTTATGTCATGATAGAAACGAAGATTCACCTATCTAAGGGAAACCTATGCATCTACTTTTAAAAGTATTTGGACCATGTTTTAGTTTAAAAGAAGGCAATTTATTCCAGATTTTGCAACTCGAACCAAAAAAGTTGTCAAAGCGTTCGACTATTATTGGCGTTGACAATAAAGGAATGTAACTATTCCTGCGTTTAGTAGTCCGATGAAAAAATATTAAATACAATAATTGATGTATATTCAACAACAAGGAAATGTTATGTACAAAGACGAGCTTAACCCAAATCTAAGTCTCTTTGAGCGAACCTTTACAGTCAATACGGAGGAGCATTAGGGCAAAGCCATGTGTACTTTTAGGTTAGTTAGTAAATTATTATGTTATTAGATATATTTATTATTTTATTAGTGTTTATAAAGCTTTGCTTCATGCATACTACAAAGCGAAATTAAGTGATTGCAAATAGTCATACCTAGGCTAGGTTCAAACGGTGGCGCATTATAGGTTTCTTTAACCAATATTTTATAGGCGGTAACTGCAACTACTGATTCTGAAAAAAAAGTTTATTAACAGAGTTTGTTAGTAAGCTTTACCGTAAAAATTACCTATTTAACGTATAACTGTTTATAAATATAGCCGAGGGCTAATGAAATTAAAAAACAAGAAATTTATAAGCTGTAACAGTAGTTCAGAAATACTATATTATTGACTTTAGCAGACGTGTGCTCCGGAGTTGGCACCGGTTTTAAATCGCCTTTTTCGACACCCAAGGCGTCGTAACGAACTCCTGGAACGTTTGTGCACCCGATCGCTTAAAATAGTGACCGCTCAGAGCGGTCCGCTCAACTACAGGCCTATAGCCATAACTCCCCTGCTCTCTAAGATTATGGAATCCGAAATCAACTGCCAGCTCCTCCGGTATATAAAAATTCGCCAGCTACTCAATGACCGACAATTTAGTCTATTGTGTAGGTGCATTATCTTGATTATTTAAATTTAGATTCGCACACATAATACTTTCAAAACACATTCTCCAACTCCGTTGGCACCACAAACCACAATGCAAACATTCTGCGCTCAAATTTGTGTTGACGTTAGTCTCGCGTAACCGCAAAATTTAGATCTACCACACAAACAATAATGTAATGACAAAGCAATCCTTCAGGAACTGTGTTCAAATTGCATTAGTTTCTCGTTTCGTCAAAGTGTATGTTAATTTAATGAAAGATAGGTACTATCTGACGTGATGTTATTGCAGGAAGGAAAAGTTTAATTTAAGTTGTTTTATTTTATTTCCCTAAATGTTTTATATTTACAAACTCATTAAATCGTATAACCAGTTGTTTTAAAAGTGGATTGATAACAGAAGAGTAAAATTACGGACTCTTTTGTTTCAAATTTAATTTCTGGGCTATGACTAATGAAATTAAACTAAACTAAAAGACGAAGTAGAAGACTAAGACAAAAAATCTATACAATATAAACAAAATTATTCTGCATGGTCTGCATCTTAGTTATGGTATATAAAAAAAGAAAAAAGGAAAAAGTTGTTTCATAGTTAACCCATACTCCAACTCTGTTCAGTTATGGGTAAAAAAGCTAAATTTCTTTAATAGTACCATTTGAAAGTTTATTTAAATTTGTTTTTATGCCTAAAATACTATTTGTAGTGTAAACAGCCCGTTCTGTTTTGGGTCAAGTCAAGATTTGTAAAGAGCACTGTAATTATTGTAGGTTTTGATCAATTGCCTGTTACCTTGGCTATTGCCATTCCATCAATGAACCAGATATTCGGTGTACTAGTATTTAATGTAAATGTAAATGTTGTATGTTAACGCGTTTGTGATTCCTTAGCACGTTCATGGGCGGCGATGGTCCCTTTCCATCAGGTGACCCGTCTGTTCGTCTGCTCCGTCTAACATAAAAATAAATATAAATAAATAATGAGAATATTCATTAAGTTTGAAACGTTCATTTGTGTAGATATTAATAATAAAACATTATTTTTTCATATTAAGGACAGCTTCCGTTTACACTGACAGGAAATCATACTAGTCTGTTTTAGGTTCTAATTTTGATTTAATCAGCAGTGCATGAAACCATTTAATAACCCTCTAATACAAAGCTTTATCTTATTCTTTTCTAAAAAAATATTCGTGTAAATACTCACATAAATTATGTTTATCACAGTCAGGAGACTCAATTGTCACCTTCAACGCAAATCACCACCTTATTTTATTAATGTAGTCTAATGTTTCTTGGAAACAGACACGTAAATTCTCAAGGGCGAGATGTGTTGCGATAAAATGTCCTCGTATGTTCATATTTGTTACGTTTGCAAATATGTTGAATACATGTAACATGATACAAAAATAACTTCTAAGCAGTTGTTCTTAATCTGTTTCTTTTTGTAAATATTAATAGTATTTTTAAAGCTTAAAATTAATTACGCAAATTATAATTAGGTATGCATGGATCAGTTAAGCTAAATAAATGAGTACCCTACTAGACAAAAGACATACAGATGTTTGGGTGTGTAAATTTGGGTAAAATACAATGTAAAATTTACTAGCCTGATTAGGCACTAGAATTAAATTACTAAAGATGTCTCAAAACATGAAAATAAAAATTCAGTTTTATTTTTAATTTACTATCAAAGCACATGAAGACTATTTCGTTCCTTACTTTTTTTTTTTTAAATGATACAATATTGAAATATGAACATGTAAAAATTTATGAAAAAACATACGGTACACAAACTGCAAAACATAGGGTGCAATCCCTATGCCAGTTACTGAACTACAGCTGTGTAATTACATGATTCTAATAGTATATAACTTAGATATTTTTAGTTTAACTTTAAAATTTTAAGGTATTTTGTATTATAAGTATTTATAGCCATAAATGTGGTTTAGAAAAAAAAAACAGTTTACGAACAATCTAGAGTGGTTAAATATAATTTTTTTATGTAATCACTGGAATCCACGGAACAATGGCTTTTCTATGAAGCTGTGGTATCACTCTGGTCGAGCCGGCCTAAATGTGGGCACATGGACACAAGAATGAATCTCACACGGAAATTTAAAAATAATGTAATTAAAGTTGGGTTTGATGTATTTTTTTTATTTCGCATGCTCATATATAGCAAATCCTATGGTTGTAAGCTTAGACTGTATTGGGTAACATCTATTTTCTCTATGACTCTTAAAAAAAAGAAAGCTTTGTATTTATATTTAAAATTGAGGTATGCGGAAGTTACGACAAAACAATATCATTTCATTCCCTTTCCGTCTTATTTTATACTTTTTCATTCTCTCTGAAATTTGAATAAAGTATTTGAATTAGTATGAGGACTCCAATACTTGGATCATTGATTAACTGAAAATACTCTGAAATAGAAAACGGCAAGAGGGGTTCCCCATGCCGTCTTCATCATTTCATGTATAAAATATCAAGTTAATTGAGTTAAATTGAAAAATTTATGATTCCGCACGTTGTCGTGAAGGAGCAGTGGGGACGACCGATTGACCAAAGCTGGTTGCAGATGTGACCACCAGACCTTGCACCTACCGACTATTACTTTTTCCAAAATTTAGACAACTTTTTAGTGGGTAAAAAATTCAATTCCCGAGAGGCAGTACAAAATGCCTTGAAGAGTTTGTTGCCTCCCGTCCAACTGATTTTTACAAGAAGGGCATCAATAAACTGCCAATGCGTTGGCAAAGATGCGTCGATTGCGTCGGTGATTACTTCGAATAACAGAAATAAAAAAGTTTGAAAAAATAAGTACTTTCACTTATTGCATACAAAACGGCAATTTCATAGGTAAAGACCTAATATTATTATTTTTAGGCTTATGTATGTATGTTGCTATATAAGTATTTGTGTATGAGGATGTATTTGGTACGTATGTATATTTATCGCATTACTTCTGCCCAACTTATCAATAATTTTCTATTACTTCTCCTATTAATGTCTAGTGCACCTAGCCACACATTTCAGCATCACCCTAAGGTAGACTGGGCGAAAATGCCTATGGCATTAAGTTCGCTAATGTACAACTTGTGCATTAAGAATAAATATATACTTCATACATAATATATATATATTATTCATACAGCTCATTAGCTGGGATAATTAAGTTAATAAGAAATAAAAATTTAGGAACTATTCAATTTTATTACATTAATACTTTTTAATTTAAGAAATAAACATTAATTATTTACTATTATTAAATATATAAATATATATAAAAATAATTGTTAAAATAGATGTCATCATTATTTTTAATCAGAGTAATTATTGATTTGTGATAAGAACAAGAAGTGTGGAAAAAAGACTTGTTACTTATTTTTCGAAAGAAAATTATACATATAATTTTGGACCCGGAAGTAGACCGAATAAGTAGTTCATAAAGTACAATTCAGCCTTGGTTGTGCGAGGGAATACGTTTCTTGAAAAGCTTTTTAATTAATGTCTTCATATGTATATCCTATTAATCTGTTACACCTGAAAGCTTTTAAATTGTTTATATATTAAAAAAGTCTTGAACAAGGCACGTGCCTCACGTGCCTTGTAAATGGTGTGATCCGGTAAAAAGTCTCTCGTTTATTATAAGTGAAACCTACTTGATTATCACACTCAACCTACAATACAACTGTCAAAAATGATTTGGATCAATAATGTTTCTTGTAAACAAATACTTTAAATTATAACCATCAGTTTATTTTTGTAACTCAAACTAAACAAACAAACAAGTAAATCCTATAAAATGACATCAAATAGCAAGAAGTTAGACGGGGCAATTGGTGCACCAAGTACGCTAATGAAATGTAGACGTGTAAAGTTTTGCACAGATTTCGAAAAGTCTATTGTAATAAAATGTTTCAAGTCTCGAGGCTGGGAGCAAGTAGCAGTACAAGAAGACTGGCATATTTATTGGGCAAATACACAAAACTCGCGAAACATATTTAGCATCACCAACGGCCTTCGGCTCAGCGACAATCAGATAATTAATCATTTCCCGACACACGCTGAATTAGTTCGGAAAGATTTACTTGTAAGAAATATAAAGAGATATAGAAAAGAATTAGAAAAAGAAGGCAACCCACTTGCAGCAAAAATTGAAGTAAAAGAAAAAGGACATACCGTCATTCGCTATATGTATTTAGATTTTATACCAACCACATTCGTCCTTCCATCAGACTACAACAGGTTTGTCGAAGAATACCAAAAATATCCTCAAACCACGTGGATATTAAAACCTTGTGGTAAGTCTCAAGGAGCTGGCATTTTCCTAATAAACAACTTGTCTAAACTGAAGAGATGGTCTCGGGAGTCCAAAAACTATTTGCAACATCATTTAACTAGCAAAGATAGCTATGTAATATGTCGCTATATAGATAATCCCTTACTCATAGGAGGAAAGAAATTCGATTTAAGGATTTATGTTCTAGTTACTTCATTTCGTCCCTTGAAAGCCTACATGTTTCGTAACGGTTTTTGTAGATTTTGCACGATGAAATATGACAAGAGCGTTGCAGAGCTCGACAACATGTATATTCATCTAACAAACGTTAGCGTACAAAAACATGGAGGGGACTACAATTGTTACCATGGAGGGAAATTGGGTATACAGAATTTAAGGCTCTATTTGGAAGGGACTAGAGGTCGCAAAGTGACTGATCGATTATTCGAAAATATAGAATGGTTAATAGTTCATTCTTTAAAGGCCGTAATGAATATTATGGCGAATGACCGACATTGCTTTGAGTGTTACGGTTATGACATTATCATTGACAATAAATTAAAGCCTTGGCTTATAGAGGTAAACGCTTCACCATCAATGACTGGAACAACCGTAAATGACAGAATTCTTAAGAATAAGCTCATAGAGAATCTTTTATCAGTAGTTTTACCCCCAGACGGTATACCTAATGCACGATGGAATAAAAATCCAAGTACCGAAGCACTGGGGGAGTTTCAAATACTTATAGATGAAGAAGCAGAAAAAAAGAATGATGAAGTAAGAAGATAGAAATAATAAATACATGTCCTGTTAGTTTCTTTTTCAAATAAAAACAATCGTTTTTGTCATAAATGTATTACAAATAAAAGGTACATAGTGTTATGGTTTAACACGATGAATTTTATTATAACGAGAATTTATATCCTCCCTTTCCATTAATTCTTCATCAATGAGGACGTCAAAGTCACCAAGAGCTTCTTCGCTAGGAATCTTATTCCACCTAGCGTCAGGTATTCCATCAGGCGGTACAACTACAGACACAATATTATCAATCAGTTTATATTTTAGTATTCTATCATTATGAGTTGTAGATTGAAGTGCCGGTGACGCATTTACTTCTACTAGCCACGGTTTTAGATTGTTATCTATAATAATATCATAACCATAACACTCGAAGCAATGGCGATCATTAGCCATTACTGGCGCAACAGCTTTTAAGGAATGTACAATAAGCCATTGCATTTCCGCAAACAATTTTTCGGTTACAGCGCGACCTCTGGTACCTTCTAGGTACAGACGGAAATTCTGTATACTCATTTTCCCACCGTGTAAACTGTTGTAATCTCCTCCATACTTCTGTACACTTACATTAGTTAAATGCACATACATGTTATCAAGCTCAGTGACACTTGTATCATATTTAACAGTACAAAATCTACAGAAGCCATGTTGAAATAAATAGGCTTTCAGTGGTCGAAATGATGTTACTAAAACGTATAGCCTTAAGTCAAATTTTTTCCCACCTATTAGGAGTGGATTGTCGATATATCGCGATATAACGTAACATTCTTTACTACTCAGTTGAGGATGAAACACTGTCTTTGCATCGCGAGACCATTTTTTGAGCTTTGACAGTTTATTTATTAAAAATATTCCTGCACCCTGTGATTTTCCACATGGTTTCATAATCCATGTACTTTGAGGCGACTTTCTATATTCTTCTACAAACATGTTGTAATCAGCAGGCAGCACGTATGTTACTGGTATAAAATCTAAATGAATATAACGGGTGACAACTTGCCCGCTTGGCAAAATCACGTCTGTTTTCTCAGCCAATGGATTACCATCCCTCTCTAACTCCTTTCTGTATCTTTTGATATTTTTGACCAACAAATCTTTACGGGATAGTTCATAATGGTTAGGAAAGTGGTTTATCATTTGGTTGTCATTCATTCGGTAGCCACTTTCTATACTAAAAAGAGTTCGACAGTTTTGTATAAATGACCAGTAAAAATTCCATTCATCGTCGGGCCCCACTTGAATCCAACCGCGACGATCAAAATTAGTCGTTATCACTGACTTCTCCAAGTCTGTGCAATAAGTTACTTTACCTTTTTCTGTGTTAGGCGTGGTACCTTTACAATGTGGTGGGGAAGTTTTCTTAGTGTCTAGCGCCATAACATATACATTAACAAATATATATTTGATCTAAAATACAGTACAATTTTTTTAATAAAACCTAGTAACAATGTGAAACGTCAATTAATATTGACGTTTTAATTCAGTTGCTCCATCGTTTGGCTAACGATGTTTTTGCCACAGATAAGCTAATTTGTCTATGAAAATTAACGTCTTATTTTTTTGTGTCGGTCTAAATCTGGACGGTTCAAGATTACTGCCTGAATCGACTAACATTCTTTCAGTCCCAATCAAATCAATCATCCCAATCAATCCAACATATCATTTCTGCAGCTGAACGCGTTTTTACCAAACTAATTTTATTTATTTATTTATACATCTTTATTGTACACCGCTACAGTATATATTATACAGACATGGATGGACATCTACATTTTGGTATTACAATAGGCGGTCTTATCGCTCACGGCGATCTCTTACAGATAACCTTTACACGGATATTGTTTAATCTGATTTAGGTGTACTTTATAACACTTTAGATAATTAATATATATAAAATTAAACATACTAAATACGCTTACAATCTACATAATACTAGCACATATAAATCCATATAAATGATAAATACATACAAGGGTTATAAAGGTTAATACACAAATCGTTTTTAACCTGTGAGGTACCAAGTATTAATAAACAATAAATATCCCTTCAACAGCCCTTACAATGAAGTAGTAATTTGTGACTTCTATTTTGAATAATTAAAACGATTTAGCTTTTCAGATTGCCTCGGGAAAATTGTTCCACAATCAAACTGCTTGCAGCGAGAACGATTTGTCACTAAATTGTGTGGTGTGGTAAAAATGCTTGGGCATTTTCAACTTCAGATTCTCTGATGATCTCAGGAGCCTGCAATCTGAATTGTGTAAAAACTCAAAACGTTCTTTGAGATAGACGGTGAACGTGGTAAGAAAATAATACTGTATAAAGTAGAGAGGATACGAAAATTTCGGTGATTTTGTTTTATTCCAGAAGCAACATAATGTCTTTCATAAAGAAGAGGCACTCTCGCTGTCTCCTTTTTGGAATTTATAAATTACAGTTCTTATAAATTCAAAATGAGAATAAAATTCTGTCATTTAACATTTAATGCAGAATCACATACCTACTGCTATAGCGACTTCCGCAGACAATGAAACAAATATTCTTAAGTGCCGCGTAACGAAGACACACTGAACTAGGAAGTTATTGCTAATCCTGTATCGCGGCATAGTATATTTACCTCGCCCGATCAAAGGAGTCTCAGGATTAACCCAGACGTCGACGAAGCAACACCTCCGCAGCTCCCGAAGACTCACGAAACCGAAATTCAAATTCAAATGACTTTATTTCGAAAATGGGTAGGTACAATGATTATTGTGATATAATTATGTGGCATAGCTTCTCCATTATCGGCCTCTCGGCATGCAATACTTAACATTTTATAATTACATGCTTTAGGAATCTAATTACAACATTGTTCATATTTAGAGATTCAAGAATGTCAATATATCATATATTTATAACTATAAACTAAATAAAAAGAAGTGAATTTTATGTCAGTTATAAATAAATTACAATAGAATGTCACAATAATTTAAGATTAAAACAAACAGACGCAAATAAAACATATTATATACAGTCTTTATCATTTAAAAATTCAGTAGTCCACTATATAGTACGCCTTTTGCAACAGAAATTGCATAACCATATTTTTAAAATTAATGAAACACGTAGTTTCTATTAAGCGTTTAAGGTTATAGACTCGTTGCACCATGCAAAACACTCCGATCCATCAAAGCACTTTTATGCTGAGGACAACATATTTTGTAATTGTTATGCTTACTTTCATACTTATCAAACATGTTTAGATTACCTCTGACAAATAATAGCAATTCATATACATACAGACAGAGTACGATTAGTATTTTGAGTCTCTTGATTTAAATATGGTTTACAGGTCTCAATTTGTTGGAAGTTGCACATTGCCCTGACACTGAGCTATAAATACTTGCTCTATTTCAGTACAGTTACCATAAAATATGACCCCATACCTCAAGATCGAATCCACGTATCCGTGATATGCAGTCAATACAGCGCTATGATTCAATTTTTTTTGTGAGCATGTGTTATACATGGGTATACGACTGGGTATTTAATTTTTCACAGTGGCACACATGTGCTGCACAGTGTGTAAGGTACACATGGAATGCCAATTTAGGTTGCTATCTATATTTATACCTAGAAATTTTGTTGTTTCTACTTCGTGAAGTTTTTCGCCTTTATAAGAAACGTTTATGCCCGTTACTAATATTCTTTTTTAAAATATCATTTAAAGTGTTTTGTTTAGATTGATTTTTAAATTATTTAATCTCAACCATTTTATTACATTATTGAGAGTATTGAATATGTCAGACTCAAGGACCGACTTGTCTTTAGATGTAAATATAATTGTACTGTCACTTGCAAATAGAATAGTGGGATGTTTTGGGCAGCTGAATTTAAACGTGGCCGTTAGAGCTTGGGAGACGATGAACTTTCGGGACGTCAAAAAACTGCAACTACCGACGAAAAGTTCACCAAATGGTGCCGCCGAATTAAAGTAAGAGAGATAGCAAAGGTTATGAACATGTCCAAAGAACGTGTTTGTTACATATTAAATCAACATTTAGACATGAGAAAACTATCTGCGCGTTGGGTTTGCTCACGTTAGACCAAAAACGTGTTCGAATGAACATTTCCAATGCTCTGTTGGCGCAGTTTAGGCGTAATAAATCCGAATTTTGGCGCCAATTACTTACTGTAGATGAAACTTGGATTCACCATTATACGCCCGAAACAAAAATATAGTCCAAACAGTGGACTGCAAAGGGGAAACCGGCTCCAAAAAAGCCAAAAACTGTTTTTTTCGGCTGAAAAATTGATGGCGACTGTTTTTTGGGCAAGTCATGGAGTTATTTTAATCGATTATCTCCAAAAAGGAAAAACCATTACAGAGCATACTACGCATCATTACTTGACAAGCTGAAGGCAGAACTTGCGGAAAAACGGCCACATTTGCAGATAAATAAAATCCTGTTTCACCAAGTCGCACCGTCTCACACCTCAGAAGTTGCCATGGTGAAAATCCATGAAGTACGGTTTGAACTGCTTGACCATCCGCCTTACTCAATAGATCTCGCCCCAAGCGAATTCTTCTTGTTTCCTCATCAAAAAATTGCGCTCGGAGGATAGAGATTTTCGTCAAATGAAGAGGCAATCACCTGCGTGAACAATTGTTTTGCAAAGAAAAACGAAAAAGGGTCTTGTATCTTTGTTAGGTCAGAAAATTTTCAGACCACCCTCGTACTCTTTTCCTTTTCTACATAGATACACTCTGCATGCTCTCTATTCCCAAATGTAAATACTGACTTATGCTGGTTATACTACTCTTATAGTAAGTGGAGAGTCCTGGAGCAGTGTAATCCAATCTGCGAAAAATGCATTAAAATTTGTCATGGATTGGCTGAATACAAATCTACTTCCCTTAAATGTTTCCAAAACTCGATTTATTTTTCAGCTAGCTCAGTAATTCAGCCTAGGACAGTTAACTTGGTAGCGCATAGCTGCTTAATACCACATAACACCTGTCAATGCCCATCAAGGGACCCTCTAACGTTAGATATCTTTTTTTTTTTTTTTATTCTGATAATTAAATTATAGTACATAGGTTACTTAATTCTAAACTCGCCAAACTTTTACGTTTGAAGGCGAAAAAAGGTTTATATCTGGGTGTACAGATTGACTGTACGCTCATTTTGAACACCTTAGCTGTCATTTATATAAAAAAATATATCTCGGGAACAGTAATACTGATTTTATTGCCTTCAAAGTGAACCCAAGTATATACCGAATTATTTGCTTTACCTTACTGCATAAAAATCTTATATTTAATTTCCACCATCGTTCCACACGGCAATTTTTTTTATCCTCATTACCTGGATAGTTAGCGCTCCACTACTGTGCACTTTTCGAGACACTTTGCCCCGCACAACCAATATGTGGAACGGGTTATCGTCTGTGGTATTTCCGGACCGATACGACCTTCAAACCTTCAAGAAAAGAGCGTACTCCTAAAAGGCCGGCAACGCGTTTGTGACTCCTGAGTTGCAGACGTTAATGGGCGGCGATAGTCACTTTCCATCAGATGACCGTCTGCTCGTCTGCCCCCTCAAACATAAAAAAAAAATATGTTAAACTAGCTGTACCCTATCACGCTTCGCTGTGGAACATTATGGTTGCATTGATGAGAATTCATAGTGACTCGAAAAAGTCTAAAACACTTATTGAATCGGTTTGTATATAGTGTCAAAATTCCGGGTCACTCGATGAATAATTTTTTTGAGTTTTTGAAGTGTACACATACAAACTTAACATTTTTATAAATATAGATTGGGTCGAAATCGAACAGGGATCTAAATATGTTTCTCTTGCATAGAATATTAATACGCCGCGTGTCATTCTTTTAATTTTTAATTTTTAAAAGAATATATTAAATAGAACGAAAATAAACAATGTCAATGATACATTTTCAATGTCCATGTTCACAACTAATAGGACAATATTTAGAGAAATAAGACCCCGACACCTCATATTTTTCCTAACAATTGTACATTTTCTCACATGAAAATCAACAGTTTTCGGTATTTAACTTAAAAATAACCAACACTCAAAAATAGGTCCTGCTCACATACTGACGACAATTAGGAATAAACAATGATGACATGTTAATGATGATTTAAAGTTACTGTATTCTGCAACACTGCAGTTTTTTTTTCTAATCAGTCTTAATATAAAGACAATAATAATGTTTACAAATTTCGTTAATTCATTTCTATCACTAAGAGAATTGCCCGTGTTAGTATTGTAATAAAAAAAAACGTTTTTCTTACACATTACTTTTAAACAAAACAATTTTCAACACAAACTTAATTAGCACTCATGTTTTAGCACGATGTAATTTATTGTAACGGGAGTTTGTATCCTCCCTGTCTATTAATTCTTCGTCGATTAAAATATCGAAGTCGCCGAGCGCTTCTTCGTTTGGAATTTTATTCCACCTTGCATCTGGTATTCCATCTGGTGGTAAGACTATAGACACTATGTTATCGATTAGTTTGTACTTTAATATTCTATCGTTATGAGTCGTGGACTGAAGTGACGGAGATGCATTCACTTCCACTAACCAAGGTTTCAGGTTATTGTCTATGATAATATCGTAGCCATAACACTCAAAGCAATGACGGTCATTGGCGATTACTGGTGCCACGGCTTTTAAAGAATGAACGATGAGCCATTGCACTTCTGCAAATAGTTTATCGGTTACGGATCGCCCTTTGGTACCTTCTAAGTATAGACGGAAATTTTGTATACTCATTTTTCCGCCATGTAAACTATTATAATCTCCTCCATGTTTCTGTACGCTTACATTGGTCAAATGGACGTACATATTATCCAGTTCAGCGACACTTGTATCATACTTTACTGTACAAAACCTACAAAAACCATGTTGAAATAAATAAGCTTTCAAAGGACGATATGATGTAACCAGCACATACAAGCGTAGATCAAACTTTTTGCCCCCAATTAGGAGTGGGTTGTCGATGTAACGTGATATTACGTAACTTTCTTTATTGCTTAATTGAGGATGAAAAGCAGTTTTTGCATCGCGAGACCACTTTTTTACCTTCGATAATTTATTTATTAAAAATATGCCCGCACCCTGTGATTTTCCACACGGTTTCATAATCCATGTACTCTGTGGTGACTTTCTGTACTCTTCCACAAACATATTATAGTCAGCTGGGAGCACGTATGTAACTGGTATAAAATCCAAATGTATATAGCGTGTGCCGATTTGTCCATTTGGTAAAACAACATCTGCTTTCTCAGCCAATGGGTTTCCATCCCTCTCAAGCTCTCTTCTGTATCTTTTGATATTTTTGACTAATAAATCTTTACGGGACAGTTCATAATGGTTGGGAAAGTGATTTATTAGCTGGTTGTCATTCATTCGATAGCCACTTTCTATACTGAAAAGATTTCGACAGTTTTGTGTATAAGACCAATAAAAATTCCACTCGTCATCAATGCCCACTTGGGTCCAACCACGACGCTCGCAACTAGCCCTTATCACCGATTTGTCCAAATCTGTACAATACGTAACTTTACCTTTTTCCATAGCTGGAGGAGTGACTTTACCGTATATGGCTGGTGATCCTTTCTTCACTTCTTGAGTCATAACGTTTAACAAATTTAAAAGTCAGACATATCACGAGAATGGAAATAAAATATATTTTGATTGCATAAATTACATAATGCGTATTTAATATTATTTACTTAAACTGAATACAATTTAAAATCCTAGTCATTTTTAAATGTCACTTTTTGAGGTAAAATTATTTAGAAGTCATGTCAGGATTTAAATATCATTACCATAAATAACATTAAAAAAGAAAAGTTTTTAATTTGCCTCCTCTAATAACTTATGCGAATTGGACTTTACAATCATACGTGAAATGGACACAAAGAACACCCAGACTCAGAACAACAATTTGTGGATCACACAAAGTTTCGCCCCGTGTGGGAATCGGACCCACAACACTCAGCGTAGTAGTGAGCGGCGTGGCGACCACTTAAACGACTAAGCCATCTAGTAATTTACAAAACCTTTGTATACATTTTTAAAGGGGAGAGTTGTGTAAATGGGGGCAAATCTTAAAAAGTTTTTTTATATTTAATTGATCTTAGTGCAGAAATATTTGTAATATAATAGATTTATTTTTAAATAGTTATAATAGTTTTTTGACGTCTTACTTTATTAATCAAATAACGATTCAATCACTCACTCGATTGTGTGTTGTTCTGAATAAAGTCGATTAGAATTATTATTATTTTGTTATCCAATTTAATTAGTTTTATGCATTAAATCAAATTTAATTTAAATTAAATCCGGATTGTAGCTACCTACTTTTTTGTTTTCTGTGCGGATATCCCCTCGCATACCACCCACCAGTAGGTTGATTGTGTCAGACTCGAACCGACTAAAAACTATCTGGGGAACTAGATGTACCCTAGAAAGGAAATCCCTGGTACCCCGAGGTACCTCGAGCCATTTACGGCTTGTAGATGACCCCTTCCTGTGTATGAACTGTTGCGTCTTAGTCATCTGCGGTACCTGAACCGTTCCTTGGTCTGGGGGGCCGGCAGAGTTTTACCTAAATCCTCTCCCGGTCTCGGTTTAGAACTCTCCCAGCAGGCAAGCTTCTTCGCAAGTGAGACGTTTTCTCACTCCTTACCATGGCAGCAATCATGGTACCGAGCTTAGAGTATTCCCACTCCAGTCATTCGGCCACGCCTCTGTTACACCCACGGCAGTCATTCTGCCAGCGTGTGGTGAACCGAGTCCACGATCCGGTCACCGCAGTGATGGCTTATTTTGTATCAATATCATTTGTTAGTTAATAAAGCAGTCAGTAGTAGCTATAACCATGAATCAATACAATCTATGAAAAGAGAATGGCATAGTGGAAGGATACATTGGACCACAGATTGATGAACTGGTTAAAAAAATATGGATTCGAAACACATAAAATATTTACAATCGATCAAATAATCAAATTTTCAAAACATGACGGCAGCCCTCTTGGGTGAGGTTGCCAACCTCACACAAGAGGGCTTCCGTCATGTTTACATGCGTATAAAATTGTAATGACACCAATATTAGCAAAACCTTTTTTCTTAAATTTTATATAAGTAAGCACCATCCAGTCAGTAGTTATAAAACAATAGTATTTATTTCCCGTTAACTTAAGTTTGTCTTGACTCCTTACTAAAGTTTTCTAACTATATGCCAAGGCACTGGTAGTGATAATAGCCGCAACATACCGAACAAGTTTTTATGTCTGTTGGTATTACTGCTTTTATACTTCTGTAATTCTGTCGGGGACATTATGTCGGTTAGCCCTATTCAACCACTCACTAGGTTACAATTTGTTAAGAAAATTTACCAGGCGCTTTATTTATTTTGAATGATGGTCATACACATTCATATCTTGCATTCATATCCGCCAGGATATCAAAAGGCAGAAACGTGCCAGGACTGTCGCAGCCTCCGACGAAATGGTGCGCAGTATTACCGTACGATCCGAATGGCCACTAACCGCTGCGTTCTGTTGAGCTAACCTCGGCACTCGGCAGCGCTATGAGGCCGATTGGCGTTTGGCCCATATCGGCGCTCCGTAGAGGGCCATGAATTGTATCAACGCAAACTTGATCCCGCGTACCCCCTACATTAGGCAAAAGCCTCTGTAGGGAGCCCGACACCCCAACTCTTGGAATCATCTGCTCGAAATGCTCCTCGAAGCTTCAACGGCTCACCAGGGTGAGGCCGATGTGTTTGATGTGCCGCCCGACCTCGACCTCTGTTCTCTCCACTTTAATAACCAAGCGGGTGGGAACTGCACCTCTGCGTTTCCTGTGAAAACACAGGGCTTCCGTCTTGTGAGATGCAACCCTTAATAGACAATTGCGTACTAAAATTTATATCAAGGATTGACATCCGGCAATCCCCTCGTGTGTTCGTTTTCTAGGTATTCGGTATTCCCTTCATCATTAACTCCAAGGTTTTTGTCACATGTTTATAATCCCTAAATCATTAAATAAAATAATATAATTTAATATTATTACACTATCAACGCTGTGAGAGAATCAAAAATAATAGAGTCCAATTATTGGACGCTTAGCCACCTGGTTTCTTTCCCGCGCTCAGTCTCAACTGAGCAGCCACTGGATACGTTCGTTTGTAGTGTCTAAGGTTACACGGTAAGTAACAAGGAACAAATTTTATACAATTTAAGTGGTATTTTTTTTCTAGGTAGGCTAGCAAAGCATTAGAATTTATACCATCTCTCACTAAATAATGAAAATAACTTTTCTATTTGTGTACTAACTACATCATTATGCGCAATTTTGTTTTACACAACAACTTTTACTATGTGGTACTTAATAGAAAATTAACCTACGCTTAATAAATGTTTAAAAATATAATAGTTCTAACAAAAAAAGTTAAGTCATAATATAATAAAAGCTTTTAGGAAGTAAATAAACTGTTTTTGTAGGTACAATCTTGATAACAATGAAGCTAAAATTAATGATACGTTGCTTTCAGCAGTAAATTAAAATATGAATATTGATTGATGACTTTACGATGGCTCGGGCCTGCAACGGTGCTATTATAAAAAAAAAACCTTATTTCAATTGTAAGTTCACTATCAAAATTTGAGTGGAACGGCTATTATTCCCGAAGGAAATCTTCCTCAATACTATATTGCCTTTATTTGTTTGTATTATTTGCTATTACGTATATTGTGAACTCTAGATAAAAGATCTTTAAAACAAATATATCGGGATATGTTGTAGTTATTTAAGTTTCTTTAACTTATTTTTTGTAAGAAGTGAACTGACCGTTCTCAAGTGTTACATTGGTAAGTACCAATGTAACAATCATGCGTGTTAGGTAAGTACCTAACACGCATGATTTATTGTTATAGCTTTCGAAGGAATACTAAAAGCTAAGACACATATCTATGTTGTTCGCATTTGTTATTGTATATACGAGTATATCGCTCGTATTTAAAGTAGGTTTGATTTGATACGACATATGTATCTCTAAGTAGAAAATGTAAGAGAAACATACCATTGTTTTACTTATTCCGTCACGATTACTTAGTATAAATGTTTCATAAAAATCTGTATAAAATTAAAGAATAGAAGATGAAAACTCATTCACGGACTCCAAACAAGTTTGAGGAAACTGCATCATCTCAGCAGAAAGAAGTTTACTTCTGGATATAGCCTAACCAAGGTTCGCCACAACGACCGCCCGCTGCCTGCACCAGGTCGTTGGTCCGTCTTCCAGTAAGCGATCACCACTCGAGAACGTCGTTGCTATTTGGGTGGAACACCAGAGTCAAGGTCGGCCCATAGCGATGAAGATTCATCAGTTCGGACAGACTGCACGCGTCCTTGAAGATAGGCCGAGGACCATTCCAGTGCATAATCGGAAATCATGAAATGGGAAAGGATTCACGGTATTGAAGGCATTTGAGAAATCAATTAATGCGAGTACAGTTATCTGGCCATCTTCCATCGCAGCCTTTATATCAAGTGTCACCTTGAGTAGTGCTGTACCTGTACTATGTTCTGGTCGGAATCCTGACTGATACTGGTTAAGCAAGTTGTTCTGATAAATAAAGTGAGATAGTTGCTTATGAACACAGGCTTCAAGGACTTTGGAGAGGAAAGGGAGGAACGATATTGGACGAAAATGAGTAGGAAGGGAGGGGTTAGGTACCTTAGCCAATGGACGTACATAAGCCTTGCGCCATAAGGAGGGGAAAACATTGGAATCTAAGGAATAGTTCATAATATTAGTGATAGCGGGTAAAAGCTGTTCTAGGATAGTGGTTACCATGAAATGGCTAATTTTATCGCAACCAGTAGCTTTGGAATTGATGGAGGTAACAAATTGTTTGACCCCCTCTGATGCAACCAGAGAAAAATCAAAGGGGTTTATATTAGGCCTAGGCAGACGGGCTACGAAATCGATGGTTTGAACTTTGTTTTGATGATCCAATATAGAGGGAGTGGTGAAATGGCAATTTATATCATCTAAAGCAATATTCGTTGGAAAATCTGCATGACGCTCACTGCCCATACCAAGAGTCCTTAAGAACTTCCAGATATTAGCAGATGCAAAAAAATGCAAAAAATTATTCCATAAAAACAAAACAAGAGCGTCTAAAACTATTTTCTGTGAAAAAAAAACATTTAATTGTAATAAAGAATTAGTTAAGTGCTCAAATTTGAGGTAAACACTCAGAAATACGGTTGATATGTATTTATTTAATTTACTGAAGGATTTGCGGATCTTGTACTTATATTATGAGTAGTGAGTGATGATAAGAAAATGATTACTCATCAAATGGAGTATTCGACGGTTGTTTTAACGTACCTTTTTAAGAGCCGGATTAAAACTTAATGTACCGTAACTTCAAATGTCGTCATAATTCGTTTATCGGTTTAAATATATTATAATGACCGTTAAGGGATCGTTTATTACGAAACGAGCCTGTAACATGGTGGTTACCAAATGAGTTATGAAATTTCCACAGATAAGAGATATCTCTAGGGTCAGGTTTATAGGTGGATGTTATCAGATAAGCCATGGCTATAGTCTTCTGATAGTTAATGGAAATCCTAAATTAGTTTGTAGTATTACATTTTGTTCTTGTATCAAACTCAATATTTTTGATATATTGACTTAGTTTTAGAACAAAATAATTTACTATAGATAGAGAATATAAGCGAATAGGTCACGGGTCATAGGGTTGCGTACTTGTGTCTCGTACTAGGTGTTTCTGAAAATTTTTAAATTGATTTTCAATTTTTGTATAAAAATCACATAATAGTTATATTTGACTGCATTCAGACAAGTATGCTCAATTTGTCTGGTATAGTCACAACAGTTAGAAATTCTTAGACCCCGGGTAATTAATTGTTTTTTTTCTCGTTGTTTATATCAGAGCACTTCATTTGTATATTCTAGATTCGATATGTGTCCAATGTGACCTTTATGTTAACAATACGCTTCACAGTTTGACTCTACAGTTAGTTTGCTATCTGCCGTGTAATAAAAAATATCTATAACGTAACAGCTTTTATGCTAATAGTGATATAATAGCACAAATACAGATTAATTAAGAAACCACGTTCAATCATTGCATTTATTCATTTCATTTAGAGCATAATTATAATTCATCATGATTGATGATAGTTTAATATGGCACCATAATGCTGTTTGTATATTTATAAATGTATACTGTATTATTTTAAGCGATCACAATCAGTTTCAGCAATTTCTTTACAAATATAATTTTTAATATCATTTGATTTTATTTAGTGCTTGTTTTGGTAGTTTGGTTTGCTTCCTCCGTATATTAATTACTTTTTCAGAACCTTTTATATGAAAGGTAATTTACAAATCTCATATTCAATCTGTTCACCCCAAATTCTCGTGGTATTTAGACTTCAAAGCAAAAAACAATATTCATATAACCATGAACACCATTGTGAGCGATATCACTTCTTGCCGTTCCAAATGGGGAGTAATATTGGTGAAATCTGCTTCTTAACTAATATTGTAAATGAACCTAATAATTGTCCCGTATAAAGACGTCTACTCGACTTGGATGCATCATTTGCGGCTAGATTTTTACGATAAAAATGTATTAAGATAAAAATCTAGCAATCAATCAAATCAAGTTTTGTAGTTCTTGTTGATTGTAGTGTGTTGTTGTGTGTAGTTGTTTGTTGTAGTGTAGATAAATGATTAAAACCAATGCTTTTGTTTTTAACTCTTTAAATATTATCGCTTTTATCCGTGTAAAAGTTTGTAATTTTGCAGCTGCTTAAGTTTTCTTTGGAAACAATAAAATTAAACACACAAATAAAATACATTGTTTATATAATATCAAACCTTTATTAGATGCCATTGGAGTAACTAAATCTGTTGTTGTTTGTGGAAGTCGCCACACAAAATTTCCTCCAAAAGATTATTGCATAGGTTCTAAGTTGTATTTTCCAAATCAGATTTTGAGAGTGATAAATCGCCTGAACGTTTAACGATGCGTAACAAAATAAATAAAAGAAGTGTGACCCTGGGAAGGGGTCACAGCTCTGTAATCCCACTAGAAAAGAAAAAATCCAGTAAATTACAAATAAATAAAGAAAAAGATGAATAGTTTAATTGACCTAACCTTACAATCAATAGTCTGACTTTGTTTGTGAAGTGTTTTGAGAGTTATTCTGCTCACAATTTGAAGGTTTTGATTTATAATTAAGTATTTACCAATAATTAAGTAGTAACTTTGTAAGGATACTTAAAGAAAACTAATTGCCCTACCATTGTCTGTCGAGCAATTAATATTTTGCATTTGACTATTTTCTTTTCTAATATCTTACCTAGTTACAAAACATTGACCAAGCGATTGGTCAACATTGGTCTTCTATTTATTTACCAAAAAAAACACAACTCCCGTATTAGGTATATATCCTGTGTCGGAATATATACTTTACAAACATATATGAAAGGGACACAAACAACAGCCAGACTCAGAACAACATTTTGTGGATAACACAAAGTGTCGTCCCATGTGGGAATCGGACCCACAACACTCAGTGTAGTAGTAAGCGGCGTGGCGACCGCTTAAACCACTACGCCATCCGCGCAGTCAAATTCATTTTAACAGAGTTATTATAAACGTATTTTAAAAGTCATTATTTTAATTATTATTTATAATATTAGCTTCCTTATTACCCCATATTATAAAACTAAGTCATTATCGATACACGTACCTTAACACTCGAATATTACTACTCGAATTTTAATAACGTATGACATTTTGATATTCAACATATTATTGTAATCTTGCCATAATTCAATACTAGCACTGAATTAAATTATTCAAAAGTGTAAGTTGAATGTTATTAAAAAACTGGGTTTTGCTTTGCATAAAAACTTGTCTAACACTGTTCAGCAAATAAGCGGTATTTTTCCTCATAAAGTTTAATATGCAAATGGTAAAAGTATGCGGCCGGCTTTCACCTACCTAATGTAATTCGTTCTTGCGGCACTTTTACATATCTCGCGAAGCGATACAAGCATATTATACTTTAAAAAAAGGTTTACGTTTAACGCTTTTTTAAACTTTTTCGTTTTATGTTTGTAAAACAGGTACTTATGTCTACTTTAGGTTTGTACATAAATATTAGACAGAATAATAATTTAAGTTGTAATAGTAATATTGATCGAATTATGGGTGACTTAAAAACAAATTTACATTATTTCTCTTGGTTAAGTGATCCGCGTTGATGATCGTTAACTATCAGATTGTTTGTCTGTTTGTTTGACATTCATATTCACGTAGAAATGAACGTAGGGGAAATAACCACATAGAAATACGAAAACAAACCTATTTTGCTATCATTTTTATTTGTATAATATTAAAACGTTTGCCTATAATGGAAATATCCTTACTACTGTAGGTACGAAATTCTCAGTTATTAGTACATCGTAAACATTTTAATGCGAAGGAAACCGAAAAGAAAACATGTTGAAGGTTTTACGACGTTGGTAATATGCGTGTTAATAATCGAATATATTACGTTGAAATACTCCGAGTTTCGTGAGGTGTGTTCAGCAGTAAAGAACGCCATACTGCTGAGTACTTTCTATGTTAATAAAAATATTACATTGAGGCCTTATGCCACAATTTTTCATACGGTTGTTTTGAGTTGTGAAAAATATCGGTGCTCTTGTCTTCAAACGATATTAACGTCATCGAGCCCGGGTCCCAATATTATTTATTTCTGCGACTTCTGTTTACAGTATAAGATCTAATAAGAAAAATCCAAGAGTTATTTTCACCTTGGGAAAGCCATGTTTCGGCACTAATGGGCATTCTCGACCGGAGTGACAACACGACTTCACGTAAAACCGAACACACACACACACACACACACAAGTGCGTTGCTGCCTTGCTGATCGAGAACCACTGTTTTTAAGGTTTTCTTGTCCTTATTAAGATTGTTTTTGGCCTTACTTGTTATATTTCATTTTTTTGTTATAGTTAGGTATTGTATAATGTGTAAAATTCTAAATCTTGTATTTTTAATTGTACTGAAAATTGCCTTCCACAAAAATAAGTAAAATCTCAATGTACTCAAATATTCATTAAAACCTTTACACAGGAGCCATGAACATCGGTCGTAAAATATTTTTCAATCTTGCAACACAGCCCATAACTGTTTCATGAGTTTATTTCTTTCCAACATGATATTTTATCTATAAGTGACATTTATGATTATTCGATACAGTAAAAAAACAAAGGTCTCGGGCATACATTCTCGAAGATTTTAGTCCATTTTGTCTTCGTGACAAACTGATACCGTTGAAAAAGTACTCTCACATGTATTGATATACATAATGTTAAATTTTACGAGCGTAAAATACAGCAAATTCTTACAGATACAAAAGTCTGCAGTATTTAGTGTTATTTTTAACTGGATGCCTTTTCGGGTTCCATCAAAATATGTACTTGACAGACATCGATCAACGAAGTGATCCTATACAATTTGTTGTTTTGTTTCGGGGAAAATAATCCCAAAAATATTTTTTATAATAATAGGTCGCTGGTGCTCGGCTTCTTGTGAATGAGTTTTTTAAATGCATAATTTTGTATTACCTGTCTACCAACATATTTTTTAAATTACATGTACACTATATTTTACAAAATTACTGTAATTAACCTTCAACTTTCATTCGTTCACAAGAACCACATAAAGTTTATTACCTTTTCAGACCTCTTGCAATATCTTACGAACAAGTTGTCGAGTAAATATTAATAGCCGCACTAAAAACTTAAAACTTTTTTAGTTCATTAAAAACATAATGGAAAACGTTAGGAGATAAAAAAAAAAGTTATGTTACCAGCTATGGTGCTATTAAGTGTTCGAGAGCGAAGGACGAGTAGATTAATGAAAGTGAACGAAACAAAAGAGGCAACCAGAGGAAAATGGCGTTCACGCCCAAACGAGATATTGTTCAGCAGTCGTAATTGCATCCTTGTATATAGACGGCTAAAAGTCTACGGAAATAGATATAATCATTTCTTTTGGATTCGTTAATTTCGGGTGGTATTTAGATTGTTTATTAGTTTTAGTAGCAGCTTGCTATTGATTATTCGACGGAAAGAAACATAATCAACAAAACATCATAAATACATCATTTTTTTTACATCGAGTGTTTAACTTACTATGTAAAAAGTGCTTTGAGTGATAGATGTCATGGCCAATGGCTACAAAACTATAACTGTTAGAAAGGCAAAATTTACCAAAATTAACAAAAAAAATTTCGAATGTCGTGACGATAAACTTTAAAAATCAAATATTCGAAATACGACTAAAATTTACTAACTACTAGTCCTAGTAGATTACTAACCTACGGCAGCCTAACTCGACATGCTTTTTAAAAAATGATTTTCTCATCTAAAAAATTATTAATTAATTAACTAGTATTTGTTACAATTATTCGAAGATGATTTTTACAAAGAAAATTACCACACCACACTTTGAGCTTACATATAATAGAATATTATTTTATAAAGTAAATACGAGTAACTAATCCTTGAAAAATATGAAGATATAGGTTTAAATAATATAGGTTTGGTGGCTATCCTGATATTCACAGACTCTGAATAGGTATCGGGGCAAAGAACGTAGCTTCCTGACCTCATTCATAATAAAAGGCTTCCCTAGCATCCTTTAGAAGTAACACACGATGCTCTCTGTAACGAAAGGTAAGCATATTTTTCAGGAAAGTTGCCAGCTAAACTTTGATAACATATTGCCTCACTTCCTTAGTGTAATATATGATAAACATTATTAAATATTTTTATATTGGTATTTAGAAATATATTTCATACATATGCAATCGACCCTACCGTTCTGACTTTAATAAATATATTCGAACTCGATGTCATCTACGTACTTGATTACAATTTAGACATTTAATTTGGAATACATTTTATCATTTCAAAATTTAATAAGAGACGTCTCCTTTTTTTTTTAACGAATAATGCTCCTAGGAATATTCCACCACATTATATCGTTTAACGTGATAAAAATTCCATCGCCATCATGCTACTACACAAATACGCCCAATACTGGGGAGTACCAATTATTTAAATTGGTACTCCTCCCCACACATTATCAAGTCAATGGACAGCGGTAGTCACTAACAAACACAAAAAATTGATGTAACATAACAAATTATCAACGCCTTACAGTTCAATGCAATACACAGGAAACCCATTACTACCGCAATAAAAATCAACCTGTAGGTGTTATTTTCAGGTCATTTAGGTGTTTTAAACACGAATCCAGTTAAAATTTATTATTAAATATAATTAAAAAGAAAGCGAGAAATCTCTGCAATACTGACTACGTTGGAGAAGCATGATAAATATCTATGGATGCAAATAAATTAATGTGCTCCGTTGAACACTCAGGGCTATGAGGAAAAATATAATTAATGGCAAATGCGGAACGTATTTTTAATGGTTTTTACGTTAGTGCTTCCTAGGTAACCATAAAATGTCGGAAATATGAATGTAAATGTATAAAATATTGCACATTATCTAAATTATAACATTTTTTTAAAACTCTAGCTAAACTTATGTTAGGAGTTACATCATGTGCATGCTTTTGTCATATTAAACGGCTTTGACATGACACAATTTGACTAGATTTTTATTCGAGTCTTGTTGATGGAGTCATATTGTCAAGTTTAAGGTCATTTAGTTGCCAGGACTGTATGTCTGAACTGTGTCATATCAAATCAGATAAAATTGGTTTATGTAGGTGCTAATTAAGCATGTCTTACTTATCTAATGACAGCCGAGTTTCAGTTCGGTGGTTATATTCATACAATGGTTTATGTTATAAAATCAATATCTAACATTTATTCAAAAGAGAGAGGGAAAAAGAGAAGCAAATTTATTAGGTACACAAGAACCTCTTTTGCAAAAGCCCAGCACAGGAAAGAAACGAAATAAAAATGGCGATTTCGCTGTGTACGTGTACTGTGTACCTATGCTTAATCTGATCGTAAACCAATCCCATCGCAAATCTGCTCAGTGTTAAAATCCTTGTTCAATACGGTACCGTTCTCATTCAATAAGACAAGTGTTTATGACAACATAATTTACACCACAATCCAGGTCTGTTGGTGTACCTAGTAGTTTGTTATTCTGTACAATAAGCGAGAGGTTGGAGACATGTTTCCTTCCGAAGATAATATGTGATGAGCACGATCATTTGGTGTGTGTCTGAATTTTTTATCTCCAATATGTATGTATTTAGTAATATATAAGTATGTTTTTTTTTACGTTGTTTTTTTGCCTTTTTGCATTGTTATACATGCATAGTCTACATCTACATAATATGATCTTAACACCAACGAGATCGGTTTGTTTCAATATGTAACCTAACAGTTTCCGTTTCTCGGGCAAACTCTTAGAATTCAAATGCAAAAGGAGCAAGAGGATACTGTTAGTGGATATACTAAACTTTAATTAAGCTAGGGAGCGTAGTTTGAGGAAAAGGAAAGAACATATGGTTCCATTTAAATTAAATATCGAACAAGAAGTTCTAGTCATATTAGTTTATTATTTAAGACGGTAGTACAATTTCGGTATTCAGGTGGAACTATAAAGGTAGTAATTTTGCTTCTAAGTACTTATATTTAAGAGAGCTGCACTTCAAAAGGCGTGTACTGTATCTGATCACTGAACATTAAAGCTCTTTTTAAATTAATGTTGAAATTTATTTTTCTTTTACGTACACTTGTATATGTGTATTTTTAATTTAAATAGTTCTATACTGAACTACGACCATTTATTTAGACATTGTAATAGTGAAATAGTATTTTCAAGTTATATTTTAAACAAATCTATTAATTATTTTATCCTTTTATATAGATATCAGATAATTATCGTGTTACACTGAAATGTAAAATAATCGTTTGATGGACTTTAAATTGCAAATAATACGAAGGTTTGTCAATGGCAGCGTACTTTTAGTAATACTAAGGCAGCGAATTTAAGTTCGGTCAGCGAATGAAGAGAGTTACGATGGTTTTTAACGTCTTTTGTGTAGGTTCATCATGGCACATTAGCAATATTACCACATGTGAAAAACTCCGCTGATAACAACGTGCCCGCGCACATGGTGCAGAGAACGACGGACTTCTAGCATATCACACCAATTAAACTTCAGTGTCATTATTCTTACAACCCAGATTTTACAGTATGTTACTACTTGTTATGATCTAAAATTAAAGCGAAAATAGTTTTAGTACCACCTCAGAATGTGATAGGTGCGTCGGAAAAAGTTGTGAAGTGAAAGGTTTATTGAAAAATATTTAATGAAACAAATGGGTCCATGTAATATGTTCTTAGAATAAAAAAATCCAAGTATCTTATAGTATATATATTTCCATTTAATTCAGATAGCGTAACAAGCTTCACTTGCATTAGCTGCACAGTACAATAAAAAAAGACCTACTTGATAGACTACACTTGATATTTTGTATTCCATTAGCTATGCCCACTGCATACACAAAAAATACGAGGGTATATTATCTCTTATCCGTACAGAGTGTCAAGGATTCGTGGGTACTAATTTGTAGTCATTAATATTCACCCACATCTTTCCCCTCAGTCTGTACAGAACAATGTATTGAGAGGTCGTCGTCTGTTTGGATATTTTAATATTTAAAAAATATAACAAACTGAATCTAATTCAATACGGTTTTGTATTACTTAAAATATATTTATTCAGACAGTTCAAGTACAAGGAGATCTATCCGTAAACCTAGCAACTTGCAACATTGTATAAAAGGAGTTACGAGGCTATAAATGAACGGAAACATTACGTCTGTTTTTCCGGAACTACGAGTATATTAGCATTAGCGCCAGCGAGTAACTTGCGAGGTTTAAATATGTATACATGATAAATATACATAAGTAACTTGTAGTGTTTTCTATACTTGTAGTATTTTCAAAAGAAAGAGTAAAATACACAAGCGACATTACTAAAATACCATCTTTTTAATCACTCGGACCTAATGGTTGCTTTAGAATTCCTACGTATGGTCCTTCGAACAGCGTCTATTATTTTAAGCACAAATTTATCTTTTTAAGGCCATTCTATCTATTTGTTCTACTTATCAAAATAACTAAATCCGAAAACCACATTTTCGATCCCTTATAATATAATTTATTCTTCCCTACCCATGTGTAATGGTGAGATAATTTCTATCTTCTATTCTACCTCAATAAACCTAATATTTTTAGTTCGTAAACAGATTTCCACGCCGTTGCCTAACAGATTTAATCTATTGCCACCTTTTTCGATATTTGCTGACACACGGGAAAATGTAAAAATTTTATGGAGCTCGGCAACATACAAAAATGCAAAAGAAACAAACTCGCACATCCCTCTGCTATAAATATATTGGCTGAATAGTTTAGTTTTTACTGCAACTCACTATTAGCTTTCGTTTCAAATAAAGTTACTCGTATTTTTTCGATTAGAAATAACTGATATGTACCTTCATTGATTCATAATTTGGTCTTTTTTTTATATTGTATAGGGTTACAATCGATCAGACGGGTCACCTGATGGCAAGTGACTACAGCCGCCCATGGAAATTGCAACTCAAGAGTCATAAGTAAGTTGCCGCCCCCTCTCCCGCATCGGAAAGAGGGATGGTTAGGACTACGGTAATGCCACTCACGCGGTGAAAAGTACCGAAAGAATTACCACCAAATCAGGATTTGAGAATTAAATTAAAAAATATATTTGTGTTTAGTTGTCGTTATGTCATATTGCTGAGCTGATGATGGAAGGATCCTTGACTTTTAGGAGTTAGAAAATAACTCATTAAAAGTCTAATCATATATTTACCTTGTTTCATTTGGAAGGGTATATTTCCACTTTAATTCCATTCAAATGTGAAGAAGAAATACCACTTCTAGTTTTATTAAACAATATATTTATGGGTGCAAATGTAACATCTTACTACCTTATCTTAATAAAGTAACGGATTTATTAAACTATATTTAATATAATCTAACATACTACAGTTTGGTAATATTCATTACAGAACGTAGTGTTTTAATGATCGTACTTATCCACTCATTACAAACATATCTTACACTAAAAATGGTAAAATAAATGATTTAAAAAAAGTTGAATCGATTTCAAACAATACTGAAAAAAAAGTAAAGTAAAAAACTACAATAAGTACCCTCAATATAACAAGTAACATTAAAATAGCAATAGTCCCTTCTTAATCCCCGTTAATTCTTAATTCCCGTCTTAATAAAAAAAAAAAATTTTTAGTGTTCTTTGTCAGTATTGTTTGAAGTCAGTTCATTTTTTTATAAAGTATTTATTTAATGTGTATGCCCGCGTGTATTTCGGTAAACGTGATGTAGCATTAGATTTGTTGCGACCTCTACAGCGAAAATCGTTATGTGTCAGTCAATGTACTGGGTCTACCAATAGGGATGACCTGGTGTTGACAGCTCATAGCGGCCATGTTTGATAATGGATCTTTGAATTGTCTTGACATTTGTGTTCAGTAAGGTTTGCCATTTTATCATGTCACGTTTTACTTTTAACCAACGCTTGGAAATTGTCCAAAATTATTACGCAAATTCGCGTTCTCCTACCGCTACAGTAAGAGCGCTTCGCGCAAAAAACGGTCGTCATAGTGCTCCTTCTGTGTGCGCTATAAATTGCATAATAACAAAATTTGAAAGTGAATTCACTCTCCACGATACTGCTTTGCCTGTGAGACAAAGAAATGCCCGTAGTGAAGAAATTATCGCAGCCGTTCAGGCCAGTGTTGATGCGAATTCAAATTGATCAGTTCAACGCCGTTTACAAGAGTTGGGGCTCTCTCCAATGACCACCTGGCGTATTTTGCGGTTGGATTTGGGCCTACACTCATACAAAATTGTTTTGGCACAAGAATTGAAGCCATCCGACCATTGCATCGTGAATTTGCCGATTATGCACTGGAAATGATGGAAGCTGATGACAATTTTCATCGTAAAATCATCTTCTCAGATGAGGCCCATTTCTGGCTCAATGGATTTGTTAATAAACAAAACTGTCGCTATTGTGTATAGTGAGTCAAATCTACGTGTGGTTCATGAATCACCATTGCATCCGCAAAAAATAACAGTTTGGTGCGGTTTATGGTACGGTGGAATCATTGGTCCGTACTTCTTTGAAAGTGACGAAGGAAACCCTGTTACTGTGAATGGCGAGCGCTATAACTCGATGTTAACCGAATATTTCTTTCCGAAATTTGATGATATTGATGCAGACGACCTTTATTTTCAACAAGACGGTGCACCACCTCACATTACTCGAGTGAACATGGAATTATTGCGTGGAAACTTTGGTGAGTCATTAATTTCGAGAAATGGACCGATCAGTTGGCCACCAAGATCGTGTGATTTAACACCTTTAGACTATTTTCTTTGGGGTTTCGTTAAATTTAAAGTGTACAGCAATAATCCAGCTACAATTCGTGACCTAAAAACCAACATTTGACGAGCCATAGCCGACATACCAGCCGAAATGGTGCACCGCGTCATCGAAATTTGACGTGAGCGGGTGACCGTCTGCAAAAAGAGCCGCGGCGGTCATTTGGCCGATATAATATTTAAAACATAAATTGCATAAAATTATCTATCAAATTAATCAATCGCCTGCATTTTTCATAAAAAAATGTGTGTTTTATTCAATTTTTAAACCAGGACGTTTTTATTGGTAGACCCCATATATAAAACCATTATAAATTATACATCTAAACTTTTCTCAGGAATTTCACTATCTATTCGTGAAAACCGTACAAACATCCGTTCTGTAGCTTTTGAGTTTATTGCGTTCATACAGATAGATAGACGCGGTCGGGGACTTCATTTTATAATATATTGTGTATACATCATACAGATAATAGCTCCTATTCCTTTACTTTCGCTTATCATTAATTTAACACTCATGGTTGTCCTCTATCGCAATTAAATTTAACAATAACACCATCATCAGTAAACCCATAAACCAAAATCTACAAACCATTCTGGTTTTATTTGAATAAAAATAGAGTCAAATTGTTATTGAAATTGATTATTGTCACAAAAAATACGTTCGTTTTGAGAGTTCCGCAATCCTAACAAAAAAACTTTATAGTTTCTCCAGTTTTTTTAAATGTACTAAAAAAACGGGTTCACTTTATTTCAAGATCGTAATAAATTAACGCTACAACAATTTAATAATGTGGGTTAGGAGATAGTTCTTACATTTAATTTATTCCTCGACAGTTCCATTTTGTGTTCACTTCAATGACTTTAGTTTAAAATTAAAATAAAGTAAGATCAAATATATGGACTTAATCGTTTACATAGATATATATTTTTTTAATTTATTCTGGATCTATGAAGAATACAAAATTAAATGCCCCATAGTGGCTACAACAGTGTCATTAAAATCTGATAAGTGGCATTCGTTTGTATTGATTAATGTAATAAATGTACAAAAGAAATATGACAACCATCATTTAATTAGAAAACTATGCTTAAGATAACTCCAAAAACACTATTCTGAAGAAAAATTCTTAAAAAAAAAACTGTATAAGATCGAAACGAAAACTAAAATTATTAAAATTAATATCTCATTTCCAATATTGTTGATAATAGTGTATAATATAGGTAATCTATAAAAGCCTTGTGTAGAAAAGTGTATGATTACTTAACAATTCGGGATTTGAAACTGTTATAAATTCCATACAAATACAAATGAGAAGATGTGTAACCTGATGAAAAGTGACTGCCTATTCTATAAGAAATAGTCTAACCGCAGTCAAAGCAAAGTTTCGAGGTCGTTCATTAAATGCCTACAAATCGTCTCGAGAACTTTGCACATTCCACTGATAGATCCTGTAAGTTATTTACTTGACAGATTTTATTTCTTCGGATAAGGTACATACATAATAATAAAATAATGTTACACATTTTGTAACTTTGGATGTATTTATGTTGATCTTTTTAATGAAATTAATTTCTTGAATTTAATTCATATATGTTATTTGACTCAGAATTCCAGACAATTCGATATACAGAAACAGGACAGTGAATTGTTTGAAACATCGTTTAAACTTTATACTCTATCCGTATTTTTTTTCCTTGTATTGGATTCTTTTTTTATTATATATCTCTTTAAAAATAATTAAGATTTCCTATCTTTAATTCCGAAAGTTCCCCATGGAGGGCCAAGGCTTGTTCCTTATTCCATGAGTAGTACCAATTTTAGGTTGTCGAATTTTTGGGTGTTTAATACATTTTCGCCTACCCCTTCAGGGACATGTATGTAAATTTTTTAAACGAAACAATGTAAAATTTACAATACAAAAAAATTATAATAATATAAATAAACCGTGCAGAAACATAAAAATGTAATGATTTAAAACTACATAAAAACGGCTCTATGAAGCTATACGTATTCTGTTAATGAGTCACACTACTAATTTTCCTAGTCAGTCGTATCAATTTTAAACGTAAAACATGTATGCCATATAGCCGAAACTAAATATTATCTGTCGATGAACAATGTCGAACAATGAATAAATCATACTTCGTTCATATTAAAATATTATTTAAAAAACCAAAGAACAAAATGTGTAATGCATTACTCGTGCACCAATAAACAGAACGATATTAAATATGGTTATCGCCTCGAAGTAAAGTTCATTATTTGCCGGCAATAAAACAAAAGGCTTCATAAAACGTTACTGTCGTAGACGACGTACTAGGAATAAATTCTTGTAAGACTGTACAATAGGCAGATTGGCTACAATAATATTACAATTAATACAAAAAATTAAGTTGACTTTAATAATCATGACAATTGCAAGAATTAATCGCGCACCGAAAGTTCCTTATAACTTGTATTAAGATAAGGTCGTCTGTCTCGGCAACCAGCTGTTTGAGAGTTTTTCCCGTTTTTTTCTAGTGACAAACTTAACTTTATTTATTTCCTTTACTTTTACATTTTAGTACCTATTCAATTATCAGAGCTCAAAACATGGGTTTGTAATCACTCATAAAAGCACATACAAAAAATATTTTTTCATGCAGTTTTCAGATTTTTTACTTATGCCATCAGACCTTGCTTCTCGATTTTTTTCATGATTATAGTTTCATAAAGAGTTCCATATAGGTTTAAAGTTATAAAAAATGAAAAAGTCCAGTGACCTTTTAAAAGGTTTCTGTAACTCAATACAGTTTGAGAACTCATTGAATTGAACAACACTTAGCTGAAAAAGTTTTGGAAATGCTATTCTTGCATTCAATGAGGCTCTTCGAAAGAATATAAGTTAAAGGTAAACAATTTCAGATTCCATTTCCCGTTGGCAAACATGCAATTAGACGTGCCCCGGGCGTTGATAATGTTTGCTCACTGGTAGTTATCCAACTCAAACTGCTACGCAAGCTGAGAACTGATTCTATCTGTACTTTGTATGGGCATTCAAAATGGTACTAAGGAGCCCTGTGGTTTTTTAGTTTATATGATTAACTAATTGCAAAAATGCTGGCAACGTTGCTTTAGATCAAAATGCTAATCCTTTGTAGAAAAAAAAGCCCAGAAGACATGTAAAGTCAAGTGACATTAATTCGTTTTGAAAAGGGTTCCTTGTAAACAGAACGAGCACTCGAACTCGCTTTTAGTCTCACGCAATCTTCTAAAAATTATAATTATCACATAGATTATTGCTCTTACGCCCCTTTAGGTTTTGAAAGGATTGATAGTAGCACTGGTTCACAAAAAGGTTTAAGTAGTGACATGCCTTTTGCCATAACAAAGTATTGTATTTATATACACGAGTACGATGATCGGTATAGCAATAATTTTCTTCGCAAAGATAATGATCTAGAAAAAAACACGGAGCTCTCAGATGAACCCAAGTAGCAGGGTGAAAAGTGAACTGATCTAAATTTAATTTTTATAAACTGCCGTCCCCGTTGCGAAGTGCACTTGAGAGGAAAACTGGTGCTAGAGTGATTGATAGATTTTCCGCTACTCTCAGCATTTGACCCATTTTTATACGTTTTCTTTCCTTTGACGCTGAGAACCATCTTTCTGTTTTGATTTCCTATCAAGGTTACCGGTCATCGCCAACAAAGTCGCACAATATTATTCAAAATCCATCCATAAAAAGATGATTTAAGTTGTATGATTAATTTTTGAGCCAACATAAAAAAACAAAAAATGACATCTGTAGTACGTGTAGAACTTTATTTATTATGGCGTGGGGGTAATCGAGCAGAGGGTAGCTAATTTTAAGTGACTACTGTTACGCAAGCCTTTGAGTGCACTCCCCTAGAATTGGGCGGGGGGCGGGGGGGCGTCCGGCACCCCACTCGATCAAATAGGTATAAATACTCACACTCATGCTTGTATTAATAAACGGTAGGAAAAACCATATAAGAAAGACGTCACATTTTGTATATCACCCTATCAAATATGTAAAGTAGTTTTCAATAAAAATACAAAATGAATACCTACGCCAATCCAATTGATATAGTGCAGTCTGCTTAACAATAGCAGCAAATAGGGCCTCATCAATCAATCAAAAACAGCGTGTAATTATCTGCTGGTGAACACGAGCTCTCCCATAAATCGGCACAATGAACGATCGCGGGGATATTACTACGCTTCATAGGAAATTAGTGCTTGTATTCAGATGTTGGTTAACAATGTAATTTGAGCTGTAAATTTTGTTAAAGTTTCATTACACACTTATCGTTTAGTGAACATCGTGGTTTGCGATTGTAAGGTATTTTCATCGTCAAAAAACAAATAGACTTATTAATTTATCACATTACTTGAAAAAAAAAGGAAAATTGTCTTTGTTCATTGATATCAGTATAATTAGAAAATAGAGTCGTCACTGTGTGTTTTTCTATGGGCCTACATCTTTCAGTTTTTAATCTAGATGAAAAAATTATCTTTCCTAATCAATTCAATTGTTTTTTACATTTAAATCACCCAACCAACCTGTTGCACAAGTTATCGTCTGCAGCAATACCGGACCGATACTACCTTCAAAGAACGAGCGTAATCCTTCTTCAAAGACCGGCAACGCGCTTGTTACTCCTGAGTTGTAGGCGTTGATGGGTAGCGGTAGTCACCTCCAACAGGTGACCAGTCTGCTTTTTTGTCACCCTTTTTAATATGCATACAAAAAAGGCAATTTCATAGGTAAAGACCTATTAAATATATTTATATTATGTTAATCGCAATAGAGATTTTATTTCTCATTAACATGCAGAACTAATCCAAGATATGTAACTCACTATTAAGATACGTAATACTGGATGTTTACCTAACCTTATCTTATCAAATATGTATTAGAGATGTTAAAACACCATTTACATTGCGCTAGTTCACCTAGCTTTGTATTGTCCAAAATGTTCATTCAGTTATCAGTATGAAACATCATGGTACAAGTGAAGTTAGCTATACGCAACCTTATCACACACCCTCGACCTTTAATTAATTTGAGCTTTTGTCAGAAGCCTTGGCTTAGAAAGCGTTATACCTCAGTTAACATTTTACGTACTTTAATGCTCCTGGCTTATCTCATAGATATCCTTGTGTATGTGAGATGTTCTACCTTTTTACTTTTATATGCGTAATCAGCTGAAAGGACCAGGGTAAGCAGTGTAGTGTTTCTAAAAGTTATTCATTTAGTATAGGTATCCCTAATATATAAATAACTTAATTGTCAAATCAATTAGTCAAAGTTATTTGATTTGACTAATGAGCGAATCACTAACCGAACTTCATCTTTTCACAAAATCACTTTCACAGCTTGCAGGAAAGCGAGATGAGAGATATTATATACTTTTTTTAACGTTTTTTTCATCCTCGAAGATAAAGGCAAATTAAATGCCCATAATTTGCCGACTGTAATCTTAGTATCAGTTTCGTATTGTTTATTTTCAGCGTAAAATGTATGTATTGTAATAAATATCTAAGGTTCTCCATAAAATTTAAAGGTGCTGATCAATCATTCAATCATGTAAATTAAAATTACACCTAAATTATTTGGATTCCTATTTGCTTACTTTATTTTGCTATACTAAAAAAGCCGACCAAATTGTAGCATGTAATTATATTTTGTATTAAGAAATTCACAGATTCGTTAAAAGCTCAGTATACAGTACAACAACTAAAACCATAGCTAATTGAACGCATTGCTATAACCCTTTTAGCAATGCGTTCAATAAGCTAGGGTTTAAGGTTAATAATAATAGTAATAAATCTCTTTATTGTACACTAGTTATAAATATATAAAGATTAACTTAAGCTAGGTTAGACAGGTACGAATTGCGGCCTTATCGCTCAGAGGCAATCTCTTACAGGCACTCTTGGTATGGAGAGAAAAACATAAAGGCAAGGAGGTGTAGGGTAGTGGCTGGTGTACCAAGATTACCCCCTTTATAAGCAAAAACTACATTTTATACTAAAACTAAAATTCAAAATAATTTATGTTTGTAAGTAACAAACATTTATCTATACTTTGACTAGTATTTTAGTTTAAGCTTCAACAGATGGGGTTTTTAAGTAATAACCTGTCGATATTCAAAATGACATAATGCATTGTATAGCAAGAGGACACCATGTGAATTTTACTACCAATAATCTAGTAATAAAATACATAGTACACCAAATTTTAATTAGAGGAAAGCGCATACTCGATGCGAGCTTTATTCATTGCTTTAATGGTTTGGGCGGGATTCCGACTTGTCTCTAAAGTACTATACGTCCGTTTCTCTAAGGTGGGTATTTGTATTTTTGGTAGTTTGAAATGTGTGTGTGATATACATAATTTTAGAAGCTTGACAGTCATGTCAATGGCGAAAAAATAGTGCGTCTTTCTGTCAAGGAATATACGTAAAGGTACTTAGGTGAGGGAATATGTTTCAAATGTAAATAAAAATTCAAATTTAATATGTATCAAATTACTCTTTCGAAACATAATTATGTTAAAAAAACTTTTAAATAAATTATTGTTAAAATAAATAATCACATTCAATTCTTAAAAGAAATGGGCAACGGGTACTCTAGGCTGCACGGATGGCGTAGTGGTCGCCACGCCGCTTCCTACTACGCTGAGTGTTGTGGGTTCAATCCTCACATGGTACGACACTTTGTGTGATCCGCAAATATTAGTTCTGAGTCTGGGTGTTATTTGTGTCCGTTTCATGTATGTTTGGAAAGTCCCCCACGATACAGGATGTATTCCTAGTGCGGGAGTTGTCTTTTAAAAAAGAAAAACTCCTCTTCGAAGCACTTTTACATACATTAGAATACTAATGAGTGTAATGAATAACGAAGTTAAAATTATTAAAACATTTCATAATACACTTAGTAATTTGTAAATTAATTCTTAGATTATAATAACTTGAGTGTATTATGAGCAGAAGTACTCTTGTTCTTAGCTAAATATTTAATGTCGACTTCCTATAATTTCATCATTTTGAAATATAATACTGTTAATATAAAATATTGTTTTGCTACCTTTTTCTGTTTTTGGCGTTGATAACTTCACATATCGCCGGCCCCGGAGAATAAAATGACAACTGACATTACAATAGTTTTAGTGTTATGTCATATTTGGAGTCTACAGAGCCCAATACATCCATTCAATTTTTTTCGTAATTTTTCTATCGTTATTCACAAAGTTATAAAATATTACAATATTATTCGTCCAATTTTCTGAGGAGCACATTAACGCGAATAAGATTACCAGACACTGTTGATATAATTGTTTCATTAAACAATAAATAGCAATAGCTTTTACACTTATATTCTCGTGCAGGAAATCAACGATAAAATTATAAACGCCAATATCATTTTATTCTCGTTCAAAAGCTTTTAAGTGCAGCGACTAACATTACCTTAGTGAACATAGTGATTCAAATGTTAGTGAGTGATGACACTATACACCATCTCGCGTAAATACTCGCACGTGTCAATGTTTGTTTACTTGATTAGTGTCTCTTAAAACTTCGTTGCATGAGTATCATAATTCCGTTTTCAAAAGATTTCAAGATAATAAAAGTAATTATCGTGCGTAAGTGTGATTGTATTAAGACAATTAATATTATCTTAAAGTTGGCTGTATAATAATCAGAAAACAGTTTCCTCGTCATAATATAGGTATATTAATATGAATCAAAGGAATTCGAGGATTAATATTATTATGAGAAATCTCGCGGATCTGAACCATTGCAACGACGGTAAGTACTGGGGTTTTCTTCTTATTATTTTGATTTCATTAAAAAATTATAATTAATCTCTGTATTGGGGAGACTTGACTGCCTCGGATTTGCAGTAGTAGCGTATGCAACTGCTGTTCTGAGGTATCGGGGTCTATTCCCGGGTCGAACCAAATGTTTGCATGACCTGCTTGAGAGCTATGAGTACTTGAGAGATATGTTTTATCATGTCTGCAAAATTAAAATAATATTATTATTTTCACATAATTTACTACCTGAAAATACAAATAAAGAAGAAACAACGAAGCATCATCATGAATATGGTTTACGTGGTAGGTACCTAAATGTGTTTTATACTCGTATTCATTTAATTTTTAGCAGTTAAGAACGTCACGTTGCACCGAAAGTTCGAGGAAGCAGCTTCTTCTATGGTTCCCGTTAGCTTCAACGTGGGTTAAGAGTTGCCATCCTCCAACTCACGACTACTGAGCCCCCTCCGCCAGGTAAAAACCCGCACGTGGAGGAAGTAAATTTGAACTACAGCGTAACTTTTTTGAGCTGCTGAACCAGTTTGGCCTATCATAGTTTGAGGTAGTTTTATGAGATATTCGATGATTTTTTTCTTATCTTGTCTTACAGAATCAACAAAAAAACAATATTGTGAAAATAACGATAAAGAAGTTAATGAAGACTTTTCTCCAGATGTTTCTGAATATGTGCCAAGCCCAAACCGGTTTATTAAAACACCATCAAGTATTGGTGGAGACTCTGATTACATAAAAGCAGCCACTCATGATATTTCCAAAATGGCTTCAACCATTTCAAATTCAGTTTTTCGCATCAGACAGTTTATACGGCGTTAGAAAAAGTCAAATCTGACAAAGGCTTAGTTGATAACAGAGGGCACCATAATAACAGGCCACGTAAAATGCTTCTAAAAGTGGAGGAAAATATCATCCAACACATTCAATTGTTCCCTGTAGTCAAGTCACATTATGTAAAAAAAGATTCTGCCAGACAATATCTATCAGAGCTACTTAATGTGAGTAAAATGTACCGTCTATATCAAAGTCGGTTCCAAGAGGGAAATTATGCCTGCCCGATAGCTTCTAAACGGTAATATGAAAACATTTTTAACACCAAGTTCAATTATTCATTTTTTAAACCAAAAAAAGACCAATGCTCCACTTGCACTCTTTACAGAAAAGCTGATTCTGTTCGATAAGCGACATTGCAAGATAAGTATGACAAACACCAAAGAAGCAAGATCGAGTACGTCAAATTAAAAAAGAAGAATAGGAATCCATTGATCCTTCATATACAACCATAGCAATCTTCGATTTAGAGAAGGTATTAAATATTCCATAATCTGCAATTGGAATATTTCATTATAAGAGGAAATATCCTATTTACAACTTTACTATTTTTGATAGTACTAGACTTAAAGGTCACTGCTATGTCTGGCGCCAAACAATTGCAAAAAGAGGAGCAATAGAAATAGGAAGCTGCCTGTAGCAATTTTTCTTAAGTGGGAAGGAAAGAGGTATGAAAAACATTTTTTTATACTGAGATCGTTGTGCAGGACAAAACAAATACAGATTTATATTTGCTTTATACATTTTTGCTGCTCAGAAACTTCAAATAAATATAACACATAGATTTTTCGAAACAGGCCATGGCCAGAGTGAAGGCGATTCCATGCACTCTAGTATTGAACGTGAATTAAAACACAGGGTCGTATATACACCGAACAGATTTATGCTATCATTAGGAATGCTAAAATCAACGGCGAGAAATATATTGTGGAGGAAATGTTACAAAATGAGTTCTTTAACATAAAGGATTTGATAAAAAACAAGAACTGGGTCAATAATGAAGAAGGTCAGAAAATAATGTGGTCTAAGATAATGGAAGTAAACGTTTTACATTCACAGCCATCTATTCTACGCTTTAAATATGATTTTGATGCTGAGTATTCTCAACTTAATGTCGAACAGTGTCAAACAAGAATGTCAAACAAGCTAGAAGCAAGAGAGGTATGAAACAGACAGCGCCTATTACACCAGGTTCTGTCAGTGATTTTCAGTTGAATGTGGCTTATAGGGAACCTTTGCCACCAAGTAAGGCTTTACAAGATGACCTTATGAGCTTGTGTAGATCAGAAGCGATCCCAGTTTTCTACCATGCTTTCTACGAATCTCTGACTTATGAAAGTAGTAATTCTGAAAGCCATAGATTTATTGATAATGAAAATCAGGACGACTAATTTCTTTTTAAAAAAATTCTTGTGCATTTAAAGTTAAGTAAAATCTGATTAACATAACTTTATTTTATTTGCTTAACCAGAATAATAGCCCAAGTTTTATTGTCTCATTATTGATATCCCGTATGAACGAGAATAAAATGGTAAGATACTATATTTTTCCATAATTTAGCGCTGTCAAATAATTGAATATTAATGTAATAGGATATTACAATATTCAATTTGTAATAAAATGACGAGAACAAAATGATAAGTGTGTAATACTAAATTACGCTAACTTTATCTTTTACTAACTTCTTAAATTTTGAATATCTTGAATTTGATTGATCCAATTAAAGGCTTGTTAAAATAGTTTAAAAGCTTCAAAAATTAGCTTTCATTTGAGTCCTTTTTTGATTATCTAAGTCTATTATCAGACAAGTTATAGACAAAAACTGGTTTTTTATTTTTCCTGAAAAGTTAAGTTTTTGCGATTACCATTTTATTCTCCGGGGCCGGCGATATGAGCTTTTTTTTGGAAAAAGAGTGTATATTTATCAATGGTGGCCTCATATAAGTGTAAAAAATTCTATCTTACAGTACCATCTTATGCTTTATCCGTACAATAATAAAAAAGATGACATTTGATTAGGATTTTAGAGGAGGAGTCTAAAAAGATCTACGGTAGTTAAAACGTTTCTCTAATTCTATTGGTATAGGAGCTAGCAACGTTTTCGAGAAAGAATTTACGACAGCTGATTTTGTGATATGTTGTCCTTCTTGCACTTTCGGTTAGAATCTGGGCTATCTGGCTGGCGGTAGCGGTTGCGTTCATTAGTGCGCATCCTACCTGTCCAGGTAATAATCCTGTATTTTAAAAACATTTTAGAAGGCGTAATTTTTAATTTTTTAAGTCTACCTGACATACTTTTTTTTATTGCCAGACATTTTTGACAATGCTAACTATGTGCCATACGCGATTTTTGTTAATTTTTTTTATAAAATTTCAAGGTATTTTATAATGTCTGTAATTTTAATATTATGTTATTTAAAGATAAGAAAAACTTAAAATAAATTTGCCAGACATTAATTCGATTGTTAAGTCTTGAATTAAAATTAAAAAGTCATGAAAAAATTGCAGTATAATGCTAGTAGTAACAAGACACATTTTCACTAAAAATCAACTTCTTCATATCTCACTACTTTTGAAAATAATGTGCCTGAGCAAGAGTTGAGTAAACATGAGATTAGTATTTTGATGATGATGATGCGACTTAACAATCGAATTAATGTCTGGCAAATTTATTTTAAGTTTTTCTTAGTCGTTACGTGACGAAAATTTGGAGAAATGCTCACTCAAAACATCCAACATCTTTATCTCCAATGGCTTTCGGTTGGACCATTAACGGTGACAAATATGATTTTGTCTGGTTTTTGGGAGATCAATTACCATCCTCAGTTGCAGATATTATTGTTCAAAGTAAGTGTGAAATGGAATATTTATCAATAATAACTAAAATGTTTTATAACGAACTAGAAGAATTACACTGTTTATTTTTTTTCTGTTGCAGATGATAGAGTTTTAGAAGATAACGAAAGTTCCCAAGAAGATGATATGAATGACACTGTCAAAGACGATGATGATAATATAATAATAATAATATAATATAATAATATATTCTACCACATTCACACAACGCCATCTAGTCCCAAACTAAGCAGAGCTTGTACTATGGGTACTAGACAACTGATATAAATACATATATACTTTTTTTTTTGTAAATACATACATATTATACATAGAAACTCCCAGACCAAATCAAACATCAAATGTTCATGCACAAAAATGTTTGACTTGAGCGGGAATCGAACCCGCGAATTTTAATTCAAGACTTAACAATCGAATTAATGTCTGGCAAATTTATTTTAAGTTTTTCTTATCTTTAAATAACATAATATTAAAATTACAGACATTATAAAATACTTTGAAATTTTATAAAAAAATATAACAAAAATCGCGTATGGCACATAGTTAGCATTGTCAAAAATGTCTGGCAATAAAAAAAGTATGTCAGGTAGACTTATTTAAAAACAAAAAATTAAAAATTACGCCTTCTAAAATGTTTTTAAAATACAGGATTATTACCTGGACAGGTAGGATGCGCACTAATGAACGCAACCGCTACCGCCAGCCAGATAGCCCAGATTCTAACCGAAAGAGCAAGAAGGACGACATATCACAAAATCAGCTGTCCTAAAATTCTTACTTTCCAAACGTTGCTAGCTCCCGTACTATATAGCGACTTGAAGTTACTTTAATATAGATTGACCATATTAAATAACCCTTAAATGTGATGAGAACTCCTAGTATTGCCGATATTTTCTAAATTCGCAAGGCTTAACGGGGTCTCGAAAAATGTGGAACCTTCCGTGAAATTGGCAATCACTTTCGTTTTAATGTCGTCCAAGTTTAATGCTAATAAAACTTGTAGCTATATCAGTTAACTAAGCGTGACTATTTCACATATCTACCAGCATGGTTTCAAAATCATAGCAACGGTTTGGTGTATACTCGTATATTATCTATATACCGTCTCAGCCATTCAACATAAACTTGCTTCTAAACATCATCGAACAGGCGGTGCATTGGATTTTTAGTGGAAAACTACACCGTAAAGTTATGAGATCGCATCCTAAATCAATCTTCAATATGTACCTTTATGTATCTTTTTATTCCTTCGTGTATTTTTACATTTTGGCGGTGACAACCATATTTTTTAATTAGCCAATGTTTGCAAAATTCATTAAAAAGTCTGTACAAATTTTCCTTAATCAGGCTTTCGTCTATAAATCTATTAGGTGCGACAAAGAAAGAGGGTTAAAAATGGAGTAACGAAAGTACATAGGACGAGTGAATTAGCTAGGCTAAGAGATACCAAATACATGACCTGGATAGGATCGGGACCGAGACTGAAGCAGCTTGTGGTCGCGATTGGAGTGGCGCCGCTAGGACTGAGACGACTGACTATATATTATACGCATAATACCAATACATTTATTATTTTTTCTCCCATATTATCTCATTTGATCATCGGGAGACTGATTTCCAACCAAGGTAAACACCTGCATTATGGATAACCAGACTTTCATTCCACAGTCAAAACATAGTCTGAGGCAGAGCAAAATTGGGAGGAAGAACAAGATTAGAAAAATAAAACATAAAATGCATTTAATGTGATACCAATTATAAATACACATACATTTGAAATATTGGCATACGACAATTAAAACACATTTTCATAATTATCTAAACTAATCTAATTATATAATCTTAATTTGATAAAACAGCAAATCTTGTCATTGTTTTTATTCATCCATAAAATTGTACAATCTCAGATATGAGATTAGATTATGTTTCATGTCATTTGGTAAGATATATACGCTTAAATCTTAAAATTACTGTGAAATGCTTTATTATTCCCCAAAAAGTTCTAACAGTTGATTGTTATGTAACAGTATTTGCCACAGGATTTTCGGCTCTATTGCAAATACATAAGTATATAAAGTTTAAAATGTGAGTTCATCATTTGAAATTCAAACATAATGCTACATTGCTTGGAACTTAATTGCGTGTTAATTGTCAAGCCCAAATACATATCCCTCAAGACAGACGGTTTTCTGCAAGTGAAAGGCTTATAAGGAGTTCGTAATTTAGTTCATTCATGATTGCTTAAGAGTTCTCAGACTATTTACTAATTTTAACCAACTATTACTGTTCATACTCAAGTGTTTGTTATAATACACATTAGAAGTTTGTCTGTTTAGAGAGTAATAGTAGTTTTAATGTTGTACCTAATAATTATTATATCATGACTTACTTTTGATACACACACATTTGATACGAATTGGGTAACAGGTAATCTAAAAGTATCTTTATCTTACAATATTAACGTCATAGTATTCTATGATAAAGTTATATTCAAATGTAATTATGTAGATTACATACCTTTTTAAAATATCCAAGTATGTGTTATGCGTTACAATACTGTAGATATGAATGGTAATATAACACAATATGGTACAAATCTAATATAAGTAATAACATTATAAATTCTTTTTTCAAACATATTTCATGTACAAGTTCAAATACTAGATGCAATAATATAACAATTCACACATCGTGCCTGCCATCTTCTCGTGGGAATAATCCGAATTCTGCTGCATTATAAACACGATTCAACTTTGTGTAGTTTATGACTCAATATCGTAACAAATTAACAAAGCGTTCAAGTGATTGAGTCAATATTAAAAACTAATATTAACTATTTGCATAATCTTGCTTATACATATAAAAGTAATATATTAACATAAAACAAAATAGCATTAGGCGCAAATGAGATAGTGTCTTTTATTTACTTTATATACAGACTAGTCAGATATACCTTTTCCAATTTTATATATTTATGAATACATACATAAAAGAAGTACTTATATTTTTCTCGCCTATGTAAATCTTTTCCAGGAGACTTGCTCTATGTATATATATTTTTTTTTTCTGATACAATATAAAAACAGATCTTGTAAAATGTATGAGAAACAATGATGTAAAATACTGGTTAAAGAGTTCATTGTGTTTTTGTAAATCATGAACGAACAATTGGAAACAATTTGTTGCTTACCATGTTTTGAAAATAACTCACTATGACGTTGCTCGTAGAGTTAAGATACCTTTACTTTAAGGCTTATCTTAATTTTTTGTCTGCTTTGTTAATCTTTATTAGCGTTATTTATTCTTTTTCAACTTTCTAATTATACCCAAAAATATAATTAAATATTATTTTACTGATTTAATATACAAGCGAAGAAATAGAGTTCATCAAACATTACATTTTTAAAACAATTATGCCCTACATCCTAATTAATATGTACATAAAATGCACGTATTGACTAAATTAGTCTAGTATTAGTACTAGAGTATATATGAGAAGTAAATAAATATTAGAAGATTCTAATTTTTAATAGATTTCGAAAGGCGGTTTCAATTAGACAAAATTTTCAATTTTCATTTTTGTTATTTGCGACCCATTTGGTTATAATCAAAGTTGGCTTCATTCAAATTTAAAGAAAATATGCCATCTGTATCATTGTTTTTTTTTAAATATTCTGAGTCATCGTATTATCTTTCCTCTTCAGATTTTGCCATTACGTCTCTAGCTCTATCGGTCAATATAGTATGTATGCCGATGTAAATATACGCGTATCTACGGTGGTTATATAAAATATGTTTTAATTAATCTCGTTCTTCATGGGTATTATTTGAACAAAGTTTTGAAATTCAATCATCTAATAAACCCATTATATGTAGGTTTGGAGTCCGTTGTTTGACTTTAATCTAACTTTTGGTTAGTCTTAGATCGGTTCGATGGTGCACATCTTGACTTCGAAGCGATGTATATGATCATGTGCAGACTTCCATTCTGCCTGAAACTTGTTATGGTTTTAGCTTACACGTTACCAGTACACCGGAAACAATTAAATGGGCGTTTAAGACAGAGAGTATATTTTACCTGCTTTCGAATGCTAACCCTTTGAACATATGCAAAATATGAATCTTCGAAGAAAAGCTTAAAAAGTTTATCTAACGGATGTCGGTGAGTTCTCTATGACTAAAGTGATTCGGGGTAGGAAAGACGGTCTAGTACAGACTTTCATCTGGTCATAAGCTGGCTCATCGGGACTGATCAAGGTCATACACAGGGCTCGATGGGTTGATTGAGCGATGGGAAAGATCTGTGAAATAGCCAAAAAAATGTTATTCTTATATCAAATTATTTTTCATTTGTATTCTTACCGTTGTGTAGATTTGCAGAAATTTCCCGACTAAGGAAGCTAATTACGCAGGACAACAGCACTGCATAGAGAAGGAGAACTTGAAACAAACCGCATACCTACCCGTCCAGCCAGCGTGTTATAGTAGGCCAAAGCCTCTTTTCTAAGGAGGGGCCTACGTCCAGCAGTGAACTATTTAAGGCTGTTGATGACTTCAATAACAACACGGTGCAAATTTTATATACACTTCTCACAAAAGGAAATAAAAAAATAAAAAAAATTTTTTGGTTGATTTTCAACAAACTGTAACTCCGAGTAAAAAAAAATGCTCAACATTCCCTACGAGACAATATTAATGGCTTCAGATGCAGTTGTCAAAAAAAACAAGTAATTTTTTTTGACCATGCTTAAGCATTCTAAAGATATTAAGACTTACAAAATTCAATCTTTGTAATCGAAGAAATAGCGATTTTCGAGGAAAAAAATTTTTTTTTGGGAAAATGACATTCGAAAAATTGCTCAAAACGGCGATTTTGCGAAAAAAAAAATTTGAAGCTTAGAATTTCTCAGGGATTATCCGAGATACTAAGGTTGAAAAATTACAAACGATATTTTTCGTCCATCCATTTTATTTCAAGTTATTCAAATTTCCTTAAGTATGTAGATTTTTACTTTTTTATTAGTATGAGTTTTTTATGAGTTATCGCTCCGAAAAAATAAGGTTATTCATTATCAAGGTTAAAAAAAACTTTTTTGCTTTGATTGACAATTACTCTGCAGCAAACCATTGCACAGGCTTTTTAATTACGTCAAATTAATAGGCATTAAATTACCTAACTTTTAACCTAAATTACCTAACTTTTAGTGGAGTAATGAAAAATATATATTTGTTAAAGCCCGTAGACCTTTTTCATGATGATAAAAGAAAATTTCTTAGGATTACTCTAGGACTAAACATTATAAAAATATCATGGCCAGATCTGAAAACTAGACTTCTAGGACTATATTTGCATTTTTTATTTTGCTGTACGATTATTTTGCTAGGATTTACAGCTTGTTGAAAATCACCCAAAAATTTAGTTTTTTTTTTTTTTACATCCTTTAATTTTTATGAGTACTGTATAATATTTTGTTAATAAGCTATGTAGGAGTTTACTTAATAAATTAATTATGCTACTACATGTACAGAAATAATTTATTTTATTTCATGTCAAAGGAAGGAAGTAAGTTCTTACAAAAAGTTGTACAGTCTGTGTTTGTTTATTTTCTTATAAGAGTAAAGAAAATTGAAATTGTGAGACTTCGCTCCATTCAACATTTTTTTAATTAATTGCTTTCATAAAAGTTTACTTTGATCGTTATTCATCGAACTAATACACTTAAAAAATAACGCATTGAGAAAAAAACTGTTTCATGAAAATTATACTAGCTTGGCATTCACTTAACAAAAGAATAAATAAATCTTAGATTATTCTATTATGATTTAATGTGAGGTAACTCTATACCTCTGTATACCCTTTTGAGGTTTAGTCGTCTGTGTATGTACATTTGTATGTAAATAATCCTCGGCGTTCATCTTCAACGAGCTCAATTTGACTCTAACCTGAATTGATGCATTATAGTTTCAAATATCCGTTCGATAGTGTTCTTTCCTACAATGATTTGATAGACAATCAGATCGATATACAATATAGTAACTTACCTGGTTTAGCGTTATAAGTCTTAGCAACTAAATTATTCATAGCGATCGTTTAATAATTTTTGTTGTAGAATCATAATTATAATACCGTAAGTCAGTTCGAAACTAACTTGTATAGCCCTCCCATAGGCAGACTTATTACATCCAGTTTAAAAACTTCAAACAGAGGAAAACAAAATACGAGGTGTATTTACACAAGTGATAACTATTGCCGAGAGCGAGACTCAAGTTTTCTCAGGCGAACTCAAGTTTCCGACTTCGACGGAAGTAGTTGTGTACAGAGGCAGCTGTTAGCTCTGGATTTATATATTCCTGTGACTTTCAGCTTGTACCAAAATGTAAGTATTGCTTAAATTGTGTGTAGATATAGAAATTCTACTGTGTTAAATTGTTTAATTTTGTTTTCTAAAAAACGTAATCTGTAGCTATTTCCGTCGATATAAACCATTACCATGAAACCATTAATACCATAGGACATTTGTTGTTTAAATAAAATCATATACTGTCTTTATCATTGCGTACTGACACTTGCTTATGTCGAAATAGGTTAAATCATTGCAAGACACAACCTAGTTTCAATTAGTAACCACCTGAGGCCTTACTAATCATTAATAGTGGAATTGCAAATATGAGGATCTTAGCTTTCTAGATTATCCAGCACATCGCGAACACGAGTGTTGTAGTCGAGTGGGAGAATAAACTCTTACCCGCGTTAGTAATGTTGTTTGTTACATTCCACTGGATGTAAAGTACTACACAATTCCGTGTGTGTGTTATTCGGATTTCTAGTTCTATTTTCAAACAACAAGTAAGGTGGGTGTCAGTTGGAAGGATTGGCACAAGTTTGTCTGTGTCATTAGAAATTCCAAATGATTTGACTAATAAAGGTAAATAAAATTTACAACCAGATTAGTAGATTATCGGTTTTATTAATTAATTATTCCAGCTGCATCGATACTCAGTCAAATAGTCTCTAGCATTTGATGGTATCAAGATTGGATCAGTGATATAACAATGAAATAATACCTCCGTGCCCTCAGGTGAAATAAAACCTAATTACATTTGTTCTTACTATTATAGATAAAGCGCAGTAGATGAGCCACTATGTATTATACCCTGTACTAGTATTAGCTTATTACAATAATTCAAAACTCTTATTACTTACTTATTTTCCCATTTAACATCTAAATTAAATATTATAAACATTATCACGGTCAGTCAGTTTGCAGTCAACTTTAACTTTATCAGATGAACTAGTTAATGCGGTTAAACTTTATCAGAAAAATAATTAGATATGCAATATGAGCCGCAGACGGGACCGCGGGCTGCCAGAGAGTGGGGACCTCTGGTGGCAGAGTAATTGCTGCGGTAGGGGATAGGAAGATGGCGGCCTGATCGCACTAAAAATGTGATCGGGCCGGAAAGTCTGGATCGGCTGATTGGCAAGGAGAAGCCGCTGGCTTCCCCTGAGATAGCCTGGCCTAGTTAGGTGTTGCGTCGATCTTGGGGGGACCTGAAATCACATGGCCCAGGTTTTCTCTAGAGCAGGGCGCCTAAGGCTGGACGTCGGGGTGGTTTTTAGTGAAAACACCACATACTCCTGGCTCCTATATTCCCAACGAGCCGGAGATACGAAAAGATTTTCCACCTTGACCCAAAAAAATAATATTAAGAAATATAGCTATACAGCTCGTTGCACAAATTTTAATTAATAGATAAGCCCTACTGCTACCGTGTACATCACGTCAGAGCCGAAAACTTACCCAGCAGTAGGACATTATTATTATCCATAAGATTAAAGCAAAAAATACTACATATTCCTGTAATACGACAAATAATAATAAAACAAAAAAAATACGATCGTTATAATGTACCTGCTGTGATGCTGTAATAGTCTTTGTGAAGCGGGCAGTGATCCGTTATAAATATCAAAATATATAAATATCTAGTTCAATTAAAATAGAACCAGTGAATATGAACAATGAAAGAAAAAATACAATTTTATAATAAAAAAAACATTTATTGAATACAAAAATAAAACATAAGTACAACAAAGTTCCACATTTTTAGAGTAACACAGTCTACTTATTTTATAGTTCTACACTAATCCGTCAAGACAACACGATGTCAGTATGTAAGTTTCAAATTTTATAGAACTTCATCATCATCAGCCTATCGCAGCCCACTGTTGGACATAGACATTTCCCATTGCACGCCACTTACATCGATTTTCCGCTTCTCGCATCCAGCTCCTGCTAGCCATCTATAGAACTTAGTTCTTATTTAATTCGTATTGTAATTTAATTATCTATTCGAAATTGACAATTCAAATTTGAAATACTATTTTAATTATCGACATAGTCACTTTCATAAACATTTAAAAAAGTATTCTATTACTACCTCCATGTCTGAAATGTTGGATATTTTATTATTAGTAAAGTTCAATTTATATTAAAAAATTAAAATTGTAGCTTATTGAGGCTTATGATGTTGGTTTAAGAAGTATGTATGTTACAAGAAGATCTATTTCCGTAGTGCCGTATTTGCCTTCACATAAGTTTTCTTAGTCTAATAGGACTACGAGATTGTTCCTCCTCCAGCTCTCTCTCATATTTCTCCATCATTACTACTTTAAGAAAAAGCTTTTTTAATTTCATAGTGATCCTTATGAAGAAACATTTATTATCTTTTGTAGTATATTTGTACAATTTGAATCTGATATGGTTTATAAAAAATATTGTTTTTTTAACTTTACAAATATAAAATAAATTAAAGACTGACTTCTTGGTTATGAATTATGTTTATTTGTTTACTATGATTACAACACAGCTTTACCAATCTCACATAAATTGCCAACCTAGTACGTTGTTTGCAGTTTTTTTTTAAAATGGAAATAAACAGTCTCATTTCCAAAAATTAGATACTAATAAGAAAACTATTACCGCGTAACAAAGTATGATAAACATTAAGTTCTTAAAAATAACATTATGTAAATGTCGAAGTAAATAGAAAAATATTTTTAACACCTAAACACTATACTGAGGTGAACAATTTCCATATTTTTTATGAAATACTCCATCAATGATGCATACACATACACATACTCGTACATGCGTGTTACAGAGTATTAACTTTTAATTTATAATTAAACTTAGTAATTTACACCTATTTTTATTTAATATGAACGTCAACACAGAACTAAGTTTATTTTTTAATGATTTAACATCATCATTCCTCAATAACGACTTAACGTTATGTGGTAACCTAAGTATAACACAAGCGTTGAGTACTTGGAACGACAATTGCATGAACCCGGAATGTAATCGCGTACAGACGGAAAACAAAGGGGAAAGATATATTGGGCAAAGAATAATGGAAAGGGCGGTTAATAGGGTGTTAAGATAAAGGATTCTCTGGGAAGCTGGACAGAAATTGCAGTGTTCCGAAGAGACAGAAGATGATTCTGTCTCTTCGGTGATTTGAAAGGTCATTAGAATAGAAACATCAACTGACTATTTACTGTATTTTGAATGTTTGTTTGTAAATTTCTTTATTACATAGTATCTTCCAAATGGCTGGACGGATTTCGGCAGTTAAACCTAACTGTACTGAACCTAAATGACTTTGTTTCATCTTTATCAAAAACCCTAAGCGTCCTTAAACGGTTTTTTGCAAGAAAAAACAAAATTGCAGCTTTTTGGCGGAAAATAGTAATAGGTGAATAAAAAAAAACAAACCAATCGAGTAGGGTATTAAAAACAAGAAAATTTAAAGGGGATTACAAAAATATATATAAGTTACATATTTAAAATTTAAATTAAATAATAATACCTAATTTTATTCGTCAAGAAACATTCTACACCTATATGACCAAAGTATTGATAAAATCATTTTTTTCGTTGTTTAAGTTGATATGGTAAACGTTGTCAGCCGTACTAGTATGAACTGTGTGACGGATTTCAGAGCCTTCCACACATTGTGATGCAGTTAAGATTATATAATACTATATTTAAAGCGGGACATCTAGCATACGTTACACAAACGCAGTGATTGTGAGATTAATTAAAAAAGAAGAAAAATACATAAAATTTAACCAACGTGCGTGGAATGTGTATGTGCGTGTGTGCATACACGTGTGTGTGTGTGTCAGCCAGACTAGCACCGATTTCAGAAAAATATTTGTTGAGATGAAGAGAATATTGCGGGCTTTGCTTTTCAAGTGGAGATTGAGTAAAATTTTTCATATTGGTATTATTTTATTGTTTGCCATATTCTTTTAGGGTTATTTTTATTTTTCAGTAGCTCATTTTTTTCATGGGCCGTTTTAAGCTTTTTCAGTAAGTTATTGCAGAAGTTACAGTATCTGCAACAGGTTATCTGTAAGATTGCATTAGTAGAGCACTTTTTTGCTTTACTATGGAGTACATCTCGATGTCCAATGCATCTAAGCAGACCAGGCGTAATCCAGGGCTTGAGGTATATTGTGCGGTTTGGGATCTTAATAGTGTTTGAGCGTTTATTAATGGCTCTCGATATAATAGGTAGTAAATAAGTACTCGATAACTTGTTAATCCTTGAGTAGCAACACTAGGATCAAAAGTAGAATAGATCGGGGAGAAATTAGTATTGGAAAGTTCGTTTAGAAATTGGGTATAATTTATATATGTAAAAGTAAATTTATTATTATTAACCACAGAAGTGTGGTCAGTAACAAAGGAATCGAGAACAATAGTGGCAGATTCATTACTGGTTCTCACCATGACATGGTCAATACACCTGTCTTTTCGACTGGGAAAAAGATGTCCTGGGAGAAGACCGTGTGATGCCATAAGGTCCAGATACTTGTTTGATAGAACCTCGTCCTTCGTAGGTGTAATGTTAATATTTGGTGACCTACCAATTATTGCAAAGGTTTTGATCATAGAATAAGGAGTGAGAACTTGATCGATGCTATCCAAGAATCTGTCAATTGCAGCATATGACGGAGAACGGCACACTGCACCAATAGCAAGTTCTTCATCTCTAGTAAGAGGCAATTTGCATCTTAAACCGGGGGTTAAGTTACAGAGTGTTGTATATAGGATTGTACGAGACAATAACATACTAAGACCGTCAAAATTGCAGTTAATACTCCGGATATGTAAGACCGAAATAGCGTTATGAATTTTACCAATGTGTGTGATGAAGATTTTCAGGAGGGCATTCCACTGCCTTAGACATTGCCATGTTTATTAATTGAAGACTGTGCTGGAAAACGAGTACAGTGATTTACTACAAAGTTTTATTATGTTTGATCCGTGGCTATTGTTGTAAAGGTCAGAATAATAAATAGAAGAATAATAATTCATTGTCATAATTTGAAATAGGAGGAATTTGTGACACCAGGGACTTCCTTTCTCACCAGGGACTTCCTTTCTAGGGTATACATGGTTCCCCGGCTATTAGTACCCGAGACGGCGTGCGGTTTTATTCGGTTCGAGTCCGACATGCCACCGACAGGTGGTATCCGAGGGAATTTCCGCACGGAAAAAAAAGGAGGAATTTGTGAAAAATGTGTATTAATGTTACACTGCAATAAGTCAATGCAGTTAGTAGCCCAATAATAGTTTTGATAGAGCATAAACTTTTCTTTATTTTTTATTTTATTGAGTATCTGTGATTGTAGTATGAAAAGGTTGTGTTCATGGTATGACTGATGAGAGACCATTGTGTGTGTATAGTCGAGAGTGTAATGGCATCTGTTCTGTGTAGATTTGTACATAGTATGTTAATTAATAAATTAAGTAGTTTAATGATGAAAATAACATTAACGAATGCTATAAGAACATGCTATAAGTTTGAAAATTGTGGCGCAGTTGCGGAGGAAAGTCTAGTCAGTGCGAGACTTTTTCTTATATTTTTTGGTCCCTTTCTGATTCGATGCGGATATGTGGGTCTCCAGCCCATTTTCGTAAGAAGATCTTGCCGTTTGTAATCCAGCAGAATCTATACTTGTGCAGTTTTACTTGTCCTCTTGCTTGAAAATATAGTTTTCTAGTTCGTGCTGTATGATTTTCTGCAATAAATATCGGTTTTGATGAACCTGGGATCTTTCGTTCAAAATTCCTAAGATAACAACTCCGATTTATCATTCACCCTAATTTAAATCCTATTTTAAATTGTTCTGTTGCAGTCGGGTTTTTTATTTTATTTTTAAATTATTGATGCATGTGCTAAAGAGGTAAAGTAAGTAAGCATATATACGTATACATTGGCCTGAGATTGTGTAAAGATCTCAAAGAGTCTAGGACTATAATGTAAAAGGTTATATTTTAGAAAATAAATTATTATTATTCTCTTTATTTACTTAATATACATATTATTAACATTCTTAAACATACACTTTATAAAAAATATTAAAAAATACATATTTAAAAATGAAAAAAATAGTAGACCACCGACATTGGGGACCAAGACACCAGTGGTTAGGACTCCAAAGATAGGAAACTCCTCACTATACGAGCCGTGTCAAGGAGGACTGCCTTCTGCATCAGACACTTGATCCAGCCGTCCAACTTGAGCCTCTTATGTTGTTGGTCGAATCAATGATCACTTCCCCATATCGACAATCTCGTGAGATAAATCTAAATATTTGATATGTTTCTGTTTTTCAACTTTTACGAGATTCTCGTCATGAGGAATGGTGATATCAACAATCATTGCGCGGCGCTCTAATCGATCTATCACAACAATATCTGGCTTATTGGCAACAATAGTCCTGTCTGTGATAATAGATCGATCCCAATACAACCTGGCCTGACCATTCTCGAGAACTGGGTCGGGCACATACCTGTAGTATGGCACCTCTAGATTCACAAGACATTATTTAAGCGCAAGCTGTTGGTGTACGTTTCTAGCTACCGTGTTGTGCCTGTGCAAAAATTCACCGTTAGCAGAAACAACCAGACATAATATGCCTGATTGATTCGCCAGGACGGTGGCATGCCCGACAGATGTCAACCATCTTTCAGGATATATTTCCTATAGTTATTCGTCAACTTCGTCCTTAATCGCACAAACAAAACCTTCAGTTTCTCCGAAGAGATCACCATACCGTAGCCAAGTCGTAGATGCTTTTAAATCTGTGTCGGACCCGTTTAAGGTCCGATAAAACCACCATAGTCGCTCTTATCGGGCCCAAAACGGCTCTTTGCCCTTCCATACTTCCCTGCAATCATTAACACTAAGTACTACAGGTTTGCGTCAATTCTCTTTAGCCAGAGCAAGTGGGGTGAATCCGATATCCACTGCAACTACATTGCGATGCACTCCCACATCACTATGTAGAAAATATTCTCTGAGAACGTGGGTGGTGCATTCGGGATGCAGTCAGCAGTGTAAAAACTTTCTTGTTAAGGGCATCTAATTATTATTATTAGTCTGATTAAAAGGACTTAAAACTTAAAAAAAAAATTGTGTTCGGTAATATTATACAACCCAGTAGGATCAAAAGAATATCCTTTTGCATCATCATCATCATCACCAGTCTATTTCCAGTCCACTGCTGGACATAAGCCTCTTCTATTGCACGCCACTTAGATCGATTTTGAGCATATTATAGTGAAACTATTACAAAAAGGAAAAGAAACATGAATACGTATGTTGGCATTAATGGCTTTTCTTTTTTGTAAGTGTTATGTGAAGGAAATGGTTGTCTACTTACTGTCACATTACTCAAGCGCTTACAGAATATTGTTTTCAACAAATCGCTTTTTGTAGGACTTTTGTTCGAGGAAATAGAAAATGTTTCAGTGTGTAATAGTGAATGCCAAGGTGACTTTTCATTTGCAAGTTGAATGCGTAATACATGTAGACGAAGGAGGAACAAACGATCTGTGTAGTGATGTCAAGGATAAAAACGCCCCAAGGGTAACACGCCATGCTCTACATAGTTTTTTAAACCAATAACAATAATAAATATGTATACCCCGTCTGGCCAGCGTGGTATAGCAGGCCTAATCCTCCTTTCTGAGGAGAGGCCTATGTAGAGCAGTGAACTAGTAAGCTTTTACTAGTCCGCTGCTGGACGGACATGTCTGGCCTATGTCCACACATCACCAAAGCTGTCTAGCTTTGGCGATGTGTGATGTTCATATTATGAAAACTAAATGTATTCAAAACCACAATAAACAACATTGAAAATCATAACACAATATACGTACAAGCACATTTTCACTTAATTTTTTAAGATAGAGGGGGCAGACAAGCAGACGGGTCACCTAATTAAAATTAAATTCACTATTAATCGTAAACGTAAAAAGACTGACACAAATTTGAATATCTACCAAGCACTTCAAAGTTTTATCATCAATCATCATCATCATCAACAGCCTATACTAGTCCACTGCTGGACATAGGCCTCTCCTCAGAAAGGAGGTTTTGGACTACTATACCACGCTATATATATATATATGAATACAATTATTGATCGTTTGACTAAGCAGACGTGTTTTTTGTATTGGACATAATGTACGAGATATAAATAATAAATAATTTCTAATAAGTAATTATTTTGTAGCGTAAGTACTTTTCACTAAGTGTGTCACGAGCGAGAGTGATAAGTGCCTACTGTTCTTAAACTGTGTATTTAGCATGGTCTAAAATATTTTTCAAACCGTGTAACTGTGTCAACATCTATGTCTAACCCAGGATCAAGCCCATTTGGCCGTAGCCAGTTAATACGGAGGAGTCCCCCACCGACGCCCACACAACAATATCAGCCGACTGCCTGCGAACCGCCTTTGCCCGAGAAAAATGATTTACCTAGCGAGGTAATACCGACGTCGGAGATCCAGAAATGGATGACAAGTATTGATGCCCTGTTAGGTGAGGTCTGCTCTATAGTGGCAGAGGGCAAAATGAACACGGATCAGAAGATGCGTGTCACAAATATTTGCCGTAAGATCGGATCTGGAACGTCTCAGATGGCCGTACTGTACCAATCTCTGAAGCAGAAAGCTATTCTTGCGCATACCACTATACAGCACCTACAGGAAAACCAGGATGTAGCGAGCTCCCTCAGCCAATTTAAGAGCACTGTTGAAGAAAAGCTGAGTACGCAGGAACGTACCTCCTTTGCCGATATGGTGAAAAAAGGTGCAGATAAGTTTGTCCGTCCAAATAATGTTAGTACCCTAGCTATCTACCCTAGCGACAAGACCAAAACTAGTGAAGAAACGAAGTCTCTGGTCCAAAAAATCATTTCACCGGAGGAACTGAAACTGCACGTAAGGGGCCTTAGAAAAGTGAGGAATGGAGGCGTTCTCATTAGTGCCGCAACTAGAGGGGATATCGAGAAACTAAAGCAGTCAGAGAAATTAGTCTCGTCAGGCCTAAAAATTGAAGAACCTACTAAACGTAATCCGAGAGTCACTGTTGTGGGTGTACCCGTAGCCCTGACTGAAAAAGAGGTACTTGAATGCATTTACGAGCAGAACTTGGCAGACAGGTTTCCTGGCGCTTCTCGCGAGTCCTGTCTCAACACCATAAAACTGAGCCACAAATCAGGTAAGAAAAGCCTTCCTACCTTTAACTATATACTTGAGGTGCCGGCTAACATTAGAAAGGCGCTTATCAATCAAGGGAGAATCTACATAAACTGGACTTCTTGTCCAGTTAGAGATTTCACGCTGGTGACTAGGTGCTTCAACTGCCAGCAGTTTGGACATGCAGCTAAATATTGCCGTGAAACCAGCCCAACCTGTAACCATTGTGGAGAGCTCGGGCATACCTTTAAGGAATGCAACAAAAAAGCTGCACCACCTACTTGTGCGACGTGTAAGCGTTTCAAAAGGACAAGTGATCACCAAACTGGTGATGGAAGTTGCCCAGCACGGAAATACGCTGAGGACAAATACATCAACTCTATAAACTATGAGGGCGCCTAAGAGCGCCGGTATTAATTGATAGTGTAAGCACTTATACCTTTTTGTATTTTATTTTAATTAATAATGTCTCACCAGTTGCTCTGTGACCTAGATAATTTTTCTGTGTCTGAGGTTAAACATTGTGAAATCGAAGACTGTAAACAATATGTGCCGACTACTGATAATTTACTCACAATTATTACACAAAATATTCGCAGTATACACAAAAACATGAATGGTTTTGAGGTATTGTTAAATACTCTTGATATAAACTGTGATATTATCATCTTGACAGAGTGTTGGTTGTCTAATCAGCATCCGCATTTACCATCTCTTAAGGGTTACCTAACGCATAAGAATGATATAATATTGAACCAAAATGATGGATTAGTAATATATACTAAAAATAACTTAAATATATCTGTAGACGAACCCAATTTTCCGGGTTGTAATTCCTTAATTATACGAATAAAACCGGATACAGTAATTTTAGCCATATATAGACCACCTTCACAAAACATTGACATATTTTTAGAATCGCTTGAAATTCAATTAAAAACCCTCTCATCATATAATAATATAATCTTAACTGGTGATATCAACATTAACATTGCTTCTGGGAGCACCGACACTAACGCTCAAAACTACTTAAATATTTGTTCATTTCATGGACTTTTACCAGCACACTACTACCCCACCCACCAAAGTGGCTCATGCTTGGATCATTTCATCATAAAAACCCATAAACCTACCCTTACATTAATATCTAACTCCACCCTTACCGACCATCAGACTGTTTTATTAACACTACAATTATCTTTGTTTAGAAAAAAAATGCATGCACAGCTATACTAAAGTCAACATTCAAAGCCTTAAAAGTGATATAAGCAGTATTTGTTTTGACCCCGTTTACAACTCGGACGATCCAAATGATGCCTTGGATTATTTTATTAATTTATTGCAATGTACAATAATGAGAAATACTTCCGTAAAAACCATACCTAGAAAATATAAAAATATAAAGCCATGGATCACACCTGGACTCGTACGTTGCATAAGACACCGAGACAAACTTCACCAAAAGTCTAAATTAGAGCCTGATAATATTGTACTTTCTATATCTTATAAAAGGTACAGAAATAACTGCAACAACCTATTAAAGAAATTAAAGAGCCAGTATGAGAGAAGTGAACTGCAGAGAGCAGGTAAAGATAGCAAGCTTGTCTGGAAATTTATTAAAAATCACACATTTCAGTCGAAATATTTTGAACCGCCTCTAGACTTGCTGCTCAGCGAGACTAGCCCGTTTGAAGCAATTGGCAAGGTCAACGAACATTTTGCAAACACAGGCAAAAACCTTGCTGATAAACTCTTTCAGAATAGTACTGCCGACCCTCCCGAGTTAAATAAATTCATGCCTTCGTCTAAACTGAACTCCTTTGTTTTGCTAAGTCCTGATATAAATGAAGTATTAAACATTATATCTGGATTAAAACAAAATTGTGCTGTAGGCTGGGATAACATTTCTAATAAAATACTTAAAAGTCTTAAACATATAATTGCCCCCCCCTTAACCTATATATTCCAATTATGTTTAGAGAAAGGTGTATTCCCTAGGTCGCTTAAAAAAGCAGTAGTGACGCCTGTATTTAAATCAGGAGACAAAACATGTGTAAATAGCTACAGACCAATCTCAGTATTATCGGGACTTTTGAAAATTTTAGAGAAACTTATAAACAATAGGTTGATAAAATACCTTGAAGACAACAACTTGCTTTCCCAGAACCAATACGGCTTTAGGCAAAAAAGATCGACTAACCATGCAGTACACCACTTAACAAACTACATAGCTGGTTGTCTGGATGGGGGAATGCACGCCATCGGGATTTTCCTAGACCTCGCCAAAGCTTTCGATAGTATATCTTGCTCTATACTTTTGAATAAGCTCGAAGCACTTGGGATACGGGGAACACAACTTCGCTTATTTTCGGATTATCTCAGTGATCGCCGTCAATGTGTGAAAATTGGTCAATACTTAAGTACTGAAGCAAAGAATACTGGCTATGGTTTTCCCCAGGGCAGCGTTCTGGGCTGTACCTTGTTCCTAGTTTATATCAATGACCTCTGCAGCCTGAAGATACCAAGTGGTGTCATAATATCTTATGCGGATGACACGGCTTTATTATTTACAGCGAAATTTCGTAGTGAAGTTTTTGAGCTCGCTCAGACAGGCTTTAACATAGTGACTAACTGGCTATATAAAAATCTACTAACCCTAAATACAGATAAAACCAAATACATTATATTTTCAATGAGGGGTACAAACATACCTATAATTAGTCCAAAGATATACGCACATAGTTGCAAAGTATCTGCTGACTTTGCGTGTACCTGCCCTGCTTTAGCAAACTCCGATGAAGTGAAATATCTAGGTGTCATCCTTGACCAACATTTGAATTTCCGTAAACACGTTGACTTATTATGTACAAGGGTACGAAAATTAATATATATATTTAAGAGTCTTCGCAGTGTAGCCGATTACACATTATTACGGCAAGTCTATTTATCGTTGTGTCAATCAATACTTACTTATTGCATTACTTCATGGGGTGGTGCAGCAAAGTCAATATTACTGCCTTTAGAGCGCGCTCAAAGAGCCATTCTTAAGGTGGCGACATTCCGCCCATTTATATTTCCCACACACGAGCTTTACATTGCATGTAATGTACTAACAGTCCGACAGTTATTTATATTGCACAGCATTCTAAAACAGCATACTGAACTTCCCTATAACCCCATACCATCAAATAAGAGAAGGAAGGACATAGTGTGTAGCAGGCCTCAAGCTAGTCACACATTTGTTCATAGATTTTATTTATTTTTAGGACCTTTTTTATACAATAAAATTAATAGAATACTAAATATATACAGCCTCAATAATAAAAAATGTGTAAACATGTTATCAGAATATTTAGGTAAATTTAACTATGCAGACACAGAAAATGTATTGGCAATTGTTAAATGAGTCTTAAATAGTTTTGTATAATATTATTTTCTATTATTTGCTTTCGTACGTGTACACTTTGTAGTATTTTTTATATTTACTAGTGATCTGTTATGTTTATCTTAAATTTCTACATTAAAAATTCCATGTCAAGCGATCGCCTGAAACACAGGTTTACCCTAGTTCAGGCAGGCAGCGACTAAAGTTTTTAAACAAAATCGTAAGATCTTTATGAAATCTAATCATAAAATAACAATACTATAGATTTACGCTAGTGTAACTTAGTCTAATTATTGTCTAAGATCTATGTTAAACTGAAATGTCCTACACTGTAAAATTTATATTGGTCAAATAAATAAATTATTATTATTATTATTATTATATATATATATATATATATATATATGTCCGTGTGGTGACAGATTAAGAATACGGAGTGTCACCACCCCTGTTCATCCCGTGGGTGTCGTAAGAGCCGACTAAGGGAGCAAACTCTACAGGACAACAGCGCTGCGAAGAGAAGGAAAACTTGACACAAACCCTATATCAACCCGTCTGGCCAGCGTGGTATAGTAGGCCAAAACCTCCTTTCTAAGGAGAGGCCTATGTCCAGCAGTTGACTGTTATAGGCTGTTGATGATGATGATGATACCACGCTGGCCAGATTTTGACTTGAGATTTGACTTGTTAAAACAGAGTGCTTTTGTTGGTATGTGTTCTGTACTATAGGATAATACATACATCTGATTGATTCCATATATAATACGTATTTAGAGATATTTTAGTCTGATTAATGAAACATGAGTGAAGTTTGCCATTGGTGCTAATTCTGTTGTTCAAAAACTCTCTAAACTAAGCTAAAAATCACTAAACATTTGTCTAGTCCTATCAAATCACGTTCCGTATTCTGAGAACGTAGTACTTGACATGACTAAACTAATTATTAGTGATTTTTATTTTAGTTTAGTGAGTTTTCGAACAACAGAATTAGCAGCGATATCAGAGATCTTTGGTTTTAATTCTATACTAGCTTTTGCCAGCGGCTTTGCTTATATTTCTATTTTTTTGGAACAAACCGGTGTTTTAGGGTTTATTTCAAATAATGTTCCTTTAAGGATTACTTCACGGCCAGTTAGTCCTGTCTGTATTATGTAAAATATTGTGCACATTTATTTCTTCTATTCTATTCGCATTAGGTCTTCGCGTTCAGATGACACATCGGTGACACTTCGGTTGACACATGATCATACCACCAACGAAGAGTACCAGTAGCCCTCCGGCACAGATTTGTAATTTGATCACGCCAATTCAGTGTGAAATCGAGGAGCAAGCTAAGAACACACATTGTAGTTAGATAATCATATCTAGACCTAAGAAGACTTAAGAAGACCCAAGAAGGAATTACTACAAGCACAAACTTACAACGACTACGAGATTGCAATAAGGATCATGTATTCCTTGTGGTATATTTAACGAATTAAGTTAAACGTTGTTATGTAAAATATTTACATAACTTTAACCTTCTTCTGCTCGTCTGCCCCCTCTATGTTAAAAAATAAAATAAAAAAGTGAAAATGTGCTTGTACGTATATTATGTTAAGATTTTCATTGTTCGTTGTAATTTTGTATAAATTTCGTTTTCAAAGCTGTCTGGCCTATGTCCAGCAGTAGACTAGTAAAAGCTTACTAGTCCTGTGCTGCACAAAGGCCTCTCCTCAGAAAGGAGGATTAGGCCTGCTATACCATGCTGGCCAGACGGGGTAAACATATTTATGATTGTTATTGGTTTACAAAAAAAACCGGTCAGGCACGAGTCGAACTCGTGCGCCGAGGGTTCCGTACCTACCCAGATTTTACGCAGATTTTCGCGAAAATTTGTAAGTACCAAAATTTATCTTAATTTTCAACTTTTTTATTTTTTGGAATGATTCCTTTATTTGTGCTGCAAGAAGTTTCTTGTTGCCAAATTTCGAGATTCTAGGTCAACGGGAACTATCATAGAGGTTTTCGACGTAAAACATATAGATAGGTTACTTCCGGTTGACCTAGAATTGTCAATTTTCCGTCATGTACGAGGACCGAGATGGCGTCTTGAGAAGCAGGGCCATGTCTGTCCTAGGACCACTCCTGTGGAACATTGGATACGACTGGGCCCTACGAGGGCGTCTCCCCCCTGGGCTGGGTGTACTCTGCTACGCAGATGACACTTTAGTCACGGCCCGGGGGGCTAACTTCCAGGAGGCGGCGCGCCTGGCCGCCACGGGAGTTTCCCTGGTGGTCGGGCGCATTAAGGCGTTGGGTTTGCGGGTGGCCCTGGATAAGACGGAGGCCCTACTATTTCATGGGCCCCGTCCTGGTTCACCCGCCGGCGCCTCAATCGAGGTCGGCTCGGTCCTCGTACCGGTCCGGGCCCAGATGAGGTACCTGGGTCTGGTCCTAGACGGTAGGTGGTTCTTCGACGAGTACTTCCGACAGCTTGGTCCGAAGCTGGTGGACACTGCCTCCGCCCTGGGGCGACTTTTGCCCAATTTGGGCGGAGCCAGTGTTCCCACGAGGCGGCTGTACGCGGGGGTTGTCCGGTCCATGGCGCTGTATGGTGCACCGGTGTAGGTAGCGGCTCTGACCGCCCGGAATAGGGCGCGCCTCTGGCGCCCCCAGAGGATATTGGCGGTCAGAGCCATACGCAGATACCGCACGGTGTCCACCGAGGCGGCTTGCGCCTTGGCCGGAACACCCCCGTGGGATTTGGAGGCGGAGGTGCTCGCCGAAGTTTATCGGCGAGTGGCTGACTCCCGGGCGGAGAGCGGATTTCGCCCTCCGCCCGAAGACGTGCGCGAGTGGCGCGAAGCCGCTCGCCGAGCCACCATGGTCAGATGGTCATTCCGGCTGGGGACTCCACGCGCTGGCTTCGCTGCCGTGGAGGCTCTTCAGCCGGTCATCGCCGAGTGTGCAGGGCGGCAGCACGGGACCCTTACCTTCCGGCTGACGCAGGTGCTTTCCAGCGCCAGCCCGCAACAGGAGCGGGCTGGCGCTGGGAGGGGTCCAGAAGGCGATAACTACCTGGACCCCTCCTAAACTGGAAGCGCAAAGAGAGCACACCGTGTGGTTTTAGTCGGTTCGAGTCCGACACACCGCCCCGCCGAACGAGAGCCCCGGCGGGGTGACGGTCCGAGGGGATTTCCACACGTAAAAAAAAAAAGAATTGTCAATTTTGGTTAAAAGCAAGGTCTTACAGCACAAGTAAAGAGAAAATTCTGAAAAATAAAAAAAGTTGAAAATTAAGGTAAATTTTGGTACTTACAAGTTTTCACGAAAATCGAAATTTGACCATATCTTTTTGTCGTGTTGACTCAGCACCTTGATTTTTATACACCTAATAGGGACCATAGACCATAGACCTAGCAAGTTGAAATTTATACCGGATACTGAGGTATCCGGTATAAATTTCAACTTGCTAGGTCTACCCGTTCCTGAGAAAATGGTGGTGACACACGGACAGACGGACAAGAAAGTGATCTTATAAGGGTTCCTTTTTTACCTTTTGAGGTACGGAACCCTAAAAACTATGTAAAGCATGGCCTCATATCCTTAGCCCGTTTTTATCCTTGATATCACAGGTATCGACAGGTACTGGTGCAGTGGCGCGCGCGGCTTGAGCAACCGCGAAATGCGCGCCAAAGCGCTGTCGGCGCCGTTCTGCCTATCCTCGAAGCTTGGGTAGATAGACTGACGCAGGTACTTTTGTGATGGGACTAATCCCACCCACACGCCCACCACTGTAACTCCTGTACACCAGGATCCACAGCAGTGACCCACGAACACACCGAGTTATGACACTCGAGCAGTCCCAGGAAGAAATTAAACTGTCTTGGAACCCGCAACGAATTTAATCAGAAGAAAATTGGAGGAGTTGGAAATACAGTAAATCCACTTCCCTCATTAGCAAAGCGGGAGACAAAATGAAGTAAAATGGACATACACCCTTTTAAACAGGGAAGCACCACGGCTACAAATATTACGGGTCCTACGTGAGCTATGTTTGATTTCTATAATATGTATGGCAGAATCGCCTAAACGCACGGAAATTCACCCTAGTTGACACAAGATCCCCATAGTATACCGCCCCAGATGTCATCTGCAAGCTATTCAGCATTATATTACGTTCATTATACCAAAGACTACAGACCAGAGGATATGATGAGCAAACTGTTCAGAGTGAGATTTAGGTGTTGAGCATTGACACAACGGTGACTCGACTAATTTAAATGAATAAAGCTTGCTCTTAAAGTTACCATGACCCGTAAGAAATTGAGCGACACAGTGATCCACCTCAAGCCATATCCTCGACAACCGTTCGCGAACAGATGGAAAGAATTGGTAAAGATGGCGCCCCTTGGATGATTCATCCCAGCGTTGTTGCCATTCGTCTATGAGGTCATTATAGACATCGGGCTGCTGTTGAAGCAATCTTGTAATTTTACCGCGATCCCGCGCGCCCAAAAAATCGCATTCCATGTTTTGTTGTCTTTAATAGTACATGATTGTACGTCTCTGCACCTCGAGATCGACCGGAAGCACACCCGCCAACACCGGCAAAGCCTCAGTGCTAACCGTCCTATATGCCTTACACAAGAATATCAGTGCAAGTCGTTGGCCTTGTAACAGTGGACAGCGCCTACGGTCGCCCTATCGGCCCATGCAGGTGCACCATAGCACATACTCGTAGAACCTAAATAAGTAGCTCCGTATATGATCTTTAATGTATTAAATGATAGACCCCATGTCGCAGTTGATATCCTTGTCAATGCACAGAAACTCTTTTTAGACTTTTCATTAACTATTTTAATATGTTCGATAAATGAAAAGTTTCTTTCTAAAACTAATCCTAGGTAACACACCGATGTTTTATCTTTTACAGTTACATTGTCAAATCTAATGCTTGGCGGTGATTTGAGGTTACCTTTTAAAAGTAGCTGGAAGGTTTTGTTGGGTGCAAAAGTTAAGCGATTACGTTCACCCCATTGAGATATCAAGTTCAAACATCTAGTGGCTGATCTCTCAAGTCCCGCCCTATTATCAGATTCCACCAGTAATAAGCCGTCATCAGAAAGTCATTTCTATACGCGTTCAGAATACATCCGGATGGTATTGGTATCGCAAGAAAATCGTCGAAGCCGATATTCCACAAGTATGGACCTAGCACCGATCCCTGAGGACATCCCATTGTAAGCGCCTTCGACACAGAAAAGTACGAAGAGATAAGGGAATAAAAGCACCCTCGTGATTTTAATTTCAGCAACAGCATGGGCCACCATGCGTTGTCGAAGGCGCCAGACATATCTAAGAAAATAGCCAGCACGTATTGAAATTTTGACTCTGTGACAAACTTTCTAACCGATATAACAGCGTCAGTTGTCGATTTACCCAACGTAAATCCAAATTGTCTATTATGAAATTTGACTCCATCTGGCAGAAGCCGGGGCACTACAAGATGTTCTAAAAGCTTTCCTAACGATGGTAACAATGTGATTGGTCGGTAGGATTTAGGATCATCCGGTGGCTTGTCGCCACTTTTTGGTATTATACGAATATTACCGCACCGCCATATACGAGGAAATATTCCTTCAGCAATGCAACGTTTAAAGACAGTGAAAATCGTGTCACCCGAAAGTTTACAAGCTTCTTTTATCATTTTGTTAGATATTTTCTCATCGCCCGAAGCCTTGTTTAGCGGCAAGGATCGAATAATACCGAGAAATTCGTCGTCGTCGATCGTCAGGTACAAGTGATTCTAAAAGATATTCTGCTGTTTGTTCTACTCCTGTGGTATATCTGTTATTAATTTTGATGTTCTGTATGTATGCAAGGTCGATTGATCTATTTGCCTTAAATTCGTGATACAAAGGTGACCCGGGCCCTCTCTATCGAGTTTATCAACAAGTTTATGAATTAAGTTTCCCTTGGATTTTTCCACAGCAGCTCTGTAGTGGGACCTGGCAACTCTAAGAGCAATGAGAGCATTATTGTACAAATCTCCTATTACGTTATGTTTTTTTATAGTGTTTAACTTTCTACGAGCTTTCCGGTAGCTTCTACGTAGGTCGGCTAATCTATCATTCTTCCAATCACATCTACGACGCAGGTACTTACTGGGCATGGCTGCTTCGGCTCAAATCGGATTGGACGCGAGGATACGGCACAATGCCAGCACTGCGCAGACGACTGGGACTCCGCCCAGCACACGCTGGAAGACTGCCCCGCGTGGCCGTCTGAACGCGAAGTCCTGGTCGACCAAATCGGACGTGACCTGTCCCCGCCAGCAATTATTTATTTATTTATTTACACATCATGCACATTTTATGCATTGGCGGAATTAATGCTTAAGGCATTCTCTACCAGTCAACCATTGGGTGACGCAGAGAAAACAGGAAGTAGGTGCATTTTAGTTACAGTTGATTTAGACATTAAATATTGTATGTATACTTTGTACAAAATCATATAATATATATACACATATACAAATCTGTCATATACTACACCTATAGATATTAATATTACACATAAGTACATACCTTATTATATATAAATACTGTATAAGAGTATATAAATACATACATACACACACAAGTAGATGCCGATAACAATTTTGTATTAAAATAAAAAGAAATCATGAGCAAGTTGATTCTGCCAGTTGTTTGACCAGATATTGGTTTACTTTTACTTTAAAGGAAAAAGTATTGGAAGCCATCCTGATTTCGAGTGGAAGCGCATTCCAAAGAAGAACGAAGAAAACGAACAAGGAAGTGCCAACAAACTCAGACGTGTGGGACGGACAACGAAGAAGATGGTTATTGGAGGAGATTTCTGTCGTGATTATTACATAGGAGTTTGAAATTGGAAGCTAGATACGTTGGCGAAGATGGGTTATTAAGAATAGTGAATAAGACAGTGAGAGCGCGTAATTTACGACGTAGACAAATGGGTAACCAGCAAAGCTGCGAACGGAAAGTTGACACATGATCATACCACCAACGAAGAGTACCAGTCGCCCTCCGGCACAGATTTGTAATTAGTTCACGCCAATTCAGTGTGAAATCGAGGAGCAAGCTAAGATCCTTAACAGATTGACAAACAGGTATTATAGTGCCTTAAAGATAACAGATGGAAGCATCTCAATGTTTACTCCGCTCATCAATCGGTGACTTCCAATTATTATAGCTTGATATTTCGTGGGATCTACTGATAGGCCAAACTGGTCAGACCATGCCTTAATTGTTTCCAGGTCTCTATTGACCATATCTATTGCTATTGAGATATCTTCAACCTTACTTTGTGAATCGGTTACTGCAGGTCATCGGCATAAAGATGATACGCACAACGAAGTCTCGGGATTAGAAGATTAATACACACGGAAAATAGCAAGGGAGAAAGAATACCGCCTTGAGGGACACCAGAGCCAAGACCACACCAGTTTGACGAAGATTCATCGACACGAACAGACTGCTGGCGTCCCCGAAGATAAGATGAGAACCATTCCAGTTCCTCGGGCGAGATCTTATGATAAGAAAGGATATATAGAAGGATTTCGCGACTGACGGTATTAAAAGCATTCGAGAAATCCACCAGTCCCAGTAGAGTAACCTTAGTGTCCTGCATAAACGCCCTAATATCGCCAGTCACTTCAGGAAGAGTGGAAGTAGTACCATGACCAGGCCTGAAACCGGACTGCAACGGACTTAATAGTTTGTTTTTGTAGATAAATTCGGAAAACTGCTTGAGAACTCAGGATTCTAGGACCTTGGAGAGGAAGGGAAGAATCGATATGGGTCTGAAGTGGTTAGAGTGTTGGATTTGCAGTTTCAGGTAAGGGAATGATATAAGCTTTGCGCCCAAGTGATTGGAAAATGCAGGAGTCTAGTGAGAAGTTAATTATTTGGGTGATTACAGGTAAAATTTTGTCAAAGATTGTTGTAATCATGCGTCGGCTGATTTGATCACAGCCTACAGCATTAGATCTATTAGAAAGTATTATCTTTTTTATCTCACCCAATGCAACCGGAGAAAATTTTAAAGGGTTTATCTCAGGACTCTTTAGACTCGTTAGGTAGTCAACAGTACGATGTCTTTTCTGGTGATCCAAATTGAGACAGGAGGAGAAATGACGATTTATTTCATCCAAACCAAGAATCCCCTGCAGACCACCCGATTACTGCTTACCAATACCCAGAGGTCTAAGGAACTTCCTAATATTGGCGAGGGAAGAATGGGTAATCTTGTCAAGAATGTGTCGGCGTTTAGCGTTACGTATCATCTGATTGTATCTATTTCTTGCAGATTTGTACAAAGCCCGCTTTTCCTCGGTGCGATCCGTTCTAAATTTACAAAAGGCCCTATCTCTGCGCCACATAGCCATAAACACCTCCTTCGTCATCCAGGGTGCGGATTGCCTCTTCAGCCTAATTTATTTTACAGGGGCATGGGCTTCGTATAGACCAATTGTTGCGTGGTTACAATTATTCGCTTTCTCGTCCACACTTGTAACCGACGTTACTACGTCCCAGTTTACGTCCCAGTGCTACCTCTGGTGGTGGTGACTACTATCCTATCGCCTGATAGGATAGTAGTCTGGTCGCAAAAATGCGATCGGGCCCCAACATATTATAACGATTGGGCCGATAGGGGCAGCCCTCAGCTTCCCCGGGATAGGGCTTTACTGGGCGCGGCCTTATCCGGGTCCTCCTCGAAGTGGTGGTTCAGCCGTCGGGGTGGTTTTTAGTGAAACACCACATGCTCCCGACGCCTACGTCCCCAAGAAGCCGGAGATCCGAAGGGATTTTCCACCCAGTCAACAAAAAAAAAAGTCGAGTCGGTTTCATAGAATTATAAGAGGAGGAATAAAAACTATGGCAAAATCACAAGTTCCTGTTTTGAAGGTGTCGGCGCTCTGTAGAGGGCCATGGGTCGTGTCACCGCATAGTAGAGGCGGCGAACTTCCTCCCGCGGACCTCTAGATTAGGGAATAGCCTCTGTAGGGAGCCCGCCACCCCGCGAACTCGGTTGATCATCCACTCGAAATGCTCCTCGAAGCTCCAGTGGCTGTCCAGAGTGGGGCCGAGGTATTTGATGTACAGAAAATATAGTAAATCGTATTTATGTATCGTCTGAGGTATTTACGGACCGATACGACCTTCAAACCTTCAAGAAAAGAGAGTACTCCTTCCTAAAAGGCCGACAACGCGTGTGTGACCCCTGAGTTGCACACGTTCATAGGCGGCGATGGTCACTTTCCATCAGGTTACCCGTCTGCTCGTCTGCCCTCTCTACCATAAAATAAACCCAATTCACTCCTTGTTGTACCGCGCGTCTCCCCCTCACAGTCCCCGCTGGGTACGTGCTCCAACATACTGCCCGGGTTAAAGGATTTCAACAAACAGGAAGGGGGCATAGATTGTTGTACGCCCTCTGGATCACTCCTCTCTTGGTGCGAATCTCGGCGACACGGTTGACGTTGTCTAGTCCTGGGTGGATCTTCATTATTCTACCCAACATCCACAACAGAGGTGGTTGGTTTTTGTCTTTCACCAAAACCAAGGCACCCAGCTTTAGGTTGCCGCTCGACGAATGCCATTTGACCTTCTGTTGGAGAATAGAAACATTTTCGGTTGAGTATCTTTGCCAAAAATGTTGCTTCAGTTTGTCAATCCTTTGATAACGCTGTAGCCGATTGATGTTGATGTCGATCATTTGAGGTTGAGGAACTGATAAGTGTGGCCGCCCAATAAGGAAGTGAGCTGGTGTGAGGCAGGTAAAATACTCGTAAGAAGGATCAGATGAAAAGGGTGTAAGGGGCCTAGTATTTAAAATAGCCTCTATTTGGACTAAACAAGTTGACATCTCCTCGTAAGTTACGTTAACGTAAATGGAATTTGACCGATTTTACCGCGGCTTCCCACAGCCCACCGAAATGAGGAGAGTATGAAGGAATATTTTTGAATTCAATCCCTAAAGTTGACAAATCTGACTGTAAATATTGCGAATAGTCGGTAATAAATGTTTTGAATTCGTTACTAGCTCCGACGAAGGTGGAACCGTTGTCGGAGTAGATGGTCTGGGGTTTTCCACGTCGAGCAATAAACCTACTCAGCGCTGCTAAGAAGGCTTCTTTCGTGAGGTCTGTGACGAGCTCGAGGTGGAGGGCTTTGACTGAGTGGGAGACAAGTAAAATAGGCACACACCCTTTTAAACAGGGAAGCACCACGGCCACAAAATATTATGGGTCCTAAGTGAGCTATATTTGATTTCTATAATATATATGGCAGAATCGCCTAAACGCACGGAAACTCACCCTAGTTGACACAAGATCCGAATAATTTACCACCCCAGATGTCACCTGCAAACTATTCAGCATTATATTAAGTTCATTATACCAAAGACTGCATTCCCAGAGGATATGATGAGCAGATTGTTCACAATTCGAGTTAGGTGTTGATCATTGACACAATGGTGACTCGACTAATTTAAATTAATACAGTTTGCTCTTGAAGTTACCATGACCTGTAGGAAATTGAGCGACACAGTCCAACACAGTCAAGCCACGTCCTCTACAACTGTTGGCAAACAGATAGAAAAAACTAGTAACCTTTACTAGTTTTTTCTATCTGTTTGCCAACAGGCTGGCAGTTAATATACTTGTCGATGCACAGAATCTCTTTTTAGACTTTTTACTAACTATTTTAAAATGTTCGATAAATGAGAAGTTTGTTTTTAAAATGAATCTGAAATAACACACTGAGGTTCTATTTTTTACAGTGACATTGTCAAATTTGATGCTCGGCGGTGATTTGAGGTTACCTTTTAAAAGTAGCTGGAGGCTTTTGTTGGGTGCGAAACTTAAGCGATTACGTTCATCCCAATGAGATATCAAGTACAAACATCTTTTGGCTAATCTCTCAAGCCCCGCCCTAGTATCAGATTCCACCAGTAATAAGCCGTCATCAACATACGCATTCAGAGTTCATCCGGATGGTATAAGTATCCCAAGAAAATCGTTGAAGCCGATATTCCACAAGTATGGACCTAGCACTGATCCCTGAGGACATCCCATTGTAAGCGCATTCGATACAGAATTACGACCAAGTCTTAGTTTAGTTGTACCTTACGAAAAGTACGAAGAGATAATGGAATTAATATTTTTAAAGCATCCTCGTGATTTTAATTTCAGCAACAGCATGGGCCACCATGCGTTGTCGAAGGCGCCAGATATATCTAAGAAAATAGAAAACACGTAATAAAATTTTGACTCTGTGACAAACTTCCTAACCGATATAACCAATCAATTGTCGATTTCCCCTACGTAAATGCAAATTGTCCACATGAACTTTAACTCCACCCGGCCGAAACCGGGGCACTACAAGACGTTTTAATAGCTTTCCTAACGATGATAACATTGTGATTGGTCGGTAGGATTTAAGATCATCCGGCAGCATGTCACCGCTTTTTGTTATTATATTTTATTGGTATTATATAATATTACCGCACCGCCAAATACGAGGAAACATTCCTTTCGCAATACAACGTTTAAAAACAGACAAAATCATGTCACCCGAAAGTTTACAAGCTTTTTTTATGATTTTGTTTGATATTTCATCTAGCATAGGCAAGGATCTAATGATAACGAAAAATTCGTCTGAAGATGGTCAGTCACACATTGGAGACAGTGGTGTTTCGATGGCCTGAACGGCCTGGCGGTGATGATCAGTGTCATTTTTCGTACGATCGTGAGATACAAGCGATTCTAAAAGATATTCTGTTGTTTGTTCTACTCCTGTGGTTAGTATATCTGTTATTAATTTAGATGTTCTGTATATATGCAATGTCAATTGATCTATTTGCCTTAAATTCGTAATACAAAGATTACCACTTTCCTTCTCTATCGAGTTTATCAACAAGTTTCTGAATTAAGTTGCTCTTGAATTTTTCCACAGCAGCTCTGTAATGGGACCTGGCAACTCTAAGAGCAATGAGAGTATTATTGTACAAATCTCCTGTAACGTTATACTTTTTAATAGCGTTTAATTTCCTACAAGCTTTCTGGTACTTCGACGTAGTTCGTCTAATTTATTATGCCATCAATCACATCTACGAGTACTAGTGATAGATACGTGACCAATAGAAAGCTTCTGATAGTATTTCGGCGCTTTTCTCAGCTGATAGATTACTGCGACTGAAGTCTTTTGCATTAATTGCAAAGAGTGAACCAAACCAAGCCCAGTTCACACCTTTAGTTTTATATCTAAAATTATAGGTAGCTCCTTGCGGATCCGGTGCAACTCTTGGTATGAATTTGTACACGAACAAGCTGTGATCACTACAGGATGCGTCCGGGTGGACACGCCATCCAGAGATCGAGACGTCGCCGCGCGTGAGCGTCACGTCAATACAAGACTCACCCATTGGTTTGCATAAAGTTTGTGGCGAATCTTACTGGTGGTAAATCTTACTATTCACAATACCCCGATGGTATTGTGAATAGTAAGGTTCCACAAAATATCTCGTCGACCCTCATACAATATGGACCTGTCGCGGAGTTAAACCCCGATGATGTCCCACAAGTAAGGGGGCAACTGGCTCCCTCCACCCTCTCGCCATGAAAGCGCGACAAAACTTGCGGCAAGCCTTCTCCCAAGGCAAAAATATTTCCTTGTTCTGGGTTAAGGCACATGCAGGCCTCCAGGGCAACAAAGGAGCTGACGAACTAGCTAAAGAGGCGGCTTTGTATTCCAAAGGGAAACCTGATTATGATCGGTGTCCGCTATCTTTCATTAAGAGGCATTCATCATTACGTAACTTATCGGTATCCAAATGGGATATAAGATACAGAGCAGGAGAAACCGCGTCTACGACAAAATTATTATTCCCAAATGCGTCAGACGCTTACCGCATAGTTAGAAAAATTCAGCCGGCAGGTTTGCTTACCCAGATCCTCACGGGGCATGGCGGATTCTCTCAATACTTGAACCGTTTCGGGTGCAAGCAGAGCCCGTCATGCACCTGTGATCCCTTGAAGGAGGAGACAGTCCCCCACTTGTTAGTAGAGTGCCCAATTTTCGAAAGGGCTCGCTATGACCTGAAACAAGAAATTGGCATAGATTATAACATTAGAAAACCTAGATGTATGTATTAGCAGGAAGGAAAATTGTGATGTGTTTATAAGCTATTGTAATAAAATATGTTAGGTAGTAAACAAGAAAAATAAAGATACATAAATGTTTGCTTAGAATATAATTGTATATTATGTCACTTAAGCAAAAATAAAAAAATATCGATAGATGTAAAATATTAGAATGTAAGCAATGGTTTATAAAACTAAACGAACGTAATTAAGTTATATCATAGTCAATAGAATTAAGAAAAAAAAAAAAGTGTAAACGTACGTGTATATTAGTAACATGTGGTTCATCATCTTAATATAGTGTTATTGTGCCTATACTCCATTTTTGTAATAACGACAGACTGGCGTTAGTATTGTAGATATTCATCTATCTTGTGCGCCTGTAACCTACTTGGTACATATTAAAGTAAAAAAGATCCTTGAAATATAACATCAGGGGAAAGTTGACACAGGCAGTAACACCCTGCGATAGCGGATGCCTGCTTTTTAAAACAAAAAAAAAAAAACTGGTAATACACCAGTGCTTCTCTAATCGGGAGGGAGTTAATTAGTGGGGTAACCTGACCAACAAAAGAGTTTGCTGGCATATCTTGAACCAATCCTGTCTTGTACTAAGAAATATTAATGTTACCTTTGCTTTGTTAAAATTTTAGCACTATGACGATTGAATAAAGTATGATATCCATATGTGTAAAAGTAGAAACTGATTCATTGACTGATCGATCAACGCACAGCTGAAACCGCTAGGCGCCGGCGGCGGATCGGGTCCGAGTGGAGGTCGTCCTCCCGGGCCTTCTCCGCCGCCTCCTTCTGCGAGATTACTTCCTCGCAGAAGGTTGCGACCGCGGTAAAACAACTGTCGCTACCGGCCATGGAGCGTACTACGGCCGGTAGCGAGAGATCCACTCCGATGACTGCAGTGAGGGCCCGGCGCTGCGTCGCCCATGCGGGGCAGACCGCCAGCGTGTGCTGGGCCGAATCCTCACTGCAGTCGCAGTGGTGCAGGTACTTTCCGAAGCAACCGTGCCCGGAAAGCACCTGCGTCAGCCGGAAGGTAAGGGTCCCGTGCTGCCGCCCTGCCCACTCGGCGATGACCGGCTGGAGAGCCTCCACGGCGGCGAAGCCAGCGCGTGGAGTCTCCAGCCGGAACGACCAACGAGCCATCGTAGCTCGGCGAGCGGCTTCGCGCCCCTAGAAGAACCCCTAGAAAAATGGGGGTTGGAAATTTATATAAAACTTCGTAATTTTTGGTAGTAACGTTTTCTAACTCACAGTAATTTTTCAAAACTACCCTTAAAAGGGGTGCAAGTTTGTATGGAGAAAATACCTATATTGTATCCTCTACGATGTCTGATTTCGACCGCTATGCCGACGAAGTCGCAGGCAAAAGCTAATAATGATAAAACAAAGGATCGGTTCCTTATACTATTATACCTTTTTTTTTTTCGTTCTGAAATCCCCTCGGATACCACCTGTCGGTGGCATGGCGGACTCGAACCGACTAAAACCGCACGCCGTCTCGGGTACTAATAGCCGGGGAACCAGGTATACCCTAGAAAGGAAGTCCCTGGTGCCCCGACATACCTCGGGTCATCTACAGACGAGTAGACGACCCCCCCCCCCGTGTGGGAACCCCATGTTCCCTGTGCTCCCTGGAGGCAAGCGCGCTTCGCAGCGCGCTCGCCGCCACCCCGGCCTGCTTCTGCTAGGGTGACAGATTTCCTCACCTGTCACCCCCAGGCCTGCGCTTATGGAGGACGGAGGTCGTTCTGCGACCTCCGGCGCCTGAGTCGCCTGCGGTACCTGGCCCGTTGCCGGGCCTGGCGGGCCGGGAGAGTCCTAAACCTCTCCCGGTCCCGCTCCGCCGTCTCCTTCGCGAGCATAACTTGCTCGCAGAAGGAGACGGCAGAGTTCCCCGCACTCTCGCTCCGCACGATAGCCGCAATCAGGCTATCGAGCGAGAGAACTCCCACTCCGATGGCCGCCACGAAGTCTCGCCTTTGTTCAACCCACGCCGGGCACTCTGCCAGCGTGTGGAGAGCCGTGTCCACGGTCTGGCCATCGCAGTGGTGGCACTCAGGCGTTGGCTCCTTGCGGATCAGACACAGGTGATCCCCGAAACATCCTTTCCCAGTGATCACCTGCGTCAGTCGGTATGAGAGGGTCCCGTGACGCCTCTCGAGCCAATACTCCAAAACGGGTCTTACCGCCGCGATGACGGCGTGCCCGGCGCTCGGTTGCCCGAGTCGTTCCCTCCACTCCCCTATGATGACCTGGCGGAGTTGGGCTTTCCGGTCATCGATTTCTCGAATCTCGGGGCACCGACCCAACTCTCGCGCCTCCTTGCGCCACTTATACAGAGCCGCAAGGGCTCTCGCCTCCGGGTCCCACGGAGGAGTTCCGGCCAGGAGACTCGCCGCCTCAAAGGAGATCGTGCGGTACCCCCTTATGATCCTGATGGCTGCGGTCGTCGCAGTATCGCGACGTTGCTGGCCTTCAGGGCCCCCGCCCATACTGGGCACCCTTAAAGGGCCATGGACCGCACAACCCCCGAGTAGAGTCTCCTGCAGGAGTCATCGGGTCCCTTCATGTTGGGCAGCAGCCGCGCCAACGCACGCGCTGCCCCAACCAACTTGGGGACCAGACCTCGGAAATGATATCCGAAGTCCCATCGGCCATCGAGTACGAGCCCCAGATACCTGATCGAGGGCTCGATGCCGATGCGAGTTCCTCCTACCGTGAGGCTAGATCCCTCAGGCGGCATCCTCAGAAGCCCGTGGAAGAACAGGGCCTCGGACTTGTGCAGAGCCACCTCGAGACCCAGCCGCCGGATACGCTCAACGACTTGGGCAACCCCGGCCGTTGCCCTCAGGGTTGCCTCGTGGTGCGTCTTGCCGCGCGCCGTCACGAGTGTGTCGTCCGCGTAGCACACGACGGCGACACCATCCAAGAAGGCACCACGAAGCTCCCAGTCGTAGCCGATGTTCCGCAAGAGTGGCCCTAGCACCGACCCCGCGGAACACCGCACGACATTTCACGCCTACCGAGACCGGTCCTACTGGGGTAGACGACGGCTCTCTCCGACAAATATCCGACTATGCGGCGGAGGTAGAGAGGCACTTCGTGATACACGAGCGCCTCCTTGATGCAGCTGCAGGGCATAGTGTTGAACGCACCACTTCGCCCCGGGAGACTGCTTCCTCCGCCATATACTATTATATCCTATACGCTGTTACGGCGAAATCTCATTAGCGCTAACTGTGTCGATGAGAGCTGTATTTGCACTCAACCTAACATAACCTAATATTACTTTGTAAACTATTCTGTTACCAATCAGAAGAAGATTACAAAAAATATCTTTCAAGAGATACCCTCTTACATTTCTCAAACTTCAAAAGAACATTTGTAGCTCAAAGTGTTATTTCTAATTACATTTCGGATTCTGATATATGATATCACATATATGATACCGCAGGAAGCAACAATATATTAAGCAAAGCAATTCCTTTACACACTAGAGAAAATTGCATTAGTCTGTCTCTTTGTTATACATGTTACCTACATGTTTAATTTGTCTTAACACAGTATATGAGTTGATATTTTTGCACTGAACGAAATTGCGTTCATGAAATGTAATTTCTGTTCTAAGATATTGATGATTGATACATAAAATTATTTACTGAGAAACATAAATTGAATAAATCCATGAATATTAAGGTTTGTGATTTAGGTGAAACGAATGTAATAATAATACCAGTGCATGAAAAAAAAAAAAAAAACAATGTCACAAAAACAAGATACTTAATCTAATTACATGACTTGAAGCTTGAAAAGAACTCAGTTTTTTAAATAAATTAAGTAATTTTTCTTAACCGTAAAAGCAAGTCACTTAAAGTCAAGGAACCAAGGCAAGTAAAGGCACTAGGCATTTGATTTTACATTAGCCAGGTAATCTTCTTCCTTCCTAGGATATACCCGAATTCATTGCAATTGTGACAGAAAACAATGTGGTTATAGTGAGTTTTGCTTTAAACACACCACTTTTTGTGTTACCCCAAGAAAAGGAGAGCAATCTACTGAAAATTTTTGCAGCTGCAACAGTGCAGCAAATATTTTTTTTGATTTGTTTTTAATGTTAAGAAATACTAGTTTGTTTGTAGACTAATCAGGTTACCTTAGTCTCTCAATCATTCTAAATAAGTTTTAAATTAAAATATTGATAAAATACTTAGTCCGGCTATGGGCATATGTCTTGAACAACTTATTACATCTATGGCGCACATTCAAGTGTGGAGTGTTTGGAAATAAGGTAATATAGGTAATAAGAATTACTCGTACAAAGGAAATGTGAGAAATACAAAAGCTCATCATTTTCAGAATAATAAATGTATTTTATATGTAAAATATATTACAGTGAGGTTCATTTTTTCGCATCTATTCACTCACAATCGCATAGTTTCACACCTAAAGACAAGAATTGCTGAAAGAAATGGTTTTCTGATTGCCCAAATGCCCTTACGACGATCATAGAATCGTTTGGGATTTTTAGAGCGGCATTATCGAAGGAAAAATGTAGGTACTAATAACGATTGCGGTCCCTTTTTGGACTATCACCATTTTCATAGATTTTATTTCATGTCTTGTCGTAGCCACATTCAGTTGAGGGCGATCGGGTAACTTACAAAAATAAAAACAAACGATCGCCGCGAATTTGAAGAACTCCTTATTTCCAAATTGTAAAAAGTAAAGACTCAGTTATTTATTGTTATTCATTAGGGTTTTTTTGCTTCTTTAGGATAGGTCTATGTCTTGTAGTAAGCTATTAAAGGATGAGATGATTAAGTTTTTGGTAAAAAGAGTGGGATGCGGTGTGGTGAGTGTTGTGGGTTCGATTACTACGTGGTTCAACATTTTATATGATCCACGAATTGGTGTTTTAAGGTTGGATGTTATGTGTCGGTTTCAAATATGTGTGTCAAGTCCCCCGTGACATAGGATATATTCCCAATAGAACTCTAGACTCTTTGAAAGAAAGGAGAAAGCTAACGAAATTAAAAAGTGGAGATAATTTAGTGCCTCAAACTAAACAGGATAATGCCCATTTATGGTTTCACATTTAGAAGTTCGCGGGTCCTTATTTCAAATGATACATATGCATATAATATGTATCATACATATACATATTGATTTTAATGGGATTTTTCGAGCCTGAATTTCTTCTATAGAACTTAGGGTTTGAAATTAAATCAACCAGGACTAAAACCTGAATCAATGACTGTTGCCATTTTAACTTCAATGTTGCCGTTATATAGATCGTTTTAAAATAAAATCGTAAAATAATAGTTTGAAGTTGATAATAATTCGTAATTTCACATTAAGGTATATTGCAGTTTAATAATCTTATTATTTTATTTAGTGTATGGATACTGTAGTGCTACAAGTAGTTTTGCATTAATTTATATCCCTATCAAAAACACGACGCCACAAACATTATTAAAAAAAAAACTCTAACGTCAGTGTCACAATATTTTCTTGTTGTTAATATTTTCACATTTAATTTCTCAATAATTACAAGTTCTGTAACAATATACGTTAACACGTACTCAATAGAGGTTTAATAATGTAGTTTATACATATTTCGCACAGCAAAAAAAAGGTTGAAACAGATTTTCATACTGAAATGGGCATTCTTATTTATAAAATATAATCCATCCATGTCCAAAAGCCATATTTAATATTATTCTATATGAACATTAAAAATAAGTTGAAGTGCCTATCTTTTACTTATTTCCCATGTTTCCTGACGTATCCCATTACATACACTTAACTCGCTCCTATACCCCTAACAGAGTGTTATATACGTTAGAATGAGACCAAAGTGCCGTACCGAGGGTGTAATAAATTTCTATTAACTACTACATTGTAGTAAAGTGATTCTATTTACTCGTTTACACGTGCACAAAACGTGCACTTAGAACGTTTTAATAAAAAAATACCAGAAACCCATGTGTTTTTACTTTTCTAGCACAACATTAGGTTTATAGTGTGAAGCTTCTCATTAAGGTGGGGAAATAAGTTTTAATAGTTTCTTTTTAATGTCATGAATATAAATAGGCTGGGGTAGCCTGTCGATCTTTTTATGTTTTGTAATTCGTAGGTATACATTAAAATTACATTTACTTAGGGCCGGTTTTTCAATCTCAATCAATTAAGTTTTGTATGGGTTTTTCCATTTATAATATGTTAATATTTAATTTTTTTTTAAAATAGCACATTTATTCATATCAGTTGTCTAGTACCCATAATACAAGCTCTGAGCTCTTAGTTTAGGACTAGATCGCGTATTATTTTTATTAGTATAGAAGCGAAACAATTAAGAAACGAGCGTTAAATTTCGATAAATTGCATTTGCAAATAACTTGTAATGAAATTGTTCATCATCACACAAAGTATTGTCATATCTATCTCTTCAAACCCTTTCCTTTTTCTCAGGACACCGCAAAATTTAAATACTCTATAAGGGCAACGTATATAAACTTTACTACACTAAATATTAGAGAATGTATACTAATACGGTGTACGATCCAGGCTACTTGGTTGTGCTTGTGCAAATATTTACCGTTAGCGAGACGAGAACAACCAGAAATAATATGCCTGATTGATTCCCCAGGACGGTGCCATGTTGTCGGGCATGGCACCGTCATGGGGAATCAATCAGGATGTCATTCGTACCATCTTTCAGGATATATTTCCGATAGTTATTCGTCATAATAACTTCACAAACAAAACCTTCAGTTTCTCCGAAGAGATCACAATACCCTAGTCAAGTCGTAGATGCTTTTAAGTCTATATTGGACCCATTTAGGGCCAAAAAAAATTTTGTGCTTTTTGCCCTTACATACTTCCCTGCGATCATTAGTACTAAGTACTACAGGTTTGCGCCAATTCTCTTTAGCCAGAACGAGCGGGGTGCATCCGGTATTCACCGCAACTACATTGCGATGCACTCCCACATCAGTATGTAGAAAATATTCTCTGAGATTGCATATTTCGCGATTGTGTAGGGTATATAACGTTCCGCGACCCCCAAGCTTTCGCGGGATATACAATCTCATAACATATGAACGTGGGTGGTGCATTCGGAATGCAGTCAGCAGTGTACGGACTTTCCTAACAAGGGTATCTAATTCGCTCTGAGTCCATCTAAGTACGAGGCATGCCTTTTATGTTTTGTCGTTTGAAGAAAAAAACACAACTAGAACCTTATAGTACTTTTTATTGTTTTTCAAAGTATTCACCACGTAGCTAAGTACACTTTTCCATTCGCTCAAACCAGTTATTATAACATTTATTCCACTCTAAAGTGGGAGTGTTCAAAATGGCTGACTTGAAAGCGTCGACTGCTTCTTCACCGGACTGAACCCTTGACCACTAAGACTTTTCTTAATTTTAGGAAATGTAAAGAAATCGTTAGGGCTTAGGTCAGGACTGTATGGAGGATGCCCCGATCTGTCGGACGCCCAATTTGGTTTTCGGGCGGGGCGTTCGACAGTCGACGCCGTGTTGCGCCTGAGGGCCGTGGCCGAAGAGGCCGTGAGCTGTGGCGGCGTGCTGTTGGCGGTGTCATTAGACATCGCCAACGCATTCAATAGTCTGCCATTCAGCTGCATCAGGGAAGCACTCCACTATCATGGGGTGCCAAAGTACCTGAGGCGGCTAGTGGCAGACTATTTAGAGGAGCGTACCGTCGTGTACGAGGACCGAGAAGGTAATCTGAGGTGTCGGCCCATGTCGTGCGGTGGTCTGTTCTTGGACCCCTCTTGTGGAACATAGGGTACGACTGGGCCCTTCGCGCCGATTTCCCCCCCGGGCTGGGTGTAATCTGTTACGCAGACGATACCCTGGTGACAGCCCGGGGGGCAAACTTCCAAGAGGCGGCGCGCCTGGCCACAGGGGGAGTCTCCCTGGTGGTCGGGCGCATTGAGGCGCTGGGCTTACGGGTGGCCCTAGATAAGACGGAGGCCCTGTTATTTCATGGGCCCCGTCGTGGTCCACCCCCTGGCGCCTCAATCGTGGTCAACTCGGTCCTCGTACCGGTTCGGGCCCAGATGAAATATCTGGGCCTGATCCTCGACGGGAGGTGGCTCTTCGACGAGCACTTCCGACAGCTTGCTCAATAGCTGGTCGGCGCTGCGTCTGCCCTAGGGCGACTTTTGCCCAATATGGGTGGACCCAGCGTCGCGACAAGACGGCTGTACACGGGGGTTGTCCGGTCAATGGCACTGTACGGTGCACCGGTGTGGGCGGCGGCTCTGACCGCCCAGAATAGGGTACGCCTCTGGCGCCCTCAGAGGGTAATGGCGGTCAGAGCCATACGCGGTTACCGCACCATTTCGACGGAGGTGGCATGCGCGTTGGCCGGAACTCCCCCGTGGGATTTGGAGGCGGAAGTGCTCGCCGAAGTTTATCGGCCAGTGGCTGACTCCCGGGCGGAGAGCGGATTTCGCCCTCCGCCCGAGGATGTGCGCGAGTGGCGCGAAGCCGCTCGCCGAGCCACGATGGCTCGTTGGTCGTTCCGGCTGGAGACTCCACGCGCTGGCTTCGCCGCCGTGGAGGCTCTCCAGCCGGTCGTCGCCGAGTGGGCAGGGTGGCAGCACGGGACCCTTTCCTTCCGGCTGACGCAGGTGCTTTCCGGGCACGGTTGCTTCGGAAAGTACCTGCACTCGGTCGCTAGGAGGGAACTGAGTCCCGCCTGCCACCACTGCGACTGCAGTGAGGACTCGGCCCAGCACACGCTGGCGGTCTGCCCCGCATGGGCGGCGCAGCGCCGGGCCCTCACCGCAGTCATCGGAGTGGATCTCTCGCTGCCGGCCGTAGTACGCTCCATGGCCGGTAGCGACAGTTGTTTTACCGCGGTCGCAACCTTCTGCGAGGTAGTAATCTCGCGGAAGGAGGCGGCGGAGAGGGCGCGGGAGGACGACCTCCACTCGGACCCGATCCGCCGCCGGCGAACCGGGCGGCGGAGGCCCGCCTATCACAGCCTCATGCCGCCCTGAGTGTGGCCGCGGGTGGACGGGGTGGGTTTCCCCTCCACCCGCATTAGTTTGGCCAGCCGCGAGGGGGCGGCGTCCGCGTGTGCCGGACGTCGCCTAAAGAGAGGAAAAAATGTTGAGACGGAGCCCGCACCAGGAGCGGGCTGGCGCTAGGAGGGGTCCGGATGTCTTAACAACAGCTGTTCCCGGATCCCTCCTGTTACAGGCGCAGAGTGGCACACCGTGTGGTTTTAGTCGGTCCGAGTCCGACACACCACCCCGCCGCAAACCCCGGAGGGGTGACGGTCCGAGGGGATTTCCACACGTTAAAAAAAAAAAAAAAAAAAAATTACTGTATGGAGGATAGTCAAGAATTTCTACTTTTCCGGCTTCAAATACTCAATCGTTTGATGAGCGCTGTCTGAGCTTGCGTTGTCCTGGTGCAGGATGATGCGTCGCTTTGAGTTGGATTTTCCAAGTTCGGCGATGACTTGTGGTAAACAAACTGTGGTATACCACTCTGTGTTAACCGTTCTACGATCTTCAAGTGCAATAGTCGCAACTTGGCCGGTTTTTCTACGTTTTTTCTAAGTGGCTACCATCTTCTTTGAAGTGCTTCGAGAACGAACAATTTTAGTCGGCTTTGGCTCGTCTTGAAAGACCCAGATTGTAGATTGTTGTTTGGAATCAGGATCGTAGGCATAGATCTAAGATTCGTCACCACTTATGGTGTCGTAGACGTGATTTGACTCTCCTCGGTTGGAACCTTTGCAGAGTTTTCTTACACCATCTGACGTGGGCCGCCTTGTGATCGTCGGAAAGCAGATGCGTTATCAAACGGCAAACTAGCTTTCTCACACCAAGCGCTTCATGCAAGAACTTCTGAATGGTTGTCCCTGAGATGCCTAATAGAGCCTCTATCTCTCGATACGTCACATGACGATCTTCGAGAATTAGTTGTCTCACAGCAATGATGTTATCTTCAGTGAAGGCGGATTTTGGTCGTCCTTCGCGAGATTTGTCACTAACACTAGTATGTCCACGCTGGAATTCTAAATACCAGCGTTCGACAGTCCGCGGACATGGGGCTTCATCACTAAACACAGATGTTAGCTCTTCAAAACACTAAAGCCGTGTCAGGCCTATTCTAAAGTTGTAGAAAATCATTGCACGAACATTTTCCTTAGAAAGATTCATTTTCGTGCGTAACCTGACAGATTCCAATCGACGCTCTGACTAAACAATAGCATTAATCCTAATACTTTCAACTGTTTTGAGATTCAAAATTTAAACACATACTTATATAGAACAGTTCCAAATTCAAAATTCCCGGGCAACATGGAAACGACAGAACTTAAAAGGAATGCCTAGTATACCAAAGGAATACATTAGAACCGGCATGACCCAACCATTGCAGGCTAGCACCTTGTTGCCCGATGATAAAAGACTATTAAGTACTTTTTTCAGGCGGCAAAAACGCGTTCTTGCAATTTTTGTTTCATGTCAGATTCTGGTATTCCCAACGACTGTGTGTGGAACCGAGCCATAAGCTTTCTTATAATCTATCCAACATGTCGCCAGACTCTTACGATTACGACGCACCTGTTGGCTAATGGTCATGTCTATGATAAGGAGCTCTTTAGTGCCACGGGACCTACTTCTAGATCCATTCTGAGAAACTATTATTAATGTGTAAAGTAATTTAGAGTCTCAGAATAGATGTTAGAAGTTTATACATGGTTGGTAAACATGTGATAGTCTAAATTTTTTTAGGATATCCAACGCTGCCTGGAATTGAAATGCCAAACGCGCATGTGAGCTTCGGAACCACTTAAGCCAAAAATTGTGAATCCAACGCTGCCTGGAATTGAGATGCCAAACGCGCATGTGAACTTCGGAACCACTTAAGCCAAAAATTGTGCAGCCTGTCATGACCAGGTGATTTCCCGGGGCGAAGTGGTGTTGGCGGTGTCCTTGGACATCGGCAGAGCAGAGGCGAGACCTCGTGGCGGCCATCGGAGTGGGAGTTCTCTCGCTCGATAGCCTGATTGCGGCTATCGTGCGGAGCGAGAGTGCGTGGAACTCTGCCGTCTCCTTCTGCGAGCAAATTATGCTCGCGAAGGAGACGGCGGAGCGGGACCGGGAGAGGTTTAGTACTCTCCCGGCCCGCCAGGCCCGGGAACGGGCCAGGTACCGCAGGCGTCTCAGGCGCCTGAGGTCGCAGAACGACCTCCGTCCTCCATAAGCGCAGGCCTGGGAGTGACAGGTGAGGCCATCTGTCACCCTAGCAGAAGCAGGCCGGGGTGGCGGCGAGCGCGTTGCGAAGCGCGCTCGCTTCCAGGGAGCACAGGGAACATGGGGTTCCCACACGGGGGGAGTCGTCTACTCGTCTGTAGATGACCCGAGGTATGTCGGGGCACCAGGGACTTCCTTTCTAGGGTATACCTGGTTCCCCGGCTATTAGTACCCGAGACGGCTTGCGGTTTTAGTCGGTTCGAGTCCGACATGCCACCGACAGGTGGTATCCGAGGGGATTTCCGCACGGAAAAAAAAGGTGATTTCCTATTCAAAATCTATTATAATTATGAAGTAATAATATTTATAAAGAGCTTGGTTGCCCTTAACTGTTAATTTATTTATGATTTATATTATTTATAGGGAAAAAGGTGTACTGATAATTATAAACAGACTAAGCCACTTAAGAAGATTTAAGCATTGTTTTCAATTAAAAATGTAATTGATAGTTAACTTATTTATTGTAAACATTTTATTTGTATACGTAAATAATACCTATTTAAAGATAAAATATTTAATATGAAAAGTCAAACCATTTTATTTACTTATTATAACACCGTCTCTTACATTGCTTAATATTACATTACTTAATAGTTCAAAAATAGAAGTTGTCCCCGAATTTACCCTAATAGGCCTGTCAATTGACACACACATCAATTGGAAATCTCACATGACGAAATTAAGATCTAAAATCTCTAAGTTCACATATGCCTTACGCGAAGTTAAAAAGACCACCGACCTTCAAACAGCTCTCACCACTTATTACGCATACGCTTATTCCTGGTTTAGTTACGGCATCATATAATGGGGTAACAGCACAGATGCTCCAACACTCTTCACACTTCAAAAAAAACTAATTAGAATTCTGGTTAATATAAAGGACACCGATAGCTGTAAACCATACTTTAGAGAACACAACATTCTAACACTGCCATCTATTTATATTTTGGAAATATGTAAATTCATACGAAAAAATCAACATCTGTTTACAAAAAGAGAAGATAAACTAAAAAACTACACACTACGCCATAGGACTAGACTAAACCTACCCTCATCCCGACTCCAAATCCATTCAAATAGCACTCAAGTAATGTCGATCAAAATTTACAATAAATTACCCGAAGAAATTAGAAATGAAACCATATTAAATATATATTTAAATAAATTAAAACAATTATTACTACAAAAATGCTATTACAGCGTCAATGAATATCTGAGCAATCAATAAATTAAGCATGTACCTCAAAAACTGAAGTATCATTATTGTTATAAGTTTGTATTATCTCTCCCTCTCTCATCTATTACTGTGCCCGACAGGGTCCATGATGATCTGATTGATTATATTTGAGTACCATCTAAGTAAACATTGTGGAATGCAATAAATATATTGAGCTCAATTGTCTATTGTACTCTATTGTACCTCACTCGTTTTGTAATTTATATCTTTTGCAGCTTTCTGTGAACATGGATTTTTTTAATTTACTATATTTAAATAAAATCTTTAACTTTTTTAAAGAAAGCGTAAAGTTATTATTTTCAAGTATTTTGAATTATTGAATTTCTCAAAACTTGTGAAACCTTCAGACACGTAAAATTGCTTTTTTTAGGTATAAACCAATTGAATTCCGAAATTCAGACCATTTCAAGAACAAAAATTCTTTGAAACAAAAAGAGGAATGATTGCAATGATATTTCAGAATTATTTCAATGATATTTGAAACGTATTTATACAATTTATAGAAATAAGTAGACTGATAATAAAATCCGCTTTTTTAATTAATATGATCGATTTGTGCTACCAGTGTTACTCTTACGCATTAATAATAATCTTGTTAAAATTAACCAAAGTTTTTAACAAAGTTTTTCAAATTAACCAGAGCCAATCAAAAAGTTGTTAATGTAACATTACTATTCTACAAATTAACCCATTTTTAATTACTAACTTTCGAATAAATTGCTTCCAGCTTAAATCAACAGACGAGATTACATTCGGATAATGTATCAAAATTAATAATTGTGAAATAGTTCAAGTGACCATTATTTTCACAATACCTATATTACTCTTAGTATACAATATTTTCAAGCGTTCTAGTATAAATATCAACAGTCTTCGTATCTGATTGCATTATTTAGTGTTACTTTTCATTAAAATAAGAAACCAGTTTTATTTTTACTTTAACTTTCCTCGAGATTAGAAATACAACCTATTTTTATATTCACAAATCGTATTATACTCGTATTCCGCGAAATTGAAAACCTTTCTTCCTACAATGAATAGCATCTATTCATAACTGGTAATTTTATATTCAATTTTTTTCCTCATATGTTTTTTTTTTGAATGGGGAAATCATAAATCATTAATAAAGCTGTTTGGAGTAATTTAGTTTTTTTTGTTACTTCGATCTTAATAACAATGAAATGAATGTACCTATACACATTTACTCGTTCCAGTCGGTAGTAAAATACAAATATAAATATTGATTGATGATTGTGCGATGATAAGGTTTTTCTTAGTAGCTCCTACGGTGCAGAACTAAAGAAAATTAAAAATGTTTAATTTTCTATATAAAATAATGATTTTAGTCCTTAGTTACTCTTCATATATTAGTGACAGCATCTTTAATTGCTGAAGAGATAATATAGTTCAATATGTTCTGATTGGTTGTTTATTTGCGTCACTTTTAGTACGCTTTCATCGTATAAGATAATTTGTCTGTTCAGAAATGTAATATTTTTAACAGCAAATATATTTTTTGTAGGATTATGTACGATACTTTTCAGGTAGGTATAAGTTATTTCATTTTATAAGTCAGTGAGTTCTTCTCGTAAAGTCACAGATTAACTTCTAAATCTAAACTGCAAAATCGACATACTGATATCATGATCTATTTTAGATTTTTCATGCACTCATGCACTGAGAATTTGATTTAATGACCAGTTTAAATGGATCGGTTATTGTTTTTTTTTTCAAATAACAAACTTAGCTTTCCCGTTCTAAAAAGACTCTCCCACAGACGTAACGTTACATTTATAAATTTGTAATAACAGAGAAAACAATGTTTTATATGATCAAACAACACATTTTTGGTCTGCAGATTTTTATCGTTATTTGCCCTGTGAGACCTTGCTTGTATCAAACCACGTTTCCTTTTACAAAGTGACGTAAAATAATTTTCGTTGATTCGTACGTACATGTACACGTATATGAAAAACTTTTTCCTTACGCTCAGTATAGCAGTGAAAACTGTTTTACTTTGAGATCACTGTCTTCCCAAGATATTGCTTTGACATTGAAGAAGCCTAGTGAGTCAAATCGGCTTAAATCTGTTAGTACATCTTGGAAACATGGTTTTTGTACGTTCTAATATCATTAGTAAGTCACAAGAGAAACTCTTCATTATTTTTGGAAAATATCTTGCTCTACCTAAATATCAGATATGTTGCTCATTAATATTTATTACTGATATTTACAAAGCGTCTAACGGAAGAGGATATGACTCGCATCACTGCAGTATTAGCATATTATCGATCACAATTGAATTTACGCTACTCTGAATTTCATATCGCATTGACGCATGGCAGGTTTCTGTCAGTACAGCTTTAGTTTAGTTTACATACACATCTACCTGAGTATGTATACATATATATACATATGTATGTTTATGTATGTATACATACATATGTATATAAGTGTGTATAAGTTTGTGTTTGACTATGTTTTTAGGGTTCCCTACCTCAAAAGGTAAAAAAGGAACCTTTATAAGATCACTTTCTTGTCCGTCTATCCGTGTGTCACCACCGATTTTCTAAGGAACGGGTAGACCTAGCAGGTGTATATTTATACCAGATACTGAGATCTATGGTCCTTATTAGGTTTATAAAAATCAAGGTCCTGAGTCAACATGATAAAAAGATATGGGCAAATTTCGATTTTCGCGAAAACTTGTAAGTACCGAAATGTAGCTTAATTTTCAACTTTTTTTTACTTTTCAGAATTTTCTCGTTACTTGTGCTGTAAGACCTTGCTGTAAGACCTTGTTTTGGGTCGAAAACCTATAATCCATAAAACTCAAGTACCAGCAAAGCCGAACGAGAATTTAAATTTATGCAGATTTAGTATTGCTTGAAATTTCAATATGCACTCACTTTGAGCGGGCAAAGGTGACTCTCACTTGAATTCAACAATTTAATCAAAGTGCTGAATACATAGATTCGTGAGTAAATTACATTAAGCGCGGCCATCACGATCGTCTTGAATAAATAGGAACCGGACTCACTCTAAATTTAGAACGATGATACTTAAAGCAGTTTTTTTTTAAATTATTTCCACCTGATCAATTGTTTGCCGTAGTGTTCTTGTTTGAAATCACAATTGAATCTAAATATAAAAGTAATAGTCGTTTGGATTTAGTATAAGCTACCATTTATGCATCGTCTACGAGTGAGGATTAGATTTTAAACAATATCTTTTTATTTGGGTTAGATATTTATATATTATTGAAATTTGAGAAGCTAAGATTTCATACCGTGTATTGCGTTACGTAAATTATTTCTGCCATAAATTCATCAACAGTGTTTCCAATTTTAAAAGAAATGCCGCTGTGTCATTCTTTCTTAAATGCCTAACAATAATATTCTTAGCAAACTACGCGAGACAACAGTGTGGTAGGCCAAAACCTCCTTTCCAAGGAGAGGCCTATGTCCATCAGTGGACTATTAAAGGCATCAACAGCCTTTGATGAATGAACCAACAGATGATGAATATGCTTAGGAATAGGTACTAAAGCGAATTGTTTGTTTTTGATCGTCACCATCATCAGCCTATCGCAGTCCATGTTTGACTGAACACGTCTATTTTGTGAGCTTCGTCTTGCTTAGATTAGTTGTTCCATGTCACGCCTATGAATATTCAATTTAAACTTAACGCCGCGTAGCAACACGGGTTTAAATATGCAAAAGAACTTACCCCATTCGCTTATGCACCGCATATAGATCGACTATAGAAGGATAGAAAATAAAGTTGTTCAAATTTTGTGAAACAAGTTCACGAAATTTTCAAATTTTAATCACAAAAGCTGTGTTGAAATTAACAAGTTTGGGAGCCGTATAATGTTGCTTGTTCGTTTGACTGTATTGGAAAACAGGTATTATTTCGAGCAATTTTATTATTTAATTTATCTATGTTTTTTTTACACATACAATTAAAATTATTCAGTCAATTCTTTTAGGTTTATACGAGTAGGTTTCTTAGGGTTATGCCGCTTGTCGGAAAGCAAATAACATTTCAAAAATAAAATTTCGCACCAACTTTGATGAAAACCAGTTGATAATAAGAACATTAAAAAAAGTTACAATGAGAAATAAAAGTTGATTTTCACTTTTCGATTTCATATAGGCATTTTGACTGAAGCATCTGAAATTATCTTTAATAATCTAAAAAATAACAAACCATTACTCATTAAGAAACAAAAATATTCTATTGTCTTTTAAATTCCCGCAAGGTGATTAAGAACTTAAGGGACGCGACGGGACACCGCAAGGATTTTTCAATCGAAGTTAGCGGGTGCTCCTAAGCTTAAAGTAAAACGTGACATTAAATTATTCAGTAGGGCGCGCGACGTGGGTATCGATCTCGACTGCTGGACTTCAAAACTTTTGTCTAAATTTTTTAACTTATTTAAAAGTACCAAAATCCCTACTTTTATTTCTAAAAAGTAATGTATCTTGATTAGCAAACAAGTTTAGTTAATATTGACCTGTTTAATTTTGGTAAACTTTGATTTATTTATGTTTTTGGTTTCGTTTTACTTTTATTGCAATACTTGTGTTTTGCCTTTTAAGCATACTGACTTATATTTTTACTTCATTAAGGATTTTTTTTCTTGCTATCACTTGCTAAATGATCAAAATAGAAAAACATCGAAACATGTTTTATTTGTACCAGAAGACCTGGAATTTAGCAAGGAGTGCATAGACAGGACACGTCCGCAAAAACGAATTTTACGAGAGGGCCGGATTAAATAGCTATACGGAATCTCGGCTGTTTATTTTTATATTTTTTGTGTGTGTAATAATGTATGTCTGTGTAGTAATGTAACTGTACTCTTCCTAAATGGCTGGACTGATTTTGATAAAATTTATGTGTGTTTAAGTGCATTCATGAACTATTAGATATTTTACAATTCAGTCAGGATATTTTAGATTTACAATTCAGTCCACTTCAAAATGTTTTTTTAGGTAATATTTTACTTATACGTGTGTACAAGACAACGTCTATCGGGTCCGCTGGTATTTTTTTTTGGTTCAAATTATGCGATGGCTGGCATTTTTACTAGGTGGAAAACTTCGATGCGAAGTATAGTGAGTCATCAAGTAAAACAGATTGTTAATAGTATTTTAATTAATTACAATATTCACATTATATGTCTACCCTATAAGATTATAAAAACAGCACAAAAGGCAGCAGTGAAGTACAGTGTTTGCGGATTGGTTATAACACGAAAGGATTAATAAATATGGACGAAACGAAAGAGGCGTGTGGCCGGGCAAATGGCATCGCATTTCTCTTTTAAAAACGTTCTTATTTTTAAAACGTTTTAAATGAAGTAGATATTACATAAGCCGATTTGTTTATTTGTTTTTGAGTATGAGTCTACTGATAACTGTTTCCAAGATTGCAAAGCTTTTCAATGTTTAATAGATTAGGATAATATATAGAAAAAGTTTTTTTTTCTGTGATAATTACAAATTAACTGGAAATATCTGATGTTATTGCTAATTCCATATCTCCATGCGTTCGTAGAAAGTGACTCTTGGCAGAATAATAGATGGCAGGCAAAGTCATTATATAAAGATAACTTTTTCCTTTTGAGAAACAGAACCCTAAAAATGTTTCACCTGTGTAAGCCAAAAAATCTAAAGCTGTTCAGACGTTTAAAAACAATCAGATCATAGGTAAACACATAGGTATATATGTAGCTCGTTCATAAATTATTTTTTCCTTCAGAAAAAATTACGATGTATGTGATGTTAGAAAACATGATTTTACAAAAAATGTACTTATACCAATCTGAACTTCACGCATCCGAAAATATTATAGTTTTAGGGTAACAGCAAAGTCCCATTAAAAACAGATCTTTGACCCTTACTCGTATTGGAAGCCTTCCAAAGCTTTTTACGTAACGTAGTTTCAGTCAGTCATTTGCACACTTCACGTTCATAAATACATACCAATATTAATTATTCTTATTACATATTACACTGAATATATAAATTCATTGCCGAGGGACATGATGCCAACTTTTAATTAATAACTGTACAATATCTGAAAGTGTAAATTAAAAATTTATCTTATTTTAATAATTTCATGGTTATAAATTGCACGTTTTGGTCATCTGGGTCGTTATTTATAGGTTAATATATGCACGTAATACGAGAGCAAACTCCTGAAGTACAAAAATTTACATTTCTTATTGAGATCAGGGCAGATTTGAGTACTGTCATGATGTGCATATGACGACACTTATGCTGATATTATATAGATACTTAAACTTACCGTTATTCGTGTTATAAAAATGACTATGACTACTTCAATACAATAGATTGAGTTTGGTAATGTTAATTTAATGACAAAAGTTTTACTATTTATGTCCCACCTCTTCTTAGTTAGTTACTAGACTATAACTATTCAGAAACCATTCCGTCTTTAATACATTTTCTTCATTATATTATTTGGCGTGTAAGATGTGTGAAGTTATTGTTATTAAGTGTATAATATGCCCCCATATTATACACTTAATATAATATGGGGGCATATTATACAATAGTTGCTCGTGTCCGTAGGAATTACCACCTGTCCTAGGCCACTCTACATCCGGCTAACCCCCGGCTCTCTCTCAAATATACGCAAAAAAAGTATAATATAAAACCTTACATTTTACATCACCTTAACCACACCTTCCACTACTAATTACATATCCAATTATTCTATTTTTCGTGGCGAAAAAGTATAATTTTCTTTTCTAGTTGCGAATGCTCGTTTAGTTTTGTATCGTGTTATGCTATGAAATAAAATTATATTATTTTGAAATCTATTCGTATTGAAAGCGGTCAGACGGTCAAAAGATCATTATTTTATTTACCTAAGCGGGCATTCAAAGAGTGTCCGCTTGATGATAAGTTAGGCACAATTTAATCTAACACCACACAAATACAATTTCAATACTTCATTATGTTAATCATTTAATACCGCAAACATATTTCCTAAAACAACAAATCAAATATTCCACGGATGAGCTATGAAGCTGTACACGGTCCTATTGGAATTTTAATTATTTTTTTGTATCTATATTACGAATTATGCACGATTGCTATTTTACAATAATTTTATTTATATTATAAAAATAACTAGAATAGCAACCGACTAATATGATATATATGTAGTAAAAAATTAATAAGATCATTCATGAACAAACTTAATAAACCAACACTATTATCTGGCGCACGCCACCCGTGGTGCTAACTTTTATTTAGTGTTGAGCACTATCTAGACAATAAAATAGCTTATTCTTAGCAAAACTTTATTTTAGTAATATCGTATTGCAGCACAATCTCTTGATCTTCAAGTTCAATATGACATCAGTATGACATCATAATATTAAGAATATAACCAAAATTTGTCAGTTTAATATAATAATAAATAATAATTTATATAGTAAAAGAACCAAAAAGACTTCTAGTCTTTAATGAAGGACAACGCGTATACAATTGTCTACGCGTTTACCTTAATTAATCTGGCTCACCTTTAAAAAGTCATTTAAAAGGTTGTTCTTATGTTAAAGAGCGTCCTTACCACAAATCAATCAAGGTTAACTTTTTCCCTAAAATGCCGGGCATCCGTCAAAAATCTACAATTTGTCTTCAAAAGTTTGTAAATTTTACTGTCATCATCCATAAGTTATCTACTTAAGCTTGAACGAGTTTTTATTTCATTTAATGTAAGAATAAAATAATTAAATGAAATAGTTTGACAGTATCCTCTTTTGTACAGAGCTAAAGGGATTATGAGTATCAATAATCATTAAAGCTCTGTTTAACAATCCTAAGCGCATACGCATTAGAAGATAAATAATAGAACTATGTCATTTAAGTGTTCTAGCGCTTTTATCATGTGTAGTGCTTTAAGAAATTTGAACATTGAACTAAATGCATTTATTACTAATTTAGTAACTAAAGTTGTATTAAGATACAGGGTTTGGAGCGATATCCTACAGTGCAGTCCAGTGCTGCTTCTGATGCCCTAACGCTTATTTGCATACTTATTGTTAGCTTCTCTCCTTCCTTCCCATAGAAAATATCCCATGAAAATCGTAATGTTCGGCAAAATTTCACAAAAACAAGAAACTATTTTTAGATATCAAGGTGTATGCAATTGTAATGCCGCAGTATGCTTATAAGTGTTCGGTAGACAGAACCGTAATAAACGTCAGCTGTTCCAGAAATGAACCAATCTAATATACACATTTAACATCTCCTATTTACATCTCATAGGTCGACCTGTAATAATCAATTATGTTGAAAACTAAGCAAAATTTAGGCACCTACAAGTTTTCGCCGAAATCGAAATTTGCCCATATCTTTTTATCATGTTGACTCAGGACCTTGATTTTTATACACCTATTAGGGACTATAGACCTCAGTGTCTGGTATAAATTTCAACTCGCTAGGTATACCCGTTCCTGAGAAAATCGGTGGTGACACACGGACAGACGGACAAGAAAGTGATCTTATAAGGGTTCCTTTTTTTACCTTTTGAGGACGGTACCCTAAAAACAAACAGACTTTATGGACTTTTATCTACATAACACACTTAATTAAGATATTACAATTTATTTATTTCATCCTCCATACAACCAACGTCCTTAGGTTTATACTGGATGAAATATACTGCTAGTCTTATGATCTTAACTTTTTTAGTTTTATGTTTTGTTGCGTATGAAATTTGCGTAATCACTAACTACAATGTTACCAAGCATAAATTTATTTAAAACATGGGCGGCGGTAGTCGTTTCCATCAGGTGACACGTGTTGTCGTTTACCCCCTATTCCATAAAAAAATAATCCTACACCAAATTTTCGACAGTACATATTCATTCAACAACTTTGTCTACTATTTTAACGTTGCATAATTTGCATATTGTACGAGTATAAGGTAACTACTCGTTAACCAATGGTATGCTGTGGTTGCACTTACAGCCTGTTTTAATTCCGATCAAATGTATTCTAGTCGAGCCTTCTCTTTCATGTAGCCTGCTGTGCGAATTCAGCAAAAAAATATCTATTTCCACAGTCTCAAAATACTGTTATAGCGATTTATATTTAAAATATCTGGTTTGCTATTCGCGGTCCATAGAGCTCATATTATTAAAATGAGAACGCGATTCTTTTAGACTTTAACTTTGTTATTTTAGGTCCGTCATGTTGTTCAGCCAAATCTTGTCTTGATATCACCTTAATTTTAAAATATATAATATAATCTTGAAATTAAACTATTTATTTTCGTTGCAGTTTAAAGAAACATAGTAAAACAAATAATATACATACATATAACTTGATTCTCACTAGGATAGTATTTTCATGACATGAAATAATGATTTTAATAATCTGATCCAAAGATAGATCACAAATTTAAATACTGATGAGAATTTTGTTTGTAAATGAACCATCGTTTTAATTACTCTATTGGTAACTTAAAAAAGTATTTTATATTACATAAGTAAATATAAAGTTGCCATGTGAATACATTTAATGTATGTACAAAAAGATAACCCTAGCATTTCTGCGAAACCCTTTGCGTCACGAGACCGTTGCAGTACTCTCAGTAAACAGGAGTTCTTTTTAATTTACAGCGGTTACAAAGAATGGGTAAAAAAAAGAAGATAAAATAGTATCCCGTATCTGACATATTTATTCTTAATTATTGTTTGTTTACACGAACCGGTTAAGAGATATTTCAATGTGCACGGCTTCCGGAGTTTACAAATACAGTTTTGCAAGACTTAAAAATAAAAGTTGTTCATATAATATTTATAAAATTTCATGTTTAATATCATATCAATATGTTAGCATGTGATTCAAACATACAAAATATGATATGGGTATGTGTGTACCTTTCCAAAACTCGAACGCGGTTTGCAATAGTGATTATCCATATTTAAATCCTTATTTGTTCATATTACTCTTTACTAGTTTATTTTGGATAGATGACACCTTTACATCACACATAATGGTTATAATTATTCCAGAAAATCATTCCACATTGTTATTGGTTTTCAGAGACCTGAAATTTACATATTTCATGGTAAATTTTATTACGATTAGTTTACAAATTTTAGCTGCTTTTCAGGTACTGAGCGATTTCGGTAATAAAAAAGATTTCGTCAGTTATGAAGACCTACAATTTAGAAAAAAAAAACAATTAATTATTACAAACAATTTAATGAAATAACGATATTTATAGTTTGAGCTTAAAAACTATATTATAATATTTTCTTTTTTTATAAGTAGGCGTTGTGTCTTCGGTGAGTTAACGGAAAATAAAAGCGTATTAAAAATATTTCTAATTAATACATTACTATACCTATACCTACCTATTCTTATGTTACAGACAGTCAGAAAGTATGACATCGTAGGCCACAAAACCTTAGCCAACAAGATTCTACTGAATAAAAAAGTTAGAAAATATGGAACATTGGGTATTTTTATTTTCAAAAATCTACAAATTGTTTTATTTGTTCATTACATGTTTTGTTTTTCAATTTCTTAATATTTACTTGTCAAATTATTTTTGAGCAAGTTATTTAATAGATTTTATACTAAAAACTATATGTAACATATTTACCATGCAACCATTCATTTTAAAACTACCTACCTATTCTCTTTGAATGTGAGTTTAACTATTCTCTTTGAATTTCTTACCAACATTAACGCTGTATTTAACAAACTGCCATAGTTTTATTCATACATTTTTCATCATAATATTTCTTCTGCAGAAACAAAGTTCTGTAACAAGTTACACAAGCAAGCTACAAATCCTTCAGTTAGCTAAAGGTATCTAAAACTACGCAGTAATATTTGCAGTTTACCGAACTTTCTTGAACGGATTCAGTAGTTTTATATTGTTTTCGTAGTAATCCTCATTTTCGTAATAAAGTTCAGGTTATATTCGTAATTAAGTACGTCCTTTCCCAGGGTTACTACGGTCACCCCGGGATATGCCTCAGTTATGGGGTATGGCAGGGAGGACTCCAGATGCCTTCCTGATGCTCCTTCCGTCTGCCGAGGTGAGCCGCATGCGAAAGCATGCGGCTTACCCACCGGGGCCCAACTTTTCAGGTGAAAAAGTTTTACTTGAACGTAATCCCACTGCTCCTAGAAACACAAGTCTCACCTAGTCAGTGTGTTTCTAGGTACTGTAATTTTCACTACGCAGGAGCACTAATTCCTCGGTCTAAATGTTTTAAACAACTAAGATCTTTAGGTTACTTTAATACAATATTTATTTGTAGTAGATGCAAGCAGTTTAGAGAGTAATAAATAAATAAATAAATAAATAAATAAATAAATATACTCGTACAAAATGATAATATTATTCAGTTGGCTGTAAGAGATTGTCATGAATGCCAAGTGATAATACCGCCAATTATTTATATAGATAAAATAGATTGTTATTGATTTCACTCTTTGATATTTTTGGTGTACCATAAAAGGGTATTTTACATACAGTTATTAATGAAATTATGAACACATAACGCAAATCACTTTAAACTAGCCTCTGGAAACAGTATAAATATTAAAAAGCAGTAAAATTCAATTTAATATAACATTTAAATGTGTGTTTCTACCTAAGTTACCCAATTAATAAATTTTGGCAAAGCAATATAAATTTGATTGTATTAATGTTATAAATTGATATCGAAATTGGTCGTAACTTAGAAGATAAGAGGACGAGGAAACAGTAAATTAAACAGATAGCGTAATTGCTTTTTATTTGTCATTCGTGATAAATAATATTTATAAATTTAATAAAAAACTATTTATACATTAACATTTTAACAATTATGTTAATGCTTGCATAGCGATCAATGGTCTCATTGATACCTGGAAATACTAGGAATCCTTTATCTAACTCGTGAAAATCGTTCAATGCCTTTTGTGAGAAATCTAGAGCGTTTTGTGAACAAATATTGTCATGGAACTTAGTGGTACAGCAAGATTGCTGTTGGTAACAGTAGCGGGAAAACATCAACCAAAAATGTCATCCCAAAAAAGGACCATCGATTTTTAGTTAGTTGCTGATAAACAACGATATATTTTAAGGAAACTGAAACACAAAGTTGATGATGCAATAGCCGACATACATTTATCAAACCAATAATCGCATGCTACCTGATAACAATACCCAGATGGGTTATGTACTGAAAAGTTACTTTGAAAATTTATGTGTTACAAAATACCTCAAAGTGGGTAATATGTCATCGTGGTACAGGGCCGCTGTAACCTAAGTAAACGTAATAAGGTGATACAACTGCGTATTATTGTTACATTATATTGATACATACACTTTTAGGGGGATTTTGGTTTGTACATTTTTGTGTTAAAACCGAATTAAGCGGTAACAAAAGTTATGGCAAGCCTGATATTTTTATGGATAGTAACTGCTAAGTGCTGCTGAGCCACTGACTGCGGTTTCGATTCTCACCAAGAAGAAATAATTGCGTGTTGAGAACAACTTTTGCATCTTGGTTAAGTTGTATCGAAGTTTAAAATCAAACGGCGATATGTGAGCTGTCTCAGGTTTATTATAAATTATGATCTTCAACAGCATCTGATAGTCCACTTCTGGATATAGGCCTTTTCTTAGAAAGGAGGTTTTGGCCCACTGGAACTACACTGGCCAGACAGGTTGGTATAGGGTTTATTTCAAGTTTTCCTTCTCTTTGGCTTGCTGTTTGTCCTGTGTAGTTTGCTCGCTTAGTCGGCTCTTACGACACCCACGGGATGAATAGGTGGGTGACACTCTGAATTCTTAATCGTCACCAACGTCACCACACGGAAACTTTGAATATAGCTATCTTTTTTAGTGTATGTAAGGATTAATTTAATTGCATTTACAAAGAAATTAACATTTAAATATTTTCGTACCATTAATATAATTGATGACATTACCTGCCTATCTAAGTGTTCAGATTTTATATATCTATTATATTATAGGAGGTATAGGAGGTCCTAGTAGTAAATGAGTGAAATCTAACTCCGGATTAAATTATGCGCAGGAGCCTAGAGTTCCCGCAATGCAAATGAGTTTATGAAAACAGGCCTAATTTGATATAATTTACAAGTGCTATAAAGATGGACTGGGAAACAAAATATATAAAGTTACATAAAAGTCTTTTTACTTTCCTCAAAATATTCGTCAAAATTTTCGATAAAAAATACTCGTCATAAAATTTTGGTCCAATTTATATTCAAATAGCAATTTCTCAGACTTCAAATGTGGAGATTACACAAAGAAATTGAATAAAACCGTATCATTTGATAAATGAATTAGGAAATAAGAAAAATATATTTAGAATTAATAACGCAAAAAAAGTACGAACAAGTAACTCTATGTACACGAGATATTCTCCTACTCAAGCGTAAACTATTATGATTGCTATTGGAGGGTGTTTATGACAACTGCTTTATTACAATGATTTTTTAGCAAATTTAAAAATAAGAGAACTGAATTGATAAATTATGATGCGATTATTAATTTCATTTTGAAATTATCAAATAATTTGATATTTAATAAAATTATTATATTCAATTTCGCCTATAATTTTACATTCTTCTTTCCAATTATGCATATGATTATTTTTTGCTTATACTCCTGATTATGTTAAAATGTTGATTGGCAGATAAATTTTATTTTCTACAACTAGAGCGGCAAACAAGCGTCTAAATTGTAGTGAGTTAGCACATATAAAGTCAAGCTAAAGTATCAATCTCGTTAGCTGGTAGCACTCGAACTAGCGAGATAGATAGTTAAAGATTGTATCATAGGAACGCCGGACTAGAAAATATTGGTTAAAAAATATTCTTCCGATTCTGTGTATACTTACAATAATTGTAACGGAATCCCTAATAGCAATGTAAAACAAGCGGAATAAGATACCAGAACTGTAGACTTTGTCTCTGGTTTAAAAAAATAAACACTTATTGGATTTTCGAATCTCCTTTTAGAGAGATAATACTTACCCTACTAAGGAAACAAGTATTTAAATTAGATTTACTGCTAGGCTTGGGCTTATGGTTTCATTGGCTTTTAAAGAAAATACGGAGTGAAAAATTAACTTATGCTAATTTCCAAAAAAAACGTAATAATACGAGTATTTTAGTTAAGTCTGGCCTTTAGGTAAATCAAGACATAAGGATTATTAACGTCTAGATTTTCAAGTGACTATTCATTTTTGTTTAGACATTCATATATTATAGTATGTACGAAATTAGCACGTACGTTACGTATTGCAGGACAGTAGCACTACAAAGAGAAGGAAAACTTGAAACAAACTCCATACCAACTTGTCTGGCCAGCGTAGTATAGTAGGGCAACTCCTCCTTTTCAAGGAGAGGCCCATTTCCAGCAGTGGACTTGCAGTTGATGACGCTAACAATAATATATAATTATAAATACACTCATGCCGATAATCTCAAGGGGGTAAGCAAAGGCATGTTAAACGCCCACATTTCACCATTTTAATCTCACACGTGATAGGAGCAAGCCTTTCACCGTCGATTGGGGCATTTTACGAATTGGGAAAATTAGGAGTTCATTGGAATAGGAAAAGTTGGTAAGATACCAAGACAATGGTTAGAGATGGACAATGTTAATATTTTGTATCAGCATAATACGTGGCTTTGCATCGATATACGTAAATCTATCTATGTATGATTTTAGAATTTATTTTGGACGATTAGTTTATCGCAATACAATTTGCACGTGTTTAGTATTTATCATCTGCTCTAATGACTTTATTAGGTTCATATAAAGCTTCACTTCAATGATTTCGTAGATTTTAATATTCTTTAGAACACAGAATAGGAAAAATAAAAGATAATGACTGCAATTATATCTCTCTCTAAAAAGATGTAACTTTCGAAAATATATCGGGAGCCAATTCTTTGACCGACTTAAAAAAAAAAGAGGTTCCAAATTGAGTTAAGCTTTGTTTGTTACCTCAGAACAGCGTCATTTTTTGTGGGAGTGGGAATTCTTTCGCTTAGAACTCTGATTGCGGCCATGCTACAGAGTGAGAGCACTTGGAGCTCCACCGTCTCCTTCTGTGAGCAAGTTACGCTTGCGAAGGAGACGGCGGAGTGGGACCAAGAGAGAGATTTAGAACTCTCCCAGTCCGTCAGGCCCGGGAACGGGCCAGGTACCGCAGGTAACTCAGAACGACCTCTGTCCTCCATAAGCGCAGGCCTGGGGTTGACAGGTGAGGCCCTCTGTCACCCTAGTAGAAGCAGGCTGGGTGGCGGCGCGACGCGCTGTGGACTGCGCGCCCCCTTTAGGTCATCTACAGGCCGTAGATGGCCCGGGATACATCGGGGTTCCAGGGATTTCCTTCCTTCCTTCCAGGGTACACCTGGTTCCCCGGCTACTGGTACCCGAGACGGCGAGCGGTTTATGGTCGGTTCATGTTTGACATAACCACCGGTGGGTGGTATCCGAGGGGATTACGCACAGACAAAAAAAAAATGTACTCTTTAGTCCCATTTAGTCCCATTAATAGAAAAAAGAATCACTCCAAATGGTAGAAAAATAAGGGATGAAATTTACAGTTTATCATGATTCATCGTACTGTAGGATGATTGAAGTCGGTGATACTTTTTTAAATATATTTACATTGTTTTACAGCTTATACCATAAGTAGGAAAAAATAAAGTGTATGATATTTTTATGAGAGCAAAAACTTTTCAACAAGTACGGTTCTATCAGATTCTACTTCACTAACTGACAGGAAAATTAATAATTGTTATGAATGTTGAGCACGCAAATATTTCCTCTTAGCCAAGTGTTTACTTTTAGTAGTTTTCGCTGCCGAATAATGTATCGTACTTCACGACAATTGATATTACTCAAACACGAGGAGCCTATTGATCTAAAGAATTCTCTTTGTACCCGTCTTTCCTATCATTCAATCTATTTTAGTTTTTAAAAGCTATTAATGGTGTAAGCGTAATATGAATTGCGTATCTCATTTATAATCGGAGATTTAAGCAAATATTTTTTTTGTTATAGTGTTAAAACACTTGATTGTAAACTAAAATGGTTCTTAAAAAGCTACTTTTATGTTATTTAAAATTTATTAAAGCTATAAATATGTGACAAATACGTCACCTGGATTAATTGCGGGTCGAAAAATAAATGGGCATAGGGTTAGCAACTGGTAATGAACGGTGTTGCGCATGTTTATGGCTCTACGTAAACCAATTTATAACAAGCGGGTCATGTGTTTACCGCATATATTTTTTTTAACTGAATATGTTATGTTTTTAATGATTTGAAACCCAATTTCTCTACACGTATGTACGTAACTATCATCACGTGAAGATAAAAAGAAGCCAAGTCCGTCCTCCTTCATAAAAGTAGCTCCATGCCAAATGTCATTACTATCGGTTCAGCAATTTATCCGGGAAAGCGTAAAAGGGAGATAGATAGAGCTACTTCCACATATATAATATTAGTATGAATTTTGCACGCATAGGCATATTTATTGTGCTTAATGTGTATACATAAAGAGAGGTATAACTTTTGTTTATTTGAAAAATTTCATAGAATCGGAGTCACCTAGATTAATGTTTGCATACATAGTAACGAACACGGGTATATACAGTTGAATAATTTTTAAACACGAAAGGATTTCGAGGAAGATGAAGAAATATACGCTAGAGGAGAGACCCATATGTAATGCTGTGAATGTGTTTCGCGAGAGAGGGTGAGTTTTAAAATAGATTTGAGGTCAGTCAACTTTATAGGTATTTTCCGTACCTACTAGACCGAATTTTTCATTGGCACATTCATTACATTTAATTTAATTTTCTTCAGCCTTTAGTTCCCCATTGTTGGGTATAGGCCTCTTCTTGAGTAGGTACGCCACGCAGTAATAGCATAGAACTAATAAAAAAAAATGGAATGAAACTTGAACCCTGTAAAGTTTGCAATGACTTATAAGTACCTCAGATTAATGTGTTTACAATTTTTTCTTCATACAGATAACTTTAATTGTCTGCTAAATTGTTAGTTTATATCATCCTCCCTGATTATGCACGCAACCTCCAAATTACAAGTGGCATCTCTAAATATGAGTATAGTTGTCGTGTACTTTGTTGTTGTTATCGAACATATATTTAATACGCACTTAGTGAAGTGCGCGTACAATGAGCTTCTCCAGTACTGACTAAGGCAGTTCATTTAATTTTTTAAAAGTAAGTACAACAATTTATCTTTTTGTATAACCATGAAATATTAAACCTTGCGATAAATTTGTTATAAGAGCAAGATAAGTGAGGTCTTTAATGAGAGCTTTTTATAAAGAAACTATTTTTACATGTTAAACTGGTTATTGAATGCTGCCATGATATCCTGTTATATAATCACATCTCTCGCTTATTCTTTTTTGAGATTATAAAAAAAACATGGCCTCAACTTTTCTATTTCCCTCAGCAATTACTTGCAGAGATTGGAACAATTCGAGAAGGCTATTCTTGCTTACAATGAAGCTCTACGATGGAATGTAAGTAACAATATAAAGTCCATGGTTTATATTATGTGAGTGTTTATTCAAGAAAATAATACAAAAAATAATGTGTGCCTTTTAATTATTTAGAACTCAACATATCCCCCCCTTATTATTTACTAGCTTTTGCCCGCGAATCCGGACACGCGTTCTATATACAGATATTGCGACTTAAGTCTTTATTGGTTTCTCGCAACCCTTTTTTATATTTTCCTATATTTAATGTTTTTCGAATTGAAACCTATCAAGAAAAACGGTGCTCATAACTATTCAGTTGTTATCTAGTATCTAAAATAATAAATTTATTTTCAGAGTTCAGACGTCCGCTCTTTGCTTGGTCGTAGCTTAGCGCGAATAAAAGCTACACACTATAAAGGTGCTTTGGAAGATGCAGCGCATGCAGCAGGTAAACTATGTTCATAGTATTACAAGTAGCGAAAGTTGTCACTAAAATCCAGTAACCACCACGTTGTTCGTTCCTTGATCACAATTTTACTCAAGTAAAGGTATAAAACTTATAATGTATGCAGAGCCTTTATGTCACCCAAAATCCATCACTTTTTATATCGTTGCGACACTAGTTTAAAATAGTGAACAAAGTTTTCGATGTGCTGGTTACATAAGTGCATATTAAAGACAATTTATTTTTCATTGCCGTTTATGGATTTATGTGACAGGATTTTTGCTTTAGAAGCGTGAAAGTGAATCGTGTAGTTATTGTCTTAATAGAACAGTCAATTTAAATACAGTTTTCCATTCCTGCAACTAATAAATCCTTATCCACATTTAGTTTACAATTATTATGTTACAACTAAACTGTAGTGTTATTTTATTCTAAACTAGAATGAATGTGCATGGTTTAAAACAATAATGTTTACCAAGAGGTTGTTCTGTTTTTAGAAGAACCACAACAAATACTACCTAGCTAATATTTCAATTAGACATAGGTTTTACATAAAACTGCGCAAAGTGAGTAATTATTGCAAAAAATGTTTGGCAGTATTTATTATACAGAATTAAATAATTATTAGTAATTATTAATTACAGTAATTAATTATTAGTAATTTGCTAAACTCATTAAAACCTGCATGTACCTATGATATTTAATTTAAAAATATGTCTATATTTTGACCATTACGTTTCTGTTATGGATGTAAATCTCTTTTCTTTGAAACTCTGCTGCCATGTACTTTTATGTCTTTTGCAGTGGGACGAGTGAGTACCCCCTACTTTCAGATCTCTGCTTCCTATTTTTGTGATTTATGTAATATGTAGTTATCAACTTTGATAAGAATGAAATCTGCAGTTTTACAATCTAAAGATAGAGTACGGTTAAATAAATTATTTTATTATTTAAACCAAATGAACTTAGACATACCAAAACTACACTTTTTTTACATTGCTTATGTTACATTACAGAATTAGAACCTCAAAATTGCAAAGCGTTACAAATAAGAGCGCAAACGGAATACGAACAGAGTGCCTTCGAGCGGGCGTTAGTTCTCTCTCACCGAGGTAAACGATTGAGGAGAGTTCCACCAGATTTTGATGAGTGTGCCAGATGCGCCGAGGAAACGGTATTTGAGCAATTATTTTTTCCTTTTCCGTCCAATAGCAGTAAAGGCGACCGTAAACGATTTTAGATCTTTTTAATTGCTTGTAAGCTATAAATTGAAATAACAATTTAATACGTAGAAATATGTTATAAAATAAATATCGCTATATATAAGATAGTAACAGACCTGAAATAATTATATCCCAAGGGAACTAGATACTGTAACATATTTTAATAAAAGTACCTATCTTATAACTATCTTGTTAGAATTATATAATAATAATAAATAATAAATTCAGGTTATTTCACAAAATTAGTTCTTATTGTCTATTTGAACTACATCAAAGAATATACATGGGGTAAGGGGCGGGTTGCCTCTGACCCTCAAACTAGGTCTGTACCTGTGTTTTAAGTCGTCAGCGGTTTCTCGCTCTGACCACATAAGAGGTACAAACTAGCAAAGTGAGCACGCACCTATGTATACTGGGTTTTCAGAATGTATTTATTCAATATTTGCAATAATACTAGCTGATACCAGACGTTCGTCCTCACACTTATTATTATTAAACCTTTATTGCCAACATAGTTCCACGTATTCATTATCAAATAGTTAAGTGTTAACATGCAATGAAATATATTAACACTGTAATTATACCAATACAATATTATTATTATTATTATGCCGCAGTTATTGGGCGTCGGCGTGTCCTTGTGACACAAAGGCCTCCTCCAGCTCTTTCCATTCTGCTCTTGTTTGAGTTATTCTATGCCACAGTGGACCTTTTTTATGTCATCAGACCAACGTTTTCTTTGTCTTCCTCGTTTCCTTTTTGTTTGGAATCTAAGGGTCCATTCTGTTATATCTTTCGTCCATTTATTCCTATTCTCTCTCATCATGTGGCCTACCCATCTCCACTTAAGTGTTTTGGTTTTGACTAAGACATCTTCGATTTTCGTAATTTGCCTTAAATCTATAGCTCTCTTTCTGTCTCTTTTTGTGTAACCCAGCATACTCCTCTCCATGGCTCTTTGGCATGTGGTCAGTTTTTGATTTTGTTTTTGTGTGTTAACCCAGGTCTGGCATCCATAAGTGAGAATTGGTAATATGCATGTGTTGTACACTCTCCTTTTCATTGCAATAGTATATTGTTTACCCTTATTAAATAATAGTAATTAAATTATAGACCCGATAGACTTAAAGCACAGCACAGTTACTAATTGATTGGTCATAAAGCGTAATATTCCAACAATGCCATGGTTTTAAGCTCTCTTTTCTAATATTACCACCAGTGGGCAATCGGCACATGCGTCAAAGACCTCTAGGGAGTACAGCCGACGTGGATAGGCAGATATTTATTATTTATTTGTGCACTAACCCCTGAATATTTCAATATTTTATTTTTTACGATAATTCAGAACACAGCAGGTGAATATTTCATTGGACTCACAACATTGCACGTTTTATTACAAACTTAGGATTTGACAACAATGCACAGGCGAAAGCTTCTTAAATGATTGAGAGTGGTTGCCATAAGTTTATTTACAACCTTAACGAGCCTCTATTCTGTCTCTAAATACGTATTTTGAAAATAGGACATGAGCAGAGTCGCATTAGTTATCTTTTACAAGACAAGATTACAAAATGTTTCATACAACTGACAGAGTACGTGTGGTTACAAAAACAAATAGAGCCTCATCAATCAATCAAAAAGTAATAATCTGCTAGTGAACGCAGACTCATTCATAAATCGATACAACGTACGGCTGTGCACGGTTGGGAGGATATTAAAGCGATTCACCGGAAATAAGTGCTTGCACTTAGCCCTTTGTTTACACTGGTAGTAATTGAGTTGTAAATTTTAATGAAGGTTCACTCGCAATGTGTCTCAGAATCGTAATGGCTGACATAAAGGAGTGACCACAATTGGGACATTTTACAAATGGTGTGTAGGCAACGTGTCGAGAATAAATTAGCATAAAGACTTACTACAGCTGGTTTTGTATCTAAAAAAAATTAAGACTATCACAATAATAAGAATATCACAATGTAAAATTTTCACTTTAAATTATTTTAATGTTGAAATTGTAACTTCTCACATAAATATTAGGTTAGAGCTAAAATCTTGTTCGTGATTGATGTACAATGTATTGCAATTAAATTAAATAGCCCTGTAAAATATTTGAATAAGTGAAGGACTGCTGTGTACCTAAATAACTGTTAACAATTATTTTAGGTACGGGAATGTGCTGGAAAGACAGCCAGTTCTGTGCTGGAAACAGCTGTGGCTTTGGTACGGAATATCGAAATTAAGAAAATATCTATTGACGAAAATGCTCCCAGCAAACGAATCCACTTGCCTCGAATGCAACCAAAGCAATCATTACAGGTTAAATATATCAATATCTAATGATATAAGAACTACTAAGCAAACAAATCATCTAAATTTATTATTTTTATTTCAGTTTTCATTTTCAACTGCATGACATTAGGTCTGATTTACGTATACCATTGAAATAAAATAAATAAGCCTCCTTATGTGTGTTACCAAGGTTTACAAAACGAACCATATATATTATAGGTTCAGGAGATATCTCGCGCGGAAAAACAGAAAGCCGAACAAATCTCCCGTTTAATGGCCTCGAAATATTTGGAACGAATGGCACATGACAAATATTTCTTAACGGCTCTGTGTAAGGACGAACGTCTGGTATCGGCCAATAAACAAAGCTCAAAGAAACTACAGGAATTGGCAAATAAAGCTCTCGCCGATGTGGAGAAACGACAAGTACCTCAATAGTTAATAAAACAATATTTTACACATTCCTGATAACTTTATCCCTGTTCAGAGTTACCTAAAACTCGGTTCAAAGTAATAATTTTGTGCAACATGAAATCCGACACTGAGTTCCAATTTAATCATTATTACAGTATAATTACCTCACTTTGAAAGAATTGTAACTTTTTACAATATATTTTTTTGGCAGGGATTTTACAATAAAATTGTACTAAAACAAAACACAATTAAATTTTGTCATTCAACACATTGACAGTCTAAACATAAACAGTTTATTGTTAGTTTGACAAATTTTTACCTTTTTTATTATCAATTAGCGTCAACAGCATCAATAAAGTTACGTGTCTCCGAGACCTGGGTGTGTATCTTGACTCAAGACTTCATCTGGATGCACATGTGGAAAATATTATCAATAAGACCTACCGAATGTTTGGCTTCGTAATGAGGGCAACTCGCGACTTTCACCGTCCCTCCACTTTCGTATATTTATATAAATCTATAATCAGGCCACAATGAGAATACGCAGTAGGTACCTATCTGGAATCCGCACTATACAAAATATAACGATGCTATAGAGTTGATCCAAAGTAGGTACTTTCGTGCTATGCAATATAGATGTTTTAGTAAAAATATATAGTACCAAAAACGACTTTTTTTTTTAATTCTTTAATGATGCTTGAGGGACTTTGAGCCATAATTGACTATGTCAGTCCCAACTCCTTAAGAAATACGATATGTTGACATGGGAATCCAGACGTATTCTCCTTGACTCTATGACTCTTTTTAGTGTATGCCGCAATAAATTTGATTGCTCTGACTTGGTGAATTGTTTGTGCTACCTGGTTCCTCGAACAGTCCATGGGCGGGGGGTGCAAACCAGACACCTATTTGCGACTAGACGCTGTAAAACGAATTCTGGTGTGCGTTCGCCTCTTTACCGTTTAGTTGACACATACAATAAGCATTTTAGTGCAATCGATATATTACATGTTAGTAGGATTAAAAAAGGATCGGCAGTAGGCAATAAAAGTTAATTTTGATTTGTCTATTGTATGTTTAAGTGAAACTTTATTTATCTCAGTTACCAACGTTTTGTTTTGAGTAACCGCTTTTCTTATTGATTTAAATACGGCGGCAGCAGCTCATGTCTGCTAACAATGGAATTATTTTATAAGGTAATCTGTGGAAAATGTAGTGGGTAGTAGTATATTAGTTAAGTTTAGTTATAAAGATTTCATATGTATTGAGTATACATATGAAATCTATTGTATACTATTGTTTGTTTTCCCAAACAAATAAATAAATAAATTAGGAGGTGCTTCGTGAACGTCGACCTTTGTACGCCGCCCGTGCGTCCGCGGCTGCTGCTAGAGCGAGGCTCTCGGATGCACGCAAAATGCAAATGAAGCACACGCAACTTCAACACGCTACCGACGCTCGCCGCCTCATACAAACGGCACAAGCTTTTTACGAGGAACGAGACACCAACAAATGTTTGGAAAGCGCTGAATTTGGAATGGAACAAATTGCCAGAAAACCGATTTCTTTATTACCAGGAAAAGATAAATACTTACAAGAATTACATTTCATAGTTGCAAACGCGTTTCTAGATCAGGTATGTTTGTAATATATATTTTTTTGTATTTTAATTAAAATCATGATAAATCAAATATTTTGACGTAGTAATGTGGAAATAAAAAGTATCTTTTTTATATTCAGAAACGTGTCCGTGATAGCATGAGTGAGTCAGATCGCGAACGCAGGGCATTTATACTCCTCGGTATGCCAATATCTCGTGTGCCCAGCCGTGACTCTGTGCTCCGCGTACGACCCCCAGCACCGCCCCGAGATTTTAAGTAATTTATCTTTCTGTACTGTTGTAACTTGTGAAATCTATTGTATTTTACACTTTACAAAACAAAAATCTATAGCAATCAAGACTATAATGGGTAGTAATGATTTCTTCTACGACTACTTTTTTTTTTCTTCTTAATAGAGGCCATCAAAAATGTAATAAATATCGATTTGCTATTAATCATAGGATTACAACTGCTGCTCATAGGTACAAAAGTGTCTCAAAGGACATATTTTTAATTTTGTTTTCTTTATAGAATTCGTATTCGCAACCTGGAACGCTCCTTAACTATGAGCACCAAACGGTCAGAAAGATGCTACGTTTTGCACGAGCTAGCTCGATTACATGTTGAGACTAAGCAAGCTATGAAGGCTCGTTATTACGCCCACAAGTGTCAAAATGGTAAGTGATTAATATCAGTCAGTCTTTAAAAATATGTTGGTTAATATTTGTCAATATATTGGTGTTTACTATGCTTCACTGTATACGTGTACTGTTGTATGCATATGTATACTGCTGGCGTATCTATAAAATAATAAACAATTTGCATCATGATAAATTTAATTTATTCAGAAACGGGTGTTTACAACAAATAAAATACCAAACGACAAGGTTTAAATTCATCACGGAAGCGTCTGTTTTTTTTTAAATGGCATCTCACAGTTAGCAATGTTCCCAAACGTATGAACCATACAAATCGTAATCATAAGACATTATATTATTATTATAATAATATTACGATTTCTGTGGTGTGAACCAAGGGTGCGCTATTAGCAAAAGTTTAAATCGGTTAGATCGCTGAGGAACATGCTAATGTACATGCGATTATAATATACTTAAAATATACTGGCGAACACAACGGTATTTACTCGAATGTCTATACAACCTTATCGTTTCTTCGCAGAAGCCAAAGCGGCCAATCTACAAGCATGGCTCTTGAATGTGCTATTCCTCCTCGCCCGTTGTCATTTACTCCAAAACAATAGACCCGAAGCCCGGGCAGTGCTACTAGAAGCCACTGGCTTGGCGCGATCTTACGGGTTCGGAGACATAGCTGAGTTCTTTGAAACTGTAAGAATATTTGTTTATAATCCATTGATTGAGCGATTTACACAGTTACTCTTGGGTGTCATGACTCCAAACGAGGTCGTTTGAAACACATACTTATACAAATAAATAATTTATGGTGTGTAATACTTAATATCACACAGAAAGACTTAAATTATATTAGCATTTTAAGCGTAAGAATTCAAAGTGAAATCATGCTAGTTCCTTCTCTTCCATCTTCATTCCTTTCTACCACCTCTACTACTACTACATATTCAAATACTGTCGTGTTGGTTTGGGTAAAATAAATACTTCTTTAATATTTGTAGGTATTTCATTTGTGTTTTATTTTTACCTGACTGCCAAGGAAAGGTTATGTTTAATAACGGAAACTGCTCGCAAATTTCGCCAAATTTTCAGTCGAGAAAGTGCACCTAATGTGTCAACCATTCGAAGCGTGGTCTAAAAATTTGAAGAAACTGGGTCGATTATGGTTATAAAGAATCTTTTGCGTAAACGTACCGGTCAGTCTCTTGAAAAAATTGCTGCTGTAAACGAGAGTGTTGCCGAAAAACCGAAAACATTAATTCAGCATTGTTCTCAACAACTTCTCACGAAGCTCAACGCAGCGAATTTCTTCCAATTTTCCACCTTCATGCATACAAGATTCATCTAACTAAGGAGCTCAAACCAGCAGACCATGGAAAGTGCCGGCAACGTGTTCAATGGGTAATGGAGCAAAGTGAAGTCCTCTGATGAAGCGCATTTCCATCTGAATGGCTACGTGAATACACAAAATTAACGAATTTGGGGCTCAGAAAATCCTCATGCAATCCATGAGAAACAAATGCACCCACAACGAGCAACTGTCTGGTGCGGATTTCGGTCAGGCAGCATTATTGGACCTTACTTTTTTGAAGATGAGGCTGATATTGCAGTTACTGTGAACGGCATTCGTTACAGGAATATGATATCGGAGTTCTTGTGGCCTCAACTAGACGGCATGGATTTGGAAAACATGTAGTTTCAGCGGGACGGCGCCACCTGCCACGCCGCATATGAAACCATCGACTTACTGCAGCAACAATTTCTAGAACACATAATTTAATGAAATTCTGATGTCAACTGGCCACCACGATCGTTCGATTTAACGCCGTGCGATTTTTTTCTTTGGGGTTTTGTGAAATCTCTGAGTTGTGCGAATTAACCAGAAAAAACTCCTGAGCTCAAATCAGAGATCCAACGCGTCATCGGTCAGATACAGCCACATCTCTGTGTATAAGTCGTCGAAAATTTCATGAAAAGAGTAATGGCCTGTCATCAGAGCCATTTGTCGGATATTTTATTGAATTAAGTATTCAATCGGAACATGTCTTCTTCACAATCCAATAAAAAACTCAACTCACAAATATCACAACTTTTTTATAAAATACGTTTTCTATTTTAAAATGAAAATTTGCACTCTCACTGAGACATCCTTTAGGTGATCTAAAGTAAGTAACAAAAAATAATATAATCTTGGCAAGCTTTGTAGCACTTCAAAAAGTTTCTAAGTGTTTTAGGAACTTCATACTCTTAGCATAAGAGTCTTAATCTTATAGAAAACATATTTAGTAAATTAAATTGTTCTTTAAGTTTTTGATAAAGTTCCAAAAGTTAGTGTTATGAAGGATGAGATGAACTTTTATTCTATTTAAACAAACATAGTTTTATCCACTCTTGTTATCTTTAACAAGAGTGGATAAAACTATGTTTGTTACTAAGATTAGTTTAAACTGAGTAAGACTTTCTTAAGATTCATTTTTAAATAATATCTTAAGATTTTTTTCTGGAGAAAGTATTATTTTTAATTATGTAATAAGTACTGTTATTTTTTTACACTCAGCAAAGGATTTCAACTACTTTCTTCTACAAATTTAAATGGTAATATGATGTATATTTCTGCAAGTAAATCTTTTCAGATATTTTTACATGTCGGACTTTACAGCTAGAAGGCACCGGCGTTTCCTAGGACTCACTCAAGGAAGAAATGCCGAAACAAACGACAGAGGTGTTTTTTTTCTAAGTCCGTGAACAATGTTAAAGAGAACTATGTGAGTGCTGTATATGGTCTGGCTTGGCCTTTTGAAGAAAGGACCATAGTTTTGTGTCAGCCCATCCATACAGAAGGCATACGAGCCCCCAGCCATTATGTAGCCTAATCGATATAGTCAGGATCAACAGCCCGGCATACCGCCTGCAGGACACTTGAGTAGGCCGTGAAAACACTCAAAACCACCAGAAAGTATTTAAAATATGAAATAACATTAAAAGCCCACACTATACTCACAATTACATACTTCCAAAAAATACTATACAATTCAATTTCAACGAATAAATAAACGAATTGAAAACAAACGAAATACGAATTACAACAAACAATTAAATAATCATTTCTTTCAAATGTGGGAGTGAGCAGCATCCATCCCAAGCAAATTTTTTAATTAAATATCTGTAACTGTAATGTAATTTATATCATGTGTATACACACATATGTATACCATACATACATAAATTATGTATGTATACCATATTCACTTAAAATGGTAATTAAATTCTACCCATGAATTTAGTACAACGTAACGAAGTCTCATTAAAAACATGTCTTTCAGTGTGTTAATGTATCAGTCGAAGGCGAGATAGTCGCAACCACAGATGCGTGTCTTGAGAAACGGCAGAAGGATCTAGTTGACCTCATGCAAGACGATGATCTAAAATCAGCAGCGAGATACCTTTTCAGACGAATGTCCCTAATTCCAGCTGCCAGGTTACCATTAAGAATTTCATTTGTTTTTTATAATAGTTTATACTGTCTAAATAAGTTAAACGTAGGTAATTACGTAATCATATAAGAGTAGGTTAACGAACTGTTATAAAATAACATTTATAAAAAAATAAAAACAGTGTCATTCCGGGAATACCGACAGAAGTGAAAACTTGTTTTTTTTTTATTATAACAGGTTTTTTTTATTTTTTCGATTCAAAATGAATATATGTCTATGTTGTACATATAAGTATACACAACATATGTTTATATTATATATTATCAATGTATTTCAACCCAAACTCAACTCTCGTGTAAACATGGCCAATATACGTATATATACAGAGGTGTCGGTAACGATAACAGTGTCACAAGTTCAATGATTTTTTCCCATCTCAAAAAATACATTCTTTTGTTTGTTGTTCAAAGATGCCCAACGCGCCTAAAGAAGTTTTCACTTTAAAAAAAAATACCATGGGAGAGCCATCCTTAGGCACAAAATAAAAGGGCCGGTTCGACCGAAGTGATAACACAGCTTCACGGAAAACCCGTGCTTAGTATTTTTCCGTTTCTTTTTACCGAGTGCGAAAGACATTACGAGAGCCCCAATACCCTGATACTTTGTGACTCTTGAGTTGCAGCTGTCCCTGGGTGGCGGAAGTCATTTAAAACTGGTGTCCCGTCTGCTTGTTTGGCCAAACCTTAAAAATAATACGTAAAATGTTTATGTAATCTGTGATTTTTCAGTACAATATTTCGTAAAAGTTAATATTTATTTTGTATTCTTTGTCACCATTAAGAATTAATGAATTAATACAACTTAATTTGTATACAGACGCTTTTCAATAATGCCGGGCGCCCGAGCCGAAGATGACGATGTACCAGTAAGCCACGCACGTCGGCGACAATCTATCATTCCTAAAACATCGCAGCCAACTAGAATTGCTTATAAATCCGTACATCCTTTGGGCTTTGTAGATTTTGACAGGTAACGGAAAATATTTTACAAAGCAGTAAGGTCTGATCTTGGTATGTAACATAGCGTGACGTAATATGTCGCAGTCCCCGACGAACAAAACCGTAATAGGAAAATGACAATTTTACAGGAGCAAATAAAAACTGAATATCTTGAATACTATCAAGACTAAAAAAAAGATTCTTTTATCAAAAATAGGGAATATTTTTTTGCACTAGATTTTTACTAAATTTTTATCAGTAAGAAAATTGTGAAAATGTCCATTACTGAAATAAGCTATGGAAAAAATTAAAGCAAACTAACTTTACGATAGTGTTCGACTGTAATCACAAATCGGTGTTGCTGTAATAATCGTTCATTATGATATTGTTCCATGGTAAATATGAATATACTTTCTATTCGTAAAATGACATTGCGATCGTATTCGATGATATAACTGACTTTAATATTACGGTAAACATAAATTACATGCTTATTCGATGATCATTTTTAGGTGTTATGAAAGGTAAGCAGCAAAATTAACCATTTCGGTACCTATGTATAAATAAAGTTTTTATGTGTATTACTTTAAATTTGTCATTATTTATCTATTTATGTTTTGATGCATATTGTATTAATTTTACAGGGTTATTTGTAGCACTGTAAATTGAACCTAAATATTGTCAGCTTATAATCTAGCGAGTTTTCAATTTTATTGGTCAAGACACAATCCTTACTAATATTATAAATGCGAAAGTAACTTTGTCTGTCTGTGTAGCTTTCACGCTAATAGTACTGCACCGATTTACATTAAATTAGTACACAGATACACTAGAGCCTGAGGAAGGACATATACTATTTTTAAATGCAAAAAAGGGTTGTAAGGGGTTGAAATGTCGTATGAAAGGATCGTCATTGCTTGGGATTCACTAAAATGGTACCCAAAGTCACTATTCCATGCGGATGAAGTCGCGGGCACACGCTAGTTGATCATAAATTTACTATTTAATGGCGACAAATTAAACGCAAAAATTATCAATTTTTTATTATTATAATATGAAACAAAAATTAAAACAAAAAAATTACTGAATTTAATTTTTATCTATATCTTCTTGTTGTTCTTCAGGTATAATATTGATATTTGCATAATTTAAATTACTATAAAAACTGTGATAACATTTAGGGATGGCCTCACTTTCACACAAAGACTTCAGGTCAGCAAACAGAGCCTTGGTGATAGGTAAAGGGTGGCTGTAAACATTTTTGAGTGTTTGTACATCAACCTGGCCAGGGACGGATTTCCGTCCTCGTTTGGGTTTGTTTAGTTGAAGTTTTATATCCAACTCGAATGAATCATTGTCGAAGTCATACTTATACTGTAAAATTGTTGGTTTCAAATGAGAAACTCTCACCTCCATCAATTTCGGCCACTGAATTTTTCGGCCTTGGGTGTCGTTTAACCAACTCTTTCCACTAATAAGAATCTCTCATTTTTCCCTCGAACAATATGGTAATAGCCGCTTACCCTACAATGTTGACTTTTGAGATTTGGTAATAGGTTTTTGCGTTATTGATCGTGTAAATTTTTCACTTATGTTATACGTTGAACAAAAACATAAAGATCATTATTGAAGCGATAAATCCAAAAGTATTCATCGCCCGATCATAAAAAAATCTCAATTAATGTAATAGGGTGTGTAGATAACGAATATTTAATAAACCCGATTCTATCGTAATAGCGATTACCATAGTGTTCGTCGGGGACTGCGATGTATTATTATTATTATATTTAACAATCCGTCCTGGTTTCATCAGTGAAATTTTTGATTAATTGTACATTTAATTTTGAAAAGAGCACTAAATTTACTTGAAACATTGTCTGTTGTTCTAGGTGAAAATAGAAATTTTAATTTTGTGAATATATTTACATATATATGTTTTTGCGTTATATATGTAACATCCTTTCGAAACAAACAACTAGTTGTTTATTAATTTAAGGACAATGTATTTCTGAAAATTTATTCGTCGAAATTTTCTTACTTAGGTCATAAATATGTACACCAGCCTATGCTGAAACCGACATTTCATCAGTATCAGAGCTTAATTTTTTGGGTAATATAATGGGTAATTCATCTTAAAAATACACTACTATTTTACAATCAATTTAAATAACTATGGCTTTCAATGTTTATTACTAGTTTGAATGAATTATTAAATTATTGATTAAGCCAATTAATAGATTATATTAATGAAAAAGTACTACAGTATAACCCTTATTTTGAATTATATACGCAATATACTTACTTTTAAAGTTATGAAAAAAAAAAGAAAACGGGAATACTAAAATAAAGGAAAAAAGCAAGCTGAATTTGTTTTTGATACAGTAATAAATATTATATTTAGAAATTAATTTACAAGACATTTAGGGACTTACAAATTAGTAAGTGAATTTTATTAACTTAAGTGTTTTTATAAATCTACTTTTGTTTATCAATTACATATTTATGACATCTTAGGACTTTTATTTGCTTATCTATTTATATAAAAATATTAAGTTGGTTTGTGTACGCTTCGAAAACCCTATAAGTTCTGCACCAATTGATCTCAATTTTTGACGCGATATACAACTTGCTTTAAGGTTCGTTTTTATCAATCTCTCGCGTCAGCTTTGTTCCTCTTTTCTCATCAATGCAACCACAATGTGCCTCATCGGAGTTGGGTAGGGTGCAGCCAGCAATTCGTAAATCTCTCAATTAATATGTTAGAATTTTAATTACAATTACAGATATTGACGTTCGAATTGAAGACTCTTCAGCGCAGAAATTTAATTGCCTTATGTATCTTGCCAATAATACAGTGTAGCATAGAAAACAATACTAATGACTTTGATTTGATCACCGGGTCAATTCAAAGGTCTGTCAAATTTAACTGAAAATATAATGTCAATTGCCATTTTAAAGTTCAATTGAATTCTAAGTTAAATTGAATTGATACATACATTAGTTAGCTGTTTGTTGATTAAAGTTTCATCTGCCTTTGAGAAACCAGGTGTTAGTAAAATTCCGCCACACAGTATGTATAATAAGTAAATGCTCTATAAGCAACATTGACTTACTTATTATGAATTATCAAATACACGTTTATGTCGCAGGTTGTCATTAAGAGGCTCAATCAAAAGGGACTCTGAAGGGTAAGAGAGAAAAAACTAAATTTATCTAGTGGTATCGTTCGCGCTTCCGAATTGCTTTACTGCAGAGTATTCTTGAGAATAGGTGAAACATATTATGAAGCCATGTCTCTTTGCAATGCAAATGAAAATTGGATAACACAAGCTCTTAAGCTGGAAACTTTTCAAACTTAGCCGTGTCTGTTGCTGTCGTTATTTTATTAGTTTATTTTATTTATTTTATTTTATTTTTAACGTTTAGAACTATAAATGCGTCTCTAAATTTATGTTATACTTTCTTATGTTATACGTTCTTACTTTTGGTGACGTTTAGCTTTCTAAAAGCTCTCGCCAGTACTGTCAAAATACACACAAGCAAGGCTGTTACAGATAATTTATTCAGTCCAACATCCATTATGTTAATCAAAAAGATATGTAATGGATAGGCTAAGCACTCTACTTACTTTAACAGCATTATTACAAGTAAAATCTGTGTGATCACAAGTGATAAAGCTTGTACGAAGTCGAAGAAATGTTTTCTTTTTTATTCGGTTTACCTTAAAGTGTATTTTATTAGTTACACCATCACTATTTTATTGATAGCAGTAACGCTCATCAGTTGCTGCTTAACAATATGAAAGAAAAACGGTTGACTAAAGGTAAATTTAGGTAAAAGTACTGAACCGTAGAGTGCTGAAAGATAACTATGATTAATTTATACGCATAACATTTGTAATTAGTTTGATTGATCTACTACACAAAGCAAGTTAAAAGCAGTTATATTCAATGGTGACAGCTTACCAGGCTCGTTGAACAGTAACGTGTTGCGTGTCGAACACCACCAAAGATATTGAGCCCACTCTGTAAATTGATACAGAACATAAAATCAATACGACCAAAAGGGTTATTGTTGAATGGTAAACAGAGTATTCAAGTAAAACACATATAAAATTGGAATCTTCTATGATATGTCTAGCCGTTATTGAAGTTATTAGACAATAAATTCAATAACTCCTTTGCACGTAATATTGACTTCAACAGATTTGTATCTGTAATTTTGGTCCTAAAGCGAGTAATGAAGATTCTCTAATGATGATTTATAATTACACAAGGACTAGAATATTAACATTTAGTAGTATAAATATATCTAAATATTTGAAATAGAATAAGCAAAAATGCAACTTGCAAATGTATTATATGTATGTGTGTAAAAAGAGTCGTCGTATTATTTGTTATTTAGTAAAGCACTAAGGAATAATAAACATGGGGTTTTAAGGTTGAAGAAAATTTATTGAAAAAGTTACTGAAATGTGTATTACACATACTTCAGAAGATATCTACATGTACATTAATTTTGGGTAATTTTCTAATATTTTAGACCTTTATATATTGTAACTCAATAGAGGATTAGGGCATTATTTGTCAATTGCGAAATTAATTTTACATACACTGACAATCCTCCATACTCGTAACTATAACCTCCAAAAATCTATAACAGTTACTAAGTATAATTGATAGATAGATAAATGATATGATCTATGTTAAACCCATGATAACACATCTCCGTTTTGTGTAGCGGAATAAAAATAGAACGATTTTCTAAATGACATGGTTTCGCGCAAAAGTGTACTCGTATCTACACCATAATGGGATATGTTCCGTGAAATTGGCAATCACTTGCGTTTACCTAAGTTAAGCAAGTATTACTATCAACACAAGTTATTAATGATCTCAGATCAGTTCAGGCGTTATAAAATCCAATTAAGGTCTTAAATTCTTATTAAATTTAAACCATGGAAACTGAAATTCAGAATTAAGTTATGCTTATTAGTTTATATTAGTACCCGCCTTTAGGCTCCAAAAGATAAACAAGTCTTTTCGAGGTCAATGTGTCCGATTTTATAATAAAATCAATAATAATATACAAATTTAAATCCGCAATAAAACGTGGATTGTGCCAGAGGGCCTACTATTGTGGATTACATGGAGGACAAGAATGCTTGGTATTAATTAGCGCAGGCTATTTCTCTCTTAAATAAAAATGTGGTGTGGCTAGTGTGTTTTTTATTTTATTTTTTTCTATTTTTTATGTTTCTCTTCATTTTCTCTTGTATTCGTTTTTTTGTTCTTAATCTTGTTTTCTCTTCATTGTCTTTTCACCTTTTAGTCCTTTATAACGGACATACTAGCACACATCAAAACAATGTTGTGGTATATTTAATAGTGCCATCGTATCTACCTGTGAATTGCAAAAGAGAGGCCATGAGTTTGTTGGCCCTTTCTTCTCATAAGGCTCAACCCCTTGGAAACGGGCGGTTGTAGATCGGCACAGGCATATCATAGATTTTGTATGGGTTTGATTTTTGTTAAATTTATTTGGTTCGTATTTGACAAAACAGAGATTGTTGCTTTTTGTGTGTTGATCTATGACTTTAGAGTCTACATGGAAGATGATTTCACTCAACTTTCGAAATTTTATGAAATAAAGAAAGTTTGAGTTGAGTTGAATAGAAGTCAGTTATGTCAGCAATTGCGATAGTTTTTTAACAGTTGCAATAACGCCACTGTACGTACATCATTAAAAAGTAAATACTCATTAAAAATTTAAAAAAAATCATTAAAAAGTAAACTGTTACTACTATAAAAATAGTAAGTTACTGATATTTTTGTTCTAATATTTTATAAAAAACTTTTGTGAAGGCAGAAACTATAAATCTAGGTTAAATTTGCCGAAGTTGCAATAATTTTAATATTTTGGGGTCTTTTATTATTTAGGGTAAAATATAATATCAAAAAAATATAGGAATATCAATTCAATTAGTTTTTTTTTTTACCTGAACATTTCAAATTATTTTTGAAATAGGTTGAGCCTTTTTTTTACAAGCGTACTTATAAACTATTAAAATTATTGATAACTTACTATTATTCAACTAACTATATTATTATTATGCTGACCTTAACTGACAGACTCTACAACAATGCTGTTGAAAAAGAAAATGCTTTTTTTATATTATTTAAGGTAAATCAAAACTTGTATGTTATCTTGGCAAAACAAAATTGAAATATCACAAATAATTAACACTTTGAAACCTGTTTAATCTTGTTTTGTAATTTATTACTTGTATTTATTTTATGGTAAAAATACAACGGATGACTAATTTTCCTTCCCACAAAAACGGACAGGCGTATTATGGCCATAATAAGAGAAATCTCAAACCGGATATTAATCATTTGGAGTAACGATACAAATTTATTAGGGTACCGATGTCCTGCGGCATTCTGCTGTTCGGAAATTATTAATGAAATCATCCTGAAACAGGTAATTACAGCTAGTTATTATCATTTAATATTATAATTTTAAGCAAGTTTTTACCTTAAAATATCGAACTGACCATATATGACACACCATATTATATTAATACTGAGGGAGTTTTCTTTTAAAAAACTCACTCGATGCATAAATCACTATAAATTATGATAACCTGCAATATTCATCACTTTAATTGGCTTATGGACGTTAGTTGTTGAAGATTGTCTGGTATTTCACCATATATGAACTGTTTTTCTTTTTTAATTTTAAAAGACAACTCCCGCAGGAACTCAAGAATGTATTTCCATGTATACCAAAAATCCCAGACTCAGAACAATTTGTGGATTACACGAAGTGTAGTTCCACGTGGAGATCATAAATGAACATAAATTACTTAGCAAACGTATGGAGTTTATAGTACTGCTTATAATATTATAATTGAGCAGTGGTCTTCATATAGTCTTCAGTCTCAGTTCTTTATTATGAAATATATTCTAAAAAATACAAGCACACTCTTGAGTAGCAGGTATTCATGGGCGGCGGTAGTCAATTGCCATCATGTGACCTATGTATTTGCTTATTTGCGCCCCTATACCATAAAGAAAACTCGCCGTATTGTTATGGTTTCTATGTAATGATTCATCCATTAAGTCGAGTTACTTAATTGCCATTTATTTATTTGCCAATTATACTATCCATATACTACTATACTATATACTACTATATAAAATTTAATTTACCCATTTAGGATAAAATTTGTAGAGTAATAATTATTATAACACGGTATTATTTTTTGGCACAACAAGCAGTTATACATTGTGTTGTACAATATAAAATTTATATTTAGTAAATTTAAAACTCACATTTATTCACAAAATCATTCAGTAGGTTTCCTACCTACTAAATTATTTTGTTTTTTTATTATCTCGTATAAACCCTTTAATATTAATTGTACGAATAATACAATATCAGATCTTATGTGGGATTCAAAAACTGGACGGGAGTTAATTGAATTCTTTAAACCATTACATCAGGTCTCTTTATTAATCAGTTTTATTAATGGTTTGTTCCACACCAAGTGATACTTTTGCCTATTATAAAATAAATTTTAGGGCTTTTTGACTGCATGGACGGTGGTTTAAACGGTCACCTCGCTACTTCCGACGGGACAACACTTTGTGTGGCCCATAAATTATTGTTCTGATTTTAGGTGTTCTTTGTGTCCGTGATATACTACTCTGTCAAGAGTACCTCGAAAAGATCAATAATACACAAAATTTTTGTTATTCATCCAAATTCATTTTATCTCCTTCAAAGTATGGTCCTTCAGAAACGATACACTTACGCCAACGAATAATCCAATCATCAAAACATTTTTTAAACGCTGTTTCCGGAATTGAGTTGAGTTCTCGCCGCGAATTCTCCTTTATGTCTTCTACCGATTGAAAACGGGTGCCACAAAGTGGTAATTTGAGTTTAGGAAAGAGAAAGAAGTCGGCTGGAGCCATATCTGGTGAACATGGTGGTTGCTCGATGGTATTTGTTGAGTGTTTGGTCAAAAATTCGTTCACAATTATGGCCTTGTGCGAAGCCGCATTATCGTGGTGCAAAATCCAAGAATTTTCTTTTCACATAGATATGTGGAAAGTTTATAATCTGAAAAGTTTATAAATTATAATCTGAAAAAGGCTAGATAGCCTTTTTCGTCGAATTTGCTCTCTTAAATGCCGTATAACGCTCAAATAATATTCTTTATTTACCGTTTGACCTTCCGGCAAGAATTCCGAGTGCACAGCACCGCGATAGTCAAAGAAAACAGTCAACATGACTTTAGCGTGGTTTTCTCGGTTTCGGTTCAGTTGGAAGGTGCCACTCCGAAGCTTGTTGACTAGTTTGCATGTCAAACTCGTAAACCCACGTCTCGTCACCAGTAACAATGCGTTTCGTGAATGTTGGGTCGGAATTGACTCACTCTAGCATGTCCTCAGCGACTCAGCGAGTTTTTGGAGAACATTCAGGTCTATTGGGACTAGGCAAGCGGTAATATGTTTCATACCCAAATGATTAGTTAAAATGGTACGGATCGACTCGTGAGGATCTCGACTCGGGTCTCTCAAAGTTGGATGAGGATTTTCAGTCACTATTTCCTTCACTTTTGCGATGTTAACTTCAGTTGCAGACGTTGATGGTCTACCAGGCAAATCTTCAATCACATCTCGACCGCTTTTGAACGCTTTGTATCACTCATAAGCACGTGTTTTTGATAAAGTCACCTTCTGTAACATTTTTAGTGACTCCGAATACGAAATTCCATTGCAAAATTTAAGACAGACCATTATAAAATTCGCAATACACACTAGACATGATATAACTGTACTGCACTGTATTTAATATAAATAACAGATTAAACACAAACTGGAAAACAGTTGTGTTGGACGACCGGATGGCATAGTGGTTTGTGTAACGGACTGCTATTCCAAAGGTCGCGAGTCCGAGTTCCAAGTCAAACATTTGTGTGCATAAACATTTAATGTTTGACTTGGTCTGGTTGTTTCTTTGTATAATATGTATGTATTTACAAAAAAAAGTATACATATATGTATTTATATCAGTTGTCAAGTACCCATAGTATAATATGTGCTTAGTTTGGGACTAGATGGCGTTGTGTGAATGTAGTAAAATATATTATATATTTTTTTTATTATAATCTAACAACAACAAAAAAATATAAATTTGAATTTGCATAAACCAATTATCCATTCCCGATTCTTTTTTGACTGAATGTATTTCTTGTGCGGGCGTTGTCTTTTAAAAAGAAAAGAAACTATTAAGTATGCTGATCTGAGTTGAAGTTAAACAATGTCCTTAACTGAATTAATTATTGGGTTATACCAAAAAATGTAATAGTGTGTATAGTTTCCAATAAAATTGTGTGCGGATGTATTAATTAACAAGCGCTCTTACCGTGCGACCATAAGCCACACAGATTGCCAATTAGCGTCGCGTTCGCATTGCGTACAAAAAGTGCGTTTTATGTATGAACCCAAGGGTTAATGCCTTGGGTTCATACATAAAACGCACTTTTTGTGATTCCCTCTTTAGATTTTTAATAAATGTTGTGAATTTATGACAGAAAACGCCTTTTCTTTGACTTTAATTCGTTATTTGATAGATGGTTAATAACGGGTGCGGCGCAATTAACTAAGTGCAGACGTATTTTAATTTAATAGAATCCGTTTCTTTTTTTTTTTTTTGTTTTAAAGAGACAACTCCCGCATTAGGAAAATATCCTGTATCGCGGGGGACTTTACAAACATACATGAAACGGACACAAATAACACCCAGACTTGGAACAACAATTTGTGGATCACACAAAGTGTCGTCCCATGTGGGGTTTGAACCCACAACACTCGGTGTAGTAGGAAGCGGCGTGGCGACCGCTTAAACCACTACGCCATCCGTGCAGTTTAAATGTACCATTAGTTATTTGATTATTTTAGTAACATTAGTAGAATTTTCTCTTAAATTGTAAAAATTTGTAACAAAAAAAACTACAAAGAAGATGTAAAACGCAAAAAAGTTATTGGTACGAATGTTAATTTCTTCACTATCGTAGATACCAACAACCACAAATAGAATAATCTTAATGAGATGACAGAATCATCTAATCGATAGTACTACATAAACCAATTTTCTTATATTCTTAGTGTACGCATAAAATCTAAATATCTATGTTTATGTATAAATATTGTATATATATTTATGTGTGTATAGTGTATAAATGTATATAGTGTAAATTTAATTTTTGTATGTATACGTAATGTAAGCTATGTGTCCATCCAAATGTTGACTTGAAGAAAATGCCCTGGGCATTAATTCCGTCAATGTGAGCAAAAGTGCATAAAGTTGTGTAAATAATTTTGATTCGGCCACAAACAATTAAATAAGTGTACTAATTGTTATGTTAAATGTAGCGATGATCAGTACTGTAAGGTTTATTATTTTTTTTATTATTAAAATGTTTTTTTTATATTTTTCCATTTTTCATGGGTTTTTTTTAAGTTTTAGAGACGTTTAAAGTCTTTCTTACGTTCCTCAGATACCATCATCATAGCCGGACTTGATGACAATGAGTAACCCTTAGAGATATTTTTTTTTTACCAAAACTACTTTTAAAATTGGTCTATACTTGACGAAAATATTGGTGAAATACTTATAGATGAATTTAGTATCTCCTCCTTTTTTGAAGGCCTTTAAAAAACTGACAGGCGGCGACGCAATATTTAGCAGTCCCAATTTTAAGGCACTAGGCAATTTTCAATTTTACACCTAATACAAATATATTAAAATATTTTAAGCGCCTATATTTAATAACTTTGATTTCGTAACCCTTTGAGTGACTTTGAATTTATATTGTTATTAGGCTTCCAAGAAACGGTGGCAATAATGGGAATCTAAACGACCTAAATGAGTAATTTAATATTGTGTGTGAATTGGTTTAGGCTGGTATATAATATTGAAACGTAGACTAGATAAATATATATAAATAGGATAGATAAAAGACTGCACCAATGACGTGGTATTGTAGTCTTAGCGTGTAAATAAATATAACATAATAATATGTAGATCCTGTAACAGAAAAATATTAAATCAAGCTACAATAATATTACTCCATTTCTCTACAACCGATTCTCAAACCCTATTAGGATTAGAAAACAACTGATAATGATCTTCAGCTAATAGCTCAGAATACTCTTGCTTGAGTCACTTTTCGACGTAAAAGAAAAACTAAATCGTGGTCAGTCCATTCGTTTAATTACTATTACTAATTACATTATTATCATGAGTCTATTGCAGTCCACTGCTGGACATATACCTCTCCCATTGCACGCCACTTAGATCGATTTTGGGCTCCTCTCATCAAGCACCTGCCATTATTACATTATTATCTTTTATTATAGAAACTGGAACTCCAATTCTATACTGCAAGAATCAGACACAAAGGTACACAAATACACATAATAATATAATACACAGGTACTCAGATACAGGTTTTTTTCTTAACTTAGCGTTACTACTTAACCTTTTTATTTTAAAAGACCACAATTTTCAAAGAAGTCGTTAAAAATAGTTCGTGAGAAGTACGTTGATAACATTACAACTATGTAATGAAGATACTTAAACGATCATTTCACCAATTTAGTACAAGTTTCATTCGTACCAACTGACCAGAAAGGCAATGTCATAATGTCAAAATTTTAACTTTGTTTCAAATAAAAAAAAACACTTCTTCAATTATTATATTTATTTTATTATATTTAAAATCTAAATAAATCTAATTTGCAATCTATGATAGTTCCTCACATCCATATTTAGTTTAATTATAGTTTCAGTTCAGTGAATTCATTTATTAAAGAGAACTTCATTACTGCGACCGATCTTAATGGCTCTAACATAAAGTGCTCCAATTAGACGCGATGACTTTTCAGGAAACGTAGCATTTAATACGTAAAGCGTCAGAGGCGCACAAATTATTCAGGAGTGGCAAAGCCAGGTTTAAATCCAACGGTGACACTGATGAAGGCATCTCCGCGCTTATCGTAAGCTGACAGTCGTATCACGGACGTACGCGATCACTTTGAGAAATTTTCATGTAAGTGCTGCAACGTCGCTAAGAGATATAACTAAAAAAATATAAATGACTTTAAACATACTAACAAATTATTGAATTTTTGAATTAAAAGTGTATTTTTCTTAGCCAAAACTGGCGGGTTAGTACTAAATATTACTTATTATATAGAATATAATTAACTTAAAAAGGTACGACTAAATAAATGTGGGGTAAGTATAATAAAAACATTTATTTAAAAATATAAAACGAATAGATGAAGTGAATATGCGCTTTCATATTTAAAGCAAAGAAACCTTATATGTAGCGTGAAATGTTAATATATTTCGACATGTAACAGTGAGGGAATTTCGACGGATGAATTTAAAATTGGAAAATATTGAGGGTGGCCAGGGCCCGCGTGATGAGGTAATCATGCAAAATGAGTTAGAAAACTCTCACTTAATGATTATTACCAACGACATTTCTAGTTGAAAACTGTCATTTCCTCAATTCTTGAATGTATAGCCCTTAAATATGTTTGTCATGTTTTTAAGTTTACACTAGTACTCTAAAAATTAAATACCCATTAAAGCATAGGTAATATTGTCCAAATATAATATTCATAATTTTCTTGTTTTTATAGGTGTAAAATATTTTCTTGTTAAAAAGTAGTTAAATATAATATTCATACCTTATTTTTGTTTAATTAGTAACAAGTAGTTAGTAACTTAGTAAGATCTCATTGACTTGGATATCTACTATGTTTTATAGTCATTTTATCATTTGACAAGTTTCACCTTTGTTGGAAATTAATGTCCGCCTGATACCACGCCACGCGCAACCTGGTCGAAAATTTGTCTATTCAAAGGTATATGATAACTATTGATAAAAATAATTCCTAAAGTAATTATTATATGTTATGGAAATTTCAAAAGTAAGTATAGACAAGTAATACATACATAAGTTACACATATGCAACATTAAGCGTCAGAGTTGTTTCACATGTCAATGGATTAATATTAAAATCACGTCTAAATACCCCATAATCTGTATACATTCTGGCACGTAATTATGTCCCACAAACACAGATACTAAAGGAATTTGAACTGTGTAGCCAGTGAATAAGAATCATAAAGATTGAGTATATGAGTTTTCATGTGTAGCAAAACCTTGACATAATTGCAACCGTAGACGGAAGATAATGGCATGTTCCTTGTCAAGCCGCGGACACAAATGATTTTCTTAGGATGAAAGCCCTGTGAGAGTTAGCTATTTAATCCAAATGGATTATTATTTACTTACACTCAATGTTACTTGTTGTCTCTTTTAGTAAAGTAAATACATGGTTTAGGTAAGTTTGTTTTCAAAGGATTATATTAAGTACTGGTTTTTATTGCAGCAGTGTCCAACGCATGAGCTTCCAACATGATTTTAGATGAATGTAAGAATGACCTAGTTGCTCGATTGTGAATTTCAAAATAGAGTGTTGTGGATTCGATCCCCACATGGGACATCATTTTGTGTGATCCACAAATTGTTGTTTTAAGTGAGGGTGTTCTTTGTGTCCGTTTTGCGATTGTAAAGTCCCCCGCGACACAGGATGTATTCATTCCTAGTGCGGGAGTTGTCTTTTAAACAAAAAAAAAATCAAGTCAGAGATTTAATTGTATAGTTGAAATTTAACAATAAATAAAGTTTATAATTATAAACATAAGGATCAGAAACCTTACTACTACGTAACCAATGGCTGAGTATGATTTTTTTTTAAATATGGAAGGCGTTCAATCATAGGGCTCAAGAAGCTAACTGCGCGGCCCTAATTGCCAAACGACGCGACGTCGCGTGATATTTTACGAGTATCAACGAAAAAATACGTTATTTATTATACTAGGGACTATTTTATACTTTCTTATACCTGATGGTTGTAAAAACAATTTGGTTTTAGAGTACGGCCATGTGGTCATATAAATTGAATTTAAAAAATGAAATCTATTTTATCTTAGTCTCAGCAACCTTTTGCTTGCTTTTGACCGAGTGAGTGAGGTTACCGGAGCCCAAACCCCCACTCCCTCGGATTCCATAACGCGGAAGAATGTTTCACCTCTTGACAAACGCTCCGAAACTAGTCCGGTATCAGCGAAACAAACACACGAGTAAAATTGTTTATCCTTTGTAAATATGAATCCCACTCACGAATGCCTTTATTCAAAAACTTTATATTGGTATTTTATATATTCAGCTCTTTGAGTTTTCTTCTGATTAATATCGCTGCAGGCTCTGAGTGTCTTAATTCGGTGTGTTATTTAGTATGTACAGGAGTTACAATGGTGGCCGTGTGGGAGAGATTAGTTTCATTTAAAAAAAAAATACTTTAAAGTCGTATTTTTATTTACTATTTGGTAAGTTATTAACATTACATACTACACAAAAGTATCATTTTGCACCTAATTTATATTAATAGTCAAAGATTGGTCGATTCTTCTAGCACTATTCGATAGGATTGAGTATTTTATGTACATTAAAATAATTACTGCAGGTAGCTTTTTTTTTCTACCTAGTCTTTTTGTCCGTTATACATTTTGATTTAAAGAAAATTATCACATTTGTTTATTAATTTTAAAAATGTTTCTGTAAATAATAATTAAATTACTTTTGAGGCCTATGTCAAGCTGTAAACTGCGATAGGCTGATGATGATTAACTTTTGCAATATACAAGAGATGTTCCAGACTTTCTACACGAGTATATCAGACATTTTACAAACTTATTCGAATGTAAGTTATCTCGCTCTGTACAATATTGCAAAGCTTTACGCTTCACGCTTTCAGGTAAGAAGATAGAAACATTTTTCCAGATATTAGGTCGCTTCAATATGTATCTAGTAGAGTGCACCAAAATAGTAGGTAAGAATGTGTATTGTACATTTTTGAAGCGTATTGAGAAATCCACGCCATGCTGTAAAATAAAACAGAGTCTAAGAGATACCTTGTGCCTATGATAAATAGTTCTATATTTTTGTTAATGTTTACACAAAAGTCCTTAAATGTTAATGCAGTAAATTAAGTGAGAATTAAATGAAGAATTAAATGAGAATGAAATGTAGGTAGTTAAAGCAACAATATATTTAGAAGCATATGTAAAAATGTATTATACATTTAGTGGTTGATGCAATGATTACAATATAAAAGATTTTAATTAATTTCTTATTAATTGATATGGCAGATTACCTGGAAGAGATCGCACACTGCGATATTGTATCTCTGACGTTAACTACCGCCCATTGTATCACTGCTATTATTGTTTGTAATAAACATTGTATATATCCTAATCATGGTGTGCAATAAAGAGTAAACCTATCTATCTATCATTTTATGAAGTACCTGAAGTACCTACACTTTGTATCGTACGTATGTTTAAAAGTCTCTTCAACGTTTTTTTTACATAAACTTAGTACACCTTAGACGGACAACTTCCCAAATTGTATTATTCACTAAATTTAAATGAGATCCTCTTAAAACAAAGTCACATAAATGTCACTAAGGTCATGTACACTAGTGTCATGTTACGTAAAAATTATAAGACTGATTTGAAAACTTGTCGTTTTAATGCTAACTCTTACTCGTAGTGTAAATACTCGTATAGTGCTGAAGTGTATTCTAAGTCTATACTAATTTGTCTTTATTGTAGAGCGATAATTTATTATTATTTATTACAATTATCTACGTAGAACATGTTCTTAAGAAATAACCTTTTGCCGGACAAATAACTAAATCACTAATATTTTCTTCTAAAGATAATGAAGGCGGGCGAGCCCAGGGCCAGACGTGACATTTCTATAATCCGTCGAATTATTATGGATACCCCAATTAACATTTGTCCTCTCACTTTGGAACGGTTTAGTTATATTTATGAAATTACTTTCAATTATATTTTTAGGGGAAAAGTATTTATTTTTCATTTAATATCTCATTAATACTTTTACCGATACATAGATACATAAATAAATAAATTCGACTTTTGCAGTATTCTGTTAAAGAAATCGTTTTTTTTTATTGATTTCATAACACAGTTACAAGTAATGGTGTAGAGTATCTTACTATCCATACTGAACCACACTAATAATATAAATGCGAAAGTGTGTCTGCCTGTGTTTCTCTTTGTCTGTTATCTCTTCACGCTTAAACTTCTGCTAGATAAAATTTGCTAGATAAAAAGGACATTGGGTAGTTTTTATCCCAGATATTTTCCTTTTAGGGGAGAAAAAGGCGTTGGAAGTTTGGGGAATCAATAACCGATTTAGATTAAATTTGGTATGGAGATACTTTGATTCTAGAGGAAAGACATATGGTACTTTTTACTGCGATGACCGACATTTATGCGGGCGGAGCTGCGTGCAAAAGCTAGTTTCCTATAATAATAAAAATGTGTTTAGATATCTATAACCAGCTCCACCCGCGTGTATGTCGCTGATCGCGGTAAAAAAGCAGCCTATGTTACTCGCTTATAATGTAGCTTTCATTAGTGAAAAAAATAAAAAATTGGTTTAGCGGTTTAGGCGTGAAAGCGTCACAAACATACTCACTTTCCTATGGATATTCTAGGTGGAAATTAAACAAACAAACTCTGGATTGGCAATCAAGATCGCTAACCAGTAGACTATACCAACGGACCAGTCAAGACAGTAATATAGAAGTGAAATGGAAACAATTGTATAATATACTGCAATAAAATATAATAATATGTAACATCTTCAAATTTGTTTGTAGATATATCAAAACCAAAACTTGAGCCTTAGATAATTGCAAAATATACTCGGTTGGTTTAGTCTACTAAAGTAAACTTATTTAAATAGTTCAGTATTCATAACAATATTATACATACTTCTGAATTAAAAACTTATGGCCTGAAAAGATTGAACAAAGCAAACTTTGTTATTACTGTACCCAACGACGTTACCAGCAAGTTCCTATGCGCTCATAATATTTAGGAAACGGTACCAGATGCTTGGAAGTTCAATAACTAGACCAATATTGCAATATATCGATGCTAGCGTGGTTGCTCACTAAAATTTACGGTTGGAACTTTCTTTTATTACTCACATATGCTCAAAATAATTTTACGGTACGAAATACCGTCTCGTGTTGTGGAATTAGATTTTAACGAATTTTATATTATATATATTATATAAGATGAACAACCATCCTCTAAAAGGCTAAAACCTCGTTAATGATGAATGAACAACAATAATCAGCGTCTTCAAATAACAGTAGATTTTAGACTTTTACAGCATCAGAGGCATTGTTCGCGTATTATAGAGCATGTGAAACCTAAAAATATTGACAATATACCAACATCGCAGTCATCGGGTCAGAAATATTCCAATTATTGACATCAATTTATCGTATGTTAAGATAAAGAGAAATAACGGGGTAAGGAGGCTAGGGTAAGAGATACTGCTAATGGGAAAGGGGGATAAAACAATAGAAGCTTGAAGATCCAGGGATCTGTAAGTATCCTGGCCTTTTAGGCTAACTAATGGCCTAATATAAATGGCCATTAACTAGCCTAATATATATATTGAAAATTGGCTTGTGATTTGATTTATTTATCAATTTGATTTAATATTGAAAAATACAAAGTCCTAAGAAAAATAATCATTTTAAAATTATATGGTAATTTAACACAAATTATTTATTCAAGCTTTCATTGTATATATATATATATATATATATATATATATATATATATGTATTCTCTTGCACAACTATATTGTAACCACCTCACAAAGGTATTTTGAATTGTCAAGACGAGGTCCGAGTGGGGACCTGGTGTCCTGTAACACAGGTTTTTATACCTACCTCAGGCACCAGCTATCCACTACCGAAATTGTCAAATGTTATAGCGTAATCGTATTTTCATTGTATGCATTTTGGTTTTGGTGAGAAAATAAACGATATTATTATTATTATTATATGTGAAGGGTTGAGTAAGGGCGCATGTCCACTTCTGACAAGGGTAACGCGGTTTATGTAGTGACTTATTCAGCCTTATCTTTGAATGCAGCTGTAAACTACAAGTAACTCTTAACAAGTAAATTAATTAACTTACATAACTTATTTTATGGACTACCCCATTTATAGTTTTGGTGTTAACAATAAATGTACAAGTCTATATAAACAAAAAATAGATAAAGAATAGTCTCAATGTTTTGAACCAAAAACTGAAAAAAAACTGATAAAAATTAAAATCGTAAAAGTATATATATATTATGTGCAGACACATAATATATTATTTGCTAATTCAAATTTATATATAAGTTTCAAAAAAGTTTTGTTTAAACGTTTTTGAAACATAGATAGATGACGATAGACGTTTTTGAAACATACATAAAAAGATGATTTTGGATTAATTTCGAATCATACAATTTGCATTGAGAATAATAAACGTAAGTCTGCCTTTGTCTGGGCCGGCGAGGTACTATATTTACCTTATATGACCCCGAGATTACTATTGGTGGGGAAATTGTTTCAATAATATCAGAGACCGTGCCCTTTAATTCCTTGGAAGAAAGGTAGACTACATAAGGTCATACTCCATCTATGAACACAATAGTCGATGACATCGTAAAAGACATTGACAAGGTAGACCAACAGCCAATAAGTAACGTAAAAAAAGCTTGGATTTACGACAACTACCTATCCTCACATCTCAACTGGCTATTTCTGGTATACGATATAAGCCAGAACCACTTAAGAACACTCGACGCGAAAACTGAAAAAAATTAAAGACATTGAAGTCGTGGCTCGGGCTAGCACCATCTGCAGACCCGTCAACGTTATACAGGGAATCGAATAACTTTGGAATGAAATTAAAAGGACCTTCGGAACTCTATAAACACCTAAGAGTTATAAAAATGCATGTCTTGTCAAAATCACAAGACGAAATCATTAGATCCCTTCCATAAGACAAAAATTCAGCAGAGCTCAAGTCACGGCTCCAGTCCAGTAGAGTTGGATTGGGAAATGCTAGAAGACAGATCGACAAAGTGATTACAAAACCATTCCTACAACAAGATGAAAACGAGACCTACAAGGTGCACGCAATGAACCTAGAAATGCAGAATGAATGGTTAACTCTGGGAAAATTTTGTATTCCACCAGCTTAGAAATGGCGTCCACTTTTGTACGATTGGTCACCTGCCCTGTTAAATATTTACCTCAACGCCTTTCAACTGACTCTTCCCGATCAAAGCAACCTAGTAGCAAGGAACCTAGTACAGAAAAGGCTTGTACGATGTGCAGTGCGAAAATAGGTACAGACAGGCACTTACTGACAGATTGTAAGGCGCTATTAGACCGGGGTCATTATTCACGTCGCCATGATACGCCATGATACAAATCATATGCGAAGCCATAAGTTTATCACTGGTGTGGTGAGAGCGAAAAAAGGAAAAATAAAAGGATCAACAAAAAAGACTTCACAAAAGTCGTACTCAGTTATAAATACCGCCAGTGTCTGGACATTATTAGTGGACATGTATGAAGATCACTACAAAATACCGGAGGATATATGTGCCTCGGCGTCTAGACTAGGCATTTTATGCAATTTCAATTAAGCGTGTAGTAGTAAAAATCACAGTGCCGTGGGAAACGGACATCCCTAAAGACTTAACCAACGAAATAACTAAAAATAGTTATATCTTTGCTTCGTATGCCGTGGAAGTGGGTGCGATGGGTATACTAGCTAAATCCCTCTATAACCTGCTTAAAGACCTTGGATTTCCAAGAGCTTCTGCAAGCTCTTTTCTTGAACGAATATCCAAAGCAGTGTTTCTAGGCTCGTATCAAATATGGTTAGGTAGAAGGGGTAACACAACAGTCAGTGGAGGTGAGAGCCGACGCGTCGCAAGGAGTACTCCCTAAACCTATACCTAGGTCGCAATTCCCAGGAGCTGTAGAAGTCGCATGTATTGTCTCTATCTATCACGCGATGGACCCGGCACCCGCACGGTTAATCAATGGAACACTAAGGAATAGGTATTTTTGTGTACTGTACGAGAAAATATAAAAATCTGTAACAAAAAAATATTTTTTTTATAAAATACATTTCAAAAACTTGTATTATTTCTTTTTAGTTATATATAATTAGAATTAATCTGTTTGTTTGTTTTGCATAAACAGTATTCTAAAACTGCATACTAACACTGATCAGTAGTGTTTGACAAATTCTTTTTGCGTGAGATTGAAAAATTCCTAATGACGGTGATAGCTTCATTAACTATGTACTACCTTTCGGAGCGAAGCAGGTACCATAAAAGTTAATTTTCTGGAAACAAATTGAAATCAAAGTAAACACTAAATTATATAATAGTTTAGTCAAACGGCTGGCACTGGTATCGACTTCAGTAATAATGAACAAATCGGAGGTGTCGTGTTATAGAAACGATTAACAAAAGTATCTCGCACTATTTTTAGTATTTCATCTAGAATTTTAGTACAAAATTGCTTCGTAAATTATAATGTTTCTGAAACTTTCATGTTTCATCCCTTTCGTACAGTTTTATTCATATTGGACCTTCCATAGTGATTTCGTCTCTTCATTGTCCCTTACAGATTGCTCTTGTCCCTCTGACAGCGGTCCCTATACGTGAACCCTTTCATATAAAGTATACTCATATTTTATTTCGTCTAACCCTATAGAAATTGGAACGATGAGGTTATTAACGCCATTCTTAATTCTTCGTTCAGATTTTAGTTAGATTCCTTTGATACAATGCCGTAACTTTTTTCTGTCATATAGCTTTCAGGTATTGGGGTTGCGAGTTTTGATTTTAATAATTTATTATATAAATAACTGGACAGAGTAGGTTTATGCAATAAGTTTAAAGTTTAATAAAGTTTAATAATAAGTTTAAAGTTTAATAAAGTTTATTGTGTCAAATACTTAGTACATAGATAGTTGTGTTCAGAATTTTCTTTTAAGCAAATAATGCTTGTAGTAGAAAAATTCCGCTCCTCCACATATTACATAGCATGATTTTTAACACAATAATTTGAGATATTAAGGTAAACTATTTGGAAACATTATTTCAAATACAAAGTGATACAAATTATTTATACTTAGAAATGGTTGTGTGCGTGTGTGTGTGTGTGTGTGTGTGTGTGTGTGTGCGCGTGTGTGTGTGTGCGTGTGTGTGTGTGTATGCATGTGTGTGTGTATCTCATTCTGTATGTTGTAACAAAGCCTCTGTGTCCTCGTATGTGAGTGGTTTTATCTACTTTACTAGTGTTTTTTTGCAATCATAATATTTTTTTGTGTATATGTTTATCTGTTTATTTGTTCTATTATATAATTGAGCTGATCGTTTAATATATTGTATAGATCCAAATTTGGTCTTTGTTGACGGTATATCCGCTATATTGTACTTTCTTCTCTTGCAATTTATTCCCACTTTGAAAGGCAAAGACTTATGCTTTTTTAACACCGTTTGAATTATATACAACTTTCTGACAGAAAGTACATCACTCATTTGATACAGACTTACGGTAGGAAATCTATGTTTTTTAAAATTCATAATCTTTAGAAGTGCGCGTTATGCTCGTTCTAGATTCATGAATTTAGTCTTGGCTGCCCCTCCCCAAACCGGAATACAATATACAAGCACAGGTTGCACCAACGCAAGGTAAATTTGAGTAAGTAGATTTCTAGAGGGGCTTTTCTCATTAACTTTTACCATTGATGCGACATGTCTTAGGGTTTTGAATAACCAGCTGAGCTTTCTAATTCTGGCAGTAACTTGCTCCACGTGAGCATACCAGGATAGTCTATTATCCACTATTACACCCAAGTATTTTACTTCATTTACCCTGCGAATTTTTGGACAGTTGCAATTGCTGTCGCTGTTACCGTTACATGTGTGTATAACGATATTAAAATCATCATTTGGTTCATTGCGCTTGGAGATACTGAAGCATATAAAACTAGTTTTCGAAGTATTTAATGTCAGGAGGCTGGACTTCAGCCATTCAGCAACATGAGTCATACCTGCCTCAGTATAATGTTTGACCTCAAGCCAAGAGCTGCCATAGAAGGCAACTGCTGTATCGTCGGCGTAGGAAAAAACTTTAGCATTAGGTATTTTCATATTACATAGGTCGTTAATGTATATTAAAAAGAGCGTTGGGCCCAACACGCTTCCCTGAGGAACGCCATATAATACTGCCGCGTTATCACTGATGTGCTGGCCAACTTTCACTCTCTGCTTCCTATTTGAGAGGTAGTCCTTGAGGAGGTCAAGAGCCCTTTCCCTTAAGAGGTTTATGTTTGAGCCGAACTGTCGATAGTTTACTTTTATGCAATAAAAGTGAATGTGCATAGGTAGCTACAAACTAGTATTTGTCGACTATATGTATAAGAATCACTAAATCGTGTATTCACACATTACATTAATAAACAGTTGATTAACAAAAAATAATTTATTAAATAAACAACAGCTACAATAGGTTAAGGAAGTATTATTTTTGTTTACATTATTCTAGGTCTAGGGTAACTGGTGGTTCTCTCACCGTAAACATTGTAAACGGTTCGTAGAAGTGGCCCAAATGTTTACAAACTGATGATTAATCGTAATGATTCATTAAAATCACCAATATACACCGATCATAGCTACCCAATGACAGGGCATCCATTTCTGCATTTATTCTGAATTCTTTCCTTGCTCCATGGACACGTAAGTTTTATTTATATTTTAAAACCTATTTGTATGATTTTTCTACATAGTTTCCTAAAAGTACTTATTTTTAAGGTATAGGGGCAAAGGAGTTGATGATAAATCTAACCCTTCTCATTGAATACCTACAATTCAAGAGACCCAATTGTGTTACTGTTTTTTTGTGTGCCCAAAGAGTTAGGGGTTTTGGAGAGGGAATCTCCAGTAGCCAAACCTCTTAAAGAACTAGTGTTAAGCAACTGTTTATTACCGGTTTTCTATGAGTATAGTCTAGTAGGTTCTAGTAGTATATAGTCCTGGTATCACTCCCGTCGAGCTTTACTAGATATGGTATTTGTTAATTTAGCTCATCTTTCATTATTATATATACACAAACAATTTGTCTGTGTGGTGACAGATTAAGAATACGAAATGTCACCACTCCTATTCATTCCGTTGGTGTCGTAAGAGCCGACTAAGGGAACAAACTACGCAGGACAACAGCACTGCAAAGAAAAATAAAACTTGAAACAAACCCTATACCAACCCGTCTGGCCAGCGTGGTATAGTTGGCAAAAACCTCCTTTCTAAGAAGAGGCCTATGTCCAGCAGTAGACTAGTAAAGGCTATTGATGAAATAAAATACCAGCAATTGTGATTTATAAATAAGCCATTTAACCTACATTTATTATGATAAGCTAAAATATTCCGTAATGGCTAAAATAGCCGCGTAGCCTAAACTGCTCTGAAAACATCAAAAGATAAAGTGGCTTTAGTAGTTTAGCTTTTGTAGTAGTAGGTAATCTCGATAAACGATAACATAAAGCGTAACAAATTATTTTTTTATCCATATTTACGTACGTAATGTATGAATAGGAAGCTCGTTTATAAACCTTGATCATGGAGGGTCATGATTATAATATGAGATGGAGAGTGTGTTAACCGAATGAGTGAGATTACTGGAGTACAAACCCTCCCCTCAGCCTGATTCTTGGGCTGAAAGTGAGCCAATGCATTTATGATTCTCGATTCCAACGGCGGCGGTAGACACTGACCACCAGGTGACCCGTCTGCTAGTTTGCCACCCTATTCTATAAGAAAGCGTACATTGTAGTTGCAACTCGCGTACGCCGTGGATTAGATTAGGGATCTAGCTCTGATTTAGTATTATCATCATCAACAGCCTATTGCAGTCCACTGCTGGACATAGGCCTCTCCCATTGTACGCAAGTGAATCAAAAATATATCCTGAATAATAACTTTCTTAAATGTTTAACCTTGAAAATTATTATTCTCTAATTAGTGTAGCATCATAATGTCGTATTTAATACATGCTACATGTAACTTTAGTGAGGAACAACATGTAAGTAACTAATTGCGAACGAAAAAGGTCATATTCGATCTATAATTACGAAGTAATTAAACTTAAACTCTACAAAACGTGATGTATTATAATATTGTCAGTAAACTATGACAAAATATGATTACTAACTTTTAAACTTTCGCGTTCCATGATAATTAATATTATTTAACGGGAATTCGATGAGCCAGTCAGCCTGTGACCACGGCCGGTGCAACCTGGTCGAAACGTCAGGCAAACCAGAGGTATGTAATACCCTAAATAAGAGATCGCGTTAATTCCCGTTAAATAATATTAATTAAAAATATGATTATTTTGTCATAGAACAGTTTTACACAGCTTACAGTTTACAGATCCCGACCATCTAAAATTTAATAGCTAAACTTATTCAAAGTTCTGCTGGCATATTGCAGGTTTTAGGAAACTAACGGAGATTAATATTTGCTGACATAATTTAATGATTGCTAAAAAATGTAGAAAATCTATCAAATAATTCCAAAAAGAACTGAAACTCCAAATTAAAAAATAAATGGTTTTATACTTTATTATTTTTGACTACTTAGGTATTACTTTACTTACGTCGCTATAATAATATACTATAGCAATATTTCTAGCTCAAACTGGAAGTCATAAATCGGGACCTGGTTAAAGCGGTTTCATGATACTGAATTTACCAACCGAAGACCAACAGCACTTTAAAACAAAAGTTAGTTTTGGCAACATTGCAACGCTCCTTAGTGGTTGTATTGTTAATTGTGCTCTAACTATTGTCTGGCAAGCAGTGCATGCATCTATTGTGAAATTTAATGAGAGAAATTAAGATAGGAAGTTTGTAGTTTATCTGCTAACTTTAATCCGTTTTTTTTTCTGTTCGATACAGACTATTGTTCCTGATTAATAATATAATATTGTATTTCAAATGTAAAAATATTATATAAAATACTGTAGTCAATGTATTGAAGCGAATACTTTAATGGCTTAGTGTAATGTAAAATCTTCCTAAGATTTTACATTTCATTATTTTCCACTATTATGGGCTCTCAGATACTTAGATTATAGCATTGCCTATACATATTTAATTTAGGCCATTATGTTCTAATTAGCTACTTCAATTATTACGATCAGTCTACTCATAATTCAATTGCCTATAGAGGGCTATAATAATAGATAATAGTTGTCAAACAAAACGTGTTTGAATTTTTCAGTAGTGAATTAACGACGATAACTTTACTTTGAACATTTATAATATATCTATGAATATATATTTGTTTAAATAAATAAGGCACAATGAAAAAAGGTTGTCAAAATAATTTGAATTGATGGCACAGAACTTCGAGTAGTGGTGGATTTTAAAGCAACATAGTTTTGTTTCTATTTGTACCTCTATCCGTTTTGCCTTCCCTTCTGTAAAAAAACAAACTGTTTTATCATAATAATTATAAATATCATCAGCAATGTAGGTCAAAATCTTTCTAATATTCTCATTAACTACACTAAATTCTAGTGTTAGAAGAGGGTTTAGTTAGGTAATGTACTGATGACGTCGGCGACGATACCAGCGTCGACGGGGCCACGAGCCGCCAGAGAGTGGTGACCTCTGGTTGCAATCTTGCCGCCATGCCGCGATTGAGGGATAGGCCCTGATTAGGCATGGTGTCAATTCGGGGAGTACCTGAAATAACATGGTCCGGGTTCTCCCAGAGTAGGACACCTGAGGCCGGCCATCGGTGTGGTTTTTAGTGGAATCCAAACATACTCCTGGCTCCTGAGTCCCCGAGGAGTAGGAGATCCGAAGGGATTTTCCACCCCGTCAATAAAAAATAATAATAATATACTATTAGGTTTTAGTTCAAATTCGTAAGAAGAATAATATGAAATGGTTATTTCTCCTATATATTCAAATTAAATTTTCAAGAAAAGTGCGTGCTCAAACTTCAAAAGCCGGCAATGCACTTATGAATGTTGAATTGCTGGTGCCATGGCCCGGCGTTAGTAAATTACCATCACATGTCATGATCAACCTGCTTATCTGTGTATAAAAAAGATATTTTGGTAAACATAATCAAAATACAAACATATATAATAAACCAACTAAAACATCAAAGATTTGGCACCTAGTTTTATTTCTTTTTCCAAGTCTGTAAAAAATACGAATGTCAAAGATTGGAAATTCAGGTGACTTAAAAGAAATAGGTTGCGGCAAGGGCGTAAGGTGAGAATGAGGTCAGTGGATCCCATCCATCTCGTTGAGACAGGTAGTGCCATTAATATTACAGCTTACAGACTTCTCGCTACTGAATTATGGGCTATGTGGTCTTATTAAATGTTAATAAGGTTCAAGTTACCTACTCTTTTTACAAGTTTTTTGTATTGTTGTTAATAAAAAAGAATAGAATTAGATCATTTAAGTACTAGCTATTTTTGTTCAAATTAAACATAAAAACAGAATAATTTTTAGATATAAATTTAATGTTTTAATCGTATTCGAAATAATGAGAATGAATTAAATACGTTTAGAATTTTTCGATCACTACTATAAATTTTATATTTAAAAAATAAAAGGTTTTTTTTTTATAACTAATACGTAGTTTACGCAACTCAAAAGATCACATACGTTTTAAGTTCGTGAACATTTGTCAGAAGGCTTACGTTATGTTTCATTGTATCTCAGCAAATTGAAAAAAGAATAAGTCTGGGTCTAGGATTGACGCAATTTTATTTTCTTTCTTCGTAAAAGGGTTATCAAGACCTTGATTTGACTATCAAAGAAAGACATTTTCAATACGAGGCCTGTGAATGAAGATTTTAAAAGCGTACTTGTTCAATATCGTTTATCTGAATGCCGCGAATAAATTTGTATATTTATTTAAAGAAACTAGTTTTTCGTTCGTGTTCGAAGTGGTACCCTTGAGTATTTCCACATTCAAAAATAACAATAACAATGAAGTGTAGCGTTGTTATAAGTCCCACTAGATTTTATCACGCCCCAAAATTTTGCATTGTTGTTTTTCCCCTTTTTGTTAACGCAGGAAGCAGAAAATTGTTTTGTACACACACAGTATTGACACATTATTTAAATGGCTACACAATATTATTTTTGATAAATAGCTCTTGAACTTTAAGACTGTGTCATTTCTATATTTATTGATAATAAGCATAATGTAGAAATTTCGTTTTGTTTTAAATTGTGTCTTATTTGATATTTTATCTTTGCACCTTTCGCATCATATTTCTACATCACCTGATGTAGAAATATGATGAATGTCTCATGGCATGAAATCCACCGTTGTACAATATGAGCATTAAGTTTTAAATAAAATAAACTCGGTTCTCTGGTAATAGATCCACTTATACGTAACTTCTTGTGGTTTAAGTTGGATCGCTTCGATTAGCCGCGGTGAGGTAATAAGCAGCGAGGTTATTCATTGGACAAAAAATATATGTTAAAAACTACTAAATAAAGTTCTACACACTTTGAGTACTTTATTTTATTTAGTGAGTAATATTAATGCTACTTTCTCAAAATGAGAGAATATGATATAACATACTCATCACGGTTTTGATATTTAGTATACTCGTATTTAGGATAATTTTGCTTAACACTACAATACTTGATAGAAAAAACAAGACATTGTGGTTATGATATGCCAGTGGAAGGTAACTTCTTACTGTTTTTGTTTTCGGCTGCAAACAATATTGATCTTTGATGAAATGCGAATCTTATTATATTCTTATTTATACTATATTCCCTACATAAAATTATATAAATACCATAACATTTTAATAACATGTATTTTTGACGTGACAACGTCTTATAATTCGATGGAGCCGGCTGCACGCACGAAAAAACATGACTCATGCGGCGTTAGCTCGCTCTGAGGCGTTCCATTTAAGGCGTGAAGTGCAAGCGAGAGCGCGGAACGAGTGACAAAGAGGCACAATCGGCCTCCGCGTTCGGCAGCGTTCGACATCTGTCTCTCTCAAGTAGGAACTTGAGTGAGCGATGCGTCCGCGTGGACAGCTACTACTCGTATACAATAATACATTTTTGAAAAATGCAACCATTCCATCAGTATTTTCTTATGACGTTGTCACGTTCAACTATCGTCAGTAAACCAACTTTACAGACAAACGATTTTTAGGCTATTTTTTTATAGATTAATAGAATATTTATTTTCCTATCTTCGAGTTACATGTAAATGCATGTGATGATGGCGGCGTTCTAGTTACCGTTAATATACCACTACAAACCGTGCCAAGCTACTATTAAAGATCGTAAAAGATTATTATCACTACAGTAACGACTCAAGTTCTTAACGATAAACAAGTTATAGTGGCTTCGTGATCGTCTCCACCCTTACTGTACAGTAAGTAGTAAGTGCACAGAAAGAAAACTCCGCATGATATGCAGCATGTACTTACTAACAATCAAAATATCATTATACATCGGGCCACAGGCGAATATCGTAGATAGATCGTATTTTGAACAACAGTATATGGAGGTGTTAAGTCCTTTTAATAGAATAGAAGATTCCTTTGATGAGGCGAAGTGATCAAGCTTGGCAAAGCATTGCTCAACAATCACGTTTGGAAGAAGTGATTATTCTAATCCAAGAAGATTCTAGAAGTCTGTATACTGGCCAAAATTATGTCACGTTTTTCACAACACATCAAAGAGAAAAATGAAATTTGTGAAAAGTCTGGCTCTCATCGCAGTTAGCACATCACAGGTAATACAGCGCCTCGTTTGCTTTAATTTAATTGCACTTTCCGTGGTTACAGTCTACCTGTAACGTCAAGTGTAAGTCAATTTTCTTGTACATAATACACATTTTCCTGGAAGGGCCATAGGAACCGGTATTACGTTTTATACTCCTCAAAATAATTTTAAATTCCTTCAAGATTTAGTAATGTTGAAATAAAGTAATATCGAGTACATATATAGTATATCGAGTATAATATCGAGTAATAAAGTAATATATATATATATATATATATATATATATATATTAAGTTCATTACTACCATTAAAAATACTTTGACTTGATCTTTACTAGTTTATATTTTTTATGTACGCAGATTTACATACATTATATTGTAAGATGATACTCGCCGGAATATAGAAGCTGTATACTATATGATGATAACAAACAGTATGAACATCATAAGAAACATGATCTTATTTGGAGTATTTCTCTTAAAAAAATAAACATTTATTTTGTACCATATTTTTCTGAAAATTGTAAGGTATGAAATATAAACACATTTCAGACTTATCTTTCCAGGTCCCTTTCACTACAAGGTAACCTCAAACAAAGGTTTTTTCATCAAATTGTATTTCATTGTCAAGACGCGGTGATAAATTATTTTTTTCGCAAAAATATTATTTTATAAAGGGACTGCCAAAATATAAGTACTTTCTTACTTCGAATTTGCAAAAAAAAGACTAACGAAACTAAATATAATCTTTCAATAATGTTAGTATTCAACCTATAAACCGTATCTATCCATTTTAGCAATTGCAAAGAAAAAAATTAATGATAAGATTTTCAGTATATAATGTACATGATCTTAGTAGTTATAACATTCCCAATAGGTATGTTTAATATCATATAATAGTCGTAAAGACTTTAATAGTGTTTAAACCAAAGATCGCCAAACAAAATAACCCTAAGTAAACGTTCATTAGTTCACGTTTTATAATAAAGAAGATATTAGCCACAGAGGACAAAACAATTACAACTAGTTAATATTAGCCATCGCCTAAGGCGCTAAATTTTTGTTATTATACATTAAAATAGAATTATAATATATGTTTATATAGATTACAGTATGGGCTTATCCAGTCTAAAATAATCCAGCACTTTACATTATCTTTTATTTTACTTAAGACTTTTGTTTATTGGACAAATAAATAAAAAGCAATCATTAAAGGGTTTCTTGTTGTCCCGCCAGCAATTATTGCTCTCATGCTGGTGGATGAGGAGGGCTCTAACCTGTAATGCTCCAGAAAGAGACCTCTGAACGGGATCGGGAGAGGGCCGCTGCCGAGCCGGCGTATAGGACGTCGGCGGCGTTATCAACCTTTGAGGGGCCGCAGGCTGCCAGAGAGTGGAGAGCTCTGGTGGCAGATTAATTGCACACATTGATTGGGACGATAGGCAGGGTGAAGCCTGCTTTCCCCGGGATAGGGCCTGGCTAGGCACGGATTCAAATATACGTTTCGCATACTAAAGTAATACTTAAAATATGCCTAAAAAGTGGTCCTTTCGATGGCGGTATTCTAGAGGTAATAATAATAACACTAATAAAATGATATTTCTTTTACACCAGGTATTAAATATTGTAAAATAACTTGCAAGAATAGAAAAAGCATTTTGCGGCTTTTAATAGGCAATCTGAAATGGAGAATTTTCGGGCAATGTCTGATGCGTTAAGCTGAAATAGGTCTAAAAAAAAAATGTCATAGAAATATAATATATAAGATGCTCATTAATGAATTAAACATAATTAATACATTAATGAGCAGTAATACATTGAAAGTACTAGAGGAAGTGGTAGGAGAGGAAAGGTGGTAATGATGTAAACGTAGAAAGTTATTTGTTTATTTATTTTTTTAAATTGACCGACAACTATTCACTTTACACTGGCGAGGAATTTTACCACTGAATAGATTGAAAGGAAAAATATTTGTCAATAAAGTTACTCAAATATTTAATCTCAATATTCTTGAAGATTTTAAGTGCGTTCCGATCAATGGAATAGAAATCATTCTTTTTAGGTAAAATTAAAGGTGCGAAGATTAAATAAATTATTATTAAATATATATAATTATGGAAAAAGCGTATGAGTAACTTGAGATTTGTGAAATACTTATAAAAATGATCATATTAGCGAAGTTAAAATGTAAACCTTGTACAATTTTTTTATCTTCTTGAGATCTGGATAAGTGGCATCGGATAACGACTGGTCAGCCACAGACCATTTACTTTTTCTCCAGCTTTAAACCACTTAAGATATTTTTGTATGAAACCTATTTTGTTTTCGCATTTTCAAGGAGGTTAATTCGATTTTAATAAGTTAATTTATTTTGTGTATTAAATTTTCCATCCACCTTGTAACATAAATAAAATTCTGGCATCCCAGTTTTATTTGTGTGTGATCAAATCAAACGTCTGTAAGCGTAACTTTATTTTATTGTTTTATTTTATACATTGATATTGATTTTAATTTATAAGTGTGATAAGATGCATAATTCCTGTCATCATATGGACATGTAAAGTACTATACGAGTGGTAACTCTGCTCCAAGGAGGAGAATCATAAATTAAATCAATACGTATCGGTATATCTCGACGAGCAATTGGATACTTCTTGGCATACCCAGACGTAACAAACGACGAACTATGCAGGACAACAGCACTGCAAAAGAGAAGGGAGTACTTATAATAAGTTACAATTATACAAACCCTATACCAAGACGTCTAGCCAGGATGATATAGTAATAAGACTTAAAAAGGCTGTTTATAATGATGATGACAAGATGGAACTCAGATTCGTTTGAACTATGAATAATTGAAGGACTATGCTATTTATAGACGAATATAAGGTCAAGGTTGCTCGTGATGATAAACAAATGAGTGGGTGGAGAGAAACAGGCAAACGTTTTTTAGAGCCAAACTGATCATGTTAGGAGCTAAAGACTATTTCTCTTTCTCTTTAAAAGACAACTCCCGCATTAGGAATATATCCTATGCCGGGGTACTTTCCAAACTTACATGAAACGGACACAGATAACACCCAGACTCAGTTAACAACAGTTTGTGGATCACACAAAGTGTCGTCCAATGTGGGGCCCGGACCCACAACACTTAGCGCAGTAGTGAGCAGCGTGGCGACCGCTTCAACCACTACGCCATCCGTGCAGCAGATTTAAATTTACTTATCATATTCAAACAATTGAAAAAATTCAATGTTATCATAATACAGGTTTAAATTACCATTTTATATACTATACGTGAAGCCAAACTAAAGGGGACTTTTGTAAATGGTGTTACGATTTCAAATCGCTGGTGTTATTTTGAAAAAAATCTTTATTTTTTAATTGTACTTCTACGTTTCACGTACGTTTTATTTTTTAATTACTCTTAAGGTCTTAACTACCATAAGGTATGGACTACTTCACAAATCCTTGTTTTCGAACATTACTGTTTTGTTTCTTACAAAAAATACATGTGACTGTTTGTTAATAAATGATGTATGAGTATGTTCTTACGTTTATAGTGTAACCTCCATGTTTATTCTGATTAAGGATGGGTCATACGTTGTCAATATGGATTAAAATGTTAATTTGACGGTCCCAAGTTTCCTACGTAATCTCTATTATGTACAATGGATATGGTTGTGGATTGCGTACGATTGTGTTATCTTTAAAGTTATTTCAAAGCTGTCAAAGATGTCTGCAGATCATTTGATAATAGACACGAATAATGGTTCTTATTAAAAAAGCATACAAACACAGCAGGTAATGAAAAAAAGCTTTTTAAAAAAACTTGATCTGTGTAGCAGATTGCAATGCCCAAGAATATTTTCAAAGGCAGCGCAGTATGTCTAAATAAATATGATCGTGGTTCTTCATATACATACATGCAATTCTTTGTTCTGAACAGTAACAGAAGTTTTTTACTTATGTATACTGTATTGCATTAAAGACATTAAAATTGTGATATAATTCCACTAACACTTTTTTATAATTATATATTATGGTGTTGTTGTTGCTGCTGCTCGGTCTATCCTCTATACAGGAGAAGCAATAAAAAACACTTTGAAGTAAAATTGATTTTTTTCATAGAAAGTTAGGTAGGATCGAAGTATTAGCTACCTTTATATTAGAGGGTAGAGACAATATTGGCACGAGACAGCGCATTCCTTGGACACACTTTCTGAAAAGAAACAGTAGGAAACTGATGTTTCCAATACGAATTAATATATGTGACGAAATTTGTATATTTATATTTTCGATGTAATTTAATGTGAAGGTTTATTTAGACAGTAAATGTTTATGATGTCAGTATCTGTTAAATCATAAAAAAAACATGATACCTATGTTGTTATTCATCATTCTACATTACCAACAACGTTGACAAGACATGACACATGACGTCTGTCATGCTCCTGGGAGATATATTCTAATCTTTGAAAACTTTATACTGATATTAATAATACTTAACAATTATTAGTATGTTTATAATTATTAGTAATTTTACATTATTTGAAATTAATTTTGACACCAGGTATTTCAAGATCGCGATCACGACGATCAGGAGATAAATAAACCACAAGAATCGCCTGTAGGCAGGATTTTCATTGAATGGAGTTCTTCTCTCCCTTGAAATATTCAATAGGAAAATACTCGGCAGCATTGAATATATTTTCAGATAAATTGTTACAAGTAAATGATACAAACACTCCTTAGGCTCTTTTATTTAAACGAAGAATTATTTGTGTAGGTATTATAAATAAAGGACATAAAATGAGTAACGTTTATATTATAAAATCAATTTAACAGCAACATCTTCAAAATACCGTAACCGTCTAACTTGATAGACTGTGGCGCATGTGGAACAATAAACTTAGACGCACTAGTTGATAGGTTATTCTGTAATATAACATACAGCAAATATATTAAATCTTAAGCCGTCCGTGTGGTGACGGATTAAGAATACAAAATGTCACCACCCCAATTCATCCCGTGGGTGTCGTAAGAGCCGACTAAGGGAGCAAACTAAGCAGGACAACAGCACTGCAAAGAGAAGGAAAACTTGAAACAAAACCTATACCCACCCGTCTGGCCAGCGTGGTATAGTAGGCCAAAACCTCCTTTCTAAGGAGAGGCCTATGTCCAGCAGTGGACTAGTATAGGCTGTTGATGTGATGTGATGATGTGAAGCCATAAATATAACATAGATATCAGGTGTAACAATCATAAGAAATTCTAAGCACGTTTTAAGTTCACCGATTTTATTTAATTTACTATAATATGTATCTTTTTTTAAATATATATGTATGTTTATCAGCAGTCTGGTTACCATAGTACAGACTCTGCCTAGTTTGGGATCAGACGGCCGTGTGTGATATGTGTGAGATATGTTATTATTATAAAAGGGACAGTAATCTTGTTTTTCACCTTACCGTCAGGAAAATATAACAGTATTCATAGAAGTCACTGCTCCTGAAGAAACTGATCTGAAATACAAAACGGGGGTCTGAAACTACCTAGGAATTAGACCTATAACTTTTATCGTTTATCTTTATTTATACGAAGAGTAAAGAAAAAGAAAAAAGATGGAATGAAAAAAGAGAGCTAGGGTAATATAAGTAAGTAAAGGTAATATTTAAAGAATCGCTTTTTGTTAAACATTCTAGTAAAATTTTAGAGTTTTGACTAATTTATAAACAATAATAATTTAGTGCTACTTTATTAACATCATTTTTTTTTATATAAATATAATATTTATATATATATAGTTATACAGATATCTTCAAAAATACATTCTTAATAAATTAATGTAAATACTATAACAAATTAAACAACGAAATAACATAACCTAGTCTTAAAGGATCAACAGATTCAAATAGATTAATTGCATAAACTTTGGATAGAACCCTGGTAACACGATTACCGAAGCAAATACCATTGGCAATGATTACATCATTGCTAATTGTATTTAATTAGATAATATTTAAAAAATGTCATTGTCATCATACCCTTTTTTTTTATTATGGAACTTCCGTCGGATACCGCCCAGCAGTGGGGGATTATGTCGGACTCGAACCGCCCAAAAACCGCACGCCGTCTCCAGGTACCAGTAGCCGGGGAACCAGGTATACCCTAGAAAGGAAGGCCCTGGTACCCCGAAGTACCTCGGGTCATCTACGGCTTATAGATGACCCCCTCCTGTGTGAGAACCCTAATGTTCCTAGCCCCATCCCGGGTTGCTTCTGCAAGAGTGACAGATGGCCTCAATTATAATTATTTTTCATCATCATCATCAGCCTATCGCAGTCCACTGCTGGACATAGGCCTCTGCCTATTCAAGCCACTTAGATCGATATTGGGCTTCTCACATCCAGCACCTGCCAGCCAGCCATCTTTCGCAAATCGTCACTCCATCACACTGTGGGCGTCCTATACTACGTTTGCCGAGACGCGGTCTCCATTCAAGAACTTGTTTTGCCCAACAAGTGTTGGTTCTGCGGCTAATATGGCCAGCCCATTGCCACTTCAGCTTGTTGAATCGGTAGGCTATGTCGGTGACCTTGGTTGTCTGACGGATCATCTCATTCCTGATGCGATCCCACAGAGAAACGCCGAGCATAGCCTTTCCATAGCACGTTGAGCGACTTTAAACTTGTGGACCAGCTGTACCGTAAGTGTCCACGTTTCGCCTCCATATGTCATGACGAGTAGGACGCACTCATTGAAGACTTTCGTCTTCCACAGTGTCTTCTTTCGAAGGCACTGTGGGATCGATGATCAGGAACCTCGACTTAGATTCTCAAACACTTACCAACCCAACCGATTTCTTCTGTTCACCTCGTCCTCGAATTTGTTTCTACCTAAATGCAATGTCTATCCGAGGTACACATAATTTTGAACGACTTCGAGAACGGCACCGTGTATCGCAATCGATTCCGGTAGTACATGTTTATTGATCATGACCTTAGTTTTATGCAAGTTGTTAAGTTGTATAGTTGAGCATCTGTAGTAGGTCTTGCAGCGTCTCTGCCATGATGACGATGTCGTCTGCAAACAGCAAGTGTGTGTGTGTGCCACGCCCTTTCCAGTGCAGCGTCTTGAACATGTCCTCCATTAGATTTATGAACAATTTCAGGGAAATAACGTCCCTTTGTATCACTCCTCGATGCAACGGTATGGGCCTTGTTTGCTGATTCTGTACTTGGACCGATATGGTGGCGGCTTCGTAGAGACATTTCATCACTTGGACGTATCGCCAATCTACTTGGCAACGCTGTAGGAACTCCAGAACAGCCCAGATCTCTATCGAGTCAAAGGCCTTCTTATAGTCCACGAGTGCTAGACACAGACGCTGATTATATGCTTCGGTCTTCTGTATAATCTGCCGCACTGTGTGGATGGGGTTTCGGAACGGATATGGCACCCATATCCGCTCCGAAACCAGCTTGCTTTGGTGGTTGCAATCGTCAAGTCTTCGCGCAAAACGGTTCGTGATGACTCTCGAAAACAGCTTGTAGACGTGGCTTAGAAGGGTTATGTGTCGATAGTTCTTCAACATGGTCTTGTCACCCTTTTTGAAGAACAAGACAACCACACTCCTACTCCATGCCTCCGGAGTTCTCCCTTCAAACAGGATAGCTTGAAGAGCTTTTGGAGCTCCCTGAGTACGGGTTTACCTCCAGCGTTCAGCAGCTCTGTTGTAAAGCCATTCTCTTTAGGGGCTTTTCTATTTTTCAGGTGTCAAAGAGCCATATCGATTTCGACAGTACTGACTTCTGGCAGGTCTTCGGTGTAGTGACGTGTTAATGTGGCTCTGGATTCTTTATTTCCGGAATCAGGTCGAGATGCATAGAAAGCGTATAGCCGGCCATAGAAGCTTTAAACTTCCGAACGGACTGCCGGCTTAAAAACAACTACTACTCCACTTGCTGTGGTCAGCTTCGTCAGGTGGCTTCTCCCAAGAGATTGTACGAACACTATTGACCCCCGATTCTGCTTGATCGCTCTTTCAATTGAAAGAGTTTTGGAGCACCGGAGGTCGTTTCGTATGAGCTTACTGATTTCTTGATTTAGAATCCGTTTAACCGACAAAGTGACAGGTGGTTTCAGATCCTGTCATGGCTTGGAGCAGATCTGGTCGGAGCCTGGATTTCATCAAACAGACACGTTTAGCCTTCAAGTTGATATTCAGAGAGCCTCGGACAAGTCCATCATCACTACCGGTATTAAACCTATTGGTTACTGAGACATCTCTGAATATGTGATTCCTATCCGTCATGATGAACTCGATCTTATTTCTGGTTATAGCGTCGAGGCCTAGCCACGTCCATTTCCTTTGGGGCTGTTTCTTGAAGAAAAAGTTCATCAAGAAGAGCCCCTCCCGTTCGAGGAAGTTAACCAGCATTTGCCCCCTAAGATTTTTGCTTCCAAACCCATGAGATCCTACTACCGATTCACACATAACACACATATCCACCTATAACAACGTTATAGTTGGTCTTAGTTGTAAAGTGCAGGGCCCTCGATATGTCATCCGCTACCTCGTCGTCTGAGTGAGCTGAGGTTGGTGAGTACACTTGCACAACATTCAGGTTATACCTCTCGGTGAGCTTAATAATGAGGTTGTAACAGTTATTTTTTATTATATTAGTATTGCGTACGGAGTTGTAAACAGCGAGACCTATTGCCCGCGTCGCATTTATAGATTTACCCAAAGTAGATTGTAACTATAGTATTGATGTTCTTCGTCCGCCATCGGACCACTAGATGGCGTTGTTTTTTTTGGTAAGTTATAGTAAGAATTTATCCTGACAAATTGTATTGGTGTTAAAAGTGTCTTGTTATGGTAGAAAGCGAGTTACTTTTGATTTGGTTCGTGTTAACCTCGATAATAATTTAAATGTCAATTTAAAATGACAAAAGTAGGGATTCTTTCTGGAAAGTTCACAAACCGAGCATATATAAGTCCAGCTTTCAGCCACAGGAGACACTCTGCTAACTCTTGTCTTCCGATCTTAAATAGTATTTTGTTTGTCTGGTGATTTCATCTTAGTAATATTTTATTTGTTCGAAGTACCCACGCCAGTGGTGAATATATTCTTAATTTTCTTGTACTTATTTGTTTCTGGAACCTTATCGATTATATGAGTGCTAATCCATTCGTAGGGCTCCAGATTTCGGGTCAAGACAATCAGTCTCAGACGGCGTGCTTTTTCGTTTGTGGCCTTCTGGTGCGAAATCGAGTTTCTCAGTACCCTCTTTCAAACTGGCAGTCACGCGGCTCACCAAGCAAGCGGACAGCCTTATTCAAGGGTTACGTACTACTTGTTAATGTTATTAATATTAATATTGAACCTTCCTTTATACCTAATATAAATAGCCGACTCGGGCCGGTGTGGAAGTGACCTGCTGGATTGAAGACGAGGAGGCTCCGAGCAGCATCAGCTCGGCCTTGACGCGCGCCGCTGCGGGTTTTGTTTATATACCCACTAATTTATTTTTTATTATTGTAACTTTAATTTGTTTGGAAATATACATGTATGTATGACTGAGGTGTAAGTTGTCTTTCTCTAAGGAGTCCCTTAGGTTTCCCACACGCACACACACTTCTGTTTTCTACAAGGCACCCTGAGGTAATCTCGTGAATCTCTCCACTGGGTAAGCCGGTGAGTACTCCGCCTGACAAGAAAAGCGGCTACAAGGTACGCTAGGTACCTTGTTCGACATACTAGAAATTCTCACAACGTTGTCAGATAGGGACTTGTTTACCAGAAACCCAACGCCACCTTGGGATTTTTGGTCTCCTTCGCGGAAGTACATTAGGTGGCCGGAGATTCTTCGCACCCCCTGCCCCGCCGTTACCGTGGTCGCCACCATGACCAGGAATAGCGGGGCCGCCGAGAACTGGAGACCGTTGCATGTTGAGGATTTGACCATAATCGCCAAGCTGAGCAGGCGCTGCTGCCCGTCACTGGCCTGTTATATTTAGCTACGCCTATTGGGTCGGTCGAAAGAGCCTCGTTCGTCGTTCAACAGGATGCACCGCGGGCAACTTCGGTAACAACTTCAGAAAAAACTAACATTGTTTGTTAACATTATTTCTGATGAAAGGCAGACGGAAAACAGTTATGGCATGGTGTGATATCAATAGTATGTCAGTGGTATATTAAGTTACATAAAATGAATTAATATGAGGTTGTGTCTCTTATATACAATCTTAAGAAAGAAAAACTTAATTCTTCTTCAAAACGTAGTTAATTTACATCTTATTATAAATGAATACCTTAAAAAGAAAATCCTATCTTTGTAGAAATAATCGGTATTTTCAAAATTCCTTTTGACGCTTACGTAAATGTATTAAGACAGTTTTAAGAGTAAAAAGGGAATTTTGTATTAAACAAATGAAAGTGTAGATATTTGTTAGAGTTATTCAAGATTAAGGAACGATTAAAGACTTATGACAGACTTATAACAGATATTTCGAGGATATATGTATGTAACATATATCCTCGAAATATCTTATAGCGATTATTAGATTATTAGATTAAATATTGTAATATTTTATTTACCACTGAAGTCATGCAAGAAGCGTTGTATAATTTAAAAACTTGCATTCATTTGAGTAAAGTTTTGGGTGTTTGCGAGATAATTTTCTTGTGGTAAAAGAGGCCAACTAACTGACGAATGACATAATAATAACTGCCGTTACTCACCAACAACTTTAACTCAAGAGGCAGATGTGCCTGGCCGTCTTTTGAGCCTTCTCCAACCACATAGTAAGGGAGGAGTGTAAGTCCTTCAGTGACCTCACACACTTAGCGAATTGTGACAAAAAATGGCTTAACATCGGTTTTTGTGACCCCGTGGTACCACCTGGTATCAGTGCGGTAGAGCTGCGCCATAAGTACCGCAGCATTGTTAATTGAAAAGTAATGGTTAATTGAAAGACAACGGAATAATTACCATTTGCTAACCTGCAATACAGCCATATAGAAACCATTGTAAGAACGATGCTCAACATCATTCTATTGTCTACACCACTTCAGTCTAGTTTGCAAAGATATCGAGAAACAGCGTCACCTCTCTAGTGTCAGTTTTCAAATAACGATGTAAGGTCTGATGTCCGTCTACCTATTGAAGAAAAAGAAAAAATACAGATTACCTATCATACCAAACAATAAGCAATACGTACCTACATAAATAACTGCCTTGTCAACCATAAATAATATTCAATTCCGAAATAATACCAAAGCCCTGAGAAACATTTATATAGATAGAGGATATTTGTAGGGAGCGTTTCCTTTTATTGAATATCCCGCGTTTATCATCGTTCTTTGATTTAAGCAAGCCCTACTAACAGGTGTCATATTTCGATAAAACTTTTTCCTCTTCCTCAATTGGATCCACCTAATGAGTTGGAAAGGTCCGATTAGATGACGACATTGTATACTTTTGTGTAATGAATTTGTACACGGGAACCGCTTATTGTAGGAGTATTTTCTAATTCTATTATTAGAAAGAAGATGTATTGCAACTATTTAAATAAATGTGTTGATTTGTTTCTCGATACGAAAATCGATACTTGCTATGGATATTCACAAAAAACGAAATACCCTGCTCAATCCATTATAAACAATTGCCGGCTAATAATCCTCTCAAAATACATATGTAATTTATTTTCCACTTTCTACCACTCAGTATATGAACTCGCCACATTGAACCTTAACACATGGGAAAAACCTTCTATAAGCTCTGATCATGATACTAACAAATGCAGTTTACACTTCTCCTAAGAAAATATGGATTCTACCAAGGGACTGCAATATTTAAAAAAGATACGTATAAGACTAAATGTTACCCTATTTTCATACTATTTAAGAAATGTCTCTCACATTGAGTTTTTCCTGACATAAGCAAACATAGAGAAACTTGTTCATAATGAGATATAAACAATTATCCGGCAAGTTATAATAAATGCACAACATGGTTTTGTCAAAATCAGGTAGTGCATTAGCAACCTTCTAATATTTTCAACTCATCTATTTGAGCGCATTGAATTGACTATTACGTACGTTGACTATACGTAATTGACTCACCTATTAGGTAAGTAATTGATGCCGTATATACTGATTTCCAAAAGGCTTTTGATAAAATTGACCATAAAATGTTGCTCAATAAAATTGCATACAACGGTAAGAGAGGGGACCTACTTCGGTGGTTTATCTTTTATATGACAAACAGGACCCAAATGGTTGTAAATAATAGCTTTGAATCCAGCTCTATTCAAGTCACCCCGAGAGTCCCGTAATGCTAAATTTTAGGCCCTTTGTTATTTATATTATTCACAAATTACATTAAAGACTGCTCTAAATAGCAATCGAAATATCTTTTATACGCAGACGAAATAAAACTTTTTTAAAACATTACTGGTGAGCTTGACTGTTTGAATTTCAGCCTGATCTTAACCGCTTTTCTAGGTATTGCTATTAATAAACTATATCTTAGCCTTCCCCATTGCCATAGTATAACATTTAATAAAAAGTTAAATACTATTCACTTAAACTACAGACTGGATAACAGCGTTATCAATAAAGTTACGTGTCTGCGAGAATAAAGTGTGCATCTTGACTCGAAACTTCATCTGGATGCACACATTGAAAATATAATCAATAAGGCCTACTAAACGTTTGGCTTCGTAATGAGAGCAACTCAAGACTTTCACCGTCCCTCCACATTCGTATATTTATATAAATCATTAGACCGCAATTAGAATACGCAGTACCCATCTGGAATTCGTACTCTGCAAAATAAAATGATGCTATAGGATTGGTCCACCATAAGTACTTTCGTGCTATGCAATGTAGATACTATTCAGCACAAAATTTTTGTTTTATGTAGTTGTTCAATATACTCGTAACTTGATCTCTTACTGTATACATTTTCACAGTATGCCGTGTGCGAGATTTCTAATAAAGAGGGACAAAGAATGCTTCATGTAGGAATATATTTGTCTATTATTAATAAAAGCAATATAAGTGCATACTTTAAAATTATATTTCAGATTGAGCATTACGTTTCGTTATTTTTTGTAGGTGTTTGCAGTAAAGATCTCACTTTAGAGTTACATGTTTTTACAATTAAAAAAGTATTTTGTTCAATAAATTAATTACAACCTATTACAACCATTATATTTAATATCAATTTTGTTAAAGGTTTAGACAATAGGTACACACACAAAAGAAACAAGTAAAATAAGAACAACATTTGATAGCAATAAACCCTAAATAAAACTGACATTAACAAATAGAAAAAATGTAATAAGGTATAAAAAAAATTAGGATTGAAAGGGGCTTAATTAAACAATTTTGCCTCAGGTAACGGAGTCTGTATTACAGTTAGAAAATTTCATCGTTTTAAATTTCAGAACAAATACTAATAGAATATTATTTGAGACTATTCATGATTATTTTATTCTAGTACCTTTGTAATAAGCACGATCTAATTTAGTTATACTAGCCAAAGAATATGAAAGAAAACATTAACGATGCGAGACATTAAATTACGTAAAAACTCTTTTGTGTCTGCTCTGTTGTCAGACTACCTATGTGTGAAGTGTGTTAGATTACTGTTCTATGATATTAGAGACCTAATCAACAGTAGTTTAAATTCTACCCGAAACCGATTCTCGAAACCACTGGTTCAATCTGTTTGCTCTCCTTTTTTTTTGGATGTAAGCCATCTTTTAACGTAATTACAGGATTATTAAACAAGATCGTGTTGTGTGGCTTATTTATGCTGGTACAATATTGTAATGGAAAAATAAATTTTGTTTCTTTTTGAGTTATTAATATACCGTCGTATTTTCCACTTTAATTGATATTTTCATAGCGGCGCCTGCATTCACAACCTTATTAAATTTTCGCAGAAATATCTTCTTTCATATGTGAAACAGAATTATAAGGAACTTGAAACTTTCGAAGCTGATTTCCCCAGGGCCACGTGTCGATTGATGCGCAGTCCATATTAATTTGCTTCTGTGAGTTTAATCTTAATTTTTCAACGTTTTTTTTTTTGCGTGGGTTTCCGTGAAGTCATATAGACAATACAGCATATGCATTAAATAATATCCACGTGGTGACGAATTAAGAATACGGAGCAAACTACGCAGGACAATAGCACTGCAAAGAGAAGAAAAACTTGACCCAAACCCTACCTACTACCCTACCCGTCTGGCCAGCGTGGTATAATAGACCAAAACCTCCACATAGTCCCCTGCCAGACATAGTCCTTTCGTACGTACGTAAGTGACTATGTCCAGCAGTGGACTATTAAAGACTGCTGATGATGATGGTGATGATTGAATGATAGTAATAATTTAAAATGTACACGACCCTCTGATCCCAAACCGGCCTGGTTTGAGTCTGTACTATGATACCGTGAACCGTCTGCTGATAAACAAAATTAGGTATATATTAGTAAAAATGCAAAAAAAATGGTAAATTATACCCAAACGCAAGAAAAGAATTGTGCTATTTACATACTTATATATTTGTTCTGAGTGGAAATCGAATATACAAATTTAGTAGTTAGGGTCACTAACTAGAAGACCAATAAATAGTCCATTAATCATCGTCATGTTTCATATGCAACTCACCTTTCCATTAGTATTATAAAGTGTATAATACTAATGGAAAAGTGACTAGTATTCTGTCGTTGAAATTAATTTTACTCATATATAACAATTACTTTCATTTCGTTCAACACTTCATGAAATGACGGAGTTTTATCGGAGTCCGTCAGTCACAATCAATTTATTCCGAAAGTAACTTAACCGATATATTTTAAATCTAGTACATATATCAATGACAGTCACCCAAGTACATTTGTACAATGTACATATGTACATTTGTATTTAATATACCTAGTGATCACTTTTAAAGGCACACATAGTTAAGAAAAAGTTGTAAAAGGTCTTGGTCTTTAAATAACATGGTAAATATTTGGTTATTGTATGTACAAATTATTATTTATTATACGGATTTAACTATCATTTTCAGAGAACAGAATAGAAGAACCCAACACCAACAAAACTAAGTAAAGATATATTAAATTTATTGATTGTGAATTAAAAAACGAACCTAATAAAAAAAACGAACGGACCTAATGAATTTATAAATTCAGGGAGTGTCCATGCATTTTTTTGTGTATTATGCAGCAAAATAGAACTGAACTGAATTTTACCGAAGTGTACCGAGTAAAGTCTAGTTGGTAGCACGTTCGCTGCTAATATGTATTTACTTGACGCTGGGATCACAAGCTGTTTTTACGGTCTATATTAGGAAACCCTTTTATAAGGAGTGAGGTCAGAAAACTGCCTTTAATAGACACTTTCACTCTGGCACCCGAAACGAGACCTATTACGGGTGCGTTTTGTGGATTACATAATTTTCTTTACAAGCGCATTTCCTTATGTGAAGGAAACCATTGCGAAATTTACATGTGGCATATTTATGAAACAGTACTGTCATATGTTTTTGTAACTATCTAATAATAACTACAAACCTAGATGCATTAGGATACGTTTCCATTCGACATATATGCTCGACGCTCCGTTTTAATGGAAACAGTACGAGTGTTCACTCTACTCCGCTTTGCTCGGCTTCCGTGAAAACACTCAACATTTTTCACCGCTCTTCTCCGCTCCATTCTGGTTTAGTTGAAACGCAGTCTTTGAGGTAACCACGTTTATGTACGTTATAAGTGATTAAGATGTAGTTCAAAACTACATCTTAATCACTTATAAGAGTCATTTGTTAGCATACCGTAAATTATGTGGAATGTATTGGATGAACAATGCGAAGACGGAAACCACTTTTTGTGGGTATACTTGGACACGTTTTCTTTAGATATTGGCGCCATATACAAACAACCAGCATCAAACACAAGCAAATTTCTGGAAACCTATAATCAACATCTTGCAAAAAGAAAAAGAGTAATCACCTTTGGCGACCTTAATATTAATTTACTAAGTGCTGAAAATATTGTAAAAGAGTACACTGCAGTGTTGCGAGAGAACAACATGAAAATATTGAATAAAATTAGCCTGGAATACTGCACTCGCGAAACAGGAACAACAAAAACTATCCTAGATCATGTGATAACAAACTTACAGGATAACACTTTCCAAATGTCTGTAGTTGATTCTTCTCTCTCAGACCATAAACAACTATATCTGGAGATAAACAGACTTAAACCTATACGTATACAGCGAATACAGTATGAGTCTATAAATTACACCAATTTATATAATACTGTAAAGAATGCTATCGGAAAAGGAGAAATTGCCGATTTTACTAACCTGGAAACTTTTTTGTTAAACTCAATCAATAATAATAAAATACAGAAAACGAAGATCCTTAATTTACCTCGCAAGGAATGGATAAATAACAAACTTATCAAACTAATTGACGAAAGGAACCAATTATATCAAGACCTGAAACAAAAACCTGACGATGCTCAATTGAAGAATGAGTTTAAAAAGAAACGTAGTATTACGTACACATCAATTCAAAGTGCGAAAAATCAATATTACAATAATGCTTTTAAAAACTGTAAGAAGCATCCGTTAAAAATGTGGCAACTTATCAATAGACTATCCAATAACAAAGTCGAAACTAGCTCTGGGCCGTTGGCACTCAATTCTGGTACAGGACGTATCACAAATATTAAAGAAATTTGCGAATGCTTTAATTTGTTCTTCTCTACAATAGGTAGTGAACTAGCTAACAAGATATCCCAAGACGTTCATACCTACCATCTAACATGTGCACCTTATAAAAATAATTATGACCAATATTCACAATTTAAACCAACAACTTCATGCGAAGTAATTAAAATAATCAATAATCTTAAAACAAATACTAGCTCAGGTATAGACGGTATTAGTACGAAGGCTATCAAATGTATTAAAGATCTTATAGCACAACTTCTTGCGAACTGCATTAATACTTGCCTTATTAATGGTTACTTTCCAAATTCCCTCAAAATTGCTAAAGTTAGACCTATATTCAAAACAGGTAATAAAATGGACCCCAGCAACTATAGGCCTATATCCGTGCTACCAGTACTATCTAAGGTTTTTGAAAAAATATTATATAACCGTTTGAATCAATACTTAATAGCCAAAGACTTTCTTTTTCAAAAACAATATGGTTTCAGAACAAAATCCAACACTACATCCGCAACCTTAGACCTAGTAACAAATATAAGATTGAGTATTGATCAAGGGATGATAACATTAGGGGTTTTCATCGATTTAAAGAAGGCTTTTGATACCGTTAGCCACAAAATACTTTTATTAAAACTAAAAGATTTGGGTGTTGCTGGCGCAGGTTATAACATTCTCAAATCATATCTCTTAAATAGGTCTCAAGTTGTTAAAATTGATAACCATCAAAGTGAACCAAGATCCGTCACATGTGGCGTGCCTCAGGGATCAATATTGGGCCCTCTACTTTTCTTAGTTTACATTAACAGTATACATGAAATTGGACTGAGAGGTGATATCACTTTGTACGCTGACGATACTAGTTTATTTTATTCTGGTCGTTCAATAGATACGATAGTTGATCAAGCACAACACGACCTAAATATGTTAAATGTCTGGTTAAACTTAAATTTATTAACTATCAATGCCTCAAAAACTCACTACATCATATTTTGTGCTAAGAACAAACAAATTGGTAACTACAACCCATTAATCATTAACGGTGAAAGAATTGGTAAAGTTTATGAAGAGAAATACTTGGGCTTAATATTGGATCATAGACTTGCGTGGAAGCCACATATTGAGAAAATACGAAATAAATTAACGTCATTGTCTGGCGCTCTTCGACCCATAGCTCGATGCTTACCTCGAAACGTAAAATATACTGTCTATAACTCTTTGGTAAAATCACACATTGACTACCTGATTGAAATCTGGGGCACGTCAGCAAAGAGCAACCTAAAACAATTACAAACCTCACAAAATAAACTGATCAAAATATTGTTTCGATATGATTACTTAACACCCACCGTAAAAATCTACAAAGAAACAGGCATAATGAACCTTGCTCAAACACATAAATACAATATCATCATATTTATTAGAAAAATCTTAACGAAAGACATCCACTCACAGTTAACATTTACAAAAAAGATAGACAGCCACAAACGTTTAACTAGGCGAGCCAATAACATCTGTCTGCAAATGCCTAGGACAAATTACGGCAAAAAGAGTATTTTATATGAAGGGGCCCAAAGCTACAATAAGTTACCTAAAGATATAAAAGAAGCTAAAACATTAAACACATTTAAAAAGTTATTAAAAAGCCACATTTTAAGGGATGTTTCACTGATTAGATAATGAAAGTAGCTTTGTTTAAATTTTGATGTGTAAATACTATTACTAATGTATACCATATCTAAACTATACATATGTTAAGTATATGTATACGTATACGAAGTAATTATACAAAATATAATTCCTATACTAATACAAATTTACACATATTTTTATTAATCTATATATATATATATATATATATATATATATATATATATATATATATATATATATATATATATGTGTGTGTATATGTATGTATAAAAAAAAAAGAAAAAAAAAAAAAAAAAAAGATTGGCAATATTAGGTATAGAACACTACATACAATATTCCGGGATGCAATTTACAACGCTCCTATATTTAGTCTAAATATACATAAAAGCAGTACATTCCGCTTATATAATTATATAACATATTATTTACTTATAAAACATATTACATTGCTGGTGTCACTATAATAAGAAATAAAATGTTTGACATCAATCTACAGGTACGTGTCACTAAGTCATAGGCCTTAACAAACATGCATTGTTTTGTGCACCAACATTCTTGAACTCACAGCTGTATAGAAAGTATTGAATCTACCCTACTCACAAAAAACTTTTCACAACTACCTTACTAACTAACTACGCTAATTAAGTAATATATTTTTGTTTAGTATTGTATTTTTCTCTGCAAGTGATTAATTGTAATCTTTTGAGAAAAATAAATGTCTTTAACCGTAAATTATCCTCTTGAAATTTATATTATCTAAAGAGTCAATAAAGCTGTTTTAGGAAATGTAACAGTCTTTGCTGCCGTTTCTTGATCTCCTCCAAATCCTATAATTGCTTTTACCTTAAGTTAAGTTAACGATATACTGCAGCTTACGATTTTTAATGTCTAACTCATAAATAAGTACTAATAGTAAACTTTATATTATTCTGACATTAAAACTACGTATTACACAGCACATTTTAGTAATACGAGTTTAATAAAGCCTTTAAACAGTATAATCATGAAAAGCACTGGGTTACACGTCGTCCCTTACGACTGAACTTATTTCACGGCAGTGGGAGTATTCAAACGCAGTATATTCGATAATTATCAAACATAGTACCGTAAAAACTTTAGCGTGTTTTGTTTAGTATTGCATACTTAAATCTTTATTGGGTATTAACTAACAGTATTCTGCAGCTAATACTCTGGTGATATTTTACATTAGTTATGATATATACGGATACGACAGAACTATTATATTAGGTGTATTTGTTTCTCACTATTAATAAAATCACGCAATCGACTTTCGCCTACAAGATTCTTCTCTATTTCTAGTTTTATATAATGCTGATACATTGCATCATTGCAATCAGTGATAGTTTCTTTTGAGACGAATTTCATCTTTAATAGAAAAATGTACATGGCTGTGGTGATCATAAAAATGAACTTACAATAAAATGTGCTATTAACATATTCTACCTGTTTTTCTCATTTGTGTTTTGATTAAGCTTTTATGTGTATTGATCAGGATATATTTTATTTATAAATTTATTGTAGCCATATTTCCATTTACTGATAAATTTATTCTAAATTAGGTTCCACCTATAGATTTTTATTACTACTACGTTATTCGTTCCGGGTCGTATACGTGCGATCATAAATCTAAACAAAAGCTTTTCTTTCTGGAACGTTACGTTGCGCCTAATCATTGATAGGATTATTTATTCGTATTATTAGATACTTCTATTTCTTATATAACAAGCAATAGATGAGTCTTCGCTGAATGATTGTTAAATAATGTTTCTTTTTAAACAATACATTTACAAAAGAATTAGGTTAGGGACTATGAACATCCGCTGCTTATACTTTTGCTATGAAAAATAAATCTGTTTATATTACCTGAAGAAAATTCTTTTGTAACCCTTATATACCCGTGTATACCCCGAGCAGAGTACTGACCGTAAATCTGCTTCGGAAACATCAAGCCTAAAGTGACATTGATTACGTCATACAAAGTAAGAAAATTAATGTGTTTCTAAAACACTTTTGTTATTATTCAGCGTGTTTGTACAAAATGAATACCTAAAATAGCAAAAAGATTAAGTCCAATTTCTTTATTTTACAGAAGTTCTGGCAAAGTGCATGAAATAGTTTTTTTTATTATTTAAAACTGATAGATCAATGCTCTCATAAATTGTCTCATTTAAAGTTAAACAAATGATATAGAAAAATAAATATTAAAGCGATACAAATATCTATCTAGCTACTCCTATCTGCCAGTTTCGATCTCTAACATCCCGTTTCCAAGTAGCTGAGCCTTGTGAGAAGAAATGGGACAAAAACTAATATCGTTCTTTTAAATCATATACCTACGTTGACAATACTTTGGGTAACAATACAACATTGACTGCCTCGGTAGTGCAGTGGTAGTGTGTACGACTGTTGCGATGAGGTCTCGGGTTTGATTGACGGGTCGGACCAAATGATGTATCATCTGCAAATAATTGTTTCGGCGTTTTCATCAAACGTCTCTTGTAAATACATACATATTATACATAAAATGTAGGTATTTACCAAAAAAAGTGTAAAAGTATTCTATCAGTCAATCTAGCTTTCATAGTAAAAGCTCTGCTTAGTTTGAAACTCAATGGCATTGTGTATCAGATGTCTAAAACTATTATTATTATTATATCGTGCGCTATTATGTTATTAATATTTAAAACAGGCAAGTTAAAATTAAGCATTGAAAATATGGAAGGAATTTTAAAACTATAAAATAAATAAAAAATATTTTAAGAAAAGAACCCAGTACAAAAAGATATCAGCTTGCATAAAAATTCGATTAATTACTTATATATATAATTCAATTTGTTTTATAAAAGCGTAGGATTTTAAATAAATCCCACTCCTTAACAAAAGTAACCTTATTTAAATTTTCTAGAACTTCTGATTTTGATATAGACAGCCTAATAGTAACCTAGATCCAACGGCGAAAAAGAGTCAAAATTATGAGTACGAGAGGGACAGCCTTCATCGATCTATTCACCTGTAAATTTTTCTTTTTTTAAAATTTTCTCGCTCGTTTACTAAAAATTGCTTTGATTTATACAGAATTCAAGAACGATTTGACATAATTGCACAATAAAGTTTTTATTTTATTTTGGAAGGCTCTATAGCCATTTAATAATTTACACTTAGAACATAAACACTCCATGTACACTTGAGAAACTTGTTACATATTCCGCCGTGCCGTGAGTGCCACAGAAATTATGTAGGTACACAAATCTTATGCACAAATTTACATCGTTCAAATAAAATGTTTTAAAAGCTTTACGTACTTATGTTACATACGAATTTTGAATAAATTAATGTTACAGAAACAGTTTCAGGAAACACCAAAGTTTGAAATTAAACATACATATTCAACTAATTATTTTACAAGGTAAGAAATCGGAATTTCGTGTCCTTTAGGCAGATATGAATGGTAATAACTCACCATTAACCATCACATTCCTGTCCTTCTAGCAATTTTGTTTACGATCAATGTGTAACATATCAAAAGGGTTTGGCTGTTTCTTTTTTTATGACCGACCGCTTGCCTGATGGATTATTGTTTACTCACATAACTAAAATGAGGCAAGCGAATAGATGCCATAAAACGCGGCATGCCCATACTTTGTATTCTGTTCCTACCAATTCAAGCCGGCACGTCTTCCGACGCTAAATCGATTTATAATCTGTAGCATACTTATTCCGTGAATTGTCTATCTCAGAGCCGACAAAATGTCAACTCTATTATTTTAGGAAGATAAATCAAATACGTAAACAGCAGGTTTCACACTCACAGGCACTGCAATAAAGGTCAAAATAGCTTGTAGTTACAGCCTACGATTTTCGGCGTGTACATAATTTGTAGACCCAGGAGGTGTCTCCAATGGGGCGCAATTTCCGTAGGCTTCCCTTAACCGTCGGAATGACAATTTCTGTATTTTATACAGCGTACCACGTAGGTATTATAATCAGTTGTTTTAGGATCAGAACTTTTTGTAGGAGGATGATTTAATTTTGTAACGTTTACATACAGTATAAATCCGTGCGATTATATTTATCAGTATTCTTATATTGTTATTATTAGTACTGTTTAGACGATATATACTAGTTGCTTTTTAATCTAGGAAACGTTGTAAAATTATTTTATTTAAATCTGCAACTATTTGTATACTCGTATTTAGGTATATAGTGTTAATAAGCAGAAATATACGATTAAATTTCATTTAGTAGATAATTATATGTGATTTAATAAACAACTAAATGTTACGTGATTACAAAAAAATTAAAAGTGGCGCTCCGCGAGTGCCGACAGAAGTGAAAACTTGAAAATTAAAAAATTGTATTATATATATGTAGTGATTACATATTTTCAATATATTTAAACCAAAACTCAACTCTCGTGTAAACGGGGCCAATATATGTAGATATTTATATACGTATCGGTAACGGTAACAGTGTCGCGAGTTCAATGTTTTTTTTCCATCTCAAAAAATACATTTATTTGTTTGTTTAAAAAAAATGCCAAACGCGCCGTAAAGAAGTTTGCACTTCAACAAATAGATTTAAAGTCTGATGAGTATAGGGACGTAGGACTCTTGTTAGGCGTTCAGCCAACCAAGACCCGAATCTTATGATCATCAGGCATCATTAACTCGGTTCGATGTTAAACACCCAAAATTGCTATTCAGACAATACTTTTTCATTATAATACAAGCATGGTTTACATGCTTAGTTCATGTTTCTTTAGCGTCCCTGATTTCAGTAACAAACACGAAATAATTTCTTATTTATAATGCCAAAAACTTCATGATTTCTTAAGTTACTTTGTTGCGAAATTATTACAAGCTTTATCTTTATGAATCGTAAACACAATTTAATTAATAATTATCTTAGCTTTTTGTTTTTATCACTGCGTCCTTTATAATAAATCATAGATGCCATGAAAGATATGGGAAAAAATTACTTCAATATTTTATTGACGAATTGCGATATTAAATGAAGGAAATTTATTGACTAGCTGATATGAAAAATGTATGTTGTTACAGTTGTACGCAGAACCAATTTAGTAGTTTCATTTCAATATTTGTTTTGGGGTTAGTTCAGTAGTAATTGAAGTCACACGTACTGGTCACACCAAATGCAATTTACCCTCGCATATACAGTTCCAGATCCGAGGGACGAAGTACCCTAACGGGGTTAAGCCAATGTAATCCGTGAAAGTGACGCCTTTGTTTAATCAAAATGAGTTTCAAGCGATTGGGAGGGGGTTTTAATTTTTGATATACAATATTTGGTTATAATTTTTATTGCAATCAATTCCTGATAGTTGAATCTTTAATAAAAAATTTTTTTCGCTCCAATATGATTTTTCAGGATTCTACCTGTCTATTAGTGCTAGTAATCCATTAGGTATAAGGTTTTTGTTCACATGTGTGTCTCTGTAGATTGAGTACTATAAAACTAGTCTTTTGGAAACAGATAACTTGTACGGATATATCTACGAGTAAATATTAAAACGCGAAGTTTTTTTTTATGTTAGAGGAGGCAGATGAGCAGGCGATGATGGAAAGTGACTAGCGCCGGCCATGAACGTCTGCAACTCAGGAGTCACAAAAGCGTTGCCAGCCTTTTAGGAAGGAGTACGCTCTTTTCTTAAAGGTTTGAAGGTCGTATCGGTCCGGAAATACCGCAGACGATAACCCGTTCAGATTGGTTGTGCGGGGAAAAAATGTCTCGAAAAGCGCACAGAAGTGGAGCGCCAACTATCCAGGTAATGAGGATGAAAATTTTGCCGTGTGGAACGATCAAGGGAATTTACGGCTGGTATTAGTCCGAACAATTCCTCGGAGCACTCTCCATGATATATGCGATAGAGAATGCAGAGTGAAGCCACATCTGTTAAGCCACAACGTCAAGTTATCGAGCCGATCGGAGATGTTTGGGCTATCGACGATTCGAGTCGCTCTTCGTTGGATGTGGTCCAGGGGGAGAAGCTGGTACTGAGGTATAGAGATGAGAACAGTATTCCATGTGCGACCGGACTTGCGCCTTATAGAGCTGAAGGCGATGGGCCGGAGTGAAATACTGCCTCGATCTGTTCAGGACTGAGCTTCTTCGAGTCTAATTTGACCTTACCCTCTAAGTGGCCCGAAACTTTACTTCGCTCGATATGTCGATGCCTAGGATTCCGATGCTGGCTGAGGCAGTCAGGGAGGTGCTCTCAAACTGAGGTGATACGACAAATGGTATCTTTTTTGCGGTGAACTAGATTTAGTCGGCCCCAATCTGAAACCTCCGCTAAGGAAGTTTCAATTTCAGACACAAGTTTGTTTCGACTCTCGATGACGTTTTCCCGAGAAATATTGATGCGTCCGGTATAAAGAGCATCTCCTGTGCTATCATCTGCATAGCAATGGATGCTACTAGTTTGCAAACATGTCATTGATATGCAGAAGAAACAGTGTGGGTGATAGCACACAGCCTTGTGGGACACCAGAATTTATGAATTTCAAGTCGGAGCATGCGCTGTCGACAACGACCTTAATGCTTCTGTCCGCAAGGAAAGGTAAAAATAAACATAAAATTATTCAATTTGTAAAAGAAATCTGTATTTATAAAATGAGTTTTTTTGATACAATAAAATATTTTTCTTGTATTTATTACAAAAATGCCGAAATTCTCTCTTGAAATACAAACTAATACGATCCTGACCTGTCCATAACCATTTTCTTTTCAATCGGTTTTACTGGTATTGAAGGATATTCAACTGAACCCGTGCTTTCCAGAGACTGCGATGAACGATATTTTTAACACTCTGGATATTTTACAATGAATCCGGGTCCCATAAAAAATTCTCAAAATTTGCAATACTAATAATTTATGTTCAATAGACAATTAAATACTTTTTAAAGAAAAATGATCTAATTACTTTGTGAAGTTCTACTATACCCATAAAAAATTACTTAAATAACAAAAACCCTCATCTTAAACAAAAATAGAAACTCACCATATTTTTAGTAGTTCTGCAACTTTCTCAAATTTTCGATTATTATGGTTATTTTTTAACAAATGATAATTTAGAAAATGTTCCCTTATTTCTCTGTGAGCAGCTCTGATATGATATATGATATGATCTGAATGTCAGGGATAATTTTGTTTTCTCACAAATCTTTTAAGCTCATCTCATGCTCGAAGTGCTGGCCACTTCTTACAACTGTTCACTTTTTGAACTAGTACTTACCTACTGTCGCTTCCTCTTTCCCCGTCGCAATACTTTTTCACGAGTTTTTTTTTGTTGTACCTAAGCATATCGTATTTGATTTTCAGTATCAGTAACTTTATTGGGATATGGAAAAGCTATAATATAAAATAATAACCTTACACACGGCTGTCTGATCCCAAACTAGATAGAGCCTGTACAATGGTAACCAGACTGCTGATAAACATGTTTAAATATTTCTAAATTCATAGTTATTATAGATAAATTACACCCAGACACAGAACAAAGAATAATGCTCATCACACAATATTTGTGCTGGGTGTGAATCAAACCCACGACCTCTGGCTCGAGGCTCGAGCAGTCAGGTCAACTAACCACTAGACCAACAGGCCAGTCGATAAAACAATAGTTTGAAAAAAAATACTTTTTCTGAAAGTTGCAAAGCTGTTAGGCGAGCGTAGCAAGCGATGATACGAACGAATTTCATAATGCTTGTATGTGTCCGGACTTTTATTATAGGATATTGTGTACGTATAAATAAGTTATTTAAATACACTTACGACTTTAATTACCTTTTTTATGTTATTTATGTATAAATTGAAAAATGTAATATAAAAAATATATTATCAGGCTAGATAAAAAGTACTAACACGACTTTATATTTTTAAAAGTTATTAGGGTAATATGCGTAAATGTAGAACGTGTAGTAGTGAAACTACGTTATGGAATAAGGACTTTACAATAATTAAATCAATATTAACCCTTTTAACTTTCGTTTACCAATCGTGCTTACCTCGTCCATTGCTTTCAAATCCCTGTAGGTATAAATCGTAACGACCCTAGTTAAACAGAATATACGTCAAAAATATTTACAGAAAATTTATTCAAAATGTAATTTCATCGTTGGATCTCAAAAGTATATAGACATACTGTTGGATAGATGTTCTACACTGCTTTGCCTGCCACACTGTTTTGTGTTTTAATATTATTTAAAAGTTAAACTATTCTAAAACTAACTAGGACAATATAACTTTTAATTCACGATAAGCTTTACAGAACTGGTAAAAGTTTAGAGGCATAAATGTTCTGTTTGTTACACTTTTAACGTTTGTTGATCTCCTGATATACACAAAATTAGAGTTAACTACTAAGGTAAGGTAGGGGCAAAATAGTAAAAGTTATTTGACTTTATCTTTTTAGTAGCGACATTGGATACAAAGATTGCTAACAAAATGTTTTTGAAAATGGTTATTGCTTTGACTCAACGAATATTAACATTAGAATGTTAATATGCATTCTACAATGATAATGCTTATACAGTATTAGAATTAGTTTTTATTGATCTTAGAATCTAGTAGAATGTTAGTAGAATATTTAGTTGATCGCAGATATGTCATACATCATAAAAAAACTTTAACCATTTTTGAGTTGAAAAAATGTTGTAAAGAAAAAACGAGGATAATTAAATATCTAATATGAATGCTTCGGCAAGAGTAATTCGAAAGCCATATGAGCTTTTGACGGAATTAAGGAACGTAATCAGATTTATTTAGCAGTAAATGAATCATGTGATATTAATATTACATATTAAATATATCATCCTCAATGGAAAGTATGCAATTACTGTTTGCGATTACTGAGGCTTAGACTGAATTGCTTAATAATGTACATTAGTAATGTAAGTAACGACAATTTGTTACACATTTGTTTGAACACTTCATTAGTAAATAAAATCTATAATTATTTTAACAAACTTTATATCATTAAATAAGTTTTTTTTTGTATGTGAGACAATGACGGTAAAGCCATCATTACATTAAACTTTTTAGTTACTTCTTGGTTTAAAAAATATTAAAAAAATCAAATAAAATCATGATCGTCATCATCATCAATGAAATAACGTGAAATTATAAAAATTTAAATAAAATTCTCAATCACAGGTATAATTTATTTGAGCTTTTAATATCCATAATCCTGCTTTGTTTAGGATATATTGCTTACTGTATTAAAAACCGTTAAAAGAAAAGCCTGAGATATACCAATTCAAACGATTATAGTCTCAAGTCCATTATTCATGTTATGCATTACAGTTTCGCCACACTGTTAACGCTCGTTGATTCGCTTCGGTTGAGGGGGTAAAATACGGAAAACCTAAACGAAATTTATGTTTTCCAGAATGTCACCCTCTATCAAACGTTCCCATATAAAATTTGGGGATAAGCCATAAATTGTAGCGTCAGACCGCGAACGTTTTACGATGCTTTGAAGAGATCTGGTACGCCTTTCACATTAGATCGAGGATCTTGAGTTTTATGTCGGTTCCTAATGCTTTCATCAGCTGACTTAAATACCTAAATAAATGTACTAAACGAATTGACATTGATTAAAATATTTATTTTTACGTTTACGTTTTAATACTCTTAATTAATTTAGCTACATTATTACACAGTCCCATATTCTATCCTATATTTAGTATCCTTGAAACAGCATTATTCAATAAATAACCTCATTAAATGATCATCATCTACACCCTTTAGCAGTCCACTGCTGGATATAAGACTATACTACGCTGGCCAGACGGGTTGGTATAGCGTTTGTTTCAAGTTTTCGTTCTCTTTGCAGTGCTGTTATCCAGATACAAGATAAGAATAAAGATGTTAAATAATATTCCCTGATCAACATGTTTGACCGTTACCGGTGGACAAATATAAAATGACTTTAACAGTATTATTTTTCTACAATACTAAAGAGGTCATTATTACATATAACATAAAATTATTGAATAACATTAACAAAACAAACAAAAACATCATCATCATCAACAGCCTATAACGGTCCACTGCTGGACATAGGCCTCTCCTTAGAAAGGAGGTTTTGGCCTACTATATCACGCTGGCCAGACGGGTTGGTATAGGGTTTGTTTCAAGTTTTCCTTCTCTTTGCAGTGCTGTTGTCCTGCGTAGTTTGTTCCCTTAGTCGGCTCTTACGACACCCACGGGTTGAATAGGGGTGGTGACATTCCGTATTCTTAATCCGTCACCACACGGACAAACAAAAACAACGACAAACAATTACAACGAAAGGACTTGACATGATTATAGGTACATATTATTAACTATTAACTGTCTATATTATTTCATTTAACATAAAATTCAACATAAATATATTTACTGCATTCAATTATCCATCAACATAAAAAAACGGTTTCGTTTAAATCGGCTTTTGCGACACCTACAGGATGAATAGGAGTGGTGACACTCCGTATTCTTAAACTTCCAACTGTAATGAAACTAAATAGATTTTTATACCTAAATGTACAGTATAACTAATGTTAAGTACATTCAAAAATTTAAAATTATAACAGTACTACAACTGTAAAATACAAAAGGTTTCAAACTTGATTGTTAGGATACTGATAAAAACAAAGAGGTGTTGTTTTGTACCCTATAATAGCTATGGTAACTTGATTTACATTAAAATACTCATATGAAGGCACAGATCTTATCAAACATATATGTATGTATGCTGTTTATTAAATACATGACATCATAATGGATATGGCTGATTTGTATTCCTTTTCTAGAGGCCGCTCAAAAGGATGGATTATATTACACATGCACATTTATTATAAGTAAACCAAAAAAATATCGCTTAGTGTTGTGGGTTCGATTGTGCAATAATTTGAGTCATTCACAATTATTATTTTTAAGTCTGGGTGTCCTTTGTGCTCGTGTCATGTATGTATGTTAAGTTCCCCTTGACACAGGGAAGTGATAAATTTTTCTAGTGCGGCGTTGTCTTTAAAAAAAGATATCATACATCAATATTATTTCTTTTCTTTTTGCAGAATTTAACACGATTTACTGTGTCTTTGCCAATAAATAAAATAAGATGGGATGGCATTGATGAATCGCTTGAAGAACCTATAATGAATGATCAGAGACGGGTCATTTTGTATACGTTTCTAGTTCTATTTTATATTAATTTCTTATACATAGCTCGGAAGTTACCTTATCCAAGATCCAATGAATTGAGTGGTGTCTAATAGTATGTTTTTTTTTTTAAGTTTGTTATTATTGTAGGTTAGGTAGGATATTATTGTAGGTATACTTAAGGATTTTTCCTATAAAAGACAGATACATACAAATATTCTTATGTATTTTCTAGTAGAATTTTGAGGGTTTATTTTAAGTTTGGCTTAAGCTAGGGAAAATTCGTTGTCAGTTTATTCATGAAACAGATTACAATAAATCCGGACAAGTGCTAGTCGGACTCGCCCACCGAAGGTTTCGTACAAATTTCTATGTACTTATTAAAAATAGTTCAAGAATAGTCTCCCTGTTTGGCGCGCTTTTCCAGAAATTCAGTTTTCAAAACCTATAATTATTTATATTGTTTAAATTATTTAAATAAGTGAAATTGTACCTCGATGATTGATTACATACTTTAAATAAAGACTATATTTTTATAATTAAGTTACAAACGTATAGTTTTTAAATTTTTCCCTGTACTTGAAGTATAAGACGATATTATTTGCCAAATTTCATAGTTCTAGGTCATAGGGAGTATCCTATGAATTTAGATTCCTTTGACAGTGTCGAAATATGCGTTTTGGGGCATAAACGGCCGCATCTTTTTTTACGTTAACTTAGAAGTTTGATTTTTATACAGCTTCAAGGGACTGTGGACCTGTGTATATGGTTTTAATTTCAACTCGATACTCGATCCACGCGTTCCCGAGATAAAAGGTCTTGACAAACAGAAAGACGGACGGACAACAAAGGGATCTATAAGCCACGCCAAGCCTCATATTTTGGTGTAGATTTATCACTAAGGTGTAGATTTTCTGAAGTTAGGGCGTGTAGAGCTTGGCTCGATATGAGACCTGATAACTTTTTGACAGAGCGCGCCATATGGTCTTGTCTTGACAAAATTTAAAAAAAAAAATGTTGGTAGGATTTACTTCTTTTAGTAAGTTGCTTGACAATTTGTTTTTTATTTCGTTAATTTTTTTCCGTCTTTTCGTGGACTCTTCTTGTTATCAATAACACCCTTATTTATAATAAGGAGTCCATATATCAATTTCCAGACCTCTAGCATCAGGTTTCATCCCCTGCTGTAGTAAAGGTAGTGCCCTTTCGCTCCGCTTGGCTTATCTTGGCTATATCTTTAGCATTGGGTATTCGCATACATTTTAACAAAATTTGCAATAAAACAACAATATTTTTAATGAAGCTCTTGTTTAATGGAATGTACCGGACATTCGGTAAAATCACACAGATAAACTAAATACATAAAGTATAAAAGCTGTATCCAGTTAGAGATAATGACGTCGGAACTATAATTTAAAAATAAATTTTGAGCTCGCTAATTATAACAAAAATGATGAAAATCAAATATATCATCGCGCGCTACGATCGCGATCAAAGGTTCGTAGCTTAATGTAAGGCACCGCGCGCGCGCTCATTATATAATATGATTTATTATGACAAAATACGTATTTATTACAAGATCTAGAACTATAGACATTGGTTTGAGTTTAATTTAAAACGAAAAACTGCTCTATAGTGAAACATTTAAACTAATTATAACTATTTGTTAAATACATACTACAATGGACAGTTTAATTAAGTTTTAAATGTATCAGAAACATCTTAAATCATTAAAAAATTAACTGGAATATATGTTGCCACATAAAACCGAGACAATTTTAAAGAACTTAAAACTCTACAAGTTGATTTCCTGAGAGACTCGCGTCGATTCATGTCCATTTATCTTTCTCGTATGTGTTTTCTCTTCGATGCGATTGTTCGACTGAAAGCGTTTTGTTAAGAATACTTTATTCACATAACAGTTTGTTTTCATCTATATTTTGTTCTTTTGTAGATCTAGTTGAAAATATCGTCCACTAGATTTGTAACCCAATGACAATATATTTATAAATATTGAAAACAGTCTATCCACTTTCGGTATTTATTTTAGGAAATATTTTGTTAATGTAAAATAAAGATAATGTTATTGAATACTATATATTAAATACAGTAATCTTAATATTAATTCACTCAAGTAATCTAGTTTTCTGTTAGCTAGTATCTCAAGTATTTTGTATATTGGATTTGACCTATATTTTACTAATAACGTTGTATTTTTATTATTACTATTAAATTTTATTACAATAATAATATGATTTTATCACATACGATCATCCTACCATGGCGATGCTTTGTTCTGACTCACATTGCAATCTGTATAATAATTTTGTTAGTTTTCATTTTGGAAATGTGAAAACTGATGTGAAGTTAAATCATGTCTGTACGCAGTTCAGCTGACATTAAGGTCACAGATACTTATTTTGCTAGGTCAATTTCACTTCAAAGAAAATTCAGGAGTTGTCAATAAACAGGGTAATAAATAATATTGCAAAAAGTACCAGTCTACTAACTAAAGGTATCAAATTTCATTGTAATCCTCACACACCTGAAAGCTTGTCGAAGAAACCTGCATTTCAATGCATCCCTCTGCTATTAAAATAATTGAAATAAAACTAGGTCAGTGTGCACTTTACAATATCATGCCTTACATAAAGCTACGAACCTTTCACATTATCATTTTCTGGGTACAAGAATACAGGGTGGAACTTTCCGTAGCCGTAGCCGTAGTAAAAATAGGCTACATCAAAAGTCAAACAATATCACATGTACATATATTATTCACTTCAAATATTGAATTAAGTAGTATTCAAATTGTGTAAACATCTTTAATTTTGTTTAATATACCTAAATCTTATACAAACCAAAACGCGTTTGTATTGCACCTTTAATATGAGATAAGAGAGATGCGGGGATTTACAAAGATCTCGTAGTACAGAAACCAGTCACTTACAAAGATTTATTAAAGTATATATATTCTTCGACCTTAGAAATAATTTTCTTGTGAGATATCTATGCAAAGAAAAACTATTAAAGAATTATTCATTAGTCTATTTGGCATAGCCCTCAGCGTGATTTTTTAAATACATCGTATTGTAGTATTGTTTTTACTTTAAAGTAAGGTTTGAGGATTTTCATGAACAGAACGTAAATAACAAAACCGAGCATACTTACCGCAATGATAAAATCTTAATACATTATTCACAAAATTACGAAATTAGAAATCAACAAAACGTGTGTTGTAGAATTAGAGTTATGAGCTTGAGTATAAAATGAACTGATTAGGTTTTTTAATTACGGTAAATATTTTAAAGAAGTAAAGTGCTGTTAGTTTTTCCATTTAAATTAAACAGGTCTTCGAACAGCTATGCTATACTGCAAGTCTTGAGTTTTATTATAATAAGAATGTTAATGAAACAGTGCCTACCCAACATTTTATATGAAATTACATTCTACACGACATACCGAGCGCAAAACGAAATATAAGTTTTATAATTTCTTTATTTACTTCATTTGTGTTGGGTACAGAATACAAAAAAAAATACATGGAAACAAAACATGTTGGATAAAATATAGTGTCGCACGACTGAAAAATGTCGTACGAGAGACGTTTAAGCACTTTAGAAAGATACGTATTGATTTTGTAAATATATTTAACAGCTAAAGCTACGAAAAGAAAAGAATCCAATCTATGTTGACAATCAACTTAGGGTGAAATCCAGACTCATACCGAAAACAGTAAGAAATACATCCCTGTATGGGTGTATTTCTAACAGTTTTCCAGCACTTCCCCTGAGAAGCACTGGTAACTTCTCCGAATATTTTTGACCTTCATGCCTATCTTCACCAGCTGTTTCTTCAGTTGCAAATCTGTCCGTTCTTCCGCCGCTTTAAGCTAGATGAAAGATGTTAATTACATATCTGGTGTCAATCTTTAAAAACTACAAATCATAAGCCTATACGTTGGTTCACCAAGTCTTCATTGCATTTGTAAATATGTCCAAAAGCATCTGCCTCATGAATTATCCCTAAGTTAATTGAAAAGAAAATACCGAAGGAATGAAGTTCTTGTAATCTTACTACATTGTACACATTGTACAATAATTGTACACTTCCACTTTAAAGTGCTACTAAAACGTGTAAAATTAGGAAGGTATTTTGAAAAAAGCAGCATACGAACATCTTTTGTATATTAAAGTTTGTGGTAAAATAACACCACGCCATTTTATATGCTAAACAGGAACGAGCTTCCCGTAACATAGAGTAAGGCAATTTTTTACTAAGAGTAGAAAATCATTTTCTTTAAATTTTGCATTTTTTAATTATTGGCGGAATTTAAGCTTTTTAACGATATTAACCTAACGTACCTTCTACTGCTTCACATTTCATACATATTGCTTTTGAAAATTAACGAACTTATAGTCCATAATATTAAGCTTTTTCAATTAGTATTTTTTAAATTTTCGATTAATGGATCTCCATCGAGCACTTCTTTAATAAATTAGTAAATCAAATTTTCCTTTTCTTTTTCTGTGCGGAAATCCCCTTAGATACCACCAACCGGTGGTTATGATCGACTAAAAACCGCACGCCTTCCACAAACTAAAGGGCGCGCCGCCAACACATTCTGCATCTGCTAGGGTGACAGATGGCCTAACCTACTACCACCAGGCCTGCGCTTATGGAGGACGGTGGTCGTTCTGCGACCTCCAGCACCTAAGTCGTGTGCGGTAAATGGCTCGCTGCCGTTCCTGGCGGACCGGGAGAGTCCTACATCTCTCTCGGTCCCACTCCGTGATCCGTGGCTTCGCAAGCATAACTTGCTCACAAAAGAAAATGATAGAGTCGCTGCGTTCCGTGGCCGCAATCATAGTACTAAGCGAGAGAACTCCCACTCGAAGGCCGTCACGAGGTAACGCTTCTGCTCAACCCACGCCGGGCATTCTGCTGGCGTGTGGAGCGCCGAGTCCATACTCAGTAAAGTGTATCGTGTTTCTTATCCAAACTACCTATACTTACAAACTGTAGTTTCGATACGACAATTAGGAGTAGGTTAACATTGACTTTTATTTGTTCGTTGATTATATACATAGTTAGGTAGTTCTTTAGTTATACGAGTATGTGACTCAAATAAAAGCACGTTATTAAAAAAGACATCAATTTAAATTTAGCCAATGGAAAGTTGTAACTGACACCATCAATTTATATTACTGGCCATCGAGAAATGTGTAAATTTCGTTATAACAAATTCAATTAGGCAAATTGAGTGTATAAAAGTGAATATTGGTGTCAGTATAATAAAGTTGTTATGGAGGAATTTTACGCCCTAGAATTAAGCAAACAGTTCAGTTTGATTAGGTCATTCTTAGTCATTGTTTATGTACAAAAACTGTTTAATAAATAGAAAGAATAACTAAGAGTTTTACACAAATGGTTTCAATTAATTTTCATAGTTTGTGAACGGTTACAGCAGTATTACCTGTGTTTGTTTTCAATTATTGGGTTATTTTCATATATCCTTTTAACTTCCACAAGAACTTGACTAACAAACTAAAAAATGCTATTCGATGGAAAAGTTGAATGTTTTTTGTCCAATAAGATTAACTTGATGATTTTTATACAAAAAAGTTTGCAACGCAGAAATAAGTAGAATGTTAGTGTGAAAACTGTTAAATGAGTTAAAATTTATAATGAAAGTTGGGAACCCAGCAGTGGAAAGGGTATTTTTTAGGTCGGTACCCATACCGCTCGGTCATCTGAATAATTTAGTGTCACGTTTGGCCCGGAACTTAAGAGAACTCGCTAACTTCGATTGAAAAATCCTCGAAGCGCCTCGTCACTACCCGGGTTATTAATCACTTTGTGGTAAATTCGGTACAGAAGAATGTGCTGCCGTGGAGTTGACTACTTACTATATAAGATATTTTTTTTAATGTTAGAGTGGGCAGACGAGATAAAAATCTCTAATATATCAAACTTAACAGGTTAGTAATAGTCGCAACATGCCATCACGTAGGATCAGGTAAGCTGCGTAATATATTTTCCTACCAGTTAAACATAAAAGATGCATGCGACCTGTATGTTAAGTTGAGTAATAAAATTAAATAACCTGGTATTAAAGTTACATTTACACTTTTCCACATTAGTAAAAAAACAAAAAAGCCGATCTACGAAAAAACACTTAGAATTATGAACATACATACTTTTAAAATATAATAAAATAATTAACATAAAAATAATTATAAATTTTAGTAACTATTGAGCTGGGTTGTATTGTTACTAATACTACAAAGCTTTTTAAATGTAAAATCTATCTCAAAACCATTAAAAAAATATTTACTGATATAATTTATTCTACTATTTTCACTCTTATCCATTTACACAGTTTAAGGCAGTAAAAGACTGAATAAACCAAAAGTATTTTCCAATACCGTTCGGTTTCCAAAATGCAGCTGTGCCCTTCGTCATAAGCCGGTTTGGAGTCAATCCGGTAATTTAAACCGCATATGTAGCCGTAGCAAATACTATTTGCTGCTAAATATTCTGCTCCTTTGTGTGAATAAGCTGTTGCAAATTATGAAAGTATACTTTTTTGCATCCATGGTAACGTTGCAAGGGATTTTACACATGTACAAGTACTGTTCGCAAGACCGTCAAAAACCAATCATTAAGAACCGTAGATAAATAAACTAAGATCTTGTTTATTAGAGCTATGTTTCTATAACATAAGGTATTCGTTTTGAAGAACTTCTGTACACTATTTCTAAACATCTTGTAAGCTCGTTTTCTCCGGGAGATGACGAACAAAATGCTTGTATGCGAGATGAATTTGACTGCACGAATGGCGTAGGGGTTAAAACGGTCAGCTCGCCGCTTCCTGCAACGCTGAGTGCTGTGGGTTCGATCCTCACATGGGACAACACTTTGTCTAATCTACAAATCGTTGTTCTGAGTCTGGGTGTTCTTTATGTCCATTTCATGAATGTTTGTAAAGACCCCGCGACACAGGATCCTATTCCTAATGCGGGAGTTGTCTTTAAAAAAAAAAGAAAGAATAAAAGTGACTGACTCGCTTCAACTACTTAATTGATCATCATCATGTTGTCAGAGCTACATGGAACATGGACATGGAACAGGGAAAATAACATTGGGTACTTCAAAAAAGAGCTGTTTTCAAGAATAACCTGAATAAACTGACGAAATGTGCTACCGTTACGAGCGATACCGTTAACAAAGCAAATACTTTAATTATAAAATGTTATAAAATCTAATTAAAAAAAAACAAGCCAACAATTTATGAAAAAAATATTTAACGTTTACAGATACTGGCAGGTAAATAAAATACACTTTAGTCCTTTACACGTCTAAGGGCCTTCTTCTGTTCCCCGATCCATTACACGCCGCGCCACCTCAATTTGTAAGATCTTACTGGAGGCTTTAGTAAGTGACGGAAAATGTTTATATATATATATATTATACATATTTATTTTAAACTTAAAAATGAGTATAGGTAAAATAAAATGTACAAATAAATGATGAACACTGATTTCAAATGAAATACTTAATCGTACATCGAATAAATTGAATATAATTTTACTTTGAAAATAATACTTATCTTAAATCATCATTGTAAATTTATTTCAATACGAAGTTAAACACTCTTAATCCATGTTTATAGCAGTTAAAGAAAAAGGAAAAAAGAAATACGTTGAACATTTGTGTAAAGAAGATTTGTGTGAGTCCTCATTACGCAACCGTCAACCTTCTGATCCTGATTACGTCTATGTGACATGGGTCCCCGTGAGAAGATAACTATGTCACTAGCGTGAAACTTCAAGGTTTATTTTAAAGGTTTTCGTAATTGTGAATAAGAATTTTAGTCAAAGCTCAAAGTAAATTAGTTTTTTAATTAATTTGTATCTTTCAGGTAAAATTTAATATTTCCTAATATTATTACCCTGACTGCTGAAGGTCATTTAACAAATATTGTGTTATGATCACGAGCATTTGTACTGTATCTGGGTGAAATTTATCTATAATATGTAAGTATTTAGAAATATATAAGTGTGTTACTAGAAGTCTGGTTCCTCTGCGCAGTTTGGGATAAGACTGCCGTGTGTTAGATGTGCGTAAAGTTATTATTATACTTTTAGAGAATGTAAGTACCTACCGTGTTTGTTAAGTGATTAGTTACCCTACCTGCTATCCCCCCCCCCCCCCCGTTGTTCCGATTCCTATCATTTTCATGAATTTATATTTATTGTGGTTAGTTTGATCATTTTCCTCTGTTAGGGCCTTTATCTATAATATGTATGTAGTTAAAAATATACAAGTGTGTGTATCAGCAGCTGTGTTACCTATGCCATATAACTTTATATGACCTGTTTTATTCACCAATTACAAGAGTTTGTATTAAAAGAAACACGTGTTTTTAAATTTGCGAAAATAACTGCGGTAAACGGCTTTACCAACACCTGTTTTTATATTAGAGTAAGTATTGAAAAATTTAATGACTATGTATCATCATGCTTAGATCGTTAGGAGCAGAGTAGTGACCATAAACAGAAGTAAAACTGCAAAGATCGAATAAAATAATTCGATTCAAAAGGATAACATAAATAAATCCAACAAAATAATATCGATAAATTTCTTGTTTTACAAGTCTATATAATAATATACTGATAGGTAAGATGATCACGCAGTAGGTAATAAAAAGCGATACAAGTAAACAAAATCCAAAAAATATTGAGTAGGTAAGATTTCCTCGGAGAATTGAAGTGGGCTCTTCGAACATTGGAAGGCAAACAGGTAACTGTAGACCCAAACAAGGTTTCATATTTTTTCTTCGGCCCGTGAGGAGCGGACAGGCTACTGCCATGGATAATAAAGTGTAGAAATACGACCATCAGTATATTCTCTATATGTTCTTTAATGTATTTTGTAGGTGGCAAAAGCATCTCGTTACATTTTGTGCTACTGCTAACTAAATAATTAAGTCACTTTCCATAATTTATTCCTTTCCTTTAGTGGAAATCTCAGGTTCGCCTTTGTACATCTACATATAAATATGCAGACAAATCAAATTTTATACCATCTTATCCTCTTTTAGTAAGCTGTTTTTTTTCTGAAGTAGGCATTGATGAGTTTTAATGTTGAAAATATTTAAATCTTAATATTACACAATATTTAATAATAAATTTCAATGGTTGTCCATTTTCTGTAGTGTATGTTATTTCACTTTGTATACTGTGCATTTCATATATTTTTGCTATTTGAACCAACTATCAAATTAGTATCTTTTAAAATAAATAAAGAGTATGTATTATCAAACATATAATATTATTATATTAGATAAAATTTATACTTGTTAGGTTGTGACTTGTACCGGCATTTCAATGCGATTTTATTTTTTTCCAGATTAAAAAGTAGTTTCTCTATGTTTTGTCTCTACCTAGATATCTCTGGATAACTTACAAATTAGTATAATGGTTGATTGAGTAGTTAAATTGAGTGCAATATAATATTACAATTAAGTTACTATGTTTTAAAAACCATAAATGCTCTTAGACGCCATTAGAAAAATGGTAAAACGTGAAAACGAAACATAAATCTAAGTTTACCCATGTTGTTAGCGTAATGCAATATTTGAGTTTCTTCTCGCGTCTGCAGATTGGTTATAAATAAGAATGCTATCATCCAGCTTGAAGCACATACCATAATACATCCTATGTAATATTAAACAACATGAGCACTCTCAGTAATTCATGTCGATGGGGTGTTTGGCCATTATTGGCAAGTGGGTGCGTGTAAGCATGAATAATTTAATCAGGTTTATGGTGGAATGAATTCGGTATGTTTTGTAAATACCTAGAAATCATTTTTAGTCAAAAAATAAGACATTTTTAGAAAGAAATGAGTAAAAGTTCGTTCGAACTTGAAATCTCGTACTCAACTTCTTGAGTCGCCTCTATATAATAAAATCCACTTGATTCCTTACCATTTATTAAAAATTTACATTTGTATGAATTTAATTAAAACATGACATTAAGTCTTCTACCTACTGAATAGCAAGGTAGAGTGGAAAAAAGCCGCTAGCTTTTGCCCGCGTGTATGTCGTTTATCGCGGTAAAATGCCTATGTTACTCGCTGATAATGTAGCTTTCCATTGAAAGAATATTTTAAATCGGTTCAGTGATTTAGACGTGAAAGTGTAACAAACAAACAAACTCACATTTATAATATGTTGAAAGGAATACAGCTTGTACCAATTTTTTACAGGTTCTCTACCTGTAAAACCTTGTTTTTATGGCGATATTGCTGCCGAAATCAGCCAAGTATTTTAACAAGCATGTTAGGGTATAATAGTTGGCAATGTGGATTGTCCTCCATAGAGCCTTTAAGTTATTGTTAACGTATCGTGTAGGTGATCCAGTCGGTCATCGATGGGCAGGACTTCACCGCGAATATCAAGTCTTACTTATTTGTTGCCTTTTTAAATTATATATTTTTTATCATTTGAAATTTATTTGTTTTTTTTATTTGTTCTGTATAATTTTTAATTGTATTTAATAAGTTTGTTGAATTTAAATCAGCTTTATATTATTATATGTAAACGCTCATAGAATCATAAGTATCAGTTAAAGTAATATTTACCGCTTACTTCATAAATAATAATAATACTTTTAAAACATTGGTTAGCTTAACATGAGGTAAATTATAAAATTCCCTAAGAATGACGCAGTAAAGCTGATGCGTCATATGCTGACGTTGCTTCCTACAAAATGTTACATGTCAAATCTTTCGCATAATGTTGAAAGTTTGAATGAAGGCTTGAATACAATATTGGAAAGTTCAGAATAGATATTTTCATAGCCTTTTTTATCTCCTGAGTACCTCTAAAGGTCATCTAACCATTACTTCTTTTTTGGATGTATTATGCACCGATTATTCAAATTTGTAAGCAAACCTGTGTAAAGCAAAATATGGCTTTTAGTTAAGTCTTTTGTATTGTGTTCTGTCACATTCACAATACATTAATTTTGTAACATCCCGTACTCTGAAGAACAATCTACATTATTCACAAGATGCCATATGAAAGTAAAATATGGTTCAATTTCCGAGGAAGCATTTTCATTGTTTGAAATTTAAATAATGCCAAATATATTAATAACTATCTTTATCCTGCCAAGCTTCTTTATGGCATATTGTGGTTGCATTAGTGAGTAAAAAATACATAAAATCAATTTTAAAAACGTGTCAAAATTTTTGCTCAATTGGTGCAAAACTTGTTGAGGCTTTGAAGCGTTACAGAACCCACCTAGCATTTTGTTCATATACTATTTATGTGAAACTACCATTATTTTACCATTATTTTAAAGAAGTGGATTTCGAATAAACTTATGATCAAGATGTTAAATATGTAGATTGAAATATTACGCATAACTATGTAACGAAGGATGTAATGATAACATTTTCATTTTATTTTACTTGGTGGACTATGGGACAATTATCTTTTATAATTAAGCAAATGTACTTAAAATAGGTTCATCATCACATCACATCAATAGCCTTTAATGGTCCACTGCTGGACATAAGCCTCTCCTTAGAAAGGAGGTTTTGGCCTACTATACCACGCTGGCCAGACGGGTATGTATAGGGTTTGTTTTGTTTGTTTCAAGTTTTCCTTCTCTCTGCAGTGCTGTTGTTCTGCGTAGTTTTTTCCCTTAGTCGGCTTTTACGACACCCACGGGATGAATAGGGGTGGTGACACTCTGTATTCTAAAATCCGTCACCACACGGTTTAAAATAGGTTCAACAATAATCATTTCAAAATATTAAATAATCTTTTATCTAGATTTTAAAAACAACATGGCCGCTGATAAAAATTTACTATCTAAGAATTCCTAAACTGTAGCCCTTTATTTTCCTGTGTCAGTTTATTTTCCTATTACATGGTTTGCAGTGTGCCCAAAACGGTTGTCAGGAAGCCCTTTTACTGTACTCGTAAGAAGAATGGGAGCTTCGACATAGTTTATTGTTTATTTCAATTAAAGTTATTCACTATTTACATTTCAAGCAGCACAATTCAGCTAGAATTAATAGCAGGAAGTTTTTACAGCCGCAGCGCTTTTGTGAAGTTGGCTATTCATGATGTTGCGAATAACTTACAAAAATATTAATAAATGTAATTTAAATGGTAGACAATGGGTTTAGGTTAGGTTAGTAACTAAATGGGTTCACGTTATCCACCTGTACATCTGTTTTTTAACAACGCTATATAAATGATGAAAATGATCATGATTACTAAATTATATGTAAATACCTATTTACATAAATATACCATATTCAACCTTTACTATAATGTTGGCTATTAGCTTAACATTCGTTTAGACATCGTCCACCGTTGCACACAGGTCTCCTTTATTTATACCCTCTAAATTATTTATCATAATAAACGTACATAAGAACGTAGGTCTACAATTTATTATAATTAAAATTTAATCGACGAAAATTATTTTATATGCAAAAATATTAAAAATAAATACACTAGTACACTGAACTATAAATGTCATCAAATAGTCTTGTGGTATCTCTATATATATAAAAATGAATTGCTGTTCGTTAGTCTCGCTAAAACTCGATAACGGCTGGACCAATTTGGCTAATTTTGGTCTTGAATTATTTGTGGAAGTCCAGAGAAGGTTTAAAAGGTAAATAAATATGAAAATGCTCGATTATTTATTTAATTCCGTGCATTTTTTAATTGTTTTCATAAAAAAAGGATTCCTTGTGTTTGTTTATTTTATACAAAAGTTTAAGTCTTTTATTTATCAATTGAGGCAGTACGAAGTCTGCCGGGTCAACTAGTTATGAATATAAGTGCTTGACTAAATAGGGTCTAAATAGTAGTAGCGACTAAATAGCGTAATCACTTAACTTTAATAATAAAAACATTACACATCTCATCATCTGAACCCAAACTAGGCATAGGCCTGTGTTGTAGTAATCAGACTGCTGATAGATTAATTGCACCCAGACATATCGTGCTCGTTACACAATTATTTTTACTGGGTGAGAATCGAACCCACAATCTCTAGCTTTGCCCGTCATATAAATAAAATGAACTGTAGAGATAAACGGCTACAGAGACTAAAACGTATTGGTGGTAAGTAGTCGAATGTATGTTAAAAATGGTATCTGCACTAGAACCGAACAAAGTAGATGCAATAGCTTGCACATGCGTTTACATATATTATAGTAAAGGTTATGTTTGGTATGTTTATAAAACTAGATAGAGTAAGACTAGTAAGAGTTTTAAAATATGTGTAGTAGTATACGATCCGGGAAACATTTATCCCTTCGTAATATAATGCATGTTGGTATATTTTAACTCAGTGCTAGTTGGAAAAGCTCTCTGTTTGTTTATTATCAGTTTGTGTAATTAATTAGAAACATACCTACTTGTATGGTTTTGCACAATACGCGTTAGTTTGATATACTGTATGATCAAATCATCAACTGTATGATTTGTGTTTGTTTATTAATAAAATATAAACCTTTAGGTTTAGTATACATTGACAGTATATTTCTGTGGTGAGTAAGTATAGTATAAATATAGTGAATAAAGTTACTTTTTAGAAAGAAACGTTCTAAAATCACACTAATCTTATAAAGGCAAAAGTTTGTAAGTGTATGTTTTTGTTACTTCTTCACGCTCAAGGGACTCGATGAATTTTGATGAAATTTGGTATGGAGATAGCTGACACTCTGGATTCATACAAATGCTATTTTCTATTCTGGAAAGGTGTAGTGTTCTAGCAGGATCAGCAAGGAATTGAAATATATTTGCTACTTTCTTTCTTACTTTATTATAAGTAGCGCGGGTAACATCGCTAATTAACTATAAAGCTTTTACGTTGCTACAAGGGTCGTGTACTTATTTACCATTAAATTATGCATGAAAATTATTAAAATAAAGCCATGAAACTCGATATTAATTTCATTTATCAAATTTCTGTATTGTAGGAAATGATTCTGTAAGATTTCACTTAATTTGAGAATGAGAGCATCAAAATAAATTTAAATAAGTACGGAATGCAAAGATAAGAGACTTTATTTGTTATATTTCGATCAAATATTTAGATGATATTTATCATTTAAACCCAGATTTCAATTTTATAAGTACTTGTGCTGATCTCATGATATCTAACAATGAACGATGTGTAAATCTGAAAGTTTACTTAAACGATTTCTACTAGTGTTTGTTAGTGGCAAGGTATATAATTTAAACAGTGTACTCGCCTTCAGCAATGTACATCGTACCATGTCAAAATTAAGAGTATATTATTCATACCTGCGTATTCATTAGTGAGCACAGAATGTGTAAGTGTGTACTCTAAAAAACACAATTTCTGTGTTTGAATAATCTTACTTCATATTTTCATTCTAAATTTAAACACACTTGGCTAGATTAAATATAGTAAAGGCTGTAAGGCGCAAAACAACTTCATATCTTAAAAAAAAAAAGAAAACTTGTTGATTTTTTAAAGTGATAGTTCGGGTAAAAGTATTAGTTTAAAAAAATACTTGGAAAAAATCGGTCACTGGCAAGTTATCAGTAATTACACCTAGACACAGAACATATGATCGTGTTCATCACACAATATTAATCCAACCAACGACCTCCGGTTTAGCAGTCAAGTTCACTAACCACTATTAAAAATATGTCACAAATTGTTCACTGGTACACAGATATAGTAACTTAAAAGTATGGGGATATGGGCTATGGACGAAAAGTCAAACATTACTGAAAATGAAATTCACGGTTAGCGGCACTGATATCTTTTTGTTTTTCTCTGTTGCATGATGACTGTGAAAAAATATTTGGTATGGCGATGGCGAAAAATAAAATAATAAAATCTAATGAAATTTCGTGACACCAACTTGAAAGGACAGGTAGAGTGAGCTTGATATCATTCGTTTCTTGTGAAAGCTGCCTTATTACTCAAATTATCAATGCATTAATCACAATTTTTTGTAGCTATTATCATATTTAGTAGTCAATATACCTAGTATTGATTTTTAATAGTTATAGCTTCTTGGAGGTCACGACAATTATTGGCCAAATTAAATATTTGTATCAAATCGCCATTAAAATATCGGTTGCTTGAGGTAAGTTTAGGAAAATACAACGCTTAGTTGTAGTTTAATATGTTTCTAAAAGTGAAGTCACAGTTAATCGTTGCGGTGTTATCGATTACTACGAGTAGAGCCATGCTGTATTTTACATTATTTAGGAGGGCCGTCTGAGTTAAATGAGAAGACGTTTACAAGCACTAATTTCTTAACCCAAAACGATCCCTCAAAAAAAAGATCTGTTAAAGCATCAAAGTCAGAACGTTGCGTTTGATAGTTAACATAAAATCGAGTTTAGGTTAAGGGTTACGTTAGAGTACATGCATAATTTCTGATATATAACACACAACGCCATCTAGTTTCAAACTAAGCAGAGCTTATATTATGAAAGCTAGATGGTCAGATAAAAGACTTAAATACTTTCTTTTTAAAAATACATACATACTATCGTAAAATGTTTACTTAGTTTTGTTATAGGTACTTTCACATTTAATATCGATGAATAGACCATTTAAAACCACAGTTAGACCATTTAAAACCACAGCTCCCGCCATACTACATGTTAATAAATTCGTTTTTAATTACCACAATATAAATCTAAGGTTGATCGGCTCAATCTTATTTATAAATTTTTGAGCAACACAACAATTAGAAAGGTCATACGGCATTAGAATAATAATCATCGATCTTGAACGATTTTGTAAATTAACTACAAGTGTTTTAAAATAATTACAGTAGTAATGAAACAAGGACAACTTATAATAAAATTGGCGAAGAAATCGCGATTTCGCCGTAAATCGTTTTTCTAAAATTGTCGTATAAATATGATGATTTCGGCAAAACTTTCATGTTCCTCAGCATTTTTAACATTATTATATTCCAGGTAACGCTGTTTTCTGTAAAAGTCAATTGAAAAAACTGTTTCCTATTATTTGTGAACTGATAAACATTTTGTACACACACTGCGGTCTGTTTTGAACTAGGCAGAGCGTGTACTAATGGTGATCGGACTGCTGATAATATTTCTTAAGACATACATATTATAGATAAAAATACACCCTGACACGGAACAAATGATCATACTCATCACCCAATTTTTTTCCGAATTGGGACTTGAACCCACCACCTCGGGCTTAGCATTCCAGATCACTTCCAACTAGTCAAAAGGGCAGACTAGTCAAATGCTTGCAAATAATAATATTTTTTTTAATTATACACAGCTGTTAATAAAATACCAGTTAATGTAACAGAAAACTGTTTAATTTAAATGCAGAAATTTAGAATTTCATATATCAATATTTTATTGTTAATATATATATAGCTCAGTTAATTCTGAATGGTTTATATTCTTTAGTTACATTAAATTTCAGAACAAGACTATTTTACTAAACAAAATATGCTTGGTTATACAACCAATATAATTTACCTATAGTTTATTCATTGCTCGCATTCATTTCAACCCCATGATGCCTATCATATTATAATTTAGCTAAATATTCAAGACATTTATAAAAAAAATGTTGGTGAGTTACTGTATGTTACTTTCAGACTGATAAATGTATAAAGATTCCAAGTGTTTGTATGATCACACATAAAATCGTTTTTGTCAATCAGAAAACAATTTCCTTTTTTGCTTCTAACGGTTCGGTGTAAGCGATGTAGGCACCTGATTGTGCGTAAACTGACGCCAAAAATGGATTTTTGCTACTGATCTAATACTTTTCAAAAGTAAATTAGATACAGATTATGTATTTAGAAAAAGATCTTTTTGTCATGTTTTTCACCGATTTTTATTTTTTTTCTATTTTTCATTTAGCTTTGGTGTTAATGTATTTTTATCGCTTTGCCTTTAATTGATAGTAATAATAATTTAAGTATATTTTTTTTTACAGTGAAAGAATACCCATATATTAATTAAGTATAAATAAAGTAATATCCATTTTGAGGTGTGGCAGTAAATAAATAGGACAAAAATTCGTATCATTGGTTTGGCACATTGGCTTAGGAATATTTTTACGCTTTTTTCTTGATGCAAATTAATTTAGTTATAGCCACTAAAACGTTCTTTGTTATAGGTATATGACTCACAGACTCTTCTTAGCAGAAACCGCAGTCACCGTCGCCGCGTCGTATGAAACTAAGCTCTAAGCGGAACTTCACTTTAAAACAAATATCTGGCAGGTATTCAAATATTTGGTTTATGTCTATATGTGAACATGCCGTGACGCTTTAGCTCTATTTGTCTTTGAAATAGGCCTGCACTGGCTTTCATACAACTTAAACATAAAATCATAAATGCCATTTAGTAGTTATTTGATGATTTAAAAACATTTATCTATTACATTATTATATGTGTACATTAGAATATCATAATGTAATTACTATACTTTGTAATCTATGCTATTCAACTGGACCTTTGCTCTTCATTGTGATTTTTAGAGACTGTTTTGAATATTTTGACTGAAGTTTATAATTTCTTAGCAATTCCATTATGCATGTACGAACGAACAAAAGAACAGTATTTCGCGTATTTTCTAACTTATTCAAATCAGTTAAGTACTTCATAAAGTAATTTGTAGTAGCAAGCTGGGTGGGACTCAGGAGCCTACTCCTGGCACCTTAGTCCCCGAAGAGCAGGAGATCCGAAGGGATTTTGTTTCCACTAAAAACACCACTGACGGCTGGACTCAGGCGCCTCACTCCGAGGAGGACCCGGATCATGTTATTTCAGGTCCCCCCCCCCCGATCAACGCCACGCCTAGTAAAGTCCTATCCCGGGGAAGCCACGGGCTTCCCCCGCCTATCTGCTCAATCATTATAATATGTTATGTAGTGGCCCTATCGCAGTTTTGCAAGCAGGCCGCCATCCTATCGCCTACAAAACCAATTAATCTGCCACCAGAGGTCCCCACTCTCTGGCAGCATGCCAGATCATTGTTGTATCAGCCGCGCGCGCCACTGCACCAGTGCCTGTCGGTGAGCGTTCCGCCCATTTCCAGTGCGTCCTGGTCTTCCCCGCTTTCACTCGGTCCATATCAGCCAGGATATCAAAAGGCGGGAAACATGCTAGGACTGTCGCCGCCTCCGACGAAATGGTGTGGTATCCCCGAACGATCCGATGGCGCGACGGATCGCCCATGGATCCGGGCCATGGATCGTATCACCGCACATTGGAGGCGGCGAACTCGGACGCGGACCCCCTTGATTAGGCAACAGCCTTCGTAGGGAGCCCACCACCCCGCGACCTCGGGGGATCATCCGCTCGAAATGCTTCTCAAAGCTCCAGTGGACAGCCATCCAGGGTGAGGCCAAGGTATTTAATGTGCCGGCCGACCTCGATCTTATTTCCCCTCACTCTAATGAGCGAGCGGGTAGGAACTGCACCTCTGCGTTTAATGTAGAACCGCAAAGCTTTAGTCTTGGGAGGTGCAACCCTTAGACTCAGACCGCTGAGCTCAAGCCGTAACTGGTTCCGACGATGACGGAGGGCGAAAGGGACTACCCTATTCCCTGGGGAAGAGGTCATCTACCACTCTTCCCACATACTCAGGGTCCAGGGTCTGCAGTCTGAACTTGCCCAGTACAAGTTTGTACGGGTGCCCCCATTGGTCCCTGTCCAGTCCCTCTACTAGCTCCTTCCAGGACCGAGCCTCACTTCGGCTATCTCCTCGGCTGTGGCTCGCACGTAAACATACACAGAATCCCTAATAACCCCCGTTCTTCCTCTTCCTCTGGCCAATCCGGCTTCGGCTCCGACAATGTCTGCGGCGACGAGCATATCTCGGTTCATCCGCTTGAGGGCTCATCATCATGCGTCTGGGCGGCGGATAGCCACATCGAAAACGATGTGGCGATGGTCCGACAAAGTGACCGCCTCCTCCACCACCAAAAGTTTTAAAACCCTAAATGTATGTTAAGGAATTCACGCTTTTAAATATCAAATAGTTGTAATAATACTAAAAATTAAAGGCATAAAAAAAGTGTTCTATTCATCTTTACTAAGATAATAAAGCTAAATTTTTATGTTTAGTTAAACGCTCTTATCTTAAAAACCTACCAGATCTATGTGAAAAAAACTTTCTGGGTTTAGTAGCCTAATCTTTAATTTAAAGTTACAAGTTGTGCTACAGCACAAGAACAGAACATTGAACAAAAAAATAGATAATCCTGCAGGATGGTTATGTAATAAGTGAATTTCTTCTTCAGTATCATGATGCTACAGTTGGTATGTTTAATACGTGGAGTACAAGCGATTATGGGTTGAAAAACATATTGTTTTGCCTTTATTTATTGTATCCCCGTGTTAAACTCATTCGATTATAAAAAAAGGTTTGAAGCATGTTACCCTAATTTAATGTTTTCACCTCACGCATATACACATGAAGAAAAAAGAAAATACAATTGTATTTGTGATGTACAAAGCAATGCCGATGTTTTTTGTTCTCTCATTCTGTTTGTGTCTTCTATAATATAATTTTACCCTATAGTAAAGTCCCGTCCAGACGAGTGATAACTTCTAACTTACAAAATCTGATATTTATTATACCTTATATAAATTAACCTTTTATAAGTAAATTACCTTATATAAGTTAATTTACTTAAAAAAGGAATCTCAGCTACAATTTTTGTGACATTTAATTTTTATATTTATGCAGTAAAGTTTACTTTATAAGTTTAATTTTCTTTTCAAAGTATACTAAAACTAAAAGACAATTTAAAACATTTCTAAAAAAAATGTGCTTGACGCATCAATTAAAAAACAGCTACGTCACTATTTGACATTATTAATGTGAGACTGAAAGGTCTGCTTATGTAACTTAATTGAAATTAGATTAAAACGTTCTCCTGTCGACGTGTCAAATACTACGACGTGACTACATAACTGTAAAGTTAAGTTTACTAAATAATATATGACCATACTCATAATAATTACCTACTTTGAAATACAAGTACACACAGTAAAAACAATGTAATATTGCACCAATTATCCAACTATGGTAAGACATGAAAAAGGTTGTAAGTGCATCCTAAACACTACTGTAAGGTGTATCGTAACTTGCTCAGAAATATAAAAGAGACCTCAATAATATAAGATACTTACTAATACTTTTAAACGCTTGATAAGTTGTTGAACTGTATTTTGCTAAATCGTCACAATTGGACAATTGGAAGAAGCATTAACAAAAAAAGAAAAGTAAACTCTTTACCTTTATTATTGGTAACATTTTATTTTATTTTCTTTCAAAAGCAAATCAATTATCATCATTTTAAAGACAAAAACAATGAAAACAAACTTACTTGTACCTACTTATATTCCACTATTTAATTAAACTTGACCTGACCGGTTTCAACAAGTTCAATAAAATGAAGACAATCGAGAGTATAAATTACGAAAGTAAATCTGAAAGAAAGTTATTCTTATGATAAATGAAATAACCTGAATCCCTAATACGTAAAAATAATACGAACTTCTTAAACGTCGACTAAAGTAACCATCTTAAAAATGTCAGTTCAAAAATGTGGTGAAATGCCCACATATTACGTTGCAGATATTGTTAACTCAGTCCCTAAAGTAAAATATTTTAAATCCAAAACGTGTCTTGTACACTTAAAATTTACATCGGTTGCGAGGAAAACTCGTGTAATAAAATTCGTGGAGCCCGGTCTATCGCGACATATTTACATAAGTACGTTTAACTTTATTCCTTCAATATACGAGTTGTAATATGTAATTCTTATTCGGAGCTCATGTACGTTGTCCTCACTTGTCATAATTTCCTATCAGAATTTAATTTAGTCCTAACGTCGTCTTCATTGGCTCGAAAAATGTTGTACTATGTACACTATGTATTACACTTATATTTCACTCATTATACTGCTTCACGATTAATTATGGTTCGATAAAACTTTTTTACCAAACTTTCTGTCTAATAAATTACAAGTTACTTATGTTATGTAAGAATATTTAAATTTCGCCAGTGTTTTTTTTTCGATCCACAGTTGCTACTGGCCACACAACTGTTGTATTCCGTACAGCAGTACTAATAACACACACGTTGTGTTCCCGACGAGCGTGCTGTGACACACAACCCTTGTGTTCCGCATGAGAGAGCTGCTGTAAGGGAGGGCTGTTTTATTCGCACTGTCAACTATTCACAATACTCTAGTGCTGAAAACACAATCTACGTACATTCGTTAGTCTAAGGGTATTTTAAATATATTATAGGCAGTAGTGAAGGTAAAATACTACAAACAACTTAATCGAGTGAAATAAGGCGTAGAATGAAATATTTTCGGGTGAATTATCCAAGAACAGTGAAATGAATGCTTATGCCTTTATTGTTCAGTTTCTAATGTCAGAAATTTAAAGGGTTACCCTAATGAAAGCAGCTAGTGCTATATTTAAATATTTTCCTTAAGTGTATCTTTACAAGTAATATTACCTTCAAGGTATATAATTATGATTAATTTAATTTAAAGCTTGAGACTAAAACATAACATAGAAACAAACACAAATAGACAAGGAGGAACCTTGAAATATTGGTACAGGTAAGGCTAAGTATAGCGTTGGGACAAGCATAGTAGTTAGCAGCGTATCGTGTTTGTGTTTACATAGAAATTAACTATATAAATATTGTTGAGTTCTGAGATATAAATTGTACTCAACTTTACCCATATAATTGGCTCTGAAAATAACTCAAATTTTACGAGTTAACTACAATAGATTCTATCTAAGACTAATATTTGTTTTTAAATGTATGTAGTTAATGTTTTTAGGGTTACGTACCCAAAGGGTAAAACGGGACCTTTACCAAGACTCCGCTGTCCGTCCGTCCGTCTGTCCGTCTGTCCCCAGGCTGTATTTCATGAATCGTGATAGTTAGAAAGTCGAAATTTTCACAGTTTATGTATTTCTGTTGCCGTTTAACAACAAATACTAAAAATAGAATAAAATAAATCTTTAAGGGGGGCTCCCCTACAACAGATATGATTTTTTTGCCGTTTTTATAGATAATGATATGGAACGAATTCGTGCGCAAGTCCGACTCGCACTTGACTGGTTTTTTAATCATGTGTCGTCTAATTTCAGTGTGATCAGTTTATAATTTTTTTTATAGACATTATGCACATTATTATCTCACACGAGTCTATTAACTAAATAAAAATAAAAGCAAAGTGTATGCAAAGCTACTTTAGCCGTAAAACACCCGTGAAAATGAATTTTCATCATAACGTTCTGTGAGTACCAGTGAATATTAGGCACACTTCAGAGGCTCTCACATTTAGTTCATTTATCACACGTTTATCGTAAAAATATTTTATAAAATTTATACACACGAGTTAAATATCCGTCCTTGCTGTTGTCATTGTCTAGTCCTCTTTTGAATTAATTGTTTTTCAAACTAAACTTTGTAAAGTTTAATTTATATATGCGAATATTTTTTTAACTTTAAACAAAGCTTTGGTTTTTGTCAAATACATCTGAAAAGCTTTTATCGTTTTTTTTTATTATAATATAAATATTTAACTTCTGTTTTATCTTTTAGGTTTTAATCATGACCCGACATCGAAGTGTTTGATCTATTTTTTAAATTTACCCCACCACGCTTCGTAGTGGTACACTGTGGTTGCATTTATGACTAATGAGGAACAAAACTGATGTAAAAATAGATAGAAACATAAAAACCATATTTTGTAGTGGGTTGTGTATGCGTCAAAATTTTAACTCAATCGGTACAGAACTTTTTGAGTTTTTGAAGCTTACACAAACCAACTTAACATTTTAATAAATACAGAATGTGAAAATACATAGTTCTTGCGAAATACATACAAATGAGGGCAAATAATTCTCAAAAGGAAATGTAACGTAGAACCATGTTTTAATGTGTAGGTACGTATGTACCTATATTGATTTCAAATCAGTGAGTCACAGAGCAACGAAGTACCTACAAGCGTTCATAATGTAACTTTTGTTATGGCAGTACTTACAGTCTTTGATGTCTAGTTTTTTTTTTCATTATATAGTTAAAGAAAATTCAAGCTTTTACTCCACCGTAAGAAATGGTGATTAAGAGTAGTAAGATACTGCAGGGTCCGAGACATCAAGGAAGCCATGGCAGCGTCGCCTATCTAGTGTGACGCCTGACGCGGTCAAGACAGGACTCATTATTCCTGGGCGGAATCCTATGAAGCGTGACTGAGTCCAGAACTAGTAGGACATCAGGTTTAGAAACTATTCAGAAAGGTTTTTATTCTGCGATAATGTTTGTACTCAAATCCTTTTGCAAGTTCAATGTTTAGCCAGTTCTTCTATTAAATATTAAGGTTCATCTTAGTAAAGTATATCGTCCATAGACAAACACAATGTACAATTTATAAGTAAACGGAAGCACAAAAGCCCCACACAACCAGGGTTCACTAATGCAAACAGAAACGTTTTCTATTTACTGGAACCAATGTACCACAAAAACCCATTTGTTGGAAACAATATTGTGTAGTCATTTGAATAATGTGTCAACAGCACGTAGAAAACAATTTCCTGTTTCCAGCCGTTACAGAAAAAAGAAAAATTATGATGCTTATATTACCTTGTCGAGGAATTACCTTGATTTCGTTGCGAGAACAATATTCAAGTGACTTAAATATTAAACAGTATTTGATATAGCTTAATTCATTGAAGAACCCACAAGCTAACTTTAGGTAAGTGGGTGTCGGTACTTTGCTCTGCAAACCTTATAAAGATATTAAAAGAGTTAGTAAATATTTTACGATATATAAAGATCGTAATACATACTCGAATTGGACTCCAAGGGCAGCAACGTACTTGTGACTTTTGAGTTGCAGGTGTCCATGGGCGGCGGTAGTTGCTTACCATCAGGTGACCCGTCTGCTCGTTTGCCCCCCTATACCATAAAAAAATACATGTCCGGGTACACTAATATAATACATATATGTGTATGTAATATTATAATGTAGATTCAAGAGTCGATCTGGCGTAATTATCACTTTGCTAAATAGCGTGTTAGAGCGATGTTGTAACAATTAATTTTAATGGTGCACAGTCGTTGACGGCTGCGTGCAGCCAGGCTCTTATGTATCTAGTTCATCACACTAAGCGCCCTATGCTTACGATTTTGGTTAATTCATTAGACTTGAAATCTTAATCAACAAATTCCATATAGTAAATGTGCAACCACGTTGCGGTAATATTTAACAGTCCTTCAATATTTATTTAATTGCCTCCCTTATTATCCACTTAACCTTTTCTTTTTTTTTCTTTTTAGTTCCATAATAATGATGGCAAGGTCTAGTTCCCTATTACATGACTTTAATCAAATTAAATTTGGTAAAATATGCCTTCTCTTAATCTTCCCCTTCGCGGATGTAGACATGTGTTAATTTTAATATGTCTAATCTACATTCAGAAATGAATCTTAGGCTGTCTCTTACGGAAAGTGCTCACTTATGGGTTTATTATGCCGCTACTGTTAAACAGAAGATCTTGTGGTATCTTTCTTTTTAATCTTCGTGGAGTGTACTTAGATATTTTGATATTCTACGTGTTTATGCTTCCGTATGCCCTTTACTTTCTTGTTCGACTGTTTTTATTAGTCATTAATTATATTTTCGGTTGAAATCAGGCTGTTGATGTTTGCCACATCTATATTGATTTTCAAGTAGTTCATTTCGTGAATATGTAGAATTTGCGAGGAGTAATCCATACTAGTCCATATCCATACTGATATTATAAATACGAAAGTGTGTCTGTCTGTCTGTCTGTAACCCCTTCACGCTTAAACCGCTTAACCGATTCAGATAAAATTTGGTATAGAAATAGTCCGATTTCCGGTAAAGGACATAGGATAGTGTTTATCCCAGTGTGTGTGGATAGTGTTTATTACTTTAACTAGATGAAAAGGGGGGTGGAAGTTTGCATGGGGAATCAAGAACCGCTGCACCGATTTAGATGAAATTTGGAAGGAGATACTTTGATTCTTATTGATACCTCTTTGATTATCGGCGAGTAAAATATGCTACTTTTTACACATGCGAAATTTACGCACGCATAGCTGCGGGCAAAAGCTAGTAAAAACATGTTTCGTTTTTGAGATAAACTTTACTAAACTTAGTTTTTTTCTTTTAAAGACACCTCCCACGTTAGGATAATATCCTGTGTCGCGGGGGACTTTACAAACATACATGAAACGGACACAAAGAACACACAGACTGAGAACAACAATTTGTGGATCACACAAAGTGTCGTCCCATGTGGGAATCGGACCCACAACACTCAGCGTAGTAGTAAACGGCGCGGCGTGGTGACCGCTTAAACCACTACGCCATCCGTGCAGTCGAAACTGTATTATTTAAAATTGTATTATTAATCTTTAATTTAGAACAAAATTTTGAACGACCTCTTGTACGAGTATACTTAATAATTGTTTAACTGAAGTTATGAACTTTTTATTTTAAAAAGCTGACGTGGATGATAGATTTGGTTAAGATTAGATTCGTGACTACTTTGGATAAGTATTCAGTGTAAACACAGTATTTGATTGATTTTGAAAAGTGGCACTTTGAACTTAAGCCGCACCGAGCACCGATGGTCTGGATTTTGATTACGGTGGAAACTATTGCTACAGCAACAGTTTGTCTTTTCTTGTCCTTCAATATTCTTCTTTATTAATCGTAATGCACAGCTATATCAAATGACATTATAATTTAAAGTGATTATTGCTTGCCTTGAATGACATGCATTAAACATAGTACACTTACACCGCATATGAATATTTAGCTATCGATATTCATCAAAGTTTTACTTATCAGTAAAATATTTACTGGTCTCTAAGTATTTTATTTATGTGTTTACTTATGTCATCTAGGATTTTAGATGTACTGTGACTAGTCGTAGCCAAAATTTATACAAAGGGTATAATTTAGTGAACTAATGAAATACACATTATATCGCAATTCTATCGATGGTTCTCTACTAGATCTGTAATAACCAATACTGATGATTAGCTAAGACAATTTCAGTCTTACCATTGGAGAAATGGATAAGGAACTAGTTGATAATAAATCATACTGTACTCTACTAAACAAAAAAAACAGGATTATGCTTTCAATGAAACACACACACACACACAATGAACTACACCTTATGAAAGAGTTTTCCAGTATGGTTTCTTTAGGTTTGAAACTCTGTATCTATTGAAGTCTATATAACCTAACATCTCCATAGTAACGGGTGTCCCAAGAAGAACGCAATTTTTAAATTTTAAATAAAACACAGATATGTAAAAAAAAATCGTGAAACTTTATTATATCGTAAAGTAGACAGAATGAGGTTATGTATGGAACAATATATCGTGCAGATGGCCGCCGCGGCTTTGCTGGCATGCACGCGATCTTTTAATGAAATTTTCAATGACCGTTTTGCATGAATGATGCGGTATTTCATTAATGCAGCGTCCAATTTCCTCTTTTAAGGCTTGAGTCGTCGTCGGCTTATTCGCGTAAACCATCGACTTCAAAAAACCCCAAAGAAAAAAATCTAATGGTGTTAAATCGCACGATCTAGGCGGCCAATTCTGATCTCCAAAACGCGAAATAACACGACCGGGAAATGACTGATGCAGCAATTGAATTGTTTCTCTGGCTGTATGACATGTGGCGCCGTCTTGTTGGAACCACATGCCCTCCACATTCATTTCTTCAATTCTAGGCAAGAAAAAACTGGTTATCATTTCACGATACCGAACACCATTGACTGTTTGCGCTTGACCTGCCTCATTTTCATAAAAAAAAGGTCCAATGATTCCTCCAGCCCAAAAACCACACCACACAGTGACACGTTGAGGATGCATTTGCTTCTAGTGAATCACTCGAGGATTTTCCTCACCCCAAATGCGACAATTCTGCTTATTGACGAAGCCATCAAGATGAAAATGGGCCTCGTCACTGAAGATGATTTTATCGGCAAAATCAGCATTTTCATGTTGCCTCTCCAATACCCAATTAACGAACTCCCTTCGCTGTCCATGGTCAGCTGGCTTCAGTTCCTGAGTCAATTGAACTTTATATGCATGAAGATGCAAATCTTTCGTCAAAATTCGCTGCAAAGTGGATTTGGAGACACCAATTTGCTGAGCTCGGTGTCGAATTGAGGTGGATGGAGTTTGAGCGACATCATCACGTACAGCTGCGACATTTTCGGTCGAACGACCTGGTCGATGGCGCGTTGTTGCCTTTACATCACTAACAGACCCAGTTTCGGCAAATTTATCCATTAATCTCTTTACAGTTGACTCTTTTGGAGCATTATTGCGACCCCAAATTGATCGCAATTTGCGAACTGTAGCCGCAAAACTTTCACTATTTTGGTAAAACAATTTCACAATGAGAATGCGTTGTTCATTCGTGTAGCGCTCCATTTTTACTAACCTCGTACCTTCTACTAGCAAACAATAACAATTGTTCAAATGTCAAACAATGACACTTCGAATGTTGCCAGATTTAAAAATTGCGTTCTTCTTGGGACACCCTTTACATGTTAATAAATATTGTTACTAATTGTAGTTAGATTCTGTTGATCTGTTCTAGGGATTCGTAATAACTTCAGGAGTTATCAAGATTATTATATGTTTTTTAATTTTGTATTGTTCATTGAGAATTTCAAGACTTGATAACACTAATTAACAAGCGAATAGAAATACTGTTCTGTATATAACCGTTTAATGACCTACATTTAAATACCTTTTTAACACATTCACATTTCCTTCTGTCGCTGAATTCTCGATTTTAAAGTTCATATGTTTGAAAAAGTCCCGATACGAACTGTTACCTAGATTCTATATGTATTGCATGCTTTTGTATATTGTATAACTCTCAGTAAAAGCAGCAATAAAATCCAACTTCTTAAAAGTTAATAACCCCAATAAATTATCTTAATGTAAATACACTTCTAACTACTAAAATTAGAAGCAAAATCCACCACACCACCACACATCATTATAAATAGATCTTTACCAAGTTGATGTACAATCATATTTATGTACAATCACAAACTCCATCGTACAATATTTAGTAGCTAGATATCTATAAGCTGTAATATTAATGGAACTACCTGTCCCAAAGAGATAGATGGCAGCTACTGACCTTATGCTAACCTTATACCCTCGCACACCTTGTTTATTCCGAGCCAATTTACCTCTGTTTCTATAGTGTTATCTTTGACAGTAGCATGTTCTACCTTTTGTTCGAAAAAGGTGAACAAATAACCCGGTGATTAACTACTTAATGGACTTTGTGATTTTTATTTTGTGTTTGTTCAAAAAATGTTTGTATTGGTAACTAAATATCATTAGAGGTGGTTTGATTTTCATTTTGTTTTTATTTGTTGTTTATGTTGGTTATTAGTAGATTGTAGGAAAATTATAGAATAAGAATAATAGATGATGAATGAATTATCGACTTGGATATAAGTATGTTTGACTACAACTTTGTAATTTCACTGTATACTTTCTACCTAGCTTCAAATTATATATTTTCACACAAACAACTTTTAAAACACAAACTTCTTTGCTTGGGGGACTAGATGGCATGAGGATGTCGACACACGTTACGTTTCCTGCCAAAGGCTTACCCATCTTCCGTAGCAGTAACAATATACTGTCAGATTATTTCATTCACAATATCGAGACTGTCGACAGCTTTTTAAAATCACACTTGAAGAAGGCAAATGCGAAGACAAAATGTAGTGGTGAGGTGCCTATGTCAGGCCTGATGTAATGTAATTATGTCTGTATTTTAATTTTTAAAACTGACCCAAATACTTACCAAGCATTTTTAATAAATTTACTGGAGTTCTCTCAATTTGTGTAACATTTGGGTAACTAAACAATATTGTTTTATTATACATTCTGTTACACTCACATGCACAGTAAAAACAATAAAAAGAAAAACTTTTCAATTATTGTAAGAACGAACCGTCGGAATGGCAAACATTCTTTGACATTAAAAATTTAAATTAAACTTCAGGTTTTGTTTTCAGCCGGCAGATAAATTGCATAAATTTGTTTTATATTGACTTTATTTGTAACTTAGCGGTGATTTCTGAGTAAAATAATAAAGAGTAATAATAAGTCATGAAAATATTAGGACTTTAAATTCTTATAAAATATTACCAAAATAAGTACTACTTACACACATATTAATTACATTTTTAAACACTGCAATATTTATTTATTTTAAAATTAAATTTAACAATTAAATTACATACATTTAAATTACAATTATTTATTTTTTTATTCAAGTCATATCATATAACCCGCCCCTCGTCGCTCCCGGTGCAAAGGTGCCCATGATACTGGTAGCATTGCCTCGCTGAATTGCAACGGACATCCTTTGCACTAGAAACGAGCTAGAGCGGGAGTCACCACTTTTATCCCTAACTCGGCGACCAATCTCCGCAATTAACTCTTTTGCTTCCGACCCCCAACTGCCCAAAGTCTCCACCGCAATAGGCACAAAATAATAATGCGTCTCCATTGCGGCGTATTTTGATCGATTCCTACTAGCGGCATCCTCCGCCGCCGCCGCCGGAGCTTGGACGGTGCGACTCAGATTTGTGGCCGCGACTGTGCTAACGCATGTAGCGTCCGTTTTTCCGTTAGCCACTTGCCGTTTTTCCACGGCACCAAAGTCAAACCATCCGGCCGCTTCCCGTCAGATCTGCTGAGACCCGATGGCTCCAGCAAGCAGGGTACATTGGCGGATATAAGAGCCCTTCGGACTATGTCATTAAGGGCATGGTGTCGCGAAAATCTGCCTGCGCAGCAACGACAACTCAGCGCGTGAAGACCATCGGCCCCCACCATGGCACCGCAGGTGCATCTATGTGGTTCGCACACCCTGCAGCCCAGGCGGAGTGCCACTGCCACACGCAAAGAGTCGCCGTCTAGCAAGGTGCCCAAGTGAGCCGATGGGAGTGCATGTAACCATGCCCCTGACTCTGACTGCGATACGGCCCTCAGTCTTGCCAGATCGGTACCCCCTTGTTTAAGGAGTCCCTTAGCTCCAATGTCATCCCATGCTCGCTGGACGTGTAGGGTCACTGGAAATGGCTCACCTGCATTGACGGCCGACCATGCCGATACCGCCTCGGACACATAAGGTATGCTCGCCCTATCACCATTTGGAGAAAGTGTGACAGCGACAAGGTCCGCAACCCCATGCGCCGACGCTAGGAGGGCCGGCAAGCCAACATCCAGCACACGCTGTAATCCGAGACCTCCGTATCTTATTGGCAGAGCTGCCTGGATCCACTGGTGCTCATCAATTGAGACGTTAAGGATCGACTCAGTAGTATCTCTCAAAGCACCGTCGAACAAAGAGACAGCCTCCGGGCAAAGCCAGGTTGGAGTAGTCCGCAATAAGTACGTGATTTTAGGAACCGCGAAACACATACGAAGCAGCAGAACCGCAACATAAGGAGAAAGATGCTTTAAACGTTCCCGAGTGGCAAGGAGAAGATTTTGACGGCAGCTATGGCCTCAGGAACTGCCTCAAGGAAAATGGGAGAGCCCAATAGGCTGAAGGTACCTGGTGTGATCTCGCTGAGGCCACGAAAGAACATATCAAAGTAAGTAAAGTGTGTGCGAGCTTCAGTACTGCAGGGGAAAAACTCGCACTTCGCTGGATTCACCTCCAACCCTAGCTCCTTGAGGCGTGGGATCAAAACCAGAAAGTCTTTCGCCACCACCTCAGGCTGTCCGCCAATAGTACCATCATCTAGATACCACAGGTTTAGGGTGACTCCAGATTAGATATGGTTTTGTGAATAGCAAGGCCAAAAATGAGTGGCCCAAGTGGATCTCCCTGCTGAGCTCCCACTTGCCAAAGAATAAGATCCTTATTGTAAAAGAGGTTCGATGAAGATTTATAGACTTGGTGAAGGAAAGGATAGAGGGAAGGAATTTTATCCTTAACTGCGCTTAACAGAACATCCCTTTCCAAGGTATTAAAAGCGTTGCGGATATCAAGCTTCAAGACGACGCAACGAGAGTTTTTAGGGTCATGGCATGGCATATGGCATGGATAGCCGCCTCGCAACCTCGACGCGTGCCTAACCTAACTGGTGCGGTTGTAGATACTCGGCCATTTCCTCCCTGACTGAGCAACAGGCCAGCTTAGCAGTCAAACGACGGAAAACGCTGCCGACAGCTATCGCTTCAAGACAGCTAGGGTCTCAGAACCCCCCTGAGCAAATTTGTCGTTCGACATCAACAGGCGGACGGCTCTCCTTAGGTCTCCCTCAAATACCTTATTTTCAATAGTTTTTTGTATTGAACACGACCTGCGATTCGTTGGCGCGCCGTCACACTCATCTTCAAACGGGTAAAAGCCCGGGGAGTTGATATTCGCCTTTACCTTAGACGTCATGTTACCCGGCAGAGACTTAGACGGCACCCTCAATGCGCTAAAGGCAAGAGAAAGAAGCGCCAACCAGTCCTATGCCTCCACGCATCCATCTATTATGCTGCTTAATTTGGCTGCGACTAGGTTACGTGCAGCCTTAGGAATGTGCCGCATCACCGGTATGCTACTTTTGCAAGTGGCAAGTCCTTCCAGAGGGCACCGATGTTGGGGCACCACCCCCGTGCGTGGCTGTTGGCCGACATCAATAGAAGACGTGGCCTGTTGAACGTCCGTAGGGCTCGTGCGTGGTTGGTGTCCATGTATTCGTGCAATATGTATTTTGAGGCCGCGTGAACTGAAGATGCGCGCAGACCCCTTGCAATGGGGGGCATGTCGATTGTAATAATAATGAGCTCATGTTAATGATGCCGACAAAACACACACGTATATAAAAAAAAAACACATTAAAAACAAAATCCCAGTCGAATTGAGAACCTCCTCCTTTTCTTTTTAAGCCGGTTAACAATGTCAAAACATTCTTAAAAATCCCAAAAAGCAGCTTTAAAGTAGTCAATTTATAAACGTATTTATACAAGGCAAAGTACAGAGGTAATCATGTTATGGAATAGAAAGTAAAGTTTCTAAACCAATAATGTGTGTTATGAAACAATGCAGTAATAAATTATATAATATATTCTTATGGTTAAATTAAATGAGTAACATAAATCAATATCAACAACAAGTTTCTACAAAATTAGGATGGCATTAATTAATAATAATTTACAGTAACAATTATGATTCTCACCATCTACAAAAGGATAGATAGGAGTAAAAAAAATAATTGAATTGAATAGTAAGCATAATTACTAGTATACAAATTAAAAGTGTCGCCCTCTGTGGAAAGCCGCCTGTACAAGAATTCTTCCAGACACTTGACGAAGTGGCCCCAGCAGTGCAATATTATGTAGGACCACAACAAAGCAACAATCGATTGACGAACACAAACCATAAAATATGAATTTTTCTTCCCACTGCATTTTATTTTAACGTAACTTTTCAGCACACACACTTTAACGCTCAATCACTGTGGAATCACTGATCACCACTGTTGATGTCGCTGCTGATCCCTCCGAACACACGCAGCTTCGGCACATCCAGGGTTTTCGGATATTTCGATAGCAACGGAACAAAACTTTGGGATAACATTTATTCACCTGCATTGGGCCTCGTTTTCATGTATAACGCATAAATTTTTGACAAACGCAAGAATTTTACATTTTCTTTTTCATTTCAGTACAAAGTCATCTAGAATCAAAATAATTATCCAACCAGCTGGGTAAACTAGTGATCGATATCTAAAAATCGAATCGCTCAATATGAACGTGTCCTGACATATACACACTGAGGAGAAAGAGAAATAAATAACAAAACAAGGTTGTTTGCCCGAGGCGTAGTTTGTTATTTAATTATTCCACCACTAATCCAATCTCTGTACGGTCTAATGCTAAAATCCCTGCGAGTGCCTATTAATGTGGCCGGGTTAACTAATTAATTGAATGTATCTAATTGGATTTATTGTTTGTGATATTATGGCGCTTTTGTTACTGAGTAGATTCGTTTCAGTGGAACGATATCTCCTTATAGTGCATACAGTACATCAAGTATGTATATATGTTACATGTAATGTAGAGTATGTAATTTCTACTGAATTGTACCTTTCATCACAAAATATAATTGGTCGTGAATAATTCTAATGGGTGTAAGATTTTTCCGTTTTAAAACTATTTTTAAGCTATATTATTATTTAAATGTTTGTGCACTATCTCCTATTCCCTAAATGACATGATATAATACAAATTTTAAATATTATGGAACAAATTTAATTAAGAATTATAAATCAAAGAATTGAGCTTATGTTAGATAGATTAATGTGCTATGTGTGTGCTTGTTATTTCTCGAGAATTAGAAACTTCCATTTAAGTTTTCCTATAAAATACATGTTAAACTACCTGTTCCTACATTCTGTAGTATTTTCCAAGTTTTGAATTAAGTAGTCTCACAATTAAAGAGGAAATCATTTGCAGACACATTTATGTTTTCTATACAAATAAATAAAATTGGAGTGTCTGTTTGTAATATTAAAATAAACGCTTTTTACTAAATGCATATGTATGTTTACACGGTACATATGCCAAAATAACATTTTTTACAATTTTTGTCTGTCTGTCTGTTTGTTCCGGGTGTGTTTGTATGGAACGGCTGGGCCGATTTCGACGGGACTTTCACTGGCAGATAGCTGATGACATAAGGAGTAACTTAGGCTACTTTTTTAGACTTGTTTCGCCCCGCGGCATTACCCGCGGTTATAACAACAAACGTGGGTAACACCGCGGCTCTGAGCTAGTAAAAAATAAAATTCATTTCATTTTTTTTTTAACGATATGATATAAAACCCTATCTAAGGTAAAATAACTAAAACTATACTAAAATTAAATGGTGCTTTAAATCACTTCATCATTAAAAATATGGTTTAATCTTACCTTCATGATTTATAATAACATAGAAATGGATAGTGGTCGTTTACAAGTTATATCCACTAGGATTCTGTTGTCATTATACATTGTACTCTAATTTTATCGTCAAACATCAAATAATGAGGATCTAAATATTGTAACCGACCGTCCTGTTCATGCATTACCCTCTTTAGGGATTAAAATTACATTGTAACGCTTTGTGTTTTTGCTTAACGAGATTATAAACCGACGACAACCAGGTAATAATATACGATTAGAATTTTAAAAGCCTCTTTATCCTTCGAAGTGTATAACTTTCATATATGTTTTATTAATTACTTGCAAGGTTTTATATGAACTAAAATTGCGTGTGTGTGAAGATCCTAAGATTTACAGAATTCTTATTAATGCAATCTTAGTCTCGTTTTCGATCCGAGACTTGAAATATCCCCAACTCCTCTATCGCTCTATCCATTTTCCTTTCCTTCTTCCCTTGTTACCATCTAATCTTCTTCTTACTTTTTTCCTCAATTCATTTGGGATCGGGGCAATGAGTTTTCTTCTTCCCTGTCAAGTCCTAGCCATATCCTCGTTCACGCAGTCCATCCATCTTTTCTTTGGTCGTCCTCTACTCTTACTTAAAACTTTTTTTCTACATTTTGTTCATCTCTAAGCATCACATGTCCATACCGGGTCTACCCTTTATAGCAGATATTTTATGCAGATATTTTTATGTCATAATATTATTTGGCATAACGACGGATAGCATAAACTTCATTTCGCGCCTACGCGGGTGTGGAGTCTGTTTTGCAGAGATTCGTTTCTGTCACAAACTGTCAGCAAGACTATAACGACTTTTTAAGAAAATATTTCAATTAAGGTTAACCTGCTATTTATGGCAATATGCCTAATAAAATTATTCCAAATGAAATAGTAAAGAGTGTCTCAGTAAGAGTGCCCTTTTTAAATTTATAACCATTTATTTTTCGTGCAAGTGGCAACTCTGAAATTTGAAAGCTGTCACCTATGTTTATTCAGATTATTAAAAATAGAGCGTTTTTCGAAAGAACAACGCATTATAATTGTGAAAACTCATTACAAAAATTGGGAAAGTTACGCTGAAACCGCTCATGAACTTTGCCAAATTTTTAGTCGAGAAAGTGCACTTAATGTGTCAACCATTCGAAGAGTGGTCAAAAAATTTAAAGAAACTGGGTCGATTATGGATAATAAGAATCTTTTGCGTCAACGTACTGATCGGTCTCTTGAAAACATTGCTGCTGTAGACGAGTGTCGCAAACCTGAAAACATCAATTCGGTATCGTTCTCAACAACTTCAAATTTCACGAAGCACTATACTATTTTGACAAAAGACCTCCACCTTCAAGCGTACAAGATTCAACTAACTCAGGAGTTCAAACCAGCAGACCAGGGCAATTCGTTCTATGGGTAATGGAGCAAAGTGAAGTCGCTGCCAATTTTTCTAAAAATGACATCTTCTCCGATGAAGCGCATTTCCATCTGAATGGCTACGTGAATACACAAAATTGACAAATGCAAAATAAAACCCTTATGCAATCCATGAGAAACAAATACGAGAAACACCCACAACGAGCTCCACTGCTGGACATAGGCCTCTCCTTAGAAAGTAGAGTTCTCTAAAAATTTAAATTTTAGGGGATGGACATTTACATCTAAAAAATAATTATAATTTTAAGTCATATCGGAACACTGAATTAAAAAAGTGTCGGCAACTTTACCAATCCATTATTAAAAATTATCTCATATCATCTAAAAATAAAAAGGCCTTGTAATAGGTGCATACCTCAGCCTATTTCCGTCCACTGCTGAACGAAGACCTCCCTAAAAGAGCGCCAACCATCCTGGTCTATGGCAGTTCGTATCTACCCGCTGCCAGCCATTTTCCTCAAGTCGTCGGTACATCGTGTGTGTAATATCGTATGTAATATGTTGTGTAATATCTGACATCCAGTGGGGCGGAGGCTCATGGGTTAAATTCCAGAAATTAGATTTCCTGTTACATACTTCCACCCCTTTTCACGAAGACGTCACACATAAAAAAAGTGATCACTGTCCCCGAATTTCGAATATGTGTGATGCATCATAATTGTTTATTTCTGTAATTAGTATAACTTAATATATCACTGCCTCACAGAAAACCGGTGTTAGGCTGTTCTTACAAGAATGAGGTGTGCAGGTGTCCATGGACAGAGCACTTACCATGAGATGACTCTGATCTGTTTGCTCCTTTGCCCGATGCCAAAAAAAAACTACATAGCGCTGATGTCTCATTAATAAATAATAACTGACTGATGGGACTACGTGACAAGAAATAGCATTTGATAGCATTGTTGTTAATTTTAATAAATATTAATGTTACGCATTACTATATAATTTTCTAACTATCCAATTAACTTGTGTTAGGAGTGGTCACGTAATAGAGTCCTTAGTTGAAGGCCACCCATTAATGTAAGCACTCACTTCCACTTTATTTGTCCTGAACTGAATTATTATCGCTCACAGATATCTTTAGAGGCAAAAAAATAAATACGTTAAAAACTTAATGTGTCTATTTTATTTGAGAGTTAATAAACGGTTTAACAAATACGTACACAAATAATGTAATAAAAATAAGGCGTAATATTACAAATTCCATTCCAATACAATCAAAAGGGCCCTTCGGAAAATGTAGAGGGGTGTTAAAAATCTCTTCGCTCCATTTTCAATAGGATTAGAGGGGCTATAAAAGATATTTTGAATACATTATTACAATGCCGATGGTACAAAATGAGTCACAGTGAAGCGGGTGGGTGGATTTTAAGGCTTTAAACATCCTGGGAGCTTAGTTTTCGCTCGAGGGACAATGGGCAATGACGGCTTAGCTATAAACGCATAATATTAATACGCATTTACATGATAAATACCCAAATTATAATAAACCAATTTTTGCTCAAAACATGCCTCGCAAAATAACGTCAATTGTGATTCAGAAATTTAAATGTTATTTTATTCGAATAGGATTCACGTCACAATCAGACATGTTTTCTATACAAATAAATAAAGTTGAAGTGTCTATTTGTAATGTCAAAATAATACGTGCATGATACTTATGCCTAAAAACGAGTTTAAATATTTTAGTCTGTCTGTCTGTTTGTGCCGGGTAATCTTCGAAACCTGAGACCGATTTTAATAATATTTTACTGCCATGTAGCTGTCTATATAATAAGTAACTTATGTTATTTTTCCTTGCAGAAAAACCTTATAAAATTTTCCCTGGTCCGGAATGAAATCCGAGGCCTCATGGACTGCAGTCGCGTAACGTACTACACCAACAAGGCAGCGCTTTTAAAATACACCCGAACGAAGTCACGGGTACCAGCTAGTTATTATATGAGTTTCGTGTAATTGTTAATGTAGCGATTTAAAAATTGGTATTCAAAATACATGTAAATGGTATTTTCCTATTTATAAACATGAGTATAATATTTACCAAAAACTCAAAATTTTGATACAACGTACAACCCGCTCAAAAGATTTTTCTCATTTCTCATCAATGCATTCAAAATTTGCCACAGTGAAGACTGGCAGGATACAGCTAGTTGCCTCACGGTGCGTCTTGCCGCACGCCGTCACGAGCGTGGCATCCGCGTAGCACGTGAGAGTGACACTATCCAAGAAGGCACCACGAAGCACCCAGTCGTAGCCGATGTTCCACAAGCCGATGTTCCCTAACACTGACCCCTGTGGAACACCGCACGACATTTCACGTCCACCGAGACCGGACTACTTGGGTAGACGACGGCTCTCTAAGACAAATATGCCGAGACTATGCGGCGGAGGTAGAAGAGGCACTTCGTGATGCACGAGCGCCTCCCTGAGGCAACTCCAGGGCAAAGTGTTGTTGCCAAGACCATCTGAAGACGGCGTGCGGTTTTTGGTCGGTTTGAGTCCGATATCACCCCACTGGCGGGTGGTATCCGAGGGGAGAAAAAAAAAGGGTACAATTAGTAATATTTGTAAATTTACCTTTCTATTAATGTTAATCTACTGAACTGGTTTATTGTGAATATATTTATCAAACAACCAAAGATTGTTGTTTCTGTGGTGTAACGCTCTCATTAAGTTTTACTTCTCCAAGTTTAGAAATCGGTGCTAGAGGCTCAAAAATTCTATAACTAGCATTATAAATTATTACAATATTTTATCTGTGATATTTAATTGTTTTGTAGTCCTGAGGGCTATATCCTTATGTTGTAACATGGCAGTTAATTTATTATAATTTTACCAATTACCAATTAATTTACCAAATCAAATACTTATTCCAAGCGTACATTATATCTATTTTAATTTGTTCGAGATGTTTGCATAAATAAAATATAATTTTAAGTATTCCGTTTGCTGAGAGATAACCGCGATCCGTAACTGGATTTGAATCTTATCCCAAGGGTTTAGTAAAGGAATTTCTAAGCCACTCAAAGTGTCACTGTGAATTTTTTAAGGAATTAAAGTGCGCAAATGGCTTCTACGATTTCGACGGCTCAACGGTTTAAGTAGTCGTCTCGCTTACCACGCCGATTATTAGGGGTACGACATGGACAAAATTTGTGTGCCCCAGAGTCAGTTGACTTGAATCAAGATATTCTGTAAGGATCTCTCTTGAATCTCTTTCATCTTTAACTGATAATTTTTTAAAGGACAATGCGTGCTATCTATAGCCATTTAGTGTCATTCCTATCATTCGTACTAGTATTCACTACACAGCTAAAGTAGCCGCGGTCAGTATCTACGTTCAAGAATCAATAAAAAATATGCCCCCCTATGAAGAATTCCGTTGATTATAAAAGAGTTGATAGTCTCCGAAAAAGTGAACATATTCTAAGAATATTATAGATCAAGTCACATTTTTAATCAAAATCTAAATCAAAGTCAAACAATTTGTTTCATACATATTATGTATAAATTACACCAAGACATAGTCAGCGTTCACCTAGTTATTATTTGTTATAATTATAATTCTTAATGAAATGCTATTTTCACACACAATATAATATTTCGGAAATATTTCGGACGTCTGACACACAACGCCATCTAGTTTCAAACTAAGCAGAGCTTGTACTATAAAAGCTAGGTTGACTGATAGAATACATAAATACTTTTGTGTTGTAAATACATTGCAGATCATATAAACATTTGGTCAGACCCGGGAATCGAACCCAAGACCTCAGCACAGCAGTCGCATACGCACGTGACTTTGCGATTGTAACTGCGCTACCGAGGCAGTCACAATACGGCAAAACACTGAACTTGCTGCACAATTCGAAATTTTTATTATACACACACATTCATTTAGTCATCCAATGTGCGTAATATCTCCTTATTATAGGGAACAAACAATACAATAGTAAAAGTTAATTACAGAACACTCGGAAAAGACTCGGTTCAAACGTATTAATTTGGTCAGCAATTGTATTTTGAGAGGTTTCGGGCGGATCGGTGCCGAATTTAAGAAACACAGGACTTAGTAAAACAGTATTACCTACTATATGTTATTATTTTAGAAAAATGAAGTATTTGTAAGAAATATATTATTATGAGGTTTCTGATGTGAGATGAAAAGGTTGCAGGCTCGAACCCACTTAATATAGTATTGAAGCGAACTTGGGTTCTCTTCCCACATGCATTTCAGCTTAATAAAAGAAGGCAATCATAAAACAGTAGACAGGAACATAATGGATTATTAGTAGTTTTTAAAAATCGCTTTCGATCTCATTATTGAGTATTCGTAAATCACGTTCTACATTAGTTCTCATTTTCAGGTTTCTTAAGTAAAACTGAAATTCATAATCATCTCAACATAATTAAGTAACCATAAAACAATGAACTATTTTGGTTTTAGTGTAATTTACCATGTAAGCTATAAACTTTTATAATATTGAACAAACCAAAATGGTTACTGAAAAAGCACTTTTTCTTTTGTAGCAAATTAGAACTTACTGACATTAGTTCCAAAGAAAAAGCCTGAACGACAGAGTTCAACACTTGCCTACATTTTTTTCTGAAGGATCGTAAAACTTTTGTCGTCCTCGTTGAACCGATTCTTTTGTAAGCGAGTCACGGCCTACACTGAGCCAGGTCGGACCGGATACATTTTGTTATGACGTACACGAAGCCAATAGTAAAAATTGCGTCTTTTCATTTTAATAAAACGGAAACATTCGGATGGCAAGTTTTGCTTCAAAAGCTTTGTAATTTAAAAGTGTAAGGTAGGTAGATACCTACTTTAGACATTGTGCAAGATTCAATTACTTTGTTCTTTTATAATATCAGTCATTACTCAGGCGTTGTGTTGATTTTGAATGTTCTATCATTCGGCATCAATTTTACAGTCATCACAGTGGATAATTAACGAATTTCAAATGTTTAGGGTCCATCCAATACACTTTAAATGTAACTTTAATGTCAACTTATATGAAAATATTAAAAAATTGAAAACTGAAATAGTTAAACTAAATTAGAGCTTCCAGTTCAAACCGTCTGGCGGGTAGCTTGAGTCAACTCATTAAGAGTCTAGAAACATTGGTTGGACGATTGGTTCAACGATCGACGCTTGACAGAGAGCTGTTTTTAGTCGGTTCGAGTCCGACATAACCACCCCACTGGTGGGTGGTATCCGAGGGGATCGTCGCACAGAATTAAAAACAAAAAAATGGGGGGATAGATTATAATAAGCTAACCGGCAAAAAAAATATACACGGAAGGTGCTTGGAAAGTTCGTTCTGCAATGAACTCATTGAAGTCATCCGGAAATTCTGTGAATAACTTAGTTTCGCTATTCACTCCTAAATAGCACTAATTGCATCTTCTCCAGTGGCCTATAAAAAGTTCTGTTTCAAAGAGTCAGTAAATCTTTCTATCTATAAGTTCCTGTTATATATTTATGCTTCAAGCATATGGAATGTAAAAAAATTATGCTAACATTTGTCATTCATATAGTTTGTTGGTAAGTAATTTAGCATCATTTAAGGTACTTCTTTTAAATTTATTTGGCACTTAAGTTTATGACTCGTGTTATGTACTCATTCTACAAAGGTGCAGAAAATAACACAAAACGATCAAAACTGTGGGTTCCTAGCTCTTCAAAATTAACTTTCTAGCATTCATTAATAATCTTCTTCCTTTTTTTTATGCGCACAAAGGCTGTTTCTTAAAAACTCGAATCCAATGAACTTCACAGACTTGATTCTAAATTGATTTGTGTGGAACAAAGGAAAGGTCGGCAGCAAAAATGAAATACGATTTGAGTGTAACCGAACACCAATTTGTTGCGGCGCCAGCTGATCTATTGGAAATTTGAATAGGGGATCTTGGACGGCTGTACACTTAACCCAATTCTTCCGTCGACACTGTAATAGAATTTAAGTATAGCGGTGGTAAGGTACTCATATTCAACAAGCTTTTATCTAATAATTGTGTTACATTTTGTTATTAATTATCTTCATTTCACTTTTTACTCTAATAATTTTTAGCGGGCCAAAAGTTGAGCAGGTTCAACGTAACATAATCTAAATATGTAGTAGATGTTTAACTTCGTATTATTATTTTTGTAATATTTTTAGATATTTCTTATTTATTTAATTACAGAAATTGTATCTTAGAGAGATCTAGATTTAGGCTCTTATGTTAATCTACTGCATGTGTAATTGTGAACAAACTCTAATAGTTCAATATGTGAGAAGAAAACATTTGAGTTAGAAACAAATGGCCAAGCAGATGACAACACAATTAAAACGTGTGCCAAGTGCCAACAGATTTGTGTTTATTACATATCCTAGCAGAGGGCAAAATTATTAGTACGTTAATTGTATATTTCTTAAATCCCCGTGATACACGGATGATTCACTAAAGCTACCTATTTATTTGGCTCCCTAATAAAGTATAACAATATATCTAATGTAATGACTCTATTAGCTTGAAGTATGCATTTCATTATGCTCACAGTAGACGGAGGCAAATTTACAAAGCCATTGAATGCACTAGCTTCCTCTAGTTACTACGTCACTTGAATAACAACTAGGAATTATATAGGACTTAGTTTCGTGGTCCTGCTCTCAGCTGTCCAAGTCATTAAGACGGCACTGAATAAAGGAGCCAAGAAACAACTACTGTTTAATTACAAGCTAGATAGGTATTATTTACAATAAAAAATACTTTACTTTTTACCAATGGTGTAATATTTTAATATGATATAAAACGCTATAAAGTAATGTCAAATCTAAAGAGGTTTAAACTTACGATATCAATTCATTTATGTATTTACGATTGCGTTGCTCCTAATATCTTGGGAACTTTGATCCAGCCTTATATACAATTTTTTTCTCCAGAACCAATCATAAAATCTTAATAAGTACTACTACAGACTATTCCTTTACTCAAAATAGTAGTGTCACCCACTTTTCAGAGGATATGGCTTACTTCGTATTTAATATATTGTTCACGCTATATGTACGGGCCTGAATATTGTATTATCCCAAGAAATGATCTAGCATTATGTCGGCTTTTTTATTCATTGTTTTTGTTCCAGAAAGATAACAGAGATGGATAATATGCGACCTTCTTCGGATTATTCTTTGCAATCAAGAAAAGAAGACATAAGGGGAATGACTTTGGAAACACAAAGAAACAACTTTAAAATGAAAATACGCGAACCGTGGGTACGTAAGCGTCTTAATACCAGCTTTGAGTCGAAAAGTACATTATTGTACCTAAAATAATTTATTTTGTACGATATTTTTTTATTATATTTTTAATGAGATAGTCTTTAACATTTTTGTATTAAATTCCTTCAACTGATTATATTCATTTTAGGTGAGTGATCATTCATTAATAGTTCTTAATTTATCATGATTACCATCATCAGCCTATCGCAGTTCCCTGCTGGACATAGACATTTAATCTATACTTATGATAAAATATAACAGGCCTGATACTGTGCATTAAAGAAATTTTGTTAAAAGGCCTTCTATAACCGATACTAGAGTCAAATTTGTATTTTATGTTTGCCAGATTATTTGCCCGTATCTTTTATAAAATATTCTCTAGTTTTAATTTGTATATAAATACTATATCTATCGTGGAATAAGAAGAAAATGATATATTGTCAAAAAACTACTTTTTGGTACAATTTTTTCAATATAACGGCATGAGCGTCAAATATACAAAGTGGCAAAGCTGAAATTCTGAAGGAGCACATCGACATCTAAAAAATTGACCATTTTCAAACTATCCAGGTAAAATTACCTGATGATTGTAATCTTAACTTATAGACAATTTTGTCATTGGCAACTAAGTACAACAGCAGCTAAATTACAACTAAACTAAAATCAAGCAGTTTTCTGTTCTACAGGTGAATATTAGATATGTGATTAGTAGCATCTATTTCTTATTCACCGACGTATATATAGATTTAAAACTTTAAATTTTCATTCCAAAATTGAAGTTTCTTCCTCTCATCCAGCGCTGACTTGCGTAAGACAAAGAGTGTTTTTAAAAACTTCAGGCCGTATTCACAAGGCAGATACGCTTGGAGATAAAACGGAAGTTCTGTTGTGTTGTGACCGAGTTACTCGCGGAAACAAAAGTATGTTCCATGGTTTTTATCTTTCTATCTACATACATACATTCATATACTGAAGAAGCTATGCATTTCAAATGTTGGCACGTCGAGAGGAAATTGAGGTAAGTTATGACAAAGGGATGTTTGTGGTACTTTTTCATTGAAATATGATGGTTACGAAAGATAAAAAGCTAGTCATAAATTTCGGCTTAGAAATTTTCAAAATCAGATGTTTAGATAAAACAATATCTTGTATTCTATTTCTGTATGATTTTGAAAATAGTAAATATTATGAGTAGACTACAGTTCTAGGGCCGTTCTACAACTATTCCAAACAGGAATAAATGGTGATGGTTTGTGTGTGTATGTGTATGTGATGATTTTCTGAAAGTTTCAAATCAAGTCGCAGAGTAACGTAAAGTTTGGAAACCAAACTTTTTTAAAGCCTGGGAGCTAGCGTTTATATATAATTATGGAAATTAAGTTGCAACGTGGATATAACCTAAGACGTTCATCGTGCAAAGGGATTCTGAAAGCCTACAAAGAAAAGAGGTATTTATAATCTGTTTAAATATTCATCTTTATTGTCTACTGTCATAGAAATGTTCATTTCCAACATCGGAGAATAATTTAAACATTTAATTCTCAAACAAAACTTCAAATGGAATTTTGCCAAACAGAGTTGTAAAAGATCAAGAATCTTGGCCCCAGTGTTCTCTTTAATAAACCATAACTCCATTAAAACGGTTTATTTACAAACGGGCTTATAAGATTAACATAACGGTGGATGCACAATTGTGTAACAGGTTTAAAATGTAAAATTCATAAATACCGGTAGCAGCTTAGTACTGAATTACTGTTTTATGATTATAAGAAAAGCAGAATAAAATCAAAATATTCTGGGTTATTTAGGTTTCTACGCTCGTCGTCAGGGAGTCTGTGCCCTCTCCGCCTCATTTTTTTAGTGACTCCCTAAGTTTTCTTTTAGTCATTTATGATTTCATCAGCGTATACTTCGAAAGTATATTAATCTCACACACAATGTAGATCATTCAAATTATTAAATTTTGATTTGTGTATTTTAACTAAAATTTTATTTAAAATGCATTTTGTATTAATATTTTAGTTTACTTTATTTACTATTTAGTGTACACTTCAAATCAACTATATTTGAACTACAGCTACATTTAAGACTAGTGGCAAGATAGGAGCGAACTTATACTACAAGATTAGATGTAGACTACAGAAATTGCTCCTATGTATAATATGAAGGTTTAAAATATGTGAGATTTTGCGGCACTAAAGATTAAATATTATTACTCGTAGTGTTACTTTATTTCTGTGAGTGAGAGAGTAAATGAGTGCATGAAACAGATAGAATGTCACTGAGTTAATTAATGAGTAAGTGAGTGACTTTGTAACAATTAAACATATTTTCATTCCAAATGTCCCATAGAACAAGTCATTTCGTATTCGGATGATATTTATTAGTGTTGCTTTATTATTATTATTTCAGAATATTTCTGTATATTTAAAAAAAAAACGATTACAAACAAAAGCTTTCTTTACATTTTTCTGAATTAGAATTCTTTTATTTAGATTTTACTTATCGAGAGATTATATATATAATATCTGTAGTAATAATACGTTTATATACTCAATGTATTATTTTTGGGTAAATATTGAATCAAAAAGGTTAAATAAGTTTACTTTGTCCATAAAATTAGAAGTTCTTCGTTAAATCAATAACACAAATAAAGCAAAAATCGAGTCCATATTGTATCTGATGGGCTAAATGTTGTTAATGCAGAATGTGATTGCCAAAAGCAACATGAAATACATTGTTTTACCAATATTTATATTGTTCTTTGGTATTTTATAATATTGAGTAAGAGTAAAATACGTAGGTACAATACGCATTAGTACCACTTGGGTGAGTTTGGGATTTAATTTGGCTGATACAGCCCGGTTCCCAGTGCTTCGGTTGACCTTCGGTCGGTTTTTAAATCTCAAATTTGCGTACATGTGTGCATCACTTTATTTTTTTTTCAATTTCAGTCAAATTTTCATCTTATTAATGAGTGTAAGTTTATTGTTCTTGGCAAACAAAAAAATGGTTGACACTAAACTTCTCTTAGTTGAAAACAATATTAAAAGCATCTATTAAAACGTACTTCTAGAAAATATATATATATATATATATATATATATATATATATAACGCGGATCGGTATTTGAAAGGTATCCACTATTTTATCTTTTCTATTTATGTGTTAATAAAATAACAGAGTAAGAAAATCAAAGCCCTTTATTGTGCTTTACCCTGGAGGAATGCGCAATTCTTTGTAGTTCTGAAGAATACAATAAGCATTCCATTACAAATATATGTATATACGTATGTCTTCTATTCCAGTGCACTCTATTAGATACGTGAAATATTGCTACAATATGAAGCAGTACAAACATAATATATGTATATTGAACAAAAAATTATAAATATTTTATAGACTACATAGCCTTTACTGAAAAAGTAATTACAAATAGATAGGTATATGAAGTGCCTGTAAGTTATACATATCGTTTTTTTCTTTTTATGTAGGGGGCGGATGACTAGATAGGTTACCGTATGACTGGAATATACATCTATACGTCTGAAAAAATATAATGAGCTGTTATGAGAAGAAATATTTTTCGACTCTAATTTGGAACCATTAAACTATGAAAATACAAATTATTAAGAAAACACATAGATACAAAGCTTGAAAAGTTGGTTTACGATAGAGAAAATATAAATGTAGATAGAGAAAAAATGATTAAGAATAGTAAATATGTTTCATAGCTGTGGAAATACACGATAACACGATAAAAAAAATTCTTACAAAAAGTCAACCGGATAAAGAGAACTATTTATAACTATTGGCTTATAAAAAATAACAAATAAAGTTGCTTCCAGTCAGTGTATTTTGTAGAATTAACATATTCTTGGTTTGAGAGTAGAAGAAAGGGACAAAACATTATTGTATCGACACAATTCCAGAGTCCGATCAAAGGAAAATGTAGGAATTCCTAGAAACATCCAACGTAGTATTGCATGATTTTGTTACACTGCGATACATTACATTTTTTGTTCATTACATTCGTTTATGTACATATATTTTAACAGTCTACTGTTAAAACTCTTTGTGATGTGAAATTGAATGAAGTCAAAGTTTTAATTTAAATCTAAGATTAAAATTTGATAAGAACAAAAAATCTTTAGAAATGCCGAATACGTGTTAATATACCCTATTCATGAGTTAATGTTGAATATACACCGGGGTCTAGGGAAAAGACCTTAGAAAACGAACGATAATTTAAATGATTAAAACCTGATAATACATTTAACGTTTGTGGAATCAAGGAACCAATCAACTAAATAGGTATTGATCATCATCCGTTTTGACTCTATCAAACCTTCAATAATGTCGAAATCGTTTGGACTCAAGTAGGTTTAATCACCCGATAATTTTATGTAACTCAAAACCGATAAGGACAATAACACATTGCAACTCTTGCCTGTTTTCGTATTATAAGATAAGATTGTAATCGAAATAAGATTATAATAAGTATGACCTATGAATCGTTCTATAATGAAGAAACTATTCAAGAGGACTGAATTTTATAAATAATAATTATTCTTATAACACTTAAAATTCAGAAGGCAGGCAGAAAGCATTCGTGCTCTCTAAAACTCCACCACTCCACCAGCATCTTTTAATAGGTTATTTCAAAATAATGAAGAAAATAAATTGATTCTTTTGTTTTTGTTGTGTCCCAATAGATAATTTCAAAATAAACATAGTTAAACATTATACATACATTACATAATTAAACCAAAATGCCAAAAATGGACAAAAAAACACTTTAACCTTAAACTACAGACATATTTACTACGCAAAATTGCCATATAAAAACAAGATTTATCTTGTAATAATGTCAGAAGTATAATCACGAACGCACTTTTTTTGCCAGGTAAATTATCGCCCTTGGCCGTTGGACAATTAAGGGCGCAGAGTCAGCCTCTCGACCTCGATGAAAGATACCTTGACATTCACATGAAAAAAGTAGACTCGGCAAATCGTCGGGTGTAGGGTGACTTTCATATTTTAAATAATCTAGGTCTCTTATTAGTTACTTCAATAATTTTATCTTTGGTTAAGGAGTAGTGCTATATTAAACATTTCAATCTTCTAGCCTGTGACTTCTAGCTTTCGTTTGTACCAATAAACTTAAAAAATATTATGGGCCGGCGTTCTCTCGGAACTCTTTTTGGGGGGGTCGAACTCTTTTCGGATGTTTGTACATAATGTTGATACAAATTTTGTTCTTGTGATTTAAATTTTTTTAATTGGTTTTTATTTTAATTGTTTTAATACAAAATAATAACTAAATAAATCTCGATCCGCCACTTTTGTTCACACAATTTGTTAAGATTTAATATCTAATACATACTGTGACAGTCACAAGTGATTTTTGAATTATCATCATTCCATAGGTATATTTTTTAAGAAATATAACAGTGTTTACGTGTTTATCTCAAACGTAAGTAGTTTCAAACATTTGCTACAGTCAAAAGTTTATATAAATTGCCTATAGAAATGTGAACAAAACCTTAATCTAGCTCGGTGACACAACTACTTACCAAAATTTCACTATATTTTTCGTTGTAATTCTTATCGTATAACTTTTTCAATCCTTGCTTATCATATTTCATTTCGATTTCATCAACTATGATGACACGCAAAACTTTGGTTGCTCGCCAAGAGGAGTCTAAACTCCAATTGGCGCTCAGCAAGCTAAAGAAGTCTAAGCAGTTTTGTGACCAGCTGATTGCGGAAAGGGATTATAATGAGAGGGAATTCCTAGGCGTAATCGAAAGAAATAAAAAGGTAAGGTTAGAATTAGCCCAGATTAATATACAATGCTCTGAAGAGATTGCTGCCCAGGATAGGCTTCAGCTCATTGTGGATGGGTTCAGCCGGTGCAGTGCTGAGTAAGAGCTTGCTCTTGATCGTATACAGCATTTAGAACGTCAATCACAGCAATAAATTATCGCAGTTAGAAATGACTCAATACCAGTACTGCTACTCAACACAACACTGAACCAAAGTCTCTTCGTTGAACAGGTGGTCAATGCCCCAAATATGGTCACTGTCAATAGGCAAGCCTATTGTGACCATTAATCTAACCAGTGATGATGTCATGAATAAATAAAGTAGGATGGTTAAATGTAGTAAAACTAAATGTAAAAAATATGTCAATATATATAGATGTATTAGAAAAATACAAATGCTAGTACATATCCAATATTTTTGTATTAAAAATATCAAATTGATTAAAGAGTGGCCGTCATTGCTTGGAAAATTAGATATGTATTCAGAAAAGGATTTCTCAAGTACCTGTATCACCTTTAAAAGTACTTTAGAAAGTTAAAAGTGGGAATACCGGACTTTAATAACCCTGAAAATTACAAATAGGTTCTTGTACAATGACGTGTTTACCTTCCCCCTTTGTAAAAACGGCTAGAAGGATAATTTAGTGATCCAGGTTTTCATTATTTCGAAATCACAAATGCCAAACTTTTAAATGAATGACTAACTAACTAATACTAACTTTCTAATACTGTATATGTTAGGTTAGGTCTACTACTACTGTTGGGGTGCTGGGCTAGAAAACCTCCTCGTGGTGCACCCTGGAAACGCTGGCGATGGTACTGTTCCCTCCTTGTCCTCTTGGAGGAGAGGATTATCGCCAGCGGCCAATATTCTAGCAGAAGAGGCAGCCGTTCATCGGCTCTCGGGCAAGGCCTGGTCCAGCAGGGTGGGCGTGTCTGCCGGTTGCCCTGCTGGCTCTTCGCTCTTCGGAGCATGGAGGAGGAAACCTCGGTAAAAAACCTGATGGCGGGGCCCTGTAGGGGCCACAGTTTCTCCGCTGACAGCGGTGGAGAAAGGAGGACGGGCTCGGCGTGTACTCACACTACCACCGAGCAGGCAGGGGGACGTAGTCTCCCTGTCAACCGTCGGCATATCGTAATCCCGAGAAGAGCGCTGTGGTTAAGTCTCGCGGCTCTGATCGGGGGCGAGGGTCTTGGCTTAACCGCCCGGACCGCGAGGAAGATAACCTCTCTAAAAAATTCCCCGAATCCCGTGTTCTGGTGCGTGGCCAGGGGATGCATGGCTGATGGGAAGTTCAGTCGCGAGCGCACTCCAAGCCGAGGTACCTGCGGACCCCTCGGTAGGATTAAAAACTTACGCTTGCCCGGGTAATGGGGGATCTCTGCCCGGGTGGACCTTTAGTTCTCCCCCACTCGTGGGAATTATTATGGAGCATATCAACAAAAATATTAAGAAACGATCGGAAAACCAATCACAAAAGAAACAGGCAAGCAAAACGGACACGGCAACGAGGAAGGAGAAGAGGAACAGTGGAGCGGATGGGTCGTCCACTGAGGGTGAGATGGTGTCAGGAACGCCTATCTCGATGGGGCTCCCAGAAGTCAGTCTAACGCTGGTCTCTGGGAGCCGAAGAGCATCGGATCGTATTCGTTCCGGATCCGCCGTCTCCTCGGATGGCGCGGAGGCCATGGAGGCGGAGCGAAGCGACAGCCGAAAACGCGGACGCTCAGGGGACGTGGAAACCGACACGTCCGGCGAAATGATGCCACCAAAGGTGGCAAGCAGCCGCCGAGGGAGGGCGCGCAAACCGGCCTCGGCCCCGGTCTTAACCCCGTCAGGCTCCGCGTTCTCAAACGCGGAGTCCTACAGAAATGTACGGGTGGACGGCGAGGCCGTAGCGGAGGAGGAGATCGCGGATCTCCTGCTCAAGGTTCGGGAGCCGGTGGGGGGAAATGCCCCCCAGGCTCCCGTGTCCGTGCAGGAGAGGGCGAAAGCGGCGGTGGCCGTCATTCACAAGGTGGCCACCAAGTCCGTGAACCTTAAGGGCTCGTTTGTGAGGGCCCTTAAGGACTCCTCCTCCGCTTTGTCGGAGGTCGTGGAGGGCCTAGTGGGCGACGTTTCGCGCCTACAGGTGGCCAATGAGAGGCTGACGGAGCGGGTGAATGAGCTGAGTGCTCAGTTCGCCCGCTTCCAGGCGAACCTCCCCGAGCGGGAAGCCCCGTCCGCGTCCCAGCCTGCCCCTACCACCAACTCAGGGGCATTTGACTCCCAACTGCGAGAAATCCTCATCGCAGTTGGGAATATGCTGGACGGACGCCTGGCTGGCCTGGAGGCGAGACTGCCCCCTGCGCCGAGTATGCGCCCCCCCGCTCGCGTCGGCACAGCGGCCTAAGGCCGCCGCTCCGACCGCGCTCCCCGTTGTGGGAGGCCGCGTTTCTTACGCGGCGGCGGCGTCTGCCCCTACTCCATCGGCTCCACAAAAGCCGAGGAGGGGGGCCAAGGCACCGGCCCAGACGCCGGCCAAGGCACCGGCTAAGGCGCCGGCCAAGGCACATCCCCAGGCGCCGGCCAAGACGGGGCCTAAAACGGCGCCGAGGAGCGGAGTGGCATTCCCTCCGCTCCCCACTCCGACACCCCTGCCGGGCCCCTCCGCACCTGCCCCCTCCAACGAGGGTTGGCAGGAGGCGAGGGGCTCCAAGAAGTCCCGAAGGCGGGCCAGAAAGGCTGCCCAAAAAGCAGCCCAAGCCCAGCCTTCGCCACCGGTGGCAACGGCCTCAGCAAAGAGGCCGCGGAAGCTGCAGCCGCCCAAAACCGCGGCTGTAGTTGTGACCGTGTCCCCGGAGGCGGCTGACGGCGAGCTGTCCTATGCGGCTGTCTTCGAAAAGGCCCGGGACAGCCTCGCCAACGAGTTTGGGACGGTGGGGGTCAGGATGCGCCTCGCCCAGACGGGAGCTCGAGTTCTCGAGTTCCCTGGGGCTGAAGGCGCAAAGACGGCGGACTCCTTCGCTGAGAAGCTGCGGGGAATATTTGCAGCCACAGATGGTGTCAGGGTCGCCAGGCCTACCAAGTGCGCGGAACTGCGCATCTCGGGCCTGGACGACTCAGTGACGGCCGAAGATGTCCGCGCTGTAATCCGGGAGAAGACGGGGTGCAGCGCGGACAACGTCAGGGTCGGCACCATCCGCCCCGGTCCAGGAGGGCTTGGCGCCGTGTGGGTCAGCTGTCCCGTAGCGTCGGCCAAAGTATTGGCCGACGCCGGCAGGCTGCTCATCGGTTTCGTGAGCGCCAGGATCACAGTCCTGGCGGCGAGACCGATGAGATGCTACAAATGCCTAGCATCGGGACACACGCGCGTCAAGTGCGACAGTTGTTTTGACTGCGGCGGACTGTGTTTCCGCTGCGGTCAACCGGGACATAAGGCGGCAGAATGCTCTGCCGCCCCTCACTGCCCAGTGTGTGCGGCGGGCAATAAGCCCGCCAATCACCAGATGGGGCAGAGAGGCTGCAAGCCTCCCCGCAGTTCTCGGCAGACGTCGGGGGTTAGCCAGTCGACCCAGGCTGCCTCCGATGTAGTTCGTGCGTCGACGTCGTCGCCCATGGAGGAGGTTGTAGAGACGATCCAGTAATGGATCAAGTCTCCAACCTCCTGGTCCAGACGAACCTGAACCACTGTGCCGCGGCGCAGGATCTCTTCCTGCAAACCATGGCACAGTGGTCGATAGGTGTTGCCGTAGTCGCGGAGCCCTATTCTGTCCCTCCCCGTCCAAACTGGATGGGTGACTGGGACGGCTCCGTGGCAGTCGTCGGTTCCACGACGGCTCATTCCCCGCCCTTGTCGCTAAGAGACAAGGGCACTGGATATGTTGCCGTCGAGTGGGGGGGGATCACCATATATGGTGTCTATTTCTCCCCCAACCGGAGTTTGAACGACTTCGAGGTTTTCCTGACCAACTTGGAGACCTCGATACGGCGACTAGCGTCTGGGCACGTCCTTGTGCTGGGGGACTTCAACGCAAAGTCCATTGCGTGGGGTTCCCCCAGGACGGACGCCAGGGGCGAGGCCGTAGAGGAGTGGGCGGCCTCGGTGGGCCTCTGTCTTCTAAACAGAGGCTCCACCAACACGTGCGTGCGACAGCAGGGGGGGTCGATAGTGGACCTTTCGTTCGCTACCCCTGCCCTCGCCGCACGAGTAAGGAACTGGTGTGTCCTGGAAGAGGTTGAGACGCTCTCGGATCACCTGTATATCCGATTTGAGCTCTCCCGGACCCAGGACTCCAGTAGGGGTCACGTGGCGCGGCGTTTATCCCGCTTTCCGCGGTGGGCTGTTGCCAGGCTGAACCGGGACCTACTAGAGGAGGCAGCCATAATTCACTCGTGGCTGTCTCCTCAGGCTCCGACCGAGGAGGTCGACGTGGGGGCTGGCCGCTTTCGCGATGCGATTACGCATGTATGCGATGCGGCCATGCCCCGCGTTCGAGGTCGTCGGCCTCCAAGGAAGGAGGTCTACTGGTGGTCCCAGGAGCTGGCGGACCTCCGTGCGGCCTGTACACGTGCCCGGAGGTCCTACACGCGCAGTCGGCGGCGTCACCGTGGAGACGGTGAGGAGGACCGGCTTCATGAGGAGTACCGACGGGCGCGGAAAACTCTGAAGCTGGCCATTAGCCGCGCCAAAGAAGAAAAAAGACAGGAGATGCTGGAGGGTCTTAATCGTGACCCCTGGGGTCGCCCTTACCGCGCGGTGCGACAAAAGCTCCGCGCGTCGGGCCCCCCCCTTACGGAGACTCTCCAGCCCAGCTTCCTGCGAGAAGTGGTTGAGGGCCTTTTCCCACAACGGGCGGAACACACTCCCCCGTCGATGGCCTCCTTGGCCGGAGACGACGGGGAGCACGGGGAGGATAATGTTCCGCCCGTCCGGGAATCGGAGGTAGGGGCGGCTGTTCTACGGATCCGTTCCAAGAACACCGCCCCTGGGCCAGACGGGGTACCGGCCCGAGTGCTGGCCCTGGCCCTCAACCACATGGCAGACCGCCTCGGGGAGGTGTTCGACGCTAGCTTGGCGTCGGGACGCTTCCCTGAGTGCTGGAAGAGCGGGAAGCTGGTCCTATTGAGGAAGCCGGGACGGCCTGCCGATTCGGTCGCGGCCTATAGGCCCATCGTGCTGCTGGACGAGGGCGGGCAAATTGTTTGAGAGGGTTCTTTCTGCCCGCATCGTCCGGCACCTCTGCGAGGTGGGCCCCGATCTGTCGGACGCCCAATTTGGTTTTCGGGCGGGGCGTTCGACAGTCGACGCCGTGTTGCGCCTGAGGGCCGTGACCGAAGAGGCCGTGAGCTGTGGCGGCGTGCTGTTGGCGGTGTCATTGGACATCGCCAACGCATTCAATAGTCTGCCATTCAGCTGCATCAGGGAAGCACTCCACTATCATGGGGTGCCAAAGTACCTGAGGCGGCTGGTGGCAGACTATTTAGAGGAGCGTACCGTCGTGTACGAGGACCGAGAAGGTAATTTGAGGAGTCGGCCCATGTCGTGCGGTGTTCCACAGGGGTCTGTTCTTGGACCCCTCTTGTGGAACATAGGGTACGACTGGGCCCTTCGCGCCGATTTCCCCCCCGGGCTGGGTGTAATCTGTTACGCAGACGATACCCTCGTGACAGCCCGGGGGGCAAACTTCCAAGAGGCGGCGCGCCTGGCCACAGGGGGAGTCTCCCTGGTGGTCGGGCGCATTGAGGCGCTGGGCTTACGGGTGGCCCTAGATAAGACGGAGGCCCTGTTATTTCATGGGCCCCGTCGTGGTCCACCCCCTGGCGCCTCAATAGTGGTCAACTCGGTCCTCGTACCGGTTCGGGCCCAGATGAAATATCTGGGCCTGATCCTCGACGGGAGGTGGCTCTTCGACGAGCACTTCCGACAGCTTGCTCCAAAGCTGGTCGGCGCTGCGTCTGCCCTAGGGCGACTCTTGCCCAATATGGGTGGACCCAAGCGTCGCGACAAGACGGCTGTACACGGGGGTTGTCCGGTCAATGGCGCTTGTACGGTGCACCGGTGTGGGCGGCGGCTCTGACCGCCCAGAATAGGGTACGCCTCTGGCGCCCTCAGAGGGTAATGGCGGTCAGAGCCATACGCGGTTACCGCACCGTTTCTACGGAGGTGGCATGCGCATTGGCCGGAACTCCCCCGTGGGATTTGGAGGCGGAAGTGCTCGCCGAAGTTTATCGGCGAGTGGCTGACTTCCGGGCGGAGAGCGGATTTCGCCCTCCGCCCGAGGATGTGCGCGAGTGGCGCGAAGCCGCTCGCCGAGCCACGATGGCTCGTTGGTCGTTCCGGCTGGAGACTCCACGCGCTGGCTTCGCCGCCGTGGAGGCTCTCCAGCCGGTCATCGCCGAGTGGGCAGGGCGGCAGCACGGGACCCTTTCCTTCCGACTGACGCAGGTGCTTTCCGGGCACGGTTGCTTCGGAAAGTACCTGCACACGGTCGCTAGGAGGGAACTGAGTCCCGCCTGCCACCACTGCGACTGCAGTGAGGACTCGGCCCAGCACACGCTGGCGGTCTGCCCCGCATGGGCGGCGCAGCGCCGGGCCCTCACTGCAGTCATCGGAGTGGATCTCTCGCTACCGGCCGTAGTACGCTCCATGGCCGGTAGCGACAGTTGTTTTTACCGCGGTCGCAACCTTCTGCGAGGTAGTAATCTCGCGGAAGGAGGCGGCGGAGAGGGCCCGGGAGGACGACCTCCACTCGGACCCGATCCGCCGCCGGCGAACCGGGCGGCGGAGGCCCGCCTACCACAGCCTCATGCCGCCCTGAGTGTGGCCGCGGGTGGACGGGGTGGGTTTCCCCTCCACCCGCATTAGTTGGCCAGCCGCGAGGGGGCGGCGTCCGCGTGTGCCGGACGTCGCCTAAAGAGAGGAACACCATTGAGACGGAGCCCGCACCAGGAGCGGGCTGGCGCTAGGAGGGGTCCGGATGTCTTAACAACAGCTGTTCCCGGATCCCTCCTGTTACAGGCGCAGAGTGGCACACCGTGTGGTTTTAGTCGGTCCGAGTCCGACACACCACCCCGCCGCAAACCCCGGAGGGGTGACGGTCCGAGGGGATTTCCACACGTTAAAAAAAAAAAAAAAAAAAAAAAGGTCTACTACTGTTAGATATGTGCCTTTTAATCACAGAAGTCTAATAAATACCTGAGGCACCTGATTCATTTCTTACAACTAATAAGAATTGAATATGCTACGGACATTTGGTACTTTACTGAGAGCAATCTAGTTCTACAAAAATAACAGTAACAATTATCGCCCAGGTTATAGCTGCATTTTTTGAAATCTCAACTATTACAATAAAAACTTGCTATGAAATATACTACTGGTTCATTTAAAAATCTCTCCGGGCTATGCATATTGTATTCAAATCTATTAAAATGAGTCATGACTTTAAAATACGGGTGTACGTTTATTTATTCGTAAACCGAAGAGTTCACAAACTTAATTGTTTATGGGTGTGATACACGAACAAAGGCAAGGGCGCTCAATAAATAATACAGCCACCCAGAAATTGATTGGAAACTGAACAAGCTCCATTACTTTTTAAATCAGATACGTTTCATTCAATTACCGAATGTGTTTCATTCAATTACCTATACTATAGTACATTTAGAAAAAAATACCCTTTTTTTATTCAATTTATGTAGCGGTACTTGCACCAAGTCAGATTTTCTCTAAAAGTGAATCTTCTCTAAAAAATAATCAACACTCGATCGAGTAAATTATTACACACTACAATATTGTTAAAACGACTGATCTTTTGAATGAGCAGCATGTGAAGGTAAGGTTATATGAGTTTTAACAAATACGTATTTGAAGAAAATATTGTAGTTCAGTGAACAACCTGCATGAAATGACTGGTAATTACTTGTTTCAATATGAACTCATCAATTATTGCTGTGTGTCAAACTGCCGCGGTGTAACCGTACCTTGATAAAGTATCGCTAGTCTGTATGATTAATGTACAATTTGAGATTTCTCTTATTTGTCACAGTACACAGCCGCTGTGTTTTGATAACGAATCTCAGTCATCAGTTATAGTGATATTTGACAGTAAAATATTATTCTTTCTGAAATAACATCAAGAAAGATATGATGTATCGGAAAATTCGATATACAAAACATCTCGTAATAACGACGAAATTTTATGTTTATGTTACCCGATGTCGCATTAATAATGTATTCAAGACTGTATAGCCTTAAAAAGGTGTTCAAGATACGTCACAAGTGTGACCAAAACCATGTCTTTCAAGTCTGAATTAACTATTTCAACGTGTAGGTAAAAGAGGCAAATATTTAAAATATTTAAAACTGTTGCAGTATTTTAAGTAGTGTTCATAAAGAGCTAGCCCCTTGTTCTATTATTGTATCTGTCCACCGGCAAACTGACCTGTAATGGCCTGTAAAGCCCAACTGGTTAATGATGGCAATACTTATTTTCATTCTATTATTCTGCTTTATTGGTTATTTTTTAAAACAGCTAAAATTGTTTAATAAAGGATACTGTATTTATTTTAAAGATTCATGTACACCGACTTTTTAAATATTCAACACAGTAACGTTGATTGAGCACCGTAAGCGGCTGGAATTCACCAACTTTAATTTCCTGCCAACAAACACAGAGTGCGAAGTTTTTAATCCCATCACTCCGAATTCCATACAACGTGATATTTTATACACTAATCATGCATGGACTGAATTAGTGTAATAATCTGAGTTAAAATAACGTTGTTATACCTTTTTTTTTTTTTTTTTTTTTTTTTTTTTTTTTTTTTTTTTTTTTTTTTTTTTTTTTTTTCCGTGCGGAAATCCCCTCGGATACCACCTGTCGGTGGCATGTCGGACTCGAACCGACTAAAACCGCACGCCTTCGCCGGGTACTAATAGCCGGGGAACCAGGTATACCCTAGAAAGGAAGGCCCTGGTGCCCCGACATACCTCGGGTCATCTACAGACGAGTAGACGACCCCCGCCCCCGTGTGGGAACCCCATGTTCCCTGTGCTCCCTGAAAGCGAGCGCGCTTCGCAACGCGCTCGCCGCCACCCCGGCCTGCTTCTGCTAGGGTGACAGATGGCCTCACCTGTCACCCCCAGGCCTGCGCTTATGGAGGACGGAGGTCGTTCTGCGACCTCCGGCGCCTGAGTGACCTGCGCTGCCTGGCCCGTGCCCGGGCCTGGCGGGCCGGGAGAGTTCTAAACCTCTCCCGGTCCCGCTCCGCCGTCTCCTTCGCGAGCATAACTTGCTCGCAGAAGGAGACGGCAGAGTTCCACGCACTCTCGCTCCGCACGATAGCCGCAATCAGGCTATCGAGCGAGAGAACTCCCACTCCGATGGCCGCCACGAGGTCTCGCCTCTGCTCAACCCACGCCGGGCACTCTGCCAGCGTGTGGAGAGCCGTGTCCACGGTCTGGCCATCGCAGTGGTGGCACTCAGGCGTTGGCTCCTTGCGGATCAGACACAGGTGATCTCCGAAACATCCCTTCCCAGTGATCACCTGCGTCAATCGGTATGAGAGGGTCCCGTGACGCCTCTCGAGCCAATCCTCCATTACGGGTCTTACCGCCGCAATGACGGCGTGCCCGGCGCTCGGTTGCCCGAGTCGTTCCCTCCACTCCCCTATGATGACCTGGCGGAGTTGGGATTTCCGGTCCTCGATTTCTCGAGTCTCGGGGCATCGACCCAACTCCTGCGCCTCCTTGCGCCACTGATACAGTGCCGCAAGGGCTCTCGCCTCCAGGTCCCACGGTGGAGTTCCGGCCAGGAGACTCGCTGCCTCAAAGGAGATCGTGCGGTACCCCCCTTATGATCCTGATGGCCAGCATTCGCTGCGGTCGTCGCAGTATCGCGACGTTGCTGGCCTTCAGGGCCCCCGCCCATACCGGGCACCCGTAAAGGGCCATGGACCGCACAACCCCCGAGTAGAGTCTCCTGCAGGAGTCATCGGGTCCCTTCATGTTGGGCAGCAGCCGCGCCAACGCACGCGCTGCCCCAACCAACTTAGGGACCAGACCTCGGAAATGATATCCGAAGTCCCATCGGCCATCGAGTACGAGCCCCAGATACCTGATCGAGGGCTCGATGCCGATGCGAGTGCCTCCTACCGTGAGGCTAGATCCCTCAGGCGGCTTCCTCCGAAGCCCGTGGAAGAACAGGGCCTCGGACTTGTGCAGAGCCACCTCGAGACCCAGCCGCCGGATACGCTCAACGACTTGGGCAACCCCGGCCGTGGCCCTCAGGGTTGCCTCGTGGTGCGTCTTGCCGCGCGCCGTCACGAGTGTGTCGTCCGCGTAGCACACGACGGCGACACCATCCAAGAAGGCACCACGAAGCACCCAGTCGTAGCCGATGTTCCACAAGAGTGGCCCTAACACCGACCCCTGCGGAACACCGCACGACATTTCACGCCTACCGAGACCGGTCCTACTGGGGTAGACGACGGCTCTCTCCGACAAATATGCCCCGACTATGCGGCGGAGGTAGAGAGGCACTTCGTGATACACGAGCGCCTCCCTGATGCAGCTCCAGGGCATAGTGTTGAACGCGTTGGCGATGTCCAAGGACACCGCCAACACCACTTCGCCCCGAGAGACTGCTTCCTCCGCCAGAGCCTTCACGCGCATGATCGCATCCACGGTGGAGCGCCCCTGACGGAAACCGTACTGGTTGTCCGCCAGATCCGGCCCAACCATCACGAGATGCTTGACGAGGCGCCTTGCAATCACTCTTTCAAAGAGCTTGCACACCTCGTCAAGCAACACTATGGGCCGGTAGGCGGACGGTGAGTCCGCCGGGCGCCCCTCCTTTCGGATGAGGACCAGTTTCCCCGTCCTCCACAATTTCGGAAACTGGCCCCGCTCGAGGCATGCGCTGAAGAACCCTCGCAGTCGGGGCTCGAGAGCCTCGTCGACTAAGGCCAGGACCCACGCTCGGCCAGGAATGCCATCGGGTCCCGGGGCGGTGTTTTTGGCTTTAAGCCGTAACACCGCCACCCTTAGTTCCACCCCAGTGACCTCAGGCACGTCGTCGTCATCCACGTTAGGCGCCTCAAGCGCCGGAGGCGGAGCCATCTGTGGCGGAGTATGCTCCACCACTCGCGTTGGGAACAGGGAGCCAACGACCCTCTCAAGCAGCTCTGGCTGAAGACACCGTGTGAGCGGCGGGGCCCATGGGCGCATCTTGCCCCTAACCATACGGTAGGGGCGTCCCCACGGATCCCGCTCCAGTGTCTCCAGCATCTCGCGGCGGGCCTCGCTCTTGGCCCGCTTTATCGCTGCCTGAAGGGTCCTCTTGGCAACCCTGTAACCCGCTAACAGCTCCGCCTCTCTCGCTGCCGCATCTTCGGGGCGGCGACGCCTCCTGCGGAACCTGGACCACCGGCGGCGCGAGGTCACGCAGGCTTGACGCAGCCGTGCGATCTCCGGCGACCACCAGTAGACCTGGCGCCTTGCAGTATTGGGCTGAGCCCTAGGCATCGCCGCATCGCAGACGCGGGTCATGGCCTCCCGGAACCACTGTGCCTCAGCATCGACGTCGACAGGCCTGTCCGGCGCAGGAGCCCAGGCCTGTACGATGGCGGCTTCCAGGAGGAGGTCGCGATCTAAGCGCTTGAGCGCCCAACGTGGTTCAGGTGGTGCCGGTCTGACCGGCGCGCCATCTGCAGGGGCGGAGACGTCAAACCGAATATATCGGTGATCCGAACCTGTCTCCTCCCCGACAACGACGCGCCAGCCTTGGACACGACGCGCTAGCGAGGGGCATGCGAACGAGATGTCCACGATCGAACTACCCCTCGCCGTCACGAACGTGGCCACGGCCCCCCGGTTTAGGAGAACTAGGCCGAATCTTTCAGCCCAGTTCTCCAATGCCCTGCCCCTCGGGTTCGTGCGCAGGGAACCCCAAGCCTGCGACCAGGCGTTGAAGTCCCCCCAGCACAAGAACCGGGTGGGGGCGACAGGCATCGACGACGACGGCCAGCTGAGCGAGCCATTGCTCGTACTCAGTTATGTTTCGGTTCGGCGTGAAATAAGCGGCCACGACCGCTATATCTCCAACTATCGCCGCTACACAGCCCCGTCCCCTTGCAACTACTGCAAGAGGTGGAGTGCCGGCTGCGGTACCGTGCACTAGGGCCGCCGTGCCGTCCAAGTCGGTCTCCCAGGCAGGCCCGAGAAACCGATGGACATATGGCTCGGCGATAGCGGCGATGTTGATGGACCACTGTGCCATGCTCTGGAGCAGAAGATCCTGAGCATCGGCACCGTGGCCTACGTTCACCTGGAGGATGCGGAGATGTGGGTCCATCACTGGACTTCCATCCCCGCATCCCGCAGCGAACTTTGCGGCTGTCCAGCGGCACTCTCCGTCTGGATCAGCGGCTCGGAGGCGGAAGGTCGGCCTCCCGGCTTCGGTCGCGATAGGGCACAGGCCTTACCACCAACCCGGTGGTCGGCAGGCTTGCCCTCCGCTGCGCACCTAAAGCAACGCAGCGGAGCGTTGCAGCCACCCGCCTTGTGACCGGGCTGGCCACAGCGGAAGCATCGGTCACCTACGGTGGCCTCCGCCGTGCAGTGCACCCCTACGTGACCCACCGACAGGCACCTGAAGCACCTTGCCGGTCGGGCCTGCAGGAGCCGTGCCTGCGCCCTCAGGAAACCTCCGACCAGGAGGCTCCGTCCATCGGCGACCTTCTGGGCCGCCGCGATGGGGCAGCTGACAACCGCTGCCCCCTGTCCACCGGGGCCGAAGCGTATTGCTCCGGCCTTCACGCTGTCCAGAGGGCAGCTTCCCGTCTCCGCCACGGCGAGTCTGAGCTCGTCCGCCGTGACAGAGTCGTCCAGGCCCGTGATGCGGACTTCGGCGCATTTAGTGGGCCTGGACACTCGGACGTCAGCTGCATCCAGTGACTCCCTCAGCTTAGCCGCTAGGGCATCAGCTTTGGGGCCACTGGTAGCGCCGGCTACCTCGAGGAGCCGGGCTCCCGTCCGTGTGTTTTTACACCGGACGCCCGGAATCTCGAGGGCTTTGAGGTCCACGTTGGCCTTGACTTTCGTCAAGACCTCGGCGTACCCCACGCCCCTCTCCGCTGCCTCCGCCGTCAAAGTGATAACGACGGCCGAGGAGCGAGGGGCGCGGAGCTTCCTCGGCGCTCCCTTCGCGGCGGCGGCGGCGTCCCTCCTCGCCTTCTTGGCCGCTTTTTTGGCGGCCTTCCGCCTCTTTTTGTTGTCCCCGGCCACCGTCCAGCCCCGCTCCAACGAGCGCTGTGCGGTGTCAGCCGGGGCCGAGACTGGGGCTTGGGTTGGGGCCGCCTTCCCCCTCCCTTTGCCCTTTCCGGCCTTCTGGGGCGGGGGCGCTGATGACGGCCCAGCCACCCTAGCTGCTGGCTGGGCTGTTAGGCCCGCCTTGGCAGCGGCCGCATATGTCGCCTTTGGCGGAGCCAGAGGTGGGCGACAACGGGCGCTCTCTACAGCGGAGATGCGCCTCATTATCCGCTCCTCCATCTCCGCCATGAGTCGGACTAAGCTCGGCTCCGGCTCCGGGGCGGACAGCGCCAACGGTGCCGAAGGCGCTGGTGTGGCACTAGCGTGAGCACGAGCCTGTGCGAGATCCGCCTCGAGGCGGGCTCTCTCCCTAGCGTGGGCCTTGCTCTCGGCCACGAGGAGTCTGCCCGCCTCAATTATGGAGCGCACTACCGCTACCAGGGCCTCCTGTTGGGGGCCCCCGGCCAACCCGGACGTCCGAAGCAAGCAATCGGCCTGGCCGATTGCCTCCTCAATCCGGTCGACGGGGTTGCCGGTTTTGCCACCCTCCTTCTCGCTCCTCACCTCGGTCACGTCTATCGACCTCTCGGACGCGACCCTCTTCACGGGAGCTTCGTAGGAGCGTAGGGGCTCCTTCTTCTGCTCCTGGGCAACCCTAGGGAGTCGGCCTCCGCCGCGAGCGCCTCTGCGGCTTGTGCCGACTTTGGGAGCCGAGGCCTCATCGCTCGAGGCCGACTCCAATTGCCTCTTCAGGCCAAGGCGAAGCGAGCGCCTTTTGCGCTTTGGAGTACCCTTCTGGTGCTGCTCCGCAGCTGAGACCATCGGGGTACTCGCTTCGCTCATCTCTGAGGCAGTGTCGGTGTTCGACACTACCTCCAGGTTTTTTGCGTCCTCCGCGTTTTTTTGGGTGCCGGATTTACTGCTCGGCGACGGGCAGGTTAGACAGAGGTTGCTCCCCCCAGAGTACGTTTGGGAGCTGCCGGAGCCGTCTGGCTCCGGGAGGGATTCTCCAGACGCAGTGCGTCTGGTACCCTCCTGGGTAGATTTAAAAATCTTTGGGCCCATGTCATAAAGTTAGTTTAACGTCCTTCGACGGGGACGCCTTCGGCACTGGACTCCCTCCAGCGACTCAGCCCCTTGCCAGGCGTCAGAACGTGGGCTTAGAGCATTTTTTATAGAGGTTTACGTCCTCGCGGATCCGAAGATCCACCGGTCCTGTCCATTCAGGATTACGGCTGGGCCGGACGGGGTCTGCACCAGACCGGGTCCGTCCGCCCCAAGGTTTTTTATAGAGGTTGCCTTCCTCGTAGCCCTCGAAGAGCCGTCATTCCTGACCGTTGCCAGTCAGGGTTACGACATGGCCGGACGGTGGTCTGCGTCAGACCAGTGTCCCCCACCTCTGGACAGAGCCAGCTGCAGTAGACCCGTCCGCCCCCAGCCCGCTCTCCCCTATGCCCTCTGCCAAACAGAGGGACACGCGGAAAGCGGCCCTCCGAACAGCCCTTGACGGGCCGTTCCCACCTCGGCCGGAATTGGCCGCAGGCGGCAGCGCCTCCCCCACCTAGGGAGAGAGGCGCTGCCGTCTCCGTTGCCCAGGGTGCACCACAAGGAGGTTCCGGACCACGCACCCCAACGTTGTTATACCTATAAATGTGAACGTGAATATTTGCTTTCCAATTATTATATTGATCTACGACGCAATATTATCCGTGGACTTGGATCCATTGTAACGTAGGTCACTATATAAATTTTGAGACATGCAAAAGGCAACACAACGACAATAAATACATACAAATATCATTATATTTTTTCAAAATACTCTTCATCACTTTCCATACAAATTTGCATCCGCCTAAACCAGTCTTAGAAACACTTATTCCAGTCTTCCTCTCACAGGTCAAAAATGTCTAATTCGAAGGCAGCCGATTCTTGAATCCGTAAGGGTATACATTTACAACAACTATAAAAATTTTAACTGCAAACTGAAATAGAACACAGTTTTTTTTACACTTTAACATTTACCAAAAACGAGTTGTATGATCAGGTTCTTCGTCTATTTAAATTATTGGTTTGTAAAATAGTTAGTTTCACTATAATTTTGATTTAAAATATTATTTTGCAGGTTAGCCAAATTTCTTGAGAAAACATATTGGATTTCAATAATTTTAGAGCAAACAATTCAAACTCAAGTTACTGCTCATTTATCGAGAGAACATAGACGTTTAGTCGTAAAAACCAGACTTTCTAACTCGGTCCGTTTGCTTTTAAACTCTTCTTTATTAAGCTGTTTATTCGTCGTTTTCTAAAGAGTACATGCTTTTATAAAGTTGACGTAATATCAATGGTATTCTTGGTCGTTTGATTTAAAATTAATTGCAGTAATTTTGTTGAAAAGTATTGCAACACAAGTCTCCGTTCAACACAGGTTCTTTTAATATTTATGGTATTTTTAATGTTTCTTATGAGTACATATTATACACCGTTATTTTTGCAATTGTATGCTGTTAACTAAGTTTTAAGTCCAGGTCCATACTGCTTAAATTGTAATGATAAATAAACACATTTTTAAATAAACTTCTGTTTCCATACCCTGTAGCCAGCCTGGAGTCCAGCAGTGGACTACTAAAAGCTTTTCAAGATAGAGAAAATTTTAAAATGATGAAAATTTCTTCGTCGTTATTATCCATGTCAGTTGTTAGTACTATAATGGGCTTGAAAAGTGTTATCAAAGAAAAAAATCTCTGATCCTTTACTTTCGAAGTACTTAATGTGCTTTTCTGTAAGAACTGTTGCCAGTATCTGTATTAGCGTCTCTTTTAAATTCTACTATTGTTTTTGCCTCTACTTTTAGGCAATATCTTGAAGCTCTCCGAAATTAAAAGCTCTCTTTTTGCAACTCCTTCTTCCGTTGTCGTCCCAAAACATCCAATACGGACTCAAAGAAAAAGATAAGAATACAGAATTCTCATTTAACAACAAGCTCTTATAACGAAGTTTAATGGAGGTCGGATGTTGTAGATAGTCTCTTAAGATCACCCGGATCGTCAAGTCCTCATCTATGATTCTTTAAGAGAAAAACATCTCTTACGTATGCATTTTATTTGTAGCATTAGCACCAATCGAGAACATTTTCTAAAGAGTAAAATCATAAAAGTTTACACAATAAAAAGAGTCTTTACATATTCCTGTACATTTTTTATATTCATTTTGTATTCTCTTAAAACGAGAGTTTGTTGCTATTTCTACTCTTATGATATTCTAGATACTTTATATTACTTGAAAATTAATAACAAAATAGTCTAGAAAGTGTAAAATTTTATTATTATATTTAAATATTTTCTTATATTAAACGAGCGAAAATTATTTAAGTTGTTAAAATAGGTTTGATTTACTCTCTATTTGAAATGCTTAACTTATATTTTTATTTTATTAACAGGATTTGACGTTGAGATCCTTAAGAATCCTTTAGAAACTATCATATAAATACCTTTAGGATGGAGTATTTTCTATAGTGTCTCTCACATTTCCACACTAAAAGCACCATTATGTGATGCGGTGATGTGAGACGACAAAGCACCGATGTGCCTCGAAACTAAAAAACAGTATTATATCGTTTATATTCGATCAATTCGATCAATCAAAAATTCGAACAACAGCACTGCAGAGAGAAGGAAAACTTGACACATACCCTATACCAACCCGTCTGGTCAGCGTAGTATAGTAGGCCAAAACCTCCTTTCTAAGGAGAGGCTTATGTCCAGCAGTGGTCTATTAAAGACTGTTGATGTGATTCGATCAATTACATGTGTTTGCTGAGTTATTTTTATAAATTTTCGTCACAATGTATTTCGTGAAGCTAGAGCGTAGAGCTAGAGCGTTCGTAAAGCTGTTAACAAACGCATAGATGAATAACTGAAGTTAATAAAAGGAGTCCTCAACAGTTAACACTAAAATAAAAATGTGAACCGATTTTTATTTCATTATTTTTCTAATTGAATTGGTTACTCACAAGGTTGATCCTTAGTTTGTACTGGGTATATTTTATTTGTATAATATATCGTATAGGTTCCTATCCAAGGTGTAAGAAACTAGTAAAGTAGTAAGTAGATAGAAAGCAGACTCAGCAGAGCTTTATATTAATATATATATTGCATAATTTGAGTGTGTTTCGTGTTTGATAACTTTCATGTAAGATTTTTAAGTTAGACAGATGTAGTTGAGCACCTTTTAAGTAAAACATATAAAATTGAAAGAAAGGACGCGTAGCAATTTATTAGACATAGACATAATGGAACAGTAATTTTTTAAATAGATAATTCTCAAAATTATAATAAATTTAAATAACTTTTGCCCCCAAGTGACTTAGAATTTATGAGTTTCACGGCCTGAAGTTTCGCGAATGAAGTGAATTTAGGAGAGTTATGGAATAAAACTCGTATTCTTCTTTCTTCAAAAACCATTTATTTTGCAAGCATTTACTTACACCGGTTGTATTAAAGGTAGGCTAAAATGTAATTATGCCAATAAAAATTACGTTTTCTCAAGAACCACTAGATCTTTTGAAAAAACAACTAAGAAAAAAACATTGGCTCTAGTTTCTGGGAAGACCCTAACTGCATATTACTTTCACATAATATTATGTTTTCAAATATGTAACTGTATGATATCAGTTACAAGTATCGTTAAATGTGAATACTTGAAATTGCAATTATATACCCAATTATATTGTATAAATAGATAAGCATATAGTAATTTGGCCGATTATTTCGTAACCCATGACACCTACATATTATGTACATCAAGTCATATTTGATATTTCAGGAAATATGAGTTAATCTCACCGCAAGCATGTAAAAATTATGATAAAACATTAAATTGCATATTTACTACATAGTGTAATATTATTATATTTTACCAGCAACGAAGCGCATTATAATTAAAATAGTTGTATTATTATAATTATATTATGCACCTTCCACAAAATATAAGTTTCAAATTTATTTAAATTTCCATCTATAGGATACGACAAAACTAAGACATGAACCTTTGAGAGTTTAATAAGATACGTTTTTTATGTGAGTGCGTGATTTCATTCACGACATATAATAATGAAATCACGCACTGTGCCTGTCTTTTTGACGGGCCTGTTGGTCTAGTGGTTAGTGTCCCTGACTGCTTAACCGGAGGTCGTGGGTGCAATCCCCACCCAGGACAAGTATTGTGTGATGAGCACGGTAATTTGTTCTGTGTCAGGGTGTAGTTCATTTATAATATGTATCTATTTAAATAAATATAATCATGTTCATCAGCAGTCTGGTTACCATAGTACAGGCTCTGCCTAGTTTGGGATCAGACGGCCGAGTGTGAGATGTGTGAGATATAATAATATTTTTATTAATAATTGAGTTTAGAGAGTATTAACTATTCTTGAAAAATAAATATATTTTGAGTGTGTATTCATATTTTAATACACCATTAAATTAATTCTGTTATTTTGTTTCTGTATTGTATGTCTACAGCTCAATTTAAATCGCATTTAGCACAGAGTCACGACTGGGTTCACAATAAACGGACATAGAAAGAAGAATAACAACTCTGCTCTTGCGATCTGACTTCTTGATTTTATCGTAAACAGAAAATAGCGCTTTTGAACATAAAATAAGATAAATTTTTCATGTCTACGTGACTTGGCAAGCAAGCTCTATTAATCTCTAAGCGTTTCGTTTCGCTTAAAATAATATTTCTTGAAAGTAGCTGATTTAGGCAGACGTGTGCAACTCAATTATATTTTGTATGCTTGCCTTTTGTTTGTACTATGTTATATATATGACGCAAACGCAATCATATAAATGACGAAAAGTGTGTCATATATATATATTTAAATGTTTAGTTTGTGTACGCTTCAAAATCTCAAAAGTTCTGCAAAAGCTGGAATTTAGATACGATATAGAACCCGATAAATGGAACGAAAATGTGCACCAGCTAGTACTTTATATTATCTATAAAATATTTCACTGTTATATAATCTCAGACATAGACGAGCTGAAATTCGTTTGGAAACAAGACCTTATTCATCATATTAAACAAACAATTCCGAATTCATATTGTTTGATTCCACTATGTTACATGATAATGTGCTCCAGCCTTTGTTATTACGTGACAAATCTACGCAATCTAAATGATAATATCGGGACTAGTTGAAATGGACTAGACGAATACGAAGATTACACAAAATTCTCAAGAAAATATTGCTACTTAGGTTCCAAAAAATATCAATGTTTTTTTTTATTTCGTTATGTTTAACTGACTATTTCAAACTTTTAAGGAGCTGAATATTTTAATTTAGCTTAAATTTTGTTGAGAACGACGAGCTACGGTTATTTTTATAGGTTAGCAACTCAAAGGATAATTTATAATTTTCCACATCGCTAATAGTTTTATTTGACAAAGCTTAAAAGTTTTAATTATTATTGTTTATTTCTAGACCGTTGAAGAACATTAGTCAAACACATTCCCTTACAACAGTTTGAGCTATATCTGTTCAGTCTTTTCAAACATTTTCTGGGCCTGGATTTATATGAATGAGCCCATTTGTTTAGAAGTTCTCTTCTCCAAATAATCATGTAATAGATAGATGTCAGATATTGTAATTGTTTGAAGAATTGTACGACCATGACCAATGTTCGGGACAAATGTTTTTACACTTAACCTAATTCCCTAACTTAATATTGTTTGAGTTTACTTCTTGTCTTGTTTTTCGGAAATATTTGGATCATACGTGATTCCTGTTAAGCGGTTGGCTGGAATCCCAGAATAAAAATTCAATACTATTAAGTCGTTGAAATCTCAAGCTTCAGCTTCTAAAAAAGTAAGAAAATCTTAAGCTTTAATCTATTTTATTTTATTTCCATAACTTTCATGATTAAAAGTCACACACACCCACACAGAGCAGGCATAATAATGAACGCTCGATGGGCGCGTTCCAAAGCATAAAATAAGTAAGTAATGACCACAACTTTGTTGTCTGAACTACCTCGAGATCAATACGTAGATGTAAGCATTATAGCTAACGCGGTTTTCTGTCAGGACAGTTTTAAAAGCCAATGTACTTTATATCATAGAAAATCAAACTGTCCGTCTTAATAATCAAAGCAGTAATTTGTTTATTATACTAAATGACAGAAATGTTAGAATAGATTTCGCGTGTCTTATCATGTTTTTTTGTAGAGTCTTGTAGTCTAAACAGTATTGATCTATATGAGAATGAGTGATGATTTTGTTTTTCTTATTGAACATAAGGAATACCTAAAACTTTTGTGTAGTGAGCTGAATATTTTATTCATAAACCAAAATACCAGTCAGGGCCTTAAGCCGTGATACTATGTGTGTATATTTGTGTCAATGATTAAGTATTTGTATATATATTTATTTCATTGTACAGGGCTTATTTGTGTTCCTGGTTTATTTATTTATAGTTAAAATATATATAACTTAGGTTTTATTTTTATATCTTATTTTTGGTTGTATTACTTATAAATAATTATTTGGTTGTAAACTTATAAACTTTTTAGTTCGTTGCCTAATGTTTTGATCACTGCACTAGCCGTGGTTGAAACGTTACCTGTGAATTGCTCGACCAACCTGATATGTTGGAAATTCAGATGTATGAAGTATCTACCTATTGATCACGAATAATAATTGAACCAATAATTACACTTTATTTTCTTTGTTATTATGCGTCTTATTTACATAAGTTAATCATAAAAGACATAATTTCAGCGAAAAGGGTACCTCATTGTGTTGCCTTAGCTTATAATTATGCGTGTTTTAATTATCTATTTTCTTCTGTTGAGTATTATATATCATAAGAAGCCCATTGTTATCAACACAATGTCTTACATTGTGTTATAATTATATCAAACTAAATATGAGTCTGAATTTAATCGTATTCTTTTTCCAATTTCTAGAATGACAATACTCGTATTAAATTTCTATACGAAAATATTTAGAAATGGATCCTTCTCTTTCCATGATACTGTCCCTAAAATAAATTATCCTAAAAACATTCATCAATCATAGGTTACAGAAAACTTGTAAGTCTTAAAATCTAATATAAAAATATCTGGTGTCACGGTGTTTGTGGTCGCACTCCTCCGAAATGGTTCGTTTTCATGAACTTCACTTTCTAAATTTGGTATGTATGAGAATAGGTCGTAAAGTATTTTTTACCCTCCTACCTCCTCTCCTCTCTGTACTCCGCATTTTTTAATCACGAATGTGACAGAACAATGTTTTTCGGGTCAGTCAGTGACATGATAAATCTCTCAATTTTGTACGAAGTAAGTTACATTTATGTTTGAAATATTTTAAGTTTTTTCTTGGAATAAAATATTAAACATCATACAGAACCCTTTTCTACGTGAATTGAAAAGCCGATTTTATGTATGAAGTCAGTACATTGAGTTAGAATCCAACCTCGGTTTTAGTTTTAGGTTTTATCAAACCAGCAGTAGCATAATTAAGGTAGCATAGTTAGTTGGCAACGTGTGCCAACTACCGAGTTATCGCATACTACGGGTACGAGAATAATATTTAATATTTTATTTTTAGAAGTCTTACGAGAGTATACTCTAGTGAGGTTTTTGATAAACTTAACCTTTGGTAATTAAAATATTCTTATGTTTTTCCCGCTGATATGTAAATGGATTAAACTATCATCTAAGTCACTTTGACACAGTATTAATGCAGCACTTCAATAAGCGGGCCTTAGTTCAAGATTCGATAAAAGCATTATCGTTTCCAGGCCACGGGTTATCTAAACTTATACCCTCCGAGGAGTGCCGAGCAGTTTAACTGTCAGTCAATTCATTTAGAGACGGCTTTGGTCTCAGGAGTGTATTTTTATAGACCGTAAAACCGTTCCCCTTGCGTATTTATTTTAAAAATTATCCTATCCGCCTATAGTTCAAGTTCTGATTCTTTGTAAGTTGTGAGTAGGGTAGGTGATGCGGCGAAAATAATTATTATAGTTACGGTCTGCCTAACATAGAAACCGAAAATCTGCCATAATTGAAAGTTTGTGACTTTTGGGTTATTTTCTTTGTAAAGATGGAATACACAGACACACACAGGCACACACATATAATGTGCACAAAATAACTTGAATGTTAGTAATAAGAATACATAATACCTACATAAAATAAACAATGTTGTTGACCGAGATCTTGAAAACTTAGTTGGGTTAATAAAGAAAATACACACACGCATACATTTAAATGTACAGAAGTTAACTACACTGTCATTTTTTGATAATAGATCACCTCACGACAACTTTCTTTCAGATTCACTTGATACTCAGTCATTCACGTACAATTTGAAGAATCAAGCATAAATCATTTTTATTTTTTATACAACAATGTTCATTCAAGTGTAAATAGGGAAGCAAACAGGATGATCAAATGTTCATGCAAATAAAAGATCAAATAATTTAAGTTTGTATAATGATGTGAGTTACGAATTCGGCGGAGCAAGGCTACTAACGGAACGGTTGAATACTCTGACAATAAGAACACAACGCGATGTAGTATAAAAGTCGCTTGCATTCAATGATACAGCAAAAATAGTAGAATATATCGACTTATACATAAGTGGAAAAGTTCTACTATTTTATCACCATATTATGACAATCTTTCACTGATATTTAAGTTATAATTTTTAATTTAGTTCAGCTAATGTTATAATATAAATCCTATAGAAAAAGTAGAACCGACATCAAACAATATTAACAAAGAGCCACTAAAAACTTAGCAGCAATCGCAGTTGATTTGCTGTCATTTTTTGAACGGCTCCGACTCCGAAACTCACAATCAGATTTATATGGAGTTTAAATGGGACCATTTCGGAATAAACTTGTTGCTAACAAAAAACGAAATTTTAAAAGCCGTCTATATATGTCGGAGTTATGCCCGAACATACATAAAAAAAAGTAATCCGAATCCGAATTGATAACCTCCTCCTTTATGAAGTCGGTTTATAAAATGGGAAACAGCTAAAATGTTGGACGAGAGTGATGCTCCACTTTTTTAACGTTTTTGCATTCATTGTATGATCAAATGTATTTGTGTATATCCAAAATACACCGATTTATTTATTTAAAATCAACAAAGTTAATTATTACAAAATCCAAAGAGTGATTTAATTAATAGTATTAATCATGTTTCTTGTTTAAAAACTACATACTAACAATTATGTAAACGTACAGAAATTACTGCACTCACTTAAGTAAAACCTGCGATTACGTGAAGTGCAACCTAATTGAACGTAAGGTAATTTAAAGGTACCTATGTACATACGTTTAAATACACATACATATATGTATACATTTTAAGTGATTGCGTTAATTACTGCAAGTATAGATAGTTCTATATCATGAAATCGGCAGTTTTAACGTTATTTTAAATGACTGTAAACATAGATACGACTTTAGCCTTTCGAACCCTTTGATATGCTGTAGAATTGCAACAGTTAGTCAGTTGGGAGCTCATGGTCAGTTAATACCTAACCTTTATTCTACAAAGTTTTTTTTTCTTAACACAAAAGTGCGAACGAAAGCAAAAGGAGGTACTACACTTAACAAAATTAAACAACAGTATGTCTCATTAATATTAGTTAGAATAATTCTCGCACATATTATCAAAGCTTCCCATAATGACGTCCACATTTTGTTCTCATAAATGTAACCCGATAAAAAGCCAGCAATTAGGTTACACGATTAATTTCACCGTTTTCCCATCCTCTTATCTATTGAGTTACGACCAATTTCAATATCAATTTATCACACCAGTAAATTCCAAGTGATATTGCCGTGCCGATTTATAAGTGCTTAACGCGAGAAGACTTTCATGGAATACCGAATTAATAAGAATTCTACTTATAGAACATTTCAAGGGTTCCGTTCTTTAAAAGAAAAAAAAGGGTCTCTTACAGGATCACTTTGTTGATCGTCTCTCTGTCTGTCCTCCTCAAGATGCTTTCTTTTAAAAATTAATGACAAAAATACGTCTATTAACAATTAATATCAATTATATGGTTACGCTCCCTTGAAGTTAAAAATTTAAGCTTCTAAAACAAAGTTAACACAATTTAAAGACACATAAGTTAAAGCTTTAGATTTTAACTTTATATATTGAACTATTCACTATGACCCTTTGAGCCACGTGTACTCACATTATGTACTGCACGTTCTATTTACCTAGAATCATCAAAATTTTGCAAAAAGCTATGTCTCAAATCACAAGATAATGAAAATTTTCGTCGTCAAAATAAAAGTTATTAAATTTTTATCACTTGAATTACTCTTCTAGTAATGTACTAGCTACTTTGCTCTACGATGCTTGTAAGTCTATTCAGTTTATTATACAAACTTAAATAAAAGACAAAATCTCTCTAGTGCCTTCTTTTTATCAATATTTTGGCATAATTATTAAATGTAATAAATAAAGAAGAAGGATATTGTACATATTGAAATTAACTTTAATTATATTATAGGTACTAGTAATTTGTGTTCTTTGAATAAATATGGCTGATATAATATGGCAGTTTTGACTGTTGTTTGAATACATATGCACGAAAAAAAAACAAAGTTATAGTACTATATTAATCCATTTTGTGCACTGCATCCTATGATTATAATCTAGTAGGTACCCAAATGACACTTTATTATGTATGTAGGTGTATACAACTTTGAAACGAAAATGATAGTAGACTTTAACGGAGCTAACAAGGATAACAGTTAGTAAATCCGTTCGATAAAGTTCGGTAAACTGCAAGTATAATCTGCGTAGATCTGAATGCGCTTAACTAACTGTTATGTCTACGCACTTCTTTACCGGATTAAAGGGTCCGAAATTATACCACACGACTTTGCTGTACAACGTATATTGGCCGAATGGTTTGCTACATTGCTACCCACTAGTTACAATATATTACACCTCCACCACGAAACAACAATTGATTACATTCATTACAACACAACTTATGCTTAAAACTTAATATCTATAACTTATTGCTAACTTAACCTAACATTATACATAATAGTTAAATTTGAAATCTGTCAACTGGTTTTCGTGTTCGCTTTGAGTATCGATTCACTGGGGGTATAGTTGGCGCTGGAACGGAAGGTGACTTATTAACTTTAGGACTATTATTTGGCAAAACATCAGGTATGTCTTGGGTGTCATTTACAGTCTGTCCTTCACTACTCCTATCCTCACCAGCATGGTCTTCCATGCTAACCGTTTCACCCGGGAACCCCCCAACTGTCTCCCCTTCCGTTAACGAGTTACTTTCGCCTTCGGGGGCAGGTACGGTAACATCAGACAAGCACGATCTACGACGAATTTGATCAACGTGTCTTTTAAGTAATTGACCATCATCCCCTGCCAAGGAATACCTTCGTGGGCTGTCAGCAGTTTCCACGATACCCTTTACCCATTTATCTCGTCCTCCGTAACCGCGCGCCCATACCTTGTCGCCTTCTCGAAAGTTTCGTGATAATCCGCCGGCGTATTCTACTTGGCGTCTTTGAGTTTCCCAAACCTTATCCTCGACCATCCGGTCAGAGCGCAACAAATCCAACCTCGAACGCAGAGACCTCTTTTGCAACCGCATAGCCGGTGTCTCACCGGTCGTACTATGGACAGTGTTACGATAAGCTAGAAGAAACGTTTGTAACGCTGCATCTATATCTACATTGTCCCTATACGCTTTTTTAATCGCGCGCTTACACAACTTAACAGCATTTTCGGCTGCACCGTTTGAGGCCGGGTGATATATCGGTGAGAACGTTTGCTTTATACCATTATTGGATAAGAAATTTTTAAATTCTAAACTTGTGAAGGGCGGGCCTTGATCTGAAACCAATTCTTTATTTTATTTTATTTTTTTCTCTCGTCGCCACTGTTATGTCTACGCACTTCTTTACCGGATTAAAGGGTCCGAAATTATACCACACGACTTTGCTGTACAACGTATATTGGCCGAATGGTTTGCTACATTGCTACCCACTAGTTACAATATATTACACTAACAAGCATTTATCTTGTTTGAATTAAGATCAGGGCACATTCTATCAAACAAATTTGCATATTTAATGAACAAAACTGATTCTCCAAATTGTAATGTGTGTGGGGTAGAGGAAGATTTTTTTTTTTTTTATTTTTTAAAAAGACAACTCCCGCATTAGGAAAATATCCTGTGTCGCGGGGGACTTTACAAACATACATGAAACGGACACAAATAACACCCAGACTTGGAACAACAATTTGTGGATCACACAAAGTGTCGTCCCATGTGGGGTTTGAACCCACAACACTCGGCGTAGTAGGAAGCGGCGTGGCGACCGCTTAAACCACTACGCTATCCGTGCAGTCGTGAAGATGGATGTACAACATGTTCACAACATGTTCTGATGGAATGTGTCAAAAACCGTAGGGATAGGGAAATTCTCATGGAGGTATTGGAGCTAAACCCATGTGACATAGGAATCCCCCAAATGATTCTGTCTGCACCTACATCTAATGGAGCAAAAATACTCTGTCACATGACTAAGCCCGTAATGACTCCTCTATGATGTAAGTTTAAGATTGTATGTATAATTATATTATTAAATGTAAGTTAAAATTGTTACAATGGGGTTGTCATATCCGAAAGGATAAAAACCCCTAAATAATAAAAGAAAAAAAAAAACTTGCTTGAATGGTTTGTTCTAATATTTTTTGTTACAGAAGTATTATTTCTGTCTTATGAAAATCCTATAGAAAGAAGAGATTATGGATGCATTGTGAGTGCTTCAAACTAAATCTGCTTTGATAAAAAGTTCAAAGGAAAGTTTGAGCTGCAGAAGATTTACTTCGTTGACATCGTGCACGATAAGAATTTTCAAAAATTTGAGCAGTCTACTAAAGTTACTTTAAATCAATTTATTGCTTTACAAATTGCTTTAAAGTAACTACTACTTGGGAAATCTAAAACAAAAGTTTGTTTCTGCCTTTGGACAAAAAGGAAATTCATCAGTACTATTTATCACGGTTCGTAAATTGTTTAATTGTTATCTCTAAATTAAGAATATCTATTGTAAACAAATTGAGGAACTTGAAGAATATGAAATTACAAGTTGTTCCTCTAAAGATGTTGCTGTAATCTTCTTAATAATAAAGAGGTACTCGACTTGCCGGTTCAGATGCGCGAAATAAATCGCTACGAAGTCCTGTCGTACATAACTCTACAGAATCTTATTATTTTAAAATTGACTTAGATGTTATAAACAAACTCAAACAATATCGTTAGCACAAAAAAATTAACACTTGCGTACAAAATTATTTACAAATTAAATTGAGTATTTCTATCTGGTGCTGACAATTCCCAAAAAAAATTAGAATGCTGTATTACGTTCGATATATACAAGTACATAAATATAAGAGTACGTTGTATAAATTTTCGGTGCATACAGTTGTAGGTGCTTTCCTGTGTTAGTAAATGAAAAATGGTATAAGCTTAGTCATAGCTCATAAAGACATTATCCTTATCTTCTTTTAACTTGATAAGAACACACCAACCAAATTGCGTACTAAGTAACTATATAATCAAATTTCCACGCGTTATTGAGAGGCTATTTTGTATCTGCTCATCCATATTTACCGAATAGTAGGTAAGGTTATAACCTATATAACCATTTGAATATATATTTTAATATTACACTGTAAATTTAATGTCTTTTCTTAGTTAGTTTTCTTAGTTCGACTGCACGGATGGCGTAGTGGTTTAAGCGGTCGCCACGCCGCTTCCTACTACGTGGAGTGTTGTGGGTTCAAACCCCACATGGGACGACACTTTGTGTGATCCACAAATTCTTGTTCTGAGTCTGGGTGTTCTTTGTGTCCGTTTCATGTATGTTTGTAAGTCCTAAGGATATTTTCCTAATGCGGGAGTTGTCTTTAAAAAAAAAAAAAAAAGTTATGGAAAAAATAATTCCCTCTCTAATATACCTAATTCATTTTATATACATCATTATTGACTGTTGTTATTGTTGATTTTTTATGTTTGTTGCAATAGCTCCAGGAAATAGCAAATGTACATTTCTTTTATTATTTTCTCCTACATTAATATATAGCACAATTTCTACATAGGTATATATTAGACTTGCAACGAATAGTATATTCGGCAGTATACCGAATACCGAATATTCGGCGAGGCCCCTGACCGAATAGCCGAATATTAGGCAAAAGTATTCGGCTGGATTTTAGCGCCAAAAACTTGTACAGACGTGAATTAAATTATGTACCTGTTTTATGTACCAATGACTACTTAATAAATGATTATAAAAGAAATGAGAACCTTACCCTTCTAAATGTTGATTACCACAATAATTCAAATACATAGAATCCTCCATTTTTCCTATTCAGAAGATGATTATGTAGCTGTGTTATGCACCAATGACTACTTAAATGATTATAACAGAAATGAAAATATGAATATATATGTAATCAATCGATTTTAATTTTTCATTTTACCAATTATTTCTCAATGACAAAATATATTATTTAAGTATTCGGTATTCGGCCGAATAATATGTAGATATTCGGTATTCGGCCGAATATAATAAAAGCAGCCGAATAGGCCGAATACCGAATAGTAACCGAATATTCGTTGCAAGTCTAGTATATATATATTATATATATACCTATATAGAAATAATATATATATATACAAGCCCACAAACCGAAGCCCACAACGCATACCAATACATATTATACGAATAAAACCACGCACATAATCGCAAAAGTCACTTTCATGCATACAAATAATATTCACCTGCTACAGGAAGCAAACTCGCCATCACGGACGTTGTAGTCCATTGTAAACATAGTGAAATAAGAATATACATAATTACCTTCTTGACGAGATGGCGAGATTACCTCAATTAATGGTAAACCTTCTTAAAGTCGCGTATTCACAGTATATGTATTTTTGTATATTTTTATGTATGTTATTTCATGTTTATATATTTGTTAATAAAACAACGATATACCACAACTGTAACTGGAAGAAAATGCCTAGAGCTTTAAGTCCGCCCATGTATATAAGCGAATAAAGTTAAGTTTAAATAAATAAATATAACTACAGTAACCAGCTATATGGACATTTTAGATAAGCAATAGTTAACTCTAATCCTATTCTTCCAAACTTTTTAAAATCCTTATATTCACGATTGTGAACTAGAAAAACATTACTAAGCAGCGAAAGATGCCATCCCAACTACTTTATTGACTTCAAGCCAAGTTGCTGAGTAAGATGTAATTGCATAAATTAGCTCGACACATGATCAAAGACAGCCAAATGGCCAGCAAGTGCCTGCCAGTATTGGCATTTCGCCTCTTAGAGCACGTTAACGTAATGCAATTTATAGGAAGCTACTTTTGTAAACTTTTATAAAATTAATACTCTTTACATACGATTCCTATACTTGTTATGTAATTGTTGCATAGAAATAGAAAATGACAACAATTTTACCACGGGTAAATGTTCTCGGGATGCGCGTATGCCTTGAAACGGTAGGTCAATAATAAGGGCGTCAATAATAATATTCATAAACCCACTGAAACCTTATTAGGTACACTAATCATTGAAATAAAAGGCTGAATGAGATCCAAATAAGTTTAAGGAACAAGACTTTCGCTTCTCTACATAAGTACGTTCTTGGAAGAAGATACAGTTTTATACAACTCTTCTACTATATAACATCTTGTTATATAAAACATGATTTTATGAATAACGTGACTCCTAATTTTAAACTACTGTGCATGATGTAAATATGACATATTTTTTTTATCTGCCAGAACTTGTTAAGTTATAATATTTGAAATACCCGCATACATAGTATAATTCCCTTGTTAATGAAGAATTACAATTGATTAGTTACTTTATTGTATATTTATTTTACGTAACATCTAAGATAAAAAGAGGTAAATTAATGTTTTATATTATTGATATAAGTAATGTTTTTTAATTAAATTTTGAAATCTTAAATACAGTTTCAAAATTTTCGTTGGTCAATGGTATAAAAACTGTTGATTATTCCTTTTCTTAGATTTTATGCTAAAGAAGATGCACAGATAAGGATTTAAGTAGTTAATGCTCATTGTTATTAATATTTAGTAATAATTTAGCCGCTTCAAACGGTGTTTATCTTTTTCTATCTTTATTAATAAGTGATGCGTTGACGACTAAATATAAAGAAAAGGCGATGTTTATAGAACTTCGTTATTCCTCTAGGTGATACTACGCCTAACTTGAAACTTCTGAACTTTCTCTACTATCACATAAATGTTAGTTGAAAAATTTCATTCTTTTATAACTGCCAGAAAATGTGAATTTTATTAAGATTGTACTTCAGTTATCTTTTTGTTGCTAGAATATTTATAAACGTTTCTTTCGCTATTTCAAGTATTTAAAGATAAAACTTTTGTAATAAATACATATTATACAGTATTAAGAAAACTTAATAAAAGTGAAAACTTTTTTAAGAATCCTTCCCCTGGGAAATTTAGTGTCGGTAACAAAAAGTTATTATACGTACAAGTAATAAGATCTTTAGCGAGGGTGAGGACCGAGGCTTCAGGATTATCTTAGCTTACGAAAATAACTAGATAATAACATTAAAGTACTCTACGATCTAAGCGTGAGTAAGTTAAACTTCCATTCGTAAAAGCGCTGGGATAGCTTGACACTAGTAATTCAATTTGCCGACAAGACTCAATAAACGGCAAGAGAATATATGTGTAGGTTGACATAACAGAGTTAAGTGTCAACCTACACATATATATATAAGCTATTCTTTGATATATCTGTCATTTTTGAGTAGACATTTTTATGGATTTTTACGCAATTTTTTACAATTATTTGTTTTTTACTGCTACCATTAAAATTTACACTGCAAGGTTCGTTAACGCTTTGTTGTTTAGGATAAAATTCTAAACTTTAAGCAGTGTATTATCAATACCTTATTTGATTAAATTACAATGCGATGATCGTTCGTCGTTCGTTCGATGTATAAGATTCTTTGGAAAATGGGGAAAATTTTAAAATTGCCAGTATTGTTTTAAAATGGCAATCTTTTAGTGCTTAATATTCCTTACCAAGCATGCTTTTGTCATGCTCCTGCATGACCTTCCTTACATGTCTATATTTGCCTAGTTATACATATAAGGAAGACGATGTTATCATAATGTTAATTAATAATCCCTAAATCATTTCCAATACTTACAACAGTCTTGGTTGAAATAGATTACTTTAAATATCCGTTGCATATATCTCTAGAGGCTCTAGAGGAGTTACAGTGTATGAAAATTCCAATGCTTTATCGTATTGATTCACAGATTTGTCATTTGGTATTGGAAATACTTAACTTTCACTCTTCTCAACTTATACTCAATTGCGATTTATTCCCTATGTACATATATATATCTTGTGATGTTACAGTTTTGTTTTCATCCTTGCTTTTAGTCTAAGCATGCAGTATCTGAAACGTTTTTTCATAAATTGGTTGACTTGGAGGCAAGCTTCTAAAATATAATTTTCAATTCATGCAATCAGATCATTTACAGCTCTTAGAGTTATTTTAAAATACATTATCAACACAGTGCTGCGAAGCAACACGAATCTTTCAATTCATGATTAGGAATTATGATTGAAAGATTTTACAATACAATAACACTTTCTGATATACAAAATGGCTTCCGCACATTTCCTCTGAACAAAAGATGTAATATGAATTTACTGGTTATGTTTCTACCTGTCTCAACTTAACTGAGCTTAGCTAGATACGGCAATTCCATTTTCCTTTCATATAAAAGAAATACGGGAAAATAGTAAAACAGACGTAAAATAATAAGGCAGCATAAAAAGGGTGTTCAAAAGAGACACAGTAAAGCAACGTAAGGATGAGATGAGGTGCGAAATAACTCAAGGACTGTTAATATTGTTCCTCTTAGCATTACAAGGGGTACTGCATGGAGAACTGTTACATTACATTATAATAAGTTGCTGTTAGGGCATTATTTGATAAAATATCTGGTGTGAATAAAATATTCCATAATACCTATATAAATTATTATTTTTTTGTATGAATAAATAAATCATAAAAGAACAGGGTATGATAGGTAATTTGTACCGTGTATATATCATTTGTTTAAAAAAAAAAGACAACTCCCGCTTTAGGAATATATATCTTTACAAAAATACATTTGGGGATCACACAAAGTGGTGTCCCATGTGGAGATCGAACCCACAATACTCAGCGCAGTAGGAAGCGGCGTTTAGAATTTTAGGTACTTTATTAGATTGTAAATTATTTCTGTTGTTGTTTATGTACATAGTACAAGAAACAGTGTTTCGACTATTTTTTATTTATTAAAACACTATTCAGTCTATTGTAGCTGTGAACTATAATATTATATATATTATGAAAATAGGTGAACGTCTATGCCAAGAGGCCTTAAGATGGGCACTGGTCGAGCTGGTATAACCCCGTTTATATCTGATACAAGAAAAGACTTCCAGCTATTGTTTGAAGCTTTTTCTATACTATGCTTGATTTACTCATTTTCCCTGTACTCATGCTCTGCTAAATTGCTTATTTAATGTTGCTTTTAAATATAAAATCAGAGCAAGTAAGCAAAACACTGTTTGCATTGTTTGAAAATATGCGGACGAACATAACAAACAGTAGTAGTTGTATGTTGAAACTAAATGAAAACTTGATCTTCTCGGTTTATAGCTACCCATAATACTTGTTAACTGACGGACGTCTGCTCAGATAATTGTCTTTGTTCTCGAAAGGGTGATAGTCGTACTGGATTGTTGACTTACAGCTTCCCATTTCAGGATCGGGTTTCAACACTAAGTGTTATGTGTTTGTTAATTTCATGTGGAGATTGGCTTTCGCTTTTCTTATAGATCTCTTTTGTATCTCGCAAATGTTATTTGTGCGGCATCAACAATAACATAAGAACCATATCTTTGTTTCTCATACGAAGAAATATATTCTCTATATGAAGGCGCATATCTATATCCTCCAAACATTATAATAATACGGGATTTAAAAACTAAATCTCCGTGACCTTCAATTTCTTGGTTGATTTCGATTTCTTTACTTTTTTACTTTTGTTTATATAATAATATCTAAGTATATTAAAACACGTAGCATAAAACATATTATATCATTATCACTAATTGCTCAAATCATATCAATAGTGACGCTAGTCACTAACGAAAATGGAACACTACAGATTCTAAACACGTCTACGACACTAAGCTCACACTAGGCCCCCTGAGCTGTCGGGAATATTGACGTGGCACTTCCTCGATATTAACATAATTACGAACGTGAAGGGGAACGTAGCTAAAGGTATAATTTGGAAGAGTAGGCATGTGTTAACTGTTGTTCGGAGATTACAGACATGTTGATTACATCACCTAACCTACGGTTTCGTACCGCATCAATTTCTCACTACATTTCCAGTATGAATACGCATTGTGCACTGTGATTTTCGTTCCCAATCTGGTTTCTATTTGGATTTCACTTTAGGAACATGCTAAAATTCTTACATTTTGTTACAATACAGTTAAAATACGAATGACTTAAAACCTTTCCTGAATTATTAAAACCCAATATTACACCTTATATAGGTGTAATATTATGTTTTAATAATTATTCGTTGACTGTTTGAGCTTTAGTCTATCACTTAAGAAAGTCACAGAGAGTCAGCAACATTCTACATTTACCCGTTTATTGTAAAATGATAAAAAAAAGTTTGCAAATTTTAAATAAATCAAAACATTAAAAAAATCTTTATTGTTAGTATTTTATATGTTGTCACCATGTAAGTGGTGTGCCTAGATATGTACATTAGGAATTTTCAATTAAAATATCCTACTAGATATATTGTACTTTGTTGAACTGTTAAAATTGGTAATGCTATCACTATTATAACCTACCCTAATCGGCCATTTATTTTATATGAAATAAATGGTCCTTATATTCGTGTATTTTTATGAAATAATCTATCAATATATAAGTCTACCGAATAAAGGTATTTATTGCTAAATATTTTAACGTACACTCATTATTATGCTTGTCAATACAGGGCATAAGTAAGTTTCCTCGTTTTCACTTTAGGTAAAAGCTTTTCCTAATATATTTCTCGCAAATATGTTATTGCAGAATGTTTAGCCATCGTTCACGCAGACCGGTGTATGTAAATGATACTTGTGACGTGAAGGGAAATACATTAGGCTCTTGATTTATATTGCCCTCAAAGCCTTACCATTCGGAGTATGTAATGTCTTTTCTAGCAAAGTTGACCAGAATTAGAATTAACAGCAAAGAAGTTTTAGATTTTGAATATAGGTACTACAGCTGAGCAGTGGGAAGACTTGTTATTGGCATCATTTATCAATCTACCTTCATCAATTAGCTCACTTGTGGTTACATAAATATTCAAAAACGTTGATTAAAGTATTATGTTGGAAATGATCCTTGAACTTAGGAGATCCAAAGGGATATTCTACCCGAAAAAAAAGGACAACAAATGTGAATTATGTCATTTAACTTATAACAACGTATTACCGACTTCAACGCTCCTGTATTTTTCATTTCTTAATTTATTGTTTTAATTTGAATTCGACTAATCGGGTAATATACCCTCTCAAATAAATAATAATTATATAAATATGAACTTCTGAGGTAACAAACAAAAAAAAATACAGCTGAAGTGCATAATGCCACCTTTTTTGAAGTCAGTTAAGTATTACACGTTTTTTGTGAGGTACTTCGTGCTCTTGAAAAAAATCAGAATACTATAGTGTCCTTAATCTGGGAAATCACCTGTAAAATGTGAGTTTTCCAAAAATGAGCTACCTTCGTATTTGATCGTAGGAGCAGTATGTACTTATTTAATAAGAAGCATATTCAAAGTGAACCAGATGTAACTTTTTACTTCCACAACTCTTTGTCTAAGATCATGAGAGCACCAGGATTGCGAGCATTATAGGGATAGAAACAGCTAATCCCTAATCTTTCTCATATTACCAATGATATTTATTTCCTGCATTCTTTTCCTTTTCCTGCGCTTTTATTAGTCGATTTTAATCATTCATATCATGTAAGGTGTCCACCTCAAATCTTCATAAGTTCTTTAATATGTATTTACCAAAAGTGCAGGAATACAATACTTAAGCAAGGTTTAGAAACAAAGTAGTTATGTGAAAAACATAAAATGTATTCAGTCCTACATATCATTGCTATTCAACCTGTATTTCGAGTCCCAAAATTGAAATTGTGTGAACATAAATCGAAACTGGTATACAAAAACAAATATTCAACTCGATGGATATAGAACAACAACTAAACGAGACGATACATTGGGTAACGAAAGTAGTGAGACTATCTGGGATTGCTTCGGGGCTACCTTTTTGTTACAAAAATAAATTCCTTTGACGTTCCGTGAATTGAAGACACATCATAATATAGGCATGTACGTATTGTGTGTATCTATCTGTGATTCGTAAAAATATATTTATTTTCATTTGGAATATGAACCATTATTCTCTTTGACTGCACGAATGGTGTAGTGGTTTAAGTGATCGCCACGCCACTTCCAACTGCGCTGAGTGTTGTGGGTTCGATCTCCACATGGGACACCACTTTGTGTGATCCCCAAATGTATTTTTGTAAAGATATATATTCCTAAAGCGGGAGTTGTCTTTTTTTTTAAACAAATGATATATACACGGTACAAATTACCTATCATACCCTGTTCTTTTATGATTTATTTATTCATACAAAAAAAAAAAAATATATAGGTATTAAGGAATATTTTATTCACACCAGATATTTTATCAAATAATGCCCTAACAGCAACTTATTATAATGTAATGTAACAGTTCTCCATGCAGTACCCCTTGTAATGCTAAGAGGAACAATATTAACAGTCCTTGAGTTATTTCGCACCTCATCTCATCCTTACGTTGCTTTACTGTGTCTCTTTTGAACACCCTTTTTATGCCGCCTTATTATTTTACGTCTGTTTTCCTATTTTCCCGTATTTCTTTTATATGAAAGGAAAATGGAATTTCCGTATCTAGCTAAGCTCAGTTAAGTTGAGACAGGTAGAAACATAACCAGTAAATTCATATTACATCTTTTGTTCAGAGGAAATGTGCGGAAGCCATTTTGTATTTCAGAAAGTGTTATTGTATTGTAAAATCTTTCAATCGTAATTCCTAATCATGAATTGAAAGATTCGTGTTGCTCCGCACCACTGTGTTGATAATGTATTTTAAAATAACTCTAAGAGCTGTAAATGATCTGATTGCATGAATTGACAATTATATTTTAGAAGCTTGCCTCCAAGTCAACCAATTTATGAAAAAACGTTTCAGATACTGCATGCTTAGACTAAAAGCAAGGATGAAAACAAAACTGTAACATCACAAGATATATATATGTACATAGGGAATAAATCGCAATTGAGTATAAGTTGAGAAGAGTGAAAGTTAAGTATTTCCAATACCAAATGACAAATCTGTGAATCAATACGATAAAGCATTGGAATTTTCATACACTGTAACTCCTCTAGAGCCTCTAGAGATATATGCAACTGATATTTAAAGTAATCTAGTTCAACCAAGACTGTTGTAAGTATTGGAAATGATTTAGGGATTATTAATTAACATTATGATAACATCGTCTTCCTTATATGTATAACCAGGCAAATATAGACATGTAAGTAAAGTCATGCAGGAGCATGACAAAAGTATGCTTGGTAAGGAATATTAAGCACTAAAAGATTGCCATTTTAAAACAATACTGGTTTTTTTTTTTAATTTCCCATTTTCCAAAGAATCTTCTACAAAAGAGATTGTGTGGAAAAGAACAAACTTATATTGCACAGTAGTACCATTGAATTTTAAATCACAAGAGTCACAGGAAGTTGAAAAGCACCGAACCTCGCATAAAAATCATAAAATTCACATTTTTACTTTACACGATTCGAGTCACGTATTCGAGTGAGATCACGTACATCTTTGTTTTTTTTGTGAAGACCTAATCTGCGATTTTTTTTGGTGTATACTCCAGCAACACATGGGCTTGATAAATTGTTAGTTCAGAAGCGGGACATGAAAAATATTTCCATGAAAAATTGATCTGGATATGACATGGCTTATGCCTTCTACTTTACTTTATGTTCGTTTTACTGAGGTAATAATCGGAATCACTTAAACTATTGTTTGTGCTGAGGTGTAAGTTTTTTTCTTTCTCACATGATAAAATTATGTGGTATATAAACGTAGTAAAAAATATATTTAACATTTTCATTTTTGGGGTTATAGAGGGAAAACGAAGTTTTTATCATGCTATATTTTCTTTCACATCTGTCTATTACGACCGTTTCTCAGTGAAAGTAACAAGTAAAAATTTCGCTTGAAATACTTATTCCTACGAGACTTTGAAGTTGCAAAAAGTCGTGGCAAAATATACGGCAATTTAAACGTTTTGTTATTTAATTCTACACTTCGCAATTATATAAAAAACAGAAAAGTAATTCTGAAATCATGAAATACTAATATTATAAAAGTTTGTTTGTTTGTTACGCTTGCAGGCCCAAACAACAAAACCGATTTTAAAAATTCCTTTACCAATGGAATGCATTATCATAACAAGCGCGTAACATATGCTACTTTTTATCGGGATAACCGACATACACGAGGACAGAGCTAGTAGCTAGCTAGTATTACATAAGGAGTGATGACACACACACATATTTACAAAACTGACGCTACACGACTCAAAAACGTACTTGTCAAGTTTTTGTTACGTCCGGCAAAATAAAAGTAAGTCATACCTATCAAATACGCGATCACGGTCGTTAACATCGATATACTACCATAGAAAGCGATAATTTAACTTACTTACAGATTGGTTTTAATCGTTTCGTAACCGAATAAATTTTATTTTATTATTTAAAAATTTACTTGAATATTTCATTGTGTATAATGTCATTAAATATTTCATTGAGAATATGATAAATATTGTTTCAATGATATATTACGTCACCCAAAAAATAAACGTCAATACCAAATCAAAATGTGTACCAATTTCCCCAAAACTTTACAGAACCAAAATTTAATGTAATTACGTAACAATTTCGCTAATACAGTGGCAGCTCACCCGCCTTCCAAAATTTCGCATCACACACTTCAATCGTTTTAATGCCTCGCACTGCTCACTGTGCACACAACGAATTATAACCTATGTGCAGTGAATGCACGTATTTCTGTTACGTGGAATAGGATGGTCTCTTTAAAATCTTGTTAGAAAAATATATTAGTATCAATTAAATGTAAATCAATTATTCTCATTTTGAGTTATCTTTTTTTTACGACTTCCACACAATATTTTTGTTGTTTTAATTATAAAACATTTTATAGTAGATTAAATCTAAATCGATTCGATTAAGTATAAGATATCAAACTACCATTATTATTCCGTAAAACTACCTCTTGTTACTTTTAGTACGTAGCACAATTTGACGTTAACTCAAAAACAACTTACTTACATTTTTGATACGATTCGGCAATCAATATTCAATTTTTATACATATTAAAACAACTGTCTCTAACAAAAAAAAATATATGAATGTTATTTGAAACGAGCTATATATTGGCACACATTATAGTCGTGAAGATTGCTTTGCTTACTTTCAATTTTCTTGTAAAAGAACAAGATCCTGAGTACACACATAATAAGTTTCATGATATATTAAAAAAACAAGACCGTAGAAGTACAAATAGAAGACGTTTCATAGTATATTTAAAAGAGTAATCGTGAAGTCACTCACTGCCTCAAGTACTGAACGGATAATGTGTAGTATGACTAAAGGCAAGTTTCCCGGGCATAGAGCACCTTCGTTACGCGGGTCCACATTTATTGAGGGTGTTGGCTATGTTATTTTAAATTCTCTTGGGTCATGCTTATATGCCCTATGATATGATTAAAACCGTAATAGTACCAATTGTCAAAAACAAGACTGGTGATGTGGGCAAAAGTGACAACTATAGGCCCATATCGCTTGCCACTATAATAGCAAAGTTGTTGGTGATGGCGTAATTAATTCTCAATTTAAAAAGTTTGTTAAAGTTTTAAACAATTAATTTGGTTTTCAACCGCGACTTTCAACCTAAAGCGCTATATTTAGTGTCAAGCACGCGGTGAAGTACGACTCTAAGCAGACTCTAAGCGTCTATATCTGCTTTCTCGACCTGAGCAAAGCTTTTGACCTGATTTCCTATGATAGCTTGTGAAAAAAGCTGGAAGAGCGTAATTTACCCACCGAAACAATTAATATGCTTAAATATTGGTATGAAAACCAGGTCAATAATGTAAGATGGGCCGGACCTATGTCGAAAAGCTATGCCCACCCTCTTTAATGTTTATATAAATGACCTCATAGAGGCGCTCAGTAGCATGCGTGTCAGCTATCATATAGACGGTGTGTGTCTGAATAATATTAGTTACGATGATAACATGGTGCTGCTGGCCGCATCTTTCTGTGGCCTTGAGAAGCTCATAAAAACTTGCGAGGAATATGCCAATATCCACGGCCTCAAATGTAATGTTGGAAAGAGTGTTGTTATGGTCTTTTTAAGGTTTTGTTAGGGTTCAATTAAATAACATGACATTAGCAAGGGTACAGAACTTTAAATATCTAGGCCACATACTTACTGCCAGTCTCGAGGACGATGACATAGAGGCAGCGGAGGGCATTGTCTGTGTGAGCTCATATGATACAAAATATATATTTTTTCGTGCTTACTGTACCTCTTTTTATACGTGTAACCTATGGGCACCTTTTACTCAAAAATCATGCAATGCTCTCCGCAACTAGAAACGCGTTCAGGGTGGTGGAGTTGCTTCAGTCTGCAGCGTATCAAGGATGTTTGCGGAAGGTCCGATTGACTGTATCTATACCGTCATGCTGAAAGGGTGCACATCCCTGATACGCAGGGTGCGGGTCAGCTCTAACAGCACACTGAACGTGATTGCGAGTAGATTAGATTGTTCATATTTGCAAGGCAATGAGTCTAATCTTAAATAATAAAACGTACTAGTTCAAATTGTTACTTACATCCTTGAGTCATAGTTACTCAAATAAATACTTTATTATTATTACTCTCTTTATTACATTATATATATATATATACATATTGATTACATTTTAAGTATATTACAAAAGAAAAAAAATACATTCCAAAAAAAATAGTAGACCACGCACATCGCGTACAGGGACCAAGACACCGGTAGTTACGACTTCAAAGACAAGAACCTCCTCACTATACTAACCGTGTCAAGGAGAACAGCCTACTGCGTCAGACCCTTGATGCAGCCGTCTAACGTGAGCCTCTTAAGGTGTTGGTCGAGGCTCTTGGCTGTCAATCCGTTAGCAGATATGACTATTGGAACAATGATCACTGAATCGACATTCCACATATCGACAATCTCATGAGATGCGAGGCATGCCTTTTAAGTTTTGTCGTTTGAAGAAAAAAACACAACTAGAACCTTATAGTACTTTTTATTGTTTATCATAGTATTCACCACGTAGCTTAATACACTTTTCCATTAGCACAAACCAGTTACGAGTTTTATAACATTTATTCCACTCTAAAGTGGGGGTGTCAAAAATTGCTGACTTGAAAGCGTCGACTGATTCTTCACCGGACTAGAATCTTTGACCACGGAGACATTTCTTAATTTTAGGAAATATAAAGAAATCGTTAGGGCTTAGGTCAGGACTATATGGAGGATGGTCAAGAATTTCTACTTTTTCCTGCTTCAAATACTCAATCGTTTGCGAGCGCTGTGTGAGCTTGCGTTGTCGTGGTGCAGGATGATGCGTCGCTTTGGGTTAGATTTTCGAAGTTCGGCGATGACTTGTGGTAAACAAACTGTAGTATACCACTCTGCGTTAACGGTTCTCCTATCTTCAAGTGCAATAGTCGCAACATGGCCGGTTTTTCCAACGAACGTGGCCACCATCTTCTTTGAAGTGCTTCGAGAACGAATAACTTTAGTCGACTTTGGCTCGTCTTGAAAGACCCAGATTGTAGATTGTTGTTTGGAATCAGGATCGTAGACATAGATCCAAGATTCGTCACCACTGATGGTGTCGTAGACGTCATTTGACTCTCTTCAGTTGAACCTTTGCAGAGTTTTCTTACACCATCTAACGAGGGCCGCCTTGTGAGCGTCCGAAAGTAGATGCGGTATCCAACGGCAAACTAGCTTTCTAACACCAAGCGCTTCATGCAAGATCTTCTGAATGGTTGTCCCTGAGATGCCTAATAGAGCCTCTATCTCTCGATACGTCACATGACGATCTTCGAGAATTAGTTGTCTCACAGCAATGTTAACTTCAGTGAAGACGGATTTTGGGCGTCCTCCGCGAGATTTGTCACTAATACTAGTATGTCCACGCTGGAATTCTAAATACCGGTGTTCGACAGTCCGCAGACATGGGACTTCATCATTGAACACAGATGTTGGCTCTTTAAAACACTGAAGCCGTGTCAGGCCTCTTCTAAAGTTGTAGAAAATTATTGCACGAACATTTTCGTTAGAAAGATTCATTTTCGTACGTAACGTGATCGATTCCAATCGACACTGTGACTTAACAATAGCATTAATCTTAATACTTTCAACTGTTTTGAAATTCAAAATTTAAACACATTCGAATACAGAACAGTTCCAAATTGAAAATTGCCGGGAAATATAGAAACGACAGAACTTAAAAGGCATGCCTATTAAATCCAAATATTTTATTTGTTTTTCTTTTTCAACTTTCACAAAATTCTCGTCATGAGGAACGGCGATATTAACGATCATCGCGCGGCTCTCTAATCGATCTAACACTACAATATAAGGGCTTATTGGCAACATAATAATCCTGTGTGTGATAAAAGATCGATCCCAATACAACGTGGCCCGACCATTCTCGAGAACTGGGCCGACCCAGTTCTCGAGAATGGTCGGTGGTCGTGCCCGAGCACATACCTGCAGTATGGCACCTCTAGATTCAAAAGTTGGTATTTAAGGGCAAGCTGTCGGTGTACGATCCTGGCTACTTGGTTGTACTTGTGCAAATATTCACAGTAAGCGAGACTAGAACCACCAGAAATAATATACCTGATTGATTCCCCACGATCGTGGCATGCCCGACAAATGTCAACCGTACCATCTTTTAGGATATATTTCCGATGGTTGTTCGTCATGATAAATTAGTCCATAATCGCACAAACAAAACTTCAGTTTCTCCATACCGTAGCCTAGTCGTAGATGCTTTTAAGTCTATATCGGACCCAAGCCCGATAAAACCGACAACGGAACTCTTTGCTCTTCTATACTTCCCTGCGATCATCCATCCATCCATTGTACTAAGTACTACAAGTTTGCGCCAATTCTCTTTAGCCAGAGCGAGCGGAGTGAATCCGGTATCCACTGCAACTACTTTGCGATGCACTCCCACATCAGCATGTAGAAAATTTTCTTTGAGATTTTATATCTCCAGATTGTGTATGGTCGCTATATTTTATAGTCCGCGACCCCCAACCATTCGCTTGATAGACAACCTCATAACCGATTAACGTGGGTGGTGGATTTGGCATGCAGTCAGCAGTGTACGGACACTCCGGTCAAGGGCATCTAATTCGGTCTGAGTCCATCTAAGTACACCAAAGGAATACATCAGAACCGGCATGACCCGACCATTGTGGGCTTGCACCTTGTTGCCCCCTTTTTTTTTTTTTTTTTTTCCCCCTAAATCCCCTCGGATACCACCTGTCGGTGGCATGTCGGACACGAACCGACTAAAACCGCACGCCGTCTCGGGTACTAATAGCCGGGGAACCAGGTATACCCTAGAAAGGAAGTCCCTGGTGCCCCGACATACCTCGGGTCATCTACAGACGAGTAGATGACCCCCCTCGTGTGGGAACCCCATGTTCCCTACCTTGTTGCCCCCTGATAAAAGACTTTCAAGTACTTTATTATTATTATATTAATAAAAAACTGATATTGATTATTATAACGATTTACGCACGTAAATATTTCATCTACATAAAATGTTTGCCAAAATGCAAAGTGTATACAAATGTCTGACTTAGGGGTCGTGACGCGTGCCGGCGATGCCACGCGACTCCGATGGCAGCGACTCTTTAATGGGAATTGACAGATGTCAAAATCCAATGTGTTAGAAAGCTCTTGACAAGTGCGTAAGTAAGTATTGACAAGTACGACTTTATACATATTGTCTTGTCTAATGAGTCATTATAAAACAGGCGTGAGTTGCGAGTGATTTCTTAACACATCAAAATACGGTAACACTGACATTTTGCAAAAAAAAAAACATGATTTAGTTTAAACAAATTTGAATAAATACCTTAACATGCTTCTCTTTTTTTTTGGTAAGAGTAGAATTAAGTGATTATATCTCAAATTTAAAGTCAGTAAGGGAGATACTTTATGTGCCGTTGTAGTCAACTGTGGTCTTTAATGATTTGATAGATAGATCCCATCATAGTATAAACCAATACTTACGTTGAAAACGTTTAAAAATCAATACAATCGATTTTAGTCCCTTTAGTACATTTCATATTTTATGAATACCTAAAATGTGCATTAACGAAATGTATAATTTGGAACCTATCTTTATTTAATCTTGGTTTAAAATAAACGAAAAATATATTTTTTCGTTTATACATTGTAAAAATAACTCCATTTATATTACTTATTTCTGTCCCTTTTATCGGATCGATTGAGCCGTTTATTTGTCGCCTAATTAGTATTTGGGATGGAAGGACGGAGTACAAATATACCTTGGCGTTTCTTACAAGTGTAACAGCCCGGTGTAAAAATATTGATGTTTATACAGGTCGCGAGGATGAGGAAAGGCAAACACAAGTTGTTTACTAATGGAGCCACTGAATTTGTTGAAGGATCAGTGTCGAAAACTACGTAAAAGATCTTTCGACCTTTCTGGAAACCATATAAATAGAAAGGATATTTGCGCTGTAGATATAATTGGAAATCGTTGAAAAGGACTGAAGAGTATATCGTTTAAGCCAGATGAGTACTCATCGTTCGCTTAAGAAGGTTTTTTTTGGATCAGGTTTTACTAAAGGAAAACCTATAGGCTGTCTACTCTAAAATATAAGAAATATATTTAGGAAAGGATTAGAAAAGAGCTGTGTTGTTAAGTCGTTTCATTACTATGACACAACTTAATAACATAGCTACTAACTACTACTACTACTAACAACAACATACTACAGCTGTAAACGCTAATGTCTGTTTCAAAATAATGTTAGTTAGAAAGAGTAATTTGTGCGTTAATAAACAATACTGTCATTAATTGTGTAAATTAGAATTATAGTGAAATTTCGTATAGACTTATAGCTCCAATTTAAAGGTTCTCTAACAATAGAACGCACCAATTTATTCTCTTTTGTTATTCAAGAAGAACTATTTTATAAGAGACCATTAACGTTGTCGAAGCATCAATCTGCATGTAAGGAAAAATTTTACTACATAAAAGGTTTATCTTCTTACACTTCTCTAAATTTAACTAGCCGCAACATATTCTATATCATTTGTCATTTTTACTACTTTCTTTCTTTCTGTATTCTCTCTCACGTAGTCCATCCATCTTTTATTTCGTTATTCTCATTTTGGGTGCGGGTCGACTTTCAAACTTAAAACTTTGTTGCTATATTTTCTCCGCTAAAACCCTTTAAAAAAAGTTAAAGCTGTAACGAAGCGATGGAGAGAGGGCAATTAAAAGTAATGAATATTCATCATTGGCACGGTTTATGTAAACAGTAATATACTTCTATGCTGTTAAAAAAATGCTGATGTATCATTACACGGTGTATTTTGCACCTGAAACGCTAATCAATCAAAATAATCTTTTTTGGGTGTGTGTACGTTGTGTGACGACAAAACGAAGGTGTTTTTGTGTATATATTATAGAAAATACTTCTCCTAACTAGATATCTATCGAAAGGTTTTTGTCGATTGTGCAGTTGCGACTCGAAATTGACTGCGTATAATGTGCTCGCAATGCGGGAAATCGGCGCAAATAGAGGGACCTCGCAAGACGTGTAGCAGCCCTGAAAGTCTGAAAGTGTGCGGTGACGGCGAACCGCAACTCTGCCCATCAACATCCTTCACCGGTCTGGCAAGAGTGTTCCGCTAAGCAGGCTGTGGTAAAGCTGATTTAAAATTGTGTCTAACTAAATACATACTGCATTTTAATAAGTTAAAGTAAGTCAAAAATAATGAAGGTTTCAAACTTAACTAGTGAAAAAGTACTAAAATACATGTTGATAACACTTAATAAAACCTAACCATCATATCTCAATTGTATAACCAATTGAGCCAGTCTTTATAAATATATAATTCGTACGTACGTGTGTATATGACTAAACTTCTCCTAAATGGCTGGACCGATTTTGATGATTTTTTTTTGTGTGTTCAAGTGGATTCGAGAATGGTTTAGATTCACACAATTCGGTCCACTACAAAAATGATTTTTTAGATTTTCAAGTTTTTGTGTACAGAACAATCAATTAATCAATGTACAAGGCCATCTAGTTTTGATATATATAATTGGAATCTAAGGAAGTAACCAAAGTAATTATAAAATTGGATAGCGATTGTTTGAGACATTTTTTCTGACTTTATATATTTAGATTTCTTCTAAAAAACAGTTGTCCAGGTGCTATGGACCAAGTAACTCAAATTATTTACAGATTTCAACATTACCGTTTCTAACTACAGTGAATTTTTCTTGTGAAAGAGAATTAAGTGCATATTGATTAGTGCTTTTTTTTAATACTACTCCCGCATTAGGAATAAATCCTGTGTCGCGGGGGACTTTACAAACATACATGAAACGGACACAAAGAACACCCAGACTCAGAACAACAATTTGTGGATCACACAAAGTGTCGACCTGTATGGGGATCGGACCCTCAACAGTCAGCGTAGTAGTTAGTACTACGCCATCCGAGCATTTGGCCCAATATTATTAATATTATGCATAATACATTTCCAAAAGGGCAGATAAGACGTGAAAATATTTCAAAAATGTTACTAATATCAATACTCGCTACAGCTGTTACATGATTTATTTCCCTAATTTACTCTTACACACACACATACAATAAGAAAATCCCTTAAGCCAAAAATATGTTTCTGGAGAGGCATTGTATAGAAACATTATGTAACCTCTTAAGAGAAAAGGGAATGCTTTAGGTCTCCAAATTAAAGAGGACAGATAAGATGTTTAGAAAATGAAAACAAAGAGATAAATTCTTTGTTATTGAATTCATGAAAAAATGTTTGTTCAGAGACTCAAAAATGTGTAACAAAAATACTGAATTATACATCCTCGGCTAAAATTGCATTTTGAATTTCGTGATAATTTAAATTTGTTGTAATCCATTTGTTTGCTATTAGTACACGTACATTCGTACTGTTGGATTTTACGTCGTTTGTACTGATCGTCGTTCGTAACAGCTATTACAATCATACTACTGTTATCATATTTTTTCTGAGCGAAAACAACTGCTGATGTTTATAATAACTCAATAAATGAAAAATGAAGGTGATAAAAAGAAAATATATGCATTCTCAACGACTAAACTTTTACATGAAATACATTGGATATATTCTAAATGTTTAAATTTACATTAAAAGAGAGAAACGAAAAAAGATTAAACCCCAGGCATTGAAAGGGTCCAATTTTGGTTCTATTTTTGTAAGTAAAGAATATTATTCTGTTAATATTTATTACCTGCCATACTAAACCTTCATCTTAGGGCTCTTAATATAATGTTTACTATGGTAAATTCAATTTCATAGTTACGAAAAACCTGCAACATATGCATAAAAAAATATATTTTTGTTTTATAAATACTGTAAAAAAAATTATTTATTTTCTTTCTTTCTTTTGTTTGTAACAAATAAGAGCCATAACTCTTATGCATATGTTGACGTGGGAAAACAAAATGTGTCTCTGACAAATTATATCGGGGAACTTGTTTATACTGTTACCGAGCAAGCAGGCGCTATGAAAAATGATTGAAGCTGAATTTTCTTACATTCTGCTCCATTCTTCCTAAGGATAATATAATACAAGCGATTAATCCAATTAAAATATCTCTGAGGTATTTTACGCTGTATTTTAAGTTCTAAATGTACTTCACTATTATTAATGAATTCGTATTAAATTGAAACTGAGTCCCATTTAAAAAAAATGCAATACTGTGCAATCAGAAATGTGAACGAGTTTAGATGGACGATCTAGCATTGTTATCTCTTCACAGAACTCGGATTTACCAGCCCAAATACTTGCTATTACGATACTAAGTTATACGGACTGACGGATAAGAATGATTGTTTTTTTTAACCGTATTTATGGGTGCATTCGTGCTGATATTTTTTTTCTTTGTAAGTTATATTCACCCACATAAAACGCGAATTAAATAATTTTCAAATTTAAATTATATAAAGGTGACTGAACAACTAAAAATAGTGGCATATATACATATAGTTTATAACTTACTTTATTTGTTTCTAAACCTTACATTATGGTCATAGAAATGTTAAAGTTCAACAGTATATGTATGTTGATTTTCTGATTCTATTAGTTCAAATATATTGAATGTGATGATTATTCTTAAAAGAGATGTAAAATTTTGTACGTCAGGAAATGCATAAGTGGTATCACCTCTTCCAAGTCTGAGGTTTTTGTTTATTACCAAGTGAACAATGTTCATCATTTATGGTAGGATTAAAAAAACCAAAAGGTAAATAATAGAACACGGGTTTCAGCGGACAAGTTTATTTTCAACGACAGTGTATGTATATTGAGATTCCAGAGCTTAGCAGTACATTTTACTTGATCACTTCAATTATTGCGACAAAAATAAATCTATTAAAAGTGCTACTTATGCGATAACAGACAACATTTTTAAAGAGTACATGATTATTTTCAAGGTTTCTACAGGCATAACTATATATTTTTTGGGCATAGGCGTGTAGAAAAAGCTTCTTTTTATTAGCCCTGTTAAATATTACACACAGTATAATTGTAATGCAGTTCAGAGGCAGTCAATTAATGCTATATTACGCCTCGCTATTAGGTTTGATTATTTTCACAAAGCGATCGATCTCTGGCGTCATCCAAGTTGGTCCCGTTTTATCTACAAAAAATATTTCAATTTACAACTCATTGGCTTATTTTACCGACTTTATTACGCACTATCTCACAGCTGATACAGCTACCACGACATTTCGTCTACTCTTACTTTTATTAAGTTTTACGATTCTGTAGCTAAACTTGTGTTTTTCATGAAATTCGATATTGTTTTTATCTACTGCCTTGGAATTCATTATGTTGGCGAGTCCTTTTAATTTCCCTTTTACTTTAATCCATCTATCATTTTTCCAGTCATATTTTCTCCCCATAGCTAAAAGAATGTCTTCGAATTTTGGCCAAGGTGAATTTATTATCTCAGATTTAACGGGTTGATTGTTTTTAAAAGTTACTTTTACTAAATTTCCTTCATAATTTTTAGACTCTGACGATCCACTACTCGTTACGTTATTTAGGTGTGTATTAAAAACGTTATCATCTTTCGTAGTCTTGATACCATCTTTCCCTGTTTCTTTTTGATGGTTTATCATATTCGCTACATTTTTGTAGTGTATGGTACTAAAATCATCTTCCTTATAGCGTTCTTCCGGATTCTTATCATAAAAACTTTCTATCTCCCGTTCAATTTTTTCTGCAAAGGAAATTGAAACATATCACACTCATTTTTGCAAACAATCTTTAAACAAGTAAACAAGTGTATATAAGGCAAAAAACTGTTTATTTAAGCATTGATGTGAAATCAATGCCGATAGAGTAGAATACAGATATTAAAATAATGTTTTATTAAAAAAATCTGAGAATGAATTGATGATGAAATCAACCAATATAATGTTCAAATTACAATTAGCTGGTCATAATTTTATTGTTTCTGTGTTAAATCATTTCTTACAATAGCTTACCTGCCAATTCTTTGTACGCCTGAATATCGTGTCTAAGGTTTTCTCTCTCCTTTTCCTTCCAATGTCCGTCACCTTGGTCTGTAGAAAATAAATGAAAGATATATTTCTCCTCTGATAGTAATTTCGGCCTGAAAAGAAGCCTCTCAAAGGTTGGATTGCAATGATTTCGTTTTTATTGTGTTGATAGAAATTACGATTGATGTTTAGGCAGTAGCAAAGATATTTTTATCAAAACTTCTTTTATATACGAACGTAATCGCATAAATAATATCTACTTGAACACAGTTTTTGAAATTAATGTAATAAAATAAGGAAGCTACTTTGTATGAAGGGAATTACTTAGTATCATAAATGTGCATATACTCCTATTTTTCGTGTTAAAAATGGTTTGAAAAATATTCCTTGTCTTCATTATATTTACACACATGCTACACAACATATTATAAAGCTTTCATATCTGAAGATGTAAATACAATACTTTTAAAGCTATCTTGCTGTGAAAAAGGTAAAGAACAGAATATCAAATGGACTTACCAATGCATATCATAAAGATGATCAACAAAAACGTATAAGCCATCGTTGTTCTGTGTATGGTGTTTTTCATATTAACAACCTGTAACAAGAAAAATGAAAATTTCAACAAGAATATAGGTAAAAGTCCTGTTTTCCGGTACTATATTGAAATGTTTATTTAAAAAGTAAATTAAATATGAACTTCCTCTAAAATAAATTAAATATAAGGCAAGAGCTTCGGTAGGGCATAGGTCTGCCAAACGCATACAATTTATCTCGTTTTATGAGAGCGACTTGTAAGTTACGACTATGAAAAAGATTGGACAAATTTATTTTCAAACTTAATTACATCACAGATACTATGAACCGAGTAAAGGAGATACAAAAAAATGATCATTTTTATAAATTTATTTATTAAGCTATTGCATAGAAGCTATCGAGGGCCTTGAGCGCGGGGACCGAATCCAGAAATTCCGTAACGAAAAAAAACCTCACGCTAAAAACAAAACAAAAAACAGTACCAAAATCAAATGCTGAACGTCAAAGGAAATTTCGTCAACATAATGCAGAAAAATCTTACATGGATATGTAATTTGATTTAATAATAATATATTTTTTTTTTATAACAAATTGTAATATATGCTTCAATATTTTTATTTAATAAAAGAAAAAAAATTGTTTTCTTATCGGTCACCACGCTCAAAAAGTGTAACTTGAATTAATATCAAAGAAAAAGAAATACTGCATAAATAAAATAAATAAATAATTATAATTGCATAAGTTGATACAAAATGCTATGCAATAGCTTTACCGCGGCAGTCCCCGAGTGCCACACGTCTTTTTTTCTTTTTTATTTTATTCTATTTATTTTAGGGTATGAGGGGGCAAACGAACAGACGGGACACCTCATGGTCAGAAATAAATGCGTTGCTCTAACTCTAAAATCGGGCTGGTTTGCGTCTAGAGTAACCTGTGAAAAACATTTTTTTTGTTAAATTAAAAAAAAAATGTTTATCACCGGTTTTCTGTGACTGTCTTACCACTCCGACCGACTCACACACAAGAACGGTATTCCATAGTAGTAATAGTTTTCTTTCTAATAATAAAAAATAGTGTAATGCTGTTTGAGTATGTTTTTTCTTTATGATCACCTAGTACACCGTACTGACCGGATCGAGCTATTATTATTTACTCTTCCAAATCCAGCCAGTTAAGCATTATGACACCTTTCCTTCCACTGCTTTCCTTTTTTCCCATCCTTTCCTTTCAATTTAATGGCAAATTTCCGATCTCTAAAGTGCGCGGTTGACGGCTGACTTGGACCCTATTAAGTAAATGGGGCCAAATTATAGTGGGCAAAATGTGGATGGTTTATACGCCTATGTCTGTTAGTTACGTACATCCATTTAGGAGCTCAGATATTAAAACTTATTACCTTTTAGTTTCCTCTAATTAGGTAAGTAGTTAGAAATTAACTATGGTTTTCGTTTTATCTTTTTTTTTCATTTAATTTGTAGTTCTGTAACATCATTAACGGAAACTATGATAGTACGTTAGTAGTGTACAAAGAAATAGAAAGCAGACAGTTTCTCTTTATGGATGTAGTGCTCCAGAACTTCATAATGCAATAAGGTATCCAACATTAACTTTTATCATTTTAAGTTTATCCTCATCGCCACTGTCATTTTACTAGGGAATATGGGACAACCTAAGTATCACTGTACTCGTATCTGGAATGACTGACGCACCAGTTAGTAACAAAAGATATAATTATAAATACCTACCTACCACTTAAGTAGCGATATATCCTACATACAATAGTAATATAACTGAACGCATCTTTTTCTACTTTTATTTCTAGTCAATACAAAAAAAGTGTCAGTATACAGAGTCATCATTATCATCATCATCAGCCTATCGCAGTCCAATGGGAGTGGCCATAGGCCTCTCCCATTGGACTGCGAATTATAAGGAAATTTAATAAAAATAATAACAAAGTCCAACAAAAATAAAATCGTTTTTTTTTAAAGTTCTCGATGCTCATTCCAAAACGTACCGAGTGGCTAGTAGAAAACAGGGGGAAAAACATGAACACACTGAGCGCCCAAATTGCGTGCAAAAAGTTTTAGTTGAGTTTTGAAACTACTTTAGTAGAAAAGTATTTTTTTATTTTGACCAAAAAAACAGTCAATAGCATAAAAATCAAGCCAGCAAGAAATAAAAATATAATGTAAGATAGAAATCTTTACAAATAAATAAAGAATTGTCTGTTTGTAATGTCAAATTGCATTTGCACGATACCCATGCATAAAAACCAGTTTTTTTTTGTCTGTATGTCTGTTTGTCTGTTATTTCCGATTTTGATAATATTTTACTACCAGGTAGCTGTCTATATAAGGAGTAACTTAGGCTATTTTTCCTCTCAGGAAAACCCTTAAAAATTTTGCAAACCCACTAGTTGAATTCCCGAACCGGGCAAAACTTTAAAGGGCGGCGCTTTTCAAATGCCCCGCAAACGAAGTCGCAGGTATCAGCTAGTAATACATAAACTAGTGTGGTATCATCAATTACCCTTTTTTTTTCCGTGCGGCTATCCCCTCGGATACCACCTGTCGGTAGCATGTCGGACCCGAACGGACTAAAACCGCACGCCGTCTCGGGTACTAATAGCCGGGGAACCAGGTATGCCCTAGAAAGGAAGTCCCTGGTGCATCATCAATTACCCTAAATATTATGTTGTACAAAGTATTTGTCAGGATCGGCTACCGTTTTTAGTTTCCATCATAAGATGATTCTTGTACTGACCCTAGGCCTGGACGACGTATTGAATTGAACCGTCGCGTAAACTCCTTTTAAATATTGTACACCGTGCCAAACGGGAAGGTTCTAGTAATAGTTGTTAAACTTCTACGACCTCAAAGTTTCTTTTTAACAACAGAAGCGCTTGCGTTGACTAATCATGTACACAGAATTAAACTTTCTCAACTTCTACGACCTGTTCTTGTCCTTAAGGAAAACCTTGCCGTCTGTTATAGAATAGATAACCTGTATGAGAAACTCTTGAACCAAACAAAATGAGAAGCAAACAGAGTAGCGAAAAATTGTTGAAAAAGTTCGCAAATCTTGAGATGTGAAATATATAGATGATATCACCGCGGTTTAATGACATCAACCTCGAACTTCTCAGAGCAGCAGCAATAGGGTTCATAGCTGCAAAAAAGAGATTTTGTAAAATTAGACTTGTTATTATTCTCTATTCGTATGGTGACGAATTAAAAATTAGAAATATTACCACCCCTCTTTATTCCATGGGTGTCGTAGGAGCCTCAATTCCGCAAGACAACGGCACTGCAAAGAAAAGGAAAACTTGACACAAACCCTATACCAATCCGTCTGGTCAGCGTTGTATAGTACGCAAAAATTTTCTTTCTTAGGATAGGCCTACATCCAGCAGCAGACTGTTAAAGGTTGTTAATGTTGATGATGGTAATGATATTATTCTCTATAATTAAAGAAAATGATTTGATAACAGAGGGATATTATGTCATGTCATGTTTCATTAGTTTTTACACAAGGTTTTAAAGTTTCCCTTGATGGAAATTACAAAATTTCTTTCGTCGAGTATATAATTTCAATATGTATTTTTTTTTAATGAAAGAAGGCACAAACGAGCAGACGGGCCACCTGATGGAAAATTACCCTTGCCGCCCATAAACGCCTGCAACCCAGTAGTCAAAAACGCGTTGCCAGCCTTTTTGAAAGGAATACGCTCTTTTCTTGAAAGTCGTTTCGATCCGGACATAACGCAGACCATTCATCCATCCACAGATTGGTTGAACGAGGCAAGAATTGTATTTCGAGGCAAAAAGAGTCTTGTATGTATTTTTTATTTCTTACTGTTACTGTTATTAGAACTGATAACTTAGTAATTTCACCATAATGAATGATTTAATGTTCAGTTGTACCGCGGGTCTAAAATTTTTTGATGGTACAAGGAGTACAGGCGCTGACAGGTCATCAGACGGTAAGCGACTACCGCGGCTCATGAACATCTGCAATTCAAGAGATATAAGTGCGGGTAAGGTTGGCTTGACTTTTGACTTTCCCTTCTCCTCTCGAAATTCAGGAGAGGAGGTCGGGCCTCCGGTAGTCTCACTCATTCTTGAATTGCAACGAAAGAATTGCTTAATATCAGTGTTTGTGAGGTCGTAGTATCTCAAAAATTTAGAGAAAACATTTGTAAAGAATTTTAAAACAATATTCACAATAGAATACATATTATTATATATTAATGAAGAAGACTCCTTAGAGATATACGTGTAAACACTGGACTAGTACCTTATAATTAATAGGGTTACAAAACTAAAACTATTACACAACAGTTATTCGGTCGGCTTTTAGTAATGTAACAACGTAACTTGATTATCCCTTCAAATTTCAATTGTTATTAAGTTTTCAAATTAACTTTATATATTTTTATAGAGGTGGGTGCAGTTTAATACTATAAATATTATATACGAGTATAAATTTATGTACATGTGTTGATATTGATGCATGATATTCGGCTTATCATTAAAACGTTTAAAAAGTGTATTGTTATAACACAAATGTGTGTGTACATGTGACGTGTGATTATTTTGCATAGTTATAATTGTATGTATTAATTTACGAAAGCTTTATAAATGCAGACAGAAATAAACCATGGCTTAAGTGAGATGATCTCAATCTACACTGAGCCGTTGACTTGATGGATTTTGGAAAGCGATTTACACATTAAAATTCGTGTTCTTATTAGCATTCTAAACTGTGAGCGATACGTTTATTAACAAATTCAAACCTTCTAATAATATAACCATAATCACAAATTTTATTCAGTTTTGATCAAAATAAAAACATTAAAGTGCGTTGGTTTGACAAAACTGATACAATTTCGACAAAAAAACTTTTTTTATCAAAGAATTACTAAACAAAACAGCTTAATAATAATAATTTAAAAAGTATACATGAAACAGTTGGTTCACAAAAATATTAAGACTTTAATCGTAATAGTAAATGTCTTTGTAATTTTTTTAAAGCTTTCAGTCCAAAAAATATCATGTTAACATCGAATCAGACTAAAATCATTAGATATTATTATGTTCGAGGTTAATATTTAACGAAAACTGTTATAACAGCGGTTGATTTTTTTTTTCAAAAGTGGGAGTTGTCTTGAAAAAATTATAGTTTTAAAAAACTAAAAAACACGCTTTCTATAGAAAACCAAACTAAAAAATAGAAAATAAATTTCAAAAAAAGCGTTGGGTGCCTGTTGTCAATAGTAAAAAGCTAGTAAAAACTATTTTTTTTTTTTTAAACTATATTTTTTTTCATTTTTTTTTATATTAGTGTATTGTCATCGGTCCTCGATATATCTACAAAGTTTAAACGAATTCTGACCGTTTAAAGTCAGTCAAAATTACGCCCAAAGGAGTCGGTTACATACAAACAAACATACAGGTGAAGCTAATAAAAGCGTGTTAAAAATGAAACCACTATCTAGACTAAGTAACTTAATTGTGGTCTGGTATAGTTATCGCTGTCATAATCTGTAATCTTAAAGATACTGGCTAATAATAATAATGGCTTGTTGCCTATAAATAATACTATTATTTTCTTTTTGTTTGATAATAAATACTAATAATATACACATAATTAATAACTTTTATGTATGTAGAATTTTGAATAAGTTTACATGATTGCAAGTTAGTGCGGATCCCTCGGTACGCGGTTCAGACTTACACTTCTCCTGTTTTTTGCATGTTGCGACTAGTGATGTGCCGGATATCCGTATCCGTATCCGCGGATATCCAAGGGAGAAGAGAGATCCGTAACCGTATCCGTATCCGTGACTTTTTTGGCGGATCTTTCAATACCTATTACATAGATGAAATTCTATATAGGTGATTTTGTATTCACTGTAAAACTCTTAGGTATGTGTTTGTAACACTATAAACAGCAACTTTTTTTCTGGCCAACGTCAAAATGAAAAAAAAAATGGCCCTCCATTCAAATGACCAATCAAATGTTGTTAGTTTGTATGGAGAAACAATTTTTTTTCTTTCGTTTTCGGTGTTAGTCCAGAAGAAAAGTTGTTGTTTATTATGTTACTAATATGCACTTCAGAGGTTTTCAGTAAATTTAAATTTAACCCTGAATAATGGTTATTAGGTAGGTATGAAAAACCATTGAATTCTGTTCAGATTACTTTTTATTTCTTAAAACAAATATTTGGCACCTTTGTATTGCAATCATTTATCGCACTACACTAAATCAACTAGGCAGGTCGTAGGTACTGAAAGAGCTATCTTTATAATGAGATCAATCAAACATCTTTGTATTAGCTTATTAAAATAATGAAATATTTAAATATCAACGGCAAAGCGTCAAGTGGCGACAACTATCAAGGTCACGGGCTCCGATTGAGGAAGAAACTTAAGATCCGTATCCGTATCCGCGGATCTTGACACCAAATATCCGTATCCGGATCCGTATCCGCGGATATACTTTGTTAACGATCCGGCACATCACTAGTTGCGACGCAGCCCGGCCACAGTAGATTTCGCAGAGGTATCAATTCAATTTTGTTTTATTTCTTATTTCTTGCAGTACCATGAATATTTTAAATGTACCACAAATATATCTTATTAAAAACAATTGTTTGTGACTGGGAAGCACCGTATACGTTGCAGCCCGACTACGTGTATAATATAGACAGGATGCTCAGAATGTCCTAAAATATAAAATAAAAAAATGTGTTTCTTTTGTGTCCTTTATTTTTTCAATGAAATATATTAATTGACGCTGAGATAAACAGAACATAATTTCTGCTAAGAATTTGCATTCAGCGTCTAAACTACTGAAATAGCAATGCAAGTATTTAAACAATTCGACAACAAGGAAGAGGCGGAGGCGCTTAGTGCAAGTTATTACTATCGCAACACGCCCTGTTATTTGATTCAATAATAATTTAATAATAATTCCAAGTTTGAATATATATATATATAATCTCGGAAACGGCTCCGACGATTTTCATGACATTTAGTATGAGGGGGTTTCGGGGGCGATTAATCGATCTAGCTAGTTTTCATTTTTAGAAACCAAAAAAAAAGGTTATTTTTCTTTACAGCCGACATCGCCAGTTAAAATGAAATTTATGAATTTCTCCATCAGGTGCAAAACTTCAACGACGATGTGGTGACTTTTTAATTTGTTCGAGAGTTTTCATCTCTCTTATTAAAATACGACCTTTATAATGTACAGTGTTATTATCTTCACCTGCCACCTCAATAATTTGCATTTTTAGATTTTTAGGCAGTGTTTGGATTCCATAATTAAACATTAAGAGGGATTTATTTCAATATGATTATCCTATTAAAAGGAAGAATCGTAGGAGAAATATATCTGTGTGAGTGATGATCAAATGAAGTTGTTATTTTTATTTTCCTAAGCTATGACGAATTTCTTTTAGGGTCAGCCAAATGCGTAACAATCCAAAGAATTTTGGCTAGTTTCTTTTATTGCAGGTCGCTTGGAATATGTCCCTTTCAGACAGGATGGAGGAAAAAGGTAAATTAGGGTAAGGTAAATAAATAAGGCGAGGGAACTAGGTTTAGGTATAACATAAGTAAGGATGGCGCAGTGTTTTAAGTGGGCCCCACGCCGTATAAATTCTATAGAATTTATACTAAATCTTGTAATAAATATTAAACATGTTTATAAACTGTGTGGAGACAGTCCGAGAAATGCCCATACTACAAACCAGATATTTCTGAAAAGCTAATTCTCAACTGACATCATTAAAGGTAAAGTTCTTTACTTTATGCTAGGAATTATCTATTTTATTTTTAATAGATCATAATGGCACCACAATTCAAAAATAATATCTTTAGTAAAATGATTAAAATTAGACACACAAAATAAAAGTAATTTTCAAACAATGAGTCTAAACGAAACAAACTTAATATATTCAGAAAAAGATCTTTGTGTTGTGTTTACAAAAAGTAACATAGATAACATCTATGTACTTAATATTATATAGGTGTTATGAAAGCTCCTTTAGGCTGCGAAGAAGCTTTCTGTGTGGTCTCGCAATAGACCCGCTTTGGTTAAAGTTAGTTCAATTTCAGCATACCACTTTAATGTTAGCCCTACTTTTATTAGCTTTCCACACGATAAAACAAATGTAAAAGATGACAGTATATTATTAAAATTTCATACTACAAATATAAAATCCTTTTATATTTTTCAACTTGTCCCAACTTTCAGCTTAGTTCTGTCTGCCATACTTGAAAACAAACAAAACTAAAAGTATCTATATTTGAAAGACATTAACACTAAATACGTTCGAAAAACATTTCAGTAACATTTATATATAAGCTCCTACATTTTTTGTTTTCCAAACTGTTACAAGAAATATATAAGAGCCTTTATTACTTGTTTGTTGGTACGTGACAAGCTTTTAGCTACGTTGTAGACGTCTGCCTAGACGTCAAGTGCTACGCGGTTACGGCGAACGAAAGATTATATGTATACTGTTTGGTTTAAGAATAGTATTACGGCTAGTATTTTTACTTGAATTCTGCATTTCGAATATTTTTTTCAGTAATTGCGTAAATAACAGAGGGACGCATTCACAAATGGCTTCATTATTTTTTATTTTATTTAAGGGTTTAATCTTGGTACGCAAATTTAATTTTTTTTTAATAACTTGTTCTACTTTTATGGTCTTAAAAATAAACCTTCTCTCATTAATATTATAAACCTGTAGTAAATATGGCAGGCAAATTAAAGAACGGAAAATTGACCGCACAGCACTTGATTTTATCGGGGTTTAAATAAGCTGACTCGGTAATACCTATTAAAATTATAATTACCTACTGAATGTTTCGTGTATCGGATTCCGAATTAAATTTTGTGTTGTATATAAATTGTAATAACGTTGCGTTTTAAACTCTATATGTTAATTTTTAGTACGAATCATACCTACATAATTAATATCACAGGTCACCTTTTTTATTCGAGTGGCCATGGTCTGAAATGAACTACCTAATTCTACTTTGTAGACAATTATTTTAATAAAATTTTAAGAGTACAATTTAGTTAAAAGGTTTATCGGATAGGTGTGCACTACCTTTTTATTTCTGTGCAGAAATCCCCTCGGATACTACCTATCGGTGGCATGTCGGAATCGAACCGACTTAAACCGCACGCCGTCTCGGGTACTAATAGCCGGGGACCAGGTATACCATAGAAAGGAAGTCCCTGGTGCCCCGACATACCTCGGGCCATCTACAGACGAGTAGACGACCAGACCGAGTCAGACGTTGGCTTCTTGCGGATCAGACACAGGTGATCCCCGAAACATCCTTTCCCAGTGATCACCTGCGCTAGTCGGTATGAGAGGGTCCCGTGACGCCTCTCGAGCCAATCCTCCATAACGGGTCTTACCGCCCCGATGACGGCGTGCCCGGCGCTCGGTTGCCCGAGTCGTTCCGTCCACTGATGACCTGGCGGAGGTGGGATTTCCGGTCATCGATTTCTCGAATCTCGGGACAATGACCCAACTTCCGCGCCAACTTGCGCCACTGATACAGAGCCCCCGAGTAGAGTCTCCTGCAGAAGTCATCATGTTGCCAGTGCCTTCATGTTGGGCAGCAGCCGCGCCAACGCACGCGCTGCTCCAACCAACTTGGGGACCAGACCTCGGAAATGATATCCGAAGTCCCATCGGCCATCGAGTACGAGCCCCAGATACCTGATCGAGGGCTCGATGCCGATGCGAGTGCCTCCTACCGTGAGGCTAGATCCCTCAGGCGGCTTCCTCCGAAGCCCGTGGAAGAACAGTGTCTCGAACTTGTGCAGAGCCTCCTCGAGACCCAGCCGCCGGATTCGCTCAACGAGGTGTGCATTACCCTCACATTCGCTCATTTTGTTTATCAACAAAAAGTTGTTTAGTGGTAGTAATTTGCATTTTGTAAAATTTGGTATTTTACAAAATGCAATTAAACTGTGCATTAATGTATGACTATAACAATATAATAATAATAACTTTACCTCTCAAAAATACACTCAATTCTCAAAAAACAAGAGTTGTTTAAAAATAGTGTTCCGAAAATGTTACAAATAAAATAATCAGGCTACATGTAAACAATTATAGGTTCCTGACTCCCAAACTAGGTTTATCATCTCTGACTTGGGAGCCAGTGTTCCTCTATTACTACGTTGATATATGCTTAAGTATCTACAGGAGTCACACAAGTGTGTACTCCTTCAAATACTCCTTATCGTAACATCTTATTTAAGTGAATAATTATATACTGAAAGATATAGTGACCAAAAGTCGGCAACAATGATTGTTTTTATAAATGTTATCGAATAGTAATCTAATATAAATACTTGCTAAAAGTAAACTGAATACAGATTATACAAACGAACAGAATTGGAAGAGTTAGGTTTAGAAGTCAAACTAAGAACAGATTATAGAAAACTTATATCACAGCAAATGGAAAAATTTGCATTGATCAAGGTGTCATGGATATGTTTGATGCATGAAAGCCATGCTGTGGCACATAATGGAGCAATACTACGGCCTTACAGAAAACCGCTGTTGTTTTTCATCATGTGAGTGAAATTACCGGAGGTCCAACCCGACCCTTTCTTCCCCCTTAATGACGTGGGACACTCCACACGTGGCCATCTAATGCCTTACCAAGAAGAGCCTGTACTGTTAAAACCAGACTACTGATTAACATATTTGCATACTCAAGTTCGGAAGGAAAGCGGGCATGCAGATCTAGCACAATTTTTAAAATAATGGGATCATTTATATCTTTTGACATATTTAAAAAAAAACCTGCAATTAAGCTTGGGTCTGTAGCCATTGATATTATAGGAATTTCCGCCATGTTGTGATGAAATTGCTGACGAAATGTCTTCGATATTGTGATCTGACCTATAAATTTACATGATACTTGGAATTCCTAAAACTGTAGAGTATAAAATATTTATATTATTATAATATTTAATAATATCTGTATATAGGAAGTGCATAAAATACATATGTTACCTCGTAATACCTATCCATCATGTTTTTGTCTAATATATGCAAATTCATATAATTTTTTTATTTAATAAAAAAATTCTAGATCATATGAAGCATACATACCAATATTGCTATACTTACGTACGTCTTTTTTCGAAAGTAATCGAGTAAGCAACGAATAAGGTAATGTAATTGTATTCTCAGTAATGAAAACAGGAAAGGCATATTAAAACATTTCCAAGAATAATAGCTTTTTGCTCTGATACATGACGTACTAGTTATATTCTTATGAAGAGAGGGAAAGGAAGATAAAATCGTACACTAAAATCGATCAATATTTAGATATTTAGCAATTGTTGTGTACGTTTTCTGTTCTCTCTATATATCAATAAAAAAAAACTGTCAGAACACTTTTTCTCTCTAAGCCTTTAAAAAAATATTATGCGTAGATCTACGTAAAATTTTGAACACACACACACACAAATTTAGAAACGGCTACATCAAGCTAAACACAGTGTATATTAATTAACCTTATCAGTCAGTAACATGGGTCTTTAAAATGACAATTCTTGTACAAACGAAATAAAAGATTTCAAAGTGATTTGTGGTCGAAATTCGACCACCCAGTGATCTCTAGTTCATATAAACATTTGACCAAAAATATATCAGTGAAAGGTAAAATCTTTGAATTGGTCAGGGCACGCGTTCTTATCATTATTAATAACACATAAGCGCCCTCAAGGTAAATCGCTTAATGAAAACCTATAAAGGCACAAAGTAAATATTTATCTAGGGTTATCTAGAAGAAACTATAAAAGAATATCTACGAACAACGAATTCTTTGTGGTAGACATACTCAAACTCTCTTCATTTCATAAAAAAATTAAAATTGTTTGAAATCGTCTTTTATGTAGGCTCTAAAGTCATAGATCAACACACAAAAGCAACAATCTCTGTTTTGTCAAATAGTAAGCAAATAAATTTAACAAAACTCAAACCCATACAAAATATATGATATGCCTGTGCCGATCTACAACCGCCCGTTTCCAAGGGGTTGAGCCTTATGAGAAGAAAGGGCAAACAAACTCATGGTATCATAATATTTCATATTAGTATTGAACACCTTTTACTAACGGTGATCATAATATGGTTGACATATTATTTGATTTATAATATTAAAACGTACTTTTAACTAATTATAAATCTAATTACAATGCCTAAGTTAAGAACGGATTTTTTTTTGGTTCTTATTTCAAATTCAGAATGAGAACATTCCTCACCTAAAACTTTTCACTCACAAAATGCTCTTACATCCGAAACAAAATATTTTCTTAGGTTCTATAAAATGATTTAATTTATCCAAAAAGTTCTTAACCAAATAAACGTTAACTCATTGTACCCTTAACCATATGTAAATACAAAATGCCTACAAACCTCTGTTTAAATAAACACGCACTTCCTAATGCGAATTTCCAACAATTCTTCTCAGTTTGATGGCAAACTTAAATTAACAGAAACAGTCACAAAACTTTGTCAGAATCCGTTACGAATATAGTCGAGGCAATGGAAACACGTGCTCCCTCGCGCAAGGCTTGAACTCGACTGAATATATGCCTGCTGGCTACCTCATTTTGGCGTAGACTTCCAATACCGGATGCATCTTAAAATCTCTTTTGTTTACAATACATTGAACGTTGAATACCAAAGTATTTCTCACGTGATCTTTTTAAGCCAACAATAGATACGACATGAGAGAAATATTCAGTTCTTACTTGAGTATCCTAATGAAAATAAGGTCTGGTTTTCCTACCACCCCATAACACCCCTGGCACCGTACTTAAACTTGTATTGCATGTCTGTAAGGTAGGCTTTTCAATCAGACACGTTGCCCTTTGAATTTGAAATTGCGTTGGTTGTTTTGGTTACAGTTTTTCTAGTTAATCCTAATCTATTCAGACAGTTAATTAACTTCCCCTTCAATATAGGATGCGAGTGTTGTATTTTAGCTAAAAGGTTTCATTGAAATATTTACCTTGTTTTGTGCATGTTTTTGTTAAGACTAATTTACGAGTCGGTTTAATTTAGTCGTTCTAAACGTTTGATAAAAGCAATGAAGGTGATCTATTTTGGCAAAGGAAATTTCAGTTTTTTAGGTTTAATATGTTACTGGCCAGTACTGCCCTATTATTAATAAAAGTTTCTAGTAGTGAAAATTTGAAATAACAACAAATTTAATAAAACATATTTCAGAGTGGCATTGTTCTTTAAGAAATTGCTACATTTTAAATGCCGAAATAACATTAGGTGACAACCTAAATTCCTTGATTTCAGCCTATAGGTGGACTTTCATTTAATTGCGCAATCTTGTAACTGCGTTCACTTAGAAGCTGTATTTTTATAACCTCAAAGGATACTAGTACAAGTACCATGACATGCTGTGATGAAGCAATTGTAATTGCAAAATTTAAAAACAGTTTTTTAAGGCTACACTCGTCGAAAAACAATTAAAAACCGCAACATAAAGCTTAGTTAATCTACCTGCTTTATCTGCTTTTTATTGGCTCGCTTGGGTTGTGCTCAACGAAATCATTAAAGCGGTTTTCGTTTACAAAAATGTCCATTATAGAGACCCTCTTCAAATTCCTTCTGAGCCTGAGCTTTGTCGTTTACGATATTTTTGTGGCTCTTTTTACTAAAGGACGTGTTAATGAACTTTATTTTGTTACTAGTATTAGATTGATAAATTTGTATTATGATGAAAAAATTGTATATTTTGAACTAATTTAAGAAAAGACAAAATTTTACAACATTTTCAAAATTACCTTTGCCTATGTATGAAGTTAATAATAAATTCCAATAGAATAATAACCTGTCAATATCACGGCTTTCTCGTTTACTCACATAAATAAATTATAGATAAAGTATATATGAATAATATTATTTGACTGCCTTACTCGTATTAATGTTTATCTTGTTGTAATATTATATGATGTTACTTGATCTTTATCTTCAATTGGTGACTCGCGCTGTAGTGAGCTTTGTTTTCAATGGTTTAAAAGTTGAGATAAAATATCTTAAATACACAATTTCCTTATTGTAATACAAATTCGAGGCTTTGGCGAAGTAAGCGATAACCTAATAACCTTATTAAATGTTGTATTTTATAACAGCTACTGACTTTTAATTCAGGTACGTTTTTGAATGCGAGAGTATATAATGGATTACTTTGTACGAGGCGGGTTTCCTGTATGCCATACTCACTAAAGTTCTGGTTTGGATAGAATTGAAGTGGTAAGAAACAAAGTGTTCCGTAGGCATCTATTTCCACACTAAAGTTTAGACATTGCCTAAAGCTGGGTTTAGAGTCAAAATTTATATAAAAGAAAATCGTAGTTTGTCTTATCCATTACACACTTAAGAAGTTGCTATTTATCTTCTTATTATCTTGTAGTAACATTATCTTTTTATTTGAATTAGCATCTACAAATTGGAAAAAAACAATCTCAACCACAAGCTGAGCTTGTGGTTTACAATAGGACAGCTCAAAAACAGGGCTATTGTTGTCGCATGATGTTTTTTTACACTAATTGAAAATCCATTTTTGTTACTGATGCAAATAAAAACAATTTATCATCGAAGTCTTTTCATTAGAAAAAATATACAGCAACAATTGGACGTTGAACCAAGATAATGAATGAACAAAAGCACATTTATCAAATCAGATAAAGGACCGCCATCGGGGCTTCGTTTCTGTAAATAGGGAAATTTTGTCACCGGATAGCAGAAAATATTGCCTGATAGACTGTATCCAAAGCTATTTTCGTAAATCGTTAATCAGTTGCTCGTGTGGAAAACTGATAAGGTAGACCTTTCTCCAATTAACTTAATGGTGATTCTTTTTCGCCAACCTTGACGTAAACGGTTAGGTTACGACGGTGAAGGGACACTCGCATGTCGATGGTCATCTATTGATTCAATTTTGTGTGTTAAAGTTCTAGGTAAACTAGACTGTATCATATTAGATGCTTGATAGCCTTTTAGTCACGACTTGGTTGTACTTTTTATAATATTTAATTTATTTGAAAATATCATTATTGAAGTTAGAATCTATAAACTATTAAACGTCGCGATTGCGCACTCTTAGCGGCCAAGTTAATAGATTTAACAAGATGAAACATATACCAAATTACTATGTCGCCCCTAGTGTATGTTGGCCTTTATTTTGCCTTTGTCATTAAACAAAAGTTAATCAGGACAGTATACGCCTATCGAAATACAATAGAGTTTAATGTTTGAGAAAATCGCTTATATTAGCAAACGCTGTTAAAAAGCAAATCAGGAACTAACTAAACGGGTTAATGTGATGTCGACAACAATGCTGTAGTATTACGGCTATGTTTTTGACAAAGGTTAGACAGAGTTGACACGAGTTTAAAATGGTACATTTTAAAAATTAAAATTCGTTTTGTGACTTACAACTAGTCACCAATAACGAATTGATGTACATGATGTAAGACATTGATATTAAAACCCTTGAAAATATCAACATTGTACACAAATATACATACATCATCGCCTTTCTCTCTGGAGGGGTTGACAGAGTCATATTTAAAGCCCACATTTAGCCTACTACTTACGTAAAAAAACACGCATACTATATGCGTATTTTTGTCCACCATGCAAGGATTAGATGGGAAAGTTATGAAATAAAAATTATTATTATTAATTATATTACACTGCAAAATAAGCACATTACAAGGGAAGCCAATGATAGGAAAAGAAGATTACTTATACTCTACTTTTTTTTTCTGTTCGGAAATTCCCTCGGATACCACCCACCGGTGCGGTGGGGTGGTTTTGTCCGACTCGAAGCGACCAAAAACCGCACGCCGTCTCGGGTACCAGTTGCCGGAGAACCAGGTGTACCCTAGAATGGAAATCCCTGATACCCCGACGTACCTCAGGCCATCTACGGCGTGTAGATGACCTTCTCCTGTGTGGAATCCCCAATTTCTGCCTGCTACACCGGCTTGCTTTTACTAGAGTGACAGATGGCCTGACCGGGTCGTAGGACCACATACCTATAACTCAAGTTAGGAAATTATACGCGCACTCATGACTATATTCTATGGAAGAAGTAAGCAGAGTTAATTTTATAGTTTACAACTTGCACTTTAGCAATTAGATGGGGAAAATTAGGAGTTTAGCAAGGGAAAGTCGGTAAGATGGGAAATAAAATTGTAGGAAAGAGATATTGCCTAAATCGGGGAGTAAATGCGACAGCTCGTTTACGTCATACGCGTAGTACAAGATTTTGTCTGCCAGATATTTTTATGTTAATAATGGTCGGTTCAAGTTAATCTGGAAGTATTTTATTACTATTAAATGAAATATCTCTATAATTATCTAATCGCATTGACATAACCTTTTATGTCGTGTTGCAGTATATACAAGCAGGGGCGAAACACCTACCTTCGATACGATACGGGGACACAGAAGGTATACTAGCCACGTGGACATCACGGCTTGTTCCATAAATTTAATCGCACAAATAACAGACTGGCGACTCGACGAAGAAGGAACCAGCTCACCACAACACCATTATTTTTAAACTGCACCTACACAAGGAGAAAGGGATATGCATCCAACGTACGACGCGCCTATCCAACACGCGGAAGGCCAATTGGGAGAGATTTAATGGTAAACTCGAAGAATTGATTACCGACGATTATAGGTAGAGTCAAAGAACCAACTGAGCTGGATGCTTTAACAAACACCCTAACAAGCCTCATAATGTTAGCATGCAAGGAAAATATACCACAGAAGGCGACAACATCAAGACCCTCGACACCATAGTGGTCAAATGAGCTGGCACAACTTAAGAAAGAGATGGTCACCGAGTCAAACGAGCAGCACCGGGTCGAAAAGAGAGAGTTTTCAGTCTTTACCTGCAGGCGAAACAAGTCTATGATTGCCAAGCCAAGAAAGCCCGGAAAGACAGTTGGAAAACATTATGTCAAAAACAAGACAGAGAGGGAGTGTGGGAGGGTATTTACAGAGTCATCGGAAAGACCGCAAAGCGGCAACCAGATCAGCCGCTAAGAAGGGACGGTGTGTAGCTAAACCCAAAGGAGTCAGCTGCCTTACAACATTTTTCCCCGAGGATGCCGCAGAGACGGACACTGAACACCATCGCCAAATAAGACAAATAGCACGAGAGATAAACGCCACGGGTCATGATGACCTCATTGATCCGCAGTTTACCAGAGACGAGCTAAGGACCGCGATGGTGAGCTTTAATCCGAAAAAGGCACCAGGAGCAGACGGCTTTACTGCGGACATCTGCTGTCGAGCAATCTCTCAGGATCTGGACGTGTATCTTGCCCTGTACAACAAGTGCCTAGAGATAGGCTACTTCCCGGACATCTGGAAGGAGGCCACAGTGGTGGTATTGAGAAAACCGGGCAAGGACGACTATCAGAACCTCAAGGCCTATAGACCAATAGGCTTGCTACCAGTCTTGGGGAAGATCCTAGAGAAGATGATAGTAGCAAGGATCAGGTGGCACCTAGTACCGAAGATCAGTACTCGTCAGTACGGCTTTATGCCCCAGAGGAGCACCGAGGACGCCCTTTATAATCTAGTGAACCAAATTAAGGGTAACATAGAGCTGAAGAAGCTCGTAACCCTAGTCTCAGTGGTGGTCCAGTCTCACTGGACATAGAGGGGGCCTTTGATAGCGCGTGGTGGCCAGCTATAAAAGTCAGACTGGCTGAAGAAAAGTGTCCGGTTAATATAAGGAGGCTACTGAATAGCTATCTCGATAACAGAAGAGTCGGCCTAAGGTATGCTGGGGAGGTACACACAAAAAACACCCAGAAAGGTTGCGTCCAAGGATCCATCAGCGGACCGATACTCAGGAATCTGCTCCTCGACCCACTACTACACGAATTGGAACAACGACGGGTCTACTGTCAGGCGTACGCGGACGATGTCGTCCTTGTTTTCGTAGGGGACACAGCACTAGACATATCGGAACAGGCCAATGCGGCCCTCTCCTATGTTCAGGGGTGGGCGTTCAGAACAAGCTAATGTTTGCACCGCACAAAACGTGCGCAATGTTGTTAACGCGAAAACTGAAACACGACACTCCACAGCTGAGCATGGGAGGAGTCCGCATCGGCATGTCAAAAGAAGTGAAAATACTAGGACTCACAATAGACGAGAAGTTAACCTTCAACACGCACGTCGCGAACGTGTGTAGAAAGGCCGCTGGCGTGTACAAACAGCTGTCTCGTGCGGCGAGGGTTAGCTGGGGTCTATATCCAGAGGTCATTAGAACCATCTATACAGCTGCTGTAGAACCTAAAGTGACCTATGCGGCGAGTGTGTGGGCACCTGCAGCTAGCAAAATAGGAACGCAGAAGGCATTAAACTCGGTGCAACGGGGCTTAGCTCAGAAGCTGTGCAGATCTTACCGCACAGCTTCCCTGAACTCGGCACTGGTACTGGCCGGGATACTGCCTCTCGACCTCAGAGTACAGGAAGCAGCCGTTCTGTACGAGGTGAGGAGAGGGTCGCCCCGACTTGTACTGGGAGATAGGGAAGTGGAGCGCGTCACGGGATCCGTGGAGGTTCCTCACCCGGCGACACATATGGCACTGAGTTTCGCTAGCTTGTTAACGCAAGCTGATGTTGAAGAGTGCAAGGTGCAAGCGGTGCGAATTTACACCGACGGCAGCAAGATTGACGGCAAGGTCGGAGCGGCGATCTCCATATGGAGTGGCGAAGCCGAGATCAAAGCTGTCAAGCTCTGCACGGTGTACCAGGCGGAGCTCCTTGCCATATGCAGAGCCACGAGTGAGGTACTGAAGCGTAACGAACGCAACATTAGATAGCTCTTGAAGGAAACAAAGCTATACCTTTTTTTCATATAATAGCTCACGCGGGTCTACTAAGGAGGCAGCAGCAAGGATGCCTGACTATGATCGTTGTCCGATCTCATTCGTCAAAAGGTCTATCCGAGAGGATACCCTGGACGAATGGAACAGAAGGTTCCAGTTAGGCGAAACCGCATCCGTCACGAAAGTGTTCCTTCCTGATGCAGTGGAAGCCTACCGTATCTTAAAACGGATCAAACTTACGCCAAAACTGACACAGGTGCTCACAGGACACGGCGGATTCTCGCAATACCTACATAGGTTTAAATGCAAGGGCGACCCTTCCTGTGTCTGTGAACCAGATAAGGAAGAAAGCGTCATGCATCTTCTATTAGAATGCCAAATCCACTCTAAAATAAGGTTTGAACTAGAGCAACAAATAGACACTAAGATATGCAAAGAAAACTTGTACAAAATATTAGGCAATAAGAAAACGAATACTTACTTTATAGAATATTGTGAGAAAATAGTAGATATAGTAAACAATAGAAATAAGGTAGAATAACCATTTGATAGATTGTATATAGTAATAATATATAATAACTATCAAAGATAAGGCACCATAGCATATAAGATATATTGAAACTACAATAAGTATGTAATTTAGGAGTAAGCTAATTTAAAATGTAACAAAGGAAAGGCATCAATAGGTACTAGGCAGTAGAATATTATATTAGGATACAAAGCCGTCGTAGAAAGAAGTTAAACTAAGATAATATGTAGAAATTAAGCATTAGAAATATAAGTAAAAATAAAATAGAAAAATAAAATAAATTAGGTATCTATCTGTTGTAACTTAAATGTAAAATAGGGTAGATCAGGCACAAGCAAGTCTAGAATGCACAAAGACAGCTTGTAAAGAAAATGTACAGCTAGAAACTTGTTAAGTACTATACACGCTGGCTCAGAATGTACAGGAGCAGCCTGTGAGAAAATTGTAGTCGTTCATGATGTTACAAAAACACGTAGACCTTATAAGGGTCATATCTAAATTATATAGCATAGACAAAGCCTAGATTACATAGATAGATAGACACTTACACGAGTCACAGGATGCAGAATTTAATAAAATAAAAAAAGTATATACAAGCAGCATCTGCATAATGGATGAAGTATGTACTCATATGTGTTCAGTATTGGATAAGCTTGGCCTTAATTCAGTTCAACTTATATAAAGAGCTGTCGATACTTTTTCATACTTTATATCATAGTTCGCTCTAAGTAAGTAATTTTTATTCCAAAATAGTAGTAGAATTCTTTACGAGTTTGAAACGATATTTTAGTATACTAAACATGCTCGAAACTATCCCTTCTATGGAACGTGTTTGAAACATCTTCTATAGAACGTACTTCAAATAAATAAAATCAGCCTGGTATAAACTCTTACAAACTACTTTGTGCATTCTAAGAACCCTTTCGCTATTTATGATGAGATTAAAACATGTTATGTATTTGTACTATCATGGATTAATATCAGTTATTCATAGTAATAATTCTTTATTTTTTACTTATTTACCTCTAAAAGGCCTGGCAGTGTAATAAAAGTGTCCATTTGCAACCACCCTCATCAACTCACCCATAAATTTTAGGTATAATAAGTGGCATTTAAAATTTTTGATGCACTGCTTTCAGAGGCTTTTTTACCCGTGGTCGTTAGGAAAAGTAATTTGTTGTCTCTTGTTAAATTATGATTGAAGGAATTTATCAAAACTTATGGTCTATCCATGATTTTACAAAAAGGTGTAGTCACATTGTAAAGTCGTGTTAGACATTTTAAGAAAATTATAGGTTTTTGTTGCTACTAATTACGTGTCAATTTATATTTCTTTCATTTGTTTTGTTGCAATTTCTTATGAATAGATTTCAGTTTGAAATGTAACCGAAAAACTGGGGAAGCGCCTAAACTCTCTACACAATTCTTGACTACCCTATACTACCTTTTTAACTAATCATGTGTATCAAAACTTAATGTGACTTTTGTCCAGAAATTAATGCAAATTTATGCTGATTTGATCCCGTGATCCCGTACAGGTATACAGGTTGTGGTGAAAATGCTAATTACGCTAAATCTTCTTTATTCTTTTCTTATTTTTAAGCGCTCGACCGGAGTAATACCACAGCCTCACAGGTAACCGATTTCATTGCTTTTTATCAAGTAAGTGATTACCGTAGGACCAACCATGCTTTTCTAATTCTGTGACCTATCTGCTAGTTTGTCCTCTGTACCATAAAAAAAATCTTGAAGACTTAAATGATCTTATTTTGCAAATAATTTATAATAAAACTACACCAATTTTAATTATTTTATTTTATAATTTGAAAATGTAAGTTTGTTTGTGTCAGAGACTGCAAAGTGATGCCCGGGGCACCCGTAGTATCGCAACATAGATTGCTGGTACTGGAGGTTAAATGGAAGATTTAGAGTAAGAGTAAGAAGAATCGACCTTCTCCAAGAGTCAGGTGGCGAATGTTAGAGAAAGAAGAGTGTGCAAGTAACTTTAAGGTAAAAGTGGTAGAAAAAATGATTGAAATGAATCCAAGGCTAGATAAGTCTGTGGATGGATGGTGGGGTGAAATGGCAAATTATATACGAAAGATAGCGAGAGAAGTATTTGAGGAAACATTATTGAAAGAGATACATGGTGGTGGAAGATGAGGTACAGAGATCTCTAAAAGAAAAGAAGGGTGCCTTTAAAGCGTGGAACAATGAAAAGGGGTGTGAGAGAATGAAAGGAGTCAAAATGACTGAATATAAAGAATGGAAGAAAAAGTAAAAAAACAGCTGTAGCGGTAGCCAGAGTTCAAGCTCAATACAAAATGTTTAAACACCTACATAAACCTAGAGGCCAAAAAGAACCGAGAGGTTTTGTGAGCTTAGAAAGGGCTTTGAAAGAAGAAAGAGTGCCTGTTACTTAACAGGTACTCTTTCTTCTATCTCTACATTCTTATGTAGAATTGATTCGTGCTATATACAGAGAGTCTAGCACTCATGTAAGGTCGGTCACGGGAATCACTGATCAATTCAGTGTCTCTGTAGGCTTGCACCAGGGATCGGCTCTGAGTCTCTTCATGTTGACAATGAATGCTGTGACATCGGACATAAATTGCAGATGACATCGTGTTGGTCGGTGAAGACGGGGGTGAGGTCCAAGGCAGGCTGGAAAAATTTCAACAAGCGTTGAGAATGTTAGCTTAAAATTCAGCAGAACCAAAACTGAGTATGTGTTCTGCGATTTCGGCCGTCTGTCCAGTCTGAAATCATTTCGCTGGATGTCTGTCTGTTCCAACTTCAAGTACCTCAGCTCCCTCTTGCAATGTGATGGTGAGATTGATCGAACTGTACAGCATCGAATCAATACGGGATGGATGAAGTGGAGGCAGGTAACGGGAACAATTTGTGACTGCAGTTTCCCCTTAACACTGAAGGGACAAATTTAGAAAGATATCATCAGACCTAACGTCTTGTATGGTTCTGAAAGTTGGCCCATTAAGAGAACGGATGAGAAACGCCTGAACGTAGCTGAAATGCAAATTCAAAGAAGAATGTATATGGTTTGACTCGGATGGATAAGGTTAGAAGTGAGTATATACGAGTCTGAAAGTAGCACCACTGAATGAAAAGTTAAGAAGTAATAGATTATCTTGGTATGAAGATATCATGCAGAGGGATGAGGAAAATGTGGCGAAAAAAGGTTTTAGGTATGGGAGTTGTAGGGTACAAGAGAAGAGGAAGATCAAAGAAAAAGTGGATGGACAGTGTGAGTGAGGATATGGCTAGGAAGAGATAAGATAAAAATAGTGAGAAAACGCAAAATAAAGTAGAATGAAATCATACTTACTGCGCCGACTCCAAATAAAATTGGGATAAGGGTAGGCAGATGAGGCAGATGATGATTATTTGAAAACATATTCAATAATTCACTTAAATGGCTCCTAGTATTCTCTTTTAGTTATTAGTTTTCAAATTACATTGAACACCGATTTTTTTTTTATTAATTAAATAAAAATAAAAATAAAACATAAAAAAAAAGATTTTATGACAAAGATTTTATGCGTTGTAATTGTAATATATTAGTATTTATATATGTAAACTTAATTTGTTAATAAACTACATAATTTTGAACAAAAATTGTTAACATTACAATGATACTGAACTATTTAATTACTTAATATCATGTAATTTTAGTGATGATATTGTCGTGCATGCTGTATTCATCTGTTATTAATTATGCAATTAGTTTGAAGCCCATAATTTTTGCGTCTCTTGTATTGAATTATTGTATATATACCTGTTGGTAAATCAAATAAATAAATAAACTTATTTTTATAAACCTTCAGAGAAACCTGGTACAATTCAAAATGTATGTACCTTAAATTAACCATACCGTACCGAACGGGCACAGTTGTTTTTAAATTCAATTCAATTCAATTCAATTCATTCAATTTTATATCTTTAATTAAGGAAGTAAGTATTGCCTCATGTACTTTTATTCTTCATTTGCATGCCTTCATCACCTCGTAGTTTTTTCAGATCAGATAATAAAGTGCTTGTATGGAATATCCAAAAATAATAAATTGTCAACCAATGGTCATAACTTACGGCAATTTATTCGAACGTCAGTCATGGCAAATGTTCGCCTCACGATTATATGCCCGTTGGGGTTGTAGCTTGCGTCGACTGTGGCAGGTGACCTTCTGCCTTCACATAATTTATGATTATGTTATGTTCACGTACTTTTTAAAATGCTTTCATGTCTTACTCCAGTTAGTTAAAATGGTTTTCTAAAAGTGAATTGTACTAAATATGTTTATATTTTAAATTAAGTATTTATTAGTTTTCCAATAACTTTTAAATACATATTTAGAAACAGAAATCTTCACAAACTAAAAGGTTTAGCTTTTAAACTATTATCCTCATTAATTTATTTTTACAAAATATTTAATGTGTTTTCCACTTACTCCTTTTGTATTCATAATCATGATGAAGTTTAAAATAATATTTATAAAAGGTGCCAATAAATGAATTTACGATTTAATGACGGAACTTTCTAGTTTCACTAAGAAAGCATTCAAAGCTGGTTTTCCACAAACCAAATAGTACAGTCGAACTTTACCGTTTCTTCAAATTCAATGAACGAGCTGGTTTTTAATTAAAACCGAAGTCGAAATTAAAAAGTCGGCGCGGCTTCTTAGCACTGGATCATTAGAGCTGTCCTCAATCAATCTGAATTCGATATCAGCCCGTGATACAAGAAACTTTAAAACAAGTACAATTCATTAGGCTTGCAATAAAGGCATCGCTAAATCGGCCGTTTCGAGAAACGAATGTTTGAAAACTTGCTTCCAACTTATTGAAAATCGGTTCTCGAAGCAATTCGAATAAGTGTTTTACACTTTTCATGGGCTCCAATGAAATAAAATGGGGTTCTATTTGCCAATTATTCAAATGGGCGTTTTCCATTCTAAAGGATAAAAATGTAACACGATTCTGTAAATATTCCGACACGATCTGAATTAGAATGAGTCCCAAAAGGATTTCGGACCGAAAGTATCGAATTTACTTATGCTAATCTTACGTCACCCGGAGGATAGAAGTCTGTTTCGACACTAATTAACTTACAATGAAGAGTGTTGTGTATTTTCTAAAACAAAGACTTTTATGGCATACCTTTTAGTAATAAAGTATAATAGATTGCATTACAGACTTTAACCAGATTAGATGATGCAATATAAATCTAATTTAAAGTGAAATCGTATTCCAGATAAATAAGTAGAATTATTTTAAAAATAAAGACAATATGAAGAAATTCAGTCATTAAATTCGGATTATTTTATATCTAAACTGATCATTATATTACTATTTTAATTACAGTTTCTAGTTAGAATTGTGTGTACCCAATGCAGTTATAATTATAACTTACAGCATTTTTTTTTAATTTGCAAAAATACGGTTTTCCAGTTGCTCGTTTTTATTTTCAGAAATAATTAAAAAAAAAGGAAAATGGCAAAAATAGCTTAAAAAAGCTATTTTTGACATTTCCCTTTTTTTAAACTATTAGGTTTTGATTGTAGAAAAAATAAGAGTTCCTATAATGCTTCAATTTTTGTATTTTTATTTCTGTAGCCCTAGTATATGGAGAGTAGAGGTAAGGAGAACCGTCTCATATGGGGGAAAAGTTAAAAAAGTGTCCAGCTATAAACAGTAAATAATAGTTCTAAAACTACCAGAATGGCGCAAGGATAGCCAAAGGGAATGACGTGAACACAGCAATTATGGACAGACAGACGTTTGCTAAGTTAAAATACTTTTATAGTCTTAAAGCTATCACACGTTTGTTCATTGTCTATAAAACTCATTGACTATTTTCACAGTCTAGTACACAATTTCTAATTATTATTTAAGCCAAGACTTTTTTTTACATAATGTTTTTCTTTCAATGTTTATTTCTCTATCCTACTCTAACAACTTTTGGTGCTTTCTTAAAAAAAACCCTGATGCTACTATAGCACACCCAATTTAACGTATTTTGACGGACACTTTTTGTACACAGAAACGGTTCTTCTTACCTTGACTTGTTAAATATCAAAAACTTGCTACTTTTCTTAGAAAGTTTAAAGCCCAAAACGTACTCAGAAGGGTTGTAAGTTTAAATTTTAAACTAAAAAAAAATAGGTATAAAATAAATAAGTAATAAAATAATTTTAAATGAAATTAATAAAAAAGTTTGTAAATGAAATCAAGAGAATTAACTGTATAATATACATTATAAAAATAAAGATACATGAAAATCACCCTCTTTATATCCTGGTGAGTTTTACCACTACTGTTAAAAACTGCTACACATAAACTGGCATTTTGTAATCAAAGTGATGACTAATAAAACCTCACTGTATAATGACATTTATGGTTACGCTATAAAACATAAATTTATGATAGGTTAATACCATTTTCTGGATAAGACTAAAGTACATAAAGATTAATCTCTCATTTTACTTATGATATTATTAAAATTACGATTGCTTTCGATGGAGTTACCTAATGCAACTATAATACAGAGTAAAAAATATTTACTATCTCAAAAATCATAGAAATAAAATAAGAATAGCAAAAAGCATAATATAAAGCTCTATATTATTTTACTATATATCAAAGTTAAAATTAGTTTAACGCTAGTGTGTCGCTTGTGTGGTTGGTGACCGACCGTATAATTTGAAATTCAAAGAGATGGAGCTTGAGTAACTTCCAAGTTTGTCAATTAATAACACAAGTAAGATACTATACCACTGTACTGAGAATGTCACTTGACGTGTTATACATCATGTTAAGTCTTGACCCTTATTGAGCTTTGGCTATCAACTAATATATTACTGTTTTTGATTAACAGAGTCGGTAAGTGTCATAATAATCTGAGTAAATCTAATCAAAATCAAGTTTTTTTTGGTTCTTGATTTACTACAATCTGTATTCCTCACGGGACATTCAGCAGTATGTTTGTTGGTACTGACGGTGGCGCGCTCAGTATGTGACCAGTGTCACATCTTTGTTGTTTAGACAGTAGTTATATTTACTGTAATTGTGTAAGTTAATTCGTTCGTGTTTATGAATAAAACAAAAAAATATGATAATACTAAACTAAACCAAACCAAACTTAGGATTTTTGTTATGCTGTATTCCTGGTGAGACAATCTGAAAAGTTCAATAAAATGGTCATCAAAATAATCTTACCCGCTGTCATGGCGCCCGCGGCGTCCAGAGTGCCCGCGACTCGCGAGCGAGACCGTCTAGATTGCCCCGGCACAAATACCGACCACCCGTAAAGTGCCCCACTGTTTTTTGCGTTATCGACGCGCGCGCCGTGTTCCACTTAATCGGTTCTTGTGACTAAAGTTTGTATTGAAAGGGTGTCAAGTGTTATATTTATTTAGTTGCCTATGAAATTAGCTAAACAATGTTATCTTTCTATTTACAGATTACGGCTCTGGTGTTGAGTTACACTGTGTTGAAATTGAGATAACGTCTTTTTAAGCTCGTGTTGCACTTCGAAGCTCATAGTTCAAAAATGAAAGCGATGACCTATGGTTTTTAATGTTTAATTATGTTGTTTAGATAGTAGTTAATATGTTATGAAATAAAACCATATACTCTCCCATACATATTTATTTATTTACAGGCCTCTAAATCCTTACCATTATCGGCCGCCACGCGGCATAATTTATGTAAGACTTAACAAGGCATATCGTACACAAATATCATTGTTAGGAATATAAATAAGGTATAACTATATAAGTAGTCTTATATTCTTTTATTACAATCAAAAACAATAGGGATAACATACACCACTTTTGAATAATATGAACATTTCTGAAACAGTTCCCATGCTCTCAGTAACATAACTTAGTTTTCCAGATGTTTTTTGTTCTACATACTAAACAAAACAAAAATAACATTAACATTGCCTTATAATACATTTAATATCCTTTTCATTTAAATTTCACCAACACACATTTAAATTTCACCAACACACAAAATAATATCACAAAGAAATTCCAACACAGTCACTGCACGGAACGATTCGAAGACTGACGAAATGACAGAAGTTTTATGACGTATAATTCTTTTTTTTACTAGTGTTTGCATGCTCGACTGAGATTAATACCATAGATAATATATCAGACTATAGAAAAAATATTACTAAAGAGCATTATGTCAATACAATTACTGTCAAATACTAATTAATCTGTGGCAGGAGCCATGTAGACTACCGGTCTACACGGGCACTTTACGGTTTTATTTTTGTAGACTACTAGTCTACACGGGCACTTTCCGTTTTTATTTTTGTAGACTGCTAGTCTACACGGGCACTTTAGGATTTCGTTTTTGTAGACCACTAGTCTACATGGGCATACTAGCGGTTACACATATAGATGATAAAGATAACGTTTAATTTTTAAGGTTGGCGTTGAGAAACGCACCCATTTATTTCTGACGTGGAAATATCAACTATTCAAAAACTACCACAGATACATTTCACTTTAAATATAGCGCAATTACCTAAATATGTTTCTTACAGAAAATAAATGTAATCTGTTTGTTTATTTTGTAAAAACATTCATTTCTAAATTGAACAATAGCGATAAATTAAAAAAATAAGAAATGAGTATAACATATTTAATAAAAAAGCAAAGATGTGTATACGTATTAGTTAGGTCACATAAAGGAATGTCTCCACATTTATTAGTCTAAGAAAATTATATGTTTTATCTAAAACGAATTTTAATTATAATTGAAAGGATTAACTACGTACAATATCTTAAAAGAAAAGGTTTTGAAATCTTTACAAAAATATATTTTGTAGTTTATCTCACAATTACACACACTACTCGTAAACTTCTCCATCATCATCAAGGAAAGATATTAGGTACATTCAGACCTCTAAACTAATCTCTGTGAAAATTTAACACTGGAGCCGAATGCTTTGATTCGATTTGACAGCAGCTCCTAGTTAGTTCGAGATATCGTCACACAACAGACATTAACAATAGTTCTCTAAATCTCAATTAGATTATATCTAGAGACTGTTTTCCATACTCTTGTTCGGCGCTGAAACTTGGACCACATACACAAAACAATAACGTCGTCTCAATGCATTCTAAATCCGCTGTCTCAAAAACATCTTGAAGACCTCATAGAAGGATAGGATCACCAACGAGAGGATCCTAGAATTCGCAAAGATGCCCAGCCTCACAACTCTGTTAAAGCGGAGACGCTTGCAATGGTTGGAATATGTTGGATAATAAGGCTTTCAGGAGTTTCGAACAATGCGCTAATAAACTTGAAGAGATTAATTGACAGTTAAAAATTTTCAAAGATTTGACAGCGGTTTTACACCATATCGTCATTCAAAAAAAAGTATAGGTTCTAAGTATCACGAGCAAGTAGCATTAACAAAGAATTTCAACACTTCTTGGATTATACCAATGAATATACATTTTTTGTTAACAGCAAATTAAATATATACAAATTCAGCCGTTATTTAATATAAAAAACCACACAACAAGTTTCTTATAAAAAACGACAAAGGAGAAATTATTTTTAATATAAAAGGTTAAGGATGAAACTTGGTTATGAAAGACTGTTAAATAAAATTAGTATGTTAACTCCAAAAGGATAGTGTTGTTTTTACACTTCACATCTTATTACACTTTGGGTTTAGGTTCGACCTTGGGGTTCTTTGAGCTCGAATTTAACTTAGCTAGTGAAACTTCCAAAAATGCGACAGTGACCTTGATATTTCAATTACGTCTTTCACGTCATATTTCATATAAATTATTATATTTCTGTGAGTCTTTTCGATTGAATCGAGTCCAGGCTAACGTGACTCGGAGTCACCGTTTCCATAAAGCCCATTCCACCCACCACTCAATTATTGTCTCAGTTAAAATAGATTTTAAAAGTTTCCTAGATGGGTTTGGTTATGTGTAAATTAACAAAAAATTGTATTGTTCTCATAGCTGAAGCCCAAAACTTGTAAATTATGAACTAATACGAAACAAATATAATTCTAAACTTCAGACGATTCCACTGACTTTAATATCAATTAAGGCTAGTAGCTTTATTGTTTTCCAGTTTGGCTAATTGTTGAGTGACTAATGCTCGTTATGTGTTCGAGAAGCCAAACTACTTAAGCAGTATCTGGTTGCTAACCATGTGATACGTAACATACAACAGATTGGTTTCATAATCCCAAAGCGCTAGTTTACATTATCAAGTAATCCGTTTAGATTAATGGGTTTTGTTTCGTAAGTAAATGTTGTTGAAACTGAGGTACATATGTTCACGCTGACAGAAGATCTCAACACAGCAGTTGCCTTTGAGAAAAAATATTTACTATTATCTCACAAAAAAAAATACTTTGAATATATATATTGTTTTATAATTTTTATAGGATAATTGTAAATTAAACGGACAAAAATAAATAATCATAATAAAAGATTTAGTTACAGCTTACCGAAAATTCAAAAAAGGAACACTAATAAAACCTTTCATAGTTTAATGCGAAATCTTTCCAACCGCACCTGATGTTCACCCTGACTGTGGTCAATAATGTTTCTCAACACCTTATGTAACTACTAACCGGTGCATGAACCTTCGAGCCGTGATTTTGAGTTAGTAGTTACTACTTTCTATTTAAATCTGTCTTCTGTAGGTGATGTTGAAATATGTTTTTGCTTTTATGTGGAACTAGAGGTTGTTCTCAGTCCATATTAAACATCAAACATCGATCAAATGACAGTCCGCACAAAACCGTTCGGGCATTTATAATTACTTTTCATTATTAGAAGGGGTATATCTTTGTCTTACACTAGTGTAAGACAAAGATATACCCTTTCTATATGTATAATTTTATTTAAACACTTTAATAGATGTACAATGATAACATAACATCACTACTTTACTTGTGTATCTATTTAGTTTGTTCAGTAATTAAGTTTAATTTAAATTTATCAAAATATTGCTCACATTCATGAATATTAGCAAAGTTTGCACAGCCCTTGTACTCGGGGAGCGGATATTAGTCTTTATAAATCACATAAGCTTTTATTGAGCACAAAACTGAATCAATCAAATTATTATACAAAAAATAACGTAAAAAACAAATCAACGTGAAATATCCGCATCCATTCCCTTATCTGCAAAATATAATAGAATGAGGATGCGAACAAAGGCAAAAAAGTGAATGATGGTTCCACCTTATCTCTTCAAGCCTCGTTTGCCGGTACAGATGTTTGTAATCCATCATTTCTTACACGATATTTTGTTTCAACTTTAAAATAAAAGTCTACCTTGTGGAATTTCAGAAAACTGTGACGAACGTTTGATAATGTCGAATAAGCTTTTTTAGTAAAACAACTTCAATTTAAGGCGCGCTACTTCTGCAATATTACAGATATAGAACTAAACTATAGGTATATATGTATATCTAAAACATTTAAAGTCAATGTATAATCTCCTTTTCTAACACGGACCTCAAGCAGGTAGCAGTCAAATTCAAGTAGGTAAGTAGCAGTAGGCAGATATTCAAAGAAATAAATTGTATAAAATAAAACAGCTCAGTAAAACCCGAAATACCCGTACCCGTAAATAAGATACCCGAATACCCTCCAAACATTATCGATGACTATAAAACTGCTTTAAAAGATAAGATAAAGATGAAACTGCAAAGAGATGTTCTTTCACAATGCATAAGGGCCTCATGTGCAAAGTCTAAGCAAAGAACTCAAATTGAAAGTCAAATACTGGACAACAGGTCAACTAAGACTAATTCTTTAGTAGCATTTAATCTCCGAAATTATGAAACGTTAAAAAAATTACGATCCACATTATTTTTAAAAGATTTGTAATAATCAGTCACGTGACAATCAAAAAACAAATGAAGTATTAAATTGATTTTGACTTCCACATGCACATTACCCACCAAAAGAGGCCACGACTTGCTTCTAACCTCACGTACTTCTTTTTCACGAGCTTTTCTTAGGTCATTAAACCTTTCATACAACCTTGTAAGTTTTGGCTACTTCTGACTTGACCTTTTTTTTAGAACATTACTAAGTCGATATTAGTTGTATTTTAGAATAATTTTCCAAAATAGAAAGAAAGAAAAGAAAAATAACATTTATTTCTAAATCACGATTACAGTCCTGTGGCTAAGCCTTCCCAGTAAGTAATCTGACTCTAGAAGTGATAAGATTAATTTGAGGATGCCAGCTCAGTCTTTGATCGACCATGATATGGAGATATTTTGTACAGCTGACCTTTGAATGATACCACGGCCTCACAGAAAACTCTAGGTAGACAATTCTTTCGTTGCCTTTCACTGAGTGAGTGAGGTTATCGGAGCCCAAATCCCACCTCCTGCTGACTCGAGCGTAAGGGACTTCGAGGGCAGCAACGCACTTGTGACTCTTGAGTTGCAAGTCTCCATGGCCGGCGGTAGTTGCTTACCACCAGGTGACCTGCTCGTTTGCCCCCTTATAACTTAAAAAAAAAGTTTTTGAGTATTTAGGGTCAAAAGGTTTTGTTTAAGCCAGTTTATAAAGGAGTCTATTTTTAGCTCTTGTGTTCTAAATTCATTTATGTAACCAAATATATTTATAATATATTTATGTAACTAAATTCATTAAAGTAATTGTCAAAGAGTGGGAGTGTGTTTAAACGGATACCAATGATCTCAAGCCTGCGCACAAGAATAGGAACAGAAACTTTTTAAGTCTAGAAAAACCCTGAGACATTTATATTTTTTATCTTTTTTTTTTTTTTGACGACCGAATGGCGTAGTGGTTTGTGTAACGGACTGCTATTCCAAAGGTCGCGGGTTCGATTCCCGCTCAAGTCAAACATTTGTGTGCATGAACATTTGATGTTTGATTTGGTCTGGGTGTTTCTATGTATAATATGTATGTATTTACAAAAAAAAAAAAGTATATATGTATTTATATCAGTTGTCTAGTATCCATAGTACAAGCTCTGCTTAGTTTGGGACTAGATGGCGTTGTGTGTATGTGGTAGAATATTATTATTATTATTATTATTTTGATTTTGTTAATCTCCCTGAAAGGGGTATAATTATCTAATTTCACGGGCCATAGCCAAGTGTAATCAGAGTTTAGCTAATGGTGTATGTGGATGAAACTGAAGATGTGGTGAGAAATTTCCTTGTAAGTCTGCAGGTGTTCAATAAAACCGCTTTCTGGAGTAGGTGTAGGGAATGTTGTGGCATTTCTAAAATGTCTAAGCTGCGTTGAAGGCTTTTAGGTATTATTCCGGTTGACGATATGACTATTGGAACTATATGGATGTTTACTGCTCGCCACTGCCGTTTCAATTCTATTGCTAGATCCTGATACTTGGTTAGTTTTTCAGCTATTGTAGATTGGACGTTATGGGTGTTCGGTACTGCTATGTCTACGAGGTATATAATTTTGTTTACTTTGTCGTGAAGTGTTATGTCTGGTCTATTGAAATGAATGGTCTTGTCCGTTAAGATGGTTCTGTCCCAGTATATTTTAAGGTTATTATTTTCTAGTACTGTCTCTGGCTGGTATTTGTAATAAGGTATCTTTTTGTCTATAAAGTGATGTTTGTGAGCAAGATGTTGGTGTACTATGGCGGCTACTTGGTCATGTCGATGTTTGTAATCGGTTTGAACAAGAGATTTGCAAGCTGAGGTTATATGTTGAATGGTTTCGGGGCAGGCATGGCAGCGTCTGCAGGCGTCTGAGGGCAGATTTTGTGCGCGTATTATATGCTTTTGGTAGTTTCGCGTATCAATGACTTGATCTTGGATTGCTGTCACGAATGCTTCTGTCTCAGGGAACAGGTCTCCACGCCGCAGCCATTCGTTCGACGCAACTATGTCGACGTTAGGTTGCTGCAGGTCGTGGCGATGTCTGCCGTGTAGGGATTTCTGCTGCCATGTGGTAACCTTTTCCTTGATTTCAATAATACGTTCATTGCATTGTGGATTTTGATCTGCTAAATTAAGTGGGGTAAAGCGTCTGTCTGCATGCGTTACAACTTCGTGTAGTGTAGAGTGTTGTGATCGTTGCTGAAAGTACTGTCTGAGTGATGTGATTTGTCTGTTGTGTAAATTGGAAACATCTATTATACCCCGTCCGCCTTCCTCTCGCGGGAGGGTTAATCGTTGTATGCAGGATCTAGGGTGGTGTTTTCTGTGAGCTGTTAATGTCGTGTTTATAGTGCGTTGAAGTTTCGTGAGTTCAGTTTTGGACCATCTTATTATACCGAAAGAGTAGATTAGAACGGGGATTGCGTAGCTATTGATCGCTTTAACTAGGTTACGTGAATTGAGTTGAGAACGGAGTATGATATTAAGCCTATGTTTGAATTTCTTTTTAAGAGTGTCTTTTGTTACGTTCTGATTAATTTGTCTGTCTTGCTGAAATCCTAAATATTTGTATGAATTGTGTGGTTCTAGAGGTTCAATTGTTTCTCCTGTCTGTAGCATGTAGGTGCTCGAAGTAATTTCTCCATTAATTACTGAAAAAGTTTTACACTTATCAATTCCAAATTCCATATTAATGTCGTTTGAAAAAGCTTGTGTAATGTCTGCTAGACAATGTAGTGACTCTATGTCATTACCATATAATTTTATGTCGTCCATGTACATGAGGTGTGTAAGGTTTGTTTGTTTTTGAGGTGTAGTGATGGTGTAACCTAGACGGGATTTATTCAATATATGAGAAAGGGGATTGAGAGCTAGGCAGAACCATAGTGGGCTAAGCGCATCACCTTGAAAGATGCCTCGGCGTATCGGAATTTTAGGTGTTTCTGTGTTGGAGTGTCCTTTGATATTTAATGTCGTGGTCCAGTGTTGCATCGAGTTTTGTAGGAAGTCAATTATCTTTGGATGAATTTTATAAAGTTGCAGGACATGAAGTAGCCAGCTATGTGGGACAGAATCAAAAGCTTTCATATAGTCTATGTACATGGTACTTATATTTATCTTTTTCGAAATTGCTAGTTTCATTGCCACTGAGTCTATTACTAGCTGTTCTTTGCAACCTTGACTATTTTTACGGCATCCCTTCTGTTCTTCTGCAAGGATGCTGTTTTCGATGGCGTGTTGATGAATTATTTCCGCAATGCATGCTGTAATTATTTTATATATTGTTTGTAAACATGTGATAGGGCGATATTTAGCTGGATTCTGGTAGTCTGTGTCTTTTGGAATCATGTAGGTGATGCCTTCAGTTATATAATGTGGCATTACGTCTGGTGTCTCAATGAAAGTGCTAATGTGTTTATGTAGGAGAGGATGAACAGATGTAAATTTTTTATACCAGTAGTTGTGAATATGATCGCTGCCGGGTGCCTTCCAGTTGTGCAGTTTTTTCAATACATTTATGAATATTTCTACAGGAATTTGTTCAAAATCCATATGGCTAATAGAGTCTGTTAGGGAGGTATTGTTCTGAAGCCATTCAGCTTGTGAATTATGAAGTATAGGTTTTGACCAAATATTGGACCAGAAGTTATGCAGTTCATCAACCGGTGCTGTTACTGAATCTTCCATATTTTTATTTGTATATTGTGTTGTGTTTGAAGCTAAATGTCTATAAAAATGTTTTTCATTGTTAGTGAATTCGTTGTTTTGTGTTTTTCTGAGTGTACAGTTTATATATCTTTTTAATCTACTTGTAGCTGCATTCAGTTTTTGTTTGAGAGTATCGAGGAAATGTTCGTTACTTAGATTAGGTTCTTCATGCTGTGAATGGATTTGATGTTTATCTTTTATTATTTTAACTAATCTTCTAACTCTATCGCTGCTATTTCCTCTTATATATTCTGTCATCCTTCCAATATCTTTCCTTAACTTTTGTATTTTATTTTGTAACCTTTTCTGCCAGGGCGGTATTTTTGCTTGATTTTGAGTAACAGGTGTGATATTATCTTTAATTTTAGATCCATTGCAGGTAGCTGCCGTGTAGGCGGCACAGTAAATAATGGCTTGAGTCATTAAAAAATCTTGTTCAAGGGAAATGTGGTTTGGCAGTATTTCGGTGTCAATGAAATGGACTATTTTTGTGAGTTTCGTAGATATTTTTTGTTTTGGTATATATGGTCTAGTCGTTGGGTCACTACATCTGAATTTAAGTACAGCAGTCTTAAATTGTTCTTCAATTTTATTAGGCTCTAAAGATGTGGATTTGCAATTTTGTGATAGCAATGGTTGGATGAATAAATCTGTCTCCATGCTGTTTATTTCTTGTTGTGATTCAGCTGTTGGTGTTATGTATTGTGTTTGTGTAATGCAGTATTCTTGATCAGTATTTTGAAGATCAGGGGTACCTGCTATCTCGTTACGTATTTCCTGCTGTCGTTGTTCACTAATTAGTTTGTTTTTTAGGATTACTCTGAGTTGATCGGATATCCTTTGTTCGCTAACTCCTGACAAGTCAGGGTGTTCTGCAATAACTGCTTGATAAAGTGGTTTACGATAGGCTGTTCTATTTGAACCTAATTGTGTGATTTTGTAGTAGTTTTTAATAATTGATTCGTTATATTCAGTTGTCCATCTTCTTCTCTGTGTTTGCTTATTCGAATCGTGCGCCCGCGTACTTGTATATGGTGTTATCATGCAATTGGTTTGTGTATGTTCTGTTTGTTGTAGATAAGTAGAAACTTCATCTTTAATATTGTCTAATACCTGTTGAGGTAGAAGTTTGTTTCTAATTATAGCTCGGCATTGATCTCCCAGTCTTTGTTTAGATGCCTGCATGTGTGGGTATGTTTGTGTGAATTCGTGGTGTAGGTGGTTAAGGTATACTTTGCTAGTATTTAATTTTGTAGCTATGAGATACGTGCGCCAGATGAATTCGTTAATTTCTTGAGACCATCTCTTTCGCGTACGGTTTGTGCCTGAGGCGGATGCAGGCGTAACGGCATGTGCCCCCTGCACAACATCCTCAGACAAAGTTGATTCAGTAATTGATGACGTTAAAGACTTATAAGATAATGAGGATGAAGGAGGTGATTCGAATGAATGAAATGGTGATGGAGTCAATGGGGTATCGCTTGAGTTATCGGAGTCCTCATGGATAGCTAGAGTCGTTTGACGAGTTCTTCTTCCCACCCGGAGATTCTTTGCACCCCTGGGCTCAGTCCCAGGCTGGCTATCGTCGTCACCATGACTGGTACTGGGTCCGCCGGGCACTTGGGGCCGTTTCGTACTGCTTCTTGTTAAGACCATGTTTCTTCTTCTGGGTTTGGGACCGTTAGTTAGAAAGGGTCAAGCCAAGCTGTTGTTGGCTTTTCGTTATAATGATTGTACCTCCTGTTACAGGGTATAGTCAAGTTCTTAATGACCGTGTACTAAGTTCATGCCTTCCCGTAAGCCCCCCCACCACGCCAAGGTGGTCCCCCGGGGGGGTTATTATTATTATTATTATCTACTACTTTTACTATATAAAGGCTGTCTCAATAAGAGTGCACTTTTTCTTAGTCTTATACATCGCAGAGCGCCCAATGTTATCCAAGGCTTTCTTTTAGTATGTGGGACCACTGAAACCTTAGAGTTAGCTTGTGTGGCTACCTTTATCATATTTATCAGAGAGTTAGAAAATAGAACTGATTATGATCAACTAACTATTCGCACTGTTGGTTTCATCCAAATATACAGAAAATTGCATATATTCATTTTGCTCTATTCGATTTTATTATTTTGCTGATTATAAAGAATGCCAACATCTGTAAATTTTGGTAATTTCATCTCTAGTGCTTATTAAGTAAATATATATTTTTATTATTCAATGTAAAGCGTGTTAATAATGAATATGTGGTCAAAATATTTGAATGACTTAAATATATGTATGTTTATGTTTACTGTGTAAAAATATGAGGTTTAATTACGACTGAAATCATGATCATGACTGCTGACAATCCTGTGACTAGAAACGTGCCTTATTCAAGTAAATATCATTTTATTCATATCATATCATTTTATCGAAACACCTTCAAAAAATCGTATTTTTTTTTATAAGTCTACATTGAATAGTAAACTACAATGGTTCTAGTACGCTGAGCAATTGTAGGTCCTTACCGAATTTACGTTGTAACCGCGCACTACTTAAGTGCTGGACGTGATATTTCACCGTTGGTTTTAAGAGCACACTAAATTTTAAAGCTTGTTTTAATAATACACAAAAGTATTTATAGTAAGAGTCTAACAGTAAACTTTAACTCACTGTTAGACTGTAAATTATATGTATGTACTTTTGACAAGCCCGTTAGTCCTGATTGCTACACTACAAGGTCACAAGTTGGATTCTCATTCAGGTTAAATAATTATCTGATGATCACTATCATTTGTTCCGTACTTAAGTGTAATTTTATCGTGTAAATAAATAAATTAACTTTTGTAACAGTCTGTTTTGCTCTGCCTAGTTTAAGATCAGATGGCGTTGTGTGATTTCTGTACAAGAACGACTTATTTAAAATATTCCAGTAACCACTTACCAGAAGAACGTGGAAATTTTAGTTACAATTGGACGTGACCGGCAAGTAAAGGACCCACACCACCAGAGTAATTGCGAGTGTTATTGAGTACACCTAACAACTGCCCATTACATGAATAATGTGCTTGTTTGTTAACAAGTCTGAAACAATCACCGTATGTTCTCTACCTGATAGTAGAATCCAAAGCAACATAAATCTGAATTACGATATTGACGAAAACTAAATTTATCTGGTAGGTACACCACATTTGTGTAGCTTTTGTTGGATAAACTTTCAGTGTAGCAACGTCTGATTCCTAGCCAATATTTACTCAGATGAATTGCAATCCGAATTCCGCTTTTGTAAGCTGAGTAACAAACATCCTTATCATTGCTAAATATTAATTGGATTTCTGCACTATTCAAGTTTGCTAGCATTTTGTTACCTTTGCCAAATGACTTTTGATACTCGGACTAGATGTTTTTCAATTTATCAGGTTTTAAGATGTGCGATTAGTGTTAAATGTTGACAGTAATATTATACTGATTAAGCAATATCACTGACAAAAATATAATATTTTGCATATATGTAAGTTGTAAATATATATAGTTACTTAACTTATAAATTAAGTAGTGCTTCCTGATGCTTTATGTTTTATTTGTTTATTATCAGAAGCGTTATACACATGAATGCATACCTTTTACATATTTCTTATGATGAATAATATTTCTCTACAGCAAATGGAAGACGATAACCGTTTTATTTCTTTATAAAGGAAGTAATTTCTATTCGGTCTATTTTATGGAATAAAACCATTTAAGGTAGTTTGTTTAGTAGTTAGTTTAAAATTCAACATTAACTATTAGTTTTAAATTGTTTCATCTATGCAGTGTGACACGACATTCAATCAAAATAGTTACTGGAATAAATTATAAAATACTTTGTTAAAAGTTTCACAGCCATAGGGCTGTGAAACTTTTAACAAAGTCATTATAGAATGAACCAATAGTTTGTTTTCAAACAATATATTTAAACTTCATTTTATTTGTTTTTATTTATTTATTTTAAACTATACGTTAGTTTAAAATATAAATTATTTCGTCATTACTTAACAAAAATAAACAGTTTCTATAACTGCCATATTTATTATGAAATCAAACCATCTACTTGTACTTGTCAACAATTACAGCCTAAGCAACGCTACTCACAATGTGTCTGTATTTAGTCAGTCGTTTCGGCTCAATAGTAAACAGTAACGGTCTGAATCTAGATGCCTGCGCAATTGTTTAATATACAGTATAGTTAAGGTATGGTAAGAAACAATAGGCTGTCTAGCCTATTGTTTCTTACCCTAACACAGTACTAACCCGTAACACAGTTTCATAAGGGACAATAAGAAAACCTGTTGAGGGTCTTTAGGAAGCATATAGTATATTTATAAAAATACCAGAGATAGAAGCCACCAGTCACCTGGTGAATGCTTGATAATCAATTACTAAAGGCTATCAAAACTGTTACCTGGTTTTATAGATTTTTTTGTTTATTTTACTACAGTAATCTGTCTCTTTATCAGGACATTAATTGGTAGATTGGGCGTAATTTATAGGCCGTGTGCAGGGATGCAGCTAGTGCCGTACCCTATTCTTTGATCGACGTCTTTTCAGACTGTGGTCCATAAGCGGTTGAGCTAATACGTTTGGGTGCTTTACGATTCTGTCTCTGTATGACTCGGTGTGTCTAGCTATTTCCTCTATGGATGTAAGCATTTCCAGATAGTTGTGCAGTTTTTCGTTAGTTACACAAGACACACACCGTGAGGGACTAGTTACTATGAGTAGTATTTCGTTTTAAAAACTTTGTATGATCTCTATGTTGGAGTGCAAGGCTGTTTTCCATAGTTGTATACCGTACGTTTAAAAATAAGCTAGACTATATTTTTTCAAAGACCCGCTTTAATATAGGGATATTTTTAATTGAAGTAATTAATACGTTGTTCTATACAATTTGATATCCGTGAAGGCGTTGAGTATTCAAGAAAGTAAATTGGGTACGAAAATACACACAAATTTTTAAAGTATCTCAATTGAATAGAGTACTTAATAGAATTTTCTTAATAGCCAATACAAATACATTTTATCTCTTCATTACATTTATGTTATCGAACTTCAGACGTCTTTATATAACTAAATGTGGCATAAACCTTTATTACAGTACATTTTGTCTCTCTTCTGGGGAATGTCTATCCATTACTTAAGTAATGTGTAATATTTTGTTACAAACCAGATGTTCACCCCTTAGAGAATAAGTGCCAAATAGTTTGTGTATAATTCTACTATTTATTTTCGAACAAACTAAATGGGTTTGTTCGAAAACTTTTAGCAGAATAGTATTTGATGCTTACGTAAATTCTTTTTTATGTCATTTTTTTTAAAAGGAACCCTTATAAGATCAGTCTCTTATCCGTCTGTTTGTCCGTGTGTCACCACCGATTATTTTAGGAACGGGTAGACCTTTCAAGTTGAAATTTATACCAGATACTTAAGTCTATAGCCCCTATTAGGTGTATAAAATTAGGTGTGTTTTTTACAAAAAAAAAATTATAATAAAAATCAAGGTCCTGAGTCAACACAATGAAAAGATATGGGCAAATTTAGATTTTCGTGAAAACTTGTAAGTACCAAAATTTACCTTAATTTTTAACCTACATATATGATAGTTCCCGTTGACCTAGAATCACGGGATTTGGCAAAAAGCAAATAAATTTGGCAGGTCTTACAGCACAAATAAATTAAAAAATCAAAAAAAAACAAAAAGTTAAAAATTAAAGGTTGTCCCCATGCATACATAGTTGACGCCAATTAAGATAGTCCTCTAAGTTGTATGGGCGCTCATAAAATTTAGAGGACTAGCTTAATTGGCACCAACCTAAAATAAGGTAAATAAATAAAATTATGCCATTGTGTGAAAGAAAATATTTATTGCTATATTATGTTCGTGTGCGCAGAACATTTTACATTAAAGACTAACAGAAAATAATTAACATGTATGGAAGTCCATAGTGTAACCAACAAATACAAAATAATAAAACAGCAATGTTAAACTTCACCAAAGTCAATGACCTGAGGGCTTGTATACTCGTTAGTTTATTTTACTTCGACTCGATCGTCACGGTGACCGCGTTCAGAGATGCGATTGGCCCGATATAGCTGAAATCTTCACATCTAGTAACTCGCCTTAGGCCCTTTGATTGCACTCATAGGCAAGTAAAAAGATCATCGTACATTTAGCCGATAAGAAACCAAAGTAAGAACGTTTAAGTTCTTGATATCTATAACCATCTCCGTTAACCAAAATACTTTAATGGGAGGATTTCAGTCAAGCATGGACATGTACATAGGTACATCACACACATAATAAACATTTATTGATTATAAATTTAAAACAGAACAAAGAAAAACCAATTGTTGCCAAAAACATTAATACACAAAAAATCCCTTTTTTATAGTGTATGTTTTACATAATACGGAGAATTGAAAAAAGGTACTTCATGACTCTGAACCGACTGATAGTTCATTGACCTCTAAATACATTTATTAGGCTATGGTAAATTGCATACTCGTGTAGTTTTTTAAGGGTTCGTACAATTGAAAAAAAAAATCCCCTTTGTATTTTTGGTGTGAAAACGAAGTTTGAAAATAGATTGACATTCGGTTTGTGGTTCTGTTGAAATGATTCGATGCCGCAGACTAACGAGAAACATCAGACCACGCCGAACAAAATTCAATTATCCTCCGCCATCGTGGGGACTCTTATTGTTTTCCATTTTTGTTGATGTTTATTTTAGTTTGCACCGTTGTTACTTTGATGAGATCCATTGACTATCAGTACATAGGTAATGATTGTTCTATGTTTAACAGAGTTTCTATTTTATTTAATTTAATTTAATTCAATAAAAAATCATTTCAGCCTTTCCATTATTATGTTTATTACAGATATACGGTTATACTCAAGTGTCGTGGATGGATGGATTCGGAGATGCCGACTAGTTCAGCACTCAACGGGAGAACTTATTTAGGGATGCCTAAAATTAACATTAAATTTAAGATTGGTCATCCATTAAATTATAAAATAAAAAGTGTTCAATAGGGAATATTATATTATATTCTATTCTAAGGCGACCTTCCACATCATTATCAGGTGCCAGACTGGCAACACTTCTAAAGATTTTGTAGTAAGGCACCGTTTCCGTTGAGATGTGTGTTGCAGAAATATTTGTAACAGGCGCTGAGGTACTCGACGAACTGGCTATAACTATTACTCGGACCAGAAAAGGTTCATGGTACATCATTTTCAAGGCTAGACATTAAACAGGTGGCAGTTCCCAGCCATTCTCTTTTCAAGTTATACCGACGCCTTATTTCATCTGCCTTTGTCCAGTCCGGAATTGGTAAAGCATTCTCGAACTACACACGGTGTGAAACCTATTCTATATCTCTAATATAAATTTCAATATCCCTCACGAACATTGTTATGCTATTTATTTTTGACTGAAATTAAATAAATAAAACAATGTCAACTGTGAAAAGATTAAATACACGATTAAACTTACATATTTTAGTGAATATGTTTATTTTTAGTTGTTCAATTAAAACTAGTTGTTTAAAAAATATTTTCTATGTAAATGATTATGAAGTTACAGTATGGAGTTAAACGAAAAAGTGCAGTGATGTGAATTGCATATGTGAATTAACGCTTTGAGGGATTAATCAATGGACAGATAATTATTTTACTTTCCTGTGGTCTTCCTCCGAGACTTTTCAAACTAGTTTTGGGTCGGCTTTAAGTCAAGGTGAGGTAAGGTACTACTGCGACTGCCACCAGACAACCCAAGGACTAGGCGATATCTAATTTCTGTAGAAAGGCTGTTGATTGATTTTTAGTGCTCCAACTTCCATTGTCACGTATCCGATGTTCGTATGGCAACCGGGACCGACGAAGTAACGTGCTTTCCTGTGGTGTTGTTTTAAAAATTATATTTTTAAATTATTTATTTATATATACATATGTATGTATATAATTAATTATATATATTTTATACTGTCTTGTATAATTACATGTTTACGTTATGGCAATACTATTAATTTCAATATCTTTTTTGTGTTTTCTTTTTGGTTCAGCAATAAATAGTTCATTTTGTAATAATAACCCCGTGTAGTAGCAATATAGATTGAAGTTGGATTTGCCTGTATGTAGGTACAATACAATTCAAGCATACTGGTTTTCCATAATTTTGAGTTTACTTACCCACAAAATTTGTTGCTCAAATACTGATAGTTTAATAAATCCTTGTAAAATATTTACAATTTATATGGTGTATCAATTTTATTAAAACATGACGTTATCAATGAAAAAAAATTGTCACTCTGCTGTAACTTTTCTTAATAAATATATGATCAATTTTACTATATTAACCATATTTTACCTTTAGATAAATAGTTAGCGTTAATACTACAAAAAAGTCTTATGATTACAGTCGTTATCTACTTAAATGAATAGGTTTGACTGAATTTCCCAACATTTGTATTTTCGGATACCATTTCAAAGAAAACTGGAGATCTTTAAAAAGGCCAATAGCTTTTTATCAGGTACAAACATAAATACGAAAAACTTTATTCCGTCAGTCACAAATACGAATTTGAAAATACCGATTTTCATCATTCCTAATGGTTCAAAATTCCTAATATAACAACTCCGATTTATCATTCATCATATTTCTATATTTCAAAAATTATTTAATATTTCATTCTCAAAATATCAACTGAATAGATGGAATAACAAAAAGCCCGACTTAATGATAATTCGAAACATCAAAAATTTTAATATCTATTGAATAAAAATATTTTCTTTCCTGATCACAGTTCTAACCTAACCGAAATGATTCACCAATAATAGAGGAGATCTCACTTTAATGGTCGCAGTTCTAACCTAAACAAACCCAAAGAGTTCAATAACAGTAGATAGTATCCAGCGCAGGTACATTAAAGGAATAAGAAGAAAATACCAACAAAAAATATATTAGGTAATACACAAATATTAAGTCTGAATCAGAATCCTAATTTTAGCAGTTTTTTCGAAGTATGGAAAATCGGAATAGTTTTTCGGGCTGAGAACCCATCGAACATTTGATTCTTCGAACGTATAAAAATCGAAAAACAAACAAATCGCATTTACGACTTTCGTTAAAATAAATTTCGTGAATTTTAATAATAGATATTTTAATTCTTAGGTATTGTGAAATTCAGACTTTTAGAAATTGAAACATCGAAATTCGGAATAAAATGTTTCGGAGTAATTGGGTTCCTTTTTATCGTACTGTGGGTCAATATTTTGAAAGATTGATAGATAATACTTTATTTGTACACCAGGGTTTTACAGACATCATAAAGAAATTAACAACAGATGTCATGTACAAAGGGCGGTCTTATCGCTTAGAGCAATTTCTTCCAGTCAACCTTTGGATGGATTTTGGATTTTGATCACCTAATTGACAACGTTCAGGGTTTTGTCGGACAAATTGTATTCATCTTATCGGGATCTCATTATTCAGGACATATCGTCTGTTAGTAAATTCGTAGTGAAATAAAAGTTTTCCGCCATACCATTTACGAGTATTCTCCTTGAAATAAGTTACGCAACGTACCGGATGACAGAGATAAGGCAAACAGCATACCTTTTAATCGATTCGAAGCTATAATCATGCAAACGACGTACTTGAACTAAAACAGTATTAGGTTTTAACACTCATTTCTATCTGATGGTAGCATAGGGGAACAAACTGTTAACTTAATACGTTAAAGTCTCTGTGTTAGCAAAGAAAACGAGATGAAAACCGCCGAGATTTAAATTTATAATACACTTGTGGTTTAAACAGGCTACCTTTTTTTTTCTTTTTTTTCCGTTCGGAAATCCCCTCGGATATCACCTATCGGTGGCATGTCGGACTCGAACCGACTAAATCAAAACAAACAATACAAGTATGGCCCAAACATAGCTGTTATATTCTCTTTAGGTGTTCCTGGTTAACAATGCGGCAAAAAAGCACAAGCGGTTAAGTTTAAATATTTACTTAATTCGTACACACACCACAAGATTCTCATTAACCCATTAAGTAATGTTAATATGACTATACTGCTTTGTTCAAATTAAAATCCTTACGTTAAGTAAACACACACTTTAACAACTAACTTTGATAATTTGATGGGCGGATATCCGAGAAACGTGTCACCAGTGTTACAATATGTTTTACAACTAAGAAGAGAAAATAATAATAAATAAAATAATTTGAAGTCGGCGCTAAATAGATTATTAACATTTTTATTTATTTCTAACTATCACTGTTCATTGCTATTTATAATATAAATTTATTTTCGGAGTTTCATTATTTTCACAGTGTTTCGTAGGCCCTTGAAATGTAGATAGTTCGGCGAATCGATAGTTAATTGTTTTAACAGTGTAACGACACCGCGATCACTTTGGCAGTGTTTATTTTATTATAAACGTTACATTAACATGCCTGTGCAAGAAAATAAAAAATCTAAACTCAAAACATAACCAAGGTAACATATATTTCGCTACGCTTTGCTGAGGAAAGTTATTTCATAAATGAAGACAAATAAATCATTGAATATTTTCTTTAAAACTGAAATACTCGTAGGCATTAAGAAAGTCGTATAACGCTTAAAGCCGACAAAGTGCGAGGACGGCGCACAAAACAAATTTAGGGCATTTCCTTCAAACTGATGACTATAGTTCGTTTCACTTTTATTCACTAAACGATGTCATTAATTAAAAGTTAGGTGATTAGCGCCAAATAAGCTATTCAGGACAGTGAACACTCAAACCCTTTGTCAACCTCAGAAGAAAATTTTCTCTGAATTGATTCATCTATTATGCTTTATTTCAAAGTCAAACGTAATTTTACTGATGACAAAATATTAAGATTAAAATAGGTATAAAAGGTAAATTTTAACACTTTTGATTAATGAATATTAATGACCCCACTATGAATGCTGATTGACACACATTGCGGATTACGTAGAATGCGCACAGCGTTCTACAATCATCAATCCTCGTATACGGTCACATATAAATAATTGATGAACTTATTATACTGACAAGACCCATTTAATCAATATCTCAACAAAAAACTGTCATCGGAACAGTATAAGTTCGCTCACGAGCTCTCTATCTAATCACGTTACTGAAACAACAAAGTAATAACGAAAGTGCTTATTTCTTGCTTATTTGAAATTCCGAACACTCTTAAATTAAACTTTTTAAAGGTTTACTTATTATGTACATAATTTAAAAATTCTGGAATTTTTTTATAAGCAGTCAATCAATACTGAGTAGTTTTATATTTTTTCTGTTACAATTTCGTAAATTAATCGGTCCGTATTATGATAACTCCAAAGACATAGTGTTTAACCAGCGTTTGACGATCGTTTTTTCCCATATCAAGGTTATTGACCTTTTTGCGGTTTATAAGCTACATTCCAGACTCCTATTCCAGAAAATTTTCAAATATAAAACCCCATAACAACCTGTCAGATTCTGAAAACGAATCGACGATCAATTAAGGCAACATGAACCAACGAGCCAGCAGTTACGTGTAAAATTAACTTATATCCATTGCATCATAATGTCTATTGAAACTGCATATCATACAGCATCTGTACCATTGATTAGTTTTTGATAAATTCAATTTTGATGCAAATAGACAACATCGTCATCCCTTGTACAACAAAGTTCTTCAACGGTCTCGTTAAATATAATAGTCACACGAAAATGTTGTTAGCTGCTCAACTACGTACAATATTATAGGGGTTAATGCCAAATACTAAAATAATATACATATACTACGATTACAATAATATATAGAGTACGAAGGGGGGATTATTCAACTCCAATATAGTTTGTTTGTTAATAGCCTTGGTGATATATGTTACAAAAATACCACTTAAAACCCTATAAAATTCTATGGTTGAAGTTTCCTTCTTGTAGCATTTTCATTCTATTTTTAAGTGATTTGGTATAAATCGTATATGATAGTAGACCTGTCTACATTGTTTTTAAATACCTTCTAAGAAACTCGTTCAAGATGGCTACCTATGTACATGACATATGTGACTGTAGTAATTAGTATACTGGTTTCTTTTTATAAAGCAAACTCTAAAATCTCTGCATTGTTACGAAAAACTTCAAAAATTTTGAACATCACTCAAGGTTAAGGTAATCATTATAGGTACCTACTTAACTTTGAGACCAGGAAGCCCTATCAATTAGACGGCTCATTGACGTGAAAAAATGCTACGCTCTCGAATGGAAGCCCCTAACAATTTCCTTCATTAAATTTTTTTGAGAACAATTTTTTTTTTCGCAATTACGTTAATTTAATGGGCACGTTTCATTTTAAGTTCTTGGCATAACTCGGAACAATAGTAAATTAGATTAAAGTTGTTCCAATAAAAACAACAAAATTTTAGAAATGGTAACTTTCTAACTAAATTTCTTTTAAAAACTTATTTATATTACATTTTTGTAAAATAAATGACCATTGTAACAAGCAAAGTAAAAATCAAAGTCTCATTATGGATCAGTAACGGAACTGAAGCTAATATGTTTAGCTAATTTAAGCTAAAATACATAATCTTACTTACATTCACTTGAAGGACAGAGTAGGAGTTTATTTCTCACTTCTTCTGGAGATTACTATTTTGTTAACTGTTTTAATGTATTTTTTAAGTATTAATTATAAATAACTATATACTCGTAATATAATTTTCAGTAACAAAATAGTGAGTTTAGTGAAATGATCACCATAACTATGTTTTGTATTTATTTGAATATTTAGTAATGTACGTACGTACATACATATTTTAGTAATGTATTATATTATACATATATAACTGACTGTATGACCTACGATTATTTTCTATACACCTGCAAGGACCCTCACTACACCACCCTAAAGGTCTGGTACTTCTTCTATGGCTTTGGGACGTAGTTTTAAATATTGTCCCTCGACTTATTAATGACTTACCCCAGATTTATGTAATAGCATATCAAACAAAAACATAAAATCTAAATTTAAATATTTTTAAGTTTTGTTTAAAAATGATGCATTAATTGTAAATACGTTTAGGAAATACCTCAACGTATTCATAAAAATTGCTGTTGTATTTAGGTTAAGTGAAATTAGTAAGTGTAAGATTATTTTTTCTTTTGTTTTGCTGGTAGATTGTAATCCTTTTCTATTTGTTATTCTTATTTTTTTTTATTGATTTATATATAAATAACATAGACAGACTCGAGATAGCACAGGTATAAACCTTGTTGGTTTTTAGTTGCTATTATTGTATAAGTCACTGTATTTTTTTTCTCTTTGTAAACAATAAATGAAAAAAAAAAATGAAATCACTTCTTGACTATTTTATTATCCGATAATTAGAGTATAAACAGACTTTGACAAGGTGCTTTGTAGTGTCGCAGATAGCAAAGCAATGGCTACTCAAGTAGATATGTACACAGTGCTACGTACCTTAGTGAAGTCACATAACTTATTAACGTAGTGATGTTACAACATCCCCTTCTTAAGTGCTATAGCAACTATGTTCATACTTTACAAAGACTTAACTCAAACACTATTTTACACATATTTGTAAATTTAGTCTATTTCATGTATTAGCCTTCTCGTTGGCTTTACCACTCTGCCATAAATAGTGACCTTTGGACTAGGGGATTGAAATAAGGATGGTTGAGGTCTAGACTACACCTGTCTATCACCTTCCTCTCTCACCTGCTACGAGCTGGCGACTGTCCCGTAGATGCCTGTCGTTTTCGCTGTTGGACTGCTGAACAATTTTTTCAGCATCTTGCTGTTCGACGATGATCATCATCGCCAGCTCGCGCATCCTTTCATACGTCAAGTTTAGTTCGTGTAAGTCTCTGACGGCCATGTGCTAAATCTAAATGCAAATTATCGATAAAAATATCTCTAATGAGAGACTACCTAAGCGTGTTAAATTCACAATCGTGGCTCTTGTTCTCCAGATCTGATAGGAATTCTTCGATAGATTCGGATTTAGTCTACCTACGTGTGAAAAATATGTAAAGACACATGGTCACATTATTTTGTGGCTTGAAGAAATCGTCGAATCTCGACTTGACTTGACTTAATGTGCTGACATTGATGTTAATATTAAAGCTATTAAATATGTTAGACCTTTCTCTCCGATTAGGGGTAAAAAATTGTGATCTTTCGCCTCTCATCTGATTTTTCCAGACCAGTGGCCAACAAATACAACTCCAGTTGCTGCCACCACTTTTTCCGCGCTTGCGCATTGTTTGTTATTGTTAAGTGTTGAAATGTTCCACCTCGCGACCATCACGACATTTGCAGATTTTGACATTTTGCGTTTTCTTATAAATGCAATTCGTTATAAATGCAATCATTATCATATAATTAGAATATAGACAGACTTTGACTAGGTACTTTACAGTGTCGCAGACAGCAGAGCGACTACTCAAGTATGTACATAGTGCTACGTACCTTAGTGACGTGACATAACTTACTAACGTAGTGTTGTTCCAACACTGCCATTTAGCTTTAAATATAAAAAACAAATAAAAATAAATGTAAATACCCTTCCGAACTTTTAGTTTTTTAAACTTAAAGAGCTCATTAAAAGTTTTGTATACCAACATCATTATAAGGTTATATTAAGTAAAACTCAAACCATTTACTTTTATGAAACCAATTTACACATTGCTGTTTCAAAAACATATAAGTTCAAGTTTCAAAAGGGCTGTAAAATATGAAGAAGTTCTACAACTATTACTGGAAAATAACGAGTAAACGTTGCTGAAAGTCGAAACAAACTTAGATCGTTTGCGGAGAGGATAGTGAGACAGATGGTGCCAACCAAGATAGTTTTCGAGAAGGCTCGTCTTCTTAATGCGCAAGAAAGTCTCAAGTAATTTCACTCAGAGTCACTTCGACGCACTTCTCATTTCTGTGGGTTTTGAAGCCATATTACTAAAAGTTTGGATATAAAGAGGTAAACTCTACGCAACTACAGAACTGTGTCATTAGAGTTGTGATTTGAAAATAGCAACTCGTCAGGTCTGTAAAAATTTTTTAAATTTCATGCTTATGTTTTAGTAGTACGTAAAGCTCAATCACATCGAAGTATTGCATTGTTAATATTTATTTATGCACCCCAAGAACAATATAATTCTAAAAAGAAACTAAGAGATAACTTAAATATCTAACACTATCAAAAATCTTTTTTAGGCAAAAAATAACTTAAGAAAAGTTGTTTACCCTGTCACCTTCTCTGTGAGAGCAAGTTCAGTCATCAGGACGCTTATTCAACTAATCCTAGATGACGAGTTTTTAGGCAACTTTGGACTACAGCTTGGGAACACAAACTATATTAGCTTACAAATGAGATTGCCACTAGTCTTTTAAAGTCTACTTAACACACAACATCAATAATATAATAGTAAATGTAATTGCCTTCGGCTTTCTCACAGGTTGAAATAATTCTCACTGTCAATTATACAATTTAAACATACGAAACAGAAAATAAGACGCAACTAAAAAATGCTGCCTGACAGTCATTGTTTAATTTTTATAATTAAGTTTTGCACACACTAATACTCATAGAGAATACAAATCTAGGGTTAGCAAAAATTTGTGTCAAGCGAAATACAAACTACAAAAGAAGCAACGTCTTAATACGCAATTTGGGTACATAAGGTGTATTAAATTTTGCAACGTAGTAACCAAACCCTATTTGTCTTGCTTTAGTCATTTTTTCGGGACGGATAATAGCCCATTTGCTCACACCTTGTACTAAAAAGTTTAAGTTTACGTATAACCATATAAAAATATTTGGATAGCTTCACTCAGCAGGTAAATAAAAGATGAGTGAAAGATGAAATGAGATGAGAGAGGGTTAAAAAAAATTCCCCTAGAGGACCGGGGTTTTATTGCCTTTGATTTTCCAATCTCCTCACTATGCTGACAGGTTAAGGAATAATTGTATTGTAACTCGAGGTCTTCTTAAATTCCGCGCAACTTATTAGGCAATCCCATTTCATCTAAAAATATTGTGTCTAAAAGCAGAAACCGCAGTAATTGTACATTTAATTAGTATTTTATATCCCGTTTCTGTCCTGTGTAAAAAATATATCGTCTTCAAAATATTTCAAAATACCTCTTCCTTAGACTTCGTATATCGTATAGTGGTTATTCTTGATTAGTGCATTAAAGTGTATTTACACTTTTTTAATCAAATTAAACATTTGCTTCAACTAGTTAATTGAGTCGTTAGAAACTCGCAGTAACTCGTACTTGTAGAAATTCAATTCTTTAATCCGGTCATTACTATATGTAATGTAATTTTTTTCATTTTTTTACAATTTAAAACATTTCTGAGTTGTAAAGTTCTGTTCACGGTAGTCTCGGTCGATGAGCGACAGGGTGAAATCTCCAGGGTTACAAGTGGACCAACATATTTCTCATCACATAATAATGAACCACAATAAATAATACTCCCTGCCGAAGTGTTGTTGACCGATTAAGAATACGTAGTGTCACCACCCCTATGGATCCTGTGGGGCACCCACAGGATCCATAGGGGTGGGTGGGTGCACGGTCTGGTGGTCACATCTGCAACCAGCTTTGGTCAATCGGTCGTCCCCACTGCACCTTCACGACAACGCGCGACCCCACACTGAGCAACAGACAGTCTCCAAGCTGCAAGAGCTGGGGTTGGAAGCTCTCCCTCAACCGCCATACTCACCAGACCTTGCACCTACCGACTATTTTTCCAAAATTTAGACAACTTTTTAGTGGGTAAAAAATTCAATTCCCGGGAGGCAGTACAAAATGCCTTTGAAGAGTTTGTTGCCGTCCAGCTGATTTTTACAAGAAGGGCATCAATAAACTGCCAATGCGTTGGCAAAGATGCGTCGATTGCGTGGGTGATTACTTCGAATAACAGAAATAAAAAAGTGTGAAAAAATAAGTACTTTCACTTATTGCATACAAAATGGAAATTTCATAGGTAAAGACCTAATAGTTAACAAAATCTTACAAACAAGTAGATATCATTATTTTCTAACAAGCTCAACTGATAAAGTAAAAATAATTACTATTTTCTTTTCCCGAATTCAATATTGATACGACTAACAAGACCGGATAATATTTTCTTTTCGATATCATTAAATAATAATCAAGAAGCTTCGAGGTTCACTATATTTATCTATTTTTGGAACAAAACCCGACAAGTTGAGTAGCATTGGCTATTTATTAGATCATGAATTAGTAAAGTTGCGAAGTAAGGTCGCCTCATTTGGCAGAGAGGATAGTTTTTTCAAGGTCTGTGTCCTGTTATTTTACTGCCAGCCCATGTGACATATTGGAGTACTTATCCCTCCAAACTACTGCAATTTCAAGATCCAAGTCAAGGATGGATATAAGGATAGCAACAATTGCTTTTTACCAAACGTTTCCTCATATCAAATTGTATTATATACCATCTTGTGAAAAAAAAACCATCTGTAACTGTTTGCAAATCGCTTGTGAATCCAGAGTCAAATATCTTGGAGTCTGGATTGACAATCATCTTTCTTGGAAGGAACATGTAAAAGTAACTACCTGCAGAATTAGAAAACTCATGTATCTTTTCAAGAGGCTGCGTTCGGTTCTTGATTTCCCTACACTTAAAATTATATTTTTGGCGTTGGTACAGTCAGTGGCAGGATATTGTATCGCGGCCTGGGGCTGTGCAGGTAAAGTCAAACTCCTTACTCTCGAAAGAGCTCATAGGGGTGTATTAAAAATCATGTCATTTAAGCCCATATGGTACGCTACATCACAGCTATACCATGAGTTAAAAAATTTAACAGTAAGAAAGCTCTTCTTATTAACGGTTTTACTTCGCAAACACGCAGATCTCCCTTATATTCCTAATATAGAAAAACGCAGAATAGATAAAGTTTGCATAATACAATTGTGTAAAACGCAACTTGCTAAGCGACACTTATACTTCTTTGCCCCCTCATTGTATAACAAAGTAAATAAAATTTTGAACATTTATCCCACTATTATGCGAGACTGTAAATCGCGAGTTACTGAATGGCTGCTTGGTCTAACTTACGAAGACACCGAAGACTTAGTCGCATCTATTATATAACGCAACACGCAGACTCACATGCACTCCCACACGCAGGCACGCTCACACAGATACACACACACACACTCTCTCTCTCACACACACACGCTCGCACAGTCACACACACACACGTGTACACACACACACACAACACACATACACTTTCAAATCCTCAACGTTTTACTCCACATGCTTAGTTTTTAGAGTTGTAATGTGGTAGAATATAATGGAACGTTTGCATCAGATCCAAAGGTGGGCGTTAGTGACTGCGCCACAGTGTTTCACTAATGCAGTCATTATCGAACACATTTGAAATATTGTAATCTGTGTTTTTAGTTTTAAATAAATAATTTTTATTATTATTATATTATATTTGCAACATTAAAAAAATGTTTTTTAACGTAATAAGTAACGATTTAAGGAGCAAAAAGAAAAATACTTATAGCACGAAAGCTTTGTTTTTTTCAGTGGTAGTTTAAGAGAAGTTATTTTATTGTTATCAAATTTTTGTGAAATGTACAAATTTCAAGATGATCAAACAACTTTGCAATAGCACCAAAATGGCTCTGAATTTTTAGGTTAACGACTATGATGTGACTGACGTAAGACAACAGCACTGCAAAGAGTAGAAAAACTTGAAACAAACCCTGTACCAACCCGTCTGGCCAGCGTGGTATAGTAGGCCAAAACCTCCTTTCTAAGGAGAGGCCTATCGCCAGCAGTGGACTGCCTAGTGGTGCTAAATCCTGCTATGTATATAAGTTTAGTTGTTAGTGAAATTTTTAAATAAAAGACTTGATTTATGTACGACATCTCCCAGATATTCTTTAGAGAATAATCTGAACAAACTGGCATTATAAGGCATAAGCAGCAAAATAGTCAGAGAAGATCCTTGTTTAAGTTAGAATATTTTGATTACATCAAGTATACCAAGTTTTATTAACTTTCAGAAGAAAATATAAATCCTCTTAAAGCCCTTGCTTGCTTAATAAGTCTTAATTAACACCAGTGCCAGCTTAGTTCATCGTATTATTATCTTGTATTACAGTAGAAGCCTCTTTGCATAGAGATTAGTCATTACTATGCATTCTTCTGACAAAGGGATTATTAAAGAAAATACGCTGCTTATTTTGTATTAAAATTTCTTTTTGAAATAACTTTACAAAGTGAGTGGATATTTATGAATAAGAAATAAAATAGGAAACAGTTACGTAAGCCAAGTATATATCTAAACCTGCTGTTGTTGTGCAAACCCAGATCTTATAATGGTTTGTCTATAAAATCTACAAATGTGAACTGATATGCTACAATTATAGGTGGTGTGGTTCTGATCTCCTAACTAGGTTACTTTATAACCTGTGTTAAGAAGTGTCAGTTCCATTCCCCCAATGGATTACAATAGATTATGTAATCTTATCTTATCTTTTTATGTATAGTACGTATTTGAGTAGTATACATAACATACATCTGATAAATATTGATTATTTATTTTCACAGTTACACTAAAAAAAAAAAACACACTATGCGGAATATTAAGGTAGTTATAAGGTTTATTTTCATTATACATCTTAAGAAGACAAGAAAGTTTGGTAGCATGAATAACAGAATTCGATATTTACCATAAAAACAATAACATCCAAATTGGACGTCCCCAGGACTTTATAAACATACATGAAATTGATACAACGATTATCCAGACTCAGAACAACAATTTATGGATCACACAAAGTGTTGTTCCGTGTAAGACGAACCGAACCGAACCCACAACGCTCAGCGCAGTAGAAAGCGGCATGACGAACGCTTAAACCATCCATGCAGTCGCAAAGCAGTTTAAGTTAAACTAAGCATTACGAATGCAGTTCCAATTTTTCTATAGGACTTATTTACAGCGATGTAAAAATATATGTACATATCACGATTACACTTATGTTTGCACTTTTTAACGCAAAATGTGTAGAAACTGAATTTGTTTATTTAATATCACAGCAATCTGTACTGAACAACATAAGCGGAGTTAAGAATAAGAATAAGAAAAACTTTATTTGTCTTTTACATAACATACTTAACAGTACTTGAATAATAATACCTACCTACTTAAAGACAAAATGGTCTGTGGTAAAAACTCTGTAGCCTGCTACACTGACAGTGATTACTAAACCTTTTTTCGTAAATTAAATATTGTTTTAAAAAAGGAATCCTTTCATTAATCAAGGACAGATTATTTTTCCTGACAAGACGTCGCTTTAAGTTTATTTATATCCTGTACTTAATTGTGGTCTTCAATTTCGGGCTCCATCATGCAAAAACCTTTCTGTTTTGATAATAATTAATGGATCCAACGCTCGTTAGGAGTTCTCAGTACTGTTTTTGAACAGCTGTTTCAGTTTTTAGTTGCGAATATGACGTTTTTATGGCTACTGGTTTCGTAAGGCTATGCCGTAAAAATGTATGCCAGTGTATCTTCTTTTTTTTCTACAAAGTGTACTAAAGAATTATGTATATTAAGCATACTTACACGTTACATATACATTATTACATTGGGAATCTGTAAGTTTTTAATAATATTCCTAATTTATACTCTTATTAAAAGAACTCGTAAAGTCGTAAAAATAATCATAAAAATCGTAATCGTAAAGTCGACAACTTACTATAGTAAAACGCTCACATTTATAATTATATGTATTAATATAACATTTATATGTATTTATAAATCATAGTCAAGTATTTTATTATAAATAAAATACTTGACTATGATTTATAAATACTTGACTATGTGTATATATGTGTTAAAGACGGTTCATTTATGCCTTTCTTTTATTTTACACATACATTTAAGACGAACAGTTTAATCAACTGAGTTAAAGCGTGCGAATGAATATTTAAAAAAAACAGTACTACTAAAGTCCATATTAAAATATTAGAATTTTTTGTCAGACAGACAGGACTTTTAATAACGATTTCATATTAATTTGTAAAATAAATATAATTTTCATGAATACGGTTAAAAAGTCCAAGAGACTTTAGACTCACAATCAAACAAGGTACAACCTTTGTTTTAAATTGTCGATTGCTAAGTACATTAAAATCTGTGCAAACGATAATATTCAAATATTTCTAAGAGGACATGATTTCGAAATGTGACTCTCACACTTATTTCAGTGGAGCTGTCAAAGTCAATATGTTACCGAGAGACAAGGCGGGAGATAAACGACTATATTGCTGAATAAATATTGAAGATATTATTAATATCGAAGATTTTATAGATATAGGTAAATCTGGGTGAAACATATTTTACAGTATTAAGAAACTTGCGCTTTATTCTTATCTTTTACTTGTGGTTGTAATATAATATGTACTTTGTGTTAAATATGTATCTGAAATTGGTTAGCAAAACTTAATGTGTGTACACAACATTAAGTTTCTAAAGAAAACAACAAATTCCTCACAAAAATCGTAAACCATTGTCTATCTATTGCTAAAAAAGACGCTTGAAACTCATTACAGGTATTGGACTGATACTTCCCTTGCGATGCAGGATATACTTCTAAGGCGGGAAGTGTATTTTTTAAAGAAAAAAAAAATTGAGAAAATGTGATAATCGAATCATTGTTTAAAAAAAAAATTGGAACTGAATGAGACAATTTTTATAAACTTACTTTGTACTTCGCATAACGATAACTTTCTCCATGGTTCGTGGTAGTGTAGTGAAGTAGATACTACTATCATCATAGTACTGTTTTCCTGATTTTGGCTAGACACTTTTAAGGTGTATACAAATAAACACACGCGATTTATATAACAAGATACATTAGTATAACACTCTTTTGCAACTTTCTTATACACTTGCTCAGAACAACCCCGACAATTTCAATCGACATGCTGTGTTTCTTTCAAGTTGTTCACTCTACAATATCGGTTTGAACTCGTGTCGTGCTATTATTGACTTCATCTCATTTTGTTTTCTTTCTTATAATTGGTTTCTATTCTTTTACTTCCAATATTTATCCTTATCATTCAAATACCTGGTGTCCCTTCACAAAATGAATAAATTTGAATTCAAATAAATAAATTAAAATTTGACTATTAAGGTTGACAGCTTTTACAGTTAGTGCATCATTTAGGTAGAATGAATGTTACTGAAGTGACTTACAGTTACGTCAGTAATATGCCCAGCAGGGGACTGTTATAAGTTGTTGATGATGATGATGAACTTACAGTGTTATTAATAGAGAGATAGATAAAATAGTTAATTGTCTAGATACTGTTTGATTCTGATCTATCTGACTATTTTTTCATCTAAATCATCATAATGTTAATGGTTCAATTTATAAAACCTTTCAATATTTTTCTGCCAATATACTTCCTTACATTTATATCTACGTTCCATACAAGCATTAACATACTAAATAATTAGCTAACTTAGTCTCATTAAGAAAGTCATTTTAAAAGTAGTATATTTATTATTGCTAAAAAGAATTTGCCACTTTGTAGTTAAAAACGTCTGTTCCCGCCTTGGGCGACTAATTCTCACAGTTAAATAAAGCACTCAATCCAGCTCAAAGAACAACAATACAAAAGATTTTGTTATGACTGAAAATAGTAAGCTAATTATATTTGTGGTCTATTTATCTATAAAAACATTACATGATCAATAAAACAGAGTAGAAGACGGTTTAATTTTCTCTAAAACAATTTTTTTCCCCTCATTGTCGTGTAACCAAAGAAATCTGTCAGGCATTGTTATGAATTAGCGATCTACATTCATATATTTTTAAAAGTTGAGTACAAACAATGGCATTCTTTTTAAATGTAGTAATATATAATGTGTATGTATGAGTTACGTGTTACGTTACGTGTTATAAGTATCGTCTCCCTAGAGCAAAAAGTAGGCAGTATTTCTTTGTGTAATAAGTTTTAGTTGAAGACTACTTAATTTATTACCCACTACCCACTTTTAGCACTATCTACAGTATAATAATAATTTGCTCTGTAGTCTGTGTTTTAGAAAGTAAGTAAAGAAAGCTTCAAGGCACTTTTGTACCTCATCCTAAACATAAAGGAAACAGTTGATTAGTATGCTACGAATAGGTAGGTGCGTAGACCAATAAAATTGTCCTTAAATATTCAGTTCATTTTCTGAATATATTAAAAAAGAATTATAGAAGATAAAGAAAGGGGACGTGTTTTAAGTTTCAAGTTTATAAATGCTTTTTGCTCTAAAGGAAATTCGATAGAAAATAAACTCGTAAAATATTTCGGACCCATAGCACGCTGTCCGACGCATTGATATCACCTAGATTAATTGTTTGTTTATTACGCTTGCATGCCTACATTCCTAAACCAATTTTAAAAAAGTAAATTTCATCAATGGAGAGTAACATAATCAGCTAGTATCACAGGCTACTTTTTACCGCGATAACCGAAATATACGCCGGTGGGGTCCCAGACTAAAGCTAGTCAGTTATAGAAATGACTTCTAAGTGCATTTTATCAGCTATTGTTGATCAAGACCGCGAATTACTCATTTTAAAATAACACCGACTTCAATGCACCTATATGATGGCGAATCGTAATTAACTATATTGTTCATTCCATTTCACCCTTAGTGGTGAATTTGTTTCTTCAAATTTGAATGAGACCAAACGGAAAGTATATCCTTGCAAATAAAAAATGATTGTTATTTTTGAAGTCGGTAAAAAGTTAATCATTTTGAACTAAACAGAAAAAAAATTATAAGAAAAAATATTTCATTTAGATGCAACAGTAAAGCTTTTATATACACGTAAGGCGTAATGGGGCATAATAAGAGACATCTGGCGTTGTATACTTGTCTCTGATTACAAACAACACAACATTAATTATGTTTTTGCTTCCGAAGATGCTAAAGTAATTTACGTGGCCCGGGTTTTTAGCAAAATAAATGTTTGCAATAAGTCTGTGGTGAGCGTGTCTGCTTATAATTGTTTATATAGGCAAGTAAAATCTTATTAAGAACAATTTATGATCCTTAAGAGTCTTGTTTGAAGAAACAAAGGACTCAAGAACAGTAATTGATAGCTTGTTTACTTGAGTTTGTAGCTGAAATAGTATTGTTAGATGATAAAAGTAATAACAGGCGTACTTAAGTAGTCCAGTTGTTTATGAACCTTTTATTTTCTCTGAAGCATTCGAGGTCCGGATTGTAATTTACAAAAACATAAACAAATAGGTTTGGTTTTTGTTTAGTAAACGGATTTAAGTATAAGAGTTTTATAAGTTAATTATAACCAACGACTACGACTTATTTTATTTATTTTATTTTTGGCCTATATTGTCCCACTGCAGGGCAAAGGCCTTCCTCAATCTTTTCCATATCTCTCTGTCGTATGCTACTAATTTAGACCAGTCTTTTCGGAAGCCGTCTAGATCGTCACCTCGCTGTCGTTTAGCACCTTGTGGGACCCACAAGTTGTGCTAATTTTTCCCCATAGATCCGTCGGCATGCGGCCCAGTACCACTTGAGTGCAGCGGCTTTATGAGTGACATCAGCGATTTGTGTTTTGGAGCTTAGTACTATATTTCTCATTCGATCTGTCGGCTGTACGTCTAGAATACTACGCTCCATGGCTCGCTGGCAAACTTCCAGCGCCGTCCTCTGCGGTCCAGTTAAAGACCTATTTTGTGCACCATACGTGAGAATGGGGAGGACGCACGTGTCTATGAGCGTATGTCATAAGGGAAGGTTACCTTTCATGAGGTCCTTCATCGACCAATGGCTCTTCCAGGCGTTTTCGATGCGGTGTGAGACTTCTTTGTAGTGTCTTGTCTGGAAAGAGACTATTTGGCCGAGATGTAAATAGTCGTGGACAAATGCAATCTCCGCAATCCCTACCGATAGTAATAGTTGTAGTATAAGTAGTAATTCCGGTGCTATTGGTCATGATTTTTATGTTCCACATGTTCATCCGAAGGCCGATCTCGAGGCTCCTCGTGTGCAGGTCGTTAAGCATGTCACTCAATCCTGTTGCCGAAGGATAATATAGTACCTACGATATCGTCGGCAAATCGAAGGTTCGTTAACCTCTTTTCGCCGACGGCTATTCCTGTGTCTGCCCATCTTTCAGAAAAGCTTCTAAAAATTTCTTCTACCTTCTACCAAAACTATTTACTGCCACCCTGTAAATAGTTTTGGTGATAGCGGGTCTACTTGTTTGACCCTACTTGGATGAGAAAGACTGGTCCTTTAATATGGATCTTAATTGACGCGGTGCTATTGCTGCTTATTAGATATTTTATTAATATCTCTTATGATAGCTCTTATACTTTTTTTATTGATATCTTAAAACTCCGATTTCGTCACTGAGTCAGTGATGATCTTCAAAATTCATAGGGTACTTCCAAAAGTCCTAGAAACTTGAAATTTAGTATGTAAGATATTAGAACACAAACAACAACAAAAAATCTAAAACTTGATAATATTAAAAAGATTAAGACACCTGAGTGGATGATAGATGATAGTGTGTACTTTACCCACAAAAACGACTGTTAAAAATTGCAGCTGTATATAGCGGGCTATGGTCTATGTAGAAAAAAGCAAAAATACCCCACTTTTTATGTTTTTAATGCAAGCAAACATGTCGTGTCGGTACGAGTATTGTATCGTTATCGTATCGTTATCGCAACTCGCAGTAAATTGAAATGCCAATCATTGTCTCCAAGGACCGTCACTTAGTCACTTTATATTTAATGAGAATACTACAATACACTTTAAGTTTAATTCTGGAATGGCATAGTGTTTGCTCGATATGAACTAAAAAGATACATATTACTATCAAAATCTTAAAATTGTATGGTTGGATGCATGGATGTTTCAGACAAAATACTTAAATTACTTTCTAAACCACTGTTCACAATACTCATTCAACTACCTTTGAATTTAATAGTTTACATCAAAAATGTGTCCGGTTAGTGTAGCAATTTTAATTTTAATTAAGTGTAACCAGCGATTACCTAAAAATTGGACTAAAAATAACCTTTTCAAATTATTTTTCCATATTTTTTATTGCTGGAAGGCATTTGTAACCAGTATCATAACCAGTATTGTATTTTGTAACCAGTATTGTATTTGCAACCAGTAGCTAAAAAAAATGAGTGTAATAAATAAGTAAAATGAGTGTTCAATTAGTTCGAATAGTTTTTGCACACTTACCAAAATGAATCGTTTTAAAAACCAAAAAGCATGAAGCACCTTTAAGATTATGTTCAACAATACCATTTATAAGCTTTAGGCTCTTCAATCCGAAACTGCAAGAGAGCTTCTAGTAAGGATTTAGTTTAATCACCCAAACGTAGCAGTGTAGCTTCAAAAGTAGTGCAGAAAAGTGATATGCCTGTTTTTTAGAAGATTTACGTCCACTGCCCAAGAAGTTAGCAGAAAAATATTAAAAATCTGCTGATATAAATTTTACTAAAGTTTGTTGTATGTCTTTTTTTTTTTTTTTCTTTTTTTCGTGCGGAATTTCCTTAGATACCACCTTAGATGTCGGTGGCATGTCGGACTCGAACCGACTAAAACCGCACGCCGTCTCGGGTACTAATAGCCGGGGAACCAGGTATACCCTAGTAAGGAAGTCCCTAGTGCCCCGACATACCTCGGGTCATCTACAGACGAGTAGACGACTGGGGGGGGCCCCGTGTGGGAACCCCATGTTCCCTGTGCTCCCTGGAAGCGAGCGCGCTTCGCAACGCGCTCGCCGCCACCCCGGCCTGCTTCTGCTAGGGTGACAGATAGGCTAGGGTGACAGATGGAAAGTTTGTTGTATGCCTAATGTAATATTAATAGCTAAATATTCTACAGTAAAATTCCATATATATATATATATACTCAATTTTATTGGCAAAGTTTTATTATATATAATAAAAAGTTTTATTATATATAATAAAACTTTGCCTATCAAATTGTAGATGTTCCTATAAGGCAATAAAGTAATAATAATCCCTTGCAATAAAGTATCTCATTTAAATATTTAATTAAAACTGTTACTTTATTAAAACTGGCTAACAGCAAACAGCAAACTTTAAAAGACTAACATTATTCTCAATTATTGAAATCGTTAAAGACGTAATAATCGAATCAACCGAAACCCTCTAATTCTTCCCGAAGGGAGCATCCAGGAGATTGAATCAAGTCGTCATAGAAATCTAAAGGATTTCGTTATATTTTAATCTTAGTCTTAACAATGACAGATTGATTCGTCCGGTTCAAAAGTCTACCTATAAAATGAAATGAAAATGTACATTTCAATTACAGCTAAAAATCTTTAGGAGTTTTTTACAAAATCGCAAACGTTCCATTCTTCATTGCCTACTTATATTATATTTACGTTATTTTTCAATGTTTGTATGCTCTACATAATTATATCTTATCTGGTTTTGCTGTTACTTATAGTAATCTTGTTTTCAATCCGTCTATAAATTTATTTAGATTATGACTAACTTGATTGTGTTCAATTTCAGACACAATCTACCTACCATACAGAATTAACGATTTGCAACACAATTATCAGTCTATAATTTAATTTCAAGTTAAATAGCTCTAATAATTAATATCTACTACAGTTTAAAACGGAACACTAAGTACTTAATACTAAATGAGTAAAATACAAAGAATGAATAAAATTGCTATCTTCTTCGTAAGGGGTAATATTTTTTTTAGATTTCCAGAAAGCTATAACAAAACATTCATATGTTTGATTACTGTTTATGCTAGAGCTCTTTTGACTAGATTTCGAGAAAAGCAATCTTTGTTATGGAAGGAATTCAACTGTGACAGTTATGTTATAGACCAATACCTTGGACATTGTTCTAACAAATACGTCCAAAATGAAATCATACCATAGATTGGTATCATTTCATTTTGGACGTATTTGTTAACATTTTTGGAATAAAAAATATCGTGAGTGATAATAACAATAATTGCTGAATAGTCATGACGTAATTTAAATAATTTAATATTAATTGCTACTAAGTATTAAAGATAATTATTATAATTTATACCTTCGAACGAATATTCTAAATTGTCATATTAAAAATGTACCTATCTACTTTTTTGATGCGGTAAATCTGCCGCTATCTTTTTAAGAGACTAATAAGATTTTGACTAACTAGATATTGCCCGCGGCTCCTCCCGAGTGATTGTCAGTTATCAGCGCAAAAAGTAGTCTATAGCACTTAGGAATATAATACTACTCTGTCAAAAAAGTACCGGGAAAAGATACCTACACAAAATGTTTGTTATTCATCCAAATTTATTTTATCACCTTCAAAGTATGCTCCTTCAGAAACGATACACTTACGCCAACGAGTAATCCAATCATCAAAACATTTTTTAAACGCTGTTCCCGGTATTGACTTCAGTTCTCGCCGCAAATTCTCCTTTATGTCTTCTACCGATTGAAAACGGGTGCCACGATGTGGTAATTTTAGTTTAGGAAAAAGAAAGAAGACGAGCCATATCTAGTGAATATGGTGGTTGCTCGATGGTATTTATTGATTGTTTGGTGAAAAATTCGTTCGCAATGATTGCCTTTTGCGAAGACGCATTATCGTGGTGCAAAATCCATGATTTTTTTTTTCCACAAATCTGGCCTTTTTTGTCGAATTTGCTTTCTTAAATGCCGCGGATCGACTCGTAAGATACAGAAAGTTTGGCGGCTATCTCTCTCAAAGTTGAATGAGGATTTTCAGCCTCTATTTCCTTCACTTTTGTGATGTTAATTTCAGTTGCAGACGTTGATGGCCTACCAGAGCGAGGCAAATCTACCATCACATCTAGACCGCTTTTGAACGCTTTGTACCACTCATAAGCACGTGTTTTTGATAAAGTCGATTCACCGTAAGGCTTCTGTAACATTTTCAGTGACTCCGAACACGAAATTCCATTGGCGATGCAAAGTTTAAGACAAACTCTTTGTTCGATGTTTTTTTTTATTATGAAATTCGCAATACACACTAGATATTATGATATGACTAAAACAGCACTGCATTTTATATAAATAACAGATGCAACTCAATCGCCGCACCAAAATGGAAAACAGTTGTGCCAATCTAACAAAAAAAAAATAGAATTTGGAACCACAAAACAAATCATCCATTCCCGATACTTTTTTGACTGAATGTATACCAGAATTTTCAAAATTAGATCTGTATTACCGGAGATTACCCCGAACATAAAACTCACAAACTTTACCTCTTTATTAATTAGTATAGAATTACATCAGTTATGTGTATAAATATAGCCGCAATTACTATATATGTAATTATATTGGTAGTAAAGAGTTTTTAAATTATTCGGACGAGCCAAATGACATAGAAGTATTGAGTTAAGTATGTAACATGGTATCATTCAAAGTTGTCATCCCTATTACGAAGTTGCAGGCAAAGCAACTAATTTTCGTTATCAAATAGTATTAATGTACCATTAAAGATACTTTTAAGGTATATCTATGTCCTCGGTCAAATCGGGCCTGTGGGAGTGGTCCAAGCGATAAAACTAGAAAGTAAAATGTATAGGGGTCGCAGATAATTTCACTTAATGACCACTTTACCTTTTATAAGTAGTATTTGTAACTACGCACAGCTTTTATCTTACTATTGCCTTCAATGTAAAACTTTAGATATTTATGACACAATCACGCCAAACCGGTTGAACGGATCTGGATGAAATTTGGCCCAAGTATATCAATGTATATTAAACGATATACATATATCATAATCATAATCATATTTATTTTCAAAAATATTGTGACAAACGGTGTTACAATGGGTAGTAGAAGATACAAATATTTTTTTTCAGAATAGTGGCATGCAAAAACATTAAAAAAATCAAAATATTTATGTCAAGCAGAGTTTAAAAAATAATGATAATATTAGGTCAATACAAACAATTAAATAAGATATCATAGGGCAGAAAAAACATAATAATAGTTACAAGCTTATTCAATTATAAAATGAAAATAGTAAGTCAATTGTCATCCAGATGAATAATTAATAAATGTTTTGCTATTACAACCAAATCAACGACGCCTAATAAAAATTTAGAGTATTGTTCGCAAAGAGACGTTAATCTAGAAATATTGATTCTAAGATTATTTGCATCCAACCATTTTATTACATCTTCTAGTGTGCTTTTTATTTCTTATTGTCAACATTAGTACATTTTATTGTGACTGTACTATTATCTGCAAAGAGCGTCACTGGATTTAATGTGGCTTTTGGTAGATCGTTAATATATAAAATAAACAGAAGTGGACCCAGGATACTTCCCTGTGGTACACCGTACATTGTTTGCCGCTGTTTGGATACGTATATCATTTTCTTTTTAGTTCTTGCATCAACTTTAGTGAGTTTAGTATATTGCCAGCGGTTTTTAAAGTATGTTTCAAGGAGTTTCAGTTTGTTACCTCTTATGCCGTTGGTTAACAGTATTTCATGGTCCACGTAGTGAAATGCCTGGGTCATATCCATGAATATTGAGCATGCTGGTATATGTTTGTCCATATTAGACATAACAAATTCCAAAAAATCGTAAATTGCCATGTTTATAGATTTATTGCGCCGGAATCCCTTCTGCTCTTTTACTAAAATAGCTTGCATTTCTAAATAGTTACTAAGAGCCTCGTAGATATATTTTTCAAATATCTTTGAGAATATTGGTACCAGTGCGTTCGGTCTATAATTACCGATATTCTCTTTCTTATTTTGCTTATGGATTGGGTTAATGACTGTAATTTTTAATTTGTCTGTAAATGTGCCAGTTTCTATTATTAGGTTTAGAATATAGCTGAGAGGTTGAGCTATATTATGAGCTACCTGCTTTATAACCCTAGTGCATAGGCCATCATGGCCCACGCTCATAGTGTTTTTGAGAGAATTAATAATATTTGATGGGGGTCACTTGGTTTCATAAACATTGAATTATTTTGTGTAGATGTCAAAAATGCTTGTATTGATATTTAATTGAATCATTAATTGGTGATATTTTGTCAATAAAATAATTATTAAAAATGTCTGAGATTTCGAATGGATTTTGTATAAGTATTATGGTCAATTGAGATATGGCTTATGCCTTCTTGAGGTTCATTTTGCTTAGTAGTAGTATTTATAAGTTGCCATACAGTTTCTGTTTTATTTTTTGAATTATTTATACTATTAATGTTGATGGCCTTTTGGGTTAACGTAATTATTTTCCTGAATCTCTTAGTGTATTGAATGAGTTCAATTTTGTTGGACGATGTAGGGGTTTTCCTATATTGCCACAAAAACTCACGTTTTCTCCTACTGCAGATATTTATACCTCGTGTAACCCACTTTGGTTTTTTATGTACGCGCACGGGTATAGTTTTATGAGGAAAACACAGATTGTAAAAAAATACAAATGCATCCAAGAAAATATTATAAGCTATGTTTGCGTCACATGTTTATACAAATCCAAAAAAGGTCCAATGCAATACAATATTCCTGTCCTGTCCAATACAATATTTAAACTTATTAATATTTGTTTTGCAATAATCTCTTTTGGTAATTTTCCAGCTTTTTATCATACATAATCTTTTAACATTACACTTCAACAGCTGGGCGGTATGGTCAGATAAAGCAAGTTCTATGACTTCTGCTTTAGATTTATTTTTAAGATTATCGGCAAAATTGTCTATACATGTTCGAGATTTTAACCTAGTGGGTTATGCTAACCTAAGGGTTCTCTTAATTGTTACTGTAGGTTATAGTTTAAGTTGTCCGTGTAGTGACGGATTAAGAATACGGAATGTCACTACCCCAATTCATCCCGTGGGTGTCGTAAGAACCGACTAAGGGCGCAAAACAACGCAGGACACTAGCACTGCAAAAAGACCCTATACCAACCCGCCTGGCCAGCGTGGTATAGTAGGCCAAAACCTTCTTTCTAAGGAGAGGCCTATGTCCAGCAGTGGACTATTAAAGGCTGTTGATGATGATGCGATAGTTTAAGAGAAGACATTCGAATTCCAAAGGTACACTATCTTGTTTCAGGACATTAATATTAAAATCGCCTACTAATATTAATTCATGTTTATTAAAGTTTGTTCGTATGTATGTTAGAGCACAGTTAAGTCTATCAAAGAATAAATTTAAATTAGAGGGATTAGGTACACGCTATATGCATAAAAAAACAATCTTGTTATCCACCAGTTCAGTTCCGCAACATTCAAAAACAGACAAGCTCTCTCTCTCTTTTTTAAAAAGAAAAAGAAAGAAAAACAGACGAAACTGAAAGACTCTCAACGCCTGGGATGTTTCGCCAGCAGTGGACTATTTTCATATAAATACATGACCTCCCCTGTTAGAATTGGGTCTACTATAGCAGGTTGCAAGGGTGTAGTTGGGGATCAGTTCTCATGTTCTGACATCATGAAATGTTCTGTCAGACATATCACATCAACACTGGTTTCCTTGTCTAGTAAATCCTGCAGACAGACAGTTAAAATATTCGACTTAGCCCTCAACCCTGCGATATTCTGATGAAGTATGTGCAAGTTTTTATACCCGAAAAAGTTGATTTTCTACTACTGTTGACGTACTATATCAAATTTTGAATGAAATTTGAAATTATTTTACTTGTCGGTACTGAAATATCGTATCAGAAACGATTGCATATTAGTTATTATCCACTATATTAACTTGGAGTTCGGAGCCGAAACGTGGACACTTACGGTACGGTTGGTCCACAAGTTCAACGTGCTATGGAAAGGGCCATGCTCGTTTCTCTAAGGGATCGCATCAGGAATGAGGTGATCAGGCAGAGAACTAAGGTCACTGGCAAGGCCTACCGGATCTGTTTTTTATACGAAACGGATTTTACTTTTTTGCAGACTTTAAGCATGAAAAATAAATATTATAAATGTTTAATAAAGAGAAAAATAATCAGCAAACCGAAGGGGCAGTGGACTGGCCATATTAGGTGCAGAAACGACAAACGTTGGGGAAAACGAGTTCTTGAGTGGGAGCGCGTTTCGGCAAACGTGGTGTAGGACGCCCACAGGTAAGGTGGAGTGACGATTTGCACAAGATGGCTGGCAGGAGCTGGATGCTAGAAGCTTGTCTATATATTCAATTTAATCTAATACAACAAAAGTCGACAACAAACATTAAAAAATAATCAGATTATTGATACGTATATTAGTCACCTGAATTTTATTTCACATAGATAAGAAAATATTTGTCTTATCAAAGTTTTCGTAAAACATTTTCAAGAAAACTCACAATAACAGCGCCTTAAACTAAATGCAAACGAAAAGCACTTCGCAATAGGCTGTTATTGTAATACAACTTTATAGCAACTTGTTAACAAGATCATTAGATAGCCTAACGTAAATCACACCGCGTTTTCAAAGCAAAGGGAAACGCTGCGATAACGAAACGCTTCCTTGAGACTAAATGACATACATATTTTAGTGTTATAACGTTTAAAAAGATAACGCCTTGATTTGTGTTGCCAAAAGATATCAGAAGATTTGTATCGTAATGTTTTAGGTCAACGCTTGTGATTTATGTTTCGAAATGCATTGAAAGACCAGCAGTGTCACTTCGGCCTATTGTCAATTTAGACTCAAACTTGTTGAATGACTTCAAGAAATGGTAGATCCCAGTTCATGAAAAACTTAATAAAAAAAATGTTTATATGAAATGGTCTGACCATTTCACAAAATGGTTGCATTTCATGACCAGCCAATACTGATGATATTCTATCTATCTATGTATCATCTATTTATCTATCAATTTATACAATTTACAGACTGTTCTATAATTTAAAAAAGCGGCCAAGTGCGAATCGGCCTCGCCCATGAAGGGTTCCGGGTTCCGTAGCAGCAAGTAACATAAAATAAAAGTTCTTGAACCTGCCCCCCGCGCGCTCCGCACCCGCTACCGATCAAGCCACGCCCCGGGCCTAATTATTATTGACTTAGGCACCTATTACAGATTTATTATTAGAAATTAATGGTTCACGGTTTATGCATAAGGTTTACGTTTTTTTTTTTTATTTTAGTTGATTGAATGAAACTAGATCTCGTTCAAACCAATTTTCGATAGAAGTTTGAATGGTAATCTACATCATATATTTTTTAAGAAGTTACGGGGGGGGGGGCACATTTTACCACTTTGGTACCTACAGTTCAGAAAAAATGAAATTAGACACCTCAATATCATTTTTGAAGACCTATCCAAAACGTATGGGTTTGATGAAAAAAAAATTTTGGGTTTCAGTTCTAAGTATACGGAACCCCCAAAATGTATTGTTTTTCTTTCTATTTTTGTGTAAAAATCTTAATGCGGTTCACAGAATACATATACTTACCAAGTTTCAACAGTATAGTTCTTATAGTTTCCTGAAAAAAGTGGCTGTGACATACGGACGGACAAACAGACAGACATGACGAATCTATAAGGGTTAAGTTTTTGGCTATTAGGCTACGGAACCCTAAAAAATCAATGTCAAAATTAAAACATACAAACTACTTTAACCACCTTTTCGCCACTAGAATTAATCGCCACACAAATGACCACACTGGTCCCTGAAACATGCCTAATTTTCTGAATTCCAATCGAAAAGGGATAACCACAATCCAAAGTGAACCAATTTAGAATAATTTATTCCGTGCTAACTTTCATATTTTCTAGTATAAAGGTGGTCCGTGCCAATTTTGTAGGTCATAAATTCCGATAATAACTCCTTTGTTTGTGGATATTTCTCCGGCTTAACGAGTGGCTATTGACAATTTGTATAACGAAGCTCTCAAGAAAATTGCCTCAAATTCATTATCGGATGCTCAAGATTGAACCAGTGGGGAGTATTTTATCAATTTCCTTCATTCAATTTACGAGTATTCTTAGAAAATAACGAAACCAATAAAGCTTATTTATATTATGTTTCCTAAGCGCGTAAGATCGCATTTAATACATTTTTAATAGTTTTATTGTTAATTATAATATATAATGAGTTTCAATCTTAGTTAGTATTATGAATCACATCGCTTAAGCTTTAATTAGGATTGTGTTACCTGCAAAGAATAGCTCGATTGATCGCAGCTGTGACATAAGGGATGGTTAGAAAATTATAATATAAATGGATAGGTAAAGATATTACAGTAATGGGTCGTAGAATGTTCACTAATTAAGAGTTTATGAGAGTAATAAAATCTGTAAAAAAAATTGAAGCTTTTAAATTAAAATTTGAAGTTAGGTTTAAAACAATGAACGGCGGAGCGGGACCGGGAGAGGTTTAGGACTCTCCCGGCCCGCCAGGCTCGGAAACGGGCCAGGTGCCGCAGGCGACTCAGGCGCCGGAGGTCGCAGAACGACCTCCGTCCTCCATAAGCGCAGGCCTGGGGGTGACAGGTGAGGCCATCTGTCAACCTAGCAGAAGCAGGCTGGGGTGGCGGCCAGCGCTTTGCGAAGCGCGCTCGCTTCCAGGGAGCATAGGGAACATGGGGTTCCCACACGGGGGGGGGGGGGTCGTCTACTCGTCTGTAGATGACCCGAGATATGTCGGGGCACCAGGGACTTCCTTTCTAGGGTATACCTGGTTCCCCGGCTATTAGTACCCGAGACGGCGTGCGGTTTTAGTCGGTTCGAGTCCGACATGCCACCGACAGGTGGTATCCGAGGGGATTTCCGCACGGAAAAAAAAAAAAAGGTTTAAAACAATGAAATAATATTTACAAATCTTAACTATTGCCTTTGTACTTTTACGAGTACGCAACTCATTACAAAAAAAAATTAACGTGCCAAATCGCCTAAGCCTTTAGTAGGCCACAGTTGGACATAGGCCTCTCTTTAGAAAGAAGGTTTCGGCCTACTATACCACGCTGGCCAGACAGGTTGGTATAGCGTTAGTATCACGTTTTCTTAAGTTTTACAGAGATGTTATTGCAGTGCTGTTATCCTGCGTAGTCTGCTCCCTTAGTCAGCTCTTATGACACCCACGGGATGAATGGAGGTGGTGACACTCTGTATTCTTAATAACACCGGCCCACGGACTTGAAATGTGTACTGGAATTGCAATAAGATATGATTAACTCTCGTGGAACACCTTTTGAATGCTTACTATATTATGTCTTTAATACTTACAACCAATTAATTGCAATTAATATATAACACATAAGTACCCTTTATATACTCTATTTATTACCTAAAGTATAAGTAAACTTAATAAACGTTACTTTGTTCGTTAATTCTGTAGATATATGGATGTATTTGAATTGAAAGGAATTCTATTAGTTGCTTTTCGGAAGACGGTGAGTGGCCTGTAGCGTGACAAGAAATTTTCATTAAAGTAAATTGTTCTCGAAACGAAGACTGGGAAGAATTTTCGTGATGTGGACGAACACAACGGTATATTTGTACATTTCCAAACATTATTGTTACCTCCTAAATGAGAAATTCTATATAGGTCTCCATATAAGTATGTCCTGCAAGTTTTAGGAATACTCGGTGCGAGATACCAAACACTATTTTTGTTCGACTTTGTATCTGGATTTTCACCATGACAAATAGCAACTTTTTCATATTTCTTGCTGTTAGTCATTTTATTTCCAAAAGCAGTTTCTATAACTATAACATGAAGACGTAAAATAGAAGTATCACTTTTAGGGGTAAGTAATATACATATACACCCAAGCAACATGCCGTATTTCCAGTAGTAACATTCTTTAACCTAAACCACGGTACGGAGAAGGGTGAACGGAAGAATGGACAGACTTGGACAACGGAACCCTAAAAACCAAATCTTTTCTCAACACGTGTCTCTCTTGCCGCCGTCAGAAGCTTTAAATTTTTAATTTATTTGTGCTGTTAGGCCTTAATTTCATGATTTAAACTTAATTACGACACAAGATTAAGAAAAAGGTGTTTGAGACCCGTACCATTTTAACTAATCATATGGGTATGAAACATGATACCGTTCGGCTAGTCCCAAAAGACCTGAATTTTCTCCAAAAACTCAATCGCATGAGAGTCGCTGAGGACATGCTAGAACGAGTCGATTCCGACCCAACATTCATGAAACGCATTGTTACTGGTGACGAGACGTGGGTTTATGAGTTTGACATGTAAACTAGTCAACAAGCATCGGAGTGGCGTCTTCGAACTGAAAAAACCACACCAAAGTCGATCAAAAGTCAAAGTCATGTCGACTGTTGTCTTTCACTGTCGCGGTGTTGTGCACTCGGAGTTCTTGCCGGAAGGTCAAACGGTAAATAAAGAATATTATTTGAGCGTTATGCGGCATTTAACAGAGCAAATTCGACGAAAAAGGCCAGTTTTGTGAAAAAATATTCTTGGATTTTGCACCACGATAATGAGCCTTCGCACAAGGCCATCATTGTGAACAATTTTTTGACCAAATACCATAGAGCAATCACCATATGTCCGTGTGGTGACGGATTAAGAATACAAATTGTTACCACCCCAATTCATCCCGTGGGTGTCGTAAGAGCCGACTAAGGGAGCAAACTAAGCAGGACAACAGCACTGCAAAGAGAAGGAAAACTTGAAACAAACCCTATACCAACCCGTCTGGCCAGCGTGGTATAGTAGGCCAAAACCTCCTTTCTAAGGAGAGGCCTATGTCCAGCAGTGGACTAGTATAGGCTGTTGATGTGATGAATCACCATATTCACCAGATATAGCTCAAGCTGACTGCTTTCTTTTTTCGTGGCACCCGTTTTCAATCCGTAAGAGAACATAAAGGAGAATTCGCGGCGACAACTGAACTCAATTCCGGAAACAGCGTTTAAAAAATGTTTCGATGATTGGATTATTCGTTGGCGTAAATGTATCATTTCTAAAAGATGCTTCTGCACTTTGAAGGTGATAAAATAAATTTGGATGAATAACAAACATTTTGTGTAGTATTGATCTTTTCCCGGTACTTTCTTGACAGAGTAGTACACGAGTCTTCTTTCTTTTTTGAGGTATGCATGGAATCTTAAAACTGTGAACAACGAATATCATTATTATAGATTGTCGAAAATCTTATAAAATGGCCCACCAGTTCTAACTGCAAGAGTTTGTTCGTAGTTAACCACTCAACATCATGACATGATATCTCGGAACCCTCTCCATGCGAGTTCAATTCGTACTTAACCAATTTTTATTATAGGTAAGGAATAAATAATATGAATAATGGTCGTATTACTACAACCACTAGGTTATCTCTGAAACCTATCTTCCCGTTTACCCAAACTAGGTTGGGGCCTACTTTAAGTCTACTACGATACTGCTGAACTTCGACTTTTTACGCGGAGCGACTGCCATACGACCCCCACAACCCACTATAGTTGAAGTAATAGGCGATTCGATTCTTAAGGCTCCTCTTAAGACTTCTCGTAACTATTGCCACAGATATTCGTATGATAACCGGGACTTAACGTGCTCTCCGAGGCACGGATGGGTCTATGGACTGACCTGGCTAGGATTTCTTAACTATGCAATGTGTCAATGTGTTAATCTATTCAGTTGCCACTTACCCACAAGACCCTCTGTTATCTCCAGTACCTATAATGAATTGCCTTTAAAGAAGTTTGCAGCAGTTATATGTGTTACGATTTTTATAAGATACTAGCTGAGACCCGCGGTGTTACCCGCGTTTGTTGTTAAAACCGCGGGCAAAGCCAAGGGGCGAAGCTAGTCTAAAAAAAGTAGCCTAAGTTACTCCTTATGTCATCAGCTATCTGCCAGTGAAACTCCCGTCGAAATCGGTCCAGCCGTTCCAGAGATTACCCGGAGCAAACAGACATACAGACAGACAGACAAAAATTGTAAAAAATGTTATTTTGGCATAAGTACCGTGTAAACATACATATGCATTAGGTAAAAAGCGGTTATTTTAATATTACAAACAGACACTCCAATTGTATTTATTTGTATAGAAGAGTATAGATAAGCCATAAATATAGTCATGCGGTTTGAAGGCATTTTCAGAGGAATAAAGGCACAAGCAACGTATGCTATTAGAGTAATGGTAGTAATTTAATTTTATAACGTTCTCTGAACCGCTGTGGAAGAACCAATTTAATTAACCTCCTTATGAATTATTCGCTCCAGCGACGGTTGAGTTCGCAAATCTGGAGTTTTAATTACATAAAAGTTCTAAAACAGATTTTCATGGAAATAATGCGGGAGTATATTGTTCGATGTGGATAGAAAAAGGCTACTTATTAAATATTCAAACCGTTAAAATATTTTTTTGGAACAGTTACAGTCATAACCATTCACCAACATGGAATATTTAACCGGATCAGCATTTTCTTTTGATAAAATATTAATTAAATTAAAATAATTTACTTTAATAAGCATCCATTTTTTATGTACTTGTTTACTTAGTAATTCCTAAAGTGTCTAATATAATCTAATAGAACTCTTTAGAAATTGCTAATAACATTTTGGTTACATTTTAAAGACTGCAAAAATACATATGAAACCTCCATAGATAAGTACTACAAAAACATTACAATATCAAACGTCTTCAATTTCAGTAGTGAAGCTACTCATAGTTAATTGTAACATACCTACAATGATAGTATACCATATATATATATAGTACGTTGTTTACACCAACAAAGTCATAACATGGAAAGCAGGTACATCAATAAACAAAGAGGTTATATTTATTTTTCATAGTTTTAATTAGTTACCTCTAAACGTAAAGAGTGTACTCGTATACAACGTTGGCAACACACGACAGTTTTTATTCAGTCAATGTTGTTAGACAGTGACAGCTCCAGGCGTATGCACGGAATGCTGATGTGAAACATTTGCATTGCAGATATGGAGGAACAGTGCTATCTAGTCTACCCTCTACACACGACAGGATTAAGCACTCAGAGATTATAGAGCCGAATTAGCATGAAACCTAAACAAGCTTGCCCCTAACCGCAAAATGGTTGAAAACAATTAGCATAATTGACTGTACGATGGAACTGAAACCACTCGTGATGGAGTATTTTTTCCGCCAAAATATTGACGAATTTCCTGTTGTGAAAACTTGTTAACATTACATTTCCCAAAACAAGAAGTACTAGATCTTTTACTACTTAGAAAATAACAATACAATTATTTTTTCGAAATTCGATCATTAGACGCTTTTTGGAACGAAGTTCCTTATCGCGCGTTGTGAAGGGGGCTAGACGGAAAAAATTCGTACAAAAATTTGGAACGACACTTTTTTATTAATATAAAATTGACGTCTAACTGTGGATACCATACATTAAATTTGCTTTAACGTTCGCCAACGTCCATACCATGTTGAATACACCGGTTCTCGTCCGATCACCGAAGTTGAGCAACATCGGGCGTGGTTAGTACTTGGATGGGTGACCGCCTGTTAATACCACGTGATGTTGGCTTTTTGCTCTTTATTTTCGTGTGATCTTGTCAGACATTCAGCGCCATCTATCGAATAGATAGGAAATCATTTCGCAAGGAGATTTTACCAATGTGTAAATTGTTTTAATTGTTTTTAATATGTAGGTAATAGCCGCTTTCATAGATGGCGTTGTAATTAAAAGCGTGTCAAATCAGTTTTACTCGATCGTCACAACTTCGTTCCTATCGGGTGTCCCACGACACCACACGGCTTTTTTTTTTAGTTATATATTACTTTTACATATTATTAGCCTATAAAATATAAAAGTAAAATATAACAAAAAAATTAATGAGTTCGCGAATATCTTCTATTCTGATACCTGAAGATACTTTTAAAGGTACTTTTTTTTCCGTCCGGTGGTTATGTCGGACTCGAACCGACCAAAAACCGCACGCCGTGTCGGATACCAGTTTCCAGGTAAATACCTACTACCTATGAAATTGCCGTTTTGTATGCAATAAGTGAAAGTACTTATGTTTTCGAACTTTTTTATTTCTGTTATTCGAAGTAATCATCCATGCAATCGACGCATCTTTGCCAACGCAAAGTTTTTCTTGTAAAAATCAGCTGGACGGGAGGCAACTAACTCTTCAAAGGCATTTTGTACTGCCTCTCGGGAATTGAATTTTTTACCCACTAAAAAGTTGTCTAAATTTTGGAAAAAGTAATAGTCGGTAGGTGCAAAAATAGAAAGAAAAACAATACATTTTGGGGGTTCCGTATACTCAGAACTGAAACTCAAAAATTTTTTTTCATCAAACCCATGCGTGTTGGGTAGGTCTATGGATAGGTCTTCAAAAATTATATTGACTGCACGGATGGCGTAGTGGTTTAAGCGGTCACCACGCCGCTTCCTACTACGCCGAGTGTTGAGGGTTCGATCCCCACATAGGACGACACTTTGTGTGATCCACAAATTATTGTTCTGAGTCTGGGTGTTCTTTGTGTTCATTTCATGTATGTTTGTAAAGTCCCCTGCGACACTGGTTTTATTCCTAAAGTGGGAGTTGTCTTTTTAAAAACAGAAATAAAAACAAAACACTTAAGGATAATCAGTAAATCAGTTAAAATAATTTTCAAATCAAAGTTTCTTTGTAGTTCATACCACATATTACCATTACTAATGATTTATTGACAAAATATAATTACAACACATCGTTCGACATTTTTTGAATTTCACAACAATAATTGTCTGTGAGTAATCAAATGGTATAACACATGAACATCTCTTCGCTAGGTGGGAACTCTCTCAGATGTAACAAATACTTCGATGTTCACCTTCCACTCCACTAAGCTGCTTATTTGCTTTCGACAAAAAGCTTTGTTTACCGTTCCTTTTGGTTACCTTCCCTTATTTTAGGTATTTTAAGTACTTAAGTATTCCTAAGGAGACCACTAAATGTATATATTTAAGTCTTCTGTATTTTAAATTTATATCAACAGAATGCGTGAAGAAACCTCATCTTAATCTGGAGATGGAAATAAAGTTTTCGTTTTAATTAAGGCAAGAATGTTTAAATGCCATAAATCGGGGCTGAATGCAGAACTAGGCCTGGTATGGAAAGAAGTAAGATCTCCACACTTCATACTGAATTGCTCAACTCGTTTTGGACTTACATTAAATTATCATTATTCATAAAAGATCTAAATATCATTATAGCAAAATAGTCAAATAGGAATTTGATTTATCCATATAAACTTGATAATGAAAATAAATATGAATGCAAAAGGTCCTTACAATCACTTAGTTAAATAGTTGTAAAGTGATGTTATCTAAACTTTTTTTATGGAGAGGGATCAAACGAGAAGAGGGGTAAAAGGGTCTAATCGTTTGGGTCACCTGATGGAAAGCGACGACCGGCGCCCATTAACACCTACAACTCATGATAACTATGTACTTAGAAGTCTCTAAGCCACATATTAACTTATAAGCCTGCAGCACGTTATTATTTCTTCAGATAATTAGAGAAGTTAGATTTATTTAAAATTAGTACAAACATTTTACACTAAACACCTTGAGAAAAATTGATTTATGTACAAAAATGAATTTCACTGAATTCAAATATTGTTTTTCCTTTTCTATATAAATCATTGGATTAAAACGCTGAAAACGGTAAGGGATCGGGTCAGCAATATATTATCAAAGAGAATGTTGATAGCCTATCGAAAAACGAAAGTGAGCACGAAAGATTGCACCGTGGTAGCATCTGGTGACTGTGACATTAATTTATGAGGCTTCACAAAAGAAAACTGTATATTGCAGTAATGAAAATAAGTATAACCAAGTGTTTGAAATAATTTAAGATAAAAATAAAATAAAAACCATTACCAATTTATAAAAATTAAATTCATTACATACACTCATTATCTCCAGCGTAATAAAGTAAGTAATCTCTCAAATCCCAAAAATATTTTAAGGAATTAGAACATGGTTGCAGCAACATTCTCTGTGTCCAATTAAACCATCCCTAAACCACTCAAACACATTGAATAAAAATCATCTAATGAAGAAATAAGATTACTAAAATCTGGCTAACGCACCGAATCCAATTGCATACACATAATTTGCTCAATGTGTCCAATGGTTTAGGTGGAGTTGCGTGACATATGCACGTACAGTTATTTAATATCAAAATCATTTCGATGGAAAAAACTAGTCACCAAATATCAAACGACAGTACAAGTACACATTAAAAACTACACAAACAACCGGAAAGTAATACAATTTAAAAAAAAAATATTCCGTGACTTAAGAAAGCAGGTACAACTTAATTTCAATTATTATTTATTTCATATCGTACAAGTACAAGACGCCAGAATAAAACGGTTTCTTTTGAGAGGATAACACGCAAGATACACGCACGAGTAACGAGTACACACCTAATCATTTGCCCTCCACGATGTAGCTGTAATTCAGACTGGCACGCATCCAAAACAAGTCGACCTTACAAAGTCCAAAACTAGCAATAGAATTCTGTGGTCACTGGTGGTTCAACACATTTTGGCTGAACGCTCCTCTGTTTATACTAACTACGAACGAAACTATATATACGAGTATATGTAACAACCTCTTTTTATTGCGGAATCGTAAAGTAAAGCAGCCAGTCCACAAATTGCCACAGCCTGCAAATGGTAATAAAGTATTGAATTTATACCCACGCACAAATTTTCATTTTACTGTCTGTGATATGGTACTCTATTTGATATTTACACTATAGAAGGCACTAAGCAGGTTTTAATAGACATAGAGTATTTTATATTACAAGCCCTCTTTTTACACGATTAGTTTAAACTTAGCTAGCGATCACAACCTGCAAACTATTTCTTTTTAACTGTATAAATATGTTAAGACTTGATATACTTTATATGGACTAGTTAGTTCTGCACTTATACTTATACTCTAAGCAAAGTTTATACTCCCTTTTAATAGCCGCGAATAGGCAAAGGAAAAGAACAAGATGTCTCTCATAAAGGGCGTAACACACACACACTATATACGAAACATTCTATTGGCCTAGATAATTTAATTTCACATATGGTTTCCACCCTTGTTTTCTACTTTACATACGATATGTAACAACCAAATGATGCAATAAACATTTCAAATTCCAATAATGGTTAAAATGGCTTATGTTTATATAACGTTCACTTCCTTCCTTCCAAATAGGGCAGAACAGAAAAATTGAAATATTACCCTGAAATAAGGAAACCGTTCCTAGTAAATCACAGTACAGTTTCCGAGAGCACAAATTCAACTTTCCCTACCAGTGAAAGAAATAACAAAATTATCAATGGGTGGAGAGACAGAAGAAGAGAGAGGTATGCACACGGTGGCGAAGTCATTTTAATTTTACTGTTATTTAGATATGGGACAGAATCATAGTGAAGTTAGGGTTACTACTTGCTCACGTGTTGTTGCCAATATGCTGATTTCAGACGATGCAAAAAGACCCTATTTCGCTCTATTTAACAGTAAATCTAGTAATTATTTTATTTTATATACAGTTACTATTCAATACATAATAATTACAAAGAATACTTTACGCATGGTCTGAAAACAGCTTATTGGCAACAACGTGTTAGTAAGTAGTAACCCTAACCTACGTACGAAAAAATGGAATGATAAATCACAGTTATTAAGGCTTTGAATTAGCTGGAAGAAGGTCTGCAAAAGACCGTGGTCATTACACTTCCAAATGGTTGTTATTGGTTGTTAGTTATACAAACCCATGATTTTCTAATAAGTTTCAAATGAGATGACAACAAACCAAAAACTTAGCTATTAGCTCCTGTGGTATAGTAGTAAGTACTCTCCTTTTAGTAAATGTAAGTATACGACCTTTTAAAACTTCTGGGCAAAAAACCGGTCCGTTGGGTAGTTGAACAACAAACAACTTTTCAGCAACGGTTGAAAAGTTGTAAACTTCTCAAAATATTGAGCATTATTCTTTGGCATAATAAGTTAAGTTCGGCAGGTATACCACAATAAGTTAGATGTAAGAACAATTTTGTAAACCGCTTCAACGATTACGTAAAGATCTATAACTTTTGAACAGTTCTCTTCTCTCAGACGGTGTTGTAGAGCTCATTTAGTTAGAAAATGATCGAAAATATTCTTTTCGTGTGCTATAGATCCTATAAAAAAGCTTAAATGCAAATACATGTAACAGAAAAAGGCGTTACAAACGTTAAATACTTAAAAGATGGTCCGGAACGTCAATAAAGAGAGACGGGGACGTTTATATTACAAAAAGAGGCACTATTTGAATAAAAATACATTACAAGGGCATTCTATCCGGCTGTTGGCAGTAAAATATTGTAACAGTTATCTTTATTGAGGTACTTATGACCTTTGAAAGTGGTAATGTTCACCATAAGGTATATTACGCTTGAAAAGATACTTAACCCATTTCACATTGACTGAATTCAGATTTTTATGATGGATTGAAGACATTCCGTCGTACATGTAAATTAATAGGAATTATATTGTCCTTTATTAATAATAAATATGATGTTTGTCCATTTTTTAATGTATTAGTGCACGTTTGTAGTCGAGAACCTTTGCTCCGATCCATGTTATATTTTTAAATGAGATTATTTATTTATTTTTATAGGGCACTGAGCACTTGACTTATGCGGGTCAAGACGGTTGTTCAAAACAGTAAAAATGCAGTTACTTCTTTGATTAGCAATTTTTGTACTGTGAAATTAGTGGTTTTTTATTCCTCCTCGTTTTTAATAATTAATTAATTAAGTGTGAAATACCGTGCTAACCATAGCGCACCGTTGTCATTAGAACTGTCACTAAAGTAAAGTATGTATTATTCTTTCCAAGTTAAGAGTTGCAATACGTTTTACTGTTTAACTTTAAAACTTGCGAGCGCCATGCTCGATGTTTTCGCAGGTCACTGTTATTAGACCATATTTATAGAATTAGACCATGTTTATCGAATTAGACCAAAAAGTATTGGGAAATTAGTAGTAATTACAACAACGTTCTTATCTATTATTGCTTCTAATTGACTGACACATGTTTTAATAAAAAAAAAATGGTATTGATTCAAAATAACTTTGAATATTCTATAACAGATATTAAGTTTAAACACGCTTAAGATACATACCATATGTAGGAGAAGTAAGAATCTAAAATTTAACAATACTTGAACTTTCATAATAATGTTACACTTTTCTTATAACCAATCCCCCTTGTTTTGTAACTAAATAAATTGAATTATTAAAGAATAAATTGATTTGATTTCTAATAACGAAATGTAGATGTCTTCAAAGTAAAAAAAGGTAACTTTGACCCACTGTGACATTAAATGTAACAATTTTGTGCCATTGTAATGGAACTTATACTTTTACTCAAAGAGCGTACGTAACTAGAAACGTCAGGTTATGCCAGAATGTGATGAACTGTGTTCGACATTTGATGTTATGAAGTCAAAGAAATGGTTTTGACTATATTTTATGCTTTGCTGAACATAGACGGCATAAACTGCATAATACACAGAGAATCAAGGTAAATGCCAGCCTCGAAGAGTGAAATCTCATAAGCCAACATTAGTTTTTCAAATCTTTTCAAAAATTACCACGTTACATGCGCAAGAATATCAGGGAATTCCAACGAACCGCAAAGGTTCCAGGTATTTGCAAAGTTCAGGTATTTCAAAATGTCCAGCTAAAAAGGACAGAAAGACTACTCATACCTGCCATGAAAAACAGAAGTTTATATGTCCTGAATACATAATTCTCTTCTGCGCACAATGTGCGTAATTGATTACTGAAGACGACCAGTGTTAGGTTCATGCTGATGACATAATTATAATTTTTATGATTAAGATCTTAGTCTTATTTATATTCTTGAACTATATTATAATCACAACGTTGTATATTTTTAGGGTTAAAGAAGAAGCCATATTATTTTTGTTATATTTTATAGTAGGTATCTTTAAAAACATGCAATAAATGTTTTTAGTTCATATTTTTTGTTATTTTGATATACAAATGTGTAAAACAATATTGTCTCTTTCATAAAACCCAGGTATGTATTCAGATTTTGAGATATTTTCCCAAAATAAGCCCTTTTCTAAACATGGGTAATTTTGACCCTACGTGGATGTTAGTGTAACAATTCTCCACCTGAATGGCGCCGGGTTAAATCTAATACATGCGTCCTGCTAAAACGATACGCTATCTTGCGTAGAATTTAAAATGGAACGCGCAATTTAATCATTGCCGAATCGATTTTACTGTGAAAACGGTTTTTACAGTATTTGTGATCGATCGATAAATTTCGCGATAACGCATAGATACCGTTAATCTACTTACTATGTAGAGCGCTATATTAGACAGCTATATGCCTGGTACTGGTACACACAATAACCTTTAAACATTTTCTTACGTAAGTAGTTAAAACTCATCACATGCTCGTATATTATATTAGTAATGAAATTGAAATAAATGGTACTAAACTACTAAATAATAAAAAATATGAGAACATCCTCATATATGGAGACCTAACGGTGGTTAAACAAATGCACAAAAACCCTGTTTAGAAATGCGTTGAGCTATGTAAAGCATCAATGAAGTTACTTGCATATATGTATCGTAAGAATAAAGTATATAACAATGAAACTGTATTAGCATATTGCGGAAACCAGCATACAGAAATTAAATCTGAATGTAAATCCCGGTAATAACGTTTAACGACGGTTAGCCCTTGCCTGCCTTATGCAGGCAGCCCCATTTTATATTTCAACTTAATGTCATATACTCAAAATCTGCTATTATAAAAGTATCTCCGGGATTAAAAGAATAATTAAATTGTAAAAATTCTTTCAACGTTATATGTTTAATGATGTTTTATGTCAGAGCATTCCTTTTTTCAAATTTAAATGATGGTTAGAAACGCTTTATATTGGATTTACTCAAAGGCTATAATTATGTTTTTAAATGAAATCATAATTTAACTAAAAGGCATTCTTTACATTTGTGTAGATACACATGTACGTAGTACGAGGGAGAGTTCTTGAGCCCAAAGCTTTACATTTACACAATTTCAAGATGTTTTCAGACCGTCTTTGTCTCTGAATCGTATAAATCTATTAAAATGTTAAATATATTGAAAAACAAATGGGCCGTCTCGACCAGAGTGTTAAACCAGCCACCAGTTAATAACGCTCTTGAGACTTTTGAGTTGCAGGCGTTCATGGTCATTGTTGATCACTCTCCATCAGAAGACCCGTCTACTTATTTACCCCCTGTCCCATAAAAGACATCCAAACAGAAAACCGGTGTTAAGAAAGTCTGCTGCTTGATATATTTTTGATCTCATCTGATTTTTAACTCATGAGCAAATAAAGATACTACGACAATAGTTTCGTGTAACGACCTAATGAGATTCTGAAGTATTCACGCCTAACGGCATGACACTGACACTATTCTAATGCAAGGCATGAATTAACACTAAATTTCCTCTTAAACTACACTATTTTCTATCGCATTTACCCGCTAATCATAACTTCTCCTAAGCTCACAGTACTTCAGGATTGAACCGACGAATACAACACACGCCCTTCACAATTGACATATAGAAAAAATCTTTGAAACCAGAAGTAAATCACAGTGAAAGATAAAAGCCTCCGAAGGCTAAAGTTTTACCATACCAAGGTGCTAAAGTACTTTCAAATATGATATCACGAGTTATTAAGTAATAAAACAAAATCTACTCGTATGTAAGGTTTACCGAGAACAAAAGCGGAAAACATTTGTTGATACGTCGTCATAAAAGAGGATTACACACATTAAGATCAAAACATTCGAGGTTCCCCCGCGCTGTAGAAGCATCATCGCTACACGTCACACTTCATTAATCACAATTAGACCATGATCCGCTTTTAATCCTAAGCCCTCTACAAGCTATTTCTGGGGCAGTGCTTATTTCTTAAAACAAATAATGTTACGTGCCAGTTACGTAATTCAACTAGAAGTTTTCTCAGCGACTTAACATAGTCTTGTTTTCTTTAGGGATTAACCAAACTATGGACGTTGTTAGTGTAAATTCTGCTGTATCTAATAATATTATGTTGACTTGTTTGACCTTAGTTAGTAAAAGTATAAACCATAAGAGCTGGATTATTTTCAGGTATTTATACAACAATTAAAAAAAGTAGCTATTCTAGAAAGGAATTCCTTTAGCATAATTATGCTAAATGACTATGTGGCTAAAAAGCTAGGGTTGGAAACGTGTTAACACCAGGCTTAATGCAAATATTATGAGTTTTTTATTTAAGAAGGATGAATGATTAATGAAAAGTCATCCTTAAACCGGACTGAACCAAATTTTTTACACCTTGAACAATACAAGTAATAAAAACAAACTTGTTTCATAATTCAAAGGGACCAGTCTCTCCCTGAATAACAATGCGATGAAATTTATTACTCAATGGACATTGGATTTATATTCTTCATAGAAGATCCCCGGAGGCAACTTTCAAAACTCTCTAAAATTATTTGCGGATTCGGCTAAATGGCACGCTACAGATATATCCGTTTGTAAAGACAAACATTAAACTTTATTTCTTTAAAATAAACTACATGTCACACGAAACTTTGCCAACTATATAATATTCTATATCTTATATTTACTTTTCTTACACTCTCTTAATGACGATGACCTTTCCGAAACGTCAATGTTTCTATGCTTTCACCTTTAGCTATGTACTTAAAATAACCCGCGTAAGAGAGTGTAAAAAGAAGGACTCTCAGAACTAAAACTGTGTGAAAAGGCTTACTACACTATTACAGATTATTTAGACGACAAATTTGCTTGGGATTGATGCTGCTCACGCCCACATTTACGTAGACATCTTTGTTGTTAAGTTTGAAAGTGATAGACATTTTATTATAATTTTTTGGTGTATTTCGTATTTTGTTTGTTTTAATTTGTTTATTTTTCATTGAATTTGAAATGTATAGTTTTTTTTTGGTGTAAGTATGTAAATGTGAGTATAGTGTAGGCTTGTAATGTTAATTCATATTTTAGCCCTTTACGCCGTACCCAAATGTCCTGCTGGCGGTAGTGTCATGCTTCGGGTCGTTGATCTTGACCAATATCGGTTAGGCTACACGATGGCTGGAGCCTGTATGCCGTCTGTATGGACAGGCTGACTCAAAACTATGGTCCTTTACTCAAAAGGCCCAACCAGGAACTTTTACTGTACTCGCACAGTTTTATTTAACTTTGTTTACGGACTTAAAACAAAAAGACACTTCTGTGGTTTGCTTCGGCGTTTCTTCCCAGAGTGAGTCTTAGGAAATGCCGGCTCCTTCTAGCTATAAAGTCCGACTTATTAAAATATCTGAAAAGATTTACTTACAGAAATAAATATCATTTATCATATGGCAAAGTTTAAATTATACCATCATTTTCAAAATTTCCTAAATTTGGGCTAAAACATTGAATAATATAGCTTTTAGCTCAGGTCAAGGTTCTTCCCTTACCCCTAATTCCGGTGATAGTATTGACTCTTGTATGCTTGATGCAAATTAACGCTAAAAACAAGTTGCATCATATAAGAGTAAAATATTAGTACGGTTAAAGGAACTTAATCACATAATTGACATTCATGTACCTACTGTTGCGATATTAATAAAAGAACGTCGTGTTGATCTGAATTTCTATAGACTCCAAACTTATGAATTAGGTACTTTACAGATGCGTCGTTCATTACGGCCTTGGTATTAAGCCAACTGCTAGTTTTATCTGATTTAAGATTCCAATAGAATATTGCCAGTTGCTTTTGAATAAAACTTGATCATACACATAGAAAAACTTTTTTTGATTTCGGCACAGAAATTTCTTTTTTAACAAATCTATGTAGAGTTTTGACATCGTCATGATTTATTTTAATTTACAAATAAATGAATACGAGAATAGAATTTTAGAAGTTATGATTTTATATTTCTTTACAAAAAGCATACAAATCATATCAAAAACCAATTATAGAAAAAACTGGTAATGGTAATGCCCAGTGCCTGACACAAAATGTTTGTACCAAATGGTACAAACATGGTACACAACTGTCACATTATAGGTTCATCAATTTCATTCACACAATAACTTTGGATCTAAGAACCATTTGAGATGTCTTTCATTGTACATCTTCTCAGTGTCGTCATTGTAATTCAAGGCTTCACAAACGCGGCACCAATGATAGGATTTTGTACCGAAATACCCGTGCTCATTAACTGCTGCAAAGTTATTTCTCCAATAGTGTAACGTACGAAGGTATTCTTCATTTTGACTCACGAAAACGATGTTCGAAGCTACTGCTTTCATTTCAGTCGCGTTTTGAATGGTGGACATAGGGATATAAAAGTATGAATTAGGTGGCAACAGGTTTTTACAATCACTTCTAGATACACCCATTATTATTGGTATAGCTCCTTTTGAAAAGGCATGGAACCATATTTTCTCTGAGAAGTATTCGCGACAGTTTGAATTTTCTAAAACTAAATAGAATAGATATTCTGATATTGGTTCGCAGTCCGATTTGAAATGTCCTGGGCAGCTGAAAAATAATAATACGAAAGCTACATTTAATAAATTTATTATTGAGTGATATTACTGGCAAGAAAAACATAAATAAAGACAAAAATAAAGTGTACGCAACACTAGTTTTACTCATATTTTGACTAGGAAAATTTAAAAAAAAGCACCCAGAAACATTGTGTGTTACCTATGTTCAGTGAATATTTTTGATGAATGAAATGAAAAATAAGTAACTAAAAGGAGACCGAAGGTATCAAATTCATTACCATCATCGCACATATCAACAGACTTTAATAGTCCACTACTGGACATAGGCCTTACAAAGGAGGTTTTGGCCTACTACACCACACTGGCCAAACGGGTTGGTATAGGGTTTGTGTTAAGTTGGGGTGCTAGCTAGAAAACCTCCCCGTGGTGCACCCTGGAAACGCTGGCGATGGTACTGTTCCCTCCTTGTCCTCTTGGAGGAGAGGATTATCGCCAGCAGCCAATATTCTAGCAGAAGAGGCAGCCGTTCATCGGCTCTCAGGCAAGGCCTGGTCCAGCAGGGTGGGCGTGTCTGCCGGTTGCCCTGCTGGCTCTTCGCTCTTCGGAGCATGGAGGAGGAAACCTCGGTAAAAAACCTGATGGCGGGGCCCTGTAGGGGCCACAGTTTTCTCCGCTGACAGCGGTGGAGAAAGGAGGACGGGCTCGGCGTGTACTCACACTACCACCGAGCAGGCAGGGGGACGTAGTCTCCCTGTCAACCGTCGGCATATCGTAATCCCGAGAAGAGCGCTGTGGTTAAGTCTCGCGGCTCTGATCGGGGGCGAGGGTCTTGGCTTAACCGCCCGGACCGCGAGGAAGATAACCTCTCTAAAAAATTCCCCGAATCCCGTGTTCTGGTGCGTGGCCAGGGGATGCATGGCTGATGGGAAGTTCAGTCGCGAGCGCACTCCAAGCCGAGGTACCTGCGGACCCCTCGGTTGGGTTAAAAACTTACGCTGGCCCGGGTAATGGGGGATCTCTGCCCGGGTGGACCTTTAGTTCTCCCCCACTCGTGGGATTTATTATGGACAATGATAACCAAAACTTAAGAAAAACGATCGGAAAACAAACAAAAACAAAAAAGGCAAGCAAAACGGACACTGAAACGAAAGGTGCAAGGGAGAAGAGGAACAGTGGAGTCGATGGGTCGTCCACTGAGGGTGAGGTGGCGTCGGGAACGCCCATCTCGATGGGGCTCCCAGAAGTCAGTCTGACTCTGATCTCTGGGAGCCGAAGAGCATCGGATCGGCTGCGTTCCGGATCCGCCGCTTCGTCGGATGGCGCGGAGGCCATGGAAGCGGAACATCGCAGCGACAGCCGAAAACGCGGACGCTCAGGGGACGTGGAAACCGACACGTCCCAGGAGATGATGCCACCAAAGGTGGCAAGTAGCCGCCGAGGGAGGGCACGCAAAACGGCCTCGGTCTCGACCCCGTCAGGCTCCGCGTTCTCAAACGCGGAGTCGTACAGAAGCGTACGGGTGGACGGCGAGGCCGTAGCGGAGGAGGAGATCGCGGATCTCCTGCTCAAGGTTCGGGAGCCGGTGGGGGGAAATGCCCCCCAGGCTCCCGTGTCCGTGCAGGAGAGGGCGAAAGCGGCGGTGGCCGTCATCCAAAAGGTGGCCACCAAGTCCGTAAACCTAAAGGGCTCGTTTGTGAGGGCCCTTAAGGACTCCTCCTCCGCTTTGTCGGAGGTCGTGGAGGGCCTGGTGGGCGATGTCTCTCGCCTACAGTTGGCCAACGAGAGACTCACGGAGCGGGTGAACGAGCTGAGCGCTCAGTTCGCCCGCTTCCAGGCGAACCTCCCCGAGCGGGAGGCCCCGTCCGCGCCCCCCCCTGTCCCTATCGCGACCTCAGGGGTACCTGACGCCCAACTGCGGTCAATTCTCGACGCAGTTGGGCGTATGCTGGACGGCCGTCTGGCCGGCCTGGAGGCGAGACTGCCCCCTGCGCCGGTCGTGCGCCCCCCGCTCGCGTCATCGCAGCGGCCTAAGGCCGCTGCGCCAACCGCGCTCCCCGTGGTGGGAGGCCGCGTCTCCTACGCGGCGGCGGCGTCGGCCCCGACTCCACCGGCTCCCCAGGGGCCGAGGAGAGGGGCCAAGGCATCGGCCCAGGCGCCAGTCAAGGCGCCGGCCAAGGCGCCGGCCAAGGCGCCGGCCAAGGCGCCGGCCCAGATGCCGGCCAAGACGAGGCCTAAAGCGGCGCCGAGGAGCGGAGTGGCTTTCCCTCCGCTCCCCGCTCCGACATCCCTGCCGGGCCCCTCTGCACCTGCCCCCTCCAACGAAGGTTGGCAGCAGGCGAGGGGCTCAAAGAAGTCCCGAAGGCGGGCTAGAAGGGCTGCTCAGAAAGCAGCCCAAGCCCAGCCTTCGCCACCGGTGGCAACGGCCTCAAAAAAGAGGCCGCGGAAGCTGCAGCCGCCCAAAACCGCGGCTGTAGTCGTGACGCTGTCGCCGGAGGCGGCCAGTGGCGGGCTCACGTATGCGGCCCTCTTCAAGGGGGCCCGGCCCGGTCTCGCCACTGAGTTCGGGGAGGCGGGGATGAGGCTGCGCCGCGCCCAGACGGGAGCTCGAGTTTTTTTCGAGTTCCCTGGGGCTGAAGGCGCGGCGACGGCCGACAAATTCGCCGAGAAGTTGCGGGGAATTTTCGCCGCCACGGACGGTGTTAAGATCGCCAGGCCCACCAAATGCGCGGAACTGCGTATCTCGGGCCTGGACGACTCTATAACGTCGGAGGATGTCCGCGATGCAGTCATGGAGAAGACTGGGTGCACCGCGGACACCATCAGAGTCGGCACCGTCCGTCCGGGTCCGGGAGGCCTCGGTGCGGTGTGGGTCAGCTGTCCCGTGGCGTCGGCCAAAGCGTTGGGCGACGCCGGAAGCATGCTCGTCGGCTTCGTTAATGCCAGAATCACGGTTCTGGCCGCGAGGCCGATGAGGTGCTTCAAGTGCCTAGCCGCGGGACACACTCGCACCAGGTGCGAGAGCTGTTTTGACTGCAGCGGTCTATGCTTCCGCTGCGGTCAACCCGGGCACAAGGCGGCAGAGTGCTCTGCCGCCCCTCACTGCCCCGTGTGTGCGGCGGCTAAAAAGCCTGCCAATCACCAGATGGGGCAGGGGGGCTGCAAGCCTCCCCGCGCTTCTCGGCAAACGCCGGGGGCTAGCCTGCCGACCCAGGCTACCTCCGACGTCAATCTTGCGTCGACGCCGACGCCCCTGGAGGAGGTTGTAGAGACGATCCAGTAATGGATCAAGTCTCCAACCTCCTGGTCCAGACGAATCTGAACCACTGTGCTGCGGCGCAGGATCTCTTCCTGCAAACCATGGCACAGTGGTCTATAGGTGTTGCCGTAGTCGCGGAGCCCTATTTTGTCCCTCCCCGTCCAAACTGGATGGGTGACCGGGACGGCTCCGTGGCAGTCGTCGGCTCCACGGCGGCTCATTCCCCGCCCTTGTCGCTAAGAGACAAGGGTACTGGATATGTTGCCGCCGATTGGGGGGGAATCACCATTTATGGTGTATATTTCTCCCCCAACCGGAGTTTGAACGACTTCGAGGTCTTCCTTAACAACTTGGAGGCCTCGATGCGGCGACTAGTGTCTGGGCACGTCCTCGTGCTGGGGGACTTCAACGCAAAGTCCATTGCGTGGGGTTCCCCTGCGACGGACGCCAGGGGCGAAGCCGTTGAGGAGTGGGCGGCGTCGGTGGGCCTCTGTTTGCTGAACAGAGGCTCCACCAACACGTGCGTGCGACAGCAGGGGGGGTCGATAGTGGACCTTTCGTTCGCTACCCCTGCAGTCGCCGCACGAGTAAGGAACTGGTGTGTCCTGGAAGAGGTCGAGACGCTCTCGGATCATTTGTACATCCGATTCGAGCTCTCCCGGTCCCAGGACCCCAGTAGGGGTCACGCGGCGCGGCGCCCTTCCCGCTTTCCGCGGTGGGCTATCGCCAAGCTCGACAGGGACCTACTAGAGGAGGCGGCCATTATTCACTCTTGGCTGTCTCCGCAGGCCCCGACCGAGGAGGTCGACATGGGGGCTGGTCGCTTCTGCGATGCGATTACGCAGATTTGCGATGCGGCCATGCCCCGCGTTCGTGGTTGTCGGCCTCCAAGGAAGGAGGTCTACTGGTGGTCCCAGGAGTTGGCGGACCTCCGTGCGGCCTGTGTACGTGCCCGGAGGTCCCTCACCCGTAGTCGGCGACGTCACCGCGGGGTCGGTGAGGAGGTGGACCGGTTTCATGAGGAGTACCGAGAAGCTCGGAAAACTCTGAGGCTGGCCATCTGCCGCGCCAAGGATGTCAGTAGAGAGGAGATGCTGGAGAGTCTCGAGCGTGACCCCTGGGGTCGCCCTTATCGTGCGGTGCGTCAAAAGCTCCGCACGTCGGGCCCCCCCCTTACGGAGACTCTCCAGCCCAGCTTCCTGCAGGAAGTGGTCGAGGGCCTATTCCCGCAGCGGGCGGAGCACACACCCCCGTCGATGGCTGCATCAGCCGGAGACGACGGGGGCAGCGAGGCTGATGTTCCGCCCGTCAGGGAATCGGAGTTAGGGGCGGCTGTTCTACGGATTAGATCCAAGAACACTGCCCCCGGGCCGGACGGGGTTCCAGCCCGAGTGATGGCCCGAGCCCTCGACTACATGTCGGACCACCTCAGGGGGGTGTTGGACGCTAGCCTGGCGTCCGGACGCTTCCCTGAGCGCTGGAAATGCGGGAAGCTGGTCCTGCTGCAGAAGCCGGGACGGCCTGCCGAATCGGTCGCGGCCTATAGGCCTATCGTGTTGCTGGACGAGGCGGGTAAACTTTTTGAGAGGGTGCTTTCTGCCCGCATCGTCCGGCACCTTTGCGAGGTTGGCCCCGATCTGTCGGACGCCCAATTCGGTTTCCGAGCGGGGCGTTCGACGATCGATGCCGTAATGCGCCTTAGGGCCGTGACCGAGGAGGCCGTGAGCTGCGGCGGAGTGGTGTTGGCGGTGTCCTTGGACATCGCCAACGCCTTCAATAGTCTGCCATTCAGCTGCATCAGGGAAGCGCTCCGCTACCACGGAGTGCCGGAGTACCTGAGGCGGCTGGTGGCAGACTACCTTGAGGAGCGAACCGTCATGTACGAGGACCGAGATGGCGTCTTGAGACGCAGGGCCATGTCGTGCGGTGTTCCGCAGGGGTCTGTCCTAGGACCACTCCTGTGGAACATTGGATACGACTGGGCCCTACGAGGGCGTCTCCACCCCGGGCTGGGTGTACTCTGCTACGCAGATGACACTTTAGTCCCGGCCCGGGGGGCTAACTTCCAGGAGGCGGCGCGCCTGGCCGCCACGGGAGTTTCCCAGGTGGTCGGGCGCATTGAGGCGTTGGGATTACGGGTGGCCCTGGATAAGACGGAGGCCCTATTATTTCATGGGCCCCGTCGTGGTCCACCCGCCGGCGCCTCAATCGAGGTCGGCTCGGTCCTCGTACCGGTCCGGGCCCAGATGAGGTACCTGGGTCTGGTCCTAGACGGTAGGTGGCTCTTCGACGAGCACTTCCGACAGCTTGGTCCGAAGCTGGTGGACACTGCCTCCGCCCTAGGGCGACTTTTGCCCAATTTGGGCGGGGCCAGTGTTCCCACGAGGCGGCTGTACGCGGGGGTTGTCCGGTCCATGGCGCTTTATGGTGCACCGGTGTGGGTGGCGGCTCTGACCGCCCCGAATAGGGCGCGCCTCTGGCGCCCCCAGAGGATATTGGCGGTCAGAGCCATACGCGGATACCGCACGGTGTCCACCGAGGCGGCTTGCGCCTTGGCCGGAACACCCCCGTGGGATTTGGAGGCGGAAGTGCTCGCCGAAGTTTATCGGCGAGTGGCTGACTTCCGGGCGGAGAGCGGATTTCGCCCTCCGCCCGAAGACGTGCGCGAGTGGCGCGAAGCCGCTCGCCGAGCCACCATGGTTAGATGGTCGTTCCGGCTGGAGACTCCACGCGCTGGCTTCGCCGCCGTGGAGGCTCTCCAGCCGGTCATAGCCGAGTGGGCAGGGCGGCAGCACGGGGCCCTTTCCTTCCGGCTGACGCAGGTGCTTTCCGGGCACGGTTGCTTCGGAAAGTACCTGCACTCGGTCGCTAGGAGGGAACTGAGTCCCGCCTGCCACCACTGCGACTGCAGTGAGGACTCGGCCCAGCACACGCTGGCGGTCTGCCCCGCATGGGCGACGCAGCGCCGGGCCCTCACTGCAGTCATTGGAGCAGATCTCTCGCTACCGGCCGTAATTCGCTCCATGGCCGGTAGCGACAGTTGTTTTACCGCGGTCGCAACCTTCTGCGAGGAGGTAATCTCGCAGAAGGAGGCGGCGGAGAAGGCCCGGGAGGACGACCTCCACTCGGACCTGATCCGCCGCCGGCGAACCGGGCGGCGGAGGCGCGCTTACCTGCGCCTCATGCCGCCCTGAGTGTGGCCGCGGGTGGACGGGGTGGGTTTCCCCTCCACCCGCATTAGTTGGCCAGCCGCGAGGGGGCGGCGTCCGCGTGTGCCGGACGTCGCCTAAAGAGAGGATAATTGAAGACGGAGCCCGCACCAGGAGGGGTCCAGAAGGCGATAACTACCTGGACCCCTCCTAAACTGGAAGCGCAAAGAGGGCACACCGTGTGGTTTTAGTCGGTTCGAGTCCGACACACCACCCCGCCGCAAACCCCGGTGGGGTGACGGTCCGAGGGGATTTCCACACGTTAAAAAAAAAAAAAAAAAAAAAGGGTTTGTGTTAAGTTTTCTTTATCTTTATTGCAGTGCTGTTATCCTGCGTAGTTTGTTCCCTTAGTCGGCTCTGACGATGAATGACACTCCGTATTCTTTATCCGTCACCACACACCCGAATGTCAAATTTATAATCAACAGAAACCTATTTCTTAGTAAATGTAGAAGATAATACTATTCTATTTTATAAGATATTAATTAAGTCTTTAGTCCTTATCTATCCTCCGTCCCTGGGAGGGCACGTTAAGGCATCAGCCCGATTGCCATATGAACACCTTAGGCAATCCCTGCCCTTAAAAGTTCGACAACAGTCTTTCTACAGAACTTCGATATCGCGTAGTACTTGGCAATGGCAATCACCGAAGTTCAGCCGTATCATAGTAGACTTAAAGCTAACACCAACCTAATAAAAAAAAGGTTCGAAAGACACGATGAAGTCATCACGATCTGTGTATTTTACAAATAAAAAATCAAATAATAAGAATATATTTCCTACCGATTACGATTTGTTTCATTATTTGAACACTTGCCATATATATCAACCGGAATGTACTTCTGTAATTCTGTTATGAAATCCATTCTGTACTTAACACAGTTTGAAATAAGTGCCGTGACCAAGACATCGCGTCTTTTTTTCTTCCAATTTGGAATAATATTCGTGATATCTTCGAAATCAATGTTTTTAAACACAGGTTCATCAAATGCCACTGTACGCCCATAAGGTACTGGTATGTCAGCGTCACTCCTGTAATGTAGAATGTATTGCCTCATTTTTAAGCCTAAATACACTCAAAGCAGGAATGATTGACAGTTTTTTTTTCAGATTCTATTGTAGATGGAGAGAGGTAACAACAATAAAACACGGCTTACCGACATACCTGTAGGTCATGGACCAATTGAAAACGTTTGCGAAATCTTTTAGTTTCAATTTTTTTTTCGCAAGTGAGAAAGTATGTTTTGGCGATTCGTCATTTAGAAATATCCATCTTTGTTGCTGGTTTCTCTGTTTCACTTGAGGTATAAGCCCATGCTGCAAATGAATGACTACTGCGTCAGCTGTGTCTAACTTGTCATCGTCTCCAGTAAAAATACAATTATTTACACTGCAGTCATTTAAAGGATCCTTTCTGTAAACAAACATTTAAATATGGTTTTAAAGTTCAAATATGTTTCAAAAGACAATGATAAAAGTTACTTTTAAAAAATTAATTAATTTACAAATGTAAAACTATTTATTTATATAAGTCTATTCACGCCTTTTTTTCATAAAATGTTCTTGTTCTTAATCGCCCGTTCATAGAAAATTATTTTCTACTTTTTAGTTTAGTTTTTTAAACTATTATTTATTTTTCCTTGTTTAGTCTCTAATAAAGATTATTTTATCATTAAAGACTAAAAAAGTAATAAGAAAATAAGTCGCATATGCTCCAGAACACAACTTACTACATGGCACAAGACACTACCGTATTTTTAGATATGGAAAAAGACACTAATCCTGAAGATCCTGATCAGGATAATCAAACAAACTTATTTAATTATTGTATTGTCATCAGTCTCAAACAAACGTGCAAAATTTCGAATTAATCTCAGCATGTAAGGTGATTAAAAATCGAGTTCAAAGATTCCGTTACATACATACATACAGATAAAGCTAATAAAAGTGCGGACATTTTCTACTACACAACTGGTTCGAAAAAAACATTCAGAGACCTTCTTTTGTCGCTGAAACTTTTATTTGAACAACTTACACAACTTCAAATACCGGGTTTAAAATTTGTTGAATGCAATTTTTATTGTCTTTAGGGTGAATGACAAAAAATACTACATTTTTAACCGACTTCAAAAAGGAGGAGGTTCTCAATTCGATTGGTATGTTTTTTTTTATGTATGTACACCGATTACTCTGAGATTTATGATCCGATTTACGTGATTCTTCTTTAGTTTGATGCGGAATAGTTGCCATGTGGTCACATAAAAATTTAACATAGTTAGGCCCAGTAGTTTTCATCTTATGAACATTTTTAATGAATATTATTGTTTACTTGGATGATATAATTTTAGTTTGTGTACGGCCTTTTTAGGAGTTTACATTTAAGTTGATTATATATTATAACCAATAGAGTCTTGTATAAAAGTCTCCATAACAGAACTACAAATAAAAGAAAACTGTACGTTTTAAAAATTATGTTTACAAGTCTCTAGCAGTTAATTGCATTTTATGCAATAATAAAATAATTGAAAAAAAAAGAAGCTATCGAGGAGCGAAAGCGGAATCTGGTTTCATATAAGAACTAGCTTTTGCCCGCGGCTCCACCCGCTTGTATGTCAGTGTTACCGCGATTTTATCCTAGGTTATTCACTGATAATAAAGCCATCCAAGACAACTTCATTATTTTCATCATATTTGTACAGGTCCTTAGATGTTTCACTCTAACTGAATAACTAAATTTATCTTGTGCTAGTTCAACATGATGTTCAATACAACACGATACTGTATGATCAAGTGCTAATAAAATATTCTATACTCACAAATTAACCCTGACAAAATTGTATGCTAAAGAATAGCTTGATTACACATACTTAATGCAGTTTAACACAAATGTACAGAGTATGTAGAGTAACACCATACACAGTTTATACGTTCAGAAGATTTACAGCAATTGTGTTTACGATGGAGTGATGGATTGAGAAGAGAACTTTAAAACTTAAAATGGACGATAAAAACGATTTAGCCTCTTACTTAGGGGACGGACAAACCTTTTCTTTTACCCCCAAACTATTACAGTAATTCTGAATTTTATTACTGACATCGAAGAAGGGTCTTTTTTTTTCTTTGCTTAGTATAATATTATTGTTGAACTTACTCTGAAGATCCAAAATTACTAACATGTCGTGCTTTAAGCCACTTCCAATGTTTCCAAACTAAAACTACGTACGTTCTATTTTGGGCAGTGCTGTCAAGAGTTTTTTCATATTTAAAGAGCATTGTACCTAAGTTTGAAGTAGTCCAGTCCTGCAAAAAATAAGTTACTTATAAGACTGCTTCTTTGTCGTAACTAGTTAGCAATAAAAATAATGATTTGTAGTTGGGACACCTGACTATAAAGCAAAATTAAAGAAAATTATAGTACTTGGTAGTTTATACATGATATTAACGATTTCAGTGACTCCGATGCAAAGTTATCTCCAACCATCAAACATACCTTCTACTTTAATCAATTCATTCCACGGTTAAAATTAACAACTACAGTTGATATGCTAGAGATAAGATAGGTAATCGAAGTTGGAAGTACGAAACGATAACAATAGTATACTGTCTCTTGATACAAGTCGTTGCCCGTGTATATCAGAATACAAAATTAAACAAAGTTAAATCTATGGGAAAAATTAACAAACTTCCTAATTTACAATACTACCTGAGTCGAATGCACAAATTGTTGATAATTAACTACACCTTTTTTTTTCCTGTGCGGGAATCCGACATAACCATCTGACCGATGGGTGGTATTCGAATACCACCCATCGGTCAGACAGTTATGTCGGACTCGAACCGACTAAAAACCGCACGCCGTCTCGGGTACCAGTTGCCGGGGAACCAGATGTACCCTAGAAAGGAAATCCCTGGTATACAAAACCAGTTTTTTTTTTGTCTGTCTGTCTGTTTGTTTCGATTACAATAATATTTTACTACCAGGTAGCTGTTTATATAAGGAGTAACTTAGCCTTATTTCCTCTCAGAAAAACCCTTTAAAATTTTGCCCGGTCCTGGAAACGAACCCACTAAGGCAGCGTTTTCAAATGTCACGCGAACGAAGTCACGAGTACCAGCTAGTTTAATTTATTTACGTGGTAATTCCATGCTTTTGCACAAATGGGCTGCCTCGAGCAGCGTGCTACCACCTCATCACAGAAAACCGGTGTTAAGACATCCTTTCGTTGCTTTTCACCGAGCGTTATGGGAGATAAACCCCCTCCCCTTAATTTTACGGGGGGGGGGGCTCAAAGTGCACTTTTGACTCTTGAGTTGCAGGTCTAGATCTATAGGCGGCGATAGTTACTCACCATCTGGTAAACCGACTGGCCTATCCGTGTCCTTAATTTACCTTCAGCAGAAAGCCACTATGAAAGAAGTCGCTAAGCCAGGCCAGTTGAACCCTTTGCGATGTTATTCCTTTCGCCACCCCAAATAAAATTTAAAAAAGAGCAAGAACATAGGCTATTTATCACGAAAATCCACATTAACGCTAGTGAAGCCGCGGGGCAAAGTTAGTACATACATATTTTAATAGAACATTCGGTAAGTGGTCTGGGTTAACACCCAGACCGTTTTCTTTACCGGACGCTGTAGAACAGAATTTGTTAGTTGAAAATATTTGGAAAATGTTTATATTTAAGTTATTTGTTAGTATATGTTTAATTGCAAATAGTATGAAAATATTTCTCACCAGACGATTATCAAAATAGTTGTGAATTTCATCCATATGCATCCCAAGCCCTATGAGTGCTAATCCTCTTTCATTCCTCATATAAAATTGACTATGGGTTATGCATAATTTGTAAATATAAATACCTAAGAAAGCAACTACACCAACTTTGAAAATACGTTTTTTAAATTTTGAGAATACTTTAAAAGCGCTTATAATGCATTTCATATTTAGCCACCGTAGTTTTACAATTATTACTCATTACTAATTTACAGATGGCCTTAGTTTAGCGCCATTAAAAATTCAATCATTATAAAACCACTTAATAATTAGTACTCATTTAAATTTTTATACATTCACGATTTACGGATATTATCAATTAAGTAGTTGTTTCTACTGTAACTTATTGATCACAATATTTCCAAGAAGAATTTCTAGTTTTAATTTTTAAAATGTATTTAGAATTAGGCCATGGATCATGCCTTCACTGTAGCAGTCTGCTGGACGAGGGGCAAAGAAGTCAGTGAAAGCGTTTTGTACTGGTTGTACTTGTTGTAAAAAGGTAGAAATCTGTTGGGGCAAGGTCTGGTGAGTACGGTGGGTGACGGAGAGCTTCCAGCTTTAACTCTTATAGCTTTGCGATGGTCTGTCGTGAAGTGTGAGCTCGTGCGTTGTGGTCGCGAAGCAATGAGGAATAGCGATTGACCAGACCTGGTTGTTGAATCGAGAACTTCTCCGTCATTGGTTGCAATTCTTGGCAATAGACGTCTGCCTTCACTGTTGTGCCTTTCGGTAAGAAGCTGTGATATACAAGTCCGGCACTAGTCCGCCAGATAGTCACCATCATCTTACTATGGGTAACCTCTTTTTTAGCGCACTTTTGAGGTGCTGTATCCGGGTCCACCCACTAAGACGAACGCTTTGCATTGCAGGTAACAATTCGATTCAGAATTCCCGCGTTTCTATGCTGATTCAGTAGTGCCATGCATGCTTCGACTCTCGAAATCTTCATAGGTTGAGCTTACGATTTGCATTTCCATGAATATAAGAAAACTACACGTCGATTACAAAAGTTGTAATAGCTCCTGATGCGGGGAAACCCTCAGAGTTAGAGATTTTTGTATGAGAAATTAGCTGTGTATAAAAATAAATATTTCAGTGATTGCTAACACGTAAAAACATCTTACATCTTACAATTGTGGCACCCTTGGCCAGCTGATTGCGCTGCGTTTTTACGACATTGTCTTGACAGGACAAAATCACAGTTTGTATACTTTATTTATGTATACATTAGTCACAATCAACAAATAAACCCGATATGCGTTCCTCTATGCTGCAGATACTCGTAGTTCCTGCTATGGTTTGTTATATCGCAGGAAATCGGAATGAATTATTTTTTTTAACGTTAAAATAGTCAGATAATCGAACCAAAAGAATGAATAAAAATGTAAACTACTACAGTATAATTCATTTCAAAATTGCATAAACGATATGATATGATAATGTTTGATATATGAGTTCATAGAAATAACACTAATTCCCTCACGGGAAATCTTATCGTCGTAGTTTAAAAAGACTATCAAGATAGATTAAAATATTCAGGTCTATGTACTTGGTGATTTTCACTGAATCTCTTTAAAAGGGACTCACTTTCTTTAAAATTTCAACGAATTATATAGCGAACATTAAAAAAAAACAATTAGGTCTAACAACTTATTCTCAGCGATGTGCTTATCAACAAATAACCAAGTAGTTTATATATTATTTCTAACAGATACACAATTTGTTTAAGTTCTTTCAACCTATCTGGAAATCGCTTAACTCACACTATTTATAGCTTATTTTTTAATATTAATATATCATAAAATAGTGATATTGATTGTACTACAAACTCATGTGACAGTGATGTGGTTCAGTAGCCCGGTATTGATTTATGAATGGGTCTTGGCTATATACTGATATAAAAGTAGGCACGTCGATGTTGGTAGACCCAGGAATATGCCTGTTACAAACTAACACAAAAAATCTGTGACGGGAGAGCTTGCATGAAAAGTCTAAGGAATGTGGAAAAGGTAAACTGTTCGTTTTTATTAAATAGCAATATGTCGTCTCTACAGACGCTATTTAATAACGCGGCAACAATCAGACATGGGAATGAACCTATACGCATAAATATATTTTTGTAATCTTTTTGAACTAAGAAAAGGAATATTATAATAGATTAATAAATTAGTCCTTTTACGAACTACAATTAATGTGCGGTGTTGCACTACAAATTAATAGTCGTTTTTTATACAGTTTTTCAGTTTTTGACACACTTTTGAGTAACGAGCCTGGACAACCCTATTATTCTAGTGAATAGACTAAGGGTTTTCTCGGGTGATCAGAGTCTAGCGCAATTAGGTTAATACCTCGGCACCCAGCTTTAGTAAACGGACTTCAATATTTTTTGTTGATTTTCTAATTAAATTAAAATTTTCTTCCACATTTGCACTAATAATCTCTAAACTAATAAATGTAATTTATTTTATTACATTTATTATTTATTCAAAAATCCAATAAATCAATTCAACTGTATTAAGCTTAAGATAAACTATACATTAACTCAAATTAGCTTTTCTAATCCACTTTAGATCCAGCCTAGATCTGCTGGGGTTCTCAATGACTTCCTTCCTCATGATACGTCGCTTGCAATAGAGTCTATTCTCTTTCGACATACCCCATCACCCTCAACCCTAGTAAGGTGATACCCACGCTTCCACAAGATAAAGAAAATACTCATTAAACAAAAATGGAACTCATACAGATTATGACAGATCAACGTGTTGGCGAAGCATCTAATTTGTACATAGGTACAAAAATAATAAACTAAAGGATAACTCAACTATTTCAACTTTAGTACAGAAAAACTGGCGGTATAGATATACCACTTATCTAATCATCTTCTTATCATGCATCATATACCTAGGTAGATACCTACTGACTGAAATACGTCAAATAAAAGTACATTAAGCATTCTCAATATTGTTACTTCCAACCATGCTCATTATACTCGACTTCAAAGCAAGTTAGTTTCAAATATTTCATACAGTAACTAACTTTTTGAAGAATGACTATTCCTTACAAGCTAAGTATCAAAAAAATTTCACCTTAGTTTTACTAAAGGATGCCGTGACGCCCTTGCCGATCAAGGTTCTGTGATGTCCGGTCAATGTTATTCACCACGCATTTTTTTATGGGTCTTATTCCTTGCAATGTTCCTAGACTAATGAATAGGGTAAGTAGTAAGACGCAATGAATCTGCTTCTCATATAATTCCTAAAGACTTGAACGATTCCAAAAAGCGAGAACCTAATGGCCTTAGCACAGTTTTTCCACCACAGAAAACGACAACTAAACTGGAAATCACTAGTAAGTAGCTAACATAACCATGTTCACTTTGTCAGTTTGATCAGGTTGGCTTACTCTCCTCGAGAACATCACCCACTTCTCAAATCTGCTGGAGTTCCCGAATACTAATATCATCCCGAAATAACCAACAACCAAGTGCAATTGACTGCTTTTGTGTCAGGTCGAATTGCACCTGAGCAATGCATCAGGGCTCTGGACAGTTCAAAAAGGATACGAAAAATTAAGTCTAGGTGTACTTGTTTTAGTTTATTATTAAAATAAATTACTCTACCAGGTTTGCACGCACTCATATCTTTAATGTATGTTCCATTTATAAGACAAAGTCTTACCTGACGACTTCTGAAGAACTTAGCAATAACAGTATTATGACTCCTATACGCTTGGTTTACTACCACTTCTCTGGCAGTTTCTTTCATCAAATCGTCATAATCACGGCTTCTTCCAAACAAAGTATATGTAAATAAACCCAATAAAATAAGAAGGACAATTTTCGTTGAACGTTTTCTCCACACCTTCAAAATGCTATGGCGAGTAAACATCATATGTATTGATTTTTAGAGGTTTACATACTAATCTTTCATTAATAATATACAAATTTAATTTGGAATCAAATGCTTATGAGTCCTCTTCGCCACACCACTAAAATAGTTTATTATAATATTTATAACACTTTGAATTTTACTTTGAACCTTTTGTAAAACTAATCAAGTCAAGTTTAATAATAAGTTAATAACGTTTTCAGATTTTAACAGATTTTTCTTAATATGACATAACTATAATTAAAACACTTCTTTTTTACAATCCCTTACTTTCGGTAAATATCATAAAATTTTATTATTTAACTTAAAGAAATAGGAGTTAAAATTCACTGTTAACACTTGTAAGCCTATTAAGTGCTTAAAAAAGAAATAATTGTAATGACACAGGACGGAGAACGTTTAAACCTTACACGCATGCAAACGTTATTGGCTGCGGGCTGCGAGTATAATCACAAACATAATATTAATAACAGAACGGTAGAGACAAAATGTCATTCGCGGATATAAACCCGCATTGTTACAAAAATGTAAACTTGATCTAGATGTATATCGAAACACCGGAACAATAGGATTGTTTTCAAAATAGTCATTAAATTTTGTGGACACATAGGCAACATGTTTTTTTTTTTCATTTTTACTAGGCATAATACATATTAATGAATTTGTCATTTCTGTATAGGTACGACGTGTTAATTCTATTCAATTTCTTGGTATGTTTACAACAGTATAACTGATAATGCAGTTATGTAAATTAACCTTGGATTATATATGTTAATCTCAGAATCATTGAAAAAATATATTTTAATGAATGTCATGTAATGTATTGGTAAGCTTAATTTAACATTATGGAACTCTTCAGTCGGAACGTACTTTTTTAATTAAAGTCGAATTTTCGTAATCCACTATGGATTATTAATTCAACTAGTTACTAACTTTATTGTTACAGTACAGTTGTATACTAGCAATGCAATGATTTGTCACTAGTTGGTGACAAATAAAAATTACTCTTATTGTATTCTTTCTTGTTTTACTCTCTCTCTGAGTTATCTTTTCGTTGAATTGAGTTACCTTTCCGTTGTTGATTGACACAGTTACAAATTACCAAAAACATCAATTTAACAGGCTGCTCCGAACTCCAGTGTTTGATCTATTTAAGTAAACCTTACCGCGTCCTCTGGTGCTAATGCTTTTTATTTTATTTTTTGTTCTTTTTTTTTTAAAGACAACTACCGCATTAGGAATATATATCCTGTCACGGGGGACTTTACAAACATACATAAAACGGACACAAAGAACACCCAGACTCAGAACCACAATTTGTGGATCACACAAAGTGGTGGACCATGTGGGGATCGAACCCACAACACTCTGCGCTGTAGGAAGCGGCGTGGCGACCGCTTAAACCACTACGCCATTAGTGCAGTCAAAGTCAAGTCAAAAAATAAAAAAACATTGTTTGCAGGGCCAGTGCCTGGAACCTTAATGTTGCAGGGTCCTCGAGCCCTCGCACTACAACTTAACATCTTTAATCCTAAAACCGCTTTCTGTTACTAACTGAGTACACAGTGTAGAGTCGATGATGATGAAGGCCGTTAAATGTGCAATTTAGCAGAAAATACAATAGATTGTCAGTTTGTAAGAGAATACTACTTGAATACCATACACACTCATCTCACATTTAAAACAACTAGTAACTCACTAACTACCTAATAAGTACCTACGGAATCCTTGAAATACCTACTCCTATTTATGTCTATTTAATCTCAGATCACATTTTGATCTGAGTATTAATTTAGACAATGGATTTAAAATTATTGACATTTGCCAACAATTTTGTTACATTATACTGAATATAATCAAGCATTTTTGTAATTTTTAAACTTAAAACGATGCCAGCTACCTGTATCTCACCGAAGACCAACTAAACAAACTTGAGCGATTCCAAAACCTCTGTATTAGATTCATATTTGGTTTACGCAAGTATGATTACATCTCAGAGTATCGTTCCAAACTCAAGTGGCTACCAATACGCCTTCGCCGGAATCTCCATATTTTTTCTCTTTTATACAGTGTTCTGTTTCATCCTCACACACCTTCATATCTCAAATAACGTTTTGAGTTCCTACACTCCACACATTGCAGGGACCTGAGGTCATCGAAGAATTTAAAACTAAAAATGCCAAGACATACCCAGACAAGCTAAAACTTTGCCTGTTTTTTGTAAATTATCAAAGGATTTTTATCTGTCATTATAAATGCTGTTTTGATTCACTATTTAATATATTATATATTCCAAATATGTTTAGGTATGTGTATTTGTATATGTGTAATATCCATAGATTTATATTTGTGTATGAATGTGTTTGTTTATGTTTATGAATATTTTTAAATATTCACGTGATAATGTGTTACGTGTATGTATACTACCCTAAATTATTATATACATACCTAAAATCCGTGTTAAGGTTGTCTGGAAGAGATCGCTGTGAGCGATAAGACCGCCGATTGTTACGTCTACTTGTTTGTAACTCATCTTTTGTTATTTTCTATTAAAGTGTACACAATAAAGATATAAATAAATAAATAAAACTGTTGTTACGTTAAATAATTAAACAACCTTCAATATATATTCAAGTAATTATTGTAACGTACTTGTTTATTGTGACATTTAGTGTTTTATTTTATTCTTAAACCATGGGTAAGTTACTCAAAACATCTCTAGTCACATCGTTATTTATATACATAATAACGTACCTATCTATGTAAACCATCTTTGTAACCTTTCTATTATTTATTCTTTAGCAATAAACAAAAAGGTTATAAACAAGCGACACTGTTTGTAAAATGGCCAATCAAACTATTTCGTTTATTATATAGATATACTCAGCGTCCTTCAAAGTTCTTGTTCAAACCAAAACAGAAATTGTTTATAATTAAAAGTTGGTAGCATTATATTAATTCTAGGGTAGGGTAGGAGAACTAGGGTTCCCAGGAAAGCCAGGCATATCCCGACATATTAAAATAGTTAATGAAAAGTCTAAAAAGAGTTTCTGTGCATTGACAAGGATATCTACTGCGACATGGGGTCTATTATTTAATACATTAAAGATACGCAGCTACTTATTTAGTTTCTATGTGCTATGGTGCACCTGTATGGGCGACCGTAGGCGATGATGATGATGATATCCCGGATTGCCATCTTTTTTTTTATGAAGTTGTAGAGTTGCCAAAGCCCAAGTCTCCCACCAAAAATTATATGATATCCTTTACTGGTTGAGTGCGGTGACGACGAATAATGATTGACTATCCGTCAATACACAAAAAATAACGTATAACGTACATAATGTTTCCGGATTTCTCAATAGTCTGGCAACATAAACCATGCTGAGTCGTTCTATTTTGATAATATATACATCACATACCCATGATACCTAAAAGACCTATGTTTAAAAAAATATATGTTTATGATAAATTACTAGGGCTGATAAAACTCTTAACTTAACCAAATACTTTGAGATACAAGTTACTAAAACGACACGAATACTTTTATTTTTTAATTCTTAAATACCTACCTACCTTTTTTCATACGAAGGTATTTATTACAAAGGCCCAAATCCTTTGCCCTAGTTAAATTGTGTCCAGGTAATAGGGAATATGCATGTCCTTTTTTATTTTTTAAGAGTTTCTACTGGTTATTCCATTACCAAAAATAAATATAACACACCCGAAATATAAACTTTTTTTACAAAAGTCAAATTTTGACGCGCTTTTTTTGTGACGTCAGATTATTGAGAGTTTCATGTCCACAACGAAGTGTTTGTATCACAAAATTACTGACAGTTAAAAAGTGAGGGTTGAAAATCAAACTATTACTATAAAAAGGACATAAAAGTTAGTATTATTATTGTGCCGAAAGATACAGGTAGGTATGCGGAAAAAGTGGTGCAAGAAGAGATAATGTATTGTGTTTTATACTTTTACTTAGTTACCTGCACATAATATTTTTTACGAACTTCGACGAAAACATAAACTAGTTTACGAAAAGTTAGCAAGTAAAGATTTATTTATTTTTTAGTTTTATTCTTTCACGATACATTTCATGGCTATGTTGAATACAACATAGCCTATAGCTATTGTGCCGACCCACCATGTTTTGTGGCTTACATACTTTGTGGAATACACACCGAATGGAATACACAAAGTATGTAAGCCACAAAACATGGTCGGCTAGTACTTAAATAATTACATTCTCTATATCTAATACATAGGTATTTATCCAAAAGAGTATTGACTATGCTGCCTATGAATGAAAACGTATACTTACTTAACTTATTAGAGAAAGAGAAAAGTTCTACCCTATTTTCATTTGCCTTAGTATGAAAAAACCGCGAAACAATACAAAATAAAAACTACCAAAAAAACAAACAAACAACTTGTTGACAGTAAAATTTGACGTCACGTTTTGTTCTAGACATGGGATAAAATCACAGTGAACTGTGATTTATCATTCGATTTTTAGGTAAGGGTTGCTAGGTAGGTAGGTCAGACGCGATTTAACAGTAAATCTAGTATTTTTGCTTGCTTTATATCTATATAACAGGATTCAGAAAGTTGATATTAATCGTGAGCGGTCTCCAGGCTCTCTGCAATATCAGAAATCATCTATGAACGCAATAGTCGATGACTTAATAAGACCAAGAGCTAATAAGTAACGTAAAAAAATTTTGGATTTACGACAACAACTTAATACGCCTCAACGGAATCACGCCTCAACTGGCCGTTTCTGGTATACAATATAAACCAAAACCACTAAAGAACACTGAACGCGAAAGTCACTAAGACATTGAAGTCGTAGTCTCGGGCTAGCAACATCTGCAGACCCGTCAATGTTGTACAGGGGATCGAATAACTTTAGAATGAAATTAAAAAGAATGCTGTCTTGTCAAAATCACAAAACGAAATCATTAGATCCCTTCCAAAAGACAAAAATTCATCAGAGCTCGAGTCACGGCTCCAATTCCACAAGAAATTCATGCTGGGTACGCAGCCCAGCAGAGTTGGATTTTGAAATGCTAGAAGACAGACCGACAAAGAGATGAGGAAATCTTTTCTACAGCAAGATAAAAACGAGACCTACAAGTGCACGCAATGAAACTGAAAATGCAGAAAGAATAGTTAACTCTAGGAGAATTTTGTATCCCACCAGCTTTGAAATGGCACACACTTTTATACGATTGCTCACCTGCCCTGTTAAAATTTTACTTCAACGCCTTTCAATTGACTCTCCCCGATCAAAGCAACTAGGTTGCTTTGATCGGAAGGAGTCAATTGTCAATCAAGTCAATCAATCAAGGTGAGGAAAAGCTACAGAAAAGGCGACTACGATGTGCAGTGATGCAATAGATACAGCCAGGCACTTACTGACAGGTTGTAAGGCGCAGCATAGTTAGACAGGGGTCATTATTCACGTCGCCATAATAGGGTATTACAAATCATATGCGAATCTATAAGTTATTCACTGGCGAGAGCGGCAAAAGGAATAACAATAAACATAGGAACTAACATTTTGTAAAGGAAGGCTCAACAAAAAAGACTTCACAATACAAGTGGACATTATAAGTGGACACGTATGAAAATCATTACAGAATACCGGAGACATATTTGTTTATGCAATTTCAATTAAGCGTGTAGTACTAGTAGAACTCATGCCTCTATAACCTGCTTAAAGACCTTGGATTGCCAAGAGCTTCGGTAAGCTCTTTTCTTGAACGAATATCCAAAGCGGCATTACTAGGCTCATATCAAACATGGTTAGGTAGAGGGGGTAATACAGCAGACAGTGGAGGTGAGCGCTGACGCGTCGCAAGGAGTACTCTCTAAACCTATACCTGGGTCGCAAATCCCGTTGTCGAAGTCGCATGTGTTGCCCCCATCTATCACGCGTTGCCCACGCACCCGCACGATGAATCCATGGAACGCTAAGAAATAGGTCTAGGTTTTAGAAGGTTAATCTAACTAAATGTTATTGAGCTGCGATTGCGATGCGATTTTGCTCAGGTACTGATGTAATTTAGGAAAGAGATTTTTATTTATTATTTATTAACATATGACAATTTAATACATATTTGTTGTGTTTAGTTTAGTTTATTAATTTGTATGAACTATTTGCACACCTGAAAGGGTTGTATACAGAGGTTTAAACTAGTATATAAGATCTTTGTATAACCTGTAATACGCAAATAAACAATTTGATTTGATTTGAGCTTAGTCAAATAACTTTTATTAAAGGAAACTCTACAATTACCATAGCGAGCGAAATGGATTGTACCTAGATGAAAAAATTATGATATGGAAGTCTTAGAGTTTCCAACAAAAAAAGTAAGTAACTAAGGAACTTGCATTTTACTCAAGAACAATGTAACTTCACAACAACACTGTCTTCTTTACCGTTGCTATTATGGGCTAAGATATTAATAAATCAGTTAAACAGATTGGCGCAGGTGATACTTTGGCTAAGGGAATCATGTATTTATTATATGAATTGGCTTTAAAAACGAAATGGTGGAATACTGTCGAATTCAATTCAATTTAAAATATATGTCCCATTAATTCCAAATTGTTATGACAGTCAAGAAGTCCCAAGCATAGCTTTTAAGAAAAACTGGCATAGATTTAATTAAGTGTTGGTTTAGCCAAGGTCGATATACGTATAGCATGTTTACGAGTGGCAGATGCCTAAAACGTTATTTTTACAATTTAAACACAAATTACAGAATATGGATAATCAGAAACAACTGATTAAGACTAAATTTTTCATTCAGACATTATAATAATATAGCCACACATTACACTCATGTAAATAGTGCAAAGGGTAGTTAAATGTGAATGATAATAACGCCAGTTTAAATGTTGGTTATATTTTTATCGCAAGCAAAGCCGCAAGCACAACTTATTAGAGTTAGTTTATGGTAAAAATAATTAATTTCGTCTATAATAAGTAGTAGGAAATTATAAAACACTTCAGTTTTGGAATAAAATTAAATGTTGAAAAAGTACTTGAACAACATAAAAGGCCAATTAAAAAATACAGTATTTTTAGTAAGTAGTCAGCGGTCGAAATGAATGAAATCAACCACAAAGAAGATATTGCGTTTCGAAGTTCTATAGATAAAAGCTAGATTTTTTACTGTTAACTAATGGCACTTGGTACAATTTACTACAAATATTGAATTAAGTCACTGATACTGCCTCCGATTTTTTAGTATTATTATCTCAATTATACGCGTCATATAATATGAACTGAGTTGGTACCAAGACGAATTTGGTTGATCTAATTTAATGATTTTACGATTTATAACAGGGAGTGTTATAAAATGTTTGTTTTTGGTTCAAGAGACATTCTGCCCGCTTAAAACATATTTGAAATATTTTTTAATAGCTGGCAGCACAGCGTCTGTCAACTTTTGACACATGAGAATAAAAACAAAAAACAGAATTCTAAACTTTCTTGACTATAGATCAAAAAAGCAAAGTCTGTGGTCGGGAATTTACCCTGCGATAGCATTCTTTTGTAAATAAAATATAATCTTGCAAACTTGAGTTTATAAGACGTTTATGTTGAAGTGGCATTACATTGAAAAATTGTCTTTCTAGGAGCTCACTTCTAAAAGAAAATCTGATAAGAAAGGTAAGGATGAAAATTGTAATTAATCATACCTACATCTAATTATCATCTAATATGCAATCATTTTTCATATTGCGTCAACTATTGATGCAGTTAAAACCCTAGTTTGTTAACGGCATATTTTAAGCGTTATAAAAGAAGTTAGTCATAGCCTTTTAAATTTAAAGTCAAATGAAAGTGGTACGCATTAAATACATCCTTAGTCCTGAATAGGTTATTAAGATTGGTTTTCTTTCAAATAAAAAAAAAATGTGCGAAATTGTGGTTACACTCTACCACAAAGCCACTAACCAAAAGTTGAAGTAGAAGATTGCTATTTTTTCATTATACATTTCTGAAAAAAAATATAAATATTTTTGTAATTAAACTACAGTAGATGTCAAATGTTTAATGTTTAATGTCAAATTAATATAATATTACGGTTGTTTATACTGATTTAAAGTTATAAATTTATTTCAGTATGTATCTAAATTATATTAGGTATAGTGAAAGCCTAGGTCCTTTGAATTACAAATGTGTTTTTCTTATTTTTTGTTGAAACAATCTATTGATAGTGTATTTAAACCATAGGTACATAATACAGTTCATGCAAGTATAGTTAGTTTAATTTAAGTTTTGTCTTATTTCATAATGAAAAATCAAGAATAAAGACTAATAAACATGGCGATTATGCAAGCTGTTCCTAACCTCTCATCATATGAAGCAAATGAATTGGATAACACAGAAATGATGTATGATGATATTGTAAATTTGCCGATAAAAATGACTCCTGTGCAAATGCAACAAGAATATTTTGAAAATTTAGGTGACTGTGATTGGGTGAGGTAAGTAATAATACAATATTTTATTTAATAGACAGAGGGCTGAAATTTAGATAATAGAGTTTTAGAATTAGATAATGTTGCTCAGTAATTAACTCTATGCTGTTTTCAGCTCCGATTGTCACTTCTATCTATGTTAATATTCTAAGACTTAAACTATTTTTTTTAAGTAGTTGTAAGTAGATACAATAGTGGTTATTACTATAACTCTATAATTGAAGTTTGTATAAACATGTCAACCCCCAATCGTCCAATACTAGTCTATAAGCCATTATCAATATTTCTTGTAAACATCACAAAGCAGTTAGTTAACCTTGATATATTTTAATATATGTACATATAACATTAAAAAATGAAACACGTGTGGATTATAATTTTATGGTTGAACAATAATTATTTATCAAACATAGCATAATATATTGTTGCTAATTTGTGAATCTGTTGAAAAATGATATAAAACTTATTATGTTGTGTTAATTCCTATCCATATCACTCTCGTTATAATGTATACTTACAAAACTAATTGTGTGATAAACAAAATCATTTGTACTGTCTGGGTGTAATTTATCTATGATATGTATCTATTTAGAAATATTTAAGTATGTTGATTAGCTGTCTGGTTAAAATAGAACAGAATCTGGGATCAGACGTCCATCATAGCTCACGAATGGATGAGCCAATTTCGATGCGGCTTTGAAAGCCAATGTGTAATTTTTGAAGATTACCATCTCCCTTCCTAGGTGATGAAGGGATCTCACTAAAATCCACAGGTCCGATTGATCTGATACTTTGATGTTATTTTTACGACAATGTATATTAGAATTTGATGCTGCATCCAGTAGTCTGCAGGATAACCTCAGAAAATTACAGCATATATACCATGTTTGGACTTATGAGAACAGTCTCAATGAGCAGTTTTTGTTTTTTCAAGTTTTTTTTAATGTTGGGGGTTTTCTAATGATGCTATTGTTATATATTATAATGTAATGCAAGTTAGTAAAATTAAAAGACATTTATTTCTTTATGTATTATGAAATGAATGCAGTCTATATAATAAACTTACATTTATCGGTATATGCTTTTAAAAGCGATTGTAAATAGTTTATTCATTTTCAGGTATGAGAAAAAAAACAGGAATTATCTACTTCAAAACATTGCATTTGCACTGTTTGGCAGCCCAAGCATTGAAGGAAGTCTGACAGTAAAAAAAGACAGTGAAAGTGCACACCTAGAGGGCTATACTTCCAGACAAAAAGAGCAAGTTATGAAAGTTTATGAAAAAATATGTGATCAAGGTATGCTTTCCTCAGGTTTTACTTAAAGTTGCTTCTTCCTTATATTATATTTAGTATATTTTCAAGGTTATTTTTAAAAAGCAATTTCATAATAGAAATTTGTAAACTGTCGCGTTTTGATTTTTAATTCTAAAATTATGTTGGTATAGTTACTTATTAATTTGCAGGTAAATATTCACAAAATGATGAGGACATATTCTTGTCAGTGCTCCTCATAGTGTGTGCTCGGCCAAAGCCTCTAAAGATCTATCAAATACAACCATCTAACTACTGGCTGGATCTGCACGAAAAAAGTGATGGCGATATATGGTGTACAGCTGTTTTTAAAATCAGAAAATGTATTCCAACAACAGTTGGCGGTAAGCATTGCAAGATCATAATACCGACAAAGTTACATTTTATTCTCACTCATTGGTATTGCTCAATTGTATTTGTAACTGAAGTATAGGTTAATTGATATCTACTATGGAGGTATAAAAACACTCAGACAGGGTCACTAACAAAAATCTTTGTCACTCATAGTTGGCCAGCTCGCTGTACGTACAGGCTGGTCATGTACAAATTACCCGAAACAAAGGACATTTTTGGTTTGTTATTAAAATCAAATTTATTAAGGTTATTTATTTAATAGTTACTACTAGGTAAACTATTTCATATTCTTTTACTAAATTTTCTAAGGAAATTGGAGTATGGAGAAATGATTGGATTCCAACAATTAGCAATTGTAATAGAATAGATACATATTTATGTTGACACACATAAAATTCTATAAAAGTTGGCAATGAAAGCATTATATTATATTATTATTATTATAATAACTTACAATCTGAACATACTTTCGTCGGAATTTTTTAATGTACCAAAAAAATATTTAACAATTAGGGCAAATTGCACCTATTGGTTTTAGTCGGTTCGGGTCCGACATGCCACCGACAGGTGCTATCCGAGGGGATTTCCGCCGAAAAAAAAAAAGGGGCAAATTGCACCTACCGACTATTACTTTTTCCAAAATTTAGACAACTTTTTAGTGGGTAAAAAATTCAATTCCCGAGAGGCAGTACAAAATTCCTTTGAAGAGTTTGTTGCCTCCCGTCCAGCTGATTTTTACAAGAAGGGCATCATTAAACTGCCAATGCGTTGGCAAAGAAGCGTCGATTGCATGGGTGATTACTTCGAATAACAGAAATAAAAAAGTTTGAAAAAATAAGTACTTTCACTTATTGCATACAAAACAGCAATTTCATAGGTAAAGACCTATTAGATACTTAATCTCAGTCACTGAGAATGATAGCTTAGTGAATCAAACAATTTATATGTAATTTTGTATTATATTCAAACAAACACTATATTTTTCTACAACTTTACAAAATATTAGTGTTACCTCCTATAATTGGATTTATAAAAAATTGTTGTTCTATGCATGTATGATACCTACAACAACATAATAAACCACCAGACTTTATTCTCTTAACATAAATGTTTATTCTCTTCATACCTACCTACTGTGATATTGAGTCTTTACCACTTATTAAATATTATTGGGTAATTAATTACAGCAAAATCTTGCTGCGTATACGTCGACGATAGCGCACGAGTTTATCATAACTGGCAGTCATACTTGGAGGATAATACCCTCCCTAAATGTGTCATAATAGTACCTGAGAATGGCGAATACACTGGAAGCCTTGTTGGGGTATGTTTTACTATCGTTTTTAATGTTTTCATGACATAATAATTACCTTGTTGATCACCAAATATAATTTGAAAGCAATATTGTCTGTCCAGGCTTTATACGGCTATGGTGATATTTCTTCTTATTACCCCACTCTGGTTATGGAAAACTTTTTTGTTCATTTATATGAGGTGATATAATGATTTTTTATTTAATGATATATAAACAGGGAGAAGAAGCTTTCTACGTGAAACTGACGGTGGCGCCATCGCCAGCCCTGGGTATTAAGGCGCGTGTGTTGAGTTCAGCGGACACGGTCAGTACCGTAGCGTCTATTGGGGCTATAGGCGTGATCGGTGTGGCGGTGTTCACACCTGTCGCGCCGGTCGTGTTGGTGGGTGCGGCCGCCGCCACTGTTGCTACTGGTGTCTACGGACTCGTGAGGTCATCGCTTCATCTTCATGATAGGAGTTCTCATGAACAGGTAAATTCGCTTATTACAAGTGGTTATAAGAAATAGAAAGCAACCCCTAACCATAGTAATATACATGCCCAGTTATAAAGCAATAGTTAAACTTGAGTAAAATAAAAATAAAAACACCTTTTATTCCGTTGCATTGAAGAGTATAAAATGCTTTAACAATTCCGTTCCTGGCTGCAACATCAGACCATGCATGGTTACAAAACCAAATCTGTTGAAAGTACTAGTAGGCATTGTAACCCAAATTACTAGTAGCTACACCAGTAGCTACTGTAACCCAAACTACTCTCGTAAGTTTACTAGTAGTCCCCGTTCCTCGAAGAGAAGTTATCCAAACTGTATGTACTCGTACATACAAAGCGTTATTCCAATCCGTATCTTTCCGTGTGGTGACGGATCTTTCCATCGATCGGATCGTTACGGATTGAGAATACAGTGTGCCACCACCCCTATTCATCCCGTGGGTGTCAAAAATACTTATAGCACGCTTTGTTTTTGGCAGTGGTAGTTTAAGAGAAGTTATTTTATTGTTATCGGCTTTTTGTGAAATGTACTAATTTCAAGTTAATCAAACAACTTTGCAATGACACCAAAATGACTTTTTAGGTTAACGACCCTGATTTGATTGATGCCAGATCAACAGCACTTGAAAGAGTAAAAAACTTGAAACAAACTCTGTACCAACCCCTCTGGCCAGCGTAGTATAGTAGGCCAAAACCTTCTTTCTAAGTAGAGGCCTATGTTCAGCAGTGGACTATTCAAGGCTGTTGATGATGAATTGACACAATTTTATAATAGTATACGCAGTAATTGTTAATTATTTAATTAGACAATAAGTCCAACGGACCCTGAGGCCCGCGGCAGTTGGCTGAACATCGCTGCTTCAAGCGTGGGATTAGCCGCGGGAGCTGCGAGCTCATTACTTTCAAAAACCGCGGCCGCTGGAACTAATATGACCAAGGTATAAATTTGATATTCATTTATTAAATATAGGTACTCTACTGATTTTAAACTATTTAATAGTTCAGAACAGTGCATAGTATTTAAATATGTGTTATAAAACACTTCATCTAACAGAAGTAAGCAATTTATATCCACTCTTTGGGTAAATGTAAAATGAAATTAAAAATTACAGTAAACTGATTTAGTTTAGTTTTTAAATCTTACTATAAAGAATAACTAAATAAAAAAAAATAGAAATAAAAAGAAAAAAAATTAAATGGCCATTAGTGAATAGTTTTTATCTCTATTTTTATTACTTATCCTTGCTATGAATAATAATCAATAATATGAATGTAATTTGCAAATATTGGGTGTAAAATTATATCGATGTTAGGAATATATTTCATACTAAGGTAAATTGAAAGCTATTTGTTTTTTTATTCTTAAGGGAAAACAGTACTTTTATTTTTTAAATTTGCTTTGAAATGTCGCTGTATATTATCCTTGCCACCATCCGATAAAATGTCGTAATCTAGATCTCATATAGATTAAGTGCGATTATTAAAAATATAATTGTATTATAAATACATGATATTAGCTGATGTTAAAATATTTTTAGACGGGTCAAGCTATAGCTGTGTCAGTTGAAGTACTACGTCATGCCAACATAGTGACTGGCGGCGCAGGCGTCGTAAACAGCCTATTGCATATCGTATTTAAGGTAAGTTTTATGGAAATATTTTTAGATACCTACAGTACTTCAAAGGAATTTTAGGGTTTAAAAAATTTCGGATTAATTTAAATTTTAGTAAACATTAAAGTAAGCTTTTACCAAGTACGTATGGGGTGGCTCGACCGGGGTAATACCTTGGCTTTACAGAAAAACGGTGTTACGCAATTTTTTTGTTGCCGTTTGTACGCCGATACGTAAAAACACTTATGTTAAACTTCTAATATAACTTTCCAGTACCGGAAGCACGGAGAGAGACCTACCAGCCTAGAATTATTCCAGTTTACTACAGCAACATTGTTCTTCTGTCATGCCGTTGTATCAAACAGGACTGCTCAGAATATTATTGAGGATGCTCAAGCTAAAACTATCAACGAATATCGCACCACACTTAGGAGCAATAGGCACAGGTTAGTGACTATAATAATATATTATTATTAAAGAGCTCTTTATTGCACACCATGGCAAACATACAATGCAGAATACAAACAAAAAAGACAGTGTTACAATATGCAGCTTTATCGCAGGCTGCGATCAAATACATGCATCCTTTAGATGAACTATACTGTATAGTAATGTGTGGTTGGTGGTGCGCATTTCGAATATATATGTATTAATAAGTATTACATTATTTAGTTATACATACATTCATTTAAATATATATACAAATACCTACACATAGTTATTACAGATATGAATAGTGAGCCTTGACGAGTTTTTTAAAAGTACTCACTGACTGTCCCCGCCTTATAACTTCTGGTAAGGAATTCCATAGGCGTGCTGCTTGTACTATGCAAGATGTACGCGCCAAATAACTGCGTCAACGAAGTTGGCTGCAAACCGAATGTTGCGCAGGTACACTCGCGCAAACAAACATACAAATAAATTTCATATACTGTTGGCGTGCAATAGTAGGATACAAACAAGTAGGTAGCAAACAAATTCAAGTTATTAAATTCGGAATTGTATAATGAATATGTAAACTCGTATATAGAGCTAGTGTAGAGCAAATTTTCATTATTCCTTTATGTATATTTTGTACAGTGCGGATAGTCATATTCCGTAGCTGCCGCAGTTTTTTTGTTTTGTGTTTGTGTAACTGTTTTTCTACTCCTGTAGTACCCACTTTTTAAAAACTATTTTTCTGACCTGCCTCTTCAGAGTTTCGTCTCAGTATTTTGAGAAACGCATATAAAGCGTACAACAATATTAGCAAACGCAAACAAAACAGCTGATAATAAACACAAATAATAATATTAACAGAAATTATAACAATTATGTTCATAACAGTACGTTACAGCACAGTGTGAGTGAAATTATTTAATGCGTCAGAGTGACATACACGACTGACCTTGCAGCAGTGCAAAGCGTCGGCGGCCTAGTGCCGCCGCGTCTCTGCCGATGCGCAGGGCTTACCCTCTAATACCTTAAGTTGTGTTTTGCGGCGCCACTTGCACGAACTTCATTGGTGCAGAGTTGTTTGGCGCGTACTATAAAAGTTGTTAGAGTGTATTGGAATTCCTAGTGTTAGATTTTCTGATGATCTCATGTATCGTGTATCAAGTATACTAATTTGTTGGGTAAATAATTAACTAAAAACTTCGTGTTTTAGTTTATAAAATTAGGTAGGTATGCATTCTTTACACACAATTATAATATATTCTATAAAAATATTCGGTTAAAAATATATAAGCATCACCATTATACTGCTATATTGCTTCGCAATTAGCGTGCAATTTCACTAAAAATAAATGATTAGAAAAAAAAATGTGTACGCCTCGGGATGCCCGACAGAAGTGATAACATAAACTAATCTAAGTTAAAATATTTAATATCGAAATTGTTTAACTCGAGAAAAGCTTAGGTTATCACTTAAATTTTATGTAAAGCGTCTGTCCGAAATACGGCGTGCGCTGTGGGTTAGAGTGAGAGAAGACGAGCCTGCCTACCGTTGCCGTATGCGTGAGAGAAAGGGAAGCCAGACAGACTGGCGCCGTAACGCATTACGTAACGAACCTTTTACTCTCCCATAAGAAGTTATCACTTCAAAGAGCACATGCAGTTGTCTAGGTTTTACTATTTAGGTGTCCGACAATAGTTATAAATTTATGCTTACAAGAAAGACCTTTAACGTCTTCGCTTAAATCTTAGATTTGAGGGATCTCCCTTAAATTAAGTGAAGTTGAGCAGTTGTGATCATCTTCTCATTTGATACGCGTTTACGTTATGCCTGTGTCTACTTAAAGTAAAATAAAAGGCTTGAGTATTTATATATATTTTTTTTGTTTTTTATAAGCGTCTTTTATAATCGTCTTGTAAGTTTGTAACTTTTTATTTTTACTCTACCATTTACTTCAATCAAAGGCACTTATTACGCTGTAACGTTAATAGTCCGTATATTATTCGACTGACGTAAACCTCTCACTCCGTATTTGTCTTTTGTTTTAAGTGGTTTTATATTTTCAGAAAAATATTCGACAAAATAAGCGCTGAGTCGAGGAGAGTTCAAGGAGTCGTTCAAGGCAACACCGAAGTCATTAGAGGCATAAAGAACATCGTTGACAAGGATCAATTCTTTGCAGATGCACTTAGAATAAACAAAGACATCAACCAGAACAAACTCAGAATTTCTATGACATCCGATGGCCGTGTTAACATTAACGCACAACATAAATTTAACCCTTCAGATTTATACAACCTTGGGAAGGAGGGGCGATCACAGTTGTTTAGTACGCTAGGTCCCGCTGAAGTCACTACAAGAAATATGCCTACGCGAATCAGTCCGTCAACAAATGCTGTAACAACGTTCACGGACGCTGAAGAAGAAAACACTATGCTGGTTGGTATTCATCCTGGCGAAATATTGAGAATAGGCACTCTTCTCGTGCGGGTAAGTTCTTCTGGAGTTGAAAATATAGCTTCGATTCTAGCAAATTTGAGCCAAGACATCTATACCGATGTAATGACTCTCTCTTTCAACATATTGTCACGTCTCATTCCTGAAGATATTGCAAGATTGAGACTACTAAGTCCAGAAGACGATTTAATTGTGCAAATTGTGAAGTTTGTCTTCAACTATATGAAGCACGAGACACCATTTGGGGACATCGATAGCAATGATAACACTATCATGATTGTGTTGAAAGATTTCTTCCAAGAAGGAATGGTACGTCAAGATACGATATTAATGTTGAAAGATCGTCTGCTCCGCTGGATTGATGAAGAGATGGATAAGAGACGCATTGAGTATCCACACAAGAAACTTATAGTCTGTGAATCCTGCAGGGGAATTAGGTTTGCTTAGTATATCACTAATATACAAAAAATATATTTTTAATCAAAATTATATAAAAAAAATCAGAGAAACATACATATTTTTTACAAATAATTGTATAAAATCCCATTTTTAAGCACAAAAACGATTGCTTTAATTAAAAATCGCACACTTTCAAAATTAAATTTAGTAAAATTCTTTGGATAAATAAAATATTAGAATAACCACAAAATATGTCTAGCAAAAATAATCTTTATTTGAGTGCTAAGAACATTTCAAGGGCCTTTACTTGATTATATTATTATACCTCTACCTAACTTCCGGTGTAGATTTCTCTCAATCTTGCAGATTTATAAACACTCAGTGCCTTAAAACTTTGAAGGTCGCAAATAACAATAGTACAATAGTAACTGTAGTCGCAATGTACTAATGATTTAAAATGTTAAAAAAAATATTTAAAATCGTACCTAAAAATTAATTATATTAATTATATTATATTAATTATTTACTTTATTTGGTGCACTCACATTTGAATTAACTGTGGGTATATATTATAGGATATTTCACAATAGTACGTATTGTACTACTGTGCGTACTTAAAGGCTTACATAGAAAAATCACATTTTTATTTAAGTGGTAATCAAAATCGTGCTTAGTAAAGGATAATGAAATATTATCCTTCACCATGTAGGAATTAGGTGTAAATTAAGGATTATTAATCTTTTATTTTTATTGTTATAGTAAATGTTGTGTGATTGTAATATTTTTACAAGTATATAAAGCAAATTACGCGAACGCATTAGTTATTAGTAACTCTATATTCTTGTATCAAAATGTAGTTGTTTTGACAGGTTGACGTTATAAAACCACTTGTTGCTTCCCTTCCAGAACAAAAATTGTGTGATTAGCACAATCATTTGTTCAGTGTCTATAAGTATGTTTATAAGCAGGCTGGTTACCATAGTACTGACTCTGCCCAGCTTTGGATTGGACTGCCATGTGTGAGATGAGTAGGGGGAAGTCCCCTAGTGCCGGACACATAAGGTTTTCAGGAAATAAAATTAAAACTACATCGAGAAATATGTATTTATTTATGAATTACTTAAATTAACAAAACATAAAATCAAAATCAAATAACAAAAATACAAATTCTGCGTAAACATAGTTTAGGAATGTTAAATAAGTTTTGGTAAAAAAATAAAGGACTTTGACATTGTCACCTAGTGCCGGACGGGTTAATCTTCAAACCCCAAGCCCCGGACATTCTAAAACTTTTAGCATCTATCACATATGTAGGCATCTCCACATTCTGGAACGTCTGCACATGCTTCATGGAGCCCATTATTGGCATCTGGAGCATTGTATCCAGTCCTCGTCGTGGTCTTCTAAACACACTACACAAGTCGTTTTTTCTATATTTGATACTTCAGTTAACGGCTCCTTTTTGTTGTCGTTATTGCCACGTTTGGTTTGTTTACTCATGGGGAATCTTCATAGCTTCAGCCAAGTCGTAAGCTAACTTCAAAAAACTCGTTTTTCATCAGGGGCAGACATCTATTAGACAAATCTCTTATGTGGTCCACTAAAACTTGCTCATACTCGGGTGAGAAGGTTTTTGTGAATCTACCAACTTTTGGTTGCAACGTGACTTCTTTTCCACTGCTCAATGTCGTTATTTTATCATGTAGAGTACTTTTTGGAACATTGTAACGTGACGAAGCTGCCCTCAAACTCATTTTTTTGGACAAAATCTTGTTCATCGCAGTTTTTAAACTTTGATGATCCCATTTTCCTTTTTTTTCTCTCTCTTGCATTTTCAAATATCTCTCTCCTTCTATCCTGTAAAACAACAAACAATCATCATTACAATAAGTACAAATGCTTCATAAAAAAAGCTAACCTATAAACTGTCCGGTGGTAAGGGACACCTTTGTGTCCGAAAGTAGGGGACAGGAAACGTCCAAAATTACGTATTTCATACTAAATAAAATAATAAAAACTTTCACAATATAATAATTATAGTGAAACACTGTCTTTATTAACAAATAACAAAAACAATTAAGGATAAAACCATAGCAGTAATACTTACTTGAAATTTACGTGACGCAACGCTTTCCCGCCAAAAACAGCAATTCAGCGCTTCCACCACGACTGTGCGTCTCACTGGCAAATCGCGTTGCGTGATCCTGTCTCGCTACGTTCCCCCGCACCCCTTTCATCGATTTATAAATAGATCGCGTTGACGTTTGTCAAAATAGTATGAGTGTCCGGCGCTAGGTGCCGTCCGGCGCTACGGGACTTCCCCCTAATGTTAATATATGATATTATTAATTTATATCCCAAACGAATATACTATCTTTAATGTAAAGATATGAGATGATTGAGGTTATATACTCACTTATTACATATATTTTATATAATGCATTGCATAAAAAGTGGATATATATTTTTTTAATATTCTTATAGCATCGAATAGAGAAATCCCTTCAGCAATTAGAAAAGATTAGATAATATAAATAATTAAGAACACTCAAGCAAATTAGATTTCGAAGAAAAGAAACTAAGTCTAAATCTGTTCATCCATTTAGAAGCTATGATGCTACAAACAGAAACTTATAAACTTTTGGAAATATTAAAGACACCTAATAAATTTATCTTCAAGAGAGTTCAAAAATATTTTAATATTATTCAAAAATACTATTATTATATTATTTATTTATCGTGCCAAACGATTTTATACAACTAGCTTATGAAATATACTATTTTAACTGGATTTAATGCAAGTCAAACTGCAAACTCGGCATTTACTGAGTATAAACAATAAACTCCCGCATAATAAACTTATTCTTATACCAATATGTGCATGTAGAAGAAAAATATCGCCTAGCACAAGTGCCAATGACGTCAAAAGTAAAAAAAGGTATAAACATAACATTTAAAAATAGAACACTAATTTACAGATGAGTTCTATCGACGAGATCATAATATCACGTGTCTATAAGCGTTACACTTCACGCGACTTGATATGACTAAAACTTTTTTTTTCTTTTAGCGTCGTGAAACCTTATTTATTGAAATGTAATGAATAAGCAAATTCAGAGAATTGTATTAATATTTGTATTCAACTATATTGTATTCATAGAAAACGAAACATATCACAAATGTCCAAATTCTAATACCAAATGTGCAAAATAAATTATTTTTAGTATGTAGTAGTTTATGAAACTATATAGTATATAAGGAAAGTAATAAATTAGTCACTTGCTTTTGACGCTTCATTTGATAAAGCTTCGGTCAATATCTTGTAGCTACATAATAATGGAACGTCATTAATTTCAAAATAAGACGCATCCTGCTATTCTACGAGTAGAAGATGAAGACGTGTGTAATTTGTACCTATCAAATGAGGCCTTTGATTACCAAATGTATTTATTAATATTTAAAAAAATTACGATTTACGGAATGCACTGTGATAACAAATTGCTTACATTGTTCCAAAAAGATGTGCCTTGGAAAACTAAGATTTGAAATTGATCAAGAACTGTAGTACACGGCACAAACGCACAGTTTAATGTAATTGTAGTCCATTCGCCTTAAGTATATAGTGACGCATCGATCACGCCTCGCCCTTGACCAATCAAGTTACAAGAAATAATAGTGATAATCATATTCTTTATTGATTTGTACGTAAGCAGGTTTGGTAGATTGATAGATGCGTCACTATTTTCTTAACGCAAATCGACTCTAATCTAAGATGTAATTTAAGATAATCTTGTCTATGTAATTTACACTTCCTTGCTTATTGTTAACATTTTATCTAATCATGTTTGTTTGATTTGTTAGTTTTCTGTTTTAACATTTCTAATCAAATATAATTTTATTGGAACCTACAAGCTTGCATAAAACCGGTGCCCTATGTATTCGCATAAAATTATATGTCATAATTTAACATGGCATACTTTTACTTATCCTAATAATAGTAAGACTATATTTATTTGGCATAACCGTTTAGGCTCAATTTTTAAGCATAATATTATATATATATTATATATATAACATAAATTTATTTACGCATAGTGATATTATAACGTGGTCGCGTTAGCTTTTGATAAGTAGTCAAATTATTCGTTAAAATTATAATGAGTTTTTTTTTGTCACATGGCGTGTCATCTTAAACCTATACAAAAAAAAACACACTCATCAAAACGACGGGAAACACTCGATTACATAAAACACGTACAGTTCGGTTCTGGTTCGTTGTTGGTTACAATACTAAACTAACCTACCATTTCAGTTTCTGTTAGTGGAGACCTATTCGACATAATCGCCTTAAACATTATATACTTGTATATTTTGCATTGAAAGTATGAGTAAATACGTATAATTAACTAAATTATGGTTCCATTATGCCTTTTAATCTTTTATGCCTAATAACTATTAGACGAATAAACAACATGCCTTATAACTTTATGCCAATCTAAATTAGAGCAAAACACATTAGCCTAAATTATATTTATGCTTACTGAAATAGTATGCCAAAAAACAATAATATCAAAGTATTATTATGGCAAAAAAATAGGTCTAGTTCGTTATGTAGTTATGGGGGGTCCCCATATAACCACCTCTTTTGGGTAAATATAAAATAATAATAATAATTACTAGTTTTTGTGTTTTTGTAGATCAAAATTATGTACCTATTTTTGACATGTGTATAAAAGCTATCATCGTAATAAAGAATAAAAAAATGACCCAAGTTTCATTTATCCATTCGCAATATTAAACCTTAATGACAACTTTTATGTTTCGTGTCTACAGCTTTTTCAAAGTAGTAGAGGTTCCGAATTAGAAAAGACCTTTACTTCCTGTTTAATGGATGAAAAGTATATTTGATAAAATTGAATTTGTTAAAAAAAAATGCTAGTTTGTTGGCCAAAATTCCAGGGGATACTATGATTATTAAAAAAAATCAAAAATAAGTTATTGAACATAGAAATCGTAATCATAAAACTTATGTGTTTAATTATTTCTATGGTATTGAACATTGCATTCATACCAACCGAAAGTATGAGGCCTATAGAATATACAAACGTTGAGTTGTCTATTTTTTTGTTTGCATGACTACTGGGTTGGCAGGTATAAACAAGTAAGTCAAAATAAGTTATTTTCCCCATTTAAAATTTATTTATTAAAGATAAATAAATTTTTAATGAAATTAATCGCTATTTTATTACGAACAGGATGAAATATTGTCAGAAAAATTGAAATTTTGATGCGCATGGAAATGTGGGACAAGGAGCTTCGAGGAAAGTACCTCTGGTGCGATACTAGTTTGCGATATAAACTATCGTGAAATATCAAACGATGCCAGCGATGCTATTTATCTTGTTACCGTAGCTTAGCTCTGTAGTTCGCGGTGTGAACCGAACTATGAAAAAAGGTGAAACGATGCTCACCCGGCTCGTACGCTCGCTCGGTAACTGGCGGTGTGGCGTGCGCTTAATGTGACACGGAACGTTCCCGTCCGTAGTTTTCGGTGTAAACCCACATAGTTTAGCTTGACTTAGTTTATATAGTTTCCCTCACCTCGCTTCGCCCGCCAGCTCGCTCGGCAGCTGGCGGTGTGGCCTGCGCTTGATTCGGATCTCAGACAAGTTGCTTCTAATCCCTTAATTTAAATTCCTCATCCATTACCGAGGCAACTTACTCGTACATTTTAAAGAGTACGTAAATAAAAGTTAAAGAAAACGCTTGGTAAGTTACATAGAGTTTATCGATTTGGTTCAGTAACGTTTGTATAGGTAGGTAGTTGAAATAATATTTATTCTGGAAGTGTTCTCATTAGATTTTCTTTTTCTCTTTCTTCTTGTAACGGCGGTGGGTTGTACTCGAAGAATTTAGCTATAAAGTACCTGTGTAAAAAGTTAAGTAATATGAACGACTGAATTACAAGAAACGCAGGTGAGTGATATAGAAACGTAAGTACCTACCAGACTAATACTTCCACCGTGATGAGAAGAGCGGCTGCTATTGTTTGCACGGCTACGCGGGCCGGTTCGGCGGTTCCACGCAGAGCAGCGGCGAGCATTGCATCGCTCATGTCTGAAGCTGCCTCCAGTGCTGCTACCAACAACGCTGGGGCTGCCAGCCAACGAGCGCCTCGACGCCACCACGCTCGCTATACCAATTACATAAATTTAATTATGTATCTCTCATCCAAAGTAGGCATGAGTACTTATGAGGACTCTATCAGAACACGTTTTGTTAAAAACTATATAACTGCGATGTAATATAAAAATATTGATATTGTAATCACAACGTGAAAACGGTATGAGGTTAAGCGTGAATCTCCTATTGCCTTAAATACGAAAAATCCCACCTAATGCGCCAATGCGTCCCCTATGGTTCGCCACAACAACCGGTCCTGTGCTTGTTGTTTCTTAATTGTGTATGTTTAATTCCTAAATAAATAGATAAGCTTTGTGTATGCATTTTTTAACTATGTATATTATGATAAGTACATTCATCACCTTAGACATCACAGCCATTAGTAACAGCAAAGATGTCGCTGCGGTGACGAAAACACTAAGTTTGCCATAGCCCATCACAAGGCGAATAGTCGGTTTTGTTATTCTGCAACAAGTCATTGAGCACTAAAATTAGATTTAGGTACATTATTAATGTAATAACCATAACTACTACAAAGGCTACGATCGAAAACTAAAACTCTTTAGAAAGTACCACCGACTTCAATGATCATAAAGAATTGTAATAAACTGTATTCGTTATTCCTTAATATTTGCCTCTACACACCATAAATAAAGAACCGGTCAGGTACGAAAAGAACTCGTGCGCCGAGGTTCCGTACCTACCCAGATTTTACATAGATTTTCGCGAAAATTTGTAAGTACCAAAATTTATCTTAATTTTCAACTTTTTTTATTTTTTAGAATTATTCCTTTATTTGTGCTGTAAGATGTTTCTTTTTGCCAAATTTCGTGATTCTACTAGGTCAACGGGAACTACCATATATGTTTTTGACCCAAAACCTATAGGGTACTTCCGGTTGACCTAGAATTGACAATTTTGGTTAAAAGCAAGGGCTTACAGCACAAGTAAAGAAAAAATTCTGAAAAATAAAAAAAGTTGAAAATTAAGGTAAATTTTGGTACTTACAAGTTTTCGCGAAAATCGAAATTTGTCCATATCTTTTTATCGTGTTGACTCAGGGCCTTGATTTTTATACACTAAATGGGGGCCATAGACCTCAGTATCTGGTATAAATTTCAACTTGCTAGATCTACCCGTTCCTGAGAAAATCGGTGGTGACACACGGACAGACGGGCTATAAGGGTTCCTTTTTTACCTTTTGAGGTACGGAACCCTAAAAAGAGCCAAACGGGTTTAGATATACCCTCCAAAATGAAATAAAAAATCAGTTCATAAATGAAGGTCTTTTGATTTAACAAAATAAATTAAAAAATCAACCGACTTGCGAACCTTTTGAACTCGGTTAAAAATCGAAAAGCACTTCCCCTTTTTACTGATTCAATTATTTCAATAATTTCTAAGCCGAATCTGTCAATGCAGTCAGCGCTTTGATTATGTAAACTCTCAAAATCATTTAAAAGGTGCATGATTTAATGATGTAGATATATGACTGAATTTTTAACTGCTACGGCAGAGGGTCAAAAGGGATGGCGAGCGAAGACATTTCAACATTTTTGCATGACATGGTGCCATATTTTGGCGCCATACATGCTATATATCAAGGGGCAATCTCATCAATTTCAGAACGTACGGTCGCACAGTATATGTGTAAATTTATAACTATAAAAGTAATATATTACCGTCTAGCGAAGCACACGTTGTTGAGCTTCTGCGCGACGTCGTCATCATCTAACTCGAGTTCAACCGGCTGCGAGGCACACGCACACGCCGACATCGACACTCCGAGCAGCGCGACTAACAACGCCCGCAACTTTATCTTGAACCCTTCCGAGTTCTCTTCGTCGACATGTGACAGCTAATTGAAATAAGTCAAATGTACTTCGACTTTCGGAATACATAACTCATACTTAAATTAAAACAGAATTGTTTGAAATCGTCTTTGCATTAATTATAAAATTATGTCAGCATCGATATGGGGGAACGGATGTAATCTCCTCCTCAGGAAAATGGGATCCTTCGACCACACTAAACTGAGATAATTCCCAATACAGACTTCATTGAAAAAACGATTTTAAAAATAAAGCAACGGACAACTACACTAGGTACAAGTATAAGCAGAGTAGCACATTAAAGTAGAGGCCTGTACAACCACGACAATAATATAGGCCTCTAATTCAGTAAACAAATATAAATCGGCCGAATATAAAACAGACCGGTATATAGTTACCACCTTATTTACTTAATTTTTAATCAAATAAGTATTTTTTTAAATTTAGGAACAATATGCAAATAAGAAAATTCCGAGAAGAACTGTAAACCTTCGTATTTTCTCTAAGCCAGTTGAGGATAGAGTTTACCAAACAAATCGGAAGATAAAGTGTCGTTACCTTTTCCCATATACGCCACACTCCTAGTTTAAAGAAGAGATTGACTTATTTAAGTAGTCTTAGGTTATTGGGCTTGCCTATATTGACATTTTAAGAATATAAAGAAATGTTGATATATTCCAAGAATACTTACAATGATTGTTCGGTTATTATGTTTGAGCCGCATTTGATCCATTAAATACGTTTGGCTTTCAGTTTTCATTCTGCTTACATTTAACCACTAAGAACCTTCATGTTACTCGGTTCGGTGGTGGAGATTACATAAATATACATTTCATGAGAACACACGAATTTTTACATAAAATGTTTTGGTTGTTACATAATGTACCGCATGAGGAGATATGAAATGTGTATGTCAATGGACCACGCGCATTGTAGGTGTTCTGTTGCCGTTTGTGTCACTGTCAACGTGAAGGTCACATCGTTTACAGCCAGTATTTTTCATATCTGATGATGTAAACCTTCATACACATTTTTGTGCAAAGGCGGATTGCAAACGTGAGGTCATTGTGAAATATCAGTAGAATTCAATAGGCCGTTTAATTCTTTAAAATGTGGACACTTGTCGGATTTTCAATTCCTAATGTGGCTTTGTCAACTAGCAAGCTTAGCAAGATATGTTTTATACGTTAAAACCTTTTTGGGAACTATTTCCAAATATTAAGGAAGATATGTACCTACATATATGTGTAATGTTAATAATCTTCTTGTTGTTATTTTTGTATCGAGTTATTGAAAATACAATTTAGTCAATATTCTAACTTCAAACCAACATGCAATGTCTGTATTTTTTTTTTGGTGGTGGGACTCCGGTTGCCTCATTTAGACTCAGGGACAGTCCTTTATGCGTCGTGTTCAGTTGGCTAGGTGAGCCAACCCAGCTCCTTCCAGAATCCCAGAAGCCGCCTGGGGCGTTCGCAGGCTTCTAGAAGCGATTTCGTATCAGGTATGATACTTGCCCTGCAAAGTGGACTGTCTGTTGCATTGAATGTGAATAGTTGTCGGTTAAGGACTAGGTGCCCTGTTATCGTTCCAACAACTATTCGGACGTCTTGCCTGCTGAGACTCATCAATCTGTAAGTAGCTCGTTTTGAGACTTTAGTTAATACCATTTCTACTGCTAGCAGCCGGGTGTGCAATGTATGTACTTATTTATTAAACAATTTAAAAAATTAATGCCACATATTCAGACATGCTATCACGTAAGTATAGAGGTTAATATTAGTTATTACTATACAAATCATGTATTTTTTGTCAACACAAAAACATAATTATGTACATAGCAGCATGTATTCAGTTCTATCAGTTCATGTAAAATAAGGCTTTCTATAAACAGACAGGGTAGCTTTCTACAAAAAATATAGTAAAATACATTTTGGATGAATCACTAAGTATAACCCATAGCAATTAGTAGGCGATATAAACATATGCATTGGTTTAAACTCGGAGGCAACTCTTTATTGCACACCATGATTAGGAAACATACAAGGTAAAAAACAAACAAAAAACAGTGGTACAATGGGTGGTCTTATCGCAGCCTGCGATCTCTTTCAGGCAACTCTTAGATGGACTATACTATATAGACATACATACTCCATAAGATAGTACACAGTAAATTTCCCTCAAAATAGATAATATATCTTTATTTACAGTATTTAAATCAAAAGGTCAGAGGTCACAAATACAAAGACATTGTCTAAATACACAAAATTCTTGAAGTAAATTGAATATCAACAAAATTAAGGCAGGCACTTTATGAGTGAGCTTACACCATGTCTTAAAAGACGGCAAGACCAGAAGGATATTAAGAAGTTTCACCAATACGACGGTCATTTGCCCAAACAGATGAGGCAGGAACAAAGATGGGTTTTCCTAAAAGTTTAAGAACATTAGTATGAGAAATTTTTATATTTAAATACAGGCATACTCTTTGATAAAAATTGCACACTTTAATAACATCAGGAAATGTTACAACGAAATATAGTAATTTTTATACTAAAATTATAATTTCACTTCTTTACAGATTTTTGCAGGGACAGACGTTTGGTCAGTTGCGGTACATACTTGGGGCAGCGGCTTAGAGATACCTACTGGATAGTAGGTATCTCTAAGTTGCAATCTATAGAGATCCCTCTAGAGATTGCAACTCAGTAATATTGGAGCAAAAACAATACCCGTCAATCTTTTTAAAATTGTCTCTTTATTGAATACCTACATTTAAACATGAAAACTTACTGATAGACATCCAGAAACTAAACAGGCATACTGTACTAATCCCATAGATGTTGCGATGATCTTCAAATCGTGTATAAGCATAAATTTACTTTGACCTAACACATTCATCGGTTGACTAGATTCTACCGGTTGTTCTCCCAAATGTTTTCTTAGATGATTTGCACTTATAAACTGCAAAAAATCACGAGTAAGTAGTTATGTTAGCTAATTATTTAAAAAAAAAGTCTAATCGTAAATTAATACTTAAAAATATTGCACTAGTTATATCAGTGCATACTTCGAAAAATTGAGAATATTACAAATATTTTCATACAATCAATATTTTTGCATGGTCTAGGTAATTGTGTTTTAAAGGCAATTCAGTCATGTTACGATTAGATCTGGAGACACGCAAGATCTTGCCAAGTAATGACGGATAAAGCTATCAAATTTTCCAGGACCAAGATGGTTATGCTTTCTTAGCAAATAAAAACTAAAATATTCTATAAATTTCGTCGCGTGGTCTAGATGCCGCACAGTGTGTCTTTTGGATTTTTTGAATATTAAGGATAGACAACAATCAGAGAATAACAAAAAAAAAATACGACTACGGTTTCGGAGATATGAGCATAAGTGTAAGTTATACTATATACTTATATGTTTATTCTAGATATACACACTACATAATTTACTTTGCAATCCTATATAATACAGTACAATATGTTACAGATGAACGGTGTTTCTACAAAACACAAATGAGATTCCATAAAAAAAAAACATTACATATAAAAAATGCAAATTTATGTTGTCTTAAAACTATTGCCGTATGCAATTACAAATTTCTAGTATTTATTTAAGAAATAATCCTAACATTGAAATGGTTGCTGTAACATGTTGTGAGTTAACTAATTAGTCCTCAAAAACTGCGTTGCGAGACTTGTATTTTTACATGTACAGTTAAAGTTAGTTCGCAAAACAATTTTTTTAATTAAAATTTGTTACTAAAAATATAATCATATAATAGAAGATGTGAAATCGTCTTAACATTATAACTGATTAGAATATTTAAATGAAGCAATTGATTCTTACAAAGCCAAGTGCTCCATATAAATATGTGTAATACACACTCATTGCAAATGCTGGATGACTGCAAAAGAATCTCGTACGGCTAAGGTACGGTTTCAATATTGGTCCCAAAACTATGTGAAACGGTAACTTCATTTGGCCTGATTTACTCACAAAATTATTTAACTACATAATTTTCCTAATACGTTACATTTAAATTTTATTGTTTACTTGTTGTCTCAATTGTCAAAATTGTCATCTGAAGCGTTTCATTGCATGCACCTAAGTTTCTCAGTTTTTATAACAGTTTTTATTTTATATGATAAAAAGTTGAACGGACTTGAGCAGTCCCTTGTAACCGAACATCGCGCCATCACCATTTTGAAATTTATGGCACGGAACAACGAACAAAGCTAAGCATAGAGACAAACATCGTTTTGAAAATTTTCACGATCATTTTACCAATCATTCTAGTAACACATACATATGTACTTCACAAATACAAAATTGCGATAGGTACTGACAATGAACAAGTACAAAACTGTTGGCTCGGCGAAAAGCTCGTAACAAATTTACTGTCATTTTGCTAGAATGCGGGCTAAAACGCCCCTTTTTTTTTTTTTTTTTTTCCGTGCGGAAATCCCCTCGGATACCACCTGTCGGTGGCATGTCGGACTCGAACCGACTAAAACCGCAGGCCGTCGCCGGGTACTAATAGCCGGGGAACCAGGTATATCCTAGAAAGGAAGTCCCTGGTGCCCCGACATACCTCGGGTCATCTACAGACGAGTAGACGACCCCCCCGTGTGGGAACCCCATGTTCCCTGTGCTCCCTGGAAGCAACGCGCTCGTTGCCACCCCGGCCTGCTTCTGCTAGGGTGACAGATGGCCTCACCTGTCACCCCCAGGCCTGCGCTTATGGAGGACGGAGGTCGTTCTGCGACCTCCGGCGCCTGAGTCGCCTGCGGTGCCTGGCCCGTGCCCGGGCCTGGCGGGCCGGGAGAGTTCTAAACCTCTCCCGGTCCCGCTCCGCCGTCTCCTTCGCGAGCATAACTTGCTCGCAGAAGGAGACGGCAGAGTTCCACGCACTCTCGCTCCGCACGATAGCCGCAATCAGGCTATCGAGCGAGAGAACTCCCACTCCGATGGCCGCCACGAGGTCTCGCCTCTGCTCAACCCACGCCGGGCACTCTGCCAGCGTGTGGAGAGCCGTGTCCACGGTCTGGCCATCGCAGTGGTGGCACTCAGGCGTTGGCTCCTTGCGGATCAGACACAGGTGATCTCCGAAACATCCCTTCCCAGTGATCACCTGCGTCAATCGGTATGAGAGGGTCCCGTGACGCCTCTCGAGCCAATCCTCCATAACGGGTCTTACCGCCGCAATGACGGCGTGCCCAGCGCTCGGTTGCCCGAGTCGTTCCCTCCACTCCCCTATGATGACCTGGCGGAGTTGGGATTTCCGGTCATCGATTTCTCGAATCTCGGGGCATCGACCCAACTCCTGCGCCTCCTTGCGCCACTGATACAGTGCCGCAAGGGCTCTCGCCTCCAGGTCCCACGGTGGAGTTCCGGCCAGGAGACTCGCTGCCTCAAAGGAGATCGTGCGGTACCCCCTTATGATCCTGATGGCCAGCATTCGCTGCGGTCGTCGCAGTATCGCGACGTTGCTGGCCTTCAGGGCCCCCGCCCATACCGGGCACCCGTAAAGGGCCATGGACCGCACAACCCCCGAGTAGAGTCTCCTGCAGGAGTCATCGGGTCCCTTCATGTTGGGCAGCAGCCGCGCCAACGCACGCGCTGCCCCAACCAACTTGGGGACCAGACCTCGGAAATGATATCCGAAGTCCCATCGGCCATCGAGTACGAGCCCCAGATACCTGATCGAGGGCTCGATGCCGATGCGAGTGCCTCCTACCGTGAGGCTAGATCCCTCAGGCGGCTTCCTCCGAAGCCCGTGGAAGAACAGGGCCTCGGACTTGTGCAGAGCCACCTCGAGACCCAGCCGCCGGATACGCTCAACGACTTGGGCAACCCCGGCCGTGGCCCTCAGGGTTGCCTCGTGGTGCGTCTTGCCGCGCGCCGTCACGAGTGTGTCGTCCGCGTAGCACACGACGGCGACACCATCCAAGAAGGCACCACGAAGCACCCAGTCGTAGCCGATGTTCCACAAGAGTGGCCCTAACACCGAGCCCTGCGGAACAATGCACGACAATTCACGCCTACCGAGGCCGGTCCTACTGGGGTAGACGACGGCTCTCTCCGACAAATATGCACGAGCGCCTCCCTGATGCAGCTCCAGGGCATAGTGTTGAACGCGTTGGCGATGTCCAAGGACACCGCCAACACCACTTCGCCCCGGGAGACTGCTTCCTCCGCCAGAGCCTTCACGCGCATGATCGCATCCACGGTGGAGCGCCCCTGACGGAAACCGTACTGGTTGTCCGCCAGATCCGGCCCAACCATCACGAGATGCTTGACGAGGCGCCTTGCAATCACTCTTTCAAAGAGCTTGCACACCTCGTCAAGCAACACTATGGGCCGGTAGGGGGCTAAAACGCCCCTATTATTTTTTGTGAGGTTACATTGGCTAGAATACTCATTACAAGTGAATGCTCAGTTCCAACAACACCTTTAAAGATAATTTATTTTATTGTATATAAAAACTAATTGCTGTTCGTTAGTCTTACTTAGAAAAATTATGTAGACATTTAAAGATTTCTTCAATTGTTTGCTTCAAAATAAAAATAAAGTCAAGGTCATGTATTTTTTCTTGGAACTTTGTAACCCTTCTACTGCTTTATGTTATGCTCAAATCGTCAGATTTTTGAAGTGAAAGCTTCTTTAGAGGCGTTGTACACTTTTTTTGTAATGGGTAAAAATGTTAAACTAGCGTCAGGACACGTGACCTGATCGAAAATTCGTAAGACGATGATGATGACGACGATGGAGAGTAGACAGCCGGCGCGGCGTAGGAGAGGAAGTATCCCCCTCTCTTGATACGGCGCGGCGAACATGTATGCCTGCGCCTGCTGTTTAGGCGGCGCAGGGCGTTTACGCGAATGTTCGTGTGTGTCTAAATGCACAACGTTAATATTCAAGTTTTCACTTCTGCCGGCACTCCCGGAGTGCAACCCGTCGTTTCTTTTAAGTACACACTAATATGCATGTAATTGACTCAACTGACCTTAATCTTACACGCTCGAGTATTATTGGCCATCGATTTTAGTTTAACTAATTTGATAGACTGCCCTAGACGATCCCCCCCTATATGTAGGGCTGATTTTTGGTGAAAGTACTCAACTGGGTGTAAGGTATTCCTCCTATTTTAATCTGACACGCTTGAGATCAATCTTCTAGAATCAGAAATCATTGCTATTAGTTTGCCCCCTCCTGCGACACATTTTCTAATACGTTTATGTTCTTTGCATTCTGGACTCGTATTGATACATTTAATAATAGATATTAACTGACAACAACAACGGATCTGCTCTTACAATTTATTTTTATTTTTATTGTTCTTCGGGAGTATTTTCTTCTAATCGACTTGACATACGCGGCGTTGGGGGGTGCTGTTCAACTAAAAGTGATGAATTTTGCATTCCGAGGAGGACAACACGAGAAGTTGGAATTGGAAGATATTATGACGTCGGTCCCCGCATCGCTCAGTTTGTCAGTCGTTCTTTTTACAACAACTGAGTTTCGCTGAGTGGTGCCCTACGGAGTGTCCTACTGTTCAAGTGATTAAATGGTGTTGGTGCCCGCCGGTTTATTTTAATAATCTTTATCTAAATCTTCTGTACTTCCCCCTATACAAGTCAAACTACTGACGCCATCTCTTGCACCGCGTCGTTATGATCGATCGCAGCCAATTTCGTTGCGGATTGATTCGTGAGCTACTGAGAGGAAGTTCCTTTTTCGGTCTTATAGAGGGAGGAGCACCGGGGAATTCATTCAGCGGACGTGGTATGATGTGGGGTTAGGGATATCTAGGAGAGATTGTTAGACGGTGCTTCAGGGCTGATATGGCTAGACTGCGAGCTGCATGGTGTGTGAGCCCCATGTATGCACCTGTGGTTCTATGGTAGAGGCCGATGGCCATCATGCTCTGAGTTGTCGTCGTTGCACGGGGAGGTTTCCGCGACATCATGCTCTCAATGACATAGTTCGTAGAGCCCTTATATCGCCCAACATTCCTGCCGGCCAGACGGACTGACACTGGTGCCTTGGAAGAATGGCAAGTGCCTGATCTGGGACGCACATGCGTCAGGACTGTTGCTGCCAGCCACCTGTGTCGCACCGTCCGTGCCCCATCGGCCGCCGCGGAAGACGCCTGTGTGAGGAAGAGGATAAAGTACGCGCCTTTGGAGACGATTATTTGGTGCTCATAGCAGTTGAGACCTTGGGCAGTTGGGGTACATACGCTTAGGTGTACATGAGTTAGGGCGCAAGCTGAACGAGGTGACTGGTCACCACCGCTTAGATTTGTTCCTGGTGCATAGGTTGGCCGTGGCCATTCAGCGTTTAGCGTTATGGGCACCTTTGCACGGGAGCGACCAGGGGTAGTTTATTTAATATCTAAATAATTTTAGTTTTATTTACTAGGAATCAATCAGTGTTGAATTCGCAAAATGTTGAATTCCAAAATGTTGAGTCCTGTTGTTGAAATATATGCAGGAATGGTAGAATCGCGGTAAAGATGGAGGAGGCCTATGTGCAGCAGTGGACTTCTTTTAGCTAATAATATGAGCACTCTTCTACTTCATAGCAAAATATCTCTCTGCGGTGTTAATCACATAGATGGCCCAGGGACAGGAACCTGGTAAAATTAGTACATAGAAGTAAAAAAAAAATTGATGAATTCTAGACTGCCAAAAGCACCAAATTGATATTTTTTTATAGTTTTAAACTTTGTTCTTGGTAACGAAAAAACCGAAGCTACACTTGCCAGATAATGAATACCACATTTGAAATTAAACTAAGAGTGAGCATTATTGTTATTTAATTCTAAATTTATCCAAATGCCATACACGTTTTTCTACAGTGAATAAAATTATGAAAATACAAGAAATAATAAGAAAACATTTACATACAAGAAATTAAAACTATAATAAATAAATGTTATTGCAGTAGATATCTTCCTTAAATAATCCTGAGCATTGAGTAAGTAGTGTGTCTTGAATGGCGAACTTGGGATGCATGCGTTGGCAGCCAGCGGAAATTAAATGACCCAAAAAGGGATGCAACCTTGAAGATGCTGCTATAAACAAACCTTCTGGATCTAAAGAAAGAAGGTATGAACCAGTATTAACATTTTGTACTAATTTGCTCTCTTTACTTGGTTGGCTATTATCAGAGCCCACAAAAGTGTCAGGCATGATAAAGGAAGGTCCCATACCGTCTGAAAAAACGGAGAAATCGTAAAATAATACCAACTGCGGGTGATCAGATCTATTCGTATCCGACTTGTTCCATCCTTCTAAATTAATGTTATCAAGAATTAAGGAGTCGTTTCCTTGAGAGGCTATAGTACTTTTGTTTATATTATCCACTTTTTCCAGAGATGTTGAATATTCACCTTTTTTAATATCAGTAACGTTCGTTGAATTTAAGATTACAAATGAAACAGAGTTAAAATCCGTATCATTATTTTTTGGTGGTTCAGAAGAAACATCTCGTTTATTTCTGTGTGTACGAATCAATGGTTCAGTCTTATAGTTCGTATCCTTTTCTGGATCGATTCGAGAAAACTGGAAACTTTTTGAGAAGAATGTTCGAGTTTCGTTGAAAATAGAACTTATCAATCCATAGACCAATGAAAAGAATTTTTCACTCTCTTCTTCGCAATCAATTTTATACAGAGCATTAGTATATTCCTCGGGTTTTATGCCATCGTTATGTTGTTTTAATATTATAGAAATCCTACGATCGACATCCTGCCGATTATTGTAATAGTTATTGAAGGTACATAAATCCAGTCCAACGCCTCCGTATTGCCATACAGAAAATACTCTTGTGTAAAACGAAAGGTATGGAATTGGTATGCTTCTCCATTTATATTTTAACGGGGTCATAGCCATGTACTTGCTCAAAGGCATCACAGTTACATTAAGATTGTGGAATTTCCTTTGGAATTCACTAATTTCGCGCTTAGTGGTATCATCAAGTTTATAAAATGGATATGAAGTAGATAAAGGTATTGGGATTAAAGTGTTAATGAATCTAGCGTTTCTAGGTGCTCGATAAGAGTTTTGAACAGAATCATCGATTAAAAAGTACACATGGAAATTAAGCATAGGGTACTTGAACGCCATGTTTGACAAATACTCGCTATAGAGCATTATAGGTGGAGAGCTTCCTCTAGATATAATCTGGTGATAGAAGATATTGCTCGCAGGCTTTGAACCGTTGCATTTAATGAGCAGTACGGGTTGTCTTCTATAGGCCTCCATTCCTAACGCATAAAATACGAGGAATGATATTCCTAGCAAGATTAAAGTCATCCAGCATGCTGAAATGTACTCTGAAACAGAATTCATTACATTACTATTTTTATTAGCCATAATTAAGGGGTACTATATAATCAATAAAATAAAGATGGAAATTGAAACAACCCGCAAACTCCAAATGAGACACTTGAATGCATTTCAAATCGTTTACATTAAATAGACAATCTGTCTTTTAAAAGACAGATTGTCTATTTGCCAGATATATCGTTTTTAGAAATGAGACAATAAAAATCAAAATAATTTTGAGCAACACGGAAATTTCAATGTCACAGTTCAATGCTCAAGCATGTCTTGAAACTACAGCACGATTACACTAATGGCGTAAGTAAATTAATTTCAAAATTGTAGTGCTGCACAACCTTGAAACTGGCCGTTTAATTTTGATCCTAATTGATACAGCCAGAATTCTTCGGTTGCGATTGCGCATGATCTGTTTTGGAAATTGATATACAAGAGTAACTTGCAGTACTGTACATAGTGAGGCTCTCTATTTTGTCTCTGTTGTTCTCAGAGTCTTTTTCCCAAACTAAGTTGGTCAACTTCAAGACTACTACGATATGGAACTTCGTTCCTCGTACACCAATAAAGTATAAAGGATTTTTCGAAACTTGCATATCCTAAAAGATCAAATTTTCGTAAAAATCTGTTTTGTGTATTATTAAAGTGGACATTAAGTTGCTCAAAAATCCATCATGGATCTTTTCAATGGTTTTGGTGGACAGAGGGTTTTTACACGCGGAGCGACTGCTATCGAAGTTCCATAGAAAGACTGTTGTCGCACATTTGAGGGCTCCCAACTACCAGGATTACTACACGGAGGGATCTCAATGTATTAAAAATGGTCACCCATCCATAGACTGATCTGGCTAGGGTTGCTTAACTTTGCAATCTGTTAACCTACTCGGTTACCACTTAGCCACGAGGCCCCTAAGGTTATCTGTAGTACATATAATTTTTTATACTGACCCGGCCAGCGTACTAGCCACGATTGCTTAGGGGTACAGGTAACACCCCAGCCTGTCGAGACCAGTGTTGCTGCGACTTGTGGGTTAGTTGCTCCATCTCCTCCGCCGCCGTTTACTTTCAACAACGGATATTGCTCTTCTACTTTGATCTGTGGAGCACGCTCCACCATTATACAGTTCTGTAAAGATAAATTACATTGTTCTCAATTAACGACATTGAGAGAACAGATTGATGGAGAGAACAGTCGTACGTCATCATCACCAATAACAGTCTCTGACAGTCCACTTCTGGACGTCGTGGATAGGCATATCATTAGAAAGAAGATTTAGGCCTACTATACCACGCTGGCCAGACGGAGTGGTATGATGTTTGTTTCTTTCTCTTTGAAGTGCTTCTGTCCAGCGAAGTTTGCCTCCTAAGCCGGCTTTTACGTCACCATCGGGATCAATAGTGATGGTTACAAATATTCTTAATCCATCACTACACGGATGGTGACCTCACAAAAATGGTCGTTGTATGGCCCTTACTTTATAAATCACTAGCTAGTATTAAATAAACTAAGGATCATACAAGCTTACGTATGTTCACACAATATGATGATGTCCTTTGCGACGCAATCGTCGATGGCGAACCCTAATGTAAGATTTCTGTTATGGGCGCGGATAAGATGTTCACAAAATATCTAACTAATAACTGATTATGAAAATATTATGCTTAGACAACTGCCACACATCAACATTTTATTCATGTTGTCCTCCTAAATGTCTTCTAGTTTGTGTTGTGTGCTTTCAAATTGTTCAGTCAATTTCAACTTTATGTCGAAGTCGGATGTAATATTTATTGTTTATGTTTTGACCCAGACTATACATGCTCATGTTGCGATGCAATATTAGAATACGATCAAAATGTAAAAAAATAATATTTATCTAAAGTTGATTCGGGTTTGAAGAGGGTTTCAGTCAACTCTCAAGATGTAACAATACTATCACAACCGAATAGTTATAATAGTTGTTTATTTTTAATGCGAATTCATTAAAAGAAAGATACGTAGACAATTAGTGTTTATTTGTATATTTTCCATAATCTTGAATTAGTCTTAGAATTAAAGACGCATTTACCTAATGTCACATCAATTTTGAAAACCTAAATTGAAAAGTAGATATGATCGAACGGAAGCTAAATGTAAATAAAACATTTTCATTACCTTATTCCAAATAACAGAATACTGTCGTATTATTTACAGTAACTTAAATCTGCCGATATTCAACGTAAGAGGGAATTTCAAAACGGGAGTAACACATTTGCCAATAATTTTGCAGCCATTCCAATTTCAAAATGAACGTCATTTTTATGTTTTTAAACTTGATATAACTCGTATTAACTTTCATACTGTCAGTATTTTACAAAGCGGTTTTAAGATAGACATGGTTTTACATCATGGCAGATAAAATCAGAAAAATTCACTGAAAAGCTTTTACAGGGTAGTCAACGAGTGCAAAATTTCCCTACTTGCACAAGTATCCCTGTGCATTTTGACTCTTTTTTTTTAGAACTACTTCTTTTAAATTACTTGTAATGATTTAGAATTTACAAAAAATGAGCAAGTATAAGTTGAGTGATTTATTTGTATTAGTCTTATTAACAATTATTATTTTTTGTTTTTAGGATTCCCTAGTCCTAATAAGAAACCTTTATAGTTTCATAATGTGCAATTGTCTGGGCTTCGGTTCGTCCACGGCTGAGCTTAAAGACGGTTATTACAATAAGGCTGTAATTTTGCTTAAAAAGTGTTATTAACATATATTTTTTCAGAGTAACTCCTTTACAGGAGAAAAGGAAATCATCACCACTTGGTGATCATTTCCTTTTCTCATCGATTCAACAGTGTCCGGTATCGTTGTACATGTATTTCCAAAAATTGTCGGACAATGTGAAGACTGTTTTTCGACTTAGTGATCCGAATGCGAAATCTGAAATAATCATGATGCTAATAATTTTACCCCTATTATACACGTGTAATATACCTACGTATATTGCACGAGTTAGGGGTTAAAGTATGAAATTGCCGTTGTATAGTAACAGATACTTTGAATTGAATTAAACCCACATGGTGTGAATCTTTTTCACATGATACCTATGGGATTCTTCTTTTAAAAAATGTGCAACATTTGATTTTCGACTTTAAATTGTTTATTTTTTATTCAGCTTAGACGTGAAACATGGATACTTCGAAAATACGAGTTCCGACGTGGCACTAACACGGTAGAAACGGCTCGCAACATTAACGCTTCTTACACTAACAGCAGATGTTCACTGTGTCGAAGATCGAACAATGATGATGAAACTGGCAGTGAAACAGCCCCAACTCGTGAATCGATCTTCACCATTATTGCTCCATGATAATGCAAAACTTCATAATGCACGAGAAACCGTTGTAACTGAACAAGAGCTGCAGTTAGAAACTATACGTCATCCTCCGTACTCGCCAGATCTTGCTCCAATGGACTACCATTTTTTTCGTTATTTGGACAATTTTCTACGTGATCAACTAATTTCTTCCCAGGAGGCAGTACAAAATGCTTTCACACAGTTTGTCAAATCTAGATTTACAAAGTAATATCGTGAAGGCATAAATGATCTTCCGTTTAGATGGCAGCAATGTATAGATAATGAGGGTAAATATTTTGATTAAATAAATATGTTACATCTTAGAAAAAAACGAGTTTCAATTTTTCAGTACAAACCAGCAATTTCATACTGAAACCCCTAAAATAATGAACTAGAAATAGTAAATACCACGACTAAATTAGCTGTCAGTTTAAAGCTAACAGTCGTTCTACTTATAAAACGTACTTACTTGGCAAATCAATCGATCAAAATAACAGAAATTGAAAATTGCCTAATTATTTTAATAGTGTCCGTGTGATGAATACAGAGCGTCACTACCCCTATTTATCCCGTCGGTCTCATAAGAGCTAACTAAGGAGGCAAACTACGTAAGATAATAGCATTGCAAAGAAAAGGGAAATTTGAAACAAACCCTATTCCAACCCATCTGGTCAGCGTGGTATAGTAGGCCAAAACCTTATTTCTGAGGAGAGGCCTATTTCCGGCAGTTGAAGGTCAGAGGCTGTTAATGATGATGATGATTTTAATATCTAAATTGATGCCCATGGCTGCTTGACTAGGACGCGACGAGGCAAGAATATACTAGTGGCCCCTGCAATCAACTGTGATTTTGGTAAATTCGATTCTGAAATCTTAAAATCGTAACTTTAACAGTATTCAAATAAAAAGAATTGGTGTCTCAAGCTATTGTTCTAGATTCTTCTAAGTCAATTACTTTTTAAACGTTCATCTCTAATTCTGTCTTACTATTTTGCAAGATAAAAAAACTATTGCATAAACTATTTTTGCTCAAAGATGTATATCATTTAAGTGAGATCATTTTTTTTCAGAGGAGTGACCAACTAACCATTTCATCATAATTTAGTATTGGATTGGACAAATATCTGCAAAGTCTGCTGTTTGGTGTTAATCGTAACAACTTTGTACGTGAGACGAATGAGGTGTTGATTCAACAAAATTATAGCGGAAAATGTTTACGTGCCGAGCAATAATTCTGATTGTATCTTACGTGAATATTTCTATATACAGTCAAACATTCCCCGTGATGGTCGCTATCATTATTATATGTGTGTGTCATTAGACCATAATAACGCTAAAGAGTTTCTTTTTTTGGTTGAGCGCGCTAATTTCCGGAATTACAATTCAGATTGGAAAAAAATATTTCGTAGCCTAATTTTTGACTGAAACTACAGAGAACGGCTGGTCAAATACAAAATGGCGGTACGTATCTACTTTATCCTAACTACAGTGTTTTTGTGTTACAACATTAGAAAACTAATGCCTATCGAGGCATTTACTGCATGTCTAACATCCAAAGATAGTTGAATATACTTGTATATTATTGTTGTTATAGACAACAATAATATATATATGTATGTGTTAGTTGAAACCACGTCTCACTACTTATTCTATAATATTAAATATGATATTCATAATTATCAGAGGAGACAATATATAAGAAAGTAATCCTATTCTAGTTATTTAGAAAAAATACAACAATAAGATTAAATCTCATTCAATTTTTTTTGGAATTCTACTTTATTTTCATCTAAAGTTACATGGTGTACATTTTGAAAATCAAAAATCATGTAGGTACTTAAAATTTGGTGCAAATTTTGTACTAAGTTATTTCCCACGTGTTTTTTAAATTTTATCATTCGTCACTTTTTTACATCTGTTTTTTTTAAATCACGCCTCTATCATCATCGTTTTAACGCATCTTTTCCAACTTAATTAAGGGTAACATTGCATAAAGGTTTTGGCTGGCTTTTTCAATGACCGGCTGCCTGCTTAACACCAATTCTCCTTCAGAATTAAATCGTTTTTAGACTAGGTAAATTAAGGTAAGTAAAGTGGTCAACTGAAGGAGTTATTATATTAAAACAGGGTGAGACTAATAGCTTGACGATGTTGGTATCCCGTACCCGTGTGTTATGTTATTATTTTGATAGAGGTAACTAAGACAAGAAATGTGAACTTGCTGATTTTCAGTGTTTCAGCAAAATATTCGAATTATTTCATAATATTTTACGTATAATTATCTAGTATTTTCATCATATCATAACGATAACATTTGTAGGAGTTTTTACTTCATAGAAACGATTAGAAATAAAATGTATGATTAGCAAAGTTGGTTGCAGGTCTGTGATTTTTTTGTAACTTACAACGATCGATGCAAGGCAATTGCAAAGTTAGGAAATAAAAGATATTTATCCTTTATGTATTCGGCTAAAATCGTATATGAAATCGTAATAAAAGATCGTACTTTCTTTACTTTCTTACTAAAACTATTATTATTTAATTTGTTATTATTACGTCGTGATATGCTTATCTTGGAATCCATCTTTATGTATATTCCATCATAGTACTTCTAATAAAGAAACTTTTTGTGTCACAACTTCATATTCTACTGTTAGATAATCCTCTTTTGTATAGCCATTAAATTTATAAGTTGTAAAATTTGACATGACGTTTCATTAAAAAACTATAAAAGATTCTATTTTGAGTTATATTTGTAACATAATAATAGATAATAATTTATATATTTTTTGTTAATAGTAGAATCGATGGGGAGTGATGAGTGAATATTATCGAGAACAACATCCGTTACTATGTGAAGAGGGATCGGAGGAGGAACTTTATAGTCCTAGATATTACCGTCGAGTCCATCCAACGGCGTTCAGAGGACGCGCTAGGATTAACCATAAAGGGGCGGCGGCAATCTTCACACGTTGGCCAGGTATCAGATCTTTTTTTTTTATTAATAAAAAGCAGCTGTTATATCCATATTTGCTAGTGTATTTGGTAAATACCAGCTTTCGGTTGCGGCTTCATATGAATGTAGATTTTTGAATTATTACTTTCAAAGTCCAGGTATCCCTCGTGAACAGTATTTTTTCTGGATAGAGTATTTTTTGAACGACTGAGAAAATAAGGCTAAATTGCTTTCCGTTATATATTGTTTGCAAAGTCATAGGTTTTACATAATCACCATTAAACATTCTAAAAAGACGAGGGTCATCAACAGCCTGTAATAGTCCACTGCTGGACATAGGCCTCTCCTTAGAAAGGAGGTTTTGGCCTACTATACCACGCGTCTGTAAATCTTTCTATTGTTATACAATAATGGGAATCTATTTTGGTTGCCATTTGGTAAGAATGTACTGATAAATCAAAAAATTATAACCTACTCGACTAAGTCATTGCAGGGCTCTGATCGCATTACAGTTACGGAAGTGACAAAGAGTTCTTCTTGTGTCTTAAAAGTATTGCTCTGACAGTTTACCGAAATAAAATGCAATGAAATTGGTAATGAAAAGGAATGTGAAAAAAAGAATTTAACAATATTTACATTTAAGTGGGGTTTACTTTGCTTAGTGCACTAGAATTACTCGTAACTAAATCATGATATATTAAAATTATCGAAATAGTTATGATTTTCATTTATTTTTTCAGATCACTGGTCGTCTTTTCTTACTTATTGGTGGATAGCAATCGGAATGATCAGTTTAACGATATTTGTCATTTATAACAGTTTATTTGCATTTTCTATGCTGTCGTCTGTCGACACAAAGCCTGCTTACTCCATAGTAACTGATGAAAATAAGAACACTTCTCTAAAAATATCTACTCTACCTGATGTTTACTTACATGTATTTGTTAGTCAACGTGAAGATATAGATTTAAATCAGTACATGCCATATGTTAACGTAATAGCAAGAACGTTTGTGGATTTTAAATTTAATTTTATAATAGTTATTAATGATACTAATGTAGGCTGGTTGAGTGCTGAGGAAAATAATGAACTAGCTTTAAATATGTTGTGGACAAGAGATAAAAATGTTAATCAACAGAAAACTAGTAATCATAATATAAACATTGAGTATATGTCACTTTCTAGTTTCATGGATAATTCTCCACTTAGAAAGGTCTGGAGGATATTACCACATCAACTGATTGAGTTTCTAGCCCGCACAGTTTCAATTTGGGATAAGGGGGGTGTGGCCTTTAATCCTGATATTTTAACTCCAAGATTTCAACACACTCTCTATATTGAAAAGTTGCAGACACTTCTGAATAAATATGGACATACAAGTAATGTAATTAAAGATTTTAAACTTACACATAAATTAACTAAGACCTCTAAGAACTTAAAGAAAATGAATAATATTCAAGATATTATTAATGGTCTAGAAAAGGAAGATTTGTCGGTTAATGCCTACTCGCAACAAAGTCTTTCTGAAGCCGAGGACAGAGAAATACAATCCATAAGACATGAACGCCATGTCCCTATCACAGCAGATACTAAATCTAAAAAAAATATCACTTCAAATACAGAGCGAACAAACAGCATGATTCTGAAAACAAGTAATAATACGAATGGCATTTTTAACCAATCAACGCACAATGGGTCTTTGGAAGCTAATAATAAAAGCAGTAAAATAGGTTTATTACCCTTATTATTTTTAGAATTTTTATTTCACAATAAAGGGTTAAAATCGAAGTCAGAAATAACCAAAACTAATAATAGAACACGTAAAAGTATTATCATTACCACTGATTCAGATAAAGATAGTACTTTATCGAGGGATGTCTTAGGAGAAACTGAAAAACCAATTGATCATAATTTTAAACCAGTAATTGTTATAGCTCCAACTACTTTTAACAAGTCAGAATTATACAATGTTACTAATATACCACAAAGAAAAGAAACAGAACAGAATCTAGAAGTAAATAGTCTTACAATTGATTTAAAGGGTAATATTATAGCTACTGATACATCTTGCCATGCCTTTTTGGGAACAATTTATAGTAATGTAGTCCATCACAATCTAGAAGAAACTATAACTGATTTTATAATTGCTGAACTGACAATTTTTTGTAAGGGGCTTTTATCCTCCTGTATGGGTATCGATTTGATTTTATTATAAATATATTCACATTAGCTATTGTTATTTTGTAATAAATTATTTTTCAAAAATGTTTTATCTATTTTTGTAGAGTTATTAGAAGTAAGAAAACAAATACATTCGCTAATAATTTATTGCATTCCTTAATCTCATCAACTAACTTAAATTTAGTCGTGATCAAAATATTGCTTTTGTAAACTGAACAATATTTTGTTCACAAGGTTTAATCTTAATATAATGGCTGTAAGAGTTCTGTCGCTTAAAAACTAAAAATTATAGACTAGATATTTCAAAACTTTTAACAATATTATCTAGTCGAGGACTAAAGTTAAAAGTATTGCCTTAGAGTGATCCTCCTATTTGTGATTGTATTAAAATTGGTATATAATTGCGCTACATTATTAAAATGGAATATGTTCAATCTGTCTTAGTTATGTATATGCATTACTGTTGAAACTGTTAATTTAAAATATTATTGATACTTGTGCCAATTATTTCTTAAATATGGAAAATGATGAATTCCAAATTAGACCAAAATTTGTTAAGCCATTTCTTAACGTTTTGTATGGAATATTTTCGAACGTAAGGAAAAAAATTAATATGCAGGTAAGTTCACATGACCGCGCGGTTTCGCACGTGACCGGTGGGAGTGTCTATTCGATCGCCACGCTGACCGCGTACGGCGTTTTTTCGCGGGCTCTGTCCACTTGAATCCCCTGGCTCAATCCGCCAGGGGATTGTACAACACTCACTATTCTACTTTGATCCCCAGGAGATTACAAAACACTCAACATTACTCTCCGATCCCTTTTTTCTCTGCGGCAATCCCCTCAGATACCACCAACCGGTGTACCATATGTACCCTATGAAAGAAATACCTAGTACCTCGGGCCATCTACTTCCATTACGTCCCATTCTACTTGGTTAAGGGCGCGCGCGCTCCACGGTGCGCATGTAAACGCAAATATCACAGTCGGTCATTATATGACAGAAATGTTTAAATGTACAAACTATATTTGATATTTAATCAACCGTTTAAGTGTAAAAGTAAGTTTGTTTTATTATTTTTAGACGGGACTAAACAGGAAATAAAATTATTAGAACTTAAAGTCCCCAGCACAGGGGACCGAAGTGGAATAGTGAGTGTTGTACAATCCCCTTTGGGATTGAGTCAGGGGATTCAAGTGGAAAGAGTGGTTCCGCGCGGTCATATGAACTTAACCATTACTAAAGCTTATGCTACACGATTTACATAAAACTTACAGGTCACTGATTATTATCATTATATGAATAAAATTACCACTAGGTTCGACATAAAAAAATTAACAAAATATAACAGTCGAAACCTTAGAATCTTGTTACGAAATTACATTTGAAGTTATTTGTTTTACTATTTCACGTCATAATAAAATTAATTTTATTGTACTAGCGCAGTATGTTATCACAAGACAAATGCTTATATTAAAAGTTCTCTTTCTTGAATGGCAATATTTTTTTCACCAGGCTACATTTTGTATTTCTATAGGTATCTCCCGTCTGCTACTCCAGTCGTTGACAAGCGAACGCTTGCAGTCACTAACTTTATATAATGGTTCACATCGTTTGCTCACATTCCAAAATATGTAACTTTCTGGACACTGATACACTAATCCTCGTAGCTTGTTCGACTTTGTTGATGTACATTTAAGAAATCCTTGGGAGCAATCACCTTCTTTTTCGAATGCGAAATATCCAGTGTTAGAACACCCGAGACTTTTTTCAGAGACAACGAGCTGAAATAAATATAGTAAAATTATATTTTTTCTTTTATATTTATAGGGCAACACCTTTTGTTATAAGAGTTTCTTGTTAGTGCTACATAATCATAAAAGCATTAGTTTTTGAACAAATAAAAATAAAATCAGTTATGAAATATTGTAATACAAATACTACTTACTGGATCATTGAGAATATTTCCTATTCTCTCTTTTCGTTTGACTCTACGTTTTTGTGATATTTCTCCATCACATGTTTTTTCAGCTTTACTTTCATTAACACATTTCGTTTTGTTTTCATCATAAATTGTATTATTAGGACAAGCAAACACTGCAATTTTTAATTCATGACTATCCTCATTTTCATCGCATTGATAGAATAAATTACAATATTTAGGATGTCTTCTAAAAGACGATGGACATACAAATAAGTTTTGGTCGTCTTCTATCTTAGGACAGTCGCTTTCTGCAGGTTTTTGTGTAGAATAATCTGTTCCACTTTCTGTTGTCTCTTGTTGCTCCGTTGTTGTTTGAACTGTACCTGAACCTTCTGTAGTTGTATTTTCTATGGATTCTTTTGTAGTACTTTCAGTTGATTGTTCTGTTGTACTTTCTCCAGAGGGTTCACTAGTGCTCTCTACCGATTTTTCTGTTGTATTTTCTCCTAACTTCTCAGTGGTACTTTCGCCTAACTTTTCAGTGGTACTTTCTTTTAACTGTTCAGTAGTGCTCTCTACTGACTCTTTTGTTGTATTTTCTCCTAGCTGTTCAGTAGTAGTTTCCTGTGACTGTTCTGTAGTACTTTCTCCTAACCGTTCAGTAGTACTTTCAGGTGGCTGTTCAGTAGAACCTTCTCCTGAGCGATCAGTCGTACTTTTTCCAGATTGTTCTGTGGTACTTTCTTCTGACCGTTCAGTTGTGGTTTGTGCTGCAGATTCAGTGGTAGCAGATTCCGTTGTGATTTGGTTTGTTGGTTCACTTGTCGACGTAGTTGTTGATTGCGTTGTTGATTCTGTAAGCGACTGACTAGTCGCTTGTGTGCTTGATTTTGTAGTACTTTCTTTTTCTGTTGTAGTAGTTTCTTCTGTTACTGACGCCTGAGAACCACTGCAATTGCGAGGTGGGTACACAGAATCTTCGTGATTACATGTATCTACAGCTGGATCCCATATTGTACCTTCACCACATTCAAAATGAAAAATGGAAAACTTCGTTTCATTGCCGTCCCAGTCTACACATCGATAAAACTTCTTGCAATTATTTGGATCGGGATAAAATCCAGCTTTAGTACAGTTAACACTACTGTTTCCTGGTACTTTAGATGCTTCGTTTTGACCTTCATTACTCTCTGACGTGTTTGTTGTCGAGTTACTAGTAGTTGTATTCTGATTGCACGACGGATTTGCAACATTTTTAGGATGATTGCAAGTGGGAATATCTTTATCCCATATAGTACCTTCAGCGCAAATGAAATCGTATTTTGTGTATCCTCCTTTACCATCATTAACGCATCTATAAAACTTTTTGCAGTCTTGGGTATTACCAAAGTAACCTTCACTGGCACAAACGTCCATAGTATGCAAATTAGAATCGGGACTACTCGACGTTGTCATACTGGTTGTAGATGAAGTCAAACCTTGTGTTGTTGATCCCGAACTCTCGGTTGTTTGAGTATTATCTGCGTCATGCGTTACTGACTCTTTGCAAGATGATACTTGATCGATATGAGTGCATATCTGTGTATTAGGATCCCAGGCGGTACCTTCACCGCAAATATGATCATATTTGGTATAAGCTCCCTTACCATTATCTACACACTGATAAAATCTTCTGCAATCTTTTTCATTCGGATAGTATCCCTCTGATAAACAAGCACCTGCCGAATTTGGAGGAGGTTCAATGGCACTACTGTCGTTATCATAATTTAATTTATCTCCTAGTAAATACTCTGAGCTACTAGGCGCGTAATTTTCCGTTGTTTGTGGATGATGTTCATTTGCCATAGGTTTGGTCGTAGTCTGAGAATTACAATCGGCTTCTCCGGTATCATGATCACAGGACAGGATTTCTTGGTTCCAATAAGTGCCTTCTCCGCAGCTATATTGATATTTTGTGAGACCACCCCTACCATCGTTAACACATCTATAAAATGACTTACAGTTTTTCGGGTCAGCTATAAAACCTTCTTTAGTGCAAATAACACTTGAGTCATTTTTAGATAGTAAAACGGCCAATACATTTTGTGTCACCGGAGAATCTTCATATTTCAAAGATGTTGTAAATGTTACAGAATATTCGATAGTACCCTCACTTGGTACATTGGTTGTAGTATTTTTAGTAAAATCACATTCCTTAACAGCCGAACGGTGATTACAGGCTTCTAAACTTTGATCCCATACAGTACCTTCGCCACAAACATATTCGTGACGAATGAAACTACCTTTACCGTTATCGACACACCTGTAGAATTTTTCGCAGTGCTTTATATCACCAAAATAACCACTACTGACGCACAATTCACTAGTAGTTTCTTGCTCTGTTGTTTCAGAAGAAGTAGGGAAAGCACTGGTTGTGCTACTGATTTGAGAATCTGCATTTGCATTTGGCGGAATCTTATGGTTAAGATCATTATTTATTGGTAAAGATTCACTATTAGAGCCACATTTAGTCACTGCCCATGCATGGTTACATGATTTAAGTTCCTGATCCCACAAAGTTCCTTCTCCACACAAAAACTCATATCTTATGTAAGATCCATTTCCGTCATCGACACATCTATAAAATCTTTTACAGTCACTTGAGCCGCCTATAAAACCGCTTTGTGTGCATTTTTCATCTATTGGTGTGGATTCTGTTGTAGATATAGTAGTAGTTGTACTTGGTATTAAAGTAGTAGTATTTTGGTAGTTTCAAGTGCATTGACGGTATTTCCATTATGATCCTTAGGCTTGTTAGTAGTTTCACTGCACCCATCCACAGCCGAAGCATAATTACAAGCATTTATTCTATTATCCCAAACTGTTCCTGTACTACAAGTATATTCATAGTAAGAAAAGCCTCCGTGTCCATTATCAACACATCTATAGAACTTTTTACAGTCGTACTTATCCCCAGTAAAGCCACTAGATTTACATATATTATCGAGTTGGCCCCATATTGGTGGACGCTTGCTCGACGTCGTGGTTGTGGTTGTTTGAATTTCATTATTCGACTGTCCATATCCTGGTAAATTGTTTACATCAAATTCGTGTTCATCAGACGATATAGTAGGGAAATGTGCTGATGTAGTACTTTGAATATAAATAGGTGTAGAAGTTTTTGTGTTTTTAGTCGTTGACTCTAGTTTATTAATATCTGACGAGATGTTCCCGTTACATTTTGCAACAGCCCATGCATGATTACACGCTTTAATTTCTGGATCCCATAATGTTCCTTCGCCACACTTAAATATATGTTTTGTAAAACCTCCATTGCCGTCTTCAACGCATCTATAAAATATTTTACAATCGTTACTATCTCCTATAAATCCATCAGACACACATTTAGTTCCATTCGAATCAATTAGCGTAGTTATTGTTGTACTTGATGGCGGTGTTTGCATCGACTCTGGCATAGAATTTCCATAACCAGAGCTGTTGCTGTCTTCATTATCTGCAATGGATTGTGGTGTTGTATGTTCTGTAGACATTGTTGTATGATAACTCTGTGTTGTTTTGTATATAGTTGTTACCGTATGTTGACTAGACTCAACAGGCCCATGTAAATTACATTCTTTAACGGCCCATATATGGTTACAGCTTTTGATACTGGAATCCCATGCTGTGCCATCAGCACAGTTAAATCCAAACTTTTTAAAGCCTCCTTGTCCATTATTAACACATCTATAAAATTTTTGACAGTCATTACTATCGCCTATAAATCCATCCTCTGTGCAATCTGTACTATCAGCCTTATGTTCTTCTTGATTTTCTAATTGAAATATGGTAGTTGAAGATTTTCTTGTTGACGTCTCGCTGATCTGGATCTGGTTTTGACTTGCTTCTTTGGAATGGTCGATTTGTAATTGAGTTTGAACCCCTGTATTCCCATAATTAATTTGAATTTGTGATTGGCTTACGGCTGACCCATGACTGATTTGAGTCTGATTTTGTTTGCTTCCCTTGTTTTCATTTTGATTTAACCGATCACCGTAATTAATTTGTGTCTGATTTTGTTCCACGAAACCATTACCTATTTGGGTTTGCGATTGAGTGACTTTTGTACCATAGCCTATTTGAAGCTGCTCCTGAATAGTATGAACAGTATTATCTTTTGTATTTTCTTTGATGTGTAGTTCCATTGTATTTTTTTCTGGTGTGTGCAATTTTTCAGTGGTAAATTGCATATTTGAGTCAGTAACTTTTTCATTGTAAAGACTACATCTGCTTTTCTTTACTGCCCAAACATGATTACAAATTTGATTGACTTCATCCCATACCGTTGTTTCAGAACACATAAATTCATATCTCGTAAATCCCCCTTTTTGGTTTACTACACATCTGTAAAATTTACGACAATTTTCGTTATCTCCCATGAATCCATCTGATGTACAAATATTATCTCGAGAAATGGACTGTGATATTTTAGTTTCTGTGCTTAGTGGTTTCACGGTAGTTTTATGTAAATTACGATCAACATTGATTAGGTTTATCGATGACGCCCATGGATAAGGGCTCGCTGTTGTAGATAAAATATAAAGTTTTGTTGTAGAGTTTATTGCATTCGATGGTGGCGTTTGTTTTACATTCATTATACTGGTCTTTTGTAATGTATTTGAAGGCTGTATTTGTTTACTGCTCACCATCGGAGAGGGTATTTCATTATACATACTGTCCTGAATGTCATTAATATGTGTAGTATGTATAAAAGGTGGTGAAATACCAATACATTCAGATCTCGTTGTGGATTGGGGATGATTGCACACCTCATGATCGGGATCGTAAATAGTCCCGGGCCCACATTGGAACTAAAAACAGTTAAGTTAAGCATAAATTTAAGTTAAATATTATATGTTATAAAGGCTGTCTCAGTAAGAGTGCACTCTGTTATTTTACAATAAAAACACGTATTTTATGAAAGAGTTGTGATATTTTTATTGGATTGTAAAGAAGACATGTTTCGATTAAGTATGGAAGAAAATATCCGGCAAATTTCCCTCACGGCTCTGATGACAGGCCATTACTATAGGACACTCTCTACTCTTAGACAGAGATATGGCTGTATCTCTGAATCGGAATAAACAGAGGCGACATCCGTCAAATTTCAGAGTTACCACTTGCACGAAAAAAAAATATTCTAAATTTAAAAAGTGCACTCTTACTCAGATACCCTTTACTTAGAATAGAATAGAATATTGAGAAAATATTTTATTTTGCATATCAACATTTATTGATATAATAGTAGTAGATTTGGTAGTAGTACTAGTAGTGACTTACCCTAAATATAGTGTATTTATTGTTTCCTGATTTCATGCACCGATAAAACATAGCACAATTATGAGGATCTTTCACAAAGCCTTCACCTGTACAAATTATGGGTTCGGGTCTCGCTCCAGAATATGATTTTATAATTCTGCCCCTGGTGCCTGGTCGAGGATTCTCATCTGGTGACGATTCTGTAATTATTAGATTGAACATTCATTGATTTTACAAGTAATGTTACACATAAGACTTCGATTGAAACAGTGAAAAAATTTTTTTTCGTCGGAAACTTTTACTAGTGATTCGTGTTGACGTGTTCCTGTTCATGGTGTTACAATATATATGTCTTGATAATACATATATATCATATTAGTTATTAATAACTTCCCCCAGTGCATCGTTAATAGTGTCGGCTATCTTGAACATTGGCCTGCCTCTTAACCTATGTTAGTTTCTCATTTTTTCTTTCACTCATTTACAGAACACAAAAACTTTTTGAATTTGAAATATTATATTTTTTAACATGTGGGTTCCCACACAGGGGAGGTCGTCTACCCGCCGTAGATGCCCCGAGGTACGTCGGGGCACCAGGGATTTCCTTTCTAGGGTACATCTGGTTCGCCGACTACTGGTACCTGTGACGGTGTGCGGTTTTAGTCGGTCAGAGTCCGACATTGCCACCGGTAAGTGGTATCCGAGGGGATTTCCGCACAGAAAAAAAGGGAGTAGGCGGTAAATTAATTGGTTATGTTAAAACTCCCACATTTTGCTAACTATAATTTAGTCTCACTTACATAATATGCGGCCAGAATTGAAAATGGTCACTATAAGAATTTAGTATGAGAAAGATACTCCTCCATTGACGTTGGAAAAGGACAGGGTTTATATTTCTAAGTTTTATTATTTTTGTCGGAGACTATTATATATTAAATGCTAAGTATAAACAAAACCATAACAGAAAAACTATCTATGTCAAGTTTACGTACCATCAGAGTCTATACCAGTTGTTTCTATTATTATAATAAAAAATATTAGGGGTGTGTATATTTTTTTCAATTTAAGGTTCATGTTGGTGTTCAATCAGTGTCTATTATATAATAAAGATCATTCTTCTCGAAGCTACCTGAAACAAACAAAAGTACAATCAGCATAGTAGAGTATAACGAATCTTTTTAAAAATGGTTGTGTCCATGAAATATGAAACAGTGATTGTAGATATAATCTAAAACGAAGCAAATACTACGAGTACCTATAGTGCTGTCGACTTATTTCAGTATTATAATATATATTTTTTGTTTGTTGTAACCACTGAACCTGAATTACCAGCATTTCTCCGTGAGCTTGTAGAGGTAGATATGTGCGCAAACCTAGTTTACAAGTAGCTCTTTATCGTTATTTTTAATCGATTTTATACATCTTTTATGCTTCGCAGCAATGTAATGTAAGAACGAGAATAATATTTGATGAAAAATTTAATCACCATTTAAAATTTTCAGCATACTATTATGTTTATTAGGAAAATCGTCTAATTTATTGCATTAATTATTTTATTTGTACATTTATAATAGCCATCAAGTCTCTCGTAGAATTCTCACTCAACAAAAAAATATCTCAGTAAAACAAATAACTATGTGTATCAATCCAAATATACGTATTTTATGAATCCACAAAATCGCCACAAGAATGTCCGCTCGTTGGGAAATATTTAAAAAATAACAATGTTTTAAATTAAAGTTAATGCGAGCTGTACACAGACAGGTATTGGTTTAACATCTACCAGTGTTTATCCAGAATTCGAGATTTGGAAATCAAATCATTTTATTATTGAAAACAACAAAAAATACGGAAGTAAAATATTCCTTCTTGTATATAGACTAGCCTTTCTCCGCAGTTTCATCTGCATCAGTGGTTCTAATTCTACTCTTGAAAAAACTGTCTGACCGTCTGGAAAAAACTTTTTTCGATTACAGAGGTGTAATCGAAAAAAGTTTTTTTCCAGACGGTCAAATAATAATTTAAAAAACAGAACGTTGAAACAAAGTAAGTAGCAGAATTTTGAGCTTTATGTTATTAGTAAGTAATCTAACTATAAAAGTAAAAAAGTGCCTGTCTCGTTACATCTCCTCATGGGTCCTGCAACCTTCTCATTTGGCACTAAATATGCATGTCTTGGGACGTAGCACAAGAAATATCTCTACTACATGGCCTCTAGTGAAAACGTGGCCTATGGACCAAATAGATGGAAAAAAATCCTTGAATTGTATTTTTTATTTTATTTATTGTCTAATATAAAATTCATACATGCATAAAGTATGTATGCATATATATGTATGTAGGAGTGTTCGTAATTGCATGTTTTTTTTTTTTTATAGAACTTGTCCAGCAAAGAGCATTAGCTATTTGCTGGACAAGTTCTATAAAAAAAAAACCGATAACCATTGTGCCTATAAATATTGAGGAGCACTTTACTACGCCTACACCAGCTTCCAGGTTTATCAAGTGCTATAGTCCATTTAATCTAAGAAGTACCGTTTGACAGTTCCGACAGATCGATCGATCACTACAATATCCGATTTTGAGGTATATATTTTATTACTAGTATTAGCACTAGTATTCAATAGATTAGTAAATGCTAATCGATTGCAGTTTTACAGTTTATGTATGTTATTGTAAAAACCCATGTATTGATATATTTTAGGTGTCACTAGTTCATTTTAGTATACACTAGACTTGGACATGAACAAAAATTTATTAAAATTACATTTACTTACATACTTTTATTTTTAATTATGTGTATTCTTTGACAATTGAATGTCAGTTGAAATTTAAGCATTATTAAATAGAAGAAGACGCCTGGATTGACAGCTGCTCGTTACCAATAAGTTCGATTATTGTAAGTGGATTTGAAGAGTCGCAACACTATAGTAAAAGCCTAACTACGTGACTTTGAAATGAAGTCTATAAAAAAGGAATTAATTGTAATTACTGGTTTTGTTGCTTTGTTTAAAAGGTAAAAATTTAAATTTAGTCATTAAAAATTATATATCTTGTCGTAAAATAAAAATAGCTTCACAATTCCATGGTTTTACGGAAAAATTTATTGAAATTGAGAGTATGAGTTACGCCAATACAAAGTTATTTCGGCTTAAAAAGTATGAAACATCAAATAGTACCTCTTAGATTAGATGGACTATAATAATCTAAAGGTCAAAGGTCAAATAAATCAAAGGTAAAATAATCTAATCTATTTTCAACTACTAATGTAGGAGGTACTCTTTAGAATACCAAAGAATGGCACTTTTTGGTACAATCTGAATTACACCACATGTTCCAATCCCACTTTTTTCTATTAAACCTAGCAAATCATATCATATCTTTTACGAAGAACCAAATATATATCCAACTTAAAAAATATGTTTGCCGTTGCCATCAAATTTTTAACAAACTGGAGAAATGATTTTTCGCTTAACCTTAGCATTAATCAAAGTGTGCATTTACTTGCTATATGCTTATGATATTACAATGAACCTATTGACTACCTTTATTGAGACAGCTACACTTTTTAACCGACTTCAAAAAGGAGGAAATTATCAATTCAGATGTTTTTTATGTACGTTCAGGCACAACTTATTGCTTAGCTTATTGCTTAACCGCGATTACTGTTAGGTTTTTAGTGCTCTTTGTTGTTGGTATTCTTTGATATCGGTTCAACTTTTTTTTTAATAGGATTTATCTTGTAGAATTTTAAAACGTCACGAAACAGTTCAATACAATATCGCTTAATACCACATTAAACGGCATTTCATCCTCGTTAATTTAACTTTTTAATATTCACGCCGTCATATTAGGTGTTCATGCATTACTAACATAAGCAATGGGTTGTGTACTGACTATATAAAAACAAGCAATTGTTTTTTTTAAACCAACTAGTAAAATGTCAACTTTTACATCGAATATGTGAATCTGATTCCAAGCATACAAAATCTAACAGGTATCATGAAATGCTATGACAGAATTTAACATTATCACGAAAGCTGATGTACTAAAATAGACTACTGTAATGTAGTACCTACCAAGCCCTATACAAAAAGGAACGATATGAGAATTGGCTTGCCTCGGTGGTTCAGCGCAATGAATTTCCAACGATTCCCGAGGTATTTTTATAAAGGTCATAAGTGAACAACCAGCCAGCCTTCATAAGAACAAATTGATCCTCGTAGTTCGTTGCCATAATAATTACAACTGGAATGATGATGAAAATAAGACAAAATAGAATAAAGCCAGTTTGTTTTTATATCAGAGTTGTAATTGGCATTACGAGAAGTTACTATGACGCGTGTTATGCAAAATGGGCTCTTGACTTCTCAATAATATTAAATAAAAAATAATCATGAGGCTTAATTGCAGTTATCTAGCACCAAATTGTAGCTTTTAGCCACTGATTGGTAGCAATTTCATATTGAGTAATTTTGCTTTAAGATTAGGGGTAGTATAAATACATCTAGTATAATTTAATTATAGTTTTATTGCTTAACCTACGTAGGTATAACAGCAAAGATAAGTTATTAACTTGTGTTAAAATATTATTATCAGTGGAGTGCAATTAGATTTATCCCATGGCATCCTGCTATAGTAAACGGATTTCAACAAAAAGAATTGCTGAGTTTCCAGTAAGAAGTGTGACCTATTCGCAGATGTTTTTTTCACCCTCCATAAATATGTTACATTTCTGAATATCATCACATCACATGTAATATGTGAATAAACTCAGAAACAAAATCCTTATTGGGCTGAGCGGAGCCACAAGTCGTCATAGGAAACATAAGTTACATCACATCACACATCAACAGCCTTTAATAGTCAACTGCTGGACATAAGCCTCTCCTTAGAAAGGAGGTTTTGGCCTACTATACCATGCTGGCCAGACGGGTTGGGGTAGGGTTTGTGTCAAGTTTTCCTTCTCTCTGCAGTCCAATAACGTCCATTTTCAATTAATGCAATTCAATAATAATTAATCAATCTTGAAAATGAATAATAAAATAACCTGGCAAAGTATACATAGCAAATGTAAGGTTTTGTAAATAAGATAGTAACGTAAGTGCTTAAAGAAACTACGTTAAGTAAATAAGATAAACCTACGTAAATATAACTTTAATTAAAGATTTTATTGTTTATTTAAAATGTTACACCTACTGTCGTTTAAACTGATGATTACGAATAATAACATTTAACTATTACCTTACTTTATATTAAGTATGGCGTGAATTTAAAATGTATTTGTCTTACATTTTTTCTAATGGAGATCACTATTGGAATAGATTACATATTTATTTTGAAATTCTTGTCTATATATTACAATTTTTAAGTAGTTTGGAGTAGCGGACTAAATATACTTTTTAAGTAACTATTTTTCTAATATAAACTTGTAACCGCGTATTTGGTTTCATGTAGGGGAAAAGTATACCCCATTTTTAAAAGGATTTAAAACCCTACAAACTATAACAAACTATAGAATTAGAATAAAATTCTACTGTGCCAATGAATTAATAACTCGTTTATACTTAACTATACTATTCCCTACTGACCTAATCCTAGACGCCCATTCATTGCATTAATAAACTTTTACTTTCAATTTACGCTAATCGTATGCAGTCTCGAACCGGTACAGGTTTGTAGTTTATTGCCCAAGTACCTATATTAAAGGACGTTACAATAAACATAAAACAGGTTTCTTGAAGATTCCCTTTTCTAGCAGGTGTGGTGGCCTGGACTGCATTCTTGCGGTTGGCACTCGATTGAGTCCAGATAATTTAATATCTGAAAATAAATTGGCGAAGCTAGCGCAAACAGGTACCTACCATTTATTTTATCATATTATATCGCTGGCTGACGCATTTTATGTAAGCGATATTACGTTTTTGTTAAATGAAATACTTGATAATCCACTGCATGTATAATATTATATAACATGTAATTTAACAAGGGTTTGTTTACTAATTGAAATTTTAAATATATAAAGAGCACACGAAAATTTCATTAAGTGACTTCATGTATTTTCTTTGGCATGAATGTGATCACCTGAAACTACTACTCACAGCTCGAAGCAGGATCATTTTAATACTTGTCTTTTGCACTACCACCACAACGTTTAATTTTAAGCTTTCAATAAATTGCTACTTTTATGGTTATGTTGCACAAGCCTGGGCCTTATAGCTTAAGCCCATTTTATTAAATCTTAGTTTTACAGAAAAACGCAATATTCACACCACGGGTAAAATGAACATCTAAGGCAGCCGGTATAAAAGCAAATAAGCTAAATATTGTGGCAAATATTAATCCTCTGGATAACAAAAAAATCCATGGTAACGGGTAAAGCAAAAACTTGTAAATAACCAAAGCAAACAGACAAACAAAAAAGGACATGTACAATTCATATAGTAGAAGTATTGTTTGCCCTCTTTGCTGTGTAGATTCTAACAATACTTAAACCACTATTATTATTAACTATATTCTTATTGCAGAAAAAAGCTGATTAAAAAAAATGAAGTATAAGATTAAATTGAACGTTCATATTGGCTTCATGCTTCATGTGTATTAAATTACAAGACTACTATTGGCCTTCTGTTTGTTAACAAAAATAACGATTTGTCCTATTAACATTTAAAGAAGTCAATGTATAATCAACAATTGGAAATATATTCAAATTGCTTTGATTTTATTGAAGATCCTAATATAGTTACAATCTGCCGCGTTCATTGGACGAGGCATTTTTTTAACATAACTTGAGAAAAATCAGAATAACAAAAAAAAATAACATAAAAAGTTAAGTGAAGTGCAAAACATCTACTCGTACTTCCTTTATTATTTCCATAGTATGCAGTAAAATATTCCTTTGAGTCATCATCATGTAATGGGTTTCTATAAACAATGGCGTAACGAATCTTTGCGATTAACTGTTTAATATCAAGTAGCATACTGAATTTAAGGTCAAAGTTTAAATTTTGACTTCAATAATTGAATAGAGTTATTTTTACATCCTGTTATACCCTGGGTTCGGGTATTGTTTTGCACGATTATATCAACTGACCTACCAAAAAATACTTTTTTTTATAAATACATACATATTATACATTAAAAACACACAAACTCCGAAACAAATATTTGCAGATCATACAAATATTTCTGCCAACCCGGGAATCGAACCTGAGAACTTAGCACAGCAGTTAAATATATACAGGCTACATATCTATATATGTTTATATTCTGCTGTGTGTATTCTATCTCTATTTTATAATAGCTGTACCCTGCTAAGCTTCGCTGTGTGGTTGCATTGATGAGAAATGAGGAACAAAACTGATCCGAAAATAAATAAAAATACGGCGTGAGGGGTCTATGGACCCCCGGTCGGAACGAAGTTCCTTTCGCTTTTCGGTAGACGTTTGCTATTGTGTCGGCAAAAAGTATTGTTACATATATTTCGGTCTCGCTCCCATCCGCTCAGAGCGTGTAACGCGCAAGGAACTTCGTTTCAACAATCTTAGGTTGGTATATTGTGTCAAAATTTTAGCTCAATCAATCATCAAATACACAAACCAACATAACAATTATAAATGCATATGAGATTACACTTATAAAGAACAAAATCAAGCTCAACAACTTACTTTCTTTACTTTACTAGCTTACTTTTCTTCTAGGAACTTCGGGCTAAATTGAAAACGGTAAAGAATAATTATGTAACAATTATGTAACATTACTATAATAAATAGCAAAGTGAGTACGTTGGTGGTGACGGATTAAGAATACAGAGTGTCAATACCTCTATTCATCCCGTGGGTGTCGTAAGAGCCGACTAAGGGAGCAAACTCTTCAGGACAACAGCTCTGCAAATAGAAGGAAAACTTGAAACAAACCCTATACCGACCCGTATGGGCAGCGTGGTATACTTAGTAGGCTCAAACCACTTTTCTATGTCAATGTCCAGCTGTGGAATATTGGAGGCTGTTGTTGATCATGATTTGATATTAAAATATTGTGAAAGCTGTGCAGTTAGTAACTTGATACAATCCCTATACCAACCCGTCTGGCCAGCGTGGTATAGTAGGCCAAAACCTTCTTTCTAAGGAGAGGCCTATGTCCAGCAGTGGACTATTAAAGGCTGTTGATGTGATGTGATGTGTTGATGTGCAGTTAGTATTAATAATTTGTCTATATTAATTAAAATAAAAAGTATTGTGGATTAAGAATATATTTATTTATACACTCGTAATATATTTATTTTTAAATATTTTATCTTTTACTATAGCCATCGAAAGAAAGAAGCTTCGTACAATGGACAGCAATATTTAATGGGTTTTTCATTATGCTAGTTTATAGGTTATATAAAAACAAAGGACTACTACGCAAGTTACGTCGAATATGCTAAACGAACAAACTGAGACTTTTCCTTTTCTTTGACTCTATAAATTTATAAGAATTAGGTACTTCATCTAAAATATGATTATGGGTATTAAGCCTAAGAATGTTAATTCCCTTTAACTATAGAAACAATCTGGAGGAAACGCAAATCTTAATTACTTCGGTTTCAATTTCTGCAGTTTACATTTCATGCGATAATTTACGCAGCAACCCTGAACTTGAACGGTAGGCCTGCAGCTTGACTTTGAACTGGTTACTTGCAGCTGCTCCTTTACTCGAGTATATAACTCGTACTATTCTGTAATTATTTGTAATAAAGTATTGTGAGGAAGGGATACCGTTACTTGATAACTTTTAAATCGTTTAAAAGATGCAATACACTGGAAACGTGAAAGTTTTCTATTTGTTGTAAGCAACTTATATTTCTTGGGGTTTCAGGCTTTGCATAATTTATTAATTACACCTCGATATGTATCCTTGCGTGTTTGACACACCTATAAACACTATAAGAGATAATAAGAGCCTATAAATGCTATTCCTTTCCTTACTATAAGCGTTGCAAATCAAAAAACTATTGCAGATATTTAAAATTGCTGCTCCACAACAACAAATTGCTCCGTGTTCCGATTTTCTTGCACCTTGTAAGCATAAATCGTTTACGTAATGAAGCTTGTTGCACGTTCAGCCACTCTGTTCACGGTCAAGGCTACTATGCGCAGTCGTACGTTTCGAACTACAGCCAGTCATTATTGAACTCGTCATTCACATAAATTGTTGCAAACCTGTGTGTTTTGCAAATTACAGTCTTAAGCAATTACTTGCGTTTACTCATAATATTATCATTATAAGTAGTCATAATTATTTATAGGAACACACTACGTCTACATACTGAAAATAAAAAATAGGAGCTAAGTGCAACGTAGACGAGACGAATAGAATGAGCAACTCGGGCAGAGGAGCCGAGTCGAGCCGAGGCAATAATTTTATGAACAGTTTTATTATGCACACTACCTACATATATGGTATAAATTATAACAATACTTGCCTAGAAATTCTAAATATTTCGCTAGCTTTCATGAAATGGTACAGATGGGATTATAGGAATTCGAATGTCACAAAGTTCATGGTATGAGTATGAGCATGGTATAACTTCGCTCGCTTAAAATGGATTTTCTACTAGATTGACACAGAGATAGATAGATAGAAAATACTTTATTTGTACACCAGGGTTTTACAGACATTATAAACTAATGAACAACAGATGTAACATACAAAGGGCGGCCTTATCGCTTAGTGAAATTTCTATCAGGCATCCTTTGGATGGACTGGATTCATTTTTAACTGGTGATAGGTATACAGAAATTAAAGAAATAAATAAGGTCTTAACCTATGAAATATTTATCATACATAAATCCTACTAATCTATATTTATACATTAATACTATACATACATGCGTTAATATATACATACACCAATTTCCAACTATGAGAGACAGATAATGCTCATACAGCATAGTCTTGAAGGTGGTTAGGATTGCGCACGTCTGATAGAAACCGGCAAGGCATTCTAAAAACGTACAGCTTTTACGGAAAATGATTTGTGTAGAAATTGGTAGAATGCTTTACTATTTTCAATCTCAGGCTTTCATAGGATCTCAGGCATTTCATATGTGTGTCATGAAGGAACTTAAAGCGTTCTTTGAGGTAAACAGGAGTTAATGGATTAAACCGAATATTATACAGAAATTTAAGGATATGAGTATAAAAAAATATTACACTTTTATTAAAATTTTCATTTTCGCTGACTTCGAATAATACTAATAATTATTTGGTTTTTTATTACCTACTAATTCGAGTACCTTCGTACTTAGGTTAACTACTTTAAAAACCGATAATCTCATTCGGCTCCACAAATGCGTAAACATCACAGTTTAAAGTGATGTTTAAAGTTTGTTTATTTATTTATTTATTTATTGGTTTACCAGTAATTATTACACAAAAACATTCGTAAAAAATAGAACCTAGTATTGACCTTAATCTAAGTGCATAACTTATGTAGGTAAACACCGCATGCATATAATCTAATATGGCTTTAAAAAAAAGAAAAAAAAATACTACCTATTAACAAGGGTTGTGAAAAAAGTAGAAAAATAAAAGCTTGTAGAACCTATAAACTAATATTACAGATAGGTACTATCTCCAAATAGAACAACAATTAGTACATAGCTAATCGACAGTAAGGTCGTGGACTCGGTTCTTAAATCGTTGAAATTTTGTGCCAAAAATATCTATCTGCTTACTGATTTGATTGTATTTCTTGCTTAGCCGTGAAACAGGCGAGTTGGAACCTAAAACCGACTTTCGCAAAGGAGGATGTAGGAGCATCATTGGTTTTCGGGGATATTTGCGAGGTATATTGAATTTAAATTTTGAAAGTAAATCTGGGCAATCAATATTGTTGTGTAGTAATTTAAATAAAAATAATAAATCAGATGAGTTCCTGCGTTTTTCTAGTGAGTCAATTATGAAATATTTGAGGCGTTTCAAGTAGCTTGGTTGTTTCTTTGCAAGACCCGTAAGATGGTTCAAGAAACGCTTTTGGATTCGTTCAATTCTAAGGCTATGTGCAGCATAGTGAGGACGCCAAGCTAAGACACAATACTCAAGTATGCTTCTTACAAGGCTATAATACAGTACAATTTTAGTTTGAGGAGAGCTGAATGGTTTGCTATTTCTAATAAGAAAACCCAGAATTTTTGACGCTTTCTTTACAACATTATCCATGTGGGGAACAAAAGTTAGTTTGGAGTCAAGTATCAAACCTAAATCTTTGATGGTGTCTACGTGGCCAAGTGGTATGCCGTTTATATTATAACTATATTGTAATTTATTCCACTTACGGGTAAAAGTTATTTGGAAACATTTTCTAACGTTTAGTTGCATATTGTTATCATTACACCATTCCAAAAGTCTATCAATATCACTCTGAAGCAGCAATGCATCTATGTTTGATTCTATTATACGAGCTATTTTTAAGTCATCCGCGAACAAGTACGGAGTAGAATAGAGGAAACAATTCGGGAGGTCATTAATAAAAATATTAAATAGTATAGGTCCCAAATGCGATCCCTGTGGGACGCCTGAGGTAATTTTGAATAAATTAGACTTATAACCATCAGCTACAACGAAGAAAGTTCGATTTACTAGGTATGGCTCAAGCCAATGAAGCAATGATCCAGCAAAACCATATGATAACAACTTTTGAATTAAGATATGACGAGACGCCTTGTCAAAGGCTTTGCTGAAATCAGTGTACACCGCATCCACTTGTTTATTAGCATCCACTGACTCTATAGTATTCTCAACAAAACTAACCAGATTACTGCATGTCGATCTAGCAATAGTAAATCTGTGTTGTTGGCTTGACAAATACTTTCTAAAATAATTTTGAATAAAGGGACATATCAATGCTTCAAAGGTTTAGGCGATCGTTGTTTATGTTGTTCTATTGTTTTTCATTCTGTGAATACTGAGATTGTTTTTTATTAATCAAAAATATATCGTTTTCTTCTTAAACAAAATAGCTGGCTGTTAATTCTAATTCTCAATAAAAATGAAGTCACCAACGCAACCGCGTGATTACCGACAATTTCCGGTCAATTCAACATGTTGCTACTGACCTGCATGCTGTAGATGATATAATTCTCGTATCTTTGGACTTTTGATATTCATCAATACCTACCTAGTATAACAAACGCACTAATTTTAGAAGTTGACACAAACTGACACGTTTCATTCCAGCGGATGTGAGCCATTATTGCGAAAAAATCACTCAGTTCTATCTGCGTTACTGCTATTCATCAATGGTTATAATACAGAGGTACAGTTATCACCAAAAAGTTCAGTAGATATTTAGTAATATTACCTCTTATTATAATTCAGTATTGACGTAATATATTAGGGTTGTTTGCGAGATTATTCATTTAGAAGTAGATTTTTATTTTTGTTTAATAAGAATATTTAAAATCAAAAATGCATTTCCTATTGCACTGCATGTGTACTTTTCCATACAATAATTTTGTTTTTCTTTTGAATCCTAACATTTTTAATAGAATTTGGATATTCCATCAACATCCTTGGTATTAAATATCCACTGTTTCATATTAGCCCTCTCTTATGAAAACTTAGCTTAGGGGTTGATTCGATTTGTCACTTTTAAAAGAAGATAAAGTAAAAAAACACAGAGTATTTTTTTATTTATTTAGCTACTGTTTTATTTGTTTTTAAAGTTTTATTTTTATTTTATTTATGTAACTTATCCGTCCGTGTGGTGACGGATTAAGAATACAGAGTGTCACCACCCCTATTCATCCCGTGGGTGTCGTAAGAGACAACTAAGGGAAAAACTACGCAGAACAACAGCACTGCAGAGAGAAGGAAAACTTGACACAAACCCTTTTTTTTTTTTACGTGTGGAAATCCCCTTCGGACCGTCACCCCACCGGGGTTTGCGGCGGGGTGGTGTGTCGGACTCGGACCGACTAAAACCACACGGTGTGCCACTCTGCGCCTGTAATAGGAGGGATCCGGGAACAGCTGTTGTTAAGACATCCGGACCCCTCGCTCCTGGTGAGGGCTCCGTCTCAAAAATTTTAACCTCTCTTTAGGCGACGTCCGGCACTCGCGGACGCCGCCCCCTCGCGGCTGGCCAAACTATACCAACCCGTCTGGCCCGCGTGGTATAGTAGGCCAAAACCTCATAACGATTGTTATCATTCTTCCTATTTTTTTAAACGCATTTACATTACTTCCTCAGATGTTTTAAGTGACTAACATTCTACGTACCAGATGCAACATTACTCGTATATAGGTAATAAACTGAATATACTCATATATATATATATTTCAATTTCAATTCAATTTCTAAATTTCAATTTCAAAAAATATTCCTTAAGAGCTTACAGTACCTAACTTATAAGTGAATGAATTATAAATTTTGAATTAAAGAATTATTTCTTTGAATTATAAGTGATGAGCGACCGGTGGTCGAATTTCGACCATCATTCATTACATTTTGATATAGACCAGTTTTTTGTGAAATTTCATTGTATGTTTCAATAACAGATCACCATTACTAGCACCCACAGAGTTATGCAACACACATTTTTATTATGGCTTTAATTCTACATGTAGGAGTTAAAATAAATAATTATCGGTTTATGCGCCTGCGTATCCCTACCCTAGCTTTATTTCTGACCCTACGCAATGTCAATGCGATATTCATGATTTCATCGAAGACATTCAAAACAATTTACACTAATTTAGTATCGGAACCAGAAAATCGCAATTGCACGCAAATATAAAACATTTAAGAATAATATGTAACAAAACTAATATATAAAATATGCTCCGGAATCAATAAGGCCAAGAAGTGAGAATGATCTGTTGCGAAGATTATTTGTAATGGACGACACTATGTGTACTTAATAAAAAATGTGTTTTATTACAATCATAATAATGTTTTATTTATTTCTTATTTTGTTCAATTAAAAGTTTTCCAGTTCGCAATATGAGTATGACTAACTGTTACATATTCATCTATATATACATAATGATTACTATTGCTATATGTATTAATTACCTTTATTAAATTTATGAAGTACCTACCTATGTTAAATGAATAAACATCTAAAGATTTTATTACGGCATCTGAATATGATAAACTCTTTTTTCATAGCTATAAAGATCACTGTAAGAACAACAACTCAGGAAAGACTAACGAGTATATTATACATTTGAGCTTCCTGTTATAAGAACAAAGTCATAGATGTATGCTAGATTAAGCTTATTTCTAATAAAACGTCTTAAAATTAACGAAGCTATTAGTATATAGATGAGTTGCCCATAGGTCAGAGTCATAATCTATGTTTTTATGTTTAATAAATAACAAAGAGGTCTAAGAAACTCATTGTTCTTTAAAAATTTAGACGTGATCAATTTTAAAAGAATTTGAAAACATTTGAAAACCTAAATATTTTTCTTAATTATTTCCATAATGTAAACAGAATCATCCATGTGGTGACGGATTATGATTACGGAACGTCACCGCCACCCATTCATCCCGTGGGGGTCGGAAGAGCCTACTACAAGAGCAAACTACGCAGGACAACAGATCTGCAAAGAGATGGAAATTTTGAAACAAACCTGATACCTACTAACCAATAGTACATATATTAGGTATAGTAGGTCAAAACCTTATTTTTAAAGATAGGCCTATATTCAGCAGTGGACGATTAAACGCTGTAGATAAAACAGAATCATCTATGGGTTAAATTTCATACTTTTTACAACTTCCGCACTAAAACTGTCTGGGAAAAGATGCTTTTGTGTGTCTGGACATCCCGATTTGTACAATGGAGCCCACGTTGTTGAGAACGTTCCGTCATCATTATCATCAACACCATACACACACAATAGTCCACTGCTGGACATAGGCCTCTCCTAAGAAAGGAGGTTTTGGCCTACTATACCACGCTGGCCAGACGGGTTGGTATAGGGTTTGTTTCAAGTTTTCCTTCTTTTTGCATGTGCTGTTGGCCTGTGCAGTTTGTTCCCTTAGTCGGCTCTTACGACACCCACGGGATGAATAGGGGTGGTGACATTCCGTATTCTTAATCCATCACCACACGGAAGACGTTCCGTCAGCACTGACGATATTTTTTAATTTCTGGTACAGTATCGTACACCGTGTGGTTTAGTATGATTATAAGTCCAGCCGCCATACGGCCTTACTACGGATACTGGTGAGGTAATACCTCGCCAGTATTAGTATCCATACGGCATCACTACGGATACTAGTTAGGTGATACCCTACCAGTATCCGTAGTAAGGCCGTTGCTACTATAGCTTTAGCAAGAAAAAAGTTTAAGTTCTAAATTTAATTTTGCATTTAACACACAATTAAAATTTTTACATCAAGTTAGACGTAATTTTATAATTTTTTTCTAATTGTCTGATCGCCATTATAATACTTACTGAAAGTAAACATATGTATGTTTTAGTTTCAGAATTGATAGTGTAGGTCTACCTAGATAAAACTAGCCTAAGCCACTAACTAATACTAACTTAAGTTTAAACTAAATAATTAACTAATAAGATAACCTAATATAAAACTATGATTATGTGGTAGAGTTTAAATTAAAATTAAAAATCCTTATAAATTACAAAACTTGCAAGAGTAAAAAATAATTGTTTTTATTTTTTACTCTTCTTAATCTTTTTGAAACATAATTTTCAGTTTAATGCTGATTTGTCCTTGACTCTTGACTCAGATGCCTACTAAGATAAAATGATAACAAACAAGTAAATCTCCCTTTGGCATCACGATTTTCATGCCAACGGTCATTAACCGATGACTTCATAGCATCATTACTAAGAGATTCCTCTCAGTAATTACGGCGTATGCCTAACTACTGCTGTATTTATAAAAGCATTCGTGCCTTGGTTTTGTTTATATTATTCCGGATGCATTGCAATAGTTCTTAAAGAAGTAATTCTTTTTCATTCGAATTTAACATCGTCTCTAAGTTCTCGGCAGTTACCATATTTTACAAGAATTCTAAATGCATTTTCATTAATATTTTGGATCGTTGCAATAACTCAACTCATAACTTATTTTTGTTTATTTCAATTTATACAATTTATACAAAAATTACATAAATATAAAATAAATTTCACTTTAAATTTGATTTATTTGTTTGTTGTGTGCACATCGATAATTAAGCTGAATAATGGATCTTAGTCTGCTTAACATTGTGATAGGAAATATAACATAAATGTCATCAACCGCTTAAAGTCACAACATTGACCAAAGCGCAATTTTACGACATCATTAGTGGTTACTAATAATGAAGGGGGTTATGTAGCGCGTTTTCCTTATGCTTATTACAGCACATGCTGCTTTGTCATTAATGGTACGCGAATATTCCATCAAAAACATTCTAATGAATAAAATACTTTCTAGATGCAATTATTATTATTTTTTATTCAATTCAGATCATATAACCCGCCCCGCGTCGCTCCCGGTGCAAAGGTTCCTATGATACTGACAGCATTGCCTCGCTGAATTGCAACGGACATCCTTTGCACCAGAAACGAGCTCTCTTCTAGATATTAATTTCCCTTCAGCGAACAGTAAAAATCTTATTATGTCATGCAAAGCAAAGGCAACGGGGACGCTACGGCTTAATAGCCTTTACTTTACTGTACTCAGAATTTCTGATAAAACTCTAAAAAATATTATAACTGAAGGACTTGTAACTCCATCCTATAATAATTTAAAGTTGAGCAGAAAGTTTATGTTACTATAAACTTTATTATTTTCATCGAATTTCTGAATTAAATAAATTAAAACAATCATACCTGAATAGCCTAATCGTAATTACAACATTAGTTTTTTGAAACAATACAGGAGTAAACAATTAATCAATCCAACAAAATCGTTTAGTTTGGTAACTTGCGTCATGGACTTCAAACAGCTGATGGTATCGTCCATCCGGCGATTCTGCAGATTCGTTGTGCAACGGTATCTGCGAGAATCTATTCACTTTCTTATTGTTTTGTTTTAATTATTTAGACTGTATCCCAATCGTTATGTAGAATAGTGTGAGGTGTCAAGGTCAAGATAAGAACTGTTATTTATTAGTTCAAGGTAGTCTCTAGTTAGAATTAGCTATAATTTTTGTGGATACAGTAAGGTGACTCGATCCTAATATTAGTTTAATGTGTTAAATATTATGGTCCTAAATAAAATGAAACCTGATCTCGGGGTCATTTTAGTAGTAGTACTAGTTTAGTAACTAAAGTGAAATATGGGATTTGTTGTTGATTAAAAAAGAGTAATAAACTAAGATGGCTTTTAGGAACAAATTTATAGTATACAGTATATAACAGCACGCCAATCAATTGACTTCTTCTTTTAAAAAGATATGAGTTTTGAAAGGTCTATACAACCCTATTTTAGCAAGATTCAATACTATTTATATACATAGCAATTATATCTTGTTGTTGAAACTCCTAAACCCGAAACATTCTCAATTTAACTAGTGAAATTATTATAATGTTACATCGTATGAGGCATTGAAAGAAATTAAATCAAACTATTTCATTATTTGATATATTGTTTGGAACAAAGTAAGACTAGTATTTTAACAGATAGCGTATAAACTAATAAAAAAAATCATTACTGACTGCATTTATTATATCGTACAAAACCGAGACTAAAATTTCATTTCATTCGTCTCAAGTTTCTATAAACTTCCATAATAATAGTCTTTACCTATCCGGTTAACATAATAATTAGTAAAAATGCTTGCTATGGGTGATTAATGGTTTTTATCAACCTTCCAAAGCTTAGAATTATTTTAAGTAATTATTACACAATTTGTACCTACAATATTTTTTTAATAAATCCTGTATGCTGGGTCAATGTAACAATTTTAAGATTTTAAAGAAAATTTGATGTTTTCGATACAGTATTTTTTTAATTGCTTCAGGTACAAAAAAATATATTTACGCTTAGTCGATTACTAAATAAAATAAAAATAGGTATCTAAAGAAGACTACAAGTATAGAGCTTTTTTCATAACCAATTTTGGATAATAAAGCATAAACTTTATGACGGCTAATTGCAACAAACTTGATTTTTTTTCTGTTCATCAAGAATGTTGTACTGTTAAAAAGCCATTCACCTACCTGCCTGTTTTGACGTCATAATTCTATAACTTTTTATTGAGTAACGAAATAAGAAACATTTGCAAAAGATTTCAAAACTCTTAAATTAAAAAATAATGATATATAAGTGATCCCGCTTTAAAATTATGCCCATCTTTCAAATGTCTTGTGATGGCAAGTAGGAGTATCATGATCATCTTACGCCTGGAGATTAAAAGTAGTTAGAGGACGCTAGAAGCGCTAAAGCTTATTAGGATATACTGGGGAGTTTTAGCAATATCTCAAAAAGGTGAGGGTAGCATACCTATAATTCTAACTGATGATTTCAGGGTAAAACTTTTGGGTTTTAGCCTGAAATCATCAGTATTCTACAAGATTTCTGGGGAAGACCGGAGCATTTAGTTCGCCAAATGCTTCGGTCTTCCCCAGAAATCTAATCTAAATAAAATCGTGATTATACGTTAACTGTGAATAATACTAATATGACTTAATCCTGATATGACTTAATTTAAGTATTTGCTAGTATGAAACCAGGTCCATGAGCATAAAAAGATTTTTTATTTATTAAATGTTGCATTTAGCCAAAACTCAGAGAGCTAACTTTTACAAATATGATTAAGTGGTTTCAATAAATAAAGTTTCCTTCTAAAATATTTTCTCTATAGTCTTTCTTTTCTCTATAGTCTTATAATTCCTGTTAGTTTTCAAGTTAAAAATATATTGTAACACGACAAAGTACGATCTTTGTCGTGTTACAATATATTTTATTATTAGCATAGAGCAAGAATTAAGGTTTATCATTTTATAATAAAATACATCAACTGATTCAGGTTTATTATTTTTATTTTTATTTCGAATTTAGGTAAAGAGCGAGAGGTCCGAATGATTAATAGAAAGACGAATGTGTCACTAATGGTTGTATTTTATTTCAGAATAATAACTTTTTTTTCTCAAATGAAAGAAAGATAATAATCATCATCATCAACAGCCTTTACTCGTCCACTGCTGGACATAGGCCTCTCCTTAGAAAGAAGGTTTTGGTATAACAATATTAAACGAAATAATACTGAATTAAAAGAGAGAAATCGCGAGGATTTAAAGTAAAAGGAAGATGTATCATTAAAAAATGGGATAAAACAAAGACATTGCAATTCACAATAAGACAGAGGGACATATTGTAACGTCCCTTGCGTTGCAATATAACTGCGTGTAGGTCCCTTTGTTGCCATAATGCAAAAAAAATCCTTGACGCATTATGTTATTTGCCATAATCATTCATAGTCTATGAACTTCATATAACCTACTGTCATCTAGTTATCACGTCTAGGCATATATCACTTTGTGTAATTTGTAACTGTGTACTTATCTGAAAGTAAACGGTACTTTTCATTAGGCACTATCTCCTGTAAACTGCTTTTAAACATAGAAACAAAAATACAAACCGATTTATACGATATACGTTTTTTAGCCAGCTCAATTGGGAGGACTTGAGTTTTCCTTAGCTATTTCACAGTGCAACTTTCATAGACCATTATAGTTACTTTTATATATTTCTATAGTTGACTGGTATTTTGGCTTTTTATTAGTACTGGTTATATTCAATCGTATTTAATCTTCAACTAATAAGCTTCGGTAGAGGGAATTATTAATAATATGTATATAGACAGTGTGGTTTATAGATACTTATTATTCATAGATTTAAAAAAAAAACGAGATAAAACCAGCTCTGCACTTCCATCGTTCGTCGGCGCTTCTCATTATTTTAAACATTATTACGTAAAGGTTATTAACTTAACGGAAGAAGAAGGAAATAAATTTAGATTTAATTAAGCTTATTTACTTCCTGACTCAAAGTCACTTCAATGATATAAAAGCTATCAGTTCAATCAGATGCTTATTCTAATGTTTTGTGACTAATACATTATTAAATAATATCCTTTAATACTAAATTATTAAGAATCTACAATGGGATGTACTTCTAATGGATCTGAAACCCGTCAACAAAGCTCAATCCTCTTAACGAAACGTGGCCGTGTGGGTACGAAATTAATCCGTTCATCAGTTCCTAAGAAATTAGTCCTAAAGCTGTCTTCTATAGTCTGCAGAGCTGAGAGGTTGATAATAAACATCTCTTATTTGTTTTGACTGTTTCTTTTGTTGATGAATGACAAATATATATGTCTAATTGGAAGGGACTTAGGTTCAGGTTGTAAATCAATATCAAATTTTTAATCTACTATATTCGTTACAGATGTCAAATCATATTTAATAAATCAGCTGGCAAAATAAGAATTGGTCATTTACAGAGGCGATGGAATATCATAATAAAATATTTTCTTTATCACTCTTTAAAAGTCCACCTCCATCTTTTTATAGTAGGTCTTCATTAAGGAAAGTGAAAACGGTAAAAAATTTAAAGAGCATCCCTAATATACAACTTATAAAAAAAGTTTGATTCACAATGTAAGCATAGAAGCATATTTCACACATTGCATAATTACATTTCATAACTTAAAACACAACATAAGTAAGCTACTCGTAGTATGGTAATATCCGGCGAAGAACAATTATAAAACAAAGCGTTGTCGTTAATACGGAGCTTAATTTGGTAGGTGGACAAAAAAAGGCACTTTTTATAGAGCATGGTCGTCCTGTTCTCGAGAAACAAAACATCCTCATTTAGTACATGTTGATAGTAATCTTCGCGTAATTATACTTGGGGATTATGCTGAGGTTCAATGACCGTGTCATGAGCTAACAAAGCCTCTGTTTGATTATTAATTTGTTCAAATAGCAACATACGGTATGTCAGATCTATTGATTAAATCAATAAAAATAGTTTAATATTATAGCAATTACAAATTCGATTCGTTTCAGTTTTAACTGGAAAAGAAGTTGATGAAATATTTTAGACAAAAAAAAACAGAAATTAATTAATTGCATAACTTTAAATGTATGTATTTCGCTATACTGACGCTACATTCTACATGTCAAAGGTTCCTTCGTACGTTCTATTTTGTATAAAGATACCTATTAAAAATACATTAGAGAAGTGTGCTATAAAAAAGGCATTAAAATAAAAAACACAACTAGAAGCTAAGCTTTTTACTATAAAATATTACATTAGATTTTCATACTCTTTTGAAATTTCCTTTTTAATCAAAAAAAATAACGTCTTATGAACAATTAATACTACATGATAACAGAATCTCAAGATAAAGAAAGTTTAGGCTTTTTATTACCTATGCCTCTGACCACCAAATCTTGACACCTAACGTCGTAAGTACGGTTACAACCCAATTACTTATTTTTCAGAAACCTAACAACTGCAGAGTGAATTCGGACACAGAAAAGATGACAAATGTATTAAAATCCAGGGGTGGAATATGGATATCATTTAGGGGTTCAACATGGACGGGGGTAGAGATAGTTGGGTAAACGTGGACTAAACCAATTCAAATAATTGTGTATGAGCACAATCATTGCTTCTATCTCTAGGTGAAATTTATGTATAATATGTATGTATTATAATAAAGTATGTTTCTCAGCAGTCTGGTTACCAAAGTTAGTTCTGATGTAGTAGGAATTAGACGGGCTTGTGTGACAAGGCTCACGTTAATATAGAATTATTTTATGTCCAAAATTTTGTCTATCTTTTGGTCATTCGTTAGGTTTATTCCCCAGAAGCATCGACCACTCTTTATAACAATAACCTCTAAAGAGCAGATGAGATCATTTTTAGGATATTAACTGTTTTTTACAGTTCTAAGTATCAGTTTACAACAGTTGCGTATCTATTTTTATTAAGTAGCAAGATGTTGCTATTATTTAACCAGATTCCTCAGTTTTTGTGCAGGCGTGGTAATGATCTAATTTAAAGTATAACGTTCAAAGTTTAGTTCAGTTGTAATGTTACACAATTTCAAATTCCTTGTTTTTTGTTACGATAATAATAATAATAATAATAAAGTTTATTTCTCTTCCACAAAGGTTCCTTAAAATTAAAACTTATAAATAAATTGAGAGTACGTTTAATTCCTTTGTGGGAGACTGGTATCCGTACTAGGTGTCCCTGTCACACAGATTACCTGGTTACCTACTGGATTACCTACGATGGTAGCGTAATATTTTGTAGAACAAAACACTTATTTCCTATGATCCTTAAGGTACAGAATAGTGTCGGTTACTTCGCTTCGAAATCAATGTAATCCAGTTTTCCCTATTGGTAAACTTGATTATAAATATTCTAGCTTTATACTATTCCAATTTTTCATATCGGTTAAATACATGTATTTGAATACAAATGGTTGGTGGTATGGTTTTCGACCAAAAACATGGATAACTTCAAATAGTAATTTTGTTAAAATAACATTTTGTGTGCAAGGCCCGTGACGGCAGTTTTACGATATTATTCCAGTAATTGTCAGAATATGTTAAACAATAATACCTATTGGAGCCCTAAAGTCATAGAAAAGTAGTGTCTATACTACAAACCATTCATTGCTATTTACTGCTAAGAATAATTGTAAAATAACTAATACACAATTTTCTGATATACGCGTACAGGTATGCTCAATAACTTTCAAGTTTTATTTACCCGTAATCGTTGAAATGGCACCCTATCAGTGCATACTACTTTTTTTCCCCTTGTTTGCCAAAATTATTTAATATTGTCCTATCTATAATATTACGTAAATAAAAAATGAAAATTATTTGCAAAATTTTATGTACTCAGTAGTAATTGTAGGTTTGATCCCCATATGGGACAACACTTTGTATGATCCACAAATTGCTGTTCTGAGTTTGTGTCCCTTTCATATATATTTGTAAAGTCCCCCGCGACACGATTTCTAGTGTGAGAGTTGCTAAAAAAATAGTTTAGCCAAAATAGTAAGTTCCTAATACAATACAGTTGAATTTAAAGTGGTATGCTGGTAGCCTATGAGCCTATGTAGTTTAAAGACATTACAGAGCTGTCACTGAGCATTGGTCTTCCCCCGAGTACATTCAAGTTCAAGTAAATAATTCCACATTAGCCTCTCGTCATCCTTTTGGCAAATCATCGTGTAGCATTGTTACATTCGTCCCGCAAAACAGATTCTAATCTTGATGACAAAGAATTACGGCACATACAAGGTATGAAATCATGACCACACCTTTGGCATTCACAGTTCGTTAACTACCCTGTACCGTTCAACTGTTTTAATTATATCATCATTGTTACCTTTTTAATAGACGAAATCTTTAACGTCTTTGTAGTCCAAATTTGTGACCAGAAAAAAAAAATCACTGCGATGTAAATAATTTTATGCCTATTGTGAAGCATGTTAAACACTAATATTGTTAATGTCACTGGCGTAATCGAAATCTTTTACACCTTTACACCATCTACGCGGACACATTACTTTGAAGTTAATTATATTAATTATATAGTTAATTATATAGGCTGTTACAGAAAGATTTGGACTAATTTTAGAAGCATTAGTTTCTGGCCAGAAATAGTTTCTGGTAATATATCTTAATAACATTTGTATATTTTTTCAGGTAATACTTTCTCAGGTTTAGGTAGCTTTGCATTCCTTAGCAACCCATCACGGATTTTGTATGTTCACTGTTTTACGCGTATCTTTGCAGAAAGGCATAATAAAATCAAATTTAATCTACATTCATGTCATCATTTGCCTTTATTGTCATTATAATGAATCACAATCGTGAATTCTCGCACATAAACACATAAACGTTTCATAGAATACTAAAGTTTAAAAGTTATCGCTTCTAAAATAAGGTTTTGGTATTAAAAATCACAAATGTAAGCGCCTAATGATACTTAGTATCACCCATCTTAAAATAAGACCACAGCTTTCTGTCATACTCCATATAATGCAGAGAATAAAACTAGTTAAGTAAAATGGCTTTATTCTTACAAGGATAATAGTATACCGTAAAAAGAGTTATTCCTATGTAAGCAATAACTGTTAAAGTTCCTTGTTACACTGTCAAAGATGCCAAAGGATACGCCTAGTTCGGAGACTCACACTATGCGTGCCGAATAAGACATGAAACTTTGTAATATAATTTTATTGTGGGAAATCAACGAATTCTTGGCATTGAACTTGAGAAACCTACTTGGCATTGTTGCCAAACAGACCAAGATATAGAATGGAATTACCAGTACACTTATTACGTTTTTATTTAAAAAAAGACAATTAATGTATTGTCTGTTTAATGATTTATAATTTGTTGCCGCCGTGTGTATAGAGCAGCAGTATTTACATGCAACATCATCTTTACATAGTATAAAATAAAGTCGCCTTTTTTTGTTGTACGCTTAGATCTTTTAAACTAAGCAACATTATAACAACATACAACATAACAGACATTATAAAGTAATTAACAACAGATGTAATGTACAAAGGGCGGCCTTATCCCTTAGTGCAATTTCTTCCAGGCAACCTTGGATTGACTGGATTCATTTTGAACTGGTTTTAGGTATACAGAAAGTCGAGAAATAAATAAGGTCTTAATAATAAATAAATAAGGTCTTAATTATAGTAGACAAAATTCGAAAAGTTCAAAGATTACAATTACTTACATTGCAAACTTTGGTTAAAACTTATGAGATAGACCAAAATAATGTACTACGGACTTTTATATCTAAAAGGATCTGCAAAAAAGTCCGCTACGGTATATGTCTAAATATTAAAAAAAATGGTTTATTTACGAAGCTATTTTAAACAATGCATTATTGTTCATTATCCAATAAAATTGCTTTTTACAGCATATAATTAAAATGAATATTTTAGAAGATATTAGAGGTTTAAAATTCGGGGGTAAAGCGGCCGTTGCCGATTGGAGCAGGCCTATAATTCTTTACTCTACACTGACACCACATTAGTAGTATTAGTACGAGTAGTATGTACATTACAACGGTGCGAAGCCGGGGTGGATCGCTAGTACTCTATAAAACTGTTACTCAAACATTGATTATGACTTACTAACATTTAACAGAGGAGCCGTATCACTATTTTTAGCAGGTTTTTAAATCTAGAACAGCATAGTGGTCGAATTTGCGAACAAGTTGTTGCACGTAGGAACCCGCTTCAGTAAGCCTGCTCGCGTGTTTGATTAGTTTTATTTAGTAGAAGTTAACTATCCTACAAAAACCTATTTTACTAGTTCATAAACAATCCCTCACAAACCATAATATCCTAACCTACCTTAAATACCATGAGAAAAAATATATTTTTGGTTTGGGTGACTCGATAGATAAATACCTTGTGAAGTTTTTGAAATCTTTCATCAAAAAGTTGTAAAAATATTTTTTCTTTAATATAGGTGTACTTAAGCACTATAACTACTCGTATAAAAACTTTACTGTTGCGAACACCGTCTCAAATAAATAATTTGCATAAGAAGCAAAAAATATAGATTGAATTCAGCTGAGAATAAAGTATTGTATATTAATATAGATTAGAGTGTGTGTCCTGTGAATGTGGTTGTCTGTCCATATTCCATGCGAACATGGTATTAAGTCTACAGATCCTAAGATAGTGAGATGTAAGATAACTAAATGAGTTTTGGATCAGCTCTCAGAACTTTGGTTGAATGTATTTTATGGAGGTAATGATTAATAAATTAACTGTGTAAAATAACAATCCGTAATAGTAATAATAATACGAATAATAAGCAATATGTTTGAATAATTGTATATATTATACAGATCTTTCTTAAAGTTGCAATCTATTTAGTGAAAATACTTACTTATCACAAAATTAATATGTATCTACCTTACAGAAAGTTTTGGCAACATCCAAATGAAACGAATTGATGGGCACACCTTTGCAATAAAGTAGAAACCATCTTAGTATTAGACCTGTTTTGTTAGTTATGCCGCTGGTTATACCATATTCTGTACTACGCATTTATGCCGTAGCATAACCTACCTTTTTTTGAGAAGGACTGTAAAAGGTGCGACTTAACAGATTATTTAAACATTTGAAACCATTATTGAGAGCTCTTAATCTGTATGTCGTATCCTTTGCCTTCACTTGAGATACATAAGAAATTGTTAATGCGCAATGTCTTATCGAACTCCAACTGATGCCAATGTATTATATATTTATAATTGTTAAAGGTACGTAATTAATTAAAACAATGTCAGGCACTGCAGAAAAAGAACCAGTTTTCTGGGAAATAGTCACTAATAAATGTGTTATGACATTGTAACAGATACAGCGGACATGTCCAATTATTCGCGTCATGTGAATATTGATCGTCAAAAGCGATTATTTATAACAATGTAGATGGTCTTATGTCTACTCAACCAGCTTGATCAAAGTTGTGGTATTCAAAACCACATTATTTTGGTTTTGTTTCATTTTGCTATTGTTAAAAAGTTATCAAGGAATTGTGGTGATGCATTGTTGTTACTGGCAGTGAAGTGCTAGTCTTTGAGCAGAAGAAAATTTGCTACACTGAAAAGCCGTGTGTTCTTCTTTTTAGGTCTAGTAAATTAAATTGTGAAAAAAAAAGTGTCTATGTTCGGCACCCCCTCCCCAAAATTGTACACGTCAAATTGGAAAAAAATCTTTAAAATCTACAAATTAAAAAAATGAATTTTCATGCTTTCCCTTAGTTGTGAATGTTGAATGAAAATAAAATATTGGTGTATAATTATTATTAATTTGATTTGATGATCAGAGCGTTGATTAATGATAATTTGATAATAATGGTAAGTAATTTTAATATTTAGGGTAAGTTTTGTTATGTGGGTGAGTTTGTAGGTTAGGTATTCCGCTTTTTATAACTTGGATGAAGTTGTATGAAGCTTGAATGAAAGGTTGATACGAGTAAGATCACGTCACGCTTATCGCCCACTTCCCACTTGATCATGGAATTCAAGTTCATTTATTTTAGTATAAAACGTAAATCCTAACTGAAACCATATCTGCTTAAATTTTCGTATTTTAGATTTAAAAAAATTCTTGAAAACCGTTTTAGTGGTTTTAGTTTTAGGTAAGTAGTGATAACTGATAGTTTCGTTACTCATTTGACGTGATATTAATCGAAATAACCAGTGGGTAACTTAGCTTTTGGTAACCTCGTTATATTGGTATATAACATACTCAATATCAGCGCCAAGAAAGATTCAAAAGTAACACAATTTTCGCCAAATGTCCCCAGTTATAGTTACAAATACCACATATAATACTACATTTTCTATACAAAAAAATCAGCAATGAGCGTCGGGAACAATTTACATTGATCCTCCTAGGACTAGGGTTCAATGCAACTCAGAATCGAACTGGTTTAAGTTGATGATGTATTGTACATCTTACATTGCATACATTCTTGTTCTACGTTTAAGTACCGTCTGCAGAAAGAAGAAATGTACACAAATATTCATTATTTGAGTAATTCCTTCTTCGTGCAGTATATTGGTATAGAACAAGTATCTTGTTACCTAAAAGGGAAAAGGATGTGAGTTTATGCATGTATGATGTAAATTCCTTAAAAGCGGTACTTGATAGTTTCCATATAGCTTGAAACCGAAGACAGGTAATATATCCATAGCCATCACTGATCTTAGAAATCGATTACAAACATCTATTCCGATATATGATCTGAACCTAAAAATGACATCGAATACATATTCGATGTCATTTTTAGGTTACGATAAATTTACGATAGGCAATTATGTCATAGGTACATACCTATGACATAATTGCCTGTCGTAAATTTAATTATAAACGACATTATAAAAATAAAATCACGGACCTTGTCTATTAATTGTCTTTAACATTACAATTGTCTATTATAGGATATTCTCATTATAACAGTAGCTATGATTCACAAGCTCGATACAAACGTCATTTTACTGTACAGTTAAATAACGTACGAGTAGATTAAATCACATTAAAAAAGAATTCATACAAAAACATATTATTCTAGACAAGCAACCTATTTTATAAAACTGACATTGTGCTGGCAGCACACGATAATTACTGTAATGACTTCAAATGAATAGACCCTTTCATAGATGTGACGAAATTTTATAACCTTTGTTGTTAACGGTACCTAAAAAAGTTGTGGCATCAAGAAAAAAGTAAACTGCAAGACTTGTCGATGCAATTCTCCACGCACCTGTTCTAAAATAAAACTTAAAAGAAAATGATAGAGCAAGTACCACTAAAGACTATACACACAGTTTTGATATTCAGATGGTATTTCAGTCTCTGCTATTAATTGTTTGTGTTTGATTTTGATCAAAATTTATACTTTTACTACAAAATTAGTCAAAGAATGTTTGAAACAAGAATAATGATAATAACACCAATTAGAGTCGATTCAAACATTTGCAGTCAAGATTCTCCTAGAAAACTAAAAGATCGAGAAGCTCTTCTTTCTCTATGATTCATATCACCCACTGTTCCATAATTAAATGTCAGCCGCTCGTTTAAGACAAGCGGCTGACATTAAATTAAGAAAAACTATATTTTTGCCTTAATAACAAATAGAGTGTTTTCTCAAGTAGTAACTAAAATTGAAATTCACTAAATTTCTAATCGAAATTGTGTAATTATGATAAAAATACCTGAGATAGTGGATGACCTGAACTCTCTTCACATCTAACAACAAATCAAACTACCTATTTATAATAGTGAAATTTACATATAAATTATTGTATTTTTCTCACCACTGAAGATTTTTATATTATAAATAATCCTATTAAAATTATTCAAGTTCCTGTCTGAAAAAACGGTTTTGCCTTGTATTGATGGGTCCTTCATTGAAAGTTCCTTCCTTACTAATTATACATAGCTTTGTCAATGTATATACAACTTAAATTAAATAAACAAATACACTGTTCACTTACCCAACCTACCCACCCACCTCAAATCAACCCATTCCTGACCGAAATATGATATACATAATCTTAGCGTAAAATTTGTCGATAGCGTGTGATTTTTCTCATCACATACCTAATTATGTTAAAAATGAATACAGTCCTTTACAGAAAATGATCTTAAACCTATCAAGATTACCTACTCGTATAGATAAACTAAAGGAAACATTTTTTTTTTCCTAAACTAACGGAAACATTTTTTTTTTATAAATAAAACGTATACATGTATCGGTAAGATGTGAATTTGAATTACATTATTTGACCAGCCAGCATTCTGGGCGGTTATATTATAGTTTAATCATGTATTCCTCGATATCTTTAAAGCATTTGATATTTTCATGTAATCAAAATTTATTAAATCGTATTATTTGTGATACCAACCATGTAATTAATTAAGTACAAATCGCAAAATGAATTTATCTACGAATAAGTGAAATAGTTGTTAATATGGTCCAAATCCAAGTATCAAATAAAATAAACATCTAGCGTTCACAATTGCAAGTGTATCAGAACCCCATCGATCCTGTCATACAAGTGACGAGTATACCAATGAGCTATGGGTCTTAACTCATGCCAATGTAATTGACATACGATACATAGAATATGGTCGGCTATGCGAACGGTATGTAGAAAGATAGGGCGGTATTCAAATGGGGAATAGTGTCTGACTGCCGAGCCATAAGTATGAAGAATCACCAATGCTAACCTTCCTTATTACCACCTAACTTAATAGCTCATAAAACTTTAATACAATAAAGAAAACCTCATTGATTTGGATCCTGTATAAAATCATATTTAATGCCTAGTTACAAAAGAAATTAAAGTTACTTTTAGTTGTACTAACTAATGAACTAAAATTAACGAAGCCACGGTATGTTATGTATTAAATATCTATTAGCGGTTCGGGCCAGTAATTTGTACTGGCCGTGTTCATTTATAATGATTTTTCATGGAACGCCATGGACCGTACTTACTTCTTACCTCTTCTTACCTTACCACTGTATGAATTACCTTTTTTTTTAAATTTTCTTGTTTTGGTTTCCAATTACCCGGTTTACGTCCATAGGGTTGCTCCTAATTATAGGTAAGTAAGTAGGCCCGAATTTTTAAAAATATAGACATATGTATATGCTTGTAGTTAATTAATATACAGTATTTCCTATTTATTTTAATAAGAATCGCCCTTGAGTTTTATACTAACCTATTCTCATCATATTACTACAGACAGGAACTTATCTTAAGAAGACATTAGCATTTTTCACAAAAAGATTTTAATTATTTTCAGTCCTATCCTTACACACCGAATTATACATTACTGGTTAGTAAATAAAGAACCGTAATGAACAAGTAACAATACAATATGCAAGTGATTTTAAAACAAAAAACAAATGATTGCTCAGTACAATCGTTATCTAGCTGTCATAAAAAGTAATTAAAAATGATCATACAGACATATGATTCACTACGTTATAAATGGTTAATTTGGTATAAAATTCGTATATATGTATATATGCCTATGTTTTCTGGGTAATTATATACCTATAGTAAAACTATTCTTAAGATAATTTGTAAGGCACATAAAGAGTTCATAATGATCATAACTTGTGGTGAAAGTTAAGCTTACAAATTTAAATAATGAAAGTATAGTAGAATATTTATAAAATGATTAGGTATAAATGAATTTGTAGAAAATTAACAAGTTTAAAATTTACTAAGTAAAATAATCAAATTAGGTCAATTGTTCGAATTTTAGCACTCAAATTATATTAAAGCGGAACAAAACGTCTATACTTATGAACAGTATTTACTCGATATAAATTAATGTTAAATAAAAGCAAAACCCTTAAAATGTTTTTAAATTTACTAAGTAAAACACTTATATACAAACACATATTTAGATTTACGTTACAATCATAAAAATGTGGTAAATGTGTTACTTGGGAATAGTGGATACTATTTATATTGCTGGTGACTTTCATTCGAATCTATATTTTAAAAAATAAATGAAGTGAAACACTAACCAAATAAAGGTATTTTTGTATTATTTTGTTTCACTGGTTTATATTATCATGCGTACTAATAAAGAACAATGGCAGAAACATATTTACCTAAAACTTAAGCGTTTAAAAAATCGACTCACAGTAAACTTAATCAAATTTTTTTCTATGATTTATCATTACACCACCATGTGTTGTATAAGTCTTATAAGAGATAAAATATTTTTGAAGATTTTATTTGACCTAAGACTAGGGATGCGTGGTGGCAATATTATATTATGGAACAATTTATCGATAATCGATTCTTATAGCTTTGGCTGAAATATTTACCGAAGGTTCACTATTATGATTATGAATTTGCTTCTGCCCACGTCTTCACTCGTACGGTAGAGTGACTGAATCAACATAATTAGAAATGATTTAAAATATTTTTGACTCTCTTTAAACGATTTTAAACACACTAAAGAAATAGAATATAGTTACGTTATTTTCCACTACACAGTGTGATGAGAAAAATACATTGTCATTGATAACGGCACATAAATAGACATACATCGATATTTTCAAAATGTCGTTTAGTACATATCTCTTAATCTGTGGTTTAGATCCTGACAAGTTCCGGACTCACCACGTTTGTTATTTTATTTTTGTTTAATTTAGTGTTAAACTCGAATAGATGTTATGCTTTTATTTTTTTTATTTCATATACTGTAATAATAATGAAAATAATATTTTCGGCTATCTGACACACAACGCCATCTAGTTTCAGACAAAACATTAACAATATGTTAGTACTTAACCTCGAAACATTCAAAATCCAATATCTTTTTTCCTAGACTTCTTTTGCAAGTAATTTTGATATGAGAATGGTCAAGAATAAATTCTCAAGTGTTAAGGATTTTTTGATATTTAAACGCTAACATTTCAGGTCAAATAAAATTATGTATGGGGACCTGCCATTGTCCTTTAAATACCTGGTGAGGTAACTTGTACGCAGTAAAATAAATAATTGCCAGTGGACTGATTCGTACAGGTTTTGTTTTAGCGAACACCGGGGCGTTAAACTACTTGACAGAGCAGTAGTGTGACTTGAGGGTAATCAACCTTATTCTATTTATATTTGTTTTATAGAATTAAAATCTCACAATACACTTCAGACATTCATAACAATAATATCAGATATTACAGAACTTAAGATTTCATTTAAATAATAATTTAATTGCCTTAAACCCAGTTCAGTTGGCTTTCTTATCCAGAAATAATATAGTAGAAATAATATTTGAGATATGTAACAAACATTTCTAGACTAATTCTAATCGTAATATGACTACTGGAGCACTGCTTCCCATGCTTATATATAATATACCTAGTTGAACCATTAAAATACTCTGCAGAGATCGAGAACTTAATCCACCACTCCACCACTAAGAACTTGATGCACCAGACCTCTAAGCCCATATCCAGCTTCTTTCGAGCAGAAATATAAATGTGTTAGTAACTGTTAATAATATTATTGGGTAATATAGACTAATCCGCTAATTTTGCTAAACTATTAATGTAGCACATTCAAAACAGGCAGTCGAGGGTTAGTGGGTCACCATTTCAATTATTACCATGCTAGTAATTTGTTTGTTAGGGAAGAGTTGCAATGCTTTTTAAATCCTTTTACTGCGTACTGAGAAAAGAAGGCTGCTAATGTGCTAGAGCCCTTGTACAGCTCTAAGACAGCGGTCATTATCGATCGTATTAGCATTAACCGTGCGCCTACGTCGTTGGTATCAGAGAATCTTTCTACAGGTTAACACTGCTAACAATGTTGCTTTTTACACACACCAACTAGATTTTTCTCTTGGATAAAATTGTTTACAATTTATAAGACCTAAGGTTGTTTTATTAGTTGTGTTTTTATTTTATTAACAGTAATGAGTTGTAGCATAAGTAGCGTTTGTTGAGATTATTTAAACTTTACTGTAATTAATACAAATACATACATAAGTGAAGAAAATTATTGTAGAATCAATTTACAAAAATTATACACAACAAGATTTAGCAAATCCCTTGAATGAAGTTAATAAAAATTCTCAAACTCAAAGAGTACGCTTACTGTAAAAAAAATGGCATATGCCTTCTTTTGTAGACGAGGGTGGGTTTTTCTAACTTATAGGGTTATAAGTTAGAAAAACTAAGTGTAATTTTATAATAATCCAAAGAAGACAAACAAAAAAATTTGCAAACATATTAATAAATATAATATTTTTTCCAACTTTTTCTTTTCCTGGATGATGTTTTTCGCCTCATTACATATTTGTCGTTAAGTTTTAGCGTTAAGAGTCATTTCGTATAATAGGAATCCACTTAGAATAGTTCTAATTTAAAACCAATTCTAAAAGTCAAATTTAGCAGGAGTTGGTATATAACAACCTACTTGTACATGTCGTAGTCTACCGCAATTTCTTTCCTTCAGGAGTTTTAAAGATATCAATCAATGTGTAATACAGTATGTACTTGGGGAACACCATGTATCCTTAGGAATTGAAATGCAACTTGTCTGGAGGTTGAATTTCCAACGTAAATTTCCAACGTAAACTTGGAATGTTTTGTTTTATATTGTCAAGCTTTTTATCTTTTTTTTTGTTCTAGTTACTAAAAAGTAGTAAGAGTTACCAGATGGACTGTGAGATCATTCCACTATCATTGGCAATTGAAATACCTAGTTATTAATATCAAAACCAAATGTGAAAAGCACCGTTACTGAATACTGTTGCAGTAATTATGCCCTAAAGTGTGTCCAATTGCGCATACTGTTGATACTGCAAAGCCTTTCGTCACGATTCGATACATGCATAATGGAACAAGTGACACTTACAGAAATTTCAAATATCGAAGAAATTGCCGGCAAGAAAACAAAAGCCGACTGATTAATTACAGTTTTTTTTTATAATTTACTAGCCGTTGCCCGCGGCTCCGCCCGTGTGTATGTCTGTTAACGCGGGAATAAGTTTCCTATGTTACTCGCTGATAATGTAGCTTTCCATTGGTGAATGATTTTCTAACTATGATAACTACATGTGCATTCATTTATCCAAATAGTATTTTCTTTCTCTTTGGGTTTAAAATATCACGTTTGTTATAAGATTAAAAATAGTTATAAAAATAACTGTTTTTTATTATTACATTTACAATTTGCTATAAAAATATTAAGCCCAAAATCAATCTCAGTGGCGTGCAATGGGAGAGGCCTATGTCCAGCAGTGGACTGCGATAGGCTGATGATGATAAAAATATTACATTTTTTATTTAGTCATTTCAAAGAACAATAACACAAACACCAATAATTTTTTCACTTGATTTTAAATGTAACATCAAACGAATGTTAAATGAAACATTTGACTCAGATACTATAATTAAATTTATTTCCCCTCGTTACGACATAATTTTTGGGACACTCTGTATACTCATAAAATAAAAATATACTTCTGGCCTTCAGATAATTACACCCAATATATAACTGATATGTTTCGAAGTGTTTAAAAAACATAATTAAGATAAAGATCAACAAATAGAGAAGACGGGCTCGTATCTATTAAGTTATATTTCACCGAAACGTCTAATGAACCTTTGAGATGCGTCACTAATCTAGATATAAACAAGAGCGGTGACTTTGAAAATATCACTGAAAATAATTCTTAAAATATTAATGACAATAGTATCTTTTGTAACTTTTATACCTGAGTATTTTATACACTTGCCCTAAATGACACTTAATAAAAAATAAAAAAAAAGTAAACTAAAGTAAAGTAAATTGCATTGCAAACTATTTCTAAAATAAAGAAATAATATACATGTACTCACCATAAAATCCTTTAGCACTTATATCACTACACAACGAGATTCAGTATTATTCTTAAAATTAATATTTAAAACTATTTAAAATTTGTTCGAAGTGAGCTTCACGCGTTGAAATACGTATGAGAATGGTAAGTTTTCGTAGGGGCTGGAGTCGTCCTTGCGTGGCGGACAAGGTCTAAGCGCGGCTGTGGAAGCGCGCCGATGCTCCCAAGCCTCTTATACTCGTATAGGCGCTAACAATGATACACTTGGCAATCTTAACACTTCGCGATTTATGTAGATTCGAACTCGTGGGGGCTCGTGTTTGTTTTTTTATCGACGATTATCGCATGCCGATTAAATAACCATTTATATTCTATGCCGAGTCATGTCCTACTTATTATTATGGGGATAAAACGATAGTAGGTACTATATAAGTAATGATGAGAGCTGTTTGGAGGAAAAGTTTAATAGGTTCTATATTGAATATTTGTTTGTTACAAATGACAGACAATTTCATTCGCCTCCTATTCTTTTTTATAATACGTGTAGGTAAATCAAGAATATTTTATTTAGAGACTAAACTTCAATAGGTAATATGCATAGATCTAGAATCATTAGATGAAAAATCTGTCTTCCAAGTTACAGGAACACCTAGTTTGGAAGGCAGGGTCTAGTTTCTACACATAATACAGTTGTAAGCGTCTATTGGTTTATACAATTATACAATTGTAACAAAGGAATTGAAGTTCAATAAAGTTTCTTATTAAACTTTCTTCTTATGAAAGAGAAGGCAGACGATCAGACGGTTCACCTGATGGAAAGTGACTACTGCCGCCCATGAACGCCTGCAACTCAGGAGTCATCTATCTTTCCTGTCATCAGTATCCTGAATATATATTATTTCCATTCATCAAAGAAAACGTAAGGTAAATGGTAAATATGTAAATGACTCAAACGTCTCATGTACCTATACTGGCACAACTTACGATACAGGTTTACCATCTTATTTTAAGAGCAATAGAAGTTTTCATTTCAATCATAATAAATATCGTTCATATTAAAATATCAAATAACTGTTTCTTTTAATTGAAACGACCAATGAGCGTGACTTAAATACATTTATGTGAGCATGTATTCTTTTTATAATTTATTATTTAAAACTATTGAGATATCTTAGTACACAATGTATGTGCCTATTCTGATTACAATCTAAAAAAAAAAACGATATTGAGAAACGATACTGCCCTGAGTAGTTCGTCATGTTAGAAGACCGTCGCTGCTGTAAATATTGTTTGCCTCTTATAAATCTCCATTTTGTATAAATAGTTTTCAAACGGTGGCTGTCTAGCTGCCATAAAAAGGTTTAACTCAGTCAAATACCCAAACAGCGGGTTAAAGCTTACGGAAAAATCGTATACAAAATACTCAGACTCTTGTCACTTTTGTCAATTTTTTTGTTTCTGTCCGCTTGTGTGGCATTTTGCCATATATTATATAGGTATATAAGTATCATTTACTGGCTCGTTGGTATAGTTGTTAGTGACCCTGACTGCTGAGCCGGGGGTCGTGGGTGCGATTCCCACCCAGGACAAATAATTCTGTGATGAGCACGATCAGTTGTTCTGTGTCTGGGTGTAGTTTATCTATAATGTATATCAATAATGGGTATCAGGCTGTACCTAGTTTGGGACTAAAAGGCCGTGTGTTGAATTTATTATAATTTACAAATTGTGAAGACGAACGGAATTCGGTCAATATATGGTTATGAGCGCTCTTCTAATTATACTACAATGATGGAAACAACGTAAATATACATATTCCTACAATCATACTGGATTTTTCTGCTGAACAAAAAACCTCTACGATACGAGTAAATGGCAACCCAGAGCCAGACCAGTTTGACATTGTTCCTGTAACCTTACTTGACGAAGAGGTCCTGTAAACATATACGAATGGTTCCGGAAAAATTATAGAAGATGTTCCTTTAATATAAAGTAGTTGAATGAAAATGGGAGACGAGTTCAGGGTATAGCCCGGCTAGAAGGAGCGGTGTCCATGGTATTTCCAGCCCACGGATTCAGGGTATAGCCCAGTCCGATTATCGTACGACATCTGCCCTGTAATATACGTAAGTATAAGTTCATATGTCTACAACCACACTCGGTTTCTCTGCTAAACAGAAAACCCTATCAATACACTTTGAGAATCGAAGCCTTAGATATAATAATATGTAGTTCCCTAACCCCAATAATGGGAACAGTTGCTATCATAGATAGTCATTTTAAGCATGTAACTAAAAGACTAAAAAAATATAATACTCATATTTCCAGAATCGTTACAAAGATTGTTAGTGGACTTGTACTTAGCTATACCTACAAGAGCTACAGGCTACAGTGTCACCACCCCTATTCATCCCGTGGGTGTTGTAAGGGCCGACTAAGGCAGCAAACTACGCAGGACAATAGCACTGCAAACAGAAAGAAAACTTGAAACAAACCCTATACCAAGCCGTCTGGCCAGCGTGGTTTAGTAGGCCAAAACCTCCTTTGTAAGGAGAGGCCTATGTCCAGCAGTGGACTATTACAGGCTGTTGATGTAATGTGTGTGATGATGTGTTCTCTTAACCACTTTTGTCTTTCCTTTCATTCTTTATTTTAGAATGTGCCCAGTTGCCGGCAATATGTTCACACATAGGGGAAAACAATAGCAACTGCAAATAGGAACAATAATTTTGATACGATGTAGTATTTGTTAAAATCAAATAGATACCAAATAACCTCTATATAACGAGGAGGGGGCTACATTTCTCTGGTATTAATTTACTGAAATTATACTGAAAAACCTATGAGTATTCCTATATACCTTTCAGTGAGGATTTATAACTTTTTACAGTGTTTTTGCAAAATACAAAATATGAATAACAACTAATCTAGTATATTGTTTCAGGACTTCAAATGGATATTTTTATTGACCTAAAGATTTTTACTAAACTACATACTCAAAAAGAGAAAAATGTTTTTTTATCCTTTTAACAAAAATAGGTGGGCTTAATATAAAAGTTATTCATTCAAATAAATGTATTTCAATAGCTCTATAAAACATGTCAGCGAATAATCGACAATGAAAGCTGCAATTTTACAATAATTTTAAGAATTAAGTTTAGTCAAATATTCAGACAGGTAAAATAAAATCTACATTTTCAATTTTCCCATCATATTGTCTCATCAAGTGACGTCACTATCGAGGCATGACTGCAAATCACGCTATAGCAATTTGTAATTATCATTCAGACAGCTGATTGAGGGATCATGATTGTAAAATATAAAGATACAAAAATTTCAAATAAAATTTTCATTGATATTAATATATGTATATTACGCAGTTATAATTGAGCAATTTCAAAGTTCCTACAAAATACTTCTCTTTCCTGAACGAGGCTAAAACAAGTAGTATTGAAACGCCTATTAACTTAATCAATATGAGCATACGACAGAACATAACATAGTCTTGTGTGGAAATTAAACCATTAATATCAGTTAATCGTGTGAGGTGAGTATATGGTGACAACTAAAAACTTATTTTCAAACAAATTTAAAAAAGAAGGTTTAGTATTTAGTTATATATACCACTCCTACTATACTAAAGAGTGGTAAATATATAAAAACATAGGTGTAAGTCGTTAGTTTACAATCATAATATAATGTATCTCTGTTATAAAAGACTAGACATTGAGATCAGAGAGTTAAGATGTCCAACAGTTTCATAGTAAGTCCGGCGCTATAACCCATAGAGCAATTTCATCAACAAGATCGCTATTAAAAAAATTATAAACCAAACTAAAAAATAGAAAATAAATTTGAAAAAAAGCGTTGGGTGCCTGTTGTCAATAGTAAAAAGCACCCCTTTTAAAACTATTTTTTATTTTAAATTAGTGTATTGTCATCGGTCCTCGATATATCTACAAATTTTGAACGAATTCTGACCGTTTAAAGTCAGTCAAAATCATGCCCAAAGGAGTCGGTTACAAACTGTATGTTTGTAACCGACTCCTTTGGGCGTGACAAACATACAAGTGAAGCTAATATACAGCATGTTATAACACACTGATGGACTCAATGCCGTATTGAAAAGCCATAGTATCCATCCAGGAACTCTTTGTCATATTCCTATGGTATGTTAGACTTCGAATAAAATTATATAAAATGTTAAGCACTGCATCCTATTGGCTATTTCGCACTGCGAAAGCCAAATTATACACAAAGATTATTTAAAAAAATACAAAGGTTAGATTGATAGCAAAAATTCTAAAAATATTATAGAAAAGAGCAATTTTTACAAGTCATTCAATTCATAAGTATTTTAAACACGCATATGGAAATAAAGGCTTTCTTAAGGTCCAACGTTTATCATCCAAACGTAACCTCAGAGGCACGATCTGTCACATGTCAAGATTATGAACACTTAAGTCTTCAAAAACGTATTATACCTACCCCTGCAACACTAAAAAGATAACACCGTAACGGTTAAATGGACATACTATAATCGGCATTCAATCGCAATGTCCTAAATTCTCGTCAATTTTTCATAATTATTCGTTGTAACTTATATCAGACATTTATCCTTATACGTACATATTAATCACATGTTGCTATATAACATCTTAGCAGTGTCCCAACCGTCAATTTTTAAACAAATATTTAATTTTAATATCGATTATTTGTACATTAAAATAAATTTTACACGCTGTTTCTGCCACTTGAATGTCCCCAAAGCACTTAAAAAACCTCTAAGCTACCTGAGATCTACAAATGTACGCAAAGTTACAGTGAATCACGTAATTTATCTTCACATTTAGAAATTTATACAAACTTACAATATTTGTGGAAATACAAAAAACTATGCATGTTTATTCAACTGCCCCAATCATTTAATATAGTAAAACCAACGAAGAATTACCAAAAAAAACTATATGAGAATCTTTCATACCTGATGTCACAAGGATGCACTAGCTGTTTTGGGAAATAGGTGCCTACCTCTATTGGAAAGTTTAACCAATGTCAGCAAGAGGTTACCTTGTTTTCTAGGTCACACCCTGATCCACGGCAATTGGCTTAAAAAAAAAGAGTTATTGCAATTGTTATCTTCTATGTCGCAGCGCATATGTCATAGTGCATCTATAATAACTGTTTACTGAGGTACGGTACGATAAGATTTCTTCAAAGATGGTGTTTTCTCTTAATTTTTTGAGATATCGAAATAATAATCAAGTGGAAACAAAATCTGCCAATATATGGTGGTCATATTACACTTATACATAATACATACACATATTTATTATTTACAGTTAAATGTTTTCAGAAATAAGATATCATTTCTTCTTTAAACTAATAATTTTCTGCCAAGTCCTCATATAATAAATTATTATCCAAGAAATATACAAAAAGTTCTTACAAATAAGGAGTCTGGAGCCTATAAAATGTAATGTACGCTGTTTTTAATGAGGAAACAGCATGACTTACAACGAAACCGTATTATAATTTTATAACATGTGAAGATTTAATAATTATCAAGTGTAATTTCAGAAGCAGACGTTGCTTTGTTTTTGGATATGCAATTTAAAAAAAACAGGTAGTTGATTTATAAAATTACGGTACAAAGGCATTTGAATGCAATAAATTTGATTAAAGTAATCGATATTTTTAAAACCAAATGCTTTAAAAAAACTATAATCTAACAGAATCCGATACGGTAGATACTCAAAACCATGACTGCGGAAATGGAAGCGCCTTTTAATTGTTTGATTTCAAATTGATGGACGTATTAACATTGGTGGAACGACTTGGAAACCTGCCGGTACATACCAAAATAGTGCTTATGTTGCCGGACTACAGTAATAACATTAATGTTACTTAGATAAGTATGTTGGAAAATAACATGTATATCAGCCAGTTCAAAATAACAAAGGAAGCGCTCGCCCCAATACTGGAGGGGCGTGCCTAAATAACACTAGAAAAAACTTTAAAAGACATTTCGCGACTAAATAAACACATTGACAAAAGTATCTTCATTATGAATTTTATATCGGCAAGATCGGTATGAAACGAATTGATTATTGTTAGTTACAATAACACAAATATTTACTATGCTACAATAAAAATAAATGTTTTCGTTTTTTACAGGTTTTTTTAAAGGTTTATTTTAATTAATCGAAAAAATTCTCACCCCGAATATACGAGTAATTATGTTTCTTACTTTTTAAGTTTAGAAATATTTTAAAGTAAACTAAATCTTACAACTTTTATGAAAAAAAAATTGCGTAGATACCTACTCCATTTACTACTTATAATGACGTAATGGTCATAATATTTTTTCCGATAGAAGGGACAAACGAGAAGGGCGTATCTCTACTAATCGTTTCCTTACTACTGAGGATCGTCAAAACTTTTTAAGCTGTCAACCATCTGTCTCTATTGGTTGCGATCAGCCGCTTGCTGTGATAGGCACTTTTTTATTTTGTGTACTAAACGCACAAAACAAATTACAATCCATTAAAACAAATACATCGTATAGATCTGAATCGTAACGTAACTCGAACGACAAATTATCCTGCTCATCACACAATTACTTGTCCCGGGTGGAAATCGAACCCACGACCTCCGGCCCACTATACCGACAGGCCCGTCGTATTACGTGTTTATATTTATTGTAACAAATAACATTCAATTTGTCTAAAAGATTGTTCTCGATGTAGGTAATAGTTACATTAATTTTATTGTTTACTAAATCATGCCAGTGTTCCGACATTAAAAATAAAGATTGTTTACATATTAGTACCTATTTGTCGTAAATGTATGACTCAGAAGCAAAAATCCGTCACAACCATTAGGTTTCGGTGTCGGGTGACGCGTTACATAGTAAGCTGCTGATCAGTCTTGACTTGCCAATAACCTCTCGAAACGAGGTGAACGATTCGTGACTTCGTATTTATATTCTATAACTGGAATAGTAAATTATATGGTAGGCACTGTTAAGTATTTTATTAAAAAGTGAGGCATCAATTATGTTGAGACGTATACTTTGACCCATTAATTCACCTTCACCGCTTGTCTGACTCTGAACGAAAAGATATCTCTGTAAAAATGAAACAAGTCATCTTTCATCACCTAGGTGAATAAGTGCTATCTTGCTTGCCTCTTGCCTCAAAAATCGATTTACCAGTTTTTCATAATAACTTTTATAAATTGCACCCATTGGTTCTTTTCAGGACACAAAATAATGTAAAAAAAGGAATTCGCAAATACTCGTAGTAGTTTCATCTGTCAATGAAACTTTTTAAACTATCAACACAATATTATCATAATTATTATCTATCACAATATCATCCTCTCAATATTGAGGGAGGGCCTACTATTCCTTTGAACGAACATAAATCATCGTAACGGTTTTACAATCTTTGGGCCAAAATCCATCACAAATTTATGCAACGAGCTTTTGCCTGCGACTCCGCCCGCGTGTATGTTGGTTATCGTGGTAAAAAGTAGCCATGTCCTTTCCCAAGAATCAAACTATCTCCATAACAAATGTATTATTAATCGGTTCAGCGGTTAGTGTTTCCCCCAAACTTCCACCTGTCTTTTCACCCCCTTAAAGGATGGTTTTTGGGAAAAATCCTTCCTCCTCAATCCTTTGTCTTTTCCTGGTGATCCAAACTATCTTTTAACCAAATTTTATCTGAATCGGTTCAGAGGTTTAAGCGTGAAGAGTAACAGACAGACAAATAGATAGACAGACAGACACTTTGGCATTTATAATATTAGTATGGATTATGAATTTGATAGTAAACCGTTATATTACCAGTGAATAGTGTAACAGGTATTATAACCTCTATAGCTAGTTAAATAACAGGTATTGTGTCTTACCTGGCCTTACAAACAGTTAAAAGTCGTAAATCAAGTTATAAATATAGGTAGTTATAATAATCATTGTTAGATGAGAAATTAATCAACTTTATTCTAAATTGCAAATAGGTTTATTTCGATTTGTTTCTAATTGTAAGATCTTCATCATAATCATGATGGTGATGATAATGAAGATTTTAGATTTAGAGAAGGTTGATGATAGCGTGAAGAGGAGTGTACTTTGTTAGTGTTAGTGTCAAGTACCTCTCATACGCCGATGATAATGTCTTACTGGCATTGTCTGTGAATTCCTTGCAGGACATGATAACAAATTCAATGCTTCACAATACTCAATGCTTTTTCTGTTTTTTTCAGCCTGCCTTTATAAATCAAAACTAAACATCTAATGCTCAAGAAGATTAAAGATTTTATTTTGCTGTTATAATAACAGAAAACGAATATAACATCACAATCGTTCTATGTTGCGTATGTTAGGCAGTCTTTACAATATTACTTATATTTTATGTAAGTCTAGTAAGTAACCAGTAAAAGATTGTCATATTTGGAAAAATAAATAAATCATTTCCTCAAAAAAAAAGTAATATATTTTTAAATTATTAGGAATGATTATGATTATACCGATGCCAATGGCCACTCGCTGGCATCTCAATAGCGTGTCAGTGGTGAACATAAAATAGCAGAATTGAGGCCCAGGAAGAGTCAGGCTTACATGCACGTATGGGCTCGCTTGAACGGAGTGACACACAAAAAACGGCGAGCAATTCTTTCGTTGCTTCAAAACCGAATGAATGAGTTTACCGGAGTCCAATCAATGTAAGCCAGCCCCCCCCCCCCCCCCCCCCTCCTGAGTCTAGGTTGAGGGACTCAGAGGACGGCAACGCACTGGTGACTCTTGAGTTATATCATTGCCCCCTTATATCATAAGTAACTTGTATTCAAAACATGCTCCTATTTGCAAGAATAAAGTGCAATTGGAAGTGTAAAGAATTCCAAAATATACATAAGTCTACTACTATTCGTGTCGTTCGTCGTGTACTATTAGTTATTTTGTGATGAAAGTATCTATATTCACATCGTAATTTATTTAACCCGTTGCATATATAAATCATTGCAGTTTTTAACGGGTATAACGGGTCAATAAACAGGCTACATAAATAAAAATGATAAGGTTTTAGTAACTTCAACCACTCAGGATGTCAATAACCTCGTTAAGGCGTATAGGGCGCGGCCACAATTGCTGCCATGAACAGCTGCAGGCGTTTCCAGATAATTTTAGAAAGAACTAGCGGCGCGACAGCAGAGCGTAATAAAATGCCTACCTTTTTTTGCCTATTGTAATGTCGTATGAGCCTGTTGCGTTGGAAATGTTTGTTAGATTACTATGTGAAATAACACTTGTAAAAATGTAACTAAAAACTCAAAAAATTCGACTTTCGACATTCGACGGCGAATTTTTTGAGACTACGATAACTTTTTATCTAATTTCAGTAAATCCAGCTTAATTTAAAGATTATACATAAAAGAGCTCAACGCGTACAGACAAACAGACGAAAATCAGAGTGCGGTACTTTATTTCATAATTTAGAGTGACATAATTGAGCAATAAAGACCATCATCATTCCATATATTCTGCGAAATATGTTGCTCAAATATTAAGATATCCAACCACCACCACTCCTATTCATTCCGTGGGTGTCGTAAGAGCCGACTAAGGGAGCAAACTACGAAGGACAACAGCACAGCAAAGAGAAGGAAAACTTGAAACAAACCCCATAAGATCCCGTCTGGCCAGCGTGGTATAGTAGGCCAAAATCTACTTTCAAAGGAGAGGCCTATGTCCAGCAGCGGACTATTAAAATCTGTGGATGATGATTGATGATGATGACTTAGTCTAAAAATAGTCTAAAGATCTATTTTAAATCACACTGTTCTACACTGTAACATATATTGGTCAAATAAATAAATATTATTATTAAATAAGTAAATATTAATTTATATTAAGTACCTACACCTATTGTTGTTTTCACTTCACATGAATTAAGTTAAAGGCGGAATTATACAGGCCTTAAGCGTCACGTACTGCTGTAACGTATGAACGTTATAGTAGTACGTAACGTTCCTTATTCATAAAATTCCGAAAGTACGTTAAGTTTTAGTAATGATGTCAGTACCAGACAGAAAATTAATACTGGGAATTCCCAGAAACAATCCATTACTATGTCAGATAAAAAAAATGGGCAAATTGCTCTGCATTGCAGTATAATAGGTACAATATTTTGATTTTGACCAGTGTCGTTCTTAGCCATTGCGAGGCCCTGGGCGGGTGGATCACTGGGAGGCTCCGGGCGAGTAAATTAAACACGGGAAATCCCCGAACATAGGTAAATCGTTAATAATACCACCATACGATGCGCTCTCTTGCGTGGTAGTCACCGCAAAGGAGCGTGAGTAGCGTAACGTGAGTTTTATAATGTGGTAAAACGGTTACCCTGCTCGCCACCCTCAAAAGCCGCACCTGATTTTGACGGACAACTTTCATACACGTAGATGGTTCTCCTTATCTCTACACTAGACTTGCAACGAATATTCGGTTACTATTCGGTATTCGGCCTATTCGGCTGCTTTTATTATATTCGGCCGAATACCGAATATCTACATATTATTCGGCCGAATACCGAATACTTAAATAATATATTTTGTCATTGAGAAATAATTGGTAAAATGAAAAATTAAAATCGATTGATTACATATATATTCATATTTTCATTTCTGTTATAATCATTTAAGTAGTCATTGGTGCATAAAACAGGTACATAATCATCTTCTGAATTGGAAAAAATGGAGGATTCTATGTATTTGAATTATTGTGGTAATCAAAATTTAGAAGGGTAAGGTTCTCATTTCTGTTACAATCATTTATTAAGTAGTCATTGGTACATAAAACAGGTACATAATTTAATTCACGTCTGTACAAGTTTTTGGCGCTAAAATCCAGCCGAATACTTTTGCCTAATATTCGGCTATTCGGTCAGGGGCCTCGCCGAATATTCGGTATTCGGTATACTGCCGAATATACTATTCGTTGCAAGTCTACTCTACACTACTTAGTTTTGTTTTCAATGCTTGCAGCGACATCTACATTCTGATTTTTAATAAGATAGACTACAATGACATTTGGAGGGTTGCCGCGTTATCATTTTGTAAAAATAGTGTGGGATCCAGAATGATCAAAATTAGTTAATGTATTAGTTTGAATTTGCATTAAATAGTAGAGTGAATAGATAGGATTTATAATTCTAGGGTCAATTTTAGAATAGAAACTTAAGACAAGTACAAAACTGTTGTTGAAGACAAGAGTGTCGTTGAGTTGTACATAGGTAAGTTATTGGTCAAAAGGTTGCTTCAGGGGCGGTAAATAAAGTGGCGCAAGGAGGCGCGGGAGTTAGGTCGGAATCCTGAGACTCGAGAAGTCGAAGACCAGAAATCCCAACTAAACCAAGTCCTTACCTTCCGCCTGACGCAGGTGTTGCGACGCAGTGCCATGCCCTCACTGCAGTCATCGGATCGGATCCATCGGATCGGATCTCTCGCTACCGGCCGTAATTCGCTCCATGCCCGGTAGCGACAGTGTTATTACCGCGGTCGCAACCTTCTGCGAGGAGGTAATCTCGCAGGTCAATGGGGGTCCAGAAGGCGATAACTACCTGGACCCCTCCTAAACTGGAAGCGCAAAGAGGTCGGTTCGAGTCCGACACACCGCCCCGCCGAACGAGAGCCCCGGCGGGGTGACGGTCCGAGGGGATTTCCACACGTAAAAAAAAAAAAAAACGGTGATCACCGGTAAAGGTTGCTTCTTAGATCACCTGTGTCTGATCCACAATAAGCCAACGCCTGAGTGCCACCACTATGATGGCCGGACCGTGGACATTTCGCTCCACATGCTGGCAGAATACCAAGTGTGGGTTGAGCAGAGGTGTGACCTCGTGGCGGCGATCGGAATTTGAATTCTCTCACTTGGTAACATAATTGCCGCTATGGTACATAGCAAAAGTGCGTGGAACGCCACCGCCTCCTTCGGCGAACAAGTAATGCTTGCAAAGGAGATGGTGGAGAGGATTAGATCTCTCCTAGCCCCCTAGGCCCTGGAACGGGCCAGGTACCGCAGACGACTCAGGCGCCGAAGATCCCAAAACGATCTCCATCCTCCATAAGCGAAGGCCTGGATCTGTCACCCTAGCAGAAGCAGGCCGGGGTGGTAGTGAGACGAGGGGGTCATCTACACACCGTACATGGCCCGAGGTACGTCGGGGTACCAGGGATTTCCTTTCTAGAGTACACCAGGTTCCCCGGCAACTGGTACCCGAGATGGCGTACGGGTTTTGGTCGGTTCCGGTTCCGACCAATGAGTGGTATCCGATGCTCCCCCACAGGAAAAAACTAAAAAAGGGCATTCAATAAAATCAGTGAAACAATAATAATAGTAATTTAGTTTTAATTAGTAATCCATTTATTTTCAACTTTAATTTTAGTTGAAGAAAATATGACGACTTTACAATTTACTGTAAGAGCTTATTTATTTAAAAAAAATTAAGGTAATACAATAATTTTATTTAGTGCAATATAACTATCAATAGTGCAAATCGAATAAGTCAATAAATCGACTTAGTTGACCCATATTAGAACTAGTGGTGTAACGATTCGACTTTTGTAACCGGTTTGAACATGAACTGAGTTGATTCGGTTAGCCCGTGGTTAAAACCGGTTCAACCGTATCATAAAATCACGCTGCACTTCGCGTCGTACTATCGCGCTAGCGGCTCCTGCTTTATCGATCAAAACTAATTTTTCTACCAACTGATTCTGAACCGAGTCGATGCGTCACGGCAGTGAATTATATTTATCAATTTACCTACAAGCATAAGCTATATCATTACGTTCCTCAAAAAATCGATCCGATCGATTTTTCCTTAATTACTTACACCATCACCTACAATTTCTGACTATTTCATATACTCCTAAGAATTTACAGTTTTTATAACGGTTTGACCCTGGTCTACATATCGAGAAAGGCTATATAACATCACGCTACGACCAATAAGTGCCGAGTTTCGATAAAAAACGTTGCAAAAATTGAGAAATTTAGTTTTCTTGAGAGAGTCAGAAGTGCATAATTACAATTTGTTTTTAAAACTATAAGAAAGTAGACATTTGTTGTCTAAATTCACTTGTTTTAACAAAAAAGTAAGAAAAATATTTAATAAAACAGTTCCCAATCTTTAATGTCTAAGATTTTGAGAGACAACCGTCTGTAAAGTCTTCTGGGATCAAGGCGGAAGTTACACTCCATCATTTGCATTGTTGCCGGCAATTGAAAAAAGGCGCTTATAATAAAAAAATAAGTATTTAAAAAAAATCAACGGTTAATTCTATGTGTGCAGAAGGAATATGACGAAGAACAATCAAATATTAAAAGAAATGAATATTTACCCTGCTCCTCTACTGTGCATTCTCCCGGTTAAGTACGTGTCTGGTGTTTATCAAAACAAAAAAATCAAAGGTCTATTTCAAAGATAAAATATTTATTCACTGAATTGATTCAGTGCACATTTAAAATTACATCTAACAGTTTTGCATGTTTTACGTTAACGTGAAACATGCAAAATGCAGATCGCATTACAAAAGAAAATAGATTAATTAGAATTATTATGTTTGGACAAATAATTGATTTAGAAACAGTAGAAATATTAGGTGACAGATACTGGTAACATTGTATTTAATTTATCTATGCCACTACTTTCCGATTTCGAATTCCGGTTCCGACGAGACGTCAACGCTAAATTTATCCAATTTTTAGTAATTCCCACTTATTTTTCATCTAAATACTACTCTGTTCCAAAATTTTCATATTCTAATCAATTCAATTTTTTTGCCATACATTAAAAACCAACATGCCACGCGGTAAGTAAATCGTTTACGTGTTATGTTTTTCTCAATGTCGTACAATGTTATGAGAATGTGCTTTCTCCAGGAATTTACCTAGATTTGTCATTGGCCTGTGAATTTAATGGCAACAGCGAGTCTTAGAAATCGTTTAGTTGAAAACTATATCTAATAGGTTTGTTCCGTAGCATTATTAATATCTCATAACCTTGTTGATTTATGTTTGTTTTATGATTTTAGGAAAGTTCACAAATCACAAGGGCCGAAATCGCAAATTTACTAGTCCCGAGGAACTAGAGGAACAGCGAAAACAAGAAGAATTAAAACAAAAGTGAGTAATGGACATATTAAAAAAAAATAGATTCTTTGTTGCAACAAACTAGATATAATATTTTGACGCCAAGACTGCTTAGTTGTATGTAAATTAACACACAATAAAAAAAACACAGTCATTACATTAACTGTGTCAGAAGAAGACAGAGAGCACATCATACTATTTATTTTATGTTTTATTGTTAAATATGTAAACACAAAAACAACAGAATGAAATTATGAAGGTGCTATCGATGTGATATATTACGAAAGAAAGAATACACATGTCTGTTTATGATATTTTTATTTCCTGGGAACACACTTACATCTAAGATAAAGGTTTGGACTAGTTTAGACGTTAGGGATCATAGATTATTATAATCACCCAGTTTATGAGTACATTATAGCTATTTCTATATGTTAGAATCTGGTGTTGATATTGGTATCAATAAATTATTATTAAAAGAAGTAAAATTTGTATGTAAGCAAATTCTTCTTATGCTTGAATTTATGAGAAAAAAATTGAGTGCCGAATGTGTTGTATTTTTAGAGTAATTGACTTTGGTAACATGTTGACATCTTGCATTTTATCATGTTTATTTTGATAAAACCACTTGTCAAAATAATGATTCACATGTTTTTGTAAACATTGAAATTTTGGTATCTGGATATGAACCTATACTCATTAACCAAAACATTCATTAAGTGAAATTGCAATTCATACACATAGTAAAAACTTTTTAAATTGTGATATGTTGAGATTTGACCAGTTAAGCTCAACTAAGTTTTGAATCCTAAATGTTGGTGAAGAAGTTGATAATTCTGTGAATAATTGCATAACTTGATGTTTAATTTGATAACTCATTGGTGAATGATTTGACAGTCTATTATTACAAAAATTATGGAGAATTTATTCATTGTTATCACTTAAAATACAGCATATATGATATGCATAAAAACAACTAAAACACAGACATTAAGATAATCTATCAGACAAGGACAAGCACAAGAGAAGCCACCCTGACAAATTGCAATTTTAGACATAATGTTAAAATTGAAATTGTCAGGGTGGCAATTTTAGGTCACTATTCACTATAATTACCAGTTACTTAGATTCACTTATGCATTTATAGAGTGAAGCTTTACATTGTTTAGATTACTTGTTACGCAAATGTATGATGTATTGTTTTCTGTGTTTAGGCTGTGAGTAGCAATAACTTGTTATTAAAGCATCTTTCTGAAAACAATTGCTGTGTATTTTTCAAAATGTTCAGTAATAATTGGGACAAATTGTGAACAAACATGCTGCATAATTTTCAAAATTAAGGTATCCTATTTGGAATAAAACTGTATTGCATGCATTTGTCTCTTGACTTGCGGGTGACCATGAGCAGTGGTAATCATGTTTGTGCATTTGCTCTATGTATTCTTTAAATTATGTGTGTGATGACGGATTAAGAATATGAAGTTCCACCACCCATAGTCATCTCGTGGGTGTCGTAACAGCGGTCTAAGGGAGCCTACTAGGATAATGGCACTGCAAGGAGTAGAAAACTTTACACAAACCTTATATCAACACGTCTGGGCAGAGTGATATAGAAGGCCAAACCCTCCTTCCTAAGGAGAGGCATACGTATAGCAGTGGACTGTTAAAAGCTGTCATTGATGTGATTATTAAAAAGTCCAGCAAGTATTACAGTAGTTGCATATACTTTTTTCTTATTTTAATTGGACATCAAATCTTAATAACATAAGGTATCAACTGAGAATGCCAAATAATAGCAGTTTATAAAACACTAGTGTAATGTATTACTTCTTTAAAAATAAATAAAATTACTATCGGATGATTTAATTACAAGACTATCTGAGTTTGCTTGCCAAATTTCTTCTCACAAGAAATTGACAGTTCTAGATTTACAATGACAGATAGCTATACACCTCTAATATATTATGTAGTATATATTTTTAAACATAGCTTGTTTTACTTACAACTAATTTGTTGTACTTGCAACCAAACAACTTGTAATGGCTGATGAATGAATGAATCAACAGAAGAGAATAGATTTTGCACTATGACAAACCTGTTATACAATTAAATCCAAATGAACAATTCTAATATGTATTGTGAAAGTAAAAATTAAATCAAACTATTATTGTTGTAAAATTGTGTTGATCAATAATTTTTACTCGACAATATTTAGTTAGAAAGAGACAACCTAAATTATTTCATTGATTATATGAAATGAAATTTATCTGTGATTTTAAGCTGTGTCTATAAATACAAAGAAGCACAGACTACACAGAGTAAGTTAATAAAAAAAAATGGAATGTTTGCAATATTTGAATAGCAAGGTTTATGTCTCGCATCAAATTTGCTTCTGCATCATAAATTTTTAAAGTTAATGTTTTAAGTTAAGTGGTGACCATAAGCAAATATGAAACTACATAGTTAGTTATAAAAGAAAACAAGTATTTTGAATTACTTGAATAAGATTATCTCTTATTGAATTAACTATTGCAAATTTGTAAATATTTACATTAATTTCATATTTTTCCAGGTGGAGAAAAGAGCATGGTCAAGAAGAATCAAGTGAGTCTGAATCAGAACAAGAAAAGTCTGGCTCTGGTAGCAGTGAAGATAGTGACTCTGATGATGATGTAAGGCTTGTTATGTTGAATTTGATATGAGTCATTATAATTTAAGTCATGTTAAAAAACTGTATTGCGATTAAGCTTGGCTGTCGTTAACTTTAGTGCTGCATGAGGCACTGTTGTCTTTACAATAATTAGTTGACTGCACGGATGGCGTGGTGGTTTAAGCAGTCACCTCGCCGCTTTCTACTGCGCTACATATTGTGGGTTTGATTCCTATGTGGGACAATAGTTTCTGTGATCCACGAAATATTGTTCCGAGTCTGGGTGTTCTTTGTGTCCATTTAATAAGGGTTTGTAAAGACCCCTGCTACACAGAATATATTTTTAGTGCGGGCGTTGTTATTTAAAAAGAATAGATTTCTGTAACCTTGCAAAGCAGCAGTTAAATACATTGTAACCTCCTCAGCAGCTGGATGTGACGGATTGCTTGGTGTTCATTGACGAACCAATATATTCATAGCAATGCATGTTTGTTATTTATTGTATTTGTCTATCAAGTTAGTAAGACAATACGGTAAACATATTTCTCGACTCTAATTAAAGAAATCATGCCTTTCATAGGTTACCACCCTACCCTCCCCTAAGAAATGCTTAGACACATTTAAGCAAAGTTTTTTGGACAGTGATGTTCTGCAGTGTTAGTAAGAAGTGTAAAACTAGGAATATAATATAAGATGATTCATGTTTACGTATTATTCATTATGTGTAAGACTAGCGATCCGTCCCAGTTTCGCTCGGGTGCAATATAGATACTACTACCTAATGTGGTGTCAGTGTAGAATTATTAATTATACCAATATTATGATCAGACTGTAGTACAGGACATCTTTATATGCAATATAAAAAGCGACTTCATTTTATACTATGGAAAGATGTTACGTGTGAATCATACAAAAATCAACATATTTCAATTTCGGCTTGTTGACTATGTATACATATGTATATTGCTCATGACAAGACTCTAGTCTATGCACACACATACACAGATAGATTGCATAAGAATACTGCCACGAAATAGAAGCTTCCAGGCATATGAGAATTAAATGGTCTGCTTTGACATAGTGTGTATATAGGTGTACTAGTATTAGAGATGTGACGGTCTGCAATATTTTTTCAACCGAATTGAATCGGTTTGAAAATTCGTGCGAATCGGTTCCAAACTGTTGAAATTGCAGTGAACCGCGGTTTGAACCGTATGATAAGTTGACCGGCGAATATAACATACGAAAGTGATGTGCAACATGATTCAATGGAATGGATTAAACCATCAACGGTTGGCAACCAAGTTTATACACAAGCGTTAACAAACTATTCAGTCAAATAACACGATTATTACGCCTTCTTTTTTCTCATTTCCCGGATATAAGAAGTTTATTTCGACAACTCGAGGAATGATTCCTGTGGCCATACAAATGGTCAAACAATGATTATGGTAGATGCTGTGGACACATATTATTTTTGTATGTACTAGATTAAGACATTATGTATATTAGTTCTTAAGACGCTATTGTACAATACATTCTTTGTGTTCCTTAAAATAAATAAATAAATTACAAAAACACTCGGACTCAAACCTGAGTGGCGTAGTGGCGAGACGACCACTTTAAACAATTGCTTCACCCATGCAAGTTTCGAAGAGATCAATATACATTTCCTAGATACAGAATACTCACAATGTTCTCTCCATTTCAGAAACCAACAAAGGCGAAGGGTGTGTCAGGACTAATTGAAGTAGAAAATCCTAACCGTGTTGTAAAGAAAAACAAGAAACTAAATAATTTGGATAATTTAGGGGAAGGGGAGAAGCCTCAGTTATCTAGGTAATTAACCAAGTAAATATATATTTATTTTTTTATAGTATCCACCTCGTGGACCGTATACCAAACGTCGAAATTCGACGCCGCACCAAAGACAAGAATTTCCTGTTCTTTGGTGCGGCGTCAAATTTCGATGTTACGACGTCGACGAATGGGTATGGATTGCGAGGCTTAAGTGGAGATGGACGTGGCACTTGGCCAGATGGGACGACGGCCGATGGACTAAGGCAGTTACCAAATGGTGGCCTACAGATATGCGGCGGCTTCGAGGCAGACCGCCTGCTCAATGGTCAGACAACATTGATAGGTGGTAGGAGAGCAACGGATCCGGCTGGCACAAAACCGCTAGGAGTGGCGTGATAGAGAAGAGACCTTTATCCAGCAGTGGAGGCAAAAGGCTGCTTAGATAGATAGTTATTACTACTATTTAACCTCTGCCTAAAAACACAACCATTAATTTGTGAAACAAACATTGTTGTGCTGGGTGCAAACATTCTGGCGTGGGAATTATAATCTTATCTACTTTAGGACCATCATTAGTGCAAATAGACTGAAGTGCTAATGTTGATGCTGAATTATTAGTAATATTAGTGAGATCCCTATGTGACTTGAATGAAGAAGGGGCCAAATTTGTTAATACTTGAGATATATCCTATTTACTTAAATGAGAATAGAGATAAAGCAATTTACAAGATAATATTATTAAATTATTTTATTAAATACATATTTAACGAAATCAACGGTTTCTCGAAATCAGCGATGAGTACAAAGCCAGGTCTGATATACTGGGCTTTGTACTCGTTACATCCTGTATACTTATCAGAACTTATAAAATTCAGGCGTGAAAGGGAAGAAATAGAAAGGCAGCGAGCGGCCGCCGCGTACCAAAAGCTGCACGCGGAAGGCAAAACTGATCAAGCACGGGCTGACCTCGCACGTCTCGCTATCATCCGGCAACAACGGGAGGAGGCCGCGAAGCGCAGGGAAGCTGAGAAAAAAGCTAAGGATGATGTGCCCAAGAAAAGGTAAAATAAATATCGCAACAATTTTTTAAGGATTTTTATTTGTTGATGGCAAATATATGGACATTCTAAATAACCCTGCTTGCTAATATTCTAAATGCCTGATAAGCATTTAGGGTTACACACATACCCACCCTCACACACAGATACACATACACACTCACTGACAAACAAGCAGACACGAATGTTGCTGGACAAATCAAACCCAATGTCAGGCCAAACTAGTTGTTTAAGCCAAACCGGTTTATTGACTAGATTTTCTAAGCTACACTAGTATATCTTGACATGCATAATGTAGAATACATCGGTTTGGCCTAGAACAAATTTAGTTTGGCACGAAATCAGGTTTGACTTTTGTCAAGCTATTGTGTTTTGGGTAAATTTCCTACGAAAATCTTCTGGATATCTAAAATTACTTCAAGTAGCGGTACGCTATGATGACTGTTTTAACACATTTAAGTACAGCAATTTGATGGAGGTCAATGTAGGTATTAATTCAATACGAAACTTGACGAATACAATAAAGTATAACAATATGCTTCTTCAACGTAGTTATTAATTAATACGAAACTTGATGAGTGGACAGACGTCAAAACAGCCATCATAGCGTGCTGCTACTTTAGTTTCAGATATCCAAAGATTGTTCATAGCCATATAGCCACCAAATCCAATAGCCAAGTCAAATAGATAAATCGGTCCCACAAAACTCACAGATACAAATGGCACTCGACAAACCGAAGTAAGCGAATGACACGAAAAGCACCCGACATAAGGGTCACCGAGAAATAGAAAGAGATAAAAGATAGCTGTCGTTGTTGCCCGGTTGCACTTCTTTGAAGACGCCGGCGCATAGCCGCTGTTTCTTTCCCTTGCATGGGAAGTAACGCACGCCATGTCTCTCGCACTCATGGATCGGCGAATGGTGCTGCACTATGTGAGCGAGACGGCAAATAACTACTCTCTCATTCATATAGAACTACCTTTTACTATTTCAGGAGATTTTGGCTTACTAATCCATACGAAAATATTTTTCAATGAGACTTATTGGATTGTTTATTTATGGATGTAAAAATTTGATAGGAATATTAATCTATTGTTAAAAGAAAGGTAGTCTATCTAATTGAGGTATTTTATTCATAAAATAAAATCAATTTAATGTTTAGAATGTTTTACTTATTTTCTGTTGCACTTTTAAGGATAACCCTATCTATTCATTTGTAAGTATCTACTGTCTAACTCTAAACGCTTAATACTAATGAATAAACGTATTTCTTACACATCCGCGATTTCCACACATTTTAAATAATATCAAATATTTTTAAGCCTTACCATAATTACCTACCCGAATCCCGGGAATATGGTCATATCCATACTAGTGATATCTATCATAACACACACTTTCTTAACTAATGCATATGCATGTAAGCACTAATGAATGCGGGTTCACTTTTGTTTACTTATTCTACCTGTTATATTGTGTACTTCGTAATTGGCGTAATACTCAGTAAATTTTCTACACGTACTTACTGTGAAGGACCTAAATAAATAAAATAAAATTAATTTCAATTGTGTTGTTGAGCTGATAGTAATATAAGTATGTATGTTCTGTGTGTAACTTATTATTCTGTATTTACAGGTAGACAACAGAGCTGGTATTTCGCTGTATGCATGCTAATAATCTCGGGCTAGGTGGCTTTTTGAATCACACTCCCTATTTAAATGTTAAATTTTTTATCCCGTACAAATTTTTGCATATGGAATTGCTCTTTCACAATGCATAATATTTTTTTTTCGTGGAGCTTGCCTAGCTACGACTCATCTTTAAATATGTGAAATTAATGTTTCTTTTCTTGACAAACCAGAAATTTACTGGTTACAATAAGTTTGTATCAAGGGTCATGAAGATGCAAAGTTAATTCAATATTCACACGAGTGTAATCTGTGTGGTTGTTGTGTTTATAGTAATATTTAAGTAAATTATATGTTATATTTTACGTAAACTGATGTATGAAAAGTACTTATAGATGTCTACATTGTTACTGAAAGACTGGTATATTTACTGGTAAAGAACTATTATGTGTAGTAAACGAAAAGTGTATACTTAGTTCTTCCTAGTGACTAATGTAGACATTTATTGACACACAAACATACAAACCTTTGCGCATAACAATAACATATTTATGATTGCAATTCTACCATATTTTCATTGAATTAAATAATATTTTCTCATTATGAATGTAAAATAAATTTAGAAATGATTTCCCAATGAAATGTCTTCATATTAAATAATCAATAATTATGTACATTGAAATATATAACTAACGTCAAAATGATATTATGTAATAACGAAGGGTATGTCCATAACATAGGTTTATTTTTAATTCCACCGGAACAGTTGCTGTATGAAGTTTTCGTTAAAGACAACATAGTAGTAAATTAAATAAAAATTGCAATAACGTAAACAATGACAACTTCATATAGTAACGTACAATTTGCTTAGGACTAATTGTTAGATAGTCTCACTAGACAATTTTTATAAAGCAAATAAATGTGTATCTATATAATTAAAATTGAAAAGAATTTAATACTGTTTTTTTTTATCATTTCAAATCCCTATGTATGTCCCTACATACATGTGCATATAAGTTAATATATTAAAGAAGTTAAATAGCATGTTCCCCCTCAGTATATGTGTTCTGTGTGTTCACCTCAAACAAAGGTACCTATGTACAGTAAAGGTTTGTATATGTTGTATTTGCTAGTGTACTTTGAAGGAAAAAAGTAACGTTCTTCAGGTGTAATTTAATCCCTGTGGTAAGTGCTGTGGATTCCTCTATAAACACTAGTATGTATTTCCTCATCTCTATCAGGGTTCCAGTTTGTGATGGCTACTAATATAAGCATTACAAGATAATCAAAGTTAAGTTGTAAAGTTCATAGTTAAAATATTATTAGAAATAGACATGCCTGGCAGTCGAATTTCGTCCGTTTTAAACGTCTTGTTTTATTGACTGGACATCTATAGTTTCATACAGTCTTAACTATTTACTTAATTTTCCCTCCGTCCTAAGTGGTTAGAAGGTTAGGTAGTTTTTAAGATCACAGCTTTTTTTTATGGTTTAAAATTTTAGCTTTCTGCAATTCTACATTTATACAGATATTCCAAATACGATACAGATACTTTGTGCGCAGTATTTCTTTAAAAAGGGGTAGAAAGAATTTTCGAGACGTATAGATATATTGTACTACTAGCTGAGACCCGCGGTGTTACCCGCGTTTGTTGTTATAACCGCGGGCAACGCCGCGGGGCGAAGCTAGTCTAAAAAATAGCCCAAGTTACTCCTTATGTCATCAGCTATCTGGCAGTGAAAGTCCCGTCGAAATCGGTCCAGCCGTTCCAGAGATTACCCGGAAGAAACAGACACAAAAAATGTAAAACATGTTATTTTGGCATATTTACCGTGTAAACATACATAATATGCATTTAGTAAAAAGCGGTTATTTTAATATTACAAACAGACACTCCAATTTTATTTATTTGTATAGAATCTATACAAATAAATAAAATTCTATACTATAGATTTAGATTCACATTTATAAATATGTGCCTACTTATTTGATGATTATGCAGTAGCCTTTATCAAACTATTAGGTGATTGCCAGTCAATGTGTGCTATGCAAAGTATATGCCAATTGGCTTTCTGCCACTTTAATATCTATATAATTTAAAATGAATAACAAGACCAGGTAATCGGACCAATAGATTACGTAACGCTCACGTCATAAGTGGTAAAATAATAATTAACCCGATAAATCTATTAGAATCAAGCCGGACTTTGATAATGTTCAAGTAGTAGACGGATAGAGTGGATGGTTACTTTAAAGACTCATCTACACCTTAACCCTCGTGTTCAGTCTAAGGTTATCTATAATAATTTGGCTGAACCGGGGAAGTAACAATCTTAGTGAAATTCTCGGGGATGTTCCTTCCCCTTTTGCCGATGTTTGTCGATTTCATTTTTCTCTTTAATGCATATTCAACGATTACTCCGTCAATTGTGGATCGATTTTCAAAATTCTTTTTTATTAGTAATAGTATAGTCTGAGGTGGCCTCATTGTCACGAATTCAGGATCTGATGAGGGGATCTCAAGGAAATCGAGGGCAACCCTCAAATTTTATGGGAACGTATTATGTGTTATATATATTCTCTAAAGCTATCATCCGTGTGGTGACGGATTAAGAATACAGAGTTTCATCACCCCTATTCATCCCGTGGGCGTCGTAAGAGGCGACTAAGGGAGCAAACTACGCAGAACAACAGCACTGCAGAGAGAAGGAAAACTTGACACAAACCCTATACCAACCCGTCTGGCCAGCGTGGTATAGTAGGCCAAAACCTCCTTTCTAAGGAGAGGCTTATGTCCAGCAGTGGACTATTAAAGGCTGTTGATGATGAAAGCTATTTTAGTATTTGCGTCTATTAGTCATTATGTTGTGTTGATGAGCTGGTGATGGAAGGTACAACTCCTTAACGGTTAGGAGTTGGAGGATACTTCTTTAAGTACCATAATATATGAATGTTTAAACTTAGTTGTATTCATTCAACTCATTCAGGTGAGCAGATCATGGAAGGTTAGGAGTTAGATGCTACTACGAGTATAAGATGTCGACATAGTAACCTGTAATGTAGGTATAGGATAGAAAAGATATGCAAAGCTGAAGGTTGGATCAGCAACCTGCACTATACATACTCAGCTTGCCTTAGTGTTCTAATTCAAATATTTACAATTTGTCTTAATCGTTGCTTTTTTTAGCTGTGTTTCAAAGAGCAACACCATCATTACGCCATCTTTACGCGACTTAGCGCAACATAAACATTGCCTTTGGGAATTTTAGGGTAGTGCCCTGGAGTTTGTACAACGTAATCGTCCAACTGAGGATTAGCAGTAGCATTCTCTGTTTAACATCCCCGTAGCTTTTAGTTGCCTGATAAATCTATCACACATCAAGTTACGGGGATGTTGAACGGGATTAGTTGCCATAGAGTTATTTTTCCGTGTGGAAATTCCCTCAGGCCGTCACCCCACCGGGGATCACGGAAGGGTGGTGTGTCGGAATCGGACCGACGAAAACCACAGGTTGTGCCACTCTGCGACGATAATAGAAGGGGTTCGGGAACTGCCGTTATTAAGACATCCGGACCCCTCCTAGCACCTGCCGCAACGGTGCGGGCACCATCTTCGGGTACGTTCTCTATTTTGGCGACGTCCGGCACACGCGTCGTTAGCGGCCAATTGGGTCCGAGTGGAGTTCATCCTCCCGGGCCCTCTCCGCCGCCTCCTTCTGCGAGATGACGTCTTCGCAGAAGGATGCGACCGCGGTAAAACAACTATTACTACCGGCCATGGAGCGTATGACGACCGGCAGCGAGAGATCTCCCCCGATGACTGCAATGCGAACCCGGCGCTGCGGCGTCCAAGCTGTTCAAATTGCCAGCTTGTGCCGTGCCGAGTCCTCACCGCAATCCTAGTAGTGACGGGCGGGACTCAATTCCCTCCTGGCCCTGGGTCCCGTACTGCCGCCCTGCCCACTCGACGATGACCGGCTGGAGCGCCTCTAGGGCGGCAAAGCCAGCACGTGGAGCCTCCAGCCGGGATGATCCACGAGCCATTGTGGCTCGACGAGCGGCCTCACGCAACTCACGTAACCGCGTATGGCTCTGACCGGCAATATCCTCTGAGGGCGCCAGAGGCCTATTCTGGGCGGTCAGAGCCGCCGCCCACACCGGTGCACCATACAGTGGACGGACAACCCCCGTATACAGTCTGTCTTGCCCTCGGCTCAGCCGCAGGAGCAGACGCCGACACCGCCGCTGCATATGTCACGCGACCGCCTGCAACGGGGAGCGAAGTCGGCGCTGACGTGACTTACGCCTATCGCCTGCAAGCGGCGGCCGAACAATACAGGCCTTGGACAGATTCGCCTCCAGGCCGGCGAGACGCCCGTTAATTATACGCCACAATGCGTCGGTAAGTTGGCGCAGGTTGGCATCCGGGATGTAAACGAGAATAGGAGTAGGGGCACGCCACGACGAAGCCGGCCGTTCTCGCTCAGAGCTATCCACTCGAAATTGGGTGATCTGAGAGCTGAACTCAGCGGTCGTTAGCCGCTTGAAGACGCGTCACGTCTCCAATACGGGTCTCCATGACCCCAGCAACAGCGGAAGAGGAGTCCTTAAGGGCCCTCACAAAAGTACCCATAAGGTTACTGGACTTGGTGTCCACCTTGTGGATGACAGCCACCGGCGCTATCGCTCTCTCCTGAAACCCCCTACCATTGGCTCCTCAACTTTCAGCAGGAGATCTGCAATCCTCTTCTGCTACGTTTTCGCCATCCGCCCTGACTCGTCTATAGGCTTCTGCCTTGACTGACTTCTGGGAGCCGTGCTGTGATAGACGTCGTTAGACGAGAAGTCATCCGCTCTTCCACTTTTCTCCTTTCCGTTCTTCTCCTTCCGTCCTTCCTTTCTGGTTTCTTTATTATTTATTATTATTTTGTTAGATTACAAAATTGATCGCACGAGTGGGGAAGAAATAAAGGTCGACCCGGACCGACACAGGCGCGTCATCATCTATAGACATATATATAATTTATATACCTGAGTATATAAAAATGTTAAGTTGTTATGTGTACGCTTCAAAAACTTGAAAAGTTCTGCACCGATTGAGTTAAAACTTTGACACGATATACAACAAGCTTTAAAGATGGTTTTTATCTATTTTTTGCTACCACAATGTGCTGCAGCGAAGCGTGGCAGGGTATAGCAAGTATTTTTTTTAAACTGAATCGCCTGATTCTATTTGATCACGGCGGAGGGCAGGCCATTTGAACTTGGACTAGATGCTTGGACCAGGCCTTGAGTAACAGAAATATTGCATCTCAACATAACTCTGGAGCCTATGCCCAGTTTGAATTAAAAAATTCAAAGATTACTGTGTTTTTTTACAAGATTTGTAAAGATTAAGCATTAAACAATTAAAGACTCAGAAAACAACGGTTAAGCTATTTTTGCAATTTTATGACAAGGAAGATCTATTTATAATTAGTTCTTAGAGGATGGGGCCGTATCTTAAGGAGCAATATTATTGCCCTTTTACAGACCCGTATCTTGACTTTGCACTACTAATAACAATTTACAAAGAGAAACAACTAATGTTTAAGTTAAAACCTAACTGAGTACACGCCAAATGAACTCCAAGTTCATGTCACAGGATCAACGAAGCGATCTAACGACATTGACAATAACAAATATTTATTTACCCTCACAATAAAACTTCGTCTGTAAAAGCTTACGCATTCAACTTACTTTTCTATTCATATCAATACCTCAAACGGTTATAGGTATCTAAACTATACCCCCGCATATCTATCTATCACGTCTTCCCTAAATGGAACGATCTGGGATCGAATTTACGGGAGTACTCCATTACAAAGTGTAAACCCAAACGCGGCCGTAAGATATCAGCCGCTCAATTTTTGTAACACAAGGGCGCAGTCAAATTGCTAGCCGATAAGCAAAGGGGAGCAAAGATAGGAATGGACGAAGGTTGATGGGGGTATACGTCTATGTAAAACGTAGATAATATCGGCTACTGCTGAACACCCTTATGTAAATGAGATGTATTACCAATTTAGAGTAGGTATCCTTATCCATCGCTTCTTCAGACGGGTTCAGAGCTAGGACTCGTTTATGCAGTAAAACTGATCGGCGAGACGTTATTACCTTGTTTGCTTGTTGCCTAGCGTGACTCAGGTTCTAACAATCATGTATCTGAATAACTAAACTACCATTTAACAGCCTCAACGAAGCGGCCAGGATCTAGACAAGTAAAGAAAATGACAGTAAACATAAAGCGCAGTTCATAAAAAAAAAACGATTTCACCAATAATATGTTGTTATTTTAAAGGTATTCACACTTTTTTATTTTCATTGATCATTCTGGATGGAACGTCTCTCAATCTCTCATAGCGTGCAAATAATGTCATAGTCCCTAAATGAAACAAAACATTCAATTGACAATTTCTATAGTGGTTGAGTTTTCATATTCATTTACTAGTACCTAATAAAAGGAATTACAAATATCATGCTGTCACTGGGTCAGCCTATTTCAAATACAACTTGTGGACACTTCAAAACTACATCTTTGTTTATGTGACAAAGTTTTAAAATACGATGACTGTGATTAGGCTTGCAAGAAGAAACTTGTTGTTTATACAAAGAGTCATACATTCTCAGTTATTTAATTTAATCAATGTAACTGTTTTTACGTGTAACTTAAGTATTTTATTTATTATAAGCAATGTCGACACAAAAGTAATTCATTTGGTAGACAACTACCATTCCCGACATAACCAATACAACGAGTAATCTTAACCCTTTACGTAAATACAGTACACACGAGACATCTCTCGAGAGCAATAAATGCGACAGCATAAGTAACTAATCATACCCAAACTTACAATATATTTTTTCGCAAACAACGTCTAGACTCTTACAGAACGTTATTTATTATAGAAAAAAGTTTGTACAACATATTTCTTATACTTATTTGCAAATTGGATATAATGCAGACACATCTTTATAGGTATATTTATACATATAAATATAGACCCGTGTAGTCTGAACGAAGTGAGTTTTTAAAAGCAAGTATCCTGAGACAAACAATTTAAGCTTGTTCTTCGGGGATGCATGCATAAAATTTATGTTATTGTGTGTAATTGTGCTGAAAATAATGAGCAATAGTGGAAAGGACTTTCTACTTACAAACAGAGATTATTCTACATATGATTCAATCTTGCTAGGCTTAACATTACCCGGACTTTTGAATTCTGAATGCATTCGGGCACCCGTAAGCTGTAAATTCTCATTACGGGCCTCTGGTGGGCGAACGTCAAACTATGCTACTTTAACATATGTATGTACGCCCATGCGGACTGAAGGGGCGGTATGCAATATGAAAATGTTGTAGAACCTTTGTTCATATCTATTACATAGATAGGTACAGTATTCCAACCTATTAGGCCAACTTCTAAATAGATCTTGTCGTATACCAATCAAAGACTTTGTAAACTGTGTATCTACATCATTCATATAAACTGTCTCTAAATTGACAAACGTTGCAACTCATAATAGTGGAATTATTAATTCCATTTAGTTCCATGTAGTAAATAATTTCCATTTAGTTGCGTTTGATATACTTAGTTTCAGAGTTATAACATCAGGCATTAGTAGTAGTTTCAAAGAGAATTTTGATAGATTTTCTTAATAGATAAATAATTTTCAAACCGATTAGAGCCGGTTAGTGACTATTCTACTTTGAAAATTTACTGCTAGCCCCGGCATCGAAAACGTTGGCTACTCATATTTATTATATTAATGCCAAGTGTGCTCTAGTTCCGAAATACGATACAAGTTATGTAATTAAATCCAGATAATTAATTCGAAACTAGTGTGTTACGTCGGAATATTGATCAGGGATGTCACAAATATAAAATTTCGGTTACGTATACGGATATAGGAAAAATATTATATTTGTTAATGTTACGTTTGAGTTATAAAATTCTAAATTAACATATATTTTGGATTAGCCGATTGTTTAGATATATAAAATTGTTAAAGAATTAAAAAAAGAATTAACAAAGGGGAAGGAGGTAAACTTTATTTGGAGGTTCTCATTTGGTACTACAAACAGAATAAAAGTAATTGGCCTTAAAGGTCATTATTATAGATAATTATCGGAAACCTTTTACTCATTACATTATACTACTAGTAAATCATTAAGTTTCTATAATTTCACAAAATTAAATAATAAGAAAATGTCAAATATAGAAATTATATTACAGAAAATTTAGATACGTAGGGTCCTACATTAATAACATACTTTGTTCTTTGTTTAAATAAGAGTATTTTTTTTTTATTTAAGCCAATAAAACCTAAAAATAAATTCAAAGTAACTTAAAGTATCTTAATATTAAATCTAGTAATCTTTTGTATATCTGCATTGACATGCTCGAGCTACAATCTGTTAGATACTACTTTTCTACTTTCGTCATTACGGACGTTTCACCAAACTTCTGATAATCACACGTCCTGCGCAATTCAGGTCCGGACCTGAACATTATAACAGGTCGGGATCGGAACATTATAACCAATAGTTATATTAAAAACTTATTGAACTACTAGCTTTTACCCGCGGCTCCGCCCTCGTAAATGTCGGTTATCGCGGTAAAAAGTAGCCTATGTGTTTCCTTAAGAATCAAAGTCTCTTTATACCAATTTCATTTAAAGCAGTTCAGCGATTATTGATTTCCCATATAAAATTCCACCCTCCTTTTCACCCTCTTAAAGTATGATTTCTGCGATCAAAACTACCCTATGTCCTTTCCCGGGACTCTGTACCAAATTTCATATAAATCAGTTCAACGGTTTAAGCGTGAAGAGGTAACAGACAGACAGACACACTTTTGCATTCATAATATTAATATGGATAGATGTGTTCGCGTGCGGGTGATGTGTCGTTTCGACTGAGTGAAAACGTGTCAAAACATGCCTCATTTTAGACTGTGCCCATGATTGAATTTATTCGAAAACTTTTACAGTTATGGATCAATTTTATTTCAAATATCCGTGAGTTTCGGTTACGGTGCCCGAGTTCCACAGCATCCCTCTTATTGATTAAGAACTCTCATAGTCGGTAGCAATAAAACTTTTGGAATTACTCGTAGTTTGTTTTGTGTTCCATGAGAGAACTATTTTGTTTCTCTGACCTCCAGTCCAATGGTTTCATTTCTAAACTTTGCTGCATACCAATAATCCGCACGAAAATTACATTGCATAAAATCAATTCTTAGTTTGTGAAATGTATGTACGTGGTCAGTTCAAAAAACTTTACCCTAATCTCAATATTGTTTGTGTCATAGTTTAAATTTATTATTGGTATCAGATGTGTTTGTCTGTGTTTTATTGTGAGATGCACTTTTCATTCAGGAACACGGTATGTAGTGGTACAATGGCAGAGAAGCCTGGCTATGAGCCTCGTAGACTTTAAATGACCAATAACCTACTCGTTTTAAAGTTAAACGCTACAATAAGTAGTGAGATGATAGTTTGCAATGTTTTACTTCAGGATTGATGCACACCAGTAATGTCTTCTTCAGTCATTTTTGTACATCATGTAAGATATACGTTTCTAGGGTGACTAGTGACTAAGTATCACGTAACTGGGAAATCATAACAAACAGCTTTGCATCTGAAGTTATTATTTATCTAGCTTATATAAATAAATATGTAAGTACACTTAAACAATATTTATACATTAAATCATAAGTACATTTCACGTCACAAATAATACTTCAGGGATAAAAGTATTAGACAATCTAATTGAATAGCTAATAAACAAAGTGTCCAAGTTTCCCGCCGTGCAATAAATAATAGATAAATTAAATGGCCGAGAGCTTGGGCGAAACAGAATTAAAACTTTCCGGGGGGTTTCACGTAAATCACAACTAGCTGATTTATATTTCACGCACCTTCCGGAGCTCGGTGAAGGCTCTAGTGGATAATTCGAGTGGTCGGATATAATAACACGATGGTGTATGTGCCTACTAATATAGGTGAATGAGTTTTTTTTGTAAGCTATATTTTCGAATACCTACGCTTATGAAATAAAAATACAAATACGCATTTTTGTGGCATTGTGCTATTGCCTTGTTTATAAAATTTTTGATGGTGCGTTGTGCTAATTTTTGTTGCTATAGTTTCTTCAATGCTTTTTATTTGTTCGATCAAACATTTAGTTTTTGTCATGTTCTCTTCAGACTACTAATAAAGATAGAAATAGAGACTTTTAAAATTTGCATTATGAAAGATGTCAATTTTTTCTATCTTAGTAGTGACAGGTTTGAATATAGAATATATTTATAAAGGTAAGGTAACTATTTAAAGAGATAATGGTTAAAATATTTATTTAAGACAGTATTAAAGGAGTAGGTACTCTATTAAAATTTGCTTTACTGTTGGTTTTCCAGTATTATACTCGTAGAATATTGTGCATAACAAAATAATATCGGTTTCACGTTAATTGAAACTAACCCAATTTCGTTAGTGGGTTTCCACTTTCCGGCAACAACAGTTTCATTTACAGTCAGTGCACCCTGCTACGTTCATCATTATCCTTATTAACAGCCTTTCATAGTCCACTGTTGGATATAGGTCTCTCCTTAGAAAGGAGATTTTGGCTGTATAGCACGCTGGCCAGACGGGTAGGTGTAGGTTTTGAGTCAAGTTTTCCTTCTCTTTGCAGTGCAGTGGGTGTCGTAAGAGCCAACTAAGGAAGCAAACTACATAGGAAAACTGCGTAGTTTGCTGCCTTAGTGAGCTCTTTAGACACCCATGGAGGACGGTAGACACTCCGTATTCCTAATCCGTCACTGTTTATGAATCTAATATTATATTTGGTAAAATGTGTGGGCGTTTACTACGCCTCTGCTGAGATATAGGCATGAAGACGAAATTATTAATTTCGAGTATAGAAAATTTCCTTCTTTTAGATACTATGTAAGTAAAATCCCCAAAAACAATTTTAAGTACACAATTACCGAACAATGTTATCGATTACCTAATAGCCTAGAGCTATGTACTGAACATACAAATTCAGTCGATGTCAGTTTAACTGTCTGGAGCGAGATCATCCTGTAACTCACTGTAAACAAAACTTTATTTGTTCCTTTCTCGACTCGTACGCTAACTAATTGAGCTCAAGTTGAACTTTCCTCTCCGTTGTTCATACTAAGATTACGATGTAAAATGAAATACTTTATTAATTAAAATCTGAATACAAACTTTTATTGAATTTCAATGAATGATAGTAATTTGCCATAGTAATAATTGTGTGGCAGTAAATGAATGTGTTCGATATTACGATTCTAATTTAATGGGAGGCTAGAATCATTAAGTAAATAGGTAAATTATTACCACTGTATGAATATATGAAGAAATATATCAACTGAGTCTTGTTCTTGAAGACTTCACTTAGCTAACCAAGAGGAGTCTTTCCTTTTTAAAGGGCTTTATACTAATAGAAAATTAATTTTATCTAGGAACAATGCGATGAATAAAAGATTAATGCAGCGTACACTCGAAGTTTTGCTCTTTACAGACACCCTTTGCAGAGGTTAGCTGAAGGCGAGTAGGTTCTGGAACCGCATCAGAGAGCTGATTTGCAACTGCATACGCAGTGACTTTGAGAGCATTTACGGTTAGCAATTTGTGTAATTGGAATTGTTTCGAAAACAAAAGAAAGAAAAAAATGCAACCTATTACTAAGCACAATTCAAATTTAGGACATTGGTAATGTCTTCATAATACTTTCTAGTACTACTATAAAATGTTTAAGTAGTAATATAATAGTTTTAATAAAGTTGGTTAAACTGGAACAAAATGTAGCCAAGGGAAGACATTTTTTATCAACATCTTCTACACAAATAAAATCTTATTATCGACAATACGAAATTTTAAAGGATCTATTAAATATAAAGTGGCCATTTTTTTAAATCTCTAAAATTAATTCGTAGAATAAGTCCAGCCTCGGTCCTGATGAGAATCGGTGAGTTTGCATATAGTTGGGGGCAGCAGGCATAATATTTCTGAGTGAGTTGAACATTCGCAGGCAAATCTGCCAGGTTTGAATATAAAATGAACGAAGGTTAAGTCACTTATGCAAATGAGAAAAGTTCCGGAACTCTCCTTTGATATGGAGCCCTGGTACTCACTATGCTGACTCAGCATTATTTTACGTTTATATCTCACGTTCAATTTTTTTTTACTATTGTGTTTTCACTGTAATAATTTATCAACTAAGTTTGTGTTCTAAAAGAATGTGGAAGTTAAGAATATTATTAGTTACGTGGTGTACCAGATTTCATCCCGGATTTTTTTATGCACACTCAACTTCCTGCTTTCGTGATTGCATAATTATCTTTTATTTATCGTCTTTCATAGAAGACGATAAATAATGTCTTGCTATTTTAATATATTAAAGAAAATAGCAAGGCATTGGAAAGCGCTTATTCAGCTACCATTAGTGAGGGCCGCCGACAGAGCAGTCGACGAGTCAATAAATCATTTCTCGGCATCTCTTATCGATTCTATTGAATTGCGATTTATTCGCTCTATGCTTAATCGGAGCTTTTCAAATACAAGTAGGCTTTAGCAACCTAATATGTCTGGCGAGAATAATAACCCCTTTATAGGATCGTCGGGTGAGTTACATAATTACAGCAGTGTTATATGAACAATATGAAGAAAACTTATTCATTTGCCGGTCACTGGGTATTGATTTTTATTGTAACAATTCAAATGGTTTTTATTCAAATCTTTTCAGGTTTCAGGCCCTGCGTACATATGTATTATACTTATACATACATACAAATCAGATATTTATTAAGAACGTAGACGACATAGAAGCACGAGACACGAAAATATTTTATAAATCCTTAGGCCCCAGGCACTTTCGTGTTGATTACATTATTTTTTCATCAGAGATAAAAAAACTACAATGTTTTTAGTTAATAATTTCCAAGTTCGAGCTTCATTACCCTCGTGGAGGTATAATGTAGCATTAAAAAGATCTTGGAATGGGCCGAGAAAGGTACTAAATTCATGTTTTACATGCCACTTTAGAAGCCTACTTTCGAACAGCCAAGCTGCACTAAAATATAACAAACCGCTTTTCTGTAATCTACTGATCAAAGCAGAAGTGGAAAGAGAACTAGGTAGGTAGGTTTTTTATCTATCGTAAAACATATAATCTAATTTGTACCTAGCAGACACAACAACATAGATTAAACGAACTTGAAACCAATGTGTAGCCTAAGTTAAGGTAAGCGTGATGATTTCAATGTTTGTTACATTGAAATCATCACGCTTAAAAATACCCAATTAAAAATACCCAATTTTGTCGTTAATCACAACACGTTTTTCCACTGAGCAGAACTTTGGAAGCAATCTTGGACTTGTGATAATGATGACATCTACCTACATGGATATATTTTAAGAGCTTGAGTACTTTATCGACTGTCTAAATTTGAAGTGACCGAAACATGTACCTAGAAAACTTAAAAAATGGTAGTAGAAAATAAACGTTAAAATAAATTCTCGTAATTTTTTTGCGAAACATTTTGATACAATTAATTCTAAGTAGACATCTATGTAACACTTCAAAGTTTAATAGGACGAGGAAAATATACTACATGAAGTTCACAGTGATCATAATAACTTTAAAGTATTTGAAGTATTTGTACTTTGAAGTATTTGACCATACTCAAAATATAACAAACTTACAAACATAGCAAGTTAAAAAACATTTTTAAGAGAATATATTGAACACATTTCATACAGTTTATTTAATGTTAATGTGTAGGTAAATGCAGAGGTTTTGACTAAGGGATCGTATTGGATATTCATAAGCTGCGCATATTCCATGGTTCCACATGAATGCGGTTCAGGTACGCCCTCGGGACGGAATGCATTCAAAAGCAATATCTGGAATTTAATAGTGATGTTACGAAATTGTAGCGGAGGCATATCTAGTAGGTCTTGGGATGCGTTTATATAAATATTATGTCGTATGAAGTTAATCATTTGAAACTAAGTAAGTAAATACTAAAAATATATTTTATTAAAAGGTATTATCTTGAAATATATTATTTTTTCGTTTTACGTGTATTGTGTATAGTGATCATATAGTGGTTACATAAGTGTATTAGATCTATTTAAAAAGAATAATTAGGTATTTCTGACATCTTCAACATTTGTCGACACATTTTAGTAAATTTCAGTACCCTTTTTTTTATTAGTACACCTAAACCTTATCTATGCATAACTCTTCAAAAGGCAAAGCCCGTTTCTTACTTTTCGAGTTTATCGCGATTAGACAGTTGTTATATTTCACGTCCTAATCTACGAGTAGTTTACAGAAAACCGGATATAACCTACTAGTTAGCTAGTTACTAATAGTATTCTGTTAGTATCGTGTTACAAGTACTTAAGAAAGCTTAAGGTGATTGGGTATCGTTTTATTTTAAAACTTCTATGCCTTTTAAAACCAAACTACAGTTATGGGTGCACTAGCCACTGACAAGAAACTCAGAGCATATCATACACGTGTTTTATCGAAAGGGTATACGCGCCAAGTATTTAGTAGTATATCGTGCTTCTTGTTAATAGAAATGTCATTCAATGTTATGCCTTTCTATAGCCCTATAAGTTATCAACTTATATTTTAAGAGTCCTCCTCTAACTTTCCTTAGCTTCTCGAAAGTTCTAAGAATTTCACAATTTCCACCACATTTATTGCCTATCGTTCATTGCCAAATAAATGATTTCGTTTCATAAATCGTTAAAATCATCGGTATTTTAAGTCTCGCTAACCGCTTACAACTAACCGAAATCTAAATTTATTGCATAGCGTCGCAGCAAAGAACGTCAATCGATCACACATATCTAGTAATCGGATCTTTTACCCGCATGTCCCGATACATAACGTTTTGCGGTGTGACAGAGGTTCTCCGTGTAAATAATCGCTTTACATTTATACTTTCTCTCCATATGGATGTGTTATTAGGCTATATGTTGTATGGCTAACTTTGAAGAAAATTTACACCATACCGATATGAATCAAGTTTTACGCCGTTTTGACAAGACGCGTCTGCAACTCAGGAGTCACAAACGCGTTGCCGGTGTTTGTTGCGATCTATTAATGGCATTCTAGGTTTGCCGACAAAGCCGTATGCACTGTACTCGAACGACTATAAAACTGTAAGCATCTTTGTCATTCTACTTTTGTGGTAAAATTGATTACCTAAATATTATTAAAGTTAAACTTGTTCAAGTCATCAAGTTGTTATAATGTCTGCTCTCAAAAAACTAAGTATAAAAATTTACGTAGCCAGTAATTTATTAACTTTTAGGTTATCTATACCTATTAATAACTAGAGATGTGCTGGTCGTCGACTATGTTGGGCCATATCACCAATGAAATAATAGGGAGTAACCATTTGATCCGTGTAAGCAGTATCTCCTTCTTTCTATTGCCTGACCTTCTTACCTAATTTCCAACAGGTTTTTCACAATAAAATCAACCTGAAACACATCTTATTTTTCTAAACCAGAGCAATACAATAGCGACCGATTTAATCGGTGTAAACAATATTAAATTCCACATGTATCACGGCGTTGAAAATTATATTAAATTTTTTAATTCATTCTTAATTTTTCGCTTTATCACATTCATATCGTCGGCCATTATGCCCGGCGTTTTATTAATACCGAGCTGATTTTCATTTTCGCAGCGTCGCAGGGCGTCGTGTCGTGACAAAATTGCTTTACAATATAATTACAGAGTACTATTGTCCCGGAATCCGCTGGCTGTACTTTCATTTACATCCAGAATGGGACAAATTTGTAGATACAAATTATTAGAGTAGTTTTATTACAGGGTCAATTTGCTGTTAAAGACAAAATGATTATTGAAAGTTACATTAAAATTTTGTGGTCTCTCATATATGAGAGACCACATTTTTTTGAAAGAATACAAAATTTAATTTGGTTATGAATATACCGTCTAAGAAGATAAAGTCTCAGTAATTACTATTTGCCAAGACAAGCATGCTTCCAAATACCAACTTTTAAACCATTTGTCATATTTCATTATTGGATATTTGGTTTTCTATAAAAAACTACATTCCATACACTTGGTTTTTATAGGGTCTTATACTTACTATCTCATCATCATATACCGATTTTCCAGTTTTATAATTTTTCCATTATTAAAATTAAATAATACTAAACAAACTCTATTCCTTTGTTTCCGTGCCTCACAAATTCGACGTTATGGAACTTGAGCAGGGCAATAAAGCAGATGGATCACGACAAATTGAGGATGTGGGAAAGTCTAAGGCCACGAAAGGAAATTGTCCAAAATTATTTTTAAGTACTTTATTGCTAAATTTTTTATTTTGATTTGAAAATATTTGGTTTAAAATTAGCGTGATATACATACGCTTTAAGATAGACTACGTCACGGTACTATTATAATTGTACCGTGACTACGTACCTTGCGTATATAAGATAACCTAAATACACTATTTAATCTACTTTGTATAAATAATCATAAATCAGAAAGCTGTCGTCCGAAATTAGATGGTATCTTTGTATAAATACCTATATTATAGGTATTTATATACTATGCTTCCGATACTTTTAGTATAACTCATAAGGAACATACCTACCCATTTAGTTACTCCTGCTATCTAATTGTGATGATGCATTAGAAAACAAGACCAGTTAAGTACAAACTGGCTTTTAAATGGAATATTAGAGATCTAACCATTAGAGCCAATCAAGGATACATACTCTAAGAATAGGTAACGATGAAAAAAACAATTAGGTAATATCGCCTCACTATCGCACAAAGTAAAATTATTGCATAAATACTTCCGTTTCTGAATAATAAATAGTCAAACAAAACATAAAGTGAAAGTGGTACACCTACAGAACTAACACCAAAACGTTATCAACGAGAAATCCACAAAATCCGATTATGCAAATGCCAGATCTAGACAATTTCCATACACATTCGCACATTGTCACCAAATAAATACACATTAACATACCGTATATGTTTAACATATATAGTAGTTGTATTTAATAATAATGGCGTACCTTTAGAAAAATATCTACAGTGAATAGTTATTCTATTACTTATCAATGTATAGGTAAATAGGTAAGGTAAATAGGATCGTGTAAGCTGAGGGTTTAAAGAGTAATCTCCTTTGCAATCGTCCAGGAATATTGCAGGTATGTGAGCATATATTACAAGAATACGAGGTTTACAGGAAAAATGACATAATTTGGTTTCACTAAAGATCTTTATTTCTTATAATACAAATAACGTTATTTACAATATGTTTATTACAGTAATCGTTACATCTTAACCTAGTAGTAATTTACACAGTACTATCTCATCACTGCTAACGTGGTTTAGAATTAAAAGCAGATAAGCCAAATAAAACGATGTTCGAAAATAGAGCAGAGTCGTAATTGCATGCCTCGTTTACCACTAAAGTGTTCAACCAAAGTCCACATGTCTTATATTAACTTGCAGTAATATGAATGTAGAGTACGATTAGTTGAGTTCTTGTCGCAGTAGTAGTAAACGAGGCATCGACAAGTCATAGAGTATGAAAGAGGGATGCTACGGTTTGAATATGTTTACTTTTAAAAATCCGTTTGTGATAATTGTCAATGCTAAAAAAACAATCTAGCCAACGTCTTTTGAGACGTAAATTGCATGACTATTTCATAAATGGAACACTATGTAGAACTGTCATAGTCATATCACAAAGATGAAAAAATAATATTGAACAAAATTTGTTACTGGTTCGCAATTATTTAAAATGTTTTTAAAGTGTTTATGTAGAGCATTAAGTAATCAAAGTATTCAAAGAGAAAGTTATACGTGGTATGCAGGGAGATAAAAATTGGAAGGACACAGAACGAGTTTTTTTTTATTTATGCTATCAATAGAGATCAAGAATTTATTTTAGCGGTTTATGTTAGCCGAATATAAAGTAAGAAAGAAGCGATTTACAAAATGTATTTACAAAACAACTAAACAACCATTGGCACTATATGAATAACAAGTTTCTTAGTTGTACATCACGGTGAAGGATTTGGTTTATGACGAATCGTTGCATCATCTACTTCTTAATTAATACTCTAATATAATTTGTATCAATTGTATATACACGGCACATATTTTGTTAAATATAACAACACTATTCAAACGAAACATACGTCAGTGCTTTCAAATATTTACACAATACTTATTTTAATAAAATAAGGTACGTCAAACCATTATATCTTTAAAACAGTTACATAAGTTATCAATTTTGTTTTGAATAATCGTTGCGAAGGTTTGAAATTGTATTTGTTAGTACAATAAAACTTATACTGAATTTGTAGTAGTTGGAATAGTCTATTTACCTAGACTCATCTTAATTCATTTCAAATTCTTTTTTTTCAGTCATTCAAAACAAAATTGTTATGCCTCTCGAAGTAATAACTATATAGTTCATTTCCCTAATTATATTTTAGTAATTAATATATTCACGTACTATATTAAATCACTTTTTGCTTACAAATCTGTACTAGAATATCCTACTCACTTGCATTGTTACCACACAATCCCAGGTGCCCGAAAAATTGCAATCAAACGACCATGGAATTAAATTAACGGCAAATTTTAATCTTTGTCTACCTCCAAACTTTGTATATTGTGCTATTAAGATGTCTCCGTTATAAATGCGCCAGTATGTCGATTTCTGAAGGGGGTGGTGTATGAGTATCATTCAAAGCTGGTGAACCAGATACGGTCACGATAACTGGTTGTGAGTCGGTATGCACTATTGTGACGAGATGTTCATCAGGGTCTTTCTCCTGATCTGGTGTGGGTCTGGGCAGATTCTCGATGGTGTTATCGACGTATTTGAGGTCTATAGGCGTGATGGTGGGCAGGTTGTCTGTGACGGTGACGGGAGGGTCCACGCGGGGTGCACGGTATGAAGGTGGTCCGCTGTAATCGGTGCCACACCACGCGGCGCCTGTTGATCCTCTGCTGGAGACAAATAATAATAAAATTATTTTACCAAATTTATGTGATATAATAAGTAATTCACAAGAAGTAAGAATTTGAGTGTCGTAAGGGTCAATAATATGAACTTAAAGAGAAAATCTATCACATTCCAGTAGTCAAAACCGTTCTCAAATTTTTTCGTTCGTTCTATTTTGGCGTTTTATTCATTTTCTTTAAGGTGGACCGGAATCACCATGACTAAAATGTTACGACATACTATACTGCGGCGAAAATAGGAGGGATCCGAGAACACCTCTATATTACGATAATACTTCTGCATGTGTTAACCTTCAATGAGACTTACATCTGAATTAATTTTATTTTTTTTCTATGCATAACTTAAAAACAAACACGAATCCTATCTTTTGGTAACTATACGAGTATTTGAGTATTGACAGATAAGCAATGTTCCATGCGGTACATTTCAGATTAAGGTTGTGTTGACTTTGCGTACCTGACTAGACTGGCTGAGTTTGATCTGTAGGTCGGGGGTGGCGATACCGCGGCCGCACTTCTATCTAACAGAAGTAACCTGAAAATAGATAAAACTTGTAAATACAATAACAATATCATTAAAAACAGATTATTATATTACCCAACCAATTACGATAAACACCATTACCAAGTGAAGTTACAAGATGCAAGATCCTTATTTAATTCCTAAAGAAATATTAATAGACGTACTACTCAAGCCCAGGTAGGCCCAAGGAGTATGACACACAACAATACTTGTGTTTGGGTGTTGAGTAGGGTCTTAAGAACGCCATTTATTAAGAAAGGATTAGTGACGTGCAATTGACATCTTACGAGAGACTTACATTACCTTCAGAACCATTTGTTATAATGAAAACACCCTAGGGCTGACTTATCTTAATAGGTATTAATTATTTCAAATATTACGGCGAATAAGTACTCGCCGTAGTATTTGAAACATGTTTGAAATTAATAAAGTTGAAGTTCAAACCTGAGCCTATATTCTTGCATGGAAGCTTGGTAGGTAGGTGGTGGTGGCCGATAGTGGAACTCTGGATAGAGCATAGCAGCATACGGATGGTGTGGTCTGGCATACGAAGGTGGTAACCGCGGCACAAGGCGACGGCATGAGGCGCGGCGTAATCCCAAGAGTGCACACGGAGCGTCGCGAGCTCCTAACCGCCAAGCAAGACCTGCTGCTGTGACAAGGACTACTCCTATTCCTGAAAAAAAAAGTGTTACATCAGTATCTTATCTATAAAATTCAGTAGTAAATACCATCACATTTAATTTAATGAAATGTTTTATTTTTGGAACGAAGTTCTCTATAACTATGCTTGCGGTAGAAGTTGGATCATAGAAATTGTTACGTAAGACAAAAGAATGTGACGTTGAAATTATATGACATAAAGAGTTATGCCTGTGATTCCTTGAAGCTAAAATATCAAACTTCTAAGTCAACGCAATCAAAAGGTGATCCTTAAATTTTAATCTAATTTAACATAAGCGTTAGGTATCTTTTGTTTATGCACATATTCGCGAAAAATACATAAAATATGGAACTTCACTATTTCAAATACCTAGTTGATTCCCAGAAGTTAGTACAAGTACTTTACATTAGTATTGGTACACAATATCGTAGTATGATATAGGTATGTCGTATAACATTGAGAATAGTCAGACGCCTATAGTATGGATTAAATTGTTACGATATAAATAGATAGACGTTACGTTATTGTTATGCAGCAAAATCCAGGAAGCCTTCTAACTAGTCCATGTCGATAGCTGTTTATATGTATGGTGCTTACTGAAATAAGTAGTTAGATTACATCTTATCTCTCTTATTTCCTATTTGAAAAACCTCAAAGTTTTGTCACCTTGATGTTATCTGTAAATGGTTTCTTTAGCGTGGGAACCAATAATTTAGTCTCGACAGTAATCGATCAATGGTCTTGTCAGTACGAGGAAAAAACTATAACAGCACTGCTTTATGATTAAAACTAAAATTAGTGGGCAGTTTTCAATGCATGATTAATCAGTCTAGCAAAATATTTTTTTTTTGTGGGCATTTTGTACAATATTATACTTGATAGACTATCGCGATAGTCGAGTTTTTACGTTAACATACTTTACGACTAGATTTCTTTTGCTGGAAAATTTCGTAGTAACGTTTTTTAGTTAGTCATTAGGCAAATACATACGTACTAGTTAAATGAAAAAGTATTCCATTAATATACTAAACATAAAACAGTACAGTCACATTCGTTAAATCTATTAATGACTAGTTTAACTTTCATTAATAAGTTTGTTTACATTAAGGAACAAATCGAAGTAAGTTGGTACCTAAGTAAAGTAGTAAGGAAATTACATGTTCGAAATGGTATAAGGCCTCTAGAGGCTATTTGACATTTCACTTATCATTTGATCCTTTATTTTCACACAGCAAAACGTTAATTGAACTAATTGTATTAGCCTTCAAGATACTCTTAAGATTTTTATCTGAACTGCAAAAAGTTAAACAATTTTAAAGAATAGTAATTAATAACTTCACTCACTTATACCCGTCTGATCCTAAACTAGGCAGAGCCTGTACTATGGTAACCAGACTGCTGATAAACATACTTAGGAATATATTTCTAAAACCATACGAGATTAAAAATATATACCAGGATACCCGCATAGTGACGGATTAGGTTCGTGTGATGACGGATTATGAGCTGATTAAGGAAGCAAACTACACAAGGCAACAGCACTGCAAAAAGAGGAGGAAAAGTTTAGTCAATTCCGTCTGGCCAGCTTGGTATATATATCATATATATATATATATATATAGTTCAAAACCTCTTTTCTAAGGAGAGGTCTATGTCCAGTAGTGGACTATTATAGGATGTTGATTGATGATGGTGCTATTTCTAAATACATACATAATATAGTAGATAAATTACACCCAGACACGAATCAAACAATCGTGCTCATCACACAACAATTTATCTTGGACGGGAATTCGATTCCCACTACCTCTGGATTATCAGTCGGGGTTACTAACCACTAGACCAACAGGGCAAACATAGTTTAAATTTTTTTTAATACAGTTACAAAAAGCCCTCATCAAATATACGATGCGTAGTGAATGATTTCATTTAAAAAATCCATAGAACAAATTAAAATTAATGATTATCTCAACCGGCCAGATGTCAACACTGGCAGTCAAACGTAACATGACCATAGATATTTATAACTATAATTTGCCATAGATAATAACAACAACTGGCGCATTTAGCAACTGTTGTTAATTACTTTCGAGCTCGTGATCACGAACAATATGTTCCGGTGTAATCCGTCGAGCTCGCTACCGTCTTTGCGGTTGCTTCGTTTTATTAAAAGAAAACAAACATGCAGGATGGCTGTTGAAAATGATATTATATTTAGTCTAAAATTTATGGGTTGAAAGAAATGTTTGTGATATTTTGTTAACCGCATTATAAAGCTTTTTTTTCTGCATAAAGAGACGTAAATTTAGGAAAACCTTCCATATCCCAGTCCGCATGTCTTAATGAAAACTGGTACCAGTTCCCTCCTCCTTTTATACACAGTATTGCACACCGTGCGATTTATTTTGATTCGATTCCAAAACACACACACCAAGGGGATTTCCACACGCACAATGAAAAGCCTTTCCATACCCCGCCTAAGCATATTAGTTTTCGCGATAGTTTACTTTAGTTTAGTTTTATTTTTAAATTAACCGTTCATAAGCATTGAATGTCTCCTTCTTTAAATCGTTTAGTAATCATGATCATACTAGTTTTCGTCTTGAAACTACTGGTATTTTAATCACTCAGCAAGCTTTAGCTCAATATAAAATAAGGGAGTACTGGTCGATGAGTGCCTTATGGCAAAATGCCGATGCGTGAACTTTGGCGGTGAGTGACACGTACAAATTGGCTCGTCGACAGAACAATAGATCGCTTGCCTGTAACAATATCATTTGTCCCTAACGCTAATGAAATTCCAATTAATTCCACTCTAAAACTCATTTGAAGTTTAATTGAAAACTCCAGGGGCGGAGCGATGGGAATGATGTAATGAGATTTTGGCCAGACTTGTTATTGTCATATGCATAGCGAATAACAAATGAGCCGCAGATTGTTTCACGGTTAATTACGGTCGTCTGTTATGGCCGCCGTTTTAGTCGAATTCATGAATATTAGAATGTGGACGTTAATTTTGGTTCACATCTGCAAGCAAAACGGACAAATCGCGCCTACTTCAGTTCCGTCGCCGTTTCACTTATCGGACCGGAAAATTTTAATCAGCTGAGAAGGAAAAAATAAGCCTGAGCATGAAATGAGTTGTGAACTGCCTAATGATCAAAGTCTCGAAATATAAAGGGTTCCATTCCAATGAGCAGTCGCGGTAATAAATGAATTTTCGCGTTGGTTTTATAATCTTCAAAAGCAAGTTGGAAAATGAAAATATTATTGTGATTTTGCGTCCTATAATTTTTCATTAAGGGATGACATCGAAGTCAAAGACAAGGCCTTTAATTAAAACCTTATCTTAAGATGATACACTACATCTACCATCTTTTGATGGTAATAATTTACAGGCACTAACCTCTAACTATAAGGTGCTTTAACTATAATATAATGTACCATACAATCAGGTAATATTGAAACACTACAAATTTAATAGTCATACTTAACATCGATAGCCGCAGGCGAACATTAACTAGATCCATGACGAACTGTAAGTTGGTATATTACCTACTTATATGTATATTCACAAACTACTTGATGAAGTAGTTAATCTTAATTTATCCACTAGTAACAAACGTAATCAAACAAATTATACAGATGCAAAAGTTTTAGCGAAAAGTTTAAAAGTTTAACTTTTTTTCTTTTGAATAAAGTTTCTTGCAATATTTTTTTTTGTGTGTTAATTAACGGCCCAACTGTAAAATAAAGCAGTTTTGATAATCTGTCAACAATCCTATTGCAAAAGTGTGTCTGTAAGTTCTTATTGTTAGGCTTTGTTTTTGTTAGGTAAACCTATTGCGTTGCGAACCAGAATGTAAACATAACTTTTGTTAATTATGAGTATAAGATTTACTTTGTGTTCTAGAGGAATTTCTTTTGATTTCATAAATTTTATAACTGAAATTTAAAAATAGAACTTATATACATTTAATATAACTAATATTTGATAAATGAACTTGAAGATCAAACACAACAAATTTTTAGTTGGATTGTATCTGAAATCTAACTAACCCTTCCCCAACTTAACTTATTTACTTAACTTCCCCAGACTTTAGGAGATATACAAGAGAGGAGATGAGTGTTTCCTCAAGTTAATATTTCATACTACTCAATGCTTACCTATCATAAGAAGGAGTAATGTGAGAGGTGCTTTTGGGTGAGGCCTGAGGGCCCCGAGAACTGCCCCAGCTGCGACGAGGCACGCGCCGACAACACCGAGGAACAGCACGCATAGCCTTAGTGGAGGCCTGCCGCAACACGACTTGGGAGCGTTGCCCTCTCCTTCTGAGCAAGCATATGCTGCACCTCTCCCGGATCTAGAAATAAAAATTGGACATCAAATGCCTGTGTTTATGATTTTTTAATGATATGGAAAACAAATTACTAGATTGGAAGTGACTACAGCCCCGCATGGTCTCGAGCAACTTGAGAATCACATGTCCGGTTTTTGAGGTGGGAGTACGCTTTATTCTTGAAGGTCGCATCGATCCGGAAAGACCGCAGGCGACAATTTATCTGCTTCACTTTTACACAAGCTATTCAGACTTTACTTTGTTCATTTGGTAAATTGCAAATATGTATGTACATTTGTAGATCTTTTAGGATAATATGTGTTTACTCATATCGCGTACCTATATACTCAATATCATATTGTTGTGTGAGGCAAATGAAAAAAACATACTGTGATATAATTTATTAAATAATACCATGGAGGAACTAATGTTTGTATCTCTGATAAAACCTCGGCAGGAGACTGAACCCTCATTATTACGCAGAGCGTCAATGGAGCACACATCTACTATACACAGATCAGTATTTGTAATGTTTATTGTGATGACATAAGTAGCTGAATCCTGAGTGAAACAGTAACATTACTTCTAATAAAATATGTTTGAAACAGTATAATCAAGAGAGATAGAGAGAGTAAAACACAATTCGTGTTGGAACGTGCTAACTTTTTACAATAAAACAATCTTTTATATTTTGTGTACCTACTACGAAAACTCGCATAAAACAGCAGCGTGCATATTCGGACCCTTTTTTATGAAGTTTCATTTATTTCCGTGAAAAAGTTATGAAATCGGGGCAACCGCGGCATAATTCTTATAAAAAGTATTTTTCACGCATGGCGGTCGTAATTTACTTAATGTTACAAAAAAAAAAAAATGTTAACTGAGCTTGTAATGCTATTTTTTAATAAATGTACTGCGCGCTTCAAAGGATTACCTACTAAATTCGGGAAGTTTTAGAGAACATACCTATTTATGAAATGTTTCTTTCCAAAATACGAATAATAATAACATAAAACGAGAGCTAAATAAATTTGAAATTAATTATTGCATCTAGTTAATTTTCTTAGAATACTTACTTTTGGATCCTAATTTACAAGTCAAGAAAAAAAATAAACATACTAAGTACATGTGTTCATTGATTTTCAATGGAACATTAATAAGTATGTAGGCAATTATGTTTATAACCAAATTAATTATAAACTTAGGTATCGATGTGGTGTGTTTACTTTTGTTCACTTAAAAGTGCGAAAGTAGGCAAGAACAATTAGAATCGCTTTCATATAAATAAGAGGGCATGGCATACAAATTTACCGGATAACCCACTTAGGTGATAATATTGGCGAGTTGCACATGCTCATGAGCATGTTACATCGCTTCTAAATAACCCTATTACTGCTCATTCACCGCATGCAGGGCTTTTATCTTCATGTTAACGCTGTGGTGATATTGTGTTGACACAGTTCGCAATGCGGAGCTACTACAGGCTCTATTCGTTACAATATTTTAATGTGTATTACGATCTTGATAATGAAACATAGAAACGGTTTACAATCGTAGATTATCGACTTAGGGGACGGTTCATTATATTGAAGTAGGTGCCTCTTTGTAGTTTTTAAATGAAAGTGTAAAAGTCTGTTTTGTGTGGGTTTCTCCGTAGATCGGTCAATAACTGAGGTTTTTCTGATGAAAGGTTAACCTTTGTTTCAAAAGTATACTTGTCGTATACCTACCTACTTTAAATGAAAGTTAAATATTATAGTTAAGTTCTTGGCGGTTTTATAAACAATATTTAGTTTACATTCAAATAATTACACAAGTATAGTAAGACAAATAGTATTCTAGTGATGCCTCTGTAGGCCAACCTGATCAGCTTTATTAGATCTCGTAAAATTGTATTATGACCTCTAAGAAACTGCTGTAGGATAAGTACAGGGTAAGCAAGATAGTTAAATAACAATACAATGTAGGCATTCTAATCCTCATAATAATAACGTAAACAATTAAATATGTTTTTCGAAGGCTCGAACTGCCCGGGAACAGTCTATTCGAGTAACATATATGGGTGACTTTCTCGAGCTATTGCTTATACTTTACCACCAAATTAAAAACACCCACCCCTTTGAACAATATCCTTTATTCCATTACGTTTATTATTGCCTACCTATCCTTTTCAATGTTTACCTTTTTACAACGTAAATAGAGTTGCCCCTATTGCGTGATCTAAACTTGATTAATTATAGTTGGGAAATACAAGCGTGAGTGTTGGTATGTATAGTTCACGAAGACGTACTATATAAAATTATGCCTTTGTCACTGAACAGATTTGAAACACTATTGACAAGGAGATAGGTTGTATTCTAGATTAATATCATGACATGTGGGCACCAAAGGCGGAATTGCAGGTGAAATTTTTACTATGTGCTAAAAACATGTTTCTTATTGGATGTCAAATAATGAGGAAATAAAGAAAGAATTGAAGTGTAGAAGACACTTTTTACGTATTTCCGGACCGATACGACCTTCAAACCTTCAAGAAAAGAGCGTACTCCTTCCTAAAAGGCCGGCAATGCGTTTGTGACTCCTAAGTTGTAGACGTTCATCAGCGGCGATGGTCACTTTCCATCAGGTGACCCGGCTGTTCGTCTGCCCCCTCTAACATAAAAAAAACCTAAGTATTAATTTACCATCAATTCAATAAAAGATAGAAATAAGCTACCATATATATATATAATATACGTTATTTCATTTTTCTGTTTTGTTGCTGTGCATATGTTTAAACCTACATTTTACAAGTGTAAAAGTCAGCCTCCCAGGTAGTTAGCTGTGGCCAGTTAGCTATGTAAATTGCACTCGAGTTCTCTTAATGCGGGCTCTCCACCAATTAAGTCTAGCTTGAATACAAACGGCCCTTAGCAACTTAATGGACTTTTTGTGTCATATTATGTCATTTTTCACACTCGCAGTCATATCACGCGTACAATGTTTTAACGACGTTCTTTTTTATCTTTCTTATGCTAAACATGAAACAAGAATGAATTCAGATAAATCCCCTATGGTCGTGCTATCTGCTTTAAGCGGCTACTGAGCATAATTATGGTAATAAAGTACAAATGCCTGTTTCTTTGTATCAGAACTTTAAATCCATCTTTTGTGAGTGCGCTCTCTAACGACCATCATTGAACGTGATCACAGCTGAATGCACACGAGTTTGTCGACCCCACGGTATGACCCCTAAAGGAAGAGGGTTCTTATAATGTTAATAGCTAATAGTGTATTGCGTACAGATAATTCACTTTTATCTTTGTCACGCTTCATGTTTCAACTCATAGAACTATCCACTATACATTTGAGACTAATAAAAATCTTTTCTATTGAATAAAATCTATCGTAATAAGTTACAAACGGCCTCAAAGAGCCGACATCATATTCTGTTGCCATGATTTATATTCTTAGGAATGTTTTTTAAACTTAGCTCCATTTGTGTACTTATATTGATTTTAATGATAATGTCGAATCTAACAGACGTGATCATATTCCTCAGCTTTATTTTACTAAGTGTTTGATAAATAAAATGTACGTCATGAATTGGAGAACAAAATATGATATTAATTTGTTGGCTTTAAAAGAACATATTTATATCATCATCAGCCTATCGCCGTCCACTGCTGAACGAAGGCCTCCCCCAAGGATCGCCAACTATCCCGGTCTTGGGCAGTCCGTATCCATCTGCTGCCAACCACTTCTTTGAACGTCTGTTCATCATGATATAACTATGTATATATATATATATATATAAAACACTTACACGAGTAAAATATATGTATATTACAAATACTTTATGAAAACCCCGAAAATGTGAACATGCTTAAAATATTAAAGTACATTCAAAACTAAAGTTACGAGCATGAATGTATAAGGTTACTCTGTATTAGTCTGCCCACCTGTTACTTTTCCTAAACGAAATTCCTGAAGAGATCATATCAATATTTACGACAAAAATGTATTAGAGGCATTTAGCATGAGAAAACATGCCATTTATATAGGAAAATGTAATTTATACGCTGTCTCTGAATGTTCTGAAGTGATAAATGAATACTATTTCCGAGCTCTCGGGGACAAGATCTAGTAATATGTATAGCACTTGACACATAATTATTGCACCATACATTTTTTTGTACTGAAGAGTTACTTATTACAGTACAGTACTATATATTATGTAGTTTATAAATATATTCACAACTTATTCTAATAAGTTTAAATTAATCCAACTCTGTTGTATTAAAGAAAATTGTTAGAAATCTCGATTTCTAACAATTTTCTTTAATACGATATAATTTTCTTTAATTCAAGAGCATTAAAGGTACATGTAATAGTCCTAACATTGACCTATTTGTAATGGACTATTCCTATGTATTTGAAGTGTAAAATTACTACTTTCTCGTAACCAAAAAATTACATAATGCCATCGGTACAAATGTACATTCTGATAAATTACTAAAAGTACCTACAATAACATTCACTTCGTTGCCCGCTCGCCTCTTCTGTGTTCATAATTTGACTAGTCATCGTCGACCTTGGTTTTCAGTTTGATAAAACACTTTTTCCATTTCTACTTCACAAGACAAAGCTACTCATAACATCGAAGTACTTTTATTGAAGCACTCAGATATATTATAATAAAATGTTGTATATTTCAGGCTCATTTTACTATCGGAGCCGTTTATCCGCTCGATAACATCTCTGGGATGGGATGAAATGAAAAAGTTCGCGTGCGAGATGAGATATAGGTAGTAATACAATAAAGTGCATGGAATGATGCCATGTGTGCGACTGATCGAACTGATAAGCGGGCACGAGATGACTCACACGTTTATATCCCCCGTAATAGGGCTAGCCACGCGATGCGACGCGCGCTCTAATTACAAGCAAACTTTTATTCCCTTTCACCCCTAGATTATTACTAGACTATGTAACTTTTATTAATAGCCAGTGGGTTCAAACTCGACTACGATTTCTTCAATATAAGTTCATACGCGTGACGTACAAATGCGTTTATAAAACAATCTATGATTTTATCTTTATGTTGTTTCGGTGTAACGTCATAAATGTTTAAAATGATGAAAATAAATGTTTTCGAACCCAGTTTGAGAAAATAACTACCATTGCGATAAGCTTCTGCCAAAAATATGCAACTTATTTTTAACATATTACATAAAGTATTAAGCATACAATTATAGCGATTTACCACATAATGACGTTTAATCTACTTTAATTTTGAGTAAATCAAAATAATAGATCTTTATTATTTAGCTACACATCTTTAAACTCACACTTTGATTATATTTTTACTTTATTTACGACTGTAGAGAACAATTTTACGCATACATTATGCATACTACGTCGTTCTTTATGGTTGTCAAGTAAACCAGTAAGTAAGGAGAGCAAAGATTAAGATTGTCTTGTACTTAAGCAACGTTAGACCGCCAGTACTCAGAGACATAATTCCTAAGGCAGACGTCGCGTTGAGTGTGTTATGGGCATATTAACCCGCATCGCGTCTCGAGTAGTGTGCTTCGGAGCGCGAAATTTATGTCGTTAATAAGGGCTAGGAGGGTTAATTAGCTGATTTATGTTGCCCATATTGCGGTGCGTAGGTACTCCAGATTATGACCCTCTGCCATTGACAGTTTAATAGCCTCTCCGTATTACACGGTTATGGCTCGTCAGTGTCACGTAGAGCAATTATGGTGAACAAAGATTTGTCGTTGATGCGTGACGAACGCGAACAAATTTGATGAGATTTCTTGGTTACAATGTGAGCGGCCTTAAGGAAAATCGCGGCTAAACTTTTTATTAAAGTACTAGAAATCAATTTTTACGGCGAACTTAAAACGTCTTATAGAACTGTGATGATTATCGATTTATAAAAGTAAAAAGATTTCAAAAAAAAGACCGTAGGAAGGTTGGTTTCATAAAAATGTGTGACCTACGAATAATACTGTTTCGAGTTAGAGTTCTTTTGACTCCAAGAATTAACCGTACGCGTACACTTAATTAAGCCTTAAAGCAACCATAACCACAATTGTATTAAATGCTTTGTAAGTTGAGCAAATAAAACGTCTAATCTAGGTATATAGTCTGTAATGTAAATAACGCAGTATGAAGTGACGCGGACGTGAACCGAGTAATGGCAGAATATGATCGTCGCGCGTGCCATAAAAATGGCAATTTTGTGAACAAACAACCGTGGCCCTCGTGCAGACGCAAGGAGACACGCTCCATCAACTTTACTACGTATGAAACCTAATCATCGTTCATATAAAACGTAGCAAGATACAACAGAATGGTTTATTTAAGTCTCAAAGTTCGAGGTTATCAAAGTGAAGGAGTACCCAGATCATCTTCTTAAAGCCACGCGATGTAGAATGAGAGCCGCTCCTGTGGATTATTCGTTCATGCTTTACCCATTCAATATTTAACCGTCATAGTATCAATATATTTTTCAACACCTTTCTTGAACTGTGGTTTATACGATGACGTTTTGAATCGTTAGTTAAATAATACAAGTAGGTCACAAAGGCTAAGTATCTTAGCAGTTCACCGCGATACGATCCAAAATATACTTTATTATTGTTATTTTGCTAAATTGAAAATGAAATTACTCGTAAAAATCAATTTCTTCCTATAAAGGCTGTCTCTTCCGTCACATTTATCGCCATACCGTAAGTACAAGCCGGACGGTGTCCTATCACGACGGTCTGTCAGCTCCCCCACATCCTGTACTAGCCCAGTGGGCGCGGCTCCACAGACCGTGCAATACCACGTTGCTTAGAGCGCACAGTTCAAACACATCGCGACCGAACGCCCCTAGCGATTTGACATTTCGCTCACCAACATATTGCAACACTATCTGTTCAAAGCACTGATGCGAATAAACGATTGCACTTACTGGAACGTAGTTTGTATTTTAAGCGCTCGATGTTAGGTTTAGTTTAGAACTTTGTGTCTATGCGTAGTATATCCTAAGTACATTTTATATATTGATCGTTTGTCTGAATGAATCAAATTAACTCAATGAATGGTGCAGAGATTTTCATGCAGATGAATTTAGAGAAATTCATGAGTGTCGATTGTATGTTAAAACCTACATAGGCAACTATTTGTGCACTTCATAAAATGTGGGTGGGTAGTTACTTTTGAGCATACTTGTAGTATATGTTTATTAATTAATGTTTGTAGAGTTTTTTGTTTCCTGTGCTTCTTTATATCTGTTCTTCTCTGATGATGTAGATAGATAGACGGAAGCAAAAAAACTATGTCGGTAAATATGTTAATAAATTCTACTTAAAACTGTAAGTTGTTCTGATGTCCCATTACAAATAAATAAAGTTGATAAGTAAAAGTATAAAAAAAAACGTTGAACGGAAATTCAAATAAAATTGTCAATTTTACTTACGTATACGAATCGAAATATACAAAATGCAAGTATTATCGGCTTATCCCTACCACATGTTTATGGAAATAAATATCTCAAAAGCTTGCCATGAAACGGAGTACTGTCACAAATACCGAACAAAAAAAGATCAAGATGTAGGTACACGTACATACACAATATAAAGTGTACAATAGAACTTCTTACATCCCCCACTCACACAAATGTAACACATGTCATTGTAAAGTAGGCATCGATTTACCGATTACACGTGTTCGGGATTCGTGCGACGTTTCGTCGATGATATTGAAAGGAATTATGTCGAGTGGTCCCTTTGTGAGCACCTAGGAGTAACGGAACGGTAGGACTCGACTTACCTCTACAAATGGTCAATTTACACAGCGTTGCTAACACTACAGTCCAGTTATCAATGTGAAAAGAGAATTTTAATTATATTGAACACATAAAATCAAATTTATGGATGGGACTTTTGAGTGTTTTTAAGATAATTCTGCTCTTCCTTTTGTTTACCTAGTACGTGTAAAAATTTATTCTAAATAAAGACATAACCTATAAAGTTTTTTCAAATCGGGAACAAAGAGCATAGAACGAACTAAAAACGTATCATCGTTTTTTTAACAATACGCCATCGGGGTTTCTACAGTATTGCAAAAGTGATGAATGGATATTTGAACAGTACAGTAACACATAAAATGACTTAACTCGTTTAGAATAAAGCCGGGCTTCGTCGTTACGAGTCCTTATACCATAAAGCTAATATTAATGAGAAAAGTGCTTAATATTTTAATACCCTAAATTGTGCACTAATATTTAAGAAAATTATGACGCTTTTATTACAAATGAATAAACCTAAATTGAATTTATTTATGTGTATATAAATGTTCTTATTATATATTGTTGTTAGTATTGTCAATTTAAAAGATAAAACGGTTTCATAAATCAAATCATTATCTTAAAGCAGTAGTCCTAAAATCTTCTATTCCTATATTTTGTTCTGACGATGATTGGAATATTTTGTGTTACAAATAATTTCGGTATTAACCCTTAAAATGAATAGGAAACAATAGAAATTTAATTCAAAACAAAGAGCCTTATTTGCTGTTGCAAGTATTTAGTGCTAAGTCGTAAGTTTGTTTGCTGTTACTTTCATGACTTGACTTATAGTTAACACATGCTTACATAATTTCATTGTCTTTCGTATACATCTATACATATATAGGCATAAAATAACCTATATATACCTATATGTATAAAAAAAAAGCCGTGTGGTGTCGTGGGACACCCGATAGGAACGAAGTTGTGACGATCGAGTAAAACTGATTTGACACGATTTTAATTACAACGCCATCTATGAAAGCGGCTATTACCTACATATTAAAAACAATTAAAACAATTTATACATTGGTAAAATCTCCTTGCGAAATGATTTCCTATCTATTCGATAGATGGCGCTGAATGTCTGACAAGATGACACGAAAATAAAGAGCAAAAAGCCAACAATCACGTGGTATTCCCAGGCGGTCACCCATCCAAGTACTAACCACGCCCGATGTTGCGTTACGAACGTTAAAGCAAATTTAATGTATGGTATCCACAGTTAGACGTCAATTTATATTAAAAAGTGTCGTGACAAATTTTCGTTCCAATATATAATCAAATAAAAAAAACTTATTAACGAATGGTGAGACTACACCACGAATTGTTGAAACTGGCGGCTACTTTATATGTAAATATGTAGATCATAGCCTTGATATATGATCTTGAGACATAATTAAGAACAAATAAAAAATGACAGATCGCAACCTATTTTATTCTCAATCGTAATGATAACGATCGTATTTAATATAGTAGACGGCAATAATAACAGTTAAAGTGTTTTTTTTTACAGCCACGTGGCCTAATTGTTGAAAACGCACAATACAACTTCACATGCTTGAAAAAATAGTTGCAGCAAATCCGCACCTTGTTACGTGAAAATTACACAGACGCTAACCCCTATCGAACACGATGTGTGGACTGCGGAGCCTTTAACTAAAGGATATAAAATAGCTCACCCGCGGAGCGGTCAACCGGAGGTAACATTACATAATCCTCTACGGGAACTTTTTGTTCTACTTTTATAGTTTTACTAGTATACAGGTTGTTTATTTTTAATGACAAGGTGTATAGGTTTAGTTTCATTTAAGGATGTTGGTTACGTTCTTATTTAATTTAGAAGCAGTTTACTTTTAGTGTAAATTTACAGTTGCTAGTTTTAAATGGGTATCATAATTTACTTGTAGATTTACCTGAAAATTTTGTGTTTACATAAAAAAACAATATTTTTTTATAATTTAGGACAACATTCGCTTATTTTTTTTTCTATTGAAACAGTTCGCAGACTATATTTGCATATATTGGTATAACAACAATTGACATTACTACTTACTATATTTCCTACTCTTAACTGTTTCGTATTGTTTCTATAAACAGTCTCATTAATAAAAGAACAGTCGCACGCTGTATACACTTGGGTACATGTTACAAGGAAGAGGAAGTAGTGTTATTCAGTAAGATCACGACTCGGACGGATCAACGCGGTTCACACGCATGTTCGCACTATTAGTGACGAGCCATTTGTCCGTCTTGCACCGTTTCTGTCTTGTAAAAGCGTCTTAATTGTTCTAGCAATTACCGACATTGCCTTGTGTTATACAATGGATTCTAGATTTGCTTCTGAATGTGTTTTACGCGGTTCGACGTACTATGAATGTCATGCGAAAACTGTCAATTTAGTCCTCTATACAGAGTTATTTTTTTTTAACGTGTAGTAGACAATGCAAGAAGGAATTTGATATTAGCTAGTGGTATTTATACCTATTATGTGCCTCCAATCACGAAAGAAGTTATGTCTCATAAGAAAAAGGATCAAAAGAGGTTACATTTAGTTTATTAATAGTTATTTTTAACTTAAGCTCTTTGTTTATACAGGTCAATGATCCATAAAAATGTTTCTATCATTAGAGTAAGGAGACTGATAGATATCGTGTTACATTAACCCTTAGTTACTGCTGTCTATGTATCAGCTGTGTTAATAATCGGCGATGATTTGTATAAATAAATATTGGGGACCACTATCTGTATCGGATGTAGCGGTACATCTGGTCGGTCACTGGCCAAATATGGACTATAAATAAAGTATCAGACAGTGTCTCTATGAATGCCACGCACGCCATGCGCAGTAAGCGAGCCTTCACTAAGTCTCGATTACTTTATAGTTCCGCATGTGCTATGTTATAAGATGATTGGAAAGTCTTTAATTCATTGTTTTTAATACTTTTATGATTATAAGTATTGTATGTGAAAAACTATCTTAAAAACAAAACTTAAACTCTTGAAAAACTACATTTTACAATAAATTTCTGGTGTACACGAAGTTTCTACCAAATTGCACTTACACATACTGGATTTTACTCTTCGAATGGAGAGACCAGAGAATAGATTTGGCTACTACTTAGGCTGTTACAAAATTACGATAACATAGACACTTCCCTTCTTTTACTCTTCTAGCGTCATTCTTTTGCAGAATTTTGCATTAGCAATTAATGCACAATTCTTGACGTATACTTAAACAGTGAATTTTTTACAAGGATCATGAAGAATAAGAATCTAGTTCATAAATTTGACACTAATTACACAAAAAGTTTCCACTGAGTAGTTCTTAGTTTTATAAAATGTTTGTTTGTTGTACATCGGGTTGACTTTTTAGTCACTATTTTTTGTCAGCGAGTATGTCAACTAGCGTGATGTATTGGCACAAAGGTAAGTATTTTTTGTTGAATAGCCAATGTTTGTGAAACCCAAAAACATAAAAAAGGCATGTGTTACATGTTCACAGCACTCAAAGAACATTGGATAAAGGTTCTACCGATATAAGAGCGCGTTTACCTTTACTGTGCGTAAAGCGCACAGTAAAGGACCTATAAGAAATAGAAAGCTTTTTAATTTCAGCAAAGTTTTAATCTATTATACGCACATCATAATAATTTTTTTGTTGATATTAGGTTAGAAAATACGGTCGGCGACGCGACGGAATGTCTATGACGTGCAAATCCCGTTGAGATAAATTAGGATTGCGATAAGCGCTCTCTTTGACGAGTGCTGTCTTCGGATTAGAATGTGAAAAATGATAGCTTAGGTAGACAACGACGGGACTACGCGAACATTTTGTAATGTTGCGTACAACAAGATTGTAATCGTGATATCTTCATCGCCAGATGAAAGTGTATTACTCCTTTAAACACAGGTAATTTGTCCTTTGTTTTTATAAGCAAACTTTACTCTTGTAAGTATTAAAGGATTCAGTCTGATGTCATGATACTTATCTCTTATCATGAGCTATCCGTGTGGTGACGGATTAAGAATACGGAATGTCACCACCCCTATTCATCCCGTGGGTGTCGTAAGAGCCAACCAAGGGAACAAACAGCGCAGGACAACAGCACTGCAAAAAGAAGGAAAACTTGACACAAACCCTAAACCAACCCGTCTGGCTAGCGTGGCATAAACTAAATAAAGTAGGCCAAAACCTCCTTTCTAAGGAGAGGCTTATGTCCAGCAGTGGACTATTATAGGCTGTTGATGATGTTGATGAGTAGCTATCAACATGTCTTTTTAATTGTTCCAATGCTGCTATGTTTCATTGTTTCTTCAGTCTCATTAAAGCGTCTAAATATAATTAGAAGTAGAAAAGTTAAACTGATACGAGCCTTGGTTAGATAGATATACATAGATGTCTGGTATAAACTTTCTCACTCGGCGGTCGTTATGTTATATGTAACGCCACCGCAAGTATAGCTTGTTCTACATACGAGTATGTTGGTTTGGTTTGTTTAGGATCTTCTGAGTTTAAGTAGTAGTATCGTAGATGTTGGCACGTCCACAGAGTGAAGTGATAGTAGGTTTGTTTAATATCCATTAGGTGCAAATAACAATTATAAGCACATGAAAATTGTATCTCCGTAACTTATTTAACAATTGGTCCAGTCCATTTTTTTTCTTGTTACAGCCTCCTTAGGTTATGTTAGTTCTTATAAATGACATATTACGGTGCGTTTTTGTGGTTGAAAGCTTTGACCGCCTTGAATGTAAAACGAATCAGAAGTTGGTGAGAGGCATACGCGGATACCGCAGCGTAATAACAGAAGCGGCGTGCCCGTTGACCGGAAATTTTTCGTCTAATTTGGGGTTCTGGCAGCCCCAGTCCGAAGAGATACTCGTATGCTAGATGTATAAAGTCTTGCGCCGAACGATAATGACTCAGCGTTGATCGTTTCTTTATGCCGGCTTTTTTGTTTGATAGATGCTCTAGCCAATTATCGTCAAGGGAGCAGGACTCCGTGCCTTCCGATTGAAACATTGTGTTTTCTTTTCTTACTTTGGTTAGTAGAACCTACATGTAGGTATGGAAAATAAACAAGAAGGCTCTTTATGCTTATCAGAACCGTACATTTTAATTCATTTTTAAAAAATGGACAGTGACTTCTACCGGTTAATATAGTATTGAAGCTTGAGAACGAGATATCTTCTAAACGTGGTTTAATGTTAGACCTACGCCATGTTACGATTACAATTAATAGTTACAATCCAATAGCGAGTTTTTTATTAAAAAATGTAGTTCATATATATCAAAAAAAAAAAAATAGAGCACTATATTTAAAACTATTGAAATGAATTCAAAATACGCAGAATACTATTTATTTATAACAGTAAAATTCAGTGTATTTTTTGTTTTGTTTTCATCCTTTCGGGGCACATCTACCTAAAATGCAAAGCCGGGTTAAATCACGCACCAGGCGTATGCCTATTCGCCCAAATCCATTCAAAACCATGAGTGGATGTATGTTGGGGTGACATGTGTCAAAATTCACAATTAAGCGATCTTTTCCCAATTTTTATTATTGTGCTAAAGTATCCAGATTTAATGTTTAAACATTTCATTTGACACGAGTTTTTGTAATGTATTTAAGCACATGCATGTTTCAATAGAAGTACACAATGTTTAACACATAATTTCATTTTCATGTATGTAAGTAAATTTAACGGTGTTTGTATTGAAGTGACTGCAATTTTTTGAATAATTAATTTTTCAGAAACACTACGGCAGCGATATACCCTTGTTAACTTTCTGATCATTACATAATCACAATTAACAAAATATGACCAATGTGATAAATAGTGAAGTTTATGTAAGTATCATTTTATTGTATGATTTTATTTGTCACTGTTGATATTGCAAAAGCTTTATAAATAGTACAATGATCTACGAATAATAAAGAAATTATTATTTGTAGGCAATGATTAATCACTATGACAAATGCATCTGAAATATAAAATTTATAATTAAATTAAAATGTGCATGTCACTATGTAATAATAATAATACTAAATATGATTTATTCTTTTTTGTATTTATACGTACAAGTATTTTTTTTGAGGATATATACATATTTTTGAGTAGAAATTGTATCCAGACAACTTTCTAGAGGCAACAATCTCGAATCTTCCTTATACCGTAACTAAGTTAAGTGAAATATCTTGTAAACATAACGTATCGATCTCTGAGCACATCTGTTTCATCTCGTCGTCCCGCGAAGTTGGGGCACAATTAGTCAACGGATGTTTACATACGTTGTTTACCTCTTTACTAGGGTATATTACACACCAAAGTCTCGAAGGATGCGAGGTCCAGGTGCTGTTTTTAATCCTCTATCGTTGGGTAGAAGATGATAAGTGATAATAGAAATAGAGGAATGCTTCAAATTTCTGAATGCTATTTTTAACGTACATGCAAGATTCAATTGCGTTTTCGATTCTGGATTCTTTCATATTGAAAATTATTAATTTTGCTGCGAAACCAAATTCTTAAAGCTTCTCAAAAAATATTGTTATTATTTACACACTGATAGTCTCTATATTTCGCAACTTGCTTGAATTTCGAAAATGCAACTCTTTGGAAATATGTTAGTTTTTAATTTGTGAGACTATCATTTTTTTTTTCATTGTGACGTCCTTTCAAAAATTCTGTGTCGCTATCAAAAGTAATTTAACTCGTGTACATTTTGATGACTTGCAACTGTATGCACAAGCTAATGTTGAAGACATACCATCAGCTATCGAAGAGATCAACATAAATCTTAAAACTATCAAAAACTGGTCTGAAAGGTTTGGGTTATCGGTCATCCCGACAAAGTGTCAGGCCATAATAATAAGCAGTCAGCGTTCGATGAACAGAGTCCGTTTTGAGACGCTTTCCAAAAAAAATCGGTTGTTTGTAAAGTTGGTTTATTGACGATAGTTGAACGTGACAACGTCATAAGAAAATACTGATGGAATGGTTGCATTTTTCAAAAATGTATTATTGTATACGAGTAGTAGCTGTCAACGCGGACGCATCGCTCACTCAAGTTCCTAGTTGAGAGAGTCAGATGTCGAACGCTGCCGAACGCGGAGGCCGATTGTGCCTCTTTGTCACTCGTTCCGCGCTCTCGCTTGCACTTCACGCCTTAAATGGAACGCCTCAGAGCAAGGTAACGCCGCATGAGTCATGTTTTTTCGTGCGTGCAGCCGGCTCCATCGAATTATAAGACGTTGTCACGTCAATAATGTTTAAATGGTATCACTATACCCGTTTGTCGAACGGTGAAATACCTAGGCTTACAAGTCGACTGTACTCTGAACTGGCACGATCAAGTCAAATACGTATGCCAGAGGGTTACCGGCATTCTCAGAACATTATATCGCCTGAAAAACTTTCTTCCTGTGAAAACCAAGGCAGCGCTCGTGCAATATCTTATCTTCCCTTTAATCGACTACGGTGACGTGTGCTATTATGACCTAAATGCAGATCTTCTCAACAAGCTAGATCGTCTTATCAATAACTGCATTCGATTTATCTATAACCTTCGTAAGTATGATCATATCACCAGTTTTCGTTCCCATCTAAGATGGTTACCTATTCGTCAAAGCAGGCAAATGCACGCACTCACAGGTATGTACACTATCCTCAATTCCCCTTCCTTTCCTACTTACTTAACAACACAATTTCAACTGTTATGCAATAACCACAACAGAAACCTACGTTCGGCCAACAATCCCCTTCTACTCTATCCTTCTCACACCACTGTGTTTGTCGGCTCTTCGTTCTTCGTCCAGGCTGTCCTCTTATGGAATGCGCTTCCTCTTGAAGTCAGGATGGCCACAAATCGGTACTCTTAAATGCACCTACCTCATTCTTTCTCAGCATCGCCCAATCGGTCGACTGGCAGAGAATGCCTTAGGCATTAATTCCACCGATGCTACACGCATTGGCGGCTTGTGCAAAAAGTTGAAAAAAAAACGACCAGGTCTTTTCATCTATTCATCCATCATAGTTATAACAATTTAGACGAATGAAATTTTTTCCTGTGTTTCCCGCTCTTGAAACAACTGATGTTTCAATAAACAAGTACTTTGAACGGCCGGTGTTTTATACAACCAGCTTATATTTTTGTGTGTGTAGTCAATGATTTTATATACCCTCTTTTTATATTTGAAATATCATTGTGTGTAGTAGTGTCAGGTGTAGTTTTAACAACAAACTCTGTATGCTAATCGAAATTCTTGCAGAAAACACGATCTCAATAAATCGATGTTCACTGAAGTATTGGTACAAAGTGTTCGGCCTCTTTATTCATGCCTACGATTTCCATAGGAAACACGCTGAAAGCCATTTGAATTTCTTACAGGGAATATTCGCTGTTGATACGAATATTTGTTTTCTGCTCAATACTTCTCACTGAAATCGCTGGGGATATATTTTACCAACATGTTCGATTGTGAATTTATCTCAACTTATTTTATTTCCTATTATTGTTCACTGTCTTTTATATAAAGGTGATAGACCACTAACACATTGGTTGGCGACAAAAATAAAAAATCTAGTGTTTAAATAATGAAAATTTATATGGATTATACATTTGGCTACCAGCACTTTCCAAAAAATCTACGCTCATGAATTTACGTAAACATAGGATGATTTCAATTTGGGTATGATTACACAGTATACGTTTCTCAAATAGCAAATACATTGAGTACCCGTATCGCGTGTTGGAGTGGCTCAGGTAAAATCCTTTTTATTAGCTGTCTTTGTGGGTGTAGATGACAACGAAAAAGGCCCCTACCTACAGACCCTTTCAAATCGAACCCAAGGGTCGCCCTCTATTGGGATTTTGTAGAGTAGTCGGAGGCCTGTGGCTGCTTTTTGTACAAGCATAACACTGTTGAATGAACACAACCAGATGCGTCCATAAGATTTATTTTTTTCCTCAAAATAAGAGCGAGATTTCGTGAACAAAATGTTTATTTGTTCTTCTCTACACAGTACGTAATGAGCTAAACTTGCGCGTAAAAGTATAAATTGTTCAAATATGTGTTTCTGTTTCGTACTTACATTTTTCATAAAACAAAATTTTAGAAGGATGAATACCAAATCGTTATTGAAGCGAAAGAAAAAACTTCGTTGGGTTGGAATCAGACAGAAAGGAATGAAAGAAAAAAACGAACATTTATGGGTAGTTAACAGTAAGTAAATTACTTGTCGATGTACGTCCCAGTTTGTAGAAATGTCGGCCAAATTGACAACCCTCGTTCATCTACTTACCTAACATTCTAACGGTTCGCACACATCAGCTACTTTTTGTCACTTAAGCGAATGATTTAGCAGTCAATTTAGCAACTTTCACTATGACTCAAGAATAATCGTTATCGTTTGATGTAGAAATATCTATTTATATATAAATATTTATCTTAGATGTTCTGCAGTCTAAACAAAAGGCCACACACGGTTGTTTCATAAAAACTGTTGATATCTGTGTGTGTGACTCAAATATGTATTTTAAAATTACGCCATTCTTCTGTTGGGACATTCATAAAAATAGTAAAATCTGCAAATGAGCATTGTTGCCTTATTACTCAAAATGAATAATATCTAATGAATTGTAATAAATTGTGTTCACATCGAAATGGCACAGTCGTGCTCTTTGCCAAATCACGGAGATCGTTTCTTTTTGTACCTAATATCAACTGTACCATTGAAATAGTAACACTTCTGCAGTCCCTTGTATTTTCAGAGATGGGAATTTCCAAACTAAGGAAACATTCTACTGTATTGCTTTAAACTTTATATAGCTACCATAACACTACTATATCATAGGCATAGGTAAAGGCGAATCATAGGACAGATTTTTAAACTGAAGATATTCACACGTATATGATGAAGACAGCCGACGACGTCGATGAGTAAAATAAGTTTCGTTAACCTTAGTAAGACAAACAAAAATGATTTTAATCCCACCAACATGTCATATGATAATAATATATTTACGTTGCCAGAAAAGGGCATAGGGTTTACATTTTTATCTAGAAAAATAGTGTTGTTGTAAGGGGTTGAAAATATCTTTCACGGAAACAAAGCCGTAAAAGCTTGTAGAAGTACAACATTTTTAAACGTATGAAACTAAAGTTCTTTTTACTGCGGAAAAATCTACTTTAGATTCACAATAAAAATCCCATCAACGACAGATCCCTATTTCACAGTTCAATTTCATTAGAATTCATTTCATGTTACAACACCCTCATTTTTGCTTACTGAATTTATACTACTGTAAACACTGTCCCTGAATATTCTCTCTATTTAAACTGATCCGGGAAGGACATTTTCGACCCGTCCGGATATTCGCGGCTCTCAATTCAATTTACTATAGCGCTTCAGGGTGATGAAAAATTTCCCTTCCAAATTTTGAATTTGATACCTTCGTCACGCACTTCATCAATTTAATTACAGAGGAATTTGTTTGCGACTTATTAAATTCATTGTGCTGCTTCTCAGTATTACGTAACTAAGAAGCGAAGCGTAATCGGAATATAAAAGAAATGAGGAGCGTTCAAAAAGTTAACAAGTTATTACTGTAAATATATAATTAAACATTTATATATAAAAGGCTTTCAAGCGTCGCATTAACAATGACAGTAACGAAAAAAACTTCCAGTTTCAAATAAAGACGGATAGTGACGTCAGCAGGAATGAAAACGGTGAATGATGCAAGAGGCGCTGACAAGAGACTAATTGTCGTACGACATTCAAGATTACTCTGTATAGTTGCCGACTAACGATCGACGAAATTGTAACAAAAGGGATACGGTCGACAAAGTGGTCGACCTTCGATATATATTATTATTATAGTATTTCACGTATGTATGACGTTAGTATTCGATGTTTTAGTACACTTCTACAATAGCATTTATTGATTGATTATATCGCTTTACCCTTTTATAAAGGTAGCCCCTGAGGAGGGTGTCAGTTCTGAAACTGGTCGGGCATCCCCGAAATCAGTAAAACAGTTTATAGATGTGAATACTACCCACAAAACTATTTATTCTAAATGGATATTGGCTGTTAAATTGAATGTCTTAGGGCTAGGTCAGAACATTTAAAAAAAATTGCGCTTTAAGAATAATAAAATGCGTATACGTTTAGTCCCGTGTAAAGATGATTTTGAATGTGATAATATCTAAGAGCTTTTCCAGAAGTTTAAATAATTTTGCTTTTTTAGTTTTAAAGAATGAACGACGTGATCATTATCAAACTACTTATGTAGACATAGTTTAATTGTCTTTGTTGTTTTCATTTTAATCCTTCACCTAATCATATGAGATAGAACAAATTAATAAAAGTCGGAGGTGAAACGATTCCGAACCAGGAAGCTCGAGCTATTATCCTGATACCATTAATCACCTTTCAAATCTATTGACGCTCTTCCATCGCAATTTGATATTAAGATCATGCGATCGCCAGACCTTCGTCATTTTATAAAGGCAAAAAAAAATTGTCGTAAATAATCCTACAAAATTGTACTAACAATCCTACTAACTACTAATTCTAACAGTAAAACTTAAAAAATCATCTTTAAAAGAAATACCAGGATTTGGAATTTTATAATTAATTTTATATAATCAATATTATATTTTCAAAATTTGTCGCCATCTACTTTATGGGAAAAGTAGTAGACGATGCTTAAAAAGATTATGGAATTCAGCTCCTACACTATAACAAAAGTTGAATTACAAATTATTACATTTTAAGGAACGTGGTAGGGAGTTGCCGTGCAGGCAATGAATTATATGATTTCTAAAACCATAACAAAGATAATATACAAAAACTACACTTTATGCGATGCCTGCCATTTTAACTTTTCAGGCCTTATAGCTGTCAAACCAACAACAGGGTCATCATGTATAACATTCAGATAGTGGTTGGTTCTTACAAATCTTTCACAAAATGACAAAGGTCTGGCAGTCCTAAGCTATTATATAAACAAACGTGATACGGAACATCACTTCATTCATATATATTTATATATATATATATATCATTTACAAGTCGCTAATCCCGCGGATTATACGTATTGACACAGCTAAACCTTGAGCTAAAATAGAGCGAAACCATAGAGACTAGCTACCTCCTAAAAGTCTTGTGTTAGTTTTTAACATAAAAGGGAGGAAGTGATGTTCCGTATCACGTTTGTTTACATTATGCCTACAATATCCTGTCAAGTCCATCGTTTATAGTTTGTTTATCTAGAGATAAATAGTAAGTTATCTCTGTTATTGTACCCAAATCGGTTCAAAAACTTTGTTTAAAAAGAAAAAAAATCTTCGCTTCGAGTCGTTTATGTTTGTTCCTGCTTATGTTTTAAGCAGCTTTTTTCTGCAGAAAAATAAGACATTATCTAAAAGCCCTACATGACGTGCAATTGGTAATTATAAAATTTCGTATAATTGTGTGGCCATAAAACAATTATACCTAAATGAATATGTGGAGTATTTTTGTCCATTTTATCCACAAACTACTGTTCCCGAGGCACAAAAAAACACTTTTAGACTAGTTTTATATAAAAAAACTGAATTAAATACTTACAGTAAGATAACAAGTAATATAAATGAAAGTAAGTTATAACAAAATTATAAATGTTCATAAACACTTGGTCATTAAGGACCATTAGGAAGACGGAGATGTTTGTAGTGGGCTACAAAACAAAACAAAACACATAAACTCCTAACCATTAGCTCTTTGTAACGAGCCGAGACACGTCTGGAGCTCCATTAGAAGCGAGCGAGTTAGATTTAAAACGTTAAATAAGAGCAATAGAGATTAATGAATTATAGCTAGGTATATGTATTTGTATTTATTTTACAAAAGCTTCAGTAGTATGAAAGGGATTTAGGCTTATAACGTTTAAGTGTTAAACATATACAGGTATTTAGGGTAATTTTATTTTGAGTAAACATAAAAAAATTGATTTCAAAAATCATTTTTCGTTTTAACCATTACAGCGCTCCACATCAACAGCCTTTAATAGTCCACTGCTGGACATAGGCCTCTCCTTAGAAAGGAGGTTTTGGCCTACTATACCACGCTGGCCAGACGGGTTGGTATAGGGTTTATGTCAAGTTTTCCTTCCTTTTGCAGTGATGTTGTCCTGCGTAGTTTGTTCCCTTAGTCGGCTCTTACGATACCCACGGATGAATTGCGGTTGTGACATTATGTATTCTTAATCCGTCACCACACGGTATAACGCTTAGTTAGTTTCTTATTTTTCTTTAAGTTATTGGGCACCTAGTGTCATATATTTCAACTATATTCTGGCTTACTGTACATATTAATAATCTGTACTTACAAGTAGATTATATAATTTTATTATTGCTAGGGAGTAACTAGGTAGTCTACTCGTTGCCAAGAAACCTTCATAAATTTATTATGGTTATTATTATCTGTAAGATAGGCGCTTCAAGTATTAGGTATCTTCTTCTTTAGAGTAAAATATTACTTAAGATCCTTTGACCTGGTAAATCAAAACGAAGAGTTTCATTTATCATAAGTTTAAATGATTCGTTACTAACTAATGAAAAGGAAAACGAGGCCGTAATATATCTTAAGCAAATTTATATAAAGTGCTCTGCATAAAATGGTTAAATTGCTGTATAACTGTCTGTTATACCTATTAAATTTTACATTTATTTATTTATTTATTTTCTTTAAAAACAACTATTTTTACAGGCTTAGCCCAATGCAATAGTGTTATACCACCTACTTATTTATTATAAGAAATAATTCTTAATGCTGTTATTGTGAATTCACTCAGTGAGCAATAAAATAAATCTACTTCGTCCGCAATTATATTCAGAGTACGTAGTGCGCGCGTCAGCGGTGCTTCTCTCTGCAGGTTGGTGCGCCCGCACGGGACAGCCAGCAGCGGCGGCCGGCGGCGCCGCCACACGTATCTGTCCGGAACACATATGCTGACTCGTCCTAACACGTCTTCATTATGTATCCCACCCCTAAGTACCCTAAACAGGTACGAGACGAGTGTGAGTTCCCTTCTGACCCTCAGTTCATTGTATCCCACCATACCCAGAATAAATAACGTGGGATACATTAATGGATACAATGGGTATACTCCATAGTATCTGAAGTACAAAAACCTAACAAATTTATTTTGAACTCGCTCCAACATGAGGCTATATTTAGCTTCATGTGGGGCCCAGATGACTGCGTTACTCTCTAGCTGACTTCTTACCAACGCGTTATACAATGCTATAATTGTATTTAGGTTTCTAAAGTCCTTTACTGTTCGTAAAACAAAACCCAAATTCCTATAAGCTTTTTTACAGCATTTCACTATGTGATCACGAAATCTTAGCTCAGTGTTAACACAAACCCCTAAATCCCTAACCTCTGTGACCCTTACCATCTGTGTCCCGTCTAAATTATAATTATACGAGATGGGTTCGCGTAAGCGTGAGAAGGTGATAGCCACGCACTTCGAGGTATTAAACTGCAAGAGATTGTCTCTACTCCAGGTTACCACCCTATCTATGTCTGTTTGAAGCTTCTTGCAGTCCTCCAAGTTGTTAATAGGGAGGGAGAGCTTGAGGTCGTCTGCGAACAGTAAGCATTTCGCATCCTGGACTACTCTGGGTAGATCATTAATCATTATAATGAATTCTAGAGGCCCAAGGTTGCTACCTTGACTTACGCCGGACCTGGTGAAATATGGCTCCGATACATGCCCCCCGTATTAAAAATACATGAATAAAGTTAAGCTTTGTGTGAAAGAATTCAGCAACACTTGGATGTATTAACGTCAACTCATTCTTAGCTCTTAAATAGTGCTATTAAAAATAGAATTAGTAGGGCATTTAGCAAATGCACGTGCACATTTGACGCAATACCAATTTAAATTTCGAATCAAATTATATTTCTGTTCTTGACTGGCCCGTTGGTCTAGTGGTTAGTGACCTTGACTGCTACGCCAGAGGTCGTAGGTTCGATTTCCGCCCAGGACAAATAATTGTGTGATAAGCACGGTCATCTGTTCTGTGTCTGGGTGTACTTTATCTATGATCTGTATGTATTTAGAAATATATAAGTATGATTATCAGCAGTCTGGTCATCACAGCACAGGCCCAGGAAACTATTATTATTATTTAGAATTTTGAACGAAACGAGTGATCGCTTTTATTCAATCAATTTATTAATTTATCAAAGAAAAGAAAAGAAATTACTAAAGAAATATATCTAATAATCAAAATATATTAATAACGTTAAAACTGAATTTATTAATTCTTTAATGTGTTCAGATTTTGCTGTATATTTATTATATAAGTGACGCTGGCCGGCAGGAGCTGGATGCGAGAAGCCCAAAATCAATGCATTGGGAGAGGCCTACGTCCAGCAGTGGACTGCGATAGGTGAGATAAAGTGACATCACTAGTGAGCCACGTTAATATGATATCATTTATGTTAGATAAATATAAAACTGTCATGTAATAACTATTGGGAACTGGCCTTATAAAACGTTTTCCTAGAACTTGTAATGTAGCAATTACTAGTCATGTGACTTCTACGATGAATATCGTCGGTTTTCAGTTTACGTTGATGAAAAGCCAAATGTAAGTGGGTAAGTGGACTATTCAAGAAGAAGGTCTTAGAGATTTATAGAGCCTTATAATTTGTATTTTGGGATGGGACATATGAAAATATTTGAATAAAAGAAGACTTCTTCTGCTGGTACTAAAAGAAATTTCTACAGGACCGTGTTAACAGAAATTTTATTATTATATATCAAACGGATTTATGTTAAATTATAATTTGTATTTAAGTTTCTATAGGGTAGGGTTTAGTAGTAAACAATATTTATTTTTGAATATTTCTGAAACCCGGGTTTCCACTTAAACTTATCCCTTGTTTTAGATAAGCAATCTAAAACAAGGGATAAACCCTCGTCTTAGATTATATTTCATATATTTATTTATAAACCCGTGTAAAGTAAAACATTTAATTTATAATTTACGGTCAAAATACTTCGGACGTTACTAGTTATTTGCTGAGAAATATTGCTATCATTTTGACTAGAAATAATTGCAAAAATATACCAGCCATTATACAGGCATATATATCGAGATATTAATGATCGTCTTCAATGTGTATGACATCTGGTAAGCTAAATCAATACCTACTATTGTCATGTTAGCAATGTGTGTATCCATTGAAGTTGTCTTCGTTGTAGTAAAACGTATAGAGCTATATAACTAACGGGGTTACTATTTCCGATTACCTGACTAAGCGGATGTCGCCCAACTTCCGATGCATTATTATGTTGAAATATAATTATGAAAATGATGTAAATTCAATCATGTACATACAGTAGAAAATGACATTATGCTAGTGATTTGTTTTGAAAGCTGCAGAGTGTGTACATTTAAATTACTAGTTTGCCGAACCATTACATAATCATCAATTTTGTTTTAGAAAGATGTCCAAACTCATAATGTTAGTTTAATTTTACCCAAATTGCTTTCTAATAATGAGTACCTAATTAATTAAAGATTAAAATTTCCTAAATTTTTATCGCGATTCTAGCTTGTGATCGATAAGAGATTTTACTATAGCATCTATCTATAAGCATCGATTGCAAAGTTAATGATAATAAAAACAATTTATTCAACTTTTTTATATCTATCATATACTCTTAATCATATTAGTGACTTAAACAAATAGTAATAGAACATTTAAGATCGAGGAAGAAAGGGTAATGAAACCTTCAGAAAACCCTTGTATGTTCAACTTAGTCCAGGATTAATTTCGTTAGCGTAAACATCCTGCTCCTTATAATACATAATCTTTACTTGTTTTCATAACATATGACAATGTTATCTGCTAAAACCAAATCTGGTATTATTCCAAAACTCTTATTTGTTCCAAAAACACGCTTGTTTACCGCCAGGGCTCAATGGGGACAAATCGTAGGTACATAATAATATGTACTACAGGGTCACACCCTGAACATATTTCTGCATACATTATTGTTATATATTTTACTGTTATTACATACCTTCAAAAACCAAACATTTAGTCATTTGATATTTTGTAATTTTATTTAGTTTTTAAATTATATAGTTGTGTTTGATTCAAATTTTTATAATAAAATACATACATCAATTTTAATTGCAAAAATCACGGGAAGAGCTAATTAGCCCTTAGTATAATAAATATATAACAATTAAACATGTCTAATTTATTAGACATGTTTATAATTCATCATTAGAAAAATGAGTAAATTATTTTTTCCCTAAATATTGTGAATATTATAAAATATTGTTAGAGTGATTTTTAAGAGATCATTGGTGACAATGTTAATTTTTTATTATTATTAGTCTCGTTACAACGCTCAGGTGTGGGTAGTCCATTTATCACGTAACGGATGACAGAAGATACCTACCAGGTACAGGTACATTAAGTTTCCAGAGCCGAGCAGATTAAGTTACGATTAATTCATAAATAAATGCGTACTAGAATATGATCGACTACCACTTAGTTATAAATTAGTCAAAAAAAGTCATGATATAAGTAATTGAAGTGACCTGGGTCAAAAATAAACTGTACAATCATGCCCCACGTTATTGCAGTAGAACCGCTCATTGATGGGTGCCGAAATTTCTTATCCCGTTTTTATATTGATTTCATATTAAGATGATACGTGAATAATGGATGGAGTAAAGTAAAGGTAGAATAAGGTATCTTGGCCTTTCAACTTGATTAAAAATAAACTACAGTGATATAAAACAAACAGATCATTTATGCGAGTACTGTCTCTTGGAGTTTAGATGCGTTCTTTTTTCTTACTTAGATAAACAGAGAAAACATTAAATAACTCTTATAAGACAGGGAGGTGGTGGCATTTAACATCGTTTTTATTTATTTTAAACACCGTTTTATACTTTTAATGTGGCTTTTAATTTGCAATTACGATCGACCTCGGGCCCGTGTAATGAGACCTTTGGTGATCTAGATATTTTCCGATTCCTTAATTGATAAATATATTAAAATATGGCCAAGCTATGTATATAAATTCTTTAAATCTCTTCCATTGTATTTTCGTAAACAGCTGATGTTAACAGTTTACAAATTACGAATGAATAAACTGAATGTTGATATCAATACTTTGTGAATTAACCTACTACTTGCACTTTATCACATTTACTGTTTGGTTAATAACATAAAATTGCTGATCGTGCCTATGTATACGAACTGTGAAAGCGTACTTTATGTAAAAACACACGGAATATCTCTTTTTTATGTTAAACTTTTCATGTAGAAAAGTTTAACATAGAAAAAGAGATATTTCAATTTTTTATTTGAAAATATGTTAAACAAATGTTCCATATGTGTTAAACAGATTTCAATCAATAAATAGCCTGTCTTCTAAATTCGAACGCAATTTTACTTGTGAATATTTAATACCGCAGGCAAAGTGCAGGCTGCTACACCGAGCGGCCGTAAAATATTGTTGTAACTTTTCAACTACTGGAAATTTTAATAAAACGAAAGCTAAAAGTTTCACAAAAATACTGTTGGCTGATAAATATTTTTTGCAACAAATGACTACCTTTAAAATTTGTCATACTCGTCGTGTTTTTTCACAGTGAGTGCTTACAGGTTTTTCGTTTAGGTATTTTAACATAATAAAAACGAATGCAAATTACTACTATCAGACCAAGTCTGCGGAGACTCGATTTAATAAATGAACTGCATTAAAACAGTTAAGATAAGCTGTTGTCTTAACTGTTTAAATGTAGTTCATTTAACACGAACAATGACAACCACATTTCATAGTTTATTTTGCTGATTTCGGATATTTTCTTTGTCGATTGAGTTTATGTTGTGATTTTTGAAACGAGTATGTTTTGCATAGTGATATCTCCGCTTCTGTGGGTTAAAACGTGATGTTATAATTATAGTATTTTATCCTACTCAAAAAAGTAAAGCTATACTTATACGATTAGGACTTAAACTTAAAAGATTTGAACTGTCGGTTATTTTCGAAAACAACTACATTTTGAAAATATAAAAAAAAAATATTATGTTCTTTTTAATTTTTTTTCAAATTTCATTTTAGACTATTCCAATTAAATGAATTATGTTACACCTAATTCCGTATTTGATGTTTATACCTAACGATATATGTTGACGTTATATATGAGACATATCATTATATCATTAATAAATTATTCAGGTTAGGTGGAGAACCACCCTTCACCCGTACATAACGTAGACTTTCCCCTCCATTAACGTGGGCTTCTCTTTCAATTTATGCAATTGCCAGCCACAACAATGAATTATTATCACTACGTGAATTGAAATATTATTATACGTACTTGCGTAAAACATTAAAATACAATTTCGTCGGGATTAACAATAATAAAGAGGCGTGTTTTAATAGAAATTTAAAATATACATTTGGAAATACTTAATTAGGTTTTTAATAAGGCTATATACAATTTTGGAAAAAGCTTCTTTTATCCAACCAACACACGCAGGCAGAAGTTCGGGTTCCATTCCTTCAAAGTCTTCACAGAAAAAAATCGAACACGCGGTTTGAGAACCTTTTTGGTTGGAATTGCCAAGGTTTGTGTAAACTATCTGCTTACAATAGTTTAGTCACTGGCAATACAAATTAAGCCATAGGAGTGCCATGCTTCCTCACAAATGGACCGGCTTGACCAAAGTGATACCATAGTCTCTCAGAAAACCGGTGCTAAGTAATGGTTTCGGTGATTTTTACCAAGCGAGTGAGGTGACTAGTGTCCCTTCTGCTCGTTTGCCACTTTTTACTATCCGGATATACATCTGGATAAGTGCGAGCCAGATTCACCCACCATAGAAATAGAATGAGGGTCCCATACAAATTTATATCTTATAAATATTTCGTGAATCAAGTCTTGCAGTTGTTGCCGACATTTTCCCGAAATTCAGTTTCCATAACCTAATAATTGCTTTTATTATTGTTTTAAAAGTGAAATTGTACCTCGATGATTGATTACCCACTTTAAATAAAGACTATTTTTTTTGGATTAATTTACAAATATATAGTTTTCAAATTTCTCTTCAAATTTTCTAATTTCTGATCTCACTTGCCAAATTCCATTCCATCCAACACGCCTTTCCGAGATAACGAGACGGACAGACAGATGGACAACAAAGTGATCCTATAAGGGGTTCCTTTTTTTTCTGTTGAGGTATGGAACCCATAAAAAACGTTTAAAACTAAAGTGAATAAGTTTTTCTTGTATAGCCGTATAACACTTTTGACTTCGCGGTCACTTTTTAATAGTTATCTTATTAAAAAATGGTATCAAATAATTTAAGCGCGAAACAAAAGCTTATGATTTTATTTTTGTTAGAAGGCGACTGGCTGACATTATTGTAATGATTATTTGATGTCATATGACCTTCAATAATAAATTACTGGCTTGTTAAGTCGTTTTTATGATACCACTCCAGCAAACCAACAATATAGAAGGCAAAAAATGTAACCAAGCATTATCTATTGTCGTTTCACACAGATAAAGTATGACGGATGGCAACTAAGTTAAGTGAATCGAATTTCAAATGTATACTTAATCGCCTTGACTTCAGGAAGGATAGATGATTGATTGTGGATTTAGGTAAAATCCGCTGTATTTTGGTTGTTACCATTGTTTGGTGTCTAAAATACAATGCGAAAAGTAGAAAAAAGTAGATAAATTTTTGCGTTCTTTGATAGTAACTGGATATTTATATATTAATACATAAGATAAATCCTTGTATCCCGTTTTCGGCTAATATTTACTTAGCAATATAAATTTTAAAATACTTGCAGTTTAAATATAGTGGAAATGTAAATAGCTTGAATTTTTAAACAAACATGTTGTGCATATAATTAGGTAAGAAGTAATTAGGAAGAAGAATTAGGTAGACCTAGCAAGTTGAAATTTATACCGGATACTGAGGTCTATGGTTCTTATTAGGTGTATAAAAATCAAGGTCCTAAGTCACCACGATAAAAAGATATGGGCAAATTTCGATTTTCGTGAAAACTCGTAATTACCAAAATTTACCTTAATTTTCAACGTTTTTTATTTTTCAGAACTTTCTCTTTACTTGTGCTGTAAGACCTTGCTTTTAACCAAAATTGACAATTCTAGGTCAACCGGAAGTACCCTATAGGTTTTGGGTCGAAAACCTATGTGATAGTTCGCGTTGACCTAGCTGAATCACGAAATTTGGCAAAAAGAAACGTCTTACAGCACAAATAAAGGAATAATTACAAAAAATAAAAAATGTTGAAAATTAAGATAAATTTTGGTACTTACAAATTTTTGCGAAAATCTAAGTAAAATCTGGGTAGTTCGACTCGTACCTGACCGATTTTTGTTATTTTTTCACCCTACTCGATATGTTATGTTTATGTTTTTGTTATTTTTTATTAACCTTTTGTGTTCTATTTTGTGCTAAAAATCCACCATCTAGTGTTTTTCTTTTAAAAAGCTAAGGACTAAGGACACTTATGTTTTGTAGACGGATAAAACAATACCTTAACTATCGAAATCTATACAGCCATTTGGAAGATACGAGGTAATAAGGAATTTTACAAACACCCATTCAAGTTACGCGCGAAAAACATACCCCTTCCTTGGTAGTCGAGTAAATGAACTACGGACTACGGACGGACGATACTAAGCTATGTGATACTGTTTTTTCATACAAAATGAATGAATGAATGTCTACAGAATAATAGTTCAAGTTATACTGATAATTAATAATAAATTAGTCATTTATTTTATGTACTTACATTCATGAGGTCGGAATTCGACCACCAGAGGATCTCTAAAACTCTATTATTATTATTTTACAGCAGACAGATTATATCATTACTAGAATTGGTTTTGCAATAGTATCATCAATATGAACACCTGTACATATCACATGAAAATGTTTCATACACTATCAGTAGTTGAGAATCCTACTGATAGTGTATGAAACATTTTCATTTTCAAAGTTAAAACTGATTTACCTGTACCCCAAAATTCCTAAAACACATAAGTCTCTAATATTTTATTAAGAAATAAAGTGGATGATAATGGTTTATGAAACCAAAATCGATCCCAAAAGATGTCGAGAAAAATATAGTGACATCCTAAACACAGTCTATTTATTTTTTAAACTACTTCCTCTAGAGTAAAAATCGCAGTCTTGTCGCAATCTATTACCGACCATGCCTTTCTCACCACGTGTCTTATATTCGACCCTCAAAGAAGACAAAAGGGGCCAGGGCACGGACGAACTAACGATCTTGACACCGATATGCCATTGTCCACATAACACTGTAACTAACACATTGTTCAAAAGACGATTTATGGCACCCCCAACGTTACGGTTCATACCAAGACTCAAATTCACCATTATATAGATGAATGGCCAGTATTAGTTATAACTTTCAGTAAATAGTCTCGAGGTGGGTGCCACCCAAAAAAGGTTTTATTACAATGGATAATATATTTCTCTGAAAATAGTTTTTGGTGTAAAAAGTTTTTTGTCATCATTTGAAGTTTGCATTATAACGTAACATACATTATATAACTTACGTAATATATACATATGTATACTGATTATGATAATCATAAAATATCCACCATCACGACATAATGTATACTTTGAAATATTTTCCATGAAAGCTTTTTAAAGATAATTTCCTACATCAAAAGCGTATGTATTTATATATGTGTAATCACTGAAGTTCAGTTTGATCAAACTCGTTATTTACATTTAGCTTCATGATCTATAGATCAGGATTGATACGAACGAATCTCATAAATATTATCTTTTCTCTTTCTATATTTAAGACTTTCACAAGGATTTTGCAAAAACAAAAACGATAATATTTAGATATCATTTGCTTAATAAACGAAATGGCTACACATTTTTTACTCTTTCTGTGGCCCAGCATTAAATTTCATCTCGCAACTTACCTAATGAAAATCTGACTAACCGCTCGGGGTCGCGATCAACATTTCATTACAAAAACATGTTTCATTTGCTCTTCAATGAAGTAACTGACGCGGTAACGTTCCGCTAAGTGCAATGTCACGAACAATTATAGTTTTTTGTTAAAAACAATAGCTCAGATGACATTACTAAGTGCTAACCTTCGCCGTGATCATAAATTCTACGCCTGCCATTGGCAGTGATCTTGATATTTTTTCCCACAACTTTTTGTACCGCGCATTTTGTCATCTGTTTTTAATCTTGTAAAAAAAGCAATAAGCGCCGTAAAACTAAGTACCGTACCTTTATTGCGTCACACAGCAATGATTCTTTTGGGAAAAAATGAGTTACGAATGTATTCATCCGCAATGCTGGCCTACGTAGTTCAAAAGCTAATAAATTTTTTGATAGCTCTTTGTGATGTAAAAAAGCAATTTAGGACAATCAGTATAAGTCTATTTCACACTTAATTTAACTTTGAACTTATGATTTCATGAGATTTGTTAACATTTGTGTACTTAAATGTGAAAGATGTAATAATATTTTAAATCACACTGGGTCGATCATAATTACAATTTACTTTCTACGTTTTTAAACACCAGCGACGGGGTTTAATTTTTCTTTAGAATAATGACATTATGACGACGTCCACATACGGCGAATTGAAGAAACATACTACTGCGCCGTCTATCGAAGACACACCGAACTACGGAGTTAACTGCTAATCCTTAATCCTGTATATAAGTAATTCGCACGCCGATTAGTTTATATATATATAAGTATATATATTTTTATGTTGGAGGAACATGACACCTGTTCTTCCACAACATAATGGAATCAAGAAAAAATGCACTGTTATGTAATAAGAATATCGATGAATAGGAATATAAAAACATCTACTGCAATTAAAACTCCTAATTTTATACACGTATTAAAATATACTCGAGCTGGATTCCGATTTGTCCGTTTTTGTGTAATCTGTTTGCATGTTATGTCAAAATCAATGATATTTCAAATATAAAAAGAGGAGTATATAAAATCATTGGTCAAAATAGTTAATTCATAATACACAAATATATTTTTTTTTGCTTAGATAAAATGTGAAAGTTTTATTTAATATGCACTTTTAAATTATGACCTCAAATATTTACCGACTAAGAAATTTAAGTATGTCGAGAAGTGACAAACAAAATGTTGTTTTAACTATACAATTGGCAAAGATTAATAACGAAACAATGCAATATCAATTGTACATACATAAACAAGTGTAATAATTAAGACGATATTCACCAGCAGACACGCTTTGTAGTGATCCTTGAACCTTTTTTACCTTTACTGATAAATATGCCCTGGTATAATATTGTAACTTGACTTTATATCATAGTATCCACAGAGTCGAAATTCTACAGATTCGCAGTTTCCGCCGCATGGATATTGACAAATCACACGAGGATGCTGCTAAGATCGATTAGGAGGATGTGGCAGCTGCTACTGACGTGGACAACAACATCCGTATTTTTAATGACACCATAGTAAAATTGTATGACGTCCACGCTCCTATTAGGAGAGTAAATTAAAACGTGCCCCGGCTCCTTGAATGACTTAGGAGGTCCAAACTGCTATGAGACGCAGGGACCAGTCCTTTCTTCGTTTCAAGAAAGATCGCTGCGAAGATAGATGGATACTTTATAAGGCTGCAAGGAAGCTCTCTTATTCTCAATATTTATTAACCTCATAACTCAACATCTTCAGTGTGCGTATCACCTGTATGCTGATGATCTGCAGCTGTACTTACAGGCAAGGGTAGAGGACATAACGCAGGCTATTGACTAGGTCAACAGGGACCTTGAGGTCATAAAATCCTGGTCGATGAGATTTAGAGTGTCGGTCAATCCAACCAAGTATCAGGCAATCGTAACAGGCAGCAAACGTATAATGAGCAGATTGGATACTGCTGATCGTCTTGAATGGTTTAATTATTCCATTTAGTCCTGCAGTCAAAGACAAGTTACTAGCGTGAGCCAAAAAATTACTGGCAATTTGCGAACATTATATCTTCTCAAGAATTTCCTTCCTCCTAAAACTAAATCTACAATCATGCAGTCCTTAATAATCCCAATAATTGATGGTGATGTGTGTTATTTCGACCTGAATGGAGATCTTCTTAATAAGCTAGACCGTCTTCTCAATAACTGCATTCGATACATTTTTAATCTTCGGAAGTGTGACCATGTGTCTGCTTTGCGTTCCCAACTAAACTGGTTACCTATTCGCTTGAGCGGCAATCAACGTGCACTTATCTCTCTATTTTCAGTTCTCAACTCACTTTCCTTACCTACTTGCCTTGCTTCCTACTTCCGTTACCTGTCCACTAACCACGACAGAAATCTTCGCTCAGTTAATAATCTGCTTCTCTTATGTCTTTTACAAAACTCCGACTTCGTGAGCTCTTCGTTCTTTGTTCAAGCAGTACTACTCTGGAATGCGCTCCCGCTCGAAGTCAGGATGTCCACAGACCGCTTTATTTCCAAAAAGAAGGTGCAAGATCTCCTTCTCAACGAAATGGCAGAACTACCTAATCGATAGTAGACCTCATATAGTATAGTCTAAATAAAAGACGATTTCAAACAATTTTGAAAATTTTATGAAATAAGAGAGTTTGAGTTTGATTCCGGTCTTCATAGTGTGCGAATATAAAATGTCTATGTATCTATATATATATAATTAAATGTATATGTATGTGTATGATTGTATATGTATGCATTTATGATGTATTGTGTTGTATATGAGTATCCATAAGTTAGTTTATGTAGCAAACCGTTACATATGTCATTAATTACTTAATATATTAAGACGTAACCTCTGTGCACCTACCTTACAAGATTTCTACATCACCCAAAGGTTGACTGGAAGAGAATGCCATGGGCATTAAGTCCGCCGATGCACAAAAGTGCAAAAAGTTTAATAAATATGTGTCATTTCATTGCTATTTTGTAAGGTTAGGTTCTTGAAGGTGACAGAAGCTACTTTTATATGGCAGGAATTTAGAAACCTAAACACCTGTTGCAGGTCAACTAAGATATGTTTGTTAGACAGCTTAAGAAAATCGATAAAATATAGTGTCGTGAAGAACAGTCATCTCAAAAAAGTATATTCCACCTCACTAATAAAATAACTTTTTTTTAAACTGTGTAACAAAAAAAATACAGTCGAATTGAGAACCTCCTCCTTTTTTTGAAGTCGGTTAATGAACTAACCCATCCTATGCAAAGATTATTGAGAGTATATTTCACCATAAGGATAGCAATAAGAACTATCCTTCAACAAGATGCCCTCAGACGTGTGAATCAACATGAACCTAGCTACGCAGTTGAAATTCCCATGGTGTATGGACTGTCAGCCTCTTAGTTAATCCGGCTGCCGTGTGAACGCCGCGACCTTGATAGGATACGTGCAGAGACTTTTGTGAACTCTTTTCCTTAGATATTTATCTCAATTAGCTATTTAGTCATCAGAGGCCGAGAGGCACTGTTGTCATAATTGCTAACTGCAAGCAATCATTTCTATGGACGTTTGCTTAATGAGAACTTAGTTAAGACATAAACTTTTTGAAGTTAGAATAATTATATTTTTTTGGATAATGAGTGTTATACATTAGTATATTTATAATGTTTTCGTATTTTTTTAAACATTAAGTCCACATTCAAGTCATTTTTTACATATTTGGTAAGTTTATTAGTACTATATATTGCTCTTGCTTTAGTTGCTTAACGAGTCTTTGTTACAACATAGCTATATAGTCTTTATACAGAGTTATTAAATTATTATAAAGTTAATAATTACAAGCATTACACAATTCTATATTTCATTAAAATATTTAACGTATATTCGGTACACTTATTGGGTAACTTGGCTTGGTATTTGGTAAGTACAGCCTTTGTTGATTTTTTAACTGAATATATTCATCGTAGTTATCAAGGTTTCTCTTTATATAAGCATTAAAGTCCACTTTAATTTAAGTGTTGACTGACTGACTAACGTCTATAGAATTTGACAAGTCAGGATATGTCAGGAAATACAGTAGTTCTACTTTTGTATAATCTATGCAAACTGCGACTGCTAAACTTATTATACTTTGTAACTAGATGAATAGATAAGATACAATCTTATCTTAAACATAATAACTTTTAAGTGCATATTAAATAAATAATTAAAGATTATATGGTTTTTATTCCACTACTTAGGTAGTCGTCGTCGTGGTAATTACATACATTTTAACATATGATAGATAAGGCTATATTTGTAATGATTACGAAACTGTGGTAACACTGGAAATTGAATGAAGAATATTCCAGTTAATAAATAAATATGGCTGTACGAAATGTGTGTTTCAGGGAAGCTCGACGTATTTCCATAATGAGTATAAATAGCATTCAGGAAAGTTATTCATATTTTATACTTCTCCATAAGAACTGACCTCTTGATTCTTTCATTTTAGCATGAGGTATCACTGTTTTGATATTGTTTTTATATTACATTATTTCTATATAAAAGTAAACGAAAGTTTACGCATACTTCTATGTTCCCCAGAACAAAGAGGTCAAGAAAAAGATCTCATCGTGCTTCGATACGGCCTTAAGTGCATGACTGGTTGTTTCTTCGCGAATTTACCTTCATGAAATAGGTTAAGGAGTCTATTTCATAAAAAACGAACATTAATTTTAGTTTCGCATTCCATGAAATCAAAAGTCGTATTGGTTTTAGTTTCGGATTCCATGAAGTTAGAAGTCCTCTAGTAATTTTTCAACCAAGCCTTTTACACGTATTAAATGAATATAGAGAAATGTGAGATAATAACGTAGCTCGGTAACAATGTTCAGTTTTAACCTTCCATTGTTCTTGTACCTTTGTAATAGCACCAATGATAGCTGTTAATCAGTATTGCATACTTGCCTATTACGAAGACAATCGAACATTAACTTTGACCAAAACCGACCAAATTAAGTATACATATATGTATGTAAATGTAAGCATCCGAAATCAATATTTTACTCACCACCTGTAAACTGACCATCAACGCAAGTCCATTAAAACTGTCATAAAATTTATATGTTCGCGCATGACGTAAATGCACCCTGTACTGAGAAATAAAACGAGAACATAAAATGGGGTGAAAGGGAATTTCTTAACACACTGCAATAAACCGTTCTTTATTGGTATCACAAAAATTATTGCTACTCTTATATAAATAATGATTGCAAAACTAATAGTTGTTTTGGTATGACGTAACGGTACTAGAGAACCACTGAAAAAAGTCTAGTTTAATAGGTACACTATGTAGTAGGGTTTTCTAGGAACTATGCTACAACCTTGACCTTGACAGACCTTGGCCGTTTATATATGAATGTGGAGTGTGTATTTTTTTTTAAAGGCAACTCCCGCATTAGGAATATATCCTGGGTCGCAGGGGACTTTATAACATACATGAAATGGACACAGAGAACACTCAGAACAACATGGATCAGACCCACAACACTCAGCGTAGTAGTCAGCGGCGTGGCGACCGCTTTAACCACTACGCCATTCGTGCAGTCAGTGCATTTTTTTAAATGACACGCGTACGTTTACAGGGCAGCCTAACATTGCCTAACATTGGAACAAAGGTTGCCTGATTCCGAACGTGGTGGGCCACGCGCTATTGCAAAAACTATGGTTGCGACACGCTCGTGACTGAACTCGCAGGCCTACTTGCTACACTATGGCATAAATATCTAGACTAACAGTTTATCTCGATCAAAATTTTTGTACTGAGTGCTTACTAATGCAAGATCGACATTCGAACATTTACAAAATAAAACATGTGTATGGACATGTAAATTTCTAACTATAATATGTATGTACAAGGATACTCAAAGTCATACTAGTATTGATATACCTAAAACTCAACATTCAAAACTTTATGCATTTCTTCCAGAAATCATAATTCGGCAACAATAAGTGCTTGTTCTACAAATGAATTAATAACAAATGCTATTGGATAACGGTACAGATTTTAACAACGTTATTTGTAAGTCTATCAATTTGTAAGCAGCAACGAATAAGTGGTTAATTATTCAGAAAGTAATTTTAGCACCTATGCCAAAGAGACGTTCACAGCGCCCGACTTTGAAGAATACTACTGTCATGACACGGGGCTGAGTGAGATAATGAGATGTCAATTTAGTTTTGGTTGGTGCAAATGACGCGAATTCGCAATCATTGTAGGCATGAGCATGAATCCGTGCTGGGCCGTTGCGTGGCTCTTTCAGTGGTAATGTCCCATTGACAAATACGCTGACAACACGACTACGTTAAGTGTCCTTAATTATCGTACCCAATGGGACGCGTTGTGATTTACTGTAATGTGAAATTAAGGTAGTAAACCCAGTGTTACAATGAGTACGTTTAATATTGTCGCATTTCTAGCCTATTTTAATTGGATCATTACAAATCGGCAGGGAGACGTCGTGGTCTCCGTGAGACTATGACGCTCAGGCCAGATTAAATTTAAGCTTTGTTTTTCTCTTTTTTTTTTTAAATGACAACTCCCGCATTAGGAATATATTCCTGTGTCGCGGGAGACTTTACAAACATACATGTAACGGACACAAAGAACACCCAGACTCTGAACAACAATTTTTGGATCACACAAAGTGTCGTACCATGTGGGGTTTGAACCCACAACACTCGGCGCAGTAGGAAGCTGCGTGGCGACCGCTTAAACCACTACGCCATCCGTGCAGTAAAGCTGATATTATGATGATAGTTCACCTAAAATTAAATTGCCTGATAGTTTAACAGTCTAAATTAATAGATTTACGACCAATAATATAATATACAGATCGGAATAATATACACCAATCGTAGTTACAAATGAACGCGTGATGACCACGATCGGTGTATTACGATCGTAACGAAGGGTAACCAGAAAAGGTAAATAAACTGTGATTATTCGAGTAAGTCCTGATTTACGCATCTTTCGTATAATCGCGAAAGTTTAAACTTACTTACTTTAAACTTTCGCGTCACTACGCTACTTACTTAACGTTTTTACTTATAATTTAATCATTTATCACATAATATGTAAGTACTTATATTATTATTTAACATATAAAGTACTTATATTATTATACATATTGCATTTATTAATCAGCAATTAAAGGTTGACCAAATTCATTACCGACGTCTATTGTGCCGGTTACATATTAACCGGCACAAAATAATCATGTTGACTTACTAAAAAAATATTTGAAGACCCAATATACATTTTTCGTATTTTGAAATTTAGTTTACAATGCTTCGTATTTAAGTGACAGTTAGATTGCTATCACTTAATGTAAAGTAATAAAAGCCTTATCTATGGCTTTAGCCCGGTATACATAAAGATGTTCTAACATTATAAGTTTGTTAAATTTATCAATTAAACTCTTGTCTTTCAATGTTTAATTTCAGTTTATTTTTCCCCCTTTCGTACAGTGTGTGTGCATGTACCTACTCGAAAAGGCCGTTTGAAACTCTAAATGAAATTATCACTACTAAGACCCGTTAGATTACTTTTTCAATCTTACTTTCAATGTTTTTTTTATTTATGTATATAATATGTACTTCAACTTGACGGCAAGTCCCACAGGTCATATCCTAATTTATGCCGATGTGTAATTAGTGCCATTTCATATAAAGAAACAACCCCAACCACCATTAATTTAGTATTTAGGTATATTCCAGAAGGGAAACTAGCTCACAGCAATTGCTGCCTTCTTTAAAGCTAATTATCGGAATTATTTTATATTTCCATGATTAATTACCGTTTTAAATCTATTAAAGTTGCGTATCGAATGATTTTATCATTCACCGTAATCGCGTGTGTATTTCCTACGATATAAATAAGAGAAAGCTGTTTATGTGCTTATTTCTACAGATAAAAAAATGTTTAAAACATTTATCTTTATTAGCTTATAGTAATTTTTATTTATAGTCATATTATTGATTAGGAAGTAGCACAACACTGGTTCAATGAAATGGTAATTTAAAAAGACTTTACTACGTCGTTTCTGTGAGAAGGGTTACGTAAAAAATATGTCTCAAGCTCATTGAGATACAGTAATTGGTTTGTTTTCGCATTGAAATATGAGAAGGTGAGGATAAAGGGGCAGATTTGTAATTTCAATATTAACTATAGATGAGCATGATGACCCTATATCACAAAAATAAAAATATTTAGTGCTCTGTCTCACGCTAATCATACAATGCGACTATCCTTTGGTGTAACAAGGAATTAGATCACAGTCGTTGCGGATAACTTATTCAACTCAATCTGATTATTACAGAAGCCAATCTAATATCGAGGTTGAATTCAAATTCATGTGATTCCCTGCCGCTTAAATGAAAGGACCAGACTGAAGTTCTGTCGATTGGTTTTACTTGAAAAGCGGCTTTAGTTAGTATCTTATTCCGCTTTTTTAGTACGGGATGCTATTCTGACGATTCTATATACTGCAAAATGGAAATTAATATTTATTTTGCTTAAATCTAAGCTGATTTGAGCACACAAAAAAGATGGATAAAAAGTTCTCCAGTGGCAACTACGTGCCGGAAGACGGCGCATGGGACCATCTTGTAGACCCCTACAAGATGGTCTGGCGACCTGGCGAAGGTCGCGGGAAGCTGTTGATTGCGTTACAGGACCGGTTGTTGTGGCGAACCTTGGGCCTATATCCAGAAGTGGTCGTCCTTCGACTGAGATGATAATGATCAATTTTCGTAAACAAACAGATGAGCACTGTAAATAAATGCTAAGTGAATTTTTAGAGGCCAAATTTGAAAATTAAAAAAACAAAACTGTAACCCTTGGACATTAAGCAACAGATCTGGACTTAACTTCAACTATTCATCCAAATTACAACATGTCATCTATCCTACACAATTACTATAAAAAATATAGTGACTTATTCAATAACGGATATGTATTTGATATAAAGGCGTATGACATACAATCGCTGCTTCTAATAAACCACATGTGAAAGGAGTTCGTACACAACAGGTTCTTGAGGTGCATGTACATTGGCACAGTTGCGTAACAGATGTACTATGAGAATAAATCATGTTTAAGTTTGGTGAAGGCTTTTAAATCTGTATAATTCACATAACAGTATGATTTATATGATATGATGCATTAACCCTTGAAGTTTGTTTTAAAGATTCTATTTAGGTACATACTTAAAAACTGTTTTAAAATTCAAACGGTTAATATCTCTACATACTATATTTTTACTAACATAATATAATAATCTCTCATTAAATTTTATAATTCATTTCTGTTCCTGAAAATAGTTCTGCTTTTGCAAATTGTATGAAAAATATAATTATGATAAGGCAAACAGTTACAATATAAAACCCGTAATTTCAAGTACAGTTAGCTATTACTTTAAGTAGCGATTTCTCACAATCGAATTGAAATGGTTATCGTGCACATTTCTTACCGTTGAAACGAAATGACGATCGAATTGTCGATTAGAGTCGAAAGATGTGCAATTCTAAAATTGTCCGTTTTAATTCGAATTTCAGTATCAAACATTAAGATTGAAACACTCGATTACGAATAAGATATTATATTTTAACAAATTACAATAAATATTATATAGATAAATATACCTCTAACAAATACAGAATACCGCTCTTGATAGATTTTTGCAATGATGGTAGGTACAGAATTCAAACAGGTCTATAGGGACCTTTTTTATTTTTGTTGACGGGGTGGAAAATCTCTTCGGATCTCTGGCTCTTCGGGGACGCATGAGCCAGGAGTAAGTGGTGTTTCCACTAAAAAGTACTCCGACAGCTGTTCTCAGGCGCTTTGCCCTGGGCAGGACGCGGACCATGTTATTTCAGGGCCTGACCCAGAGGTCCCCAATCTCTGGCAGCCTGCGGCCCCGTCGACGGCTCATAACGCCGCCGTCGTGACCGCTGATCGGGATCGGCCTTCTCCCGATCCCGTTCAGCGGTCTCTTTCTGGAGGATTACAGCTTCACAGAAAGAGACCACTGCGCCCCAGCCGTCCTCCCTCCAACTTTTATGTTAATAATAGTCAACTTTACGGTAATATGTAAATTAATTATGTATCGGCTGTTTCTAATGTCATCTTCATCATACACGTTTATGCAACAAGTCATTGAAATCTTATCGTGAATAAGACACACGTTTTACATCACAAGTTGCAATATTATTTCAACTCGTTTTATATGCTTGCATCAATATTCACCACTGAATCCATTTCTAATGTTACTATGTGTGCTTTACGTCACATGTGCAGTCTAGTTTTACGTATCTGTGAATACTTAACGAAGTTAAAACACGTATAAAATAGGAAAGGTAGTAGACCTTATTAAAAATAAATTCTATCACTTTCAAATTCTGACACAAGTAAATGTCTCTCCACATTTTCTGCAAGATTGGACGTTTGAATTCCTAAGGATGTTACTGTCTATCTTCTAGTCGTTAAATCCAACTTTGTAGGTATGTATATTTAAAAGTAGATAAAAATAACATTTTTTTAGGTGTGTTTTTCTCAAATCATGTTAATGTTATATTAAGATGATTTGAGAACAAAAGACAGTTTAAGCTTTTTTTGTTTCACTTTTAGTAGAAAGAAGCGTGTTTTTTTTACCGTTGTTAAACCTGAACATAGGTTGTGATAACATTTTTTTTTATTATTGACTGAAGAGTACTTTTTAATTTAATTTTAAACAGGTTGGTGTTTGTATAAAAAAGTCCTCCTCTTCAGTATAGGGCTTTCAGTACATGACCTTTAAAAGCGATCTTTATGCTCTTTCTTCTTCCAGAAAGTGGGTTTCAGTTCATTTGTTCTTCTCTCAAAATCTTACACTTAAGAACAAATGATTTTAAAGTTATCTCCATAAAAACAGTGCGAAGAAAATAATGTGAGTACATATGTCATTTAAAGTCAATATAAAGAATAAAGATAGGCTTTTTGTTTTTTAAAAGACAACTCCCGCATTAGGAAAATATCCTGTGTGGCGGGGGATTTTACAAACATACATGAAACGGACACAAAGAACACCCAGACTCAGAACAACAATTTGTGGATCACACAAAGTGTCGTCCCATGTGGGGTTTGAACCCACAACACTCGGCTTAGTAGGAAGCGGCGTGGCGACCGCTTAAACCACTACGCCATCCGTGCAGATTTATGGCAATGGTATTGTCTTGTTCGAGAAATAGGCATGAAAATTTTATACCATTCTAAACTCCTGCTATTATTGTGTACAGTCTTTATCCCTGAAATTTTCTAAATAGAAAAGACCTGGATTAGAACAAATGCATTAAAAACCATAATTGTTGAAATGAACACTTATGAATATCACTTTTTTAAGTCGGTTAAAAATATAATAATAGCTAAAAATTAGTAGTCATAGTAAACTTATATTGCTTACAATACACATACAAAACAGATTATCTCTTCCATCAGATTTCTTTTAAAATGCTATCCACGTTTGAAGATTAATACGACAATTTACAGTCCTTAAGTGGTGCGATCATTACAACAACGGTACATGTTCATATCGATAGAATAATAAAATCAATTCGATTTGACCTTAACCTATAATAATCGGAGCTGTCATCACAGTTCCTTATTAAGCGAGTTTGGTACTGTGTGTGCATTACAATGTTATTAATATGCAGGGCAAGGCTACGATTGCGTATGCATATTTTTATTGACGTAGTAAGTTATAAGTCCCTATACTCTCGATATTTAGATTCATTTTACTTACAATTACACAATAGAATCTTCTTTTATCGTTGTTTAGCACGTGGTTCGTGTGATTAAAATGATAAAGCTCACGAATTTTACCTGCAACAAATAAAAGAACAATTAATATTTTACATAACGTAGACAGTAACAGCATTGTCAGGTAAAAGGAATATTTTTAACACAATCTGCTGTCAGAAAACCACGTGGCTGGAGCAATGCCATAACAAGATTAGACTGTATTCAGGCCAGGCTTTGTGGTATACTATAAAATTTATAACACCCTCGGATGTCGCTAGTAAGTAAGTAAGCCTTTCTAGTAAGCTCATACATGTTCCTCCGTAGTGATCTGCTGTTTGCTACTAACTACTACTTCCACTACTTCTAAGTGTACGCAGAGTAACGACACCAACCAATATATTGTTTGCTTGGATGTGTGTGAACAAGTTTTGTTACTGTGAGAGTGATTAGACGTCAACAAAAAAGGAAAAAGGGTCATTACTGAACGATTTGGAAAATTGTTTCCTTATAAGAGAGGATACACTGTTGGTCTCAATTAAATTAGAAGATAAAATACCACCACTTACCACAAATCTATACTTATACTAGCTGACCCGGCAAAACAACGTTTGCCGGGTCAGCTAGTTATTACATACATTAGATACATTATTTCTAGGAAATATTGAAAAAAATTTTTAGGGGTGGGTCACTCTTGTCATTTAGGGGCATGAAAAATAGATGTTGGCCGATTCTCAGACCTACCCGATGTGCACACAAAATTTCATAAAAATCGGCTCAGCCGTTTCGGAGGAGTATGGTAACTAACATTGTGACACGAGAATTTTATATTATATAAGATTATAAATGTTAAAGTGAGTTTGTTTGTTTGTGACGCTTTCACGCCTAAACCATTGAACTGATTTAAAAAAGAATTACCTATGAAAGGTTACATTACCAGCGAGAATCAGCGAAACCGCGGGCAAAAGATAGTAAATATATTATAAAGTAGAAATTTCTAATCAAATATTAATATAACAGTTTATCCAACAATAATCCATATTACTCCCAGAAACAATCTGACTCAGCTGGAATACGTTACGTTATGAATGAGTCATAACAATAATGTTGGTATAATGACGTGCGGAACCATCCAACGTAACTAAATACGTGTTACTACGTAACACCATTATTGTACTTGGTTATTAGTGATCACTGAAGGTACGTATAAAACGTGTTATTTTCTTAAGCTCATACTGATGGTAATGAATTAGTGGTTGAATAATTGAGATTCTGCAATTTTTCCATAAGAAAAATTATAATTTCTACAAATAGTAGGTAATCCATCTTGCTGCTAGTCAGTTTTAAGTAAGTAGAAAAGTATTGTAAATATGTATATAGATACTTTAAAGCGACTATAAATTGTTGAACAGGACAGCCAAAAGTGAAGTGCTTGTTTGCGTACACGCAAAAAAGTTCTTAACCTTTGTTCAAAGTCAATTTTAATGACATAACCAATTAGTTGGTGTCATAGAAAAATAGAGGCATGTGTTGATTAAGCACGCTTGCCATGTTTTGCACAAACGAAACGCATGTTTAAACACTGACAATAAAAGTAAATTGATGTTATTTCTATGAAAGCTTTGTTTCGTTAATTATCTTAAGTATTATCATGTAAAATGTTATTTTGTAACCAAGGTTTATGCATTAGTTGCTAGTAACACTTTTGTGTTTTTTAGTTTCTTTATGTTTTAGTGTGAATCTTATCTGTGTTTTGAATAACAATATGTTTAGAGTTCAATACTCTTTGATACAAGAACGAAGTTATTGTAGAATGTTTTACAACTTTAAGATATATATTCTAAGGTATTTGCATATTGTTTTTATTGATACTAAAAAACATGCCTAATAAAAGGTTCTAACTCGGAGTTATCGAATAGTTACAACACGGCAAAAGCATTATATTTTCCTCCTGACTTTTCATTTTTAGTTAAGTTTATTATTTGTTGTTAAAAAAAATAGACATTTTGTGACACAATAATACATGAGATTCTAGTACCTGACAGATAGATCGAATCATAGCTAAGGCTTTATAATAGAATAATAATTTATAATATTATTAAAGTGATATGCCGTATGGTACAAAATAATTTTTCAAAGTCAACCCTTACACGCCTCGCTAGCAAAAAATCTTTACGCACTTTTACAACGTTTTCAAACATTTTGTAAGCGGACATTGTTTATGAACTCATTTCAATAACGCTGTAATTGTCAGGTATTCGCTCGATATGACAGCGATTATTCATCACGCGTAGACTAGCGAACGTGCGAGCACTATAAACGAGACATTTTAATAATTGTTCACTCCTACTGATACCTTTGATTTATGATTGTAGTAACGTATGATATACATAATTATGTATATCATATAAGTATATATTTTTATGCTAAATTCATATCTTAGAATTCAAGCAATCTTCAATCTTATACAGTATTAATATGACTGCACAGATGGCGTAGTGGTTTATGTTACGGTTACGGTCACCTCGCCGCTTCCTCCTGCGCTGAGGGTTGTGGGTTGTGGGTTCTGCGATTCTCACATGGGACAACACTTTGTTTTATCCACAAGTTGTTGTTTTGAGTCCGGGTATTCTTTGTGTCTCTTTCATGTATGTTTATAAAGTCCCTAGCAACACAGGATATATCAGTAGGGAGTTGAGTTAAGAAAAATAATTAAGGACCAGTAAGTACCCATATAATGTCGGTCTATTTAAATTATAATTTTTTACTCTTTGATTGCGCTGCATGCGATGGATACCTGCAAGTTAAACTACAAAAAATATTTGGGTTTTTACAAACCAATTAATTAATGACAAAAGTAAGCCCTACTTAGTATGATACTTACTTTCTATAGTTTTCGATCAATTATTGGTTAGATTTTTTATTTTTATTATTTCCAATGGAACATCTCATCACCATCCAACCTCTGAAAGTTTTGGCCAACAATATGTAGGAATTGGAGTTTAAAAAAAATATATATTTGTTGTAACGCAAATATAATTCAAAAAGGTTCTGCAAAACTTCTTGACAAAAGTTTTATCGGAGCAAAAGAACTATTTAAACTCGCCCGTGGAACTTTAAGTAATAAAGAGAAGTAAAAAGAAAAACTTTAATTGTGGAAAGCAGGCAAAATAGGTTTGGAGGTTTCTAAACTGTTTCTTATTATATATGTTTCGTTATTTATTTTCTACAATATATACGTTATGGGCCAAGTTCTTACTCTCTGTACTGCCCGGTTGTTTTCAATCTTCTCATTCTTCGTCGTATCATCGGGTGAACACACGGTTGTTATCAATAATGGGAAGTAAAAAAAAGTATTAGTTACACAACAAAAGAGTAGTAAAACTTGAATCAAACCCTATACCAATCCGTTTGTTCAGCGTGGTATAGAACGAGGACAGTCCTATATCCAGCAGTGGGCTATTTAAGGATCTTGTTGATAAAAAAAGTATTGATCACATAGGTTTTTTAAGTTTATCATAGTGTCTGACCATTTAGAATATCACTACGTAACTATTTGACAATGTGAAATAATTAAAGTACGTTCCGCAGCAGGCTTGGACCAAGGTAGGTAAAGAAAAATTAGGAAATTTGCCCAAGAAGTACGTATGAGTTGACAAAACTGAGTGTTTTCTTTAATATAAGTTTTATAGAACGCTTGTCAGGTTTGCTAAAGTAAAATAATTATGTTGTGGCTTGAAGAGTTTATTGAAAAGAATAAGTAGAATAAGGACTAGACCTTGACTATACTTGACTTGTCAAAGCATATTAATTGGATTCGGTAGAATAACTTTTATGTCCCGTACATATACATAATAATACTTATTATTCCGCAAATTTGTTAACCTTAGACTTTATTACAAGATTATCAAATTAAATAAAAATATTGGCAAGTATACTTCAATGTTGGAAATATATCAATAGGTAAGTGACCTTATCGCTGTAGAAAATTTCAAAGAGTTTTATCAATAATACTTATTTTAAACAGTATTTGCTTACTTTCGAAGATATTCGTAAACAAATTGTTACTTTGAAAGAATAGGTATTAAAGGCATATGAGGCAGCTAATTTTCTAACTAAAAAAAAACAGCTAAGGAACTGATCGCCACTTCTCGTGATCAAAAGGCCGGCCTTTTTCTAGCACAGAGAATTAGCCAATGAGAATGGCAATGCCATTTAACGTGGCAATGCTGCCAGTCTTCGGGGAACGCTACAAGTAGGGGATATAGCGATAAGTAGTGTAAATGTTGTAAATACTTTAATTGCATTATAATATATTTCTTTTTTACTGTAAGCTTATATTTTATGTATAATTAATTAACGTGTAATTTAACGATCAAAAATTAAATACAATGTGATTGACAGTCAAATCTTCTGAAAGACAAGTTAGATATTGGTTTAAATTTAATAAATTATATTGAAAAAAAAACACTATTTTAAACAATAATAGAATAATAAATACTCAATTAATAAATAATAGAATAAAGTAATGCAATATTAGTAAAGAAACCAGTAATGTAATAAATCCATATAAACAACATCATTGAACTCAATCCATCACTCAATATTTATTACGAGGCACTTCGATATAGTGTTCCTTTCATCTTTTCCAATAAAAATATTATAGTGCAATAAAAATGTGCTGCACATTTTATAAACAAATAATAAAGAGAGTACGAAATATAAACAGAATGTATAATAATTCATAGCCTTTGATCTCCACGCATAGAAGACGGGCACCACCCAGGGCCTCAATTCTGCTATTTTATGTTCACGCCAAGCTACTGTCATACCACTGACACGCTATTGAGATGCCATCGAGTGGCCATTGGCATCGGTAGTCTACACTAACTCGGTCTCTTTACAGTGGCGATGGAATGGCAGTGGTGATATCAATAAATAAATAATTTCCTCAAAAAAATAAATATATTTTCAAATTATAAGGAAATGATGTATTTATTTTTCCAAATATGGCAATCTTTTCGATGCCAATGGCCACTCGATGGCATCTCAATAGCGTGTCAGTGGTATGACAGTGGCTTGGCGTGAACATAAAATAGCAGAATTGAGGGTCAGGTCAAGTGCATATACGAGGAACGGTACTACGCAATTACATAAACGGGTTTATACAAAATTACTATAACATGTCGTGGCTGTTTAAAACGATTAGCGTTCATTCCTGGTTCTGTGTGAATTTGTTATATTGTTTCTAATTTAGTTACTAGAGTTTTAGCTCTAAACTGTATCGGTGTCAAGGACTAGACTTAGTAAAAGTACGTGTTGCGATCTATGAGACAGTTATGACTCGTAAAAGTCCCTGGCATTTATATAATTAAAATATTTTATTATTCTTATCTAAAATGAATTAATTGTATATTAATAATTCAAAAGATGAAGCAAATATTTGTTCACTACATATCTCTAATTTTATTGATTGATGTTTGTAAGCATTTTAAATGCCTAAAATTTTGTCGACACCATATTTCTGAGAACAGGAGAAAAAGGAACGAAACCTCCTTTTCATTATTTTATAATTTATAATAATTCTAATATAAGTATATATATATATATATATATATATATATATATATATATATATATATATATATATATATATAAAACACAATATACATAAATATGTGGAAACGAGACTTTTTTATATTGGAATTAATTTTATAAATTAGTATTTCATGTAATTGCACACTGAGAAACCACAGATTCAGTGCAAGGGGTCTCATGAATACGTCTAGTTTTTATTTTGATATAAATCACTCTTTCAACTTTCTAAACAATAGAATAGATTAACATATCGGGGTCGCGTTTTGCATTCGCAGAATATCCATTTCACAGTGTTGTATTCTGCTACCATCATGTTTTGTGATGTCGGACTTCTTTCGCTTGCATTAGCTACCAGCACGTTACATTTTTCTTTTGTTTGAAACAGACTACTTAACGTGCTTCCTTCTTTTTGTCACACATTTTCACTTTGTTTACTTGTTTAAGTAAGGTAACTATAGGACATTTTTTATATATATTTATAAATTTAAATATAAAGTTGAATGTTGAATTGCGAGCCAATCCACAGATAATTTAATCTGCAAATGCTAGTTTTAAAAATCTCTAACTTCATGGGTAAAGACTTAATATCAACGAGAGGCGCATATTCCCATTTGTAAAATACGGCGCAGCAAGTAGAAAATGTATTCATACAAAAACATTTTTCTCAACCATTTTTGTTTTCTACCCATTTCGTGAGACGTTATAACTTTCTGGCTATTACCATTTTTGGTAACGTCTGCCTGAACTAGTTTATAAGTTGAAGGACATTTCAGGATAGTAAAAATAAAATTGCCAACTCCAAATTAAAAATGTATGAGCAAGAAAGTAAATAAGAAGGCTATAAACTGAAGAGATATAGTACCAGTGAGACCACTCGCAAATCTATCCCCTCCCCATGGAGCTTCGGCAAAACTACGTTACTGCCGTATTAAAGCTGTTTTGTACACAGTCTGGAGTAGAATGCATGTGCAAATGATTCAGGTATTTGATATTTCGGTTCTTTTTCATATGAGTTTTGCGATTCGTTATAAAATAGCGTAGACTTCATTTATTGCAGGTCAATTGTATTAAAACAATAAGGAATGACTTGCTCCTTATCGAGCGTTATCCGCTCTGAGCGGATGGGTGCCAGACCGAAAAACGTGTGACAAGACTTTTTTCCGACACTTCAGTTGGCGCGTCAACGCTGATATCTGTTTCATATAAAGCGAAAGGAACTTTGTTTAGACCGGCGGTCTCCATAGACTCCTTAGGCCGTTTTCTTTGTTTAGCAGTGATGATGATGATGGTTAACATCTTGTTTGGTCGCACAAAAAGCGGTTATAAAGAGATGGATTAACCGTCGATACGCGCTTACAAAAGAGCATGCAGTTTAGTGTATTTGGAATAATATAACTGGAAATGGGCAATTTTATAGTAAGTACGGTCATACGTCCACGCAATCAAAGCAAACCTTGAACCAAAATTGCGCCTGTGAACTAAGACATCGATATTACATCCTAATTATAATAGAAACTGACAATGATTTATGTAAGTTTTCTTCAACATCGTGTAGAATTAAAAACATTGATCACATATTTTTATATCTAGTATTTTATTTATATAGTGATATAAAGTATATCATAAACATAACAAACCTTCTAACCGTATCCCAACAAAAAAAGATTTCTTATGAGAATATGATTTCAGAAAAGTTTCAGTCATAATCTTTAGAAAGAACATTACATTTTATGTCCAATCATATTTTTAATTTAACAGTTCAGATCAGATTTTTATTGTAAAATATAGGAAAAAATAATGTAGTTATAGGAACGTTAATTAATTATAATGATAATAAATAAAATATGAGTTGCTCTCTCGAACATTAGAATGATTTACAAACAAAGTATCCATATCTAAACTTGTGCATCCTGGAGAGTGGATGTGATTGGCATGAGGCCAAAACACACACATACATATCCTGTTTAAGAATCTTTAGTCAAACTTATTTATTTACATACAATTGTACCGGAAAGGAAAGATCCGGACAATGCCCTAAATAAAAAAAAACAGTAGAAGAAAAAGTTGATTTGTAAGTTACTGGAGCCCGAATTTAGTTTCTGAGTTTGTCATCTATTTTCGGCGAAATCGAAACCAAACATGGATTTAAATGCACACTAAAAATAAAGTGATTTTTAACGCAGATTTCACTGGATGACTTTGACATAGGACATCATGTGTTCAAAAGTCAAAGACCATACATATTTTTGATTCTTAAATCGTTTCAGAGATATATGAAGTACTTTAATGGTTATTTATATTTATGTATGTCACGAAAGGAATTGTAAGAGATTACAAATTAAAAGCGAAATATGTTGAGGTATATAAAACGTTTCACTTGTTATGTAGAAAATAGAAAATTTATAATTCTATCAACAATAAAAGTGAAGAAAGTGTCGTAAAATAAAACACGAGTTTATATCAAGTAGAAGCTAACCGAGTCCGAGTGAAAATGAAGCTGTGCTCTTTAAAATATTGCTAATTTCATTTCGATCAAAATAAGGACGAAGATACAAAAGTCAAGTTTTAAAATATTTATTACAAGACCTCTTGGCCTACTTATTTATTAAAATCACGTTTATGTTGAAAAATATACTTTTGATGTTATAAATTAATATTTCAGACGTATTTAAAAGGAAAGCTTATGAATTTCACAACACAATTGTTAATTATTTTCGAAATTCGCGAGTGTTTTCTTTTTTTTTTTGTTAAATGACGAATTTTAGTTTTTCTAAATGATCAAAATCTCAAGCAATGATTAATATTCATTCATTGCTGCATACATATGTCATATTTATAATATTACGCATACAACATATGTGCTGTGATGACATTAATTATTACATTATATTTTATAATGTTTACTAATATGTTTTAGTATGTTTTAAAAGATTTTGTAACGTTAACCAATAAGGATACAATATAAATCACCTGCCATACTTTTAAAGAATTGTGAAAGAAGTGGAAATTCTTTTCAACTTTTCTTTACAACAACACGTCAGTTTATAATCTAATAAAATGGAGGTCGTTTTCATTTATTCTTCCTTTTTTCTTCGGGAGTTGTAGATATACTATCACAACATCGTGTCGGCGGGTCGGTACGGTAAAACCGTAACTCTGGCCAACAACAGCTGGTGTTCTTTGGAATAAAGGAGAAACTAAATCTTGTATTTGAAATAATGCAAAAGTATTTGGCGTCTCCGCCTAGTTAACGCATATCTCTAACAAACAACAGGGCTAAATTTCAGATACCGAGTGGTTGTATTTTTTTTCGACTATGATATAACCGCTTCCTCATACCATCGATGGGCCTTAATAGGAAATGTGGGTTATTACCGGTTAAAAATATAGGGGATCGACGTAGTCTTGACCCTTCTGTAGTAAAAGTTGAATATTTTTAGCAAACATATACTTGCGTGTTCTAAATGTAAAAAGATAAAATGCTTTTGTTTTATAGTTCTAAAACTAAAACTTTTTATAGACTTTCCATATACAGTTAAAAACATATGTTTTATAAAATGTGTGTATGGACGTTCTAATGTATAATTTAGTTAAAGTGTGTATAGAAGAATGGTCTGAGAGCAAGTAGTTATCGGCACAATGTGTGTTCACAACCAGTCGAACTGGCCAGTGTTGTGCGAGGAAGACGATGGCGAATGATATCGAATCTCACCTTGACTTTGTTAACAACATACACGCGATACTGAATTATGTACGCCTACAGGTTGTAAAGGAAATCGGATGCAGAAATTCGTTTACAAAACTACCTGAGTAACCAATAACCAGTTTGTATTGCAGGTTATGTGTATGAAGTTACGACAAATTTGTCACACTTAGGTACGTTACGTTATCGTTTGTAAAATAATTGTCGGCCACGCTGTATTACTCGCGATGGTCACTTTATCGTACCTGTATAAAGACATGGCCCTTTAACGATATAAACCACCTGATACTCAAATAAATTAGCTCTACAGCTTTATAATATTATTATAGATTTCGAAAACAAACACGTTGGTTTGACTGACTGCAATATTGATTATAGATGTAAATTGTTGTTTTACTCAAACTTAGACTCTGTTTCATTCCGTATAGAAAAAACATTACTTAGTCTCAATACAAGGCCAAAACCTCCTTTCTAAAGAGGCCTATGTCCAGCAGTGGACTGTTAAAGGCTGTTGATGATGATGATAGTCTCAATAATGGAAATACAAACACAATTTCTGAAGCGGTAAATTGAGAGCTTACCATAGTTAAAAAACATTGTTAGGACTCATACAGGACAGATCGGTCACCGAAATTGGCTCACCTCGTCGGTCTCGCAAATTACTTGTCCCGTGTGCCCTTGTGTGTGTACTTATGTTTTAATGTATCTTTAGATAGAATATAAACCTAAAAACGACGCAAATTATGTTATGAGATACTTACTGAATGTTTAGAATGACTTTTTAATCGAACTGTTTCATATCTTATACATAAACTTATATATAGTATGAATCTTAAACAAGGTTACAATAATAAATTAGAACTAACTAAGAAATTAAAACAGTGTATTTAAAAGATACAATGACAATCAATCCTGACACAAAGCACTAGGATTTTAGAAGGTACTCGTACAAATCTCTTAGAGTATATAGATTCTTTCCTAATCAATTATACATATATATTTTAGTAACAATATATAATGCAGACCAATGTTTACGATCCACTCTTTGATCTACAAGTTTCTTCTTTCAAGAAACTTTACGTTTACCGACAACTTTCCCCATTATTACTTCTTGTGGAATAGCACGACGACCCAAATATGTTATTTAAAGGAATTTTGATGAATCACTTTCGGTCAGCTTGTCCGATAATTACTTTTGTTTTGTATGTCTAAGAAAGATTTTAACCTTCTATCACCGACGGTTGTCTAAGAAAAGATTTGGTTCAGAACGCATTAGCACAATATAAATGATTGTAGCCAAAAGTTTCTAAGTTTTGTCCACCCTTAAGCAGGTTTATACCATAAACTCGGAATAAATCATCTACAAATTGCTCCGTGTAACTGAAGACAAAAATACAGTTGAACTTATATTATAAGACAGTCATCGATTTCTTATGTTATACATATATTATATTTGTAAGTATTGGCTTTATTGCGTTATAGTTATCAACGTGGTTCGATAAAAAAGAAATTTTCTAAGGCACACGATTACCGTGATTTGAGGCGAAACATAATTTATTCCGATTAGTTTGTATTAAATAACGTAACATCAAACCTATTAGTTTCAGGTAGTCTAAATAACTCGAAGAATAAGTGCACAAGTAAACAAAATATACGCATAAAATTACACTCAGATTTATTTTAAACACATCGTTAAGAAAAACATTAACCTCCATTCCACACTCAGTTGACTAAAAGGAACACGGATAAGTATGATACTTGATGTGCAATTATAGTATAAACTAGTTTTGCACTCAGTCTTACTCGGCTGCATATGGCGTGGGAAACTACGATTACAAATAAAATATGCATACATACATACGCAAATGTGAATTGTGCCGAAATAAACATAGATTGACACAAAATGTAGTGGGACAGTAGTTTTTAAATATTATTATTTATATATGTAGGCTTTAAACTCATCTTTGAAAATAATAGCTGTTCACTGTGTCTACTTTTTAAATATAGGTATTTCGATAGAAAACAATAACTTAAAGCATACACACGTTTTGTTTTTTAATTAAAAAGGTGAGGAAAATTGTAAATGGAGTTTCAATGGCTTATGTACCTAACATTGTAATATCCAGTAGATTTATCGTTTGAAATTAGGGTATATACGATATAAACAGGTTTGACGAAACGGTATTGGGAACACCCTAATACTAAGAAATATTTTATTCCGAATTTCCGATGTTCCGATTTTGAAAAGTCCTCATTTCATAATATCTTAGAATTATAATGTCTATTATTAAAATTCAAGAAATTTATTTCCAAAGTCGTAAATGCTTCGAATAGACTGCTAAAATTAAGATTCTGATTCAGTTAGTAATTATACAAACTATTTATATAAATATTTTTTGAATATATATGCGTAACTGAATATTAATTCAGTTACACATATTTATTCAAAAGCTATAAGTAACGTTGTCCGTATAGTGACGGATTAAGAATACGGAATGTTACTACCCCAAACTCTCTTACGACACCCTGTGGGTGTCGTAAGAGCCGACTACGGGCGCAAAACAACGCAGGACACCAGCGTTGCAAAAAGAAGGAAAACTTGACACAAACCCTTTTTTTTTTTTTAACGTGTGGAAATCCCCTCGGACCGTCACCCCACCGGGGTTTGCGGCGGGGTGGTGTGTCGGACTCGGACCGACTAAAACCACACGGTGTGCCACTCTGCGCCTGTAATAGGAGGGATCCGGGAACAGCTGTTATTAAGACATCCGGACCCCTCCTAGCGCCGGCCCGCTCAACTTGACACAAACCCTATACCAACCTGTCTGGCCAGGTGGTATAGTAGGCCAAAACCTCCTTTATAAGGAAAGGCTTATGTCCAGCAGTGGACTATTAAAGGCTGTTGATGTGATAAGTAACGTTTAAAGTAATTTAAAAACATCTACTTTGTTTTTAATATTTGTGTTTCTTTTTTTTGGTTTTTCCTCTTTTCCTTATCTGTTTATACCTGATATTATTGAATTCTTTGGATTAGGTTAGGTTAGAACTATGCAGAAAATATTTTACTTCGAAAGAAAATAAAAATAATTCGTTTTTTTATGTTTTGAATTATCATTTAGTCGGATTTTTTGTATAGTATAGTATAGCAATTATAAACGTTAGGAATATTGAAATGTTTGAATTCTGAAAATAGGATTAACGATCAATCGGAGTTGGTATTTTAGAAATTATGAACCATTCGGAATAATTGAAATCGGTATTTTGAGCTTCGAATACGAAATATTTTATTCCGTCAGTGACTATTTGTCACATAAAGTATTTAGTATTTAATTTTGTGTAGTGTTTCCGTACCTATTACTTATTCATAGTTTTAAGTGTAAGCAGTAGTAGGTGAAATGCTTTTTTATATGAAACAGGTTTCAATGTAAGAAACTAAAATATATGGTTTTTTGCACAGATAATTGGTATTGCCTTTCCAAGTGGCAATACTGCCAGCTGGGAACTCTACCAGAGGCGATAATATATAGGAATTATATGACGTATAAACGTAAATAGTCTATATTTGTACGTTGTTTCGTGTTTTAATGTAGACTTACTTTAATAGTTTTAAATTGAAATAAATAATAATGGAATATTCATATGTGTTGTACATATTAAAAATTATATATAGTAGATAAAATCAGTAAAAAATTACATACCTACATTTCAATATTTAACTAAATTAATATTTCTTAAGGCGTAAACTCAGGCATTATACAAACGGAGAGACAAAAACCTTGAGTTAATTGCAGTTCAACGCGCTTAAAAATATTAGAGAGTGTAATGTGTCTAAGCAGTCTAAGATATATACGTAATATGATCTAATTATCTACTATTCTAGTAGCCTACGTTTTAATAAGATGACATGCATTATGTATAAGTGTTACAGTCAAAGTATTAAGACAAACAAACGCAGACTTGTAGCCGAGAGTAGTTTTTTTCGATTAGTACTTTGAACTACCGTTCAACCTTAAAAGATTGGTTTATCGTCTAAGCGTTAACTATTATGTACTTTTTACAACACTAAATTATCTAATGTTATAAACGTGAAAGTGAATTTGTTTGTCTTTATTTTTTATTAAGGGCTACGGCTTAGGGCTACGAAACATGTCATAACAGATTTTTTGTTTAAAAGACTACTATTAATACATTCAATTGACTTAATGGAATGGTGTCTTATGTGACTTAACTGAGACACGTCATTATTGGCTAAATACGATGAGAGAATACCGCTGTAAGAAAGATTTAACTTTGATTTTTTTATATGGTTATTGACCCGGGGACAATAAATTTCCACACATCTATAGGTTACGGGCCGGTAAGCATCGCACGCGGTTACGCTAGACAAGTAATGATGGGTTAATAAGAGAGCGTTGGCCGTCAAAGTTAGAGGTCTCGGTTTTAAGCACAAGGACTTTGCATAATTATGTATGTATAACTAATTGATTATCACTTTGTTTAATGATAGAGAAAATTATATTTAGCCAATCCAGTAATTATTAGTTGACTATAATGTTAAACGATGCGTTAAGTCTGCTAATTTGTTCTCGTTACTATACATTTTTATTTTATTTCGATATAGATGTTTTGATTTATTTAACATACAACGTTAAACACTAGATGGTCTATGTATTAATCTTTACTAATTGGAAATTCAGTTATTAAATAAGTACGTATAGAACAAAGATTCAATGATTTAAGAATAACTTCCGTAACCAATGAAGATGTTATACAGTAATTCTTTCCCTGCTATGTCTACAGAGATCCTCGATCAAGGAGCGCAAAATACTATCGTATCGATATTGATATGAGAGGACCCGTGCTGCACTGTTGTAATTATAATGATCACACCCAGCGTCACTTCAATGCCTAAACTTAACGGGCAAAAGCGCCAATAAAAGAGTTAAAGAACACTCGCTGCGTTTAGGTACCAGGGCTCAAAACGAACGCGTACCATAATTACAGCTAAAGATTTAAAAAATATATCAAATTATGAAAAATGATCAGGAAACCGAGTTTGTGTATAACTTAAGAAGGTTAAATTTTAGTTGATTTTTAAGGCTAATAATAACACATCTTTGCAATAATATATTTTCTTTAAACAGTAATTAAGCAAAAGACTTGGATTAAACGGCCGGCCGGACGAAGTCGTAACAGATTTCTTAATTTTTTTTAATATATAGATAACTGTATATACATATTTTGTAATGATGTTTTTTTTTTGCATTTCGTTCCACTAAAAGTTCGTAATATAATTCGAGTCTGCATTGTGCAAGGTTGCATTCGTTCCACTCGCCTTTCACTAAAAAGGCAGGTTGATAAGCAAAAAATCATATTATACCGTACTACTAGACAATTTAATATTTGCGTAACCGGCAATTCTGTTTATAGTAATTTATCAATTTCTAGTATACAGAATTAGGAGAAAATGTATTATTTGATAAATTATTTTTGACAGGATATCTACCATATTTGTTTTCGGCGATAGCAGTTCTGATAAACATGGTAAATATCCCGTTAATAATAACTTATCAAATAAAACTAATCATAATAGTTTAAATCAATACAATATATTCCTTGTCTTTTTAACGGCATTGGAGGCAAAAGAGTAGACGGGTCACCTGATAAGTGACTATAGCCGCCCTTGGACACCGACAACTCGAGAGGCACAAGTGCATTGCACTCTTATAGTGTCCTGTCAAAATTAGGGTCATGTCTCTTATAGTCTTACACTGGCTACTTAGATGACCAAGAGTCTTAGTAAAAGAGAAAGCTCCTATAATAATATATCGCCCCTTAATGCTTATAGTAATTATATCTCAATCAGAATATTCTAGCATTTACTTTGCGCGTACTAGTAAAAAATCTGCCCCTTTTCAGCGGTAATATTATATGAAGCGAGGGAACTTATTGGGCTTAATGATAATCACCCACTGACACGCAGCAACATATTTTTTTATGATTATCATATTGCAAACCTTTAGTAGAAGCAAGGCAAAACTAGTGCTGTTACCCGTTTCATTCAGTCTTTTTACACTTCTTACTTTTACGTTTAGCTAACAACTTGACCTCATTCAACTACCGACCTCCATCCTAATACGCTTTTGTTTCCCATTGCCTAAATCAAGCGTGTAATTAACCAACAAAGAAAAAAGCGTCACTTGCCGAAACCATAGTGTAGCGTTTGTCTATAAAAGGTAACAATAATGATTGAACAAGATTCATGATCGACTGCTCTGTTAGTCTGTCCATACCGGTAAATATGTCACGGCAAAGCGGAGGCTATCGACTATCCAAGCTGTTTTGACGCATTAATATGAATGTTTATTGGTCAGTAGCAGTAATAATAAAGTGTACTACTGGTTATTCAGAGGGCGCCATTCGATCTTTATTATATTTTACATCTCTCAAAAGGCATCTCTCTCTACATCAATAATCATAGTCGTTGATCTGGAAAATTTAGTAATCTAAAAAAATGTGTGAAGTTTAAGAGAGATATTTCAGTGGTGTTTGAGTAATTAACATTTAATAGTTATTACTATTTTAAAACATAGAGATTTAATATTTATTATTAGGTATGTTTTTACACTCCTCATTATACTTTATTGTATTTGTCGTATAATGTGTGTAACCGTATCCTTAAGACCTGGCTTTCAGTAAATATTAGTTAGATTAAACTAAGATTTTTATCGCATTACATGTTTTGGTTTTATAAAACAGTTTTATTCTGAAATTGTGGGTTTAACGTTTTCAAACAACTAAGATATTTTTCTCAATTGAATTTTTTTTAAATAATTTAATCCTGAAACTACGTTAATTAGGTTTCAACTATTTGGTATATATATTTATTTACTATGCAGATGGGCACCGGTTAATAGTAAAATAGTTAGCCGGATTCCGGCTATTAAATTCATGTAGTATATTTAAGATGCATCACAAACATAATCATCAATCATCATTAATTTATCTGCATTAATTACAAACAAATGATTTTGCTCATTTTCATACACAAGACCATCTTTGGCAGAGAATATCAACTGTAGTGCCTGCTTCGTAGTAAGTATTCAAATACTTCACGATGCCCTTATGGTGATGTAAAAGACGCAATAATTTTCCTAAATAACCAAAAAGAATGCTGTGTTTCTATTCGTGATGTAATTGTTAAAAACATTAAGTTGGGCAAATTTAAATTACAAACCTACAAAACCGTTGGCAACGTGTTGAAATAAATATATCGTACAAATTGTTTTAGAAATATTAGTTTTATAGCATAAAGAAAGGCATACATATTTATAAAAATTGTAACGGCATCAATATTTCAATAGGCGATAGCCAAAAATAAGCTGTAATACATACTGAATGTTCATAAACTACAATAACTAAATTCTCTGGACGCTCTATGCCAAAGTTAACAAACTAACCTAAAACTTTTAATGCTATTATTCATGTTTAAACGAATTATACAGGAGCTTCAGTAATTCGAAGAAAGAGGAGGTTGGATTGCTTAATTGAAGTATACTTTGACATCGCTTTATTGTCTCGAGTAGCTCATCCCGTCTAAAGGATTTTCGAATTTCGGATTTCGAATTACCGAGATTCAATGTTTAACATAAGACAGGTACTACAATTAAATTTCAATGACAGTAATTGATGTCAAATTTGACTGAACAAGTTTCAGTTTAATAAGTTGAGTTCCTCAACTGTAAGTTGGATTGCAATTGTTAATTTAAACTTAATCATAATATGTTCGGTTAGAGTTCCAGAAATATGAAATGATGGTTTCTGTGAAGTCAAGACTTATAAAAATAATCCATCCCTTATTTATTAAAAGTGTAATTCTGTACTCCACATCAGTTGAAAATATATTATATATAACTGGTATACATTCGAGTTATGAGGTGAATAATACCAGCTTTATATTTAATCCGATATTGCGTTAAAATGAGCACTGCGTGCTAAAAACTAATTTTACCTAGATAACCTAAGTTAATTAGAAAAGCTCAATAACTAATCTGCTACATAGATCCGATAATAGAAAAAGGACACTCAAGATCGTACGACGTTCATAAACATAAGCAGAAACATTGTTATGGCTCTGACAATTTAGTTTTAGTGATATGAATATAAACCGACTTCAAAAATAGTCGAAGATTTTCATTTCGGTTATATTTTTTCCCATATTTGTCACCTCAGAGCTCCGACATTGATGACCCGACTTAAAAAATATATTTGATTTGAGAAGGTACTCGCCAGTTCCACCCCATTCAAATTTGATAAAAAAATACCACCCAAGAGGGTGGAAAGTCAAGGAATGATGTAAACAGTTTCTTACAATTCACACGATGAAGGCACATTGAAGTCGGAGATAAAAATAATTTACTATAAAAGCAAGTTTTCATTCAAAACATTTGAATAAACAAATGTACGTCATTGCATAAAGGTACATAAATAGCTGTTTTCATAACACCGTAACTGAAGAGAAACTTCTTGAGCATACATTTTTATCACCAATCGTTTGGTTCAATAACACTGAAGATCGTTAACCCACCAAGTAAATTGTTTCTCCATAATTAAATAGGTTTTTTAATGTAGCAATAAAAGAATGAAGCTATAAATTGCTCGGAAGTTCCCTGAACGACTGCGGAACTCGGACTTATGTAAGAACACGCTTTCACAGTTAATTACCCTGTATCCTTAACGAAGTGCTAACTCGCAATATGTATGCAGGCCTCCCAGCTTCGTTTAATGAATTGACAAATATTTTTTGCTCCTTTTATATTTAAATTTTACAAACTGAATATCTCTAAAATGTGCTGTGAATTTTGAATTCGCATACAGATTATTGTATAATATACGTTTACCTAATTTCTTTTGGTTTGTACGTTTAACTAGTTAATTTTATAACATAACTATTCCATGTAATTTCACTTACATTTATAGTTACTATTTCATTCCTAAGTTTACCGTGTTGTTATATTAATTATAATCCACATTGTATGTCCTCAAAAGATTATAAAAAAGATCATTCGAATCTGACTGATAGTTCTCGGGGATCAGTCTATATAAACAAATAAACAGAAAAACCTTTTTAGCTTTAATATATTGATGAAGTAAAGTAAATGAATTTCCGTTATTTTTGATGTTAACGATGTTAATAATTTTAAAATATTAACACTGAACTCAGAACAGTTATCAAACGCATAACGCTCGATGTAGTGTCATTGGCGAGGAAACCACTTAAATGACTTTGCCATCCGCATAACCTGCACAGTTGATGACAGGATATGGAAACGCAAAAATGCCAGTATACTATTAGTAAAGTACGAACAGAATACTATTACACGCAAACGAGTGATTCTATTATTTTAAGTAAAGTGAATTGCGATAAATACAAAAACTCACTCTCTCTCATTCGCATATTTCAAAACATTTTAATTATATCCTTTTACCTTTAGAACATGTACGTGTACATGAACATGTACAACTTATGTACTTACCTGTAAGTACATAAGTTGGTGTTGTTGAACCTTCTGTAAACAAAACGCTGAAATAAAATAAATGTATTTTGAAATTGTATCTAAAATTTCGTCAGGTACTAAGACAGGTGTGAGAGAGAGTGTTGGCTCAATGCCTATGCAAGAATATATGTAGATAGCGGGTTTCCTCGCGATGAGCGAGTTACTCAACGCATTATAATGATCGACCTTACTAAAGATTAAATTATATTGACCTTTATTTAGTGGCCTTCAAGTTAAATATTATTTGCGATTTTATAGCTTTGCTGCTTTAATTTAATTTGAAATTACGCTGCACAAATTTTACTATCAATATCTTCAGTAACCAATCACTTAGGACACCACCATATTTAAGTGATTAAACTACGATTACGGAGTCCTATAATTGTTTATAATGGGCGTGTAATGAGACAAGGGCTCACTATAATATACCTTTATGCAAAATGTTTGAGAAACCAAGCGATACGACGATGGCTTGTAAGCGTTTGAAACGAAACGAATTTAGCAAAAATAGACAATTTATTACTTGATAATAGTACTTATTGAACTGGGTAAATCAGTGTATTTTAGAAAAATAGTGTTTTTTTTTATTTATATATAAGATAATAAACAATGGTAATGGTAATTATGCAGTTACCTATTATTGGTTGCACATTGCCAACAATCTCAAGCTTTGTTAACCCTTATCCTGACTGCACGGATGGCGTAGTGCTTTAAGCGGTCGCCACGCCGCTCACTACTGCGCTGAGTGTTGTGGGTCCGATCCCTACATGGGACGACACTTAGTGTGATCCACAAATTGTTGTTCTAAGTCTAGGTGTTCTTTGTGTCTGTTTCATGTATGTTTGTAAAGTCCCCCGCGACACAAGATATATTCCTAATGCGGGCATGTAAAAAAATAACAATAAAAAGCAGATATATTATGATAAACTAGCTCTTCCCTGACACGCTTCACTGTGGCTGCATTGATAGGAAATGAGGAAAAAAATTGACGTGTTTTTTTTATAAAAATCGTTTAAAAGGTTTGAGTATGTATTGTGTCAAAATTTGAGTTTTTGAACTGTACATAAACCAATTTAACATTTTGAAATACGAGATATACGTATATAGTACGTAGTGAATCTTTCTCAAAGCATATATGCATTGTAATGAAATATAGTTTTAGGGTGTTCGATATTTCACATCGGCAACAGATGATGTTCTTTAAAAGCATTAAATTTCTTCCTGACAGCAAATATTCATACTACCCACGCTACTACGACCATGTAAGACTGAAAAATAAACCTTTACTAAACTACTTGTATGGTACTCGTACATGTTTTGTCTTTGACTGGTAAAGTGGTTAGTGACCCTGACTGCTATGCCAGATAAATCGTGGGTTCAATTCCCACCCAGGACAAATAATTGTGTGATGGTCATTTGTTCTGTGTCTAGGTGTACTTTATCTTTAATATGTTTGTATTTAGAAATATAAAAGTATGTTTATCAGCAGACTGGTTACCATAATACAGGCTCTGCCTAGTGTGGAATCAGACAGCCGTGTGTGAAATGTGTAAAAATATTATTATTATTGTCTTAATACATATATTTGTGTGAATAGTCACTATTCATTATACTATTTAAAATTTGACAATAATATACAAAACACATTTAGACATACAGAAACTTCATAGAGCATTTTCTATAAGGTCGGTATCAGCATTATTCAACAACATGCAATACTGTGTCCAAGTATGAAAGTGTAATCAAAATCATAAAATTATTCTTGATTTTATTACACCATTTCTTTTATCCACAAAAAAAACCGTTACTACGCCCGGAACAAATATCTATTCAACCGCGTAATAATCCTCAAGTCTCGGACAAAAACAGTTAAAAAGCTGTCGTCTTAATGTTTTTATTCCCATTGGTAAATGGTTTAAAAACTGCCATCTGACAAGTGTGTTATAAATGGCAACTCTACGTACAATTGTGGAGTTTCAAATACTCTTAAAGTTGGCTTAATTGAACAGCTAAGTGACATGTTCATTCACAGATTATTATTAAACACTTCGTTGTGTTGATTTCTGAGCATATTATAAATAACGCTAAATGTTAAAACTAACAAATTTGTTTTATATGCAACACTAGCTATTTCCCGCGGTTTGGCTTGCATGGCGCTTCTATGAATTTCCATACAACCCCTTATTTTTCCCCCTTAGGGGTAAAATTTCCAAACATCCAATTTATTCTGTTGTTGCAACAGAAAAAGCAACAGCTACCAGCCCCAGCGGTTTAGGTATTGTATTGATGAATCAGTCAGTCAGTCAGTCAGGTCAAGTACGATGCGAATGTTATGTATGTTATGAGTCGATCGGGCTATAATCACACTGATAAGTTTATTCTGGCTATGGACTGGTATTTTATTAAAGATGCGTCTGTTTTTAAGACAAATTGTGTAGCGCGCTTTACATTAACCATCTAACTTGTGACTTATTTATACTCATAATCAAACAATAATACAAAACTGTAATATGTTTTTATTAAAAAGGAATACATAAGTTGTCTGAGGAAGAGAATAGTTATCTAAACATATTACAATATAATTTTACGTGAATATCTCACAAGCGACAACGAATCATAAGATATTCTAAATAGAATGTTTATTATAGTAACAAAAATGTCTACAAAACAATAAGAGCTTCACCCTAAACTTTTAACATACTTGTTAACCAGTTACAAATCAAATGTGTGCGTCACACAGAAATAGAAAAACAGGAATTAATATAAGAGCAACATAATTTAAAGCCCGATAAAGTTAGGTGTTCATAAATTACGAAAACAGCGCCATAGAGTAGTATAGAGCTGAGTTTATTTTTTTAAAGGCGTCCGAACGGCGGCATCTAAAAATATCCGGTCGTTAGTTGAGAACTTCCAGGATTAAAATTAGTTAATGGTGGCAGCGCTCTTTAGAGAGACTTCCATTATTCGGAGGCGAGAACAAATTAAATCCCATTCACACTCCTGCGCTAATCTTATCTAATTCTGTCTTCTACGCTCTCTTTAGTTAGTTTAAACAATTAAATCATTAAAGGAACCAGAAAATTAAGCCAAAAAAATTTACGTTTTGCGAATGTTAAATCTAAGTATTTAGAAAATAACGTGGGCTACGTTCTTTTTCTTTCTTTATTGATCCATTTATATTTTTTGCATTTTAAATTTTTTTTGGAATCGATATTTTACTGTTATATACCTATATATTCGATATTGATATGTTCGTAAAATAAAAGGCCTCAAAAATAAACAATTTATAGTTCTATAATTTAGAGACAAATTAATGAAAAAAATATTTATTTTAAATTCATTTTTTACACATTTTTACACTGGAGTAAACAATTGCCTAGTTATTATATAACGTTCGATTTGTGAGGTAAACGGACATGATATAATCGAGCTTTACCATAGCAGAACAAAAGTACAACAGCAATCCTGCAATATCGTAGAACAATTGTAGTGGTGAAATTATCAAATGTCATTGGAAACAATAGAGTTACGCACATTGTTATATATAACCACTGCCGTTGAGCACTAGTGTGCAGTAAAAGCAATGAAGCGTAAGTACAGATAACCGCCGACTATACAAGTCACTGATATTCGGAGATACTGGTGTATTATTTAATGTAGTTTTAGAACGAAGAAATCTGACGAAGATGGTTAAGGAATACCGATGCTTACTCAAAATTCTTTTGCAATAAAAAGGATGGTTTACAGAACAGAACACTGTTATTCTTAATATACCCCACAGTCACGCACAAAGAAACAGACTAATAATAAAAGCTCTTGTAATACTCATTTTAATTACAAACGTAGAGACGTCGTTCCTTCAAATGCACTAACCAGTATTAAAGCACACCTACAGTGGAAAACATTCAGTGCATTCTTAAACAGGCACAGTTGTTTCGATGAATCTCAGCAAGTTGTAAAAAAATGAAAAGGTACCATTTCTCCAGCGCCGGCACTTAATGAAAAAATCCATTTAGGAATGTCTGATTAAAATACGTAACCACCGCTAGGGGCAGGTCGTGGGACTAGATTAGTTTCGGGAGCTCTTTATTTTTCCGCTTTACCTCTGCAGTAATCGATGTCACAATGTTTTTTCTAGCAATCAGGTGGATTTTTTAACACATCAGGTTACGCTTATGAAACATAAAAATCGATTAGATTACCTGAGGTTGCTTATAATAGAATCGCTTTATACCGTTGCATATTGACATGATTATAATGGCTTTTATTTTAATAGACTGACTTATAAACCAGATTAAATTGCGCATGCATGACTTTAGGTTTATACCTAGTAAAACTTCTTAAAACAATGAACGACCTGAATAAATAAAAATATCATAAGCCCCATTTATATTCCTAAATATTATTAGATGTTAAATGCTTCCAGATTTCCAAGATACTTCGCTCAATGGTGTCGTATAATGGAGAAATAGAGCACCTCTGCATTAGAGTGCACACCATTAAAACCACATGTGCTAGACGTCACCTCGTGTCTCCTTGCCACCGCTTCCCAATATTGTTCTCAGTTGCGACTTTATATCGTACATTAAAGCTGACATATAAAAATGTATTGATTTATAATTATTTATTTTAAATTATTATTTTTAGAAGGAGGATTATTATTTTAAGAGGAAATAAGTTAAATGTACTACATACTTCAACCCTCAAGATATAAAAAGCTGCCAAGAATTAGTGTGTTACTAATTAATATTCCCTATCAAACAAATACAAATATGAATAAACTATTTACCTATATACCTATTTAATATTGTAAATAATAATAATAATAAAACTTTATTTCAGACTTATGGTCCATATTTGGTAAAAAGAAGAGAAAATTCCCCGAGACTGTTTTTGTATATGTTCGATGCAGAATAATGGATTCTACATAAAAAAAAAAATATAAAAATATTTTTAAAACCGCTTTAAGAATAGAGAACGTTGACACTAGGTATTATTTAGTGTTCTGATATATGCAATACGGATATTTGTTATAAATGTACATCTATTGCTTTAGTTTTTATTATCGATGTTTTTATAGATCTACATTCGATCACTTCACCATTGAGTGTTATGAAAAAGTAGGTCTCATAAAACTTATAGACATAAAAATTATTATATTATATTCTTTTGGTCCTATATATGTCGCAAAACCTTGAGCGAAAAATAATATCAAAATTAGAAATTGAATACGTACACACAAGCTTATTTTTCTTTCATCTCGTCGATTATAATCGTAATCAATTTTCGCATCACATAATTCACGTCAAACGCTCTAATAAGAAAAAATATTGCTAAAACCACGGGAATATTAAGTTACGAAAATTTCAGCCTTGTTGATTAAAAAATTGCGATCGGCTGCTTATTTCATTATGCGGACAGAATGTAATCTTTCATTACGTCTTAATGAATCCCGTTAGCGACCAAATTGTGTCAAGAGAAATAAATTTCCTCATTTCTTATACAGTTTATAATATATGTATTTGACTCGATATAATGGAAGACAAAGTAGCAATCAATACGTTTTTATAATGTAACTTTTGTTAAAAAACAACCACTTTAAAACAAAGAATATGAGTTATTTACGACATAAGTAAAAATGACAATTATTTGTATTACAATGATAGTTTAAAATGTTATCGTTAATGTAAAAATAAGGATATGATTTTAGATCATAGGCTAAGGTAAATCACTTTTGAAATGAATCGGCTGCGTCATTTGTACACAACATCATTCTTGAAGCTAATTAGTATTATTTTATAAGGTTGCTAACGAGTAGGTGTCATACGAGCGACATTAAGCGAATACCACAAACATTACCGTAGGGCTTCCTTTATAGTTAGTTACAGTTTTTATTATTCGTATTACACATATGCTTAAGGCTGTATATAACTTTTTATTGTATATATTTACTTATATGCCGCTACCGAGCTGTCAGTTTGATTTCGATCATTCTAAAACAAACTCTATGCTTCCAAACATGAACGATTTGAAGTTTGAGAAGCGATGAAGGTGATAATTTGTTTGTGCCTCGGTGTTCCGGGCTCCAGTCTTGTTTATACAGCGTTCCATAATATTTATACTATGGGATTAAGTCGACGATTTACACAAATGCTACGTAGTTCTCATCATGTTATAAAAGCGATCTTCTTAATACGCGGATCAAGCATTTACACACATATATATTTTTGAATCATCGATTCAAAAATAACCGTTATACGTTGAAAGTATAATAAGTACTATACCAAAATGTGTATATAAGTGATCCTAAAGCATAGTATTTCTAGAATTGTTGATTATTTTAGTGTGTGTAAAAATCCAATGAACTAATTAATGACTAAAACAGTAAGTACATCCGTGTGGTGACGGATTAAGAATATGTAATGTCACCACCCCTATTCATCCCGTGGGTGTCGTAAAAGTCGACTAAGGGAGAAAACTACACAAGACAACAGCACTGCAAAGAGAAGGAAGATTAAAAACAAACCCCATACCAACCCTTCTGGCCTGCGTGGTAAGGTAGGCTCTCAGAGGAGAGGCCTATGTCCAGCAGTGGACTATCATAGGCTGTTGATGTGTGATGTGACAGTAAGTCGATTTATAAAATTCGTTAATGTTTAGAATAATAATGTTAATACACTAGATTACTCTTGACTGGTGATGAAAGACAAAGAACTTACACTATAAACCAGCCACAATAATGTTGTATGTACGTCGTCTACGGTAGGTACCTACGTTCTCCCTGTACTCCCTTGAGAAAGCAGTGATAGAGTTGTTTATGTGAAGACAGGTGAGTGAAATGAGATCCCGGCGAGACAACCTATCAATATTCTTATAACCTACTTCTAAAAACACTTTTCTTTTTATATGTTACGTGAAATGTTAATACTATATCACAAGGGACATAATAACTAACATAAACCCCTAAACCATCTTAAAGAAACACAAGTAAAGAGTCGTCTTTATTTAGAACATAAACACGAGAAAATTGCTTTTACAAGACATCAAAGGATCTCAATAAAACTCACTTATTTGAACAGTTGCTGGCAGACACATCTGCTTCTAATAAAATATAATGAAATAAACAACATTTTTCGTCATCTATCATTTTATATTCAGATTGGGGGGAGATCTTTTTAAATTGATGGAAATTTGATTAGGTACTTATGTTTACGGCACTGGAGGCAATCTCATTATATTTTTCAATATTTTACGAAATATTAAAATGTGAAATATCGTCCCTCTAGATAATAATCTAAATAATAATCTTGTTTAATAAAGTATATCGACCTTAAAATTTAGAAATTACTTATATACTTATTTTTACCTCTTGAGGTTATTTCGTTTTTAATTTTTAAAGAATGGGCAATGGGTTTAATCCATCTGGAAGTATAATAAGTACTGATAAAAAGATCTTAACTGACGGCGATTTCTGTATAGCATACAAAAACAGTTGACTTTAGAACCTGCTAGTTTGTGAAATCGGTTATTAAATGTATTGTAAGTTTGTGTAACCAAATATTTTAAAGAAATAAATTTTAACTGATGTAATGTATCCTGTCAATCACATACTTCATCTGCAGTTATGTCTGTACTCACAAAGTTATTAAGCACACATCACTCTATAAGCACCTCTTGTACTAATACATTCTGATTACTTGAAGTAGCAATCAAAACAAAATTCAATTTAGGATCCTAAAGACTAGTAGACTATGAAACAACCTCCTAAACCACCCGCGTTGTATAACCGCCGGTAAAATATTTTACTGCCTCACTAGTAAACATATCAAACGATATGACCACTTGTAATTATAAATTTAATTAGTGATTAAAAATAATGAACTTCTTTTAATAACTTTTAGAAATCTAAAACATGTAGTCTGAAAATACTTAGTATAAATAGTGTTAACTTTTAAACGCAGAATACTAAATGAAAGCATTTGGAAAATATTTAATTTTCTTAAAAAAGTCAAAAGCTCGGAAATTGACCCGTAAATAAAATCTAGATAAAGAAGAAAAACGTAATAATATCAAGAAAGCAATGAGAAAATAAGTTCGAATGGCTTCGCCTTCCTATTGCATAAATCTTAAAGCCGTCTCTAATTGAATATTCTCTTTGCGTAATGTCGTCTTATTTTACCCTTTAAAATAAAATAAAGGCTGAAAGCGAAACATGTAAATTTTATCGTGTCTGGGCGCGCGGCCGCCGGGGCTGGCATGGATTTTTTAACATCGAAGGTAAAGAAGAAAACTTGGCTCGTATTTTCAGCTAAAACTTCCTCCACTGCAATGCTCGTTGAGAAATACTTGCGTGACTTACGGATCGAGTTATAAAGAATGGCGTATTGTGTGGATCGGCAAGAAGCTAACAAATCATTTCAAATGTTTTGACCAAGAATTTGGGCGGTCACTGTGAAAGTTTGTGGACCATGTAGGCTGCGGGGAAAATTCTATGTGTAAAATGCTAACATTTCCTGGCATATTTGTAGCATCAATATCGCACAAAATTTAATTCAAAATGCCGGAAGTTTAACAAAGCCGTGCAATTTTATACAATACTTTATTTACACAGTAAATGTAGTATAAAGTAGTATTTGTACAGTGCAGTATGTAGATCGTTTTCGCTTCATAGTTGTGCAATGTTGAAATTGTAACTTCCGCACCCATCTCGTGCAACAAAAAGTAAATTCATGTATATTCTGATCTTTTTACAGTTATTTTGCTGAAAAGAATTATCTACATAGTTTAGGGGCTGGATTTCTAATAGGAACTCTTGTTATCCAGTATCGACTAGTCTGATTATTTTTTACCAATACTAACAATGACTAGAGCATTTTATAATATTAGTCAAACGATACTAGTTTTCCATTTGATAGAAAACACAAACAAACAGTGGCACTCCGGGAGTTTCGACAGAAGAGAAAACTTGTTTTTTTATTTTATTATAACACAAATTTATTTTGTTTTTCGATTCGAAAAGTTCCGACTTGAATACTTGAATATATGTTTATTTTGTACGTATATACACATATTATCAATGTATTTCAATCCAAACTCAACTCTGGTGTAAACGGGGCCAAGATAATATATGTAGATACTTATATATAGAGGTGTCGGTAACGATGACGGTAACAGTGTCGCGAGTTCAATAGTTTTTGCCCATCTAAAAAAAATCATTTTTTGGTTTGTTGTTCAAAAATGGCCAACGCGCCTAAAGAAGTTCTCACTTCAAAAATATTTATGCTCATAATTAATCCATGAATTTCATTTGTATTGCATGGAATTATTTTGCCAAAGAATAATTGTACCGAAGAACAAACAACTTCAATGACAGGTAATGCTGTATACAAGTGGTCTACGTACTACGAGCACTTAACCCTAAATGCTCATAGTCTACGTAACATAACCTACCAAGGTACTGAAAGAGACAATAGTCTGGCATTTTATCAAAAAAGTTTTGTTTTATTTATGACAGCTTTTCACTTAACCACTTTTGATATGAGTTCACTTGTTTTTTTTGTTTCGTGGATATTTGTCTTAATAAGACAGTCTCATTATGTTCAGCTCTAAACTAGCAAATATGTTCCTCGCACCTTCAGAAGGTTTTTTACGTTCACATGCATTTATACAGATAATAACATTCACATGTAGCGGGCAAAATTATATTGATTTCAAATTTTACCGTTCTTACTACTAACTTTGCATACCTTTACAATGCTTATCATATTAATTAATAAAAAAAAAACACTGAACTGAAGTTCACTTGCGACGAAATCCTCAAAAAAGTATCTACATGTTGAAATAAAACCTGTAAATAGATACATCGACGAGAAAAACTGATTGGTTAGTCGTAATTAAGAAACTACCCTACAAAAGTTTTTCATTACTTTTTCTAAAACAACAGAGAAACATTTCAAATACTTAACTGTAAACAAAACTGTTTTATGTTTTTTTTTTGCCTCTTTTAAGGTGCACGTTCCCGTCTAATATTTTTTTATTACGACTATTTAAACTACTACTATACTATAAATATATAAACCGCTATTTAAACTTCTAAAACAAAGTAATTTTTCTGCCATCTTTTGTAAAAGAAAATGTATGTTGCGTAAAGCTGCAATAATAACATAAATAATATTAGTAATATAATATGTTTTATGAACGACCTGCTATAAAGAACCCAATAAGTCAGGTATCGTAAACATTTGTAGGCGTTAAATCAGTTATGTCATAAGTCGTCTACATATTTTTTATTTATTTATACATTAGTTGAATACAACTACATAATAATATTAATATTATATTATATTTAAATATTTTGAGATCCATGTGGTGACGGATTAAAAATACGGAGTGTCACCACCTCTATTCATCCCGTGGGTGTCGTAAGAGCCGACTAAGGGTGCAAACTACGCAGAACAACAGCATTACAAGGAGAAGAAAAACTTGAAAAAAACCCCTTCACCAACCCGTCTAGCCAGTGTGGTATAGTAGGCCTAAACCTCCTTTCTTAGTAGAGGCCTATGTCCAGCAGTGGACTATTAAAGGCTGTTGATTTGATTAATGATTTGATTTTATTAAGCAAGATTAATCAGAGTACTGTAGAGTAAATTAGTTTTTTATTATATTTAATGATAGAAAAAAATAGGTGAAAGTTTTGGCGCTCAACAGTCACGTGGGTTTATGTATACCTTTATTTACATATATATTTCGTGTTTAAATATAGTTGAATATTACGTCTATTAAGTGACCTCCTTTTGATAGTCTGAGATACAAGTACCATAGCATCGCAATAAATAATCTAAAGCAGGATCCTCTGTTAGACAAAAGACTTGCCGACCGAGTATAGAGTATCGTGAACTCAGCAATGCCATTTTCCAGAACACGAAAAATTGGTATTCTATCAAATCATACTTTATTTTAAGGAGTGTAAAGTTCAAAATCTCTTAACTGAGGTCGGTTCGTGGGTAGTGGTTTGCCTTTCACTTCGCAATTTTATTGTTATACGCTTTTAGGTATAGACATTATGAAGCTTTATACTCATCAACCGGGATGTAGGCGAGGATAGCACGATTAGTACAGTTCAGGTACAGTTAATACTCAGAAAATGTGGTTCTCCGATAAATTAGTGTGCAGCCACTATAAACTTGGGAGAAACATGGAACGAATCCGCGGTTGATTTGGCACAACACCGTTACACCCGAACATTTAGACAAAGTTGAATTAAGTTCATAGATTAATTATTTATCAATTACTAATCAATGTTACCGAAAAACTAGTTTTAGAGGCAAATGTATTAAGAGTTTCAAATTGAAATGGCAAAAAAGTTTTGTTGGTGGCCAAAGTAATTTAAAAAGCATGAAGTAGTTATATTAAAAACAATATTTTAATTATGCCTTATAATAAACAGAAATAAAGCTTCTTAAACTATATTAATTTGCTACGTGAATAAATCATAAAGTCATGATTTATTACGACATCATCGTTAAAGTTTTAATGATGGCGTTTACGTTTAGCTTCTGCTGGAGCGAGCATGCATTTTCTTCCAAACCTCATCTCTGTTAAAATATAAAATAGAGGCAATTTCTTAGAATACTGGCGTGAGTTGACTGTTGAACATACTCGTATCTCTGCAAGTAGCTAATGTGTATGACTTATTAGCTGCACTCAAATTACAATAGAATTCCTGACAATTTGGTTCAAACATGTTTTAAGTATTTTTATTTTACTTATAAATCTCTTATGTTCTTTATCAAGCATAATATCCTTACTTATATATTCTTATAAATAGTAAATATATTTTTAATTGTATACTTTGTTTACATTTGTTTATTTAAGGATCTTCAACAAGAATATCACATAGCATTCACAGACAATAATAAATTATTGATCTGGTTTATTCTTAATTACAGAAGATCACAGCCTGCATTAAGAGTCAAACAGCCTGCATTAACATTTGGAATCAGAAATTACTATTACACAAATTAGAAGTAAATAAATGAATGAAAATTGATTCCATTAAATTAAATTAATCATCAAACAATAATAACATTGCAAAAGTTAAATACTGATAATATGGTTAATAATTCAATAGTCAACAATATAAGATTATATACAACTACATTGATATTATAATATTTTAAATCAAATAAATTTATATTAAATTGATGTCAGCTGTTTATTGATAAGGAATTTAAAATGTCCTATAGTATTACTGAAGATGTCATTAGATTTATTTGAAACTTCATTAAAGTGGTTAGTCATTCTAATTATGGGAGAGTGTTAACCAAGATTTGTGCGACAGCGGGGAGCTTTGAGCAGTGAACCCGGATAGCGAGGTAACCTGCTAGGTACATTAATATAGAATTACTCAGGAGACTTGGACAGTCAATCCCATTATTGAATAACTTGCATATGAACATTACGTCAGAAACGTTGCGGCGGGCTTCAAGGGAAGCGAGCATGAAGTAGCTAAGTCTGCCAGAATATGAGCTTATTGAGTTCAAAACTTTATTTCTGTAGGCCAAGTGATATACAAGTCTTCCTTGTATCTTTTCAATTCTTGTGGTGTGCACCTGGTATGTTGGGTTCCATATATATATATTCAATATATTGTAATATTCATCATATTGGAATATTGTAATATTCAGGCCTGCTTCGCACGAAACTGTTATACAAAAGTATTGTTGTGGATGGGTGCCCAAATTCTTTAGAATTTCTCAGAACAAATCCAAGAGCCTTATAAGCACTGGTTAAAGTTTTATCAATATCTTCTGCGAACCGCAATTGACTGTCCAAATATACGCCCAGATCCCTGACAATATTGACCTCGATCAGAACTTTATTATCTATTTTGTAAGATGATTTTATGTTATTACGTTTTCTACAAAATTTTATATGATTGCTTTTTGATTCATTTAAATACATTTTATTTTGATCACACCACTCATTCAAACGGTCTACATAACATAATATACCTATCTATGGTGAAATAATCGTTCGATTTATCATTTCTAACACAACTAACTATCCACAGTTATAGGCTTCGATCAAATAAACTAAATAAACTCATTTGATTGATGGAAGGTTATAAGTGACACAATATCGACAATTGCAACTTTAATTAAGAACAAGGAAACTTTGGAAAACACAAATTCAGAAAACAAATTGTGCTATGTATTTATATGTGCACACACAAACCCAGTACATAATTCTGTTAAGTCCATTGCACACAGTTTATTAGTCGCTAGAGTCACCCTTGAGGTACTGTTATCAGAATAATTTTATTTTTAACAAATATTTTAAAATGAGTATTAATAAAAAGAAATGTGGTAGAAAGGTTTACTTATATTGTGGCTAGATTTTGAAAGTTCAAACGTCATCTCATCAACGTCATTATATCGTTAAACAATAATAAAATATGCATAGTAAACTAAATATTACATAGCAAAAGTATTAAAACAATATTATTTCATCAATCCTGATATAGTGACAGGCATAAAATATGGAAGTTTATCTCCACATAATTATTTGAGGCATGTTTGGATAAACTGAATAAACACAGCTTTCATTTTAGTGCAGAGTTATAAATAAACTAGTTAAACAATCACTCAGTGCAGAGTCAATAGTAACGCTACCTTCAATAGCTATGTATATAATATATGGGAAGTTATTCAATGCGTGTGCAAGCCAACAATACTCGCGTGGTTTTCAACGATAAAACCGTGCAGCTGAAACATTGGAAAGCTTATGTAATAAACTAATCTTGTAATAGAGGAAAATTGCAATCCTCTACACAGTCAATTACACACGGATAGGGTGGCATAGTACCTCAATAAAATGACGTATAAACTTTGACAATCTCACCTTGAGTAATTAAAAAATATTGCAAAAATGGATTCATTGATACACTTAGTATCATAAATCAGAATTCACTGGTTTTACTCTCATATAACAAAGCTATTACTTTAAAAAACAGTGAAATTTACTTGCTAACTTATTATTTAACTGTGTTTCGGTCCAATGGTTTAAGACCTCATTATGTAAATTTTGTTCCAGTATTGATGTTAAGATAGTACTGAGTAATGCCTAATACTTTTGATGAACAAATATAATCCAATGAAAGTACCATAAATTAAAACTAATAAGCTCAAACACCCAACTAATTAGAACCTGATATTGAAAATGTACAATTAAAATTAAACTCAAACGTATATCGTTTATGATTTATTTATTGCTAGCGTTTATGACAACGACTTGATTTAAAGATTTGTCACACGCCGAAATAATTAAAACTTCAACGCGATATGGTACTTAACACATTCTGTACTGTCACTCTACATGAAATGATTTGTTTTGTCCGACTTTTTCATCCCAGAAATAGGCGACTCAACTTGTTAAGGTCTCTGAGATTTCTACAGTTCTGATAAGTAAGCCGGACTTGTTATAGCATGGAAAACAGAGAACTTTATTTGTTAATTTAAAGACAGTTGATGTTTGTATTGTAATGGGCTCATTGACATTAAACAGCACTGGAAACGCTTCTGATCAATTAAAAGTCAATATTAGTTTTAGACACCCCCATATTTAATAACGCCATGTTTAATGGACATCGATATAAGCATATGAAAATAATAGACTAAAATAATACAAATGGTACATTAGGCTTTATGGGTCCGACTTGATCATCCTTAATAGAAATCTATCCATAGTAAAGTTTGTTTGAGGCCTTCAGCTACAGAAATTAATTGGTTTTGTTATCGTAACGTATCAAATAGGTCATTATTTTACATAATTGGTTTAATGAAGTTCAAATGTAAAGCTTTATTGCATATCCGTGATGACCCAGATCAAATAAAGCAATCCACGTTCAGCCTTTGTGCGCACTATGCACGAATACGTGCCTTTATAGATCAAGGAGACAGATTAATTTTACAAGCCTCAAATTCTGCCAGATGCCTGTGGAAATCTCCGACCGCAATTTTTATAGGCAATACGCGTTTATAAAACCGTATTAAATTGTTATCTTAACAACGATCATACAAAAAAATTGTCGGTTACTCAACAGAAACATACTCGTATACGCTCAGATTTCAATCACCGCAGTGTAATTTGATGCACAGGCAACGATGAAGGTCGTTTCCGATATAGTTTAAACAGCTGCCGTTAATAAACTGAAGTTATACGTTATTCAATAAATTGATGAAAAGCAAATACCAACTTATTGAGCTCGTATGTATCTCCAACGAATGAAATAAAAGTTGAAAACGGATCTACATAATATCGTAGCAGAAGAAATGGTATTTCATGTTTTATCTCTTTATTTTTTTATCGAGCAAAAAGTTGAGTGAAATTTTAGGAATATAAACGTGTGGTGTGCGGGCTTAGCGCGGTAGGCGTTTACAAGTCGACAGGGTAAATTGGATCCCTCGAGATTTACTGACGCCTTCACAGCCTACTGGCTGTGTAGCCTTTAACGTTCACGTTGGCGCAAGAAATATTCAAAGTCTTTGTTGATGTTACTTGTAAGATACTCCTTAGATGGATAAAAATATTAAATATTTTGCAATGGCATTGGGTACAAACATTATAGTATGAAATAGTATTACTCTGTACACACAAAGTGATGGATTGAATTGTAAGTACTCGTACTCGTATATCGTATACATCACGCAAACCTAGTTCCATTATATCTTTCCGTTGTGCACAGTAATGCTTGTTAATATCGCTACAATTCACATTGTTATATCTTTATTATTAAATGCCCTGGGCAATCTCATATTTTCAGATAATAAATAAATAAATTTAACCTAAATTTTAATAAAACAGCAAAGTATTTGGATTATGTTATAATTAGACATCAGCAAATTTGTGAAAAAAAAAACATCTTTCTAAAGACACGAAATATAAACCAATTGCCTTATATTTAAAAATTTAGTTGTCTTAAATCCTTAGAGACGCCTGTTAATCGTGCCAGTTAGGGGGACAGTCAGCTTGCACCAAGGACTAGTGAAGTCAGAAAATGAAAAGGTTTCCAGATGCATGCAGATATTAATAAGCATATTGTGTAATCATGCAACGATAAATATAATAAAAATCATTCGAGCGAAGTAAAATAGTTAATCAAAATTTACTACGTATTCAAAGCTTCTACGTAGGAGCTCGCAGGTAGTATTGTAATTGGGATCGCCTCCCACAGGGCACCCATTTCAAATCCTTAACGTGGGTCCGTATTGCATTAATGACGAACATATTGGATAGTTTTTGTGCCCTCCTTAGAGCGGATCATTGTTAGGGGGGATAAAATAGACAAATTAAGCTGTGTTTTGAATGTTTTTGGATTTCAGATTGAGATGGTGTGGTTCATCAAAATTATAGATAGATTAATGACATTTTTAAACTTGTCAGTAGTATTATTTTAATGTTAAAAAGCTTATTTATTTATAAACAACAAAAAAATATATATAAATCTTCAAGGTATTAACTTAAACGCCAGTATTAAATTAATATAAATATTTGAGTGCACGGATGGCGTAGTGATTTAAGCGGTCATCTCGCCGCTTGCTACTGCGCTGAGTGTTGTGGGTTTGATCCCCACATGGGACAACACTTTGTGTGATCCACAAATTGATGTTCTGAGTCTGGGTGTTCTTGTGTCCTTTCATGAATGTTTGTAAAGTCCCCCGCGATACAGGATTTATTCCTATTGCGGATATTGGTTGAAGCTGCTTATTTATACACACGGTTAAGCAAGCACTGAACTTTGTATTTCTTTTAATTTTAGTAAGTATGTGAATTCGTAGGTTTGCACCAGTTAAGATTTACATATATATCAAAATATCTATGCACAAATCCTTATTTCAACATTAATCTAGATTTCACTATAATAATAACGCCACTTCACACACCTCACACACGGCAGTACTGTGGTATCTAGGCTGCTGATAAACATACTTATATATTTCTAAATGCATACATACTATAGAGAAATTACACCCAGGCACAGAACAAATGATCGTGCTCATCGCACAATATTTATCTAGGTTGGGAATCGAACCCACGACCTCCGGCTTTGCAGTCAGGGGTAACCACTTGACCAACAGGCCCATCGAAATTCATTATTACATTATTCAACCGTTTGTAACTTGGAATATTTACTTTTAATTGTCATATTATTATCATATAATAAAAAAAATATTCAAAAAAACAATTATAACTATCCTATAACCAACAAGGATCTACAACTCTGTAACAAACCTATAAGGATCTTACATAATTATTTTTAGGTGCCAATGTTTTGCTTTGATATATTATCGTTGAATAAAAAAAATGGTGATTAACATTCGTTCTCCATTGGTGAGAGCTTCAGATATAATTGAGGATTTTTTGTTTTTCGAGAATATTGTACCATACATTTATTTACTATAAAATTAGGAAGCGTATAAATGATGGTAATAGAACTTTAACATGCAAAACTACTACTAGAATTACTACTTCGGTTGAATACTTTGTAAAAGCACTCAGTTATTGCTCACAAACGATTAGACGACCGTACGTTAGATAAAATCACAGTCGCAGTCTGATAATATCGCAAAAGTGTGTCGATCGTAACAGTGCAGATGCGACCGTAAATGTTCTGGCATTTCTAAGTTATTTGCGTTTCTGTCGCGTTAAAGAGTCAGCCAAATGCGGCATTTACTGATGGAAAATATGTAGAAAAATATATTTGTCATTTATAATTCGTACGGTGAAGACTGGAAAGTGGAATAAACTGTCAGGCCGTACGTGACTGGGTTTGCTGGCATATCTCAACCGCTTTATGCATTCTTCTTGTTATGATAGTTGCTATTGCCAGACAGCGTTCCATCTTATGTAAGAATAATGGCGTCCTTCTTTGTTTTACGAAATGGAAAAACTTATCTGCACTGAAGGTAAGGTATTATTATGCTATAGGAGGTAAACAACCAGACTCATCATTGATGGTGAATGACTACCGCCGACTATGGACAATTCAAGAGTTACAATTTTGTTGCCGGTGGGAAATAATACGCAAAAACAGTAGAGTCCTTTAGCGAAGATACATGCATAAGCATTGTAAATATAAAAATACCTCATATTTTTAATGCACGTCTATAATCCGTTCGATTTGTTAGTCCTTTTATATTATTATAGAATTACCAACTAAGTATCTATGACTTCCTGCGAAATACATTTAATATAATTTCCAGAGATTTGTAGGAATATTTTTATACAATAGTTATATAAACTTTGTACGTCGTAGAAGTTTCCTTATATTTGGCCCGATATACGAGTATATGTATAAATCCCTCGTGCAGATGTAGTGTTACTACTTCCATACAGAAAACTAAGTTAATATGTTGTTCTGTTTAATCGTTCTACGATTGGAAATATGTACTACCCACGCGATAAGGATTAGATTTGAGCTGGTATCTTTTCATCCCGTGGGTTTTGTAAGAGCCGACTAAGGGAGCAAACTCTGCAGGATTTAAATACTACAAAGAAAAGGAGAACTTGAAACAAACCCTAAACCAACCCGTCTGGCCAGCGTGGTAAAGTAGGCTAAAGCCTGCTAAGGAGAGGCCTGTGTGCAACAGTGGCCTATTAAAGGCTGTTGATGATGATGATAGTAACTAAATTATTTTTTTGAAATCAGGTTCAGTTCTGACACCTAATATTTTATTTGAATAAGGAATTCGATAGCAAATGTTTTATGGTTAAATTTTCGTTTGTGTGCTGTGGCGCTGTTTTTCCATTATATTAGTAAGATAATTTTAACCTTTTTTTTTAAACGTCTTCCGCATTCTAACGTCATGTTTTGCTCTGATTTGCATTTAAAAGCGGCTAACAATTTCGTACTTTTCAAAGGTAAGATGTCAAGCACTTCTCTCAGCGAGCATTACTTATTGTAAGTGACATTTAAACTGTACGACAAAAGTAATGTCTTCATTATTTCAGTTATTCCATTTCATCAGACCTTAGCAAATTGTATTCAGTGTATGATTAACGTTTGTAAAACATGCAACGGCTGTAATTCACCGTAACAATTTTGTAATATTAAGTTTTCATCGCCTTCCTCGCATATAATCAAGCAGTAAAGTTTGCAAATTGATTTAGATTGTTAACTGATAAAGGTGATAACTAATAATAACTAACAAAGACAGGCGAAGATCTTCACTTTAACTAGAGCTTAAGACAGACAAAATAGATAAAGAATATTTAATTAGCATAATCCAGAAGCAAACTGAAAACAAATTGCACAGGATAAAGAAAATTGGACATATTTGCAGGAGGCCTTCACCCAATATGAGGTTCCTGCAGATGATGCTTAGTAAAAAATAAAACTAAAATAAATTATTTTTCTATATTAGTTCATAGTGAATTAGTGAAGATAGTTAAGTGCATAAAACGCTAGTGATGGGTAATTCCTAAGTTCATTTTGGAGATTGAAAGAGAATAATTTCTTGACTTCTTACCAGAAGTTATGACAGTTTATTATAGTATTAAAACATGTGCACCTATCAAATGTAGTATTGTGATTTCTTCATTACTTTTCCTTTATTAAATTCTTTCAAATAAAACTAAACTGTATTCATTTTTATGATAAAAACATTGAGAAGAACAGAATTAACTTTGAACGTTGTTAAAAAGTAAATAACGTAGTAGTAGCGAAGTAAAATCAGAAACGAAATACATTTTCGAAGAACAACGAAATTTTAAACTTTTCAGCTCAACTTTCTTGTAAAAAAAAAAACTATTAAAGTAGCCTTCGTTTTCTACAATCTACAACTGACATTAGCATTAAACTGAATATTTTTCCTAATTTATCTACGTTCTTGTAAGCATATGAAATTGAAAAGCTTATTTTTTCTTTTTACAATGTAATTGTCAAGCTTAATATTTTTTATTCATAAGAGTGAGTAAGACACAGATCTAATATGTTTTACGTGTTAGATTATAACTGTTATGGTAACTGCACTGCTGGGCGACTGCACGGATGGCGTAGTGGTTTAAGCCATCACCTCGCCGCTTCCTACTGCGCTGGGTGTTGTGGGTTCGCTCCCCACATGGGACAACATTTTGTGTGATCCACAAATTGTTGTTCTGCGTCTGGGTGTCCTTTGTGTCCGTTTAATGTATGTTTATAAAGTCCACCGCGGATGTATTCCTAATACGGGAGTTGTCTTAAAAAAAAACAATTTTGTTCGAACCCTTGTCAATATTTATATTCTTTAGCAGTGTTAAAGCAAGCATTGCTCAAAGAATTTTGTATAAACATAGACTTGTAATAATGGAATGTTCTTTTGCGTTACTCTTAGATTTCTATGACTGTTTTTTAGTCATAACAGTTATTATTGTGCATTGTCTCGATGCTAACATGTTTGTGTCACGCGACGTTCGAGCAATTGACTACAACTAGAAGAGTCACGGATGCTTACTTTAATTTTAGTTATGTATTATAAATATTTGTGTTATAAAAATATGCACTAAGGTGAGTTGTTCTGTTTTAAATAAAAGTAATATCTAGAAATGAATGTGTGAAAATATATTACTAAAATTTGACTAAAAAGTATAACGATACGTAGGAATCCGTTCTTCTGTTTGTAACCTACGTATGATATACAGAGCATTCTTAAAGAAAGATGTATTTGAAAGATGATTTGACACTTGAAACAATTTTTTTATATATCTAATATTTTCCATTTCCCTTTAGGATCTGCTGTGAACGAACGAGCTGAATACACAAATAGCTTAAGGCTTATTTAGTCGAGTTCTAAGGTAATTTTAGTATTATCTCAACATAAAATTTCTTGTACTAAATTTATTCAAGAGTGAATAAACGTCTGACCGCTCGATTTTTATCAAAGCCCGCGAAAGCAGAGCCGAAGGCCTTTGTGGAGTAAACTAAGTCAGTACGCCATATTATGACCTTTTACCGGCCTTCGACACGCTCGCGGAGAAAATCTACGCTAACGTTGACTGCTATTGTTATGAGTTGAACGGTAAAATTATTAAATAACATCGTTCTTCAATTATTGTAAATTTGAGTTTAATATCAGCTTGAAATTGTATAATACGTAAAATAAATATTTATATTTTAAAAAAGGGCAACTGCGACTATCAAGGTAAGACACTTGAAAATACATTAGCTATTTAAACTTTTCCAGTTAAATTTATAATTAATTTTTACAATACTATTATTCTATTTGTAGTCAATAAACTTTGAAACTACTAAATCGATTTTAATCGAACTTTCCTTTAGAAATCTTTTTGGACCAGATATGAGTTTATATATAGAGCCCTATTACTATTATATATACAATTTGTACATGAATATAGTATCACGCAATAAAGTCGGAACAACTTTTTCGAAAACAACAATTATTCATATTTATTTCTGTGCTTTTAATATTAGAATTCTTTATTTAAAACTAAATAACCTACTTAAAAAACTGAACATACATACACACATAAATCACAGAATATTTAAATCACATGTTTTAAAAGTAATTAAGACATCCTTGTTTTTTTTAAAGTTTAAGTAGTTAACCTACAATCTGAAACGCACGTGTGTATGAGTAATGATTTAAGAATAGTTATTAATACCATTATAGTACTTAAGGAAGTCTATAACAATTGTAATAAAACCTTTTACGAGCTTGTTATCTGCAGTTGCATTTTATCTATTATGAGTATACAGACACTAGCTCGATGCATCAATGGCAGTGAAAACATCATCAGTGTCATACTGATATGAAATTGATTCGCTTCAGGTATAATCGCCTCGGCTTATTTTAAGATTAATACAGACTATAATTTTTGATCACGTTTTGCGTAACATGTAATGTATAAAAAGATTTATCGTAGGTTTTCTTGGTGTCCCTATAGAGAAATTATAAAGTGTTATTGTTGTCGAGAGAATTCCAGCAGTAAATTAATAAAATTATATTTTGGGTCTCTACACAGTGCCCTCTAGACCTCACCTAAGCATAGCATTCTGTGTATTTTAGATACGAATATTCAGACTTCATTATTTTCATTTACATACGCGAAACACCCATACATATTTGCACTGCGCATGCAACGAACCCCTTTGCTATCAAATGTTCACACAAGGTCACTACCATTATATACGAAATACTAGAGGTTAATAACTGACAGTACAGTAGTTCCTACAATTTAACATATTTGTCATAACTTGTACATATTAGTCCTACTTTATATTAACTATCTATAAACATATTATTTATTGTACCTCTTATCTACGGACACTGCAATACTTGTTTTATCCGCAATGAGCCTTTCATATTTTCTCGATGACATACCTGAAATAAAAAAATAAAATAAAAATAGTTTATACTTACAAAAGTTTATTTTACTAGACATTAATAGTAATAATGCTAATAATACTAGCCCACGAAGCCTTCTCGTGGTAGAAATATTTTAAATTGCGTAGTAAATTTTAAACACGGTATTTAGTAGTGCATCTGTACCTATTAGCCAAAGCAGTAACTTTGCAATAAAAAGCTTTATAGTTGACAGAATTTCTTGACACGATCGCTACTTAGTAACAATTTATTTATTTATATGTATTTAGATCCACTACATAGAACTAACAAAGTATATACTGACCAAATTTGCTAGATAATGTACTCTTGTAGTCAACTCAACAATTTCTACTTTCACATCAAAGACAAAAATAATACTAAAACTTAGACTTGGAAAATGTATAAACCTGTTGACATAGAGATGTTATTGTGAAATTTTAATATACAGCTAGTTCTATACTATTGGTATTCCATCTTATCACAAATCTTAACTTGTAGAATTTTATATTCATTTCACTCAATTGTAAAAAGTTAAAGAGACTTCGTTAAATTCCTTTTCTCATCGCCAAGCACTTTAGTCGCCCACTACTATTCTATAGTACACACTAAGCTAAGCTATAATATCCGTTTGCTTCGATAGTATATTGGGTTAGTTTAGAAACCACCAATTCTCATTTACGAAGTTTATTATTACCAACTACTTTACAGTGGCTTTATTGTAACATGTATGTACATTTAGCAGAAGACTTACATTTGTACATACGACAAATGCGTCCACGCATCCATTACCTACAACACCCAGGTTGTAACATTGGACCCAGGTTGTTGTGAAATTGAAAAGTATCGTGACCGTAATTTTTTTTATTTCTTTTATAAACCCGATTTTAGAATCCTGGTGTAGATCATAAAATATAATCTATAATTAAACATCGCTATAGCAAAGAAAAACCGTTACTATTAAAACAAACAAGATGTTAATTAATTAATCGAGGTGGGTAGGTAATCTAAATTCGTTGAAATCACGTTCACCTTCTCACTGACCTCTATAAGGACCAGTTTGAAATAACTCAAAAACTGCAAAAGCTACAGGAATTTGTTTGGCATATTAATGCGGATAAGATAACAAATTATAACATTGTTGGGTCTCAGTTATTCGTGTTTATCCGTTCCTGACCCGATTGAAAATTCTCGGTTTTAGCTCAACCGTAATTTTGTAATGACATTCTTTTCAAGTTTCTCACGGCTCTCGAAGGGGAGCATCACGCCCAACACGCCACACTTTGCAGCTTTACTCCGTGTCTAAATGGAAAAAGCATTTAAGTCTCGAAAAATGGAAGTTATTTCTAAGTTAATACGAATATATTCATGAAAGAACTAATTGTGATCACAGTAATCCAACGATGAAATTATCCATTTACAAGAAGTAAATAAAAATAGTTTACAGTGTAATCAGAAGTTTTGCGGCAAAGTAGGTTAGTGGAAAGAACAAGGGCTTCATTTCATGTTTGGGAGACATTAATTATTAGTTGAGAGGCCGATGAACGTAAACAAGTAACTAATGAAATCGCGACCATTGATTATTTACCGCAAATGACAACTGATTTTATATACTTAGGAGATTTTAAATCCAACTCTTTTTTTATTATTTTTGTTTGAATTTTATTGATTATACTTGTAGGTTGGTCACATTTATATTGGATGGAAATATTCTACTCCTAAGGGTTGAGATTTAAGTAAATTTGTTTCGATTGTTTATAAATACTAATGTTGAGTTGGTTACTGTCATGTTAATTTATCTTCAACACTTTTACAGAAAAATATAACCTATTAAATTGGTTCAATAATTTTCATTGATAACAAAATTCCAATTAACAGTACACTGTGAGTCAGGTATCCAGCGTGTATCGGTGTGGTCTGAAGGTAGTACGCCATCTGGCGGCCGAGCATCGACCTCTTGGTACCGGTTTAGTGAAGACTCAGTGCAGTCTGCACCGTCGCACTTAGCATCCCATTGAATTTTCAATGTGTTCGCAAGTGATTCAATTGTTTACGTGAATCGTTGCATTTACTACTAGTATAGACACGTCACCGTTGGGTATAAACTGTCTCATTCTTTATCTTTACTTTTATAGTATAGATAGTAAATTAACAGTCCGGTCACTTGATGATAAGTGACTAATGCCGCCCATGGACACGTGCAACTCAAGATTCCCAAGTACGTTGCCACACCTTAGAGGCTGGGCCTCCGGTGACCACACTTACTAGGTGAAAAACAACGAAAAATTTTCTGTGAGACCGTCGTATTACTTCGGTCGAGTTCTGTTTACATTTTACATCGGTACGATAAAGTTCTTTTAAAAAAATTGCTAGTACCAGTTTCAAATTTTTACCTATTGCTGGTAAAACTATTGATTTAACTAGTCGTACTACTCAATTTTTTTTTACTTTACAGCTTTTTTTAAACCATAACTTTATAAGTGACTGAGAATCTTCATTATTCTGTCTTCAGATCTTCTCTTAATAATGAACGAATATCTAACCACGTTTCTTAACTTAACTTCTCTGTAATTAATTATTTTTCTGAAAGAAAATAAATATTACAATGTTTTCAGAGTATTAAAGGGGTATGAATAATCTAGCAACCTCCATGAAGGTGTATCCATCAATTGGTACATATTGGTATCTCTATTGAGCGACGTGCGATCATACCACAGACGTGTGATGTTAACAATGCGTTTGCACTGTCACCAGGTTCCCAAACTAGAGGAAGAGGAATGTTATGTATGGTTATAACATGTACATAGTAAGCTACCGAGACACTTATGTATGACGGCTTGTCAAATAAGGCAGTAATAAACCAGTGATTGAGTGAAGCACACGTTGTTATTTATTTACCACCTACCGACATATCATAAAAACTATTTACATAATAATTATTCACAATATGCCATGGCCAAAAATCATATATTAAAGGATAGAATAAAATCAATATTATACCAAAATCAGAACCATGCGCTTTGATAACAGGACCAATCATACATGTGTAGATTGAAACAAAAGGAAGGACCAGACACCTTGCTTCGATTTGGATTCCCACGACACAACATGCGTGGGCTCACAAAATTCGTCTCGTTTCAGGACCGAATTTCCATTGTATGTGAAAGAGACAGCGTATTCTCGTATCGATATGTACCAACCGCTTTTAGTTAAAGTGTCCTGAACTCCTGGCAGAACAGGCTTTCATTAAATAAAAATAATAAAGTAAAAGATTTTGTGTACCATCTGTAGTTTTTCATGAAATTATTTTTTTTTCTTTTGGATCCTTAGATTTTATTTAAGCTACTTATACCTAAAGAGAACCTTGAAAAAATTATAGATTGTTTAAATTTTCTTACAAAACCGTCACATCATCATCAACAGCCTATACTAGTCCACTGCTGGACATAGGCCTCTCCTTAGAAAGGAGGTTTTGGCCTACTATACCACGCTGGCCAGACGGGTTGGTATAGGGTTTGTTTCAAGTTTTCCTTCTCTTTGCAGTGCTGTTGTCCTGCTTAGTTCAGGTAAACGTCACATAGTTCAGGTAAAATTAAGTTTAGTATAAGTGTACAAGTGCAAGAGTCGTAGACATTTTATTTCTTTAATAGTTTTATTTAAAAGGAATTATCTAAAATTGTGGCAAATTTTTAATTTAAAGAAACATTTTTGAAATCTCTGAAGAGAGAACTTTTATACAGTATTACAATAAACGAGCATTAACGAGGTTATTGTAAGATAAATAACCCCTGGTGGGAGATGATACAGAGCCAGTCGACAAAACTGATACAAATCTGTTGCTCAACTGTTTTGTTAACTCCAACCGCTATTGACATTCTATGAACTTTAGACTAATCAGAGATATAATTTGAACAGTTAAACTGAGTCCCTCAATGTTTTATCTTTAAAGTCACTTCAATCGAAAATAATTTGTACTTCATTCGAAATTCGGTATTAATTGCGTTAAAACTAATATAAGATCATCTAGTTGATAGTAAAGTATAAATATTATATATAGTTGATAGTAAAGTATAAGTATACTCAATTCTAAGTGAAACTCCTTTTACAAGTTAAATCATCAATGTCTTTTCACTTTATAATAGTCACTACATCCACTGAGTTCTGCTCCAACGATTTTCTCAAATGACGTAATTTGGATCACGTTTTCTAAACGAGCTAACCAAGCATAGGACGGTCCGATGGAGTATGAATAGATATACCGTTGAATAATAGTTGTCAATACATTTAACATTCATAGCTGGGGGCCATTCCTGTAGCAGGTAAAGCATCCCTTGTCAGATGAATGCTCCAACAAACCACACGTGCGCACAGACAATAAATCACTGCTTGCTCGCTATGCCATAGTAAAAACAGAGTATTATTACAACGAAATAAACATTAAAAGTAACATTAAATCACTAATGTTTTTAAAAATATTTATTTGACTCTGACTTTCTTTATATAACACTTCTAGACGTATGAGTGTTTTTAATAATCGAAATAACAACGTGTTTTATTTCATTTATGGTAACTGATAACCGTTTTGCCACATTTATATATTTCAAAATTTTCTAAAAAAAAATATGGTTTTGAATTTGGATGTCGTATTTCGTATTGGGTAGCAGAATTACATATGTATGAGCTAATTTAACATCCATAATCCCTACCTGATACCACTGAGTCATCCCTTTATCACTTTAGAAACCTGTTCCAAAAAAGAATATATGCAAAGCTGACCTGCGCTCCCGCAACTGTATACATGAACGAAACGTCTTCGTGTAAGTGGAATCGGTTGTGTTAGTAACTTTAGAATCTTCATGTTGTTTGCCTGTGTGCGTGTAACGAGTCGTAACTCGTAACCTGCTCAACGTGGTTGAATGAAGAGTGGCACAGGAGGTAAGCTACTTTCTACCCGTCACTCGACAAGCGGCCCACGTGATTCAATGTGCACCCGAACTATTCAGTATCCATTTTTAAACTGAACTCCGCTTTGTGCATTAATTTGTTTCATTTTCTGTTTCACATTTTATATTGCAATCTGTATGTATCACATATTGCCCTACATTCTTGATATGTATCTATTTGTGGTACTATTGTGTTACATTCGAAAGTGATTTTATCAGCGAGGCCGTTTTGCACATACTAACAATTTTGGACTCAACTTTTCAATATGTAATGAAAAATTTCAACATTGCTGTTTTAAATTATATTATAATTATTTCATTATTTAAAATATGGAAGTAAATAAATTTTATACAAAATGGTAGTTTTATAAATATTTTATATGAGATCAAAGAAATATCTGCATTTTTTTTTAAGCATATTTAACACAAGATCCTCGAGTTTAAAGTTCATGAAATAAAACACAAACACAAGAAAAGTTAAACTTGTAAATAGTGCATGTTATTATAACATTTATTAAAGTACAAAAAGTATATTTTTTTACTTATTATTTAACTTAAATATCGATCCAACTCATGCCAAATAATTCAGTGATGAGCACGATCACTTGTTCTGTGTCTTAGTGTAATTTATCTATAACATGGATCTATACGTATGTATTTGGTAATATACGAGTATGCATATGATTATTACCATTATGTTACTTTTCTTAACACTCTGCCTTTTAGTAATGCATCAGACGGTTGTGTATGAGCTTTGACAGAGCTCATTTTTTTATAATTATAAGATTTGCTCTTAACCATCAATTTCTTTTGTTGTATAACAACATACATTATAGTTATTTTTCAATGAACACAATCTTGTATTATACGGAGGTATTACACAAAGGTATATCAATAGGTAAATAAACTATAAGTTATTTCCTGTTTCAGATAACCCTCGGATTCAGGTCGTAATAAGATTTGAGCATATCCAACGTGGAATAATAGCGATGCCCTATTGGACCTTATTTGAAGGAAAGGTACTTCAAATTGTCCCTTTTTTGATACATTAGACCTTGTTCATTTTTCGAGCGTAACAATGCCTTTTCTGTTTGGGTTCCATTAGTTTTATTCCGGAGATATTTGCAATGTGTGACGATTTTTTGTTACTTTTATCGTTATTATTTATAAATGGAAAAGTTTGTGTAAAAGTTTGTGACTTAAATATGTCAATTGGAGGATTTTCATAAATTTGGCATAGAGTAACACATCAGACAGTTGAGAGTTAGAGATACAAATTGTACTACTTTTAAGTATATTTTTTAAAGTTAATAAATCAATATAGTTTTTCTATGAAAACGTTATTGTTACCAAGTCAATAACGCAAGAATTAAACATTATTGCATTTTAAAATGTAAAGAAATACATTAAATACATAAAGTTGGAATTCCACGTAATAAAAAATATTTTGTTAATGTACTTTATTTTTTTATTAACCAATTACATATAAGTACATTGCAAAACCTGTATCGATTACACATTTGTATTAATACATTAACAGAAAATGTTTAAATAACTATAAATTATTATATACACATAATGTTAATGTCATGAATAACGCAATAATTTTTTTTTTTGGTATTTTAGGTATGTATCGTATATGGTATATGGGTTTTCAAATTAATTTTAAACTTGCTTTTGCTGTCTATGTGTATGTCGTTTATCGCGGTAAAAAACCTATGTCACTCGCTGATAATGTATACATTTCTTCAGTAAAAGAATTTTTAAAATCGCTTTAGTAATTTTAAAATGTGTAATTTAGTATTGTTAACCAAAAATTTCTAAAAGCTTCTCTCAGTATTTCACCAAGATAATGATAAAATTATAATAGATCGAAATATAATAGCAGTCCATCCATACCAACAGCAATTAAACACTAGTTAAAGATCAGATAACTTTTTTATGCATGGCGAAGAGAAAACGAATGAAAAGTTCTAGAACCCACAGTATAGTACTACATACATTTTTTGAATAATTACTTTTGTATTGGGTAAAGTGTCACATTACAAAACTTAGGAGTGACCATTAAGACGAGATGAATGAAGCTGCGGGAACGACAAGAATGTTTGTAATAGAATATGTGCGGTGAGAATCTCATATACAAAAGCCCTTAATAAACCAATTGACTGTTAGTGAAATTAAAGAGTTTCTAATTGAAAATCCTAATACAAATTACAACCTGAAAAATTGTATAACAGTAAGATCTACATAAATATATAAATAGCGTTATATAACCTATTAAATATATCAAGATACTGGCGCCCGCTGTCGACCCCGACTAGGAGGGAACGACATTATTTATTAAGACCAAAGTCGTGTCACCAACAATAACCCGACTGCAACATGTAAAACAGATTTCGGAATTTCCTCAAGATTTTTTACAGGAAATTTATGAAGTAAATCTCGTTTATTTTCTGGTATAAACATGCGTTGAAGTGGGGCAATGTGGGATCGCCTTGATGGTATGTCCAGTTAGGAATATGAAACAGATTTGCTTTATAAATGGATTGTATAACAACACTTAGCACAAACTGGTAGTGACGGGCAAAAAAATTAACTGATTAATATAATCAGTTAATTTTCTGCCCGTTAACGTACTGCTAACATATTTACAACAAACTGCGACATGAAACATTCATGGAATAAATTTACATTTCCTTCACGATTATTTCAGAATAGTTTTAGGTATAACACTTAATTAAAACCAAGAACTGTTGTTTTCAAATGACCAGCTTTAAATTCTATTAATAAACGTATCCTAAACCACCTCGTTTGTAGTTAGTCTCGTTTTAGTGACACTGTGACTTAAAGTAAACTAATTTCACGTAAGTATTTGGAAACAAAGATTCGTATAAATTTTCTCTATTTCTAAAAACAGTCACTCTTTCAGTATCTTAAGTAAAATTTATATATTGCGTGGTAGTTATTATAAATGTTATCATTATTTGGAACTGCGTATTAATTGTACGACCATCACTCCTTTATAATTTAGATTTGTTTACTTCGACTCTGGTGTGAACTAATTTACTATATTAGCTATGGACGTTAATTGAAGCATTTATTCGATCTTACGGTGTTTAATACTCATGCTCATACTCGTATGTTGCAAGACCTCTGCTACTAAATGGGTACGGCTAATTCGCATTTAGTGCCCTTTTGATTTATTATGAAATTCAAAGGTCCAAGATTAATCATCAATTTTGATGCTTACACCGTCGTTTTAAAAGAGCCAAAACCAGATGAAAGATAAGTGTAATGGAGTAAGATAATAATATATTTATTTCAAGTCTCACGAAGGTCAAAAGGGATAATATGAGTGAGACGCTATATACCATCCCGGTATTTATCTCTTTGAGTCATTCTTGACTGATTATTTATGTTTACATATTACGTATTATCATCATTTTAGAGCTATTGTATAGACACGTCCGTATTCTGTAGAAACTGGTTACCACAGTCTCCTTTGGTTTCCTGTATTAAATAGAAAACCCCAATGTTTAACAAAGACTTTAGATATCCACCTTAAGATTTATAAGGTGTAGATTATACTGATGAATGAGTAACTGTTTTATTTCTAAACCCACTAAAAATAGTCATCCCAAAATATGATGAAATGTGCCTCAAAGTGAAATGCTCCCTATGTGTATAAAAACATTTAATGTTTTAACATAATTTTCTCATAGACATAATAGACAGTTGTACCTAATTTAATTTAAAATGCTAATTATTTTACGTATGTATGTAAGTAATAACATATAATATGTATTTTAAAAGTAATTATTTAAATCAAATGTACCTTCTTCATCCTTCAACAACATTATATATGAACTTAACTCCCTTTATCAATAACCTTTATTGCCTATTAAATTAATTGTATAGCACAGTAAAAAAAAAAACAATGCGAGATATATGGACTATAACTCGGGGTCCCCTACAATTAATACGGGTATAATTCACTGGCAGACGACACATTATTGTGTCTATAGGGAAACATTACCAGAATCACAGCACGATACAGCCATTTGTTGGTAAAAAATATTATTTTATACATTTAACATAGATCATTGTTACTTTATCTATTAAAAAGTTCAACCTCTATGAAAGGTGTTAAGTTAATTGTCATCACCAGCTTCCATCAGTTATATAAATTGCTGCAGACCGGTGCAATAGGTTTTTCACCAACATGCTTTTGCCAAACGTGATCCTTCGTTATCCATCGTTGATTGAATCTTTCTCTACTCTTCAAGACACATTGTTTCTTAAAATTAATAAATGAAAACGTTTTAATTAGCGCTTAACTTATCAAAAAAAAAACAGGTTGTCAGTGTTACCAGCTTCTTCCAACTACAATGAAATTAAAAAAAAAACCAAATGAAAGTAGCAATGGACATCACTAAACCAGCCTTGAACCTAAGTGGTTGGTATGTTCTGTACAAGTAGTAGGTATGTTCTCTTCAAACAATGTTGCACTTGTTTTGATACCCATCTTTTGCCATCGATACTCGCATTTAATGTGAATGTAAGTACACGCTTACATTTATTACCACAAAAAAAATGATATTTTTTTTACAAAAAAAGTGTGTTGCATAATAATGTTTATGATTTGAATATAAAAATAGGGTAAACAAAGAAATAATTATCCTGTCATAATCGATGCTCGATTTTACCTAGTTATATATTTTGTAATTGTACAAGGAAAACTCGTGTGTACCTACTACTGAAATTGGAACAAAAACAGTAGGCCTTTAATTAAAGTCATGTTATTCCTGGAAGTCATTAATATGGTTGGCTTTGATATAATATTGTGGTGTATTAATTTGTTGTTTGCAGTTTTAGGAATTTTATAATTACATTTACTTGTAATAGATATAACACTATTGTATTTTTTTAAATGATATCATTTGATTGTTATTAAGGGACTATGAAACTAATGAATTAAATAGGAGATTATACAATACGTGTTTTTTAAACATAAATGATACATATTTTTAAAAGAAATTCATATTTGTAAAATTACACCGTCAAGTACAAATTCTTTCTTGTGAGCAAATGCAATGGGTTGTACAGCCCAGGGCCTCAAGTCTGCTATTTTAATTTTGTATCAATAGACTGTCGATGAAATAGTTTTGCACTTTTCTTATTCTACTATGTAAGACCAATGGCCCGATGACTTGTCACTGATACAAATGTCGTCGATGTCTTTGTAATAGTTTGGTGAACGGTACATTTTAAATTTGTAATAAAATGATATATTTAATTTTCATGATATGGAAATGTTGTTAATATAACCATTGATGACCTATATTACTATATCAGTCTATTGACACTGTAAATTTATGTTCACCGATATTTTGAACGATGTCAGTAGCATCTCAATGGCATCTCAATGGCGTATCAATAGAATGACAGTGGCTTAGCGTTAACATAAAATAGCAGAATTGAGGCCCAGGCTTGGCATTAATATAAGATAGCTTGACTTACTTGCTTATCATTCATTTTAATTGCTACATAAGGTATAAAGATGGAAATAAAATGAATAGGCTCTTTGATTCCTGTCACAGGTCCTATTTAAATATATTTTTTAATTTTTTGTTTGCAAAAAGAAAATAAGCTCTTTTATATTATTTTCCCACGATATTTTACAGTTAACTACTGATTTCATTATCAATATCTACATACAATTCACATTAAAATCTTATGTAGCTGCAACTTCAAACAGCTATTAACCAAACAATGGGCATTAATTGCGAATGCAGCTCGATGACAGACATCGCAAAACTCATTTCATATTTTGGAGGGTCTAAAACAACAACGGTCGCCATGATGACTTTGCTGGCGTAGGCTGTAGGGTTGTTGGTAAAAAAAACAATAAAAGTAGATAAAATTTTCATCCTCATTTTACATAAATTCTGTATGAAGTTTATGAACGTGGAATCAAGTTCTAAGTAGATAGTGGTTTTAATATAACTAATTCAAAAAATATTCTATATGTTATGTATAATCTGTAAAAAGGAAAATAAATTCTTTAATATTAAATCTTAATTTAAAAGTAATAATTATGATAAGACAGATTTATACTATGATCATGTACTTGAAGAAAATAGCAAAATACATTAGAAATGCAAAAAAAAAACTCATTCGTAAATAATATTAAACATGAAACAAATCAGACTACTTTGTATCAAAATACACTTTATTATAAAACAATAGTATACCTTCCTAATATTTGCCTTCTGGCAACAGCTGTAGGGAATACGAGTCTCAACGGACTGTCAATGGCTAGTAATCATGGTACACACGTTCCCACGTTTTGGAATGACAGACCCGACGGCCGCCGGTCGTACAGAGAACAATAGGCAGGCTGGGGTGTGAATCATGAACTTAATTGATTTGTAGGATATGTAATCATTGTCGAATTGTAGTGGGTGTGTAACCATTAAAAAAAAATAGTAACGTCAAAGATATCAAACACGTTTAATAAGGAAAAACAAGACATCAACCGATCCTCCTTTTCTTAACAACAACTTTATTGTGAATTGATGACAGCAACAAAATAAATATATTTAAGTCTATTCATGGACATAACAAATCATCAGTTGCAACTGCAACAATGCAAACCATAACTGCCACTTGTAAGAACGGCACAACACTACTATACCAACAAAGTCGCCATGTTTTATTCCATTTTTAAAACCATTCTGTTTCTCGATTCGACGTGATTCGATACTGAATAATGTCTTTTGATATATCCCGCTTTATGAAGCCCTTGACTGCACTACTTTCCCGGTTACGATTTATTTACCTCGGTATAGCGGAGTTTACCTAGAGATTCGTTTTATTTCATTCAAGATTTGAAATATTTGAAGATTGGTATTCTAGTTATGAAATTTATATTAAACTAGCTGGTACCCGCGACTTTGTTCGCGTGGAATTTGAAAAGCGCTGCCTTAGTGGTAAAGTACGGTACGCGTTTGCAGTCCATGAGGCTTCGCGTTCGATTCCCGGACCGGGCAATATTTTATAGGGTTTTTTCTGAGAGGAAAAATAGCCTAAGTTACTCGCTATATAGACAGCTACCTGATAATAAAAAAATATCAAAATCGGTATGGCCGTTTTGAAGATTACCCAGAACAAACAAACAGACAGACAAAAATATTAAAAGTGGCTTTTAGGCATAGGTATGGTACAAATAACCGTGTAAACATGACAAAATCTATTATTTTGACATTACAAACAGACACTTCAATTTTATTTATTTGTATAGATTTATTTCTTTTTATGAATGCTAGCTACAATATGATAGCTATGCTTTTTATGTTATTATTATTAACTCATATCAACAAAATATTTTATGAACTAGTATTGATTGTATTCTTATTATTACATTTATATTTAAAGAGTTGACAATTTAATAAATTAAATGGTTAGAAATTGTATAGATTGGAGATTAGTTTATAATAATATTCTTTGTAAGTATGGATCAAAGATATATTATTTTTATATATTATAAAATAAAAAAAGCAATATAAGCTCCACAGTACTGAGCAACATGAATAACTCTAGCTTAGCTAAGTGTGAGGTTTTGAGACTGTAGTACATTGGATGGGTTCGAACTCACAAACAGTTGACTGCAAGTCTAACGCCTATGTGAATATGTTACCGCACATTAAATTACTATTGGTTTCCTTTTAGGAAGCCAACATAAGCGTACAATTACAACACTAGTGTCCCTTATACCCTCGGTAAAATACCGGTGTCCTGTATCATTAAGAATCATTACAGCCAGCCGTGACAGACAAAACAGGCATATTTCGACATACTAACAAATTACACACTAAAAGTGGTGTAACAAGGCGCAGTCTATCACCGATATGATTTTGGGGAATGTAAACTCTATAATATAGTAGATAAGAGTCACGGTGGACGGAATTAAGTTAGAACGTAAAGTGCAAACGTGTGGGTCACTTGTTCCGAGGTCGCTAAAGCAAAATGTCAGCAAGTCTGGATCCGTGTCATTGTCACTGCGTTTGACTAACTAATCAAACTAGTGATTAGCCTCTGCAATGACAGAAATGCAGTGAGCCTATACTCTTGTAAGTGGTATTATTGTAAATGGTATTATAGCATATTATCTATTTTTGGATAGAAAGCACTACTAATAGTTATCCTGCTGCCGAATGAAGGTGGATACAAAGTTCAATCAGATCTATACAGAACAAATATTTGTGTCAATGTCTAAATTAAATCCAAAACGGCTCATTATTTTAGTTATTTAGGGTTTGCGTTAGTCAGATCTAGTTAGATACTAATAGTGAGATATGGCGTCGTACCTACTAAAAATTAAATGTAAGTAAGTAAGTAAAGGTAGTGAATTTTGGTAGGTAAGTAAATTTTGACAATATGTTTTTAATACTTAAAATAAAAATCATTCATTTCTTTACGTAAATAAAAAAAAAACAACAAAAATAAGGTAGGTATTTTTTGAATTATCAGTACGTGAAGTGGTTTAAAATGGGTAGATAACGTTTAATTTAGAACCTCCTAGTTTTTGGAAGTCGTTTTATGTTTTTTTTTAAACTTAGAAGTTTTATTTCTATGTTTTTTGTGACGAGTGTAAAGTGCATAAAACTACATACAATTTTTATAAATGCAATCTGTAAAGGTTAATTAGTATGGTGGATTATCCACACATTTAGGGCCGGTTTTTCAATTCTCAGTTAAACTAACTAACTGGGGAATAAATTTATCTTGCTGTTTATCAAGCGAATAAACTTGTAATGTAATACATTTGTATACCTTTACATTTTTTTATTTTGTCTGGGTGTTTCTATGTATAATATTTATGTATTAATTAAAAAATTATAAAATAGTATACATGTATTTATATCAGTTGTCTAGTATCATATTTGAAACTAAATGGCGTTGTGTGTCAGATGTCTGAAAATATTATTAATTATTATTATTATTGACAGATTAAATTATTCCTCAGATTTAAGCTTTATTCTTCAGATAACAGCTATCTGACCATTGAAAAAAAAAAAAAAATGCTATCTAACTGTTTATCTGAGTATTGAAAAACTGACCCTTAATGTAATAGACAGACCAACGAGTGATCCTGTAAGGATTCCGTATTTTTATTCGGACATGCAACCCTAAAATTGATAATTCTTAAAGATTGCCCGCAACGTTCACGAAATTACTGAATGCAACATTTGCTGGTTGCAAATGATGACGTCTTATTGTCCGGAGTTACGATTTGAGTTAGCTTGTGTTGTTATCGCTGCCTAAACAGGAATTGTTTACATTCTGCGATGAACGTCCAAAGCTCTCAACACTAAATTAGGAAAGAAAATAGTCGAGGGCTTGTAACATTTAGAAGCGCACGTGAATCATTGTTATACTTTAATGGATATCATATGTAAAATGAGGTGCGCACTATCGCTTACAAATATAACAAAATTTTAGGTGAGTCGTCTTTCTGATAAATATTAACAGAAAGTATAGGTGTAACCACTAAATTTGTAATCAGTTTGTGCAAATATCTGTACTTTATGCCCTTTTCAGATTGTTTTGCAATCGAAATTTATTTTTAGGTCTAAGCTCTTGATTAAAGAAAGTATAAGCAACGTCTGAGACGTGTTTTTATAATTAAACATTTTTACCTATTCGTAAATTTTATGGGTTTCATTAATGAATCTTGTTTCTTGTTTGTTTGTTGTCTTGAGTCTAGAAATTATTAAAAATATATTAGGTAAATGAATATAGGTACAAAAGAAAAACAACGGTTGCAAACTTCTTCCAGTTAAGAAGGAGACGACTAGATCCAAATGAGATCAGCGTTTGTTCATTTCACTTCGAAAACAAAACTGAACGAAAATACTGATTCATCCATCATGAATGTGTTTACTCCGAGACCACAATAAAGGCGATCAATCAATAGAGTGAAATGCAACATCGCGTTCATTTGGCATCGAAAAATTCAAACTGAAATTCGAAGGACGTTCTCGTTATATAATCACAAGCTTAAAGTGTGATACTTGTAAAATGCCGAAAAGAAATTTATGTTCTTTTTTATTTTTATTTAGCAGCAGTACTTGATAAATGAACACACGTTGATTTTGACTTTTTCCAAAGCCTTACACAAAAGGGTGGCATTAAAGAATAAATTTTATTATCTTAACGTGTTTTTAGAAGTAAAATTAAGGCTGGTACTGACACATAAACTTCTGAGATCATATCTTTCCAATAATAGCACAAGAACATCAAGTGCTACAATACTCTATTCAACAGAAAACGAATTATTCAATGATAGCTCCAGATATTTACGTGTTTAATGTAAATAAACAAATTAAGATTTACAATACTCGGTATAAATAACTAACTTCAAACAGCAACAGATTGCATAACCTTCCAGGTTCTTGATTATAGTAATGATATCGCGCAGCATCTACTTGTATTTCTCTTACATTAATACAATTAATACGTGAACGCATCACGTATTAATTGTATATTTACGTAGACAATAATATTATCTTCTTAGATGGTCATATTATCCAACATGTCTCTTGATAAAAGTTTAATTTTAAAAGTCCGCGGTTGCGAAGTGGTATCCACGTCTCACGTACAATCCTTATGGGCTACCTGTGCATCTTTTATTCATGATCGATTCTATTCTGTTATATACTATTCTCCTTTCTGAAAACTGGATTAAATTTTGTCTCAATCGGTTTTAAAATGTTGGTACTTAAAGGTAATTAGTACCATTTAACACTGGTTAATATAACCGACCTTCCTTTTTTGAAGTACCTAATCTTAAAGTAAATACTACTAATTGCCACACAACAATGCATGCTAAGAATGTATGTCACGGTACTATGCATGTCCGTCACCATACTTAGATAATACACGAAAGTGTTTAATGTGTTATTGTGAAACACCTATTTGTACCGGTGAATAATACCAAAAAAAAAGTTACGTTCGTTCTGTAGCACTATCTCTATTCAGTTGACGATATGTTGCGCAAGCGATGCCATTGCTTTGTCCATCATTGTGTTATACGAAAGTGGAACAACTATATATTCAGTAATGTTACTAATGTTAATATCGTGTGTTAGTAAATTGGCGGCTTTAGATTTTTTATATACATTATACAAATTGTTACAGTAAGGCAAATCAGAAACGTTGTTAATTGGCTGACAAATATTTCATTCAACTTAATTTTATTTTACATATTATTTTATGTTATCTATGCAATTAAATAAAATTAAAGTGTCTGTTTGTAATATCAAAATAATAGGTTTCTTTTCATGCTCACACGGTTTTGATAATACTACCAGGTAGCTGTCTATCAGAAAAACCTTATAAAATTTTGCCGTGTCCGGGAATCAAACCCGAGCCCTCAGGGTCTGCAGTGGCGTACACACCACTAAGGCAGCACTTTTGAAATTCCAGATAGTATATTAATAAAATGAAGATGTGTAAAATATTGTTAGGTAATAAAGAAAATAATAATTTGACGGCACGGATGGAGTAGTAGTTCAAGCGGTCGCCACGCCGCTCACTACTGCGCTGAGTGTTGTGGGTACGATCCCCACATGGGACGGCACTTTGTGTGATCCACAAATTGTTGTTCTGAGTCTGGGTGTTCTTTGTGTTCGTTTCATGTATGTTTGAAAAGTCCTAATGTGGGAGTTGTCTTTTAAAAAAAAAAAATTTGGGTTATTTATGTTTTTTTTTTTAATTGTACAATTAACATACCCATATCAGATCTATGCAATATTACTCAATAGATAAAAAACAACCGATTCTACATTTTCTATTGAATGACAGATTTCCAATTAAAGGTCAATGTTTACGTATTTATTGCGTTATTTTAGGCTGGTGGCCTTAGCACCTACCAACGTATTAAAAACAAGAATTTGTCTGAAAACAGAAGTAAATACATTTCTTTCTTAATTTTATATGTATCTTCCTTACAGAATTCTGGTGACTACTCGCCGTGAAGATACATTATAGTTACTTAATAATTTTCTAGTAAGGAGTAGGTACTTTTTAATTCACGTAAAAAATCTATAATCGTTGAGAACGTGTAGACATAGATGATATTTTTTGCAGAACTTGATACATAACACAACATTTTTGTTAGTTAAAGAATAGAATTATTAAGGCAAATAACTCTAGAACAAAGAAATGTCTAGTGGCAATCGAATAAATTACAAAACATTAGCTGAGTTCCGTGTTATGACTATTTTCATGTAAATGATATATTCGCGTGCTTTATTTAACGACACAGCAGCGGTACAATTATTGCACACGAACTCTGTTTCACACAATACAAAGATAAACTGTTGTCATAAACATATTCGCGTTAGGTAAAAAAATTAATAAACAGTATACAGTATTATGCAACTACCAGTAATTAATAATAATAGATTCATCTTCATATATCTCATATACGACCTTCTGATCCCAATCTACGCAGAGCCTTTTTTTTTTCCGTGCGGAAATCCCCTCGGTTACCACCTGTCGGTGGCATGTCGGACACGAACCGACTAAAACCGCACGCCGTCTCGGGTACTAATAGCCGGGGAACCAGGTATACCCTAGGTACTATGGTAACCAGACTGTTGATAATTATACCTATATATTTCTAAATAGATACATATTAAGGCTAAAACACACCCAGACATAGAACAAATGATCGTACACATTATACACAGGATGGCTTAGGAATCAGGATCAGCACTAACTAGGACAGTAAATTGCGTTTACGCTGAGCTGTACCCATAAGAGCGGTAGATCGGACCCAGCGACAAGGACTCAGTTTCTTTTCTATAAACGTTCATTTTATTAAAGGCTGCAATCCCCATATTTCAAACAATTGATTATTTTCTGTATTAACTAAAATGTTATACGACAAAGTTTACAAAGGCAAAAAGTCTATCGAAAACTAAGTTATACTTTATTAGTAAGAGTAAGCCACTTCTTAGTATTGCATATAAAGGCTAATTTATTGAATTATTCATCAATGAAATATCTTGGTTTTTACTGCCAACAGCATTGACAGTGAATAAAATTATTCTTGTTTTCCATAAGTGAACGGAAACGAAAACTTGGCTCGATAATTGCCTATGTTACCGATATCATATTAGTAGACAAATATATCAGTTTTTATGAATCCGTAACAAATTAGATGTTCTAAAAATATTTCTTAGTATCGCGGTCAGTTTATTAATAATAATGCCTGGCAGCCTGATCCAAAATAATATTGGTTACCAAAAATTCATTCAGACACAGAATTATTTTCCACACAATTATTTGCGTAAATGAGTGGGAATCCAAACTCGCAAGGTCTGGCTCAGCAGTTGGAATCGCTAACCACTAGTCACACCGGCCCGTCTCTCACCCTATAGGGAATTCCTATTAAAGAAAAGATTATAAGCATTTATAATTTCGAAATTGCCTAACAAATATGTAGAAATAATTAATTGAAAATAAAATCTATCTTTAATTCTTTTATAAACGCAAAGAAATCGTATCAACTCATTTTTCTGACGTATTCGATACATATTATCATGATCATGCTTTATATAATTGTATATATAAGTAACTAAGAGAGAAGACACAGCACGTTCACTCTGAAATCGAATTCAATCTGTGAATTCAATTACAGTTGACAAAGCGTTAACTCCAGTCGCTTTTACTTGTGGTGTAAGTTGGAAGACGTTCAGCGCTGACACTTTCACCTTGTCACATGACGGACTTCACTTAGAGCACTTGACTTTAAATTACTGTGTAGTTTGAGGTCGATTATTTGTATGTGCACTTCAATAAATGATTATATTACATAATTTAAACAACGTCAAAGACTATTACTAGATTTTACCAGCTCCTTCTCTTGCGTGAATACAGAATTGGTTAATCAATTCAAGTATTCATTGGGAACAGTATTATTTTTTCGATTTAAGGTTTTATTATTTGCTGTACTACACAGAATATGTGTGCGTAATTTTATAACAATTGATTGAGTATTCAAGGCGTAGAAGCATAACTAAGAAATAATCATTTTTGGATTTTTTTAATATTATTTATTTAGTTAGGAAGCTAGATTATCGTATTATATCTAGGATGTAATACGATAATGCAGAACACGCAACCTCATAATGAATAAAGTTATTTTAAAACTACCTCAACAAAAATACTGCTAAATAATTTATTTCACTGGTTATAGTATCAACAGCAACATGAATATATGTATATCTAAAACAAATCTTTTTTCTCGATGTCTAGATTTTACATACAGAGTAAAAATACGGATTGAAACTGTGTATTATTATAAATTATAATTTATAATACTATTATGTATCGCGTTCGCAACTCAAAAATAAAAAATAGAATATATATATAGAATAGAGTTATAATAAATATTCAGCAATAAATTAAATATGAACAAAATCATATACGAGTATATGTAGTATTGGTAATAGGTATAATCGCACGTAAAACATTTCATAGTGATTTGCTAATCTAAACGTGAGACCTGAATTACGTTATGATCTACGTCTTGTTCAATACAATACTTGTATTGAGTTGCACAGCAGTGCTCCACTAACAGTTTTATATATTGCAAGAACCTGCATATTAATGTACGTTTGTGTAATGATATATATATAAAATCGTTCGACATTTAAAGTAAATAAGTCGATATGTATTTGTGTGTTTTAGTGTGGATGCATTAAAAATTTAGTGTGGATAAATATCAACAGGCACAAATCGTTGTCCTACCTAGACAGTAATATAGGGAGACCACTTTTAGTAATACATTATTATAAATCTGTTCTTGTTATAAACCACATATCTTTGAAATTGAATATTGTTGTGTCCTTGCAACTAAACATTAAGGATGGCACAAGATTTGTGTAGACAGACGGACAATGCACTCGGAAATTGGATTGCCTCTGGGCCGAGCATCGTTCGAAGTCAAGTCGTAATTGGCCCCGGTCACGAGGCGGCTACACAATCTTGAGCTCACTCGAGCTACACTAGCGAGCAAACACACCGGCTATTGTGATACAATCAAAGAAATTGAAATACAATTCGAAAAACGAACAAGTTGAAAGCCTCTTACACATTAACAACAAAAAGAGCGCTAACCTTGTAAACATCATTGTAGCCACTCCATTTGAACATTAAGTAAACCCACTTGAAGGCGCGAGTTTAGTTTCCAATACCGCTGATTTTCTGGTGGCTTTGGCGCAAGGCCCGGGCCATTAGGATGTTGGCTGAGCGCCAGCAATGCTCTAGGTGCAACTATTTATTTGTAAGGAAGTGTGGAATCTCGGAATAGAAGCCACGCGGAGTGACGACTCGCTAGAAATAGTCTGTTTCTTTACGGGAAGTAATTATTCAGCGTTTTGGCAACATTACCTATGATCTTGATTATCTTGAGTTTTAACAGATTTTGGCATATAATCTGAAATATCTTTCTTAATTTAATGGTAGCAAGGTCTTCCAGCAGGAGATGTCTTTAGTTTCTGTCAAAATACTACATCACCACAACGTCAGCGACATGTTATAGATTGCACGTGCCGTTTCACATATATTTGAAAATAAAGTACTAAGTAAGTTTGTTTTGTTTTTGATGTTCGTCTTAGTATCTTATTTTAAACTTGTGTACTAACTAGATAGGCATATTGAGTCTCGAATAGATGAAACCGATTTTAATTCATGTTTTCTATGAAAGTCAACGAACAAAAGGTTTAGTGAAATCACACATTCACTCATACTTTGGTTCATCACAGATTGATTGCAAACTAGATTTTTGATATGAGGTGTTTCACAAACTGAAAAAGCGCAAGTAGTCGTAATATTTATCATAATAAGCATTGTTGTTTAATATGGGACCTTGTAAATTGTAAGAAACATTTCAAGGAATATGTCTTCTTCTCATTTGCTTGTTATTTTTTTGGAGTTTATGAGATCAAAACCTTTGCTAAAATGTTGTCGACGGACACAATATTTTTTTAACAGTATCTGAAGTTTCTTTCACATCAACAGCCTTTAATAGTGCACTGCTGGACATAAGCCTCTCCTTAGAAAGGATGTTTTGGCCTAATTTCAAAAGAGAGTTTCTTTAGTACCTACGATTGTTATGTTTAAAAGCATCACGGATGCGAAGAAGAGGCACCTTTCTCGTATTTGATAGAATTTGCAAGTGTCAGCGATATTGACCGACTAACAACTTTTGGAGGACAGTACTTCTCACATAGTAAATACACACTTCAAATCATGCAAATTAATATAACGACGTAAGAACCGTTAATATCAGATAATGTTTATTAAAAGGATGGTGGCTGAAGTATTTGAGTCAAATAGCTGGACTGACAGGTTGGTCAAATTGGCAAAATGCCGTTAGATAGTGTCGGTGCAAGGCTGCTCGATGCGGAAGTTTCTAAAAGATTTTTATTATATGTTCCCAGGTTTGCAACGATCACGACGACTAGATCACATCAACAGTCTTTACTAGTCCACTGCTGGACATAGGCCTCTCCTTAGAAAGGAGGTTTTGGCCTACTATACCACGCTGGCCAGACAGGGTTGGTATAGGGTTTGTTTCAAGTTTTCCTTCTGTCTGCAGTGCTGTTGACCTGCGTAGTTTTTTCCCTTAGTCGCCTCTTACGACACCCACGGGATGAATAGGGGTGGTGACACTCCGTATTCTTGATCCGTCACCACACGGAATCGACGACTAGATATTGATTTGTAAATAATATATATTTAGACCTAATGAACTCGTCACTAAACTAAATAATCATTTTTGGGGACCCAAAACCAAGCACAAAATATAGTTGTAATATAGGTTCTAAGAATATTCGATGCGATACATATCTATGTAATACACATAATGCAAACAAACGTAATATACTAGCTATTGCCTTCGGCTTCGCTCGCGTAAATGTCAATTTTGATGATAAATTTGGACTGGATAAATAGCAGCCTCTGTGCTATTTTAGACTACAATCTATCTGTTTGCCCAATCTCAGTCTGATCCGGTAAGCCATTCTGGCGTAATTGAGAAACAAACATAGGTAGTAACGTTTTGAAAAGTTAAAAATAGGTGTCTAATTATTATTTTTTCTTGATAGAGAATATAATTATACTGAGAACTTGGCATCGATAGTTAAAAAAAATAGGTCACCATACAAAGTTACACCCCTTTTTAAAGGTAGTTTTGAAAAATTGGTAACAACGTTTTGTATTACTTTCAATAAACAGTAGGTATTTACTGTGAGTTTGAAAACGCTGCTACTAAAGATAACGTATTTTCGTATTAATTTTAGCCCCCATTTTGCACCCTTAGGGGTGGAATTTTCAAAAATCCTTTCTTAGTGCACACCTACGTCACCTAAGAAGTATTTGTGTAAATTTCATCCTTCTAGACTCAGCAGTTTCAGCAGTGCGTTGATCGATCACTCAGTGCAGCAGTTTGTCAGTTTTTTCTTTAATATATATATATATATTATTACATTATATAATGTCTGCTTACTTATGAATGCTTTATAGATATATAATATATATCTATCAAGCATTCATAAATAAATATAGCATACAAATATTTGCTCTTACCCGTACCGCAAAACACAAATATTTTTTTTTAATAACAATAGAATACAAGGAATCAAAATACTAGAAACACAAAAGGTACTAGACTTCATACATACGAACATCTTTCACACATTAAAATGAAATACTATTTTACATCAACCAGAGAGAGTATTAATTACAACAAGGTAATCGTCTCGGTAAGGATCAAACGAAATCAAATCCAGCATTACAGGTAGACAATTCGTAAGGTGACTACTGATCTATAAAAGGTTTTAAGAACGAGATAATTTATTTAAACTTTATCTTGAGTCTTTTTTAAATATTTACCACGGAATATCTACCTACCTCGGCTTTAATGATTTAAAACCTGTATAGATATCATTAAACTCATTATAAGTACAGTTACTGTACACACATCAATAAGTAAAATGTTTCTTCAGAGCCGGTCGCATAATTAACGGGTTGACAGAGAACAATGTTGAACGCCGTACTTCGAAAGATCGAGTATGTATAAGTGTAACGCGATAAGTACGCGAGATGCATCGGCCCACATCGATGCGTGTGCGCCACCGACCTACACGGACCTTGTTACTCACTATGTGGGACACTAGTACACACAAACACGATACACAACAACAAGAAATGAGATGTTACAGAACATTTATATTCGTTTGTTGACAACCTACATTAATAACCCCAGGCTGACAACTATGAAATTCCTCTACAACGGATGATAGATATTCAATTGTATACAAATACGACATTGCATTTCACTTCAACGGTTGAGAAGCGGTAGTCTAAACAAAGATAAACTGTTTTGCTATCTATGTAAACATTGTATAGTGATGGTACACACATTCCAACAATCTTAACCAATATAACAATTCGCAATTGTGTTTACTTGTTTATTATGCTTTTATTCATTAACTTCTAAGCCGATCAACATGACATTGATACATATGTCAATATTATCAGGGACCTTTACTCTATGGGCGGGGGCCCTGAAGGCCAGCAACGTCGCGATACTGCGACGACCGCAGCGAATGCTGGCCATCAGGATCATAAGGGGGTACCGCACGATCTCCTTTGAGGCGGCGAGTCTCCTGGCCGGAACTCCACCGTGGGACCTGGAGGCGAGAGCCCTTGCGGCACTGTATCGGTGGCGCAAGGAGGCGCAGGAGTTGGGTCGATGCCCCGAGACTCGAGAAATCGAGGACCGGAAATCCCAACTCCGCCAGGTCATCATAGGGGAGTGGAGGGAACGACTCGGGCAACCGAGCGCCGGGCACGCCGTCATTGCGGCGGTAAGACCCGTTATGGAGGATTGGCTCGAGAGGCGTCACGGGACCCTCTCATACCGATTGACGCAGGTGATCACTGGGAAGGGATGTTTCGGAGATCACCTGTGTCTGATCCGCAAGGAGCCAACGCCTGAGTGCCACCACTGCGATGGCCAGACCGTGGACACGGCTCTCCACACGCTGGCAGAGTGCCCGGCGTGGGTTGAGCAGAGGCGAGACCTCGTGGCGGCCATCGGAGTGGGAGTTCTCTCGCTCGATAGCCTGATTGCGGCTATCGTGCGGAGCGAGAGTGCGTGGAACTCTGCCGTCTCCTTCTGCGAGCAAGTTATGCTCGCGAAGGAGACGGCGGAGCGGGACCGGGAGAGGTTTAGAACTCTCCCGGCCCGCCAGGCCCGGGCACGGGCCAGGCAGCGCAGGCGACTCAGGCGCCGGAGGTCGCAAAACGACCTTCGTCCTCCATAAGCGCAGGCCTGGGGGTGACAGGTGAGGCCATCTGTCACCCTAGCAGAAGCAGGCCGGGGTGGCGGCGAGCGCGTGCGAAGCGCGCTCGCTTCCAGGGAGCACAGGGAACATGGGGTTCCCACACGGGGCGGGGGTCGTCTACTCGTCTGTAGATGACCCGAGGTATGTCGGGGCACCAGGGCCTTCCTTTCTAGGGTATACCTGGTTCCCCGGCTATTAGTACCCGGCGAAGGCGTGCGGTTTTAGTCGGTTCGAGTCCGACATGCCACCGACAGGTGGTATCCGAGGGGATTTCCGCACGGAAAAAAAAAAAAAAAAAAAAAAAAAAAGGGACCTTTACTCTCCAACCCGGAAAAAAAAAATCAATTATTTCACAAACGGTTCATTATATATAATTTAAATAGGGCCCAAGACACGAAACAATAGAGTTATTTCTTTTACGACTGGCCTGTTGGCCAAATGGTTAGTGACCCTGATTGCTACGCTAGAGGTCGTGGGTTCGATTCCCACCCAAAATAAATAATTGTGTAATAAGCATGGTCATTCGTTCTGTGTCTGGGTGTACTTTATCTATAATACGTATGTATTTAGAAATATATAAGTATGTTTATCAGGAGTCTGGTTACCGTAGTACAGGCTCTGCCTAGTTTGGGATCAGACGGCCGTGTGTGAAAAGTGTGAAAAATATTATTATTACTCCCTTGCACTGCCAGTGCTATAAATGCCTTCGTTTCCCTCACTTGCCCGGCAATCTATTTTCGACTAATGATAGTTGTTATCATCATCATATATCAAAATCTTTTAATGCCGGACTGTCACCATTAATTTCACCAACGAGCCCTCTTATCTACAATACATATAATTTTTACATTTATGTACGTTCCAACGTATTTCGATAACAACCTAGAAATCTAAATTATCGTTCTACTTACAGAACTCTTATCCAGTCATTAGAAATTTTGATAACGCAATGTAAATCAATTAAAATAGATACACGAAATTTATGGTTTCAATAAAATACACCAAGCAATAAAAATAACGCCAACCACTCTAAATTTACGACTTGCGAAGAGAATGAGAGTTCGTTGGTGCGTGAAACTTAAAAAACTGTCGTTGTGCTCGTTCGACAAAATTAAATAGAAAAACAACTAGAATCTTTTGCCTTCAATTGTGTTGTTTGTTAATTTAATGTATAAGCAGCTTTTCAAGTAAATTAAACCCATACTCACAAACAGATTTTAGAGTAAGTTGTGTACACACAACTTACTTAAAAAAATTTTACTACAGTCACATCAACTACATTAGATGTGCTATTTTAGACGGCTAAACCCAAAGGCAAACTGTCATTCGGGTAAACAGACGCCTACACTCTATCAAATGCAAATACAAACAAAAATCCTTTGAGAATGTTGTTCTGTTAAATTTCTACTGTTTATATTTACTTATTTAGTATCAACCGTCGTCGTCTCGTTATAATACTGATTTCTAAAACACACAAGTAACTGTATTACTATTTTCCAATATCGGTGAATAAAAATCAAAGTCACATACTTAGTGTACTTGAAAGTGAATATATTCAATAAAGTATTAATACTATTATTTTACTACTTAAGAATAAAATGCTCAAAGTGTCGATGTTCAATGCGATTCATGCTCAAAATGTGATATCTCCTAACTAGGCCGAATGTGTGTAATTGACCAAATTATTTCGGTGCTTAAACCAATGGATGCCACGTATTAGCTTAGTTTAATTGCAGAACGAGTATTTTTGTGTTTTTCTAAATTTTTCTTTACGTAATCTTTTTATGTTTGTTATGTTAACATTTGCGGTTTCTTGTTTATAAGAAAACTGTGAGAGAACGAATTGTCCTTTGTCAGTTGGCTAGTGGTCTAGAAATGTGTTTTTATCTTTTTATTTTTATTATAATTTTATTACATCTATTCTATTTCCACTAACTTGACACAACTAACTAAAAATCTAATTTCGTTCACATTTTTTTTTTGTTTGGCTATTTGGTCTAAATTTAATGCAAATCTACTAAATAACCGTTGTCTCGTTAATGTATTATATTTCTTTTAAAATCACTAAACTTTTGCAATTTTGTTATCCATGAAAATATCACATCACATCACATCAACAGCCCTTAATAGTCCACTGCTGGACATAGGCCTCTCCTTAGAAAGGAGGTTTTGGCCTACTATACCACGCTGGCCAGACGGGTTGGTATAGGGTTGAAAATATAAACTCTTTTAACTCTGTACTAAGTGTACACATTTGAGGGTAGGTAGGTACGACATTAAAGCCAACTAAAATAGCAATTAGGCTTTGTTACTTTCAGTATATATAAACTATGATAGATGCAAATGCAACGTATTTGCACCGACTTTACGAGACATATCAATAAGATTGCGTATTAAAAAAAGAAATGAAATATTTGTACCATAGACAACTCTAGCGAAGTCGTTTAACACGATTCAAGATAACGTAGCTTAGCCTCTATATCCACTTTCCACCATGTGCCTGCCTCAAAACCTGTTTTCTGTGACCACAACACTACAACTTCTAACTCGATAAAATAACAGCCAGCTTTTTTCCTTTTCCTTCCTCATGCTAATGAGTGAAATATTATATCTGCCCTCATTTCCTTAGCCATGGAAATGTACCTACACACTGTTTATTACCAACTTTTTACATGAAATGTATATTTAATGAAACAATGTTATTATTTTACATGTAAAACAAAAGTGGGTTAGAACGATAAAGAAGAAAATAATAATTATAATTTTAACTAATGAATTAGTCCTAACTCCTAACACATAAATAAAAGGTTGGATCATTAAACATGCACTTGAATCACGTATAACAATAACAATTAAATACTGTTAAACAATTTGGAAGTATTTGTATACATTACTTAAAATATTACTACGCGTATTCTTCTTTCCGACTTGTTTTGTTTCGTTTCAATTGTTAAGAGATTTTTCACTCCTATTTGTTTACTATTTATTGCTATTTGACCACCTACTAATTTTGCAATAAGAAAAGAGAGACGCCACTTTTAACCTAGCGTTAGCCCGTTAGCCATTGCTCATAAATGTATGTACACTATGTCATATTCATATATGTACACTAGCTGACCCAAACAACTTCGCTGCGTCTCTCAAAAGGAATAAATATGCCCCATTTTTGCATCATTTTTCATTGATACTCGACTCCTATTGGTTGTAGCGTGATGTTTTATAGCCTTTCTCGATACAAGGGCTATTTAACACTAAAATATTTTTTCAATTCGAACCAGTAGTCCCTGAGATTTAACAAAGAAACTCTTCAGCTCTATAATCGGTTTAAAGGTATTTATTCCACAGAAGAACAATACAGTTCACTAATGTACATAATGTACAGTACATAATGAGAAAATAATAATAACACAAAATAAATTAGTTAAGTACGAGTATCTCTGTGATGACAATACACTATATCAAACTAAAAATATGAAGATAATTTTATTCGTGTCAGTACTTTTAGCTAATGTTATCTCCTAAACTTCTTTTCAACTTACACAAGCTATCACTTCTTACTAGAAATGATAGCTGATGATATAACTATATCATCAGGTATTTAATTATAAAGTTTTACACCTCCATATAATATATTTTTCTTACCATAGTCGGTTCTAGGGTTTATTACTTCTAGTTTTTTTCGTTTCCTTGCGTTTTATGTATCAGTTTTTTCTGTAAAGCTTAATCGTGAATGTGTAAATTATGTTATAGTTTTATGTATTAGTATACAAGTTTTAAGTATTTATAGTTGTTTAATTGTTAGGATTTTGGTATCTTTGTAGATTTTAAGTGTTGGTATTAGGTAGTCGTAGTTATAGTGTTTTTATTGCTTTACTTTGCAGGACTTGAATTAATCGATATTAATATCATTACTCGAGCCTTATTAAGGACGCAAAAGGACATTTAACGTAGTGCACCAATAACAGGAAATATTTTGGATTTAATATGTGCAATATGGTGTTTCCATGTTAATTTTGTGTCTAAAATGAGGCCTCAGTATCTTATCATATCATTATAGACAATAGTTTTACTTGGCATACCCACGACAAAACATAATATTATACAAAATGACGAGTTACACGTGTTAAAGTCTGTAAAAAAATCTATATAATATCTCGTTCTTAGTTATTAATTTATAATTAGCAATTCTTCAAAACTGTACTGACAAATAAGACACTAACGACCTTGTTTATGTATAAACAATCTTACATAACGAGGCCACTCTACTTAGCAGCCATTACAAAGCGTTGCATGACCAAAACAATTTCAAAAAACAACGTACGTACGTCTAATGCGTGACGAATATATACACAATGATGGATATTCTTATTAGTGTATGTTATTTTAGTAATGTAGTAGGCCAAATCCTCCTTTCTCAGGAGAGGCCTATGCCAAGCAGTGGACTATTTTGACGATGACGATTTTAGTAATGTGTACAATATATACCTACACATATTACAGTAACTTTCATTTTATAAATTTTAGAATAGTTAACTATACCACACCGATTTAAAAAATATTTATAATAACAAAATAACATCAGAAAAACGTTATTGGTTGAAACTGTTTAGGATTATCAAACTAAACTGGCTAAAGAGTATAAATAACATTTAAGAACAAAATTTATATAACCGTCTTTAATGTGTCTAAATCATAATGAAGTATAAGGCTGTATTCCTCAATATTAATTTTCTACTGTTAACGGTGGCATTTTCAGAAAGCAATTAGAATTCAATTAAAATAAAAGTAATTGGCATGGGTAATTGGTATATCGAAACATATAACACACATAAAACATTCACACAAAGAAACATTTAAGTTTATAAACTTTACTTTTGAGTACGATTAAAACGTCTTTTACACGCTTGCATGTGCCTAGACGTTAAAAAACTGTGTTATTTTTTATTTATTCGAGATTATTTTTTTGAAAAAGATTCAACTCATCAATTTTATAATTCGCATTATTATTTATTACTCATTTATTAATTTATTTGTTGTGTTGCAAGATGAGTAGCGTGGAGTAGAGAAGAGTAGAGCAAGATGAGACGCAAGAAATAAATTTACCACCTAAAGCATGACACTTCTGAACAAATCACTTACACACATTTATCACAACATCCTCATTATCTTTTAGTATTGCATTTATCCAATCACGAGTATACCGATAGTGGGTGGAAGTGGGCAAAGTAAACTATGATGAGGACTTAGAAAGTTTATGACTCGTCGTACCGATTGTAAGAAGTCATTCTTTGTTTTGTTGGGTCGATATTCTATTTTAATTGTTTAGTAAAATTTAGGACAATTACTTTTTTGTTTTTATAAAAGACGAGTGTTGTTTAAAGTTTTGTGTCTTATGTATTAATGTTAACATTACTTTTGAAAGTTTTCTTTGGTTTTAATGAAATTTTTAAAGTGGATGATAAGTGCCACACACAAGCGGGAAAATAGAAATTCCTTGAGCGATCAGTTAAATTGTTTTTATTTAATATATTTTTCATACATAATTCACGAAAGCAACCGGCTTTGTTTATTTCTTTAAAAGTAGTGCAGAATAATGTCCTTAATTTGTTTACAACGTATTGAATAGAAAAGTGTTCGCAGCTTTCATTTCCAAGGCTATCGCCGACATTTGCTCCACTTTTCGTCACAACTTTCTGTTCGCTACTTCTAAATAAGGTCCAGATGTAAAAATAGAAACGTCGCCATAATGAAGATGTAACTCATTCTTTTTAGCCATTTGAGTTTTTACGATGAGAACATAGTTATCAAAGTGTTGATGTAACAGTCGTTTATGGTCATATACTTTAATTTCAATGCATGTGAGAGCTATTCACTATTATCTACACCATTCACATTTCACATCTTGTGTAATTACTTGTGTTACATAAAATAGTTATAGCTTAACAAAAGACTTCAACGCACTCCCACTTTGATATACCACGGCCAACAGATTCCATCATTATTAAATAAAAACAAAAGGCATGATGAGATCCACGTTGTTAATTCTGGTATTTATATACATACAGATGATTTCAATACAGTCCTTCAAAACTTATCGCGGAACATACGAACATACAGGCGGCATCCATACATAATTATGTTGTGATAGTACCTGAGAGGGATTGGCTGAAAGGGAAACCGATGGGTAGGCGGGTGCGGTGGTGGCATTATAGCTGGAGGCGGAGGGTGCACCGGCACTGGGTGAGGCAGCATCGCCGGCGCTGGCGGCAACGTGCTGTATGGCGGTGGCGGAATGTTCTCCAGTTCTGGCACGCGAGGCGCACGAGTGCGTCTCACTCGCCGCCGCCGCGCCGGCTCCTCTGTCTGGCATTCTGCAGTGGCCACACTCCGTTCCCTTTCCGTCTGCACCGCACTGTTCACATTAGCACCAGGCGGCACATCCTGCACCTGCACTATGTTCACGTTCACACTGGACACGTTCTGTCGGCTCGGCTCGCCCGGAACGCGCACCGAGACCGAGTCCGACTTACGCAGCGGGCCGGGCGCCGGCACGGGCAACCGCATCTCGTGGCGGGGTATAATCGCGCAAAACGACGCGCGCGCATGACGACCGCCGCTCGGCGACTGGGCCGCGCAGGTCGCGTCCCCCTCGCCGCGCGCACGTACCAACGCGCCATCGGTGCGCGAGCGCGCGAGGGGCGGTGAGCGACACTCGTATGGTTGCCATAGTAGCGTGGAAAGCGCTTCGGCGGCGGACAGCGGCGGCACCAGTGGGTTCAGCGCGTTCAACGCGCTCATCTCGGAACCGTGCTCCGCTGCCGCGACACCGCCGTCACCCGCCACCCGCCACCGCTTGCACCTGAACACAAAAACAACAGTTAGTTTTCAGATACTAAGGGTTTTATAAAAAGAAACTAAACATGAGTTTAGGAGAATTTTTTTTTGGAAGAGGGCGAGCAGGCGGCTCACCTGATAGAAAATGACTACCGCCGCCTGGAGTCACAAGCGCGTTGCCGTCCTATGAGAAAGAGGTTGAAGGTCGTATCAGTCACAGTATTTGAAAGCATGTAGGTTCTAACGTAAACTACGTTACTCTTATAAGGTAGAAGATTACAGGAATTAAAACCACTGAGCTGGAAAGTTGACCTCGTCATCACATGAGAACTGAAAGCTGGGAAGTAAGAGCCAAACAAGTTATCACATCTGGCTCGATAAAGTAAATGTAACTTCAATCGGCGTTAAACCGCCTTCGTTAAAACCGCATGTAGCAGTAGTGTGTTAGCTTTCGCAAAACCACAATAGGCAGAAATAGTACTCCATTGTTTGACGACACAGTTACCAACACGACAGGATAGACAAATGTTACTTGTATACATAACAGCAATAAGCTTGGACAACAAAAACAATCATTATCATTTCAGCCAGAAGACGTCCACTGCTGGACATAGGCCGCACCCAAGGTTCGCCACAACAACCGGTCCTGTGCTGCCAGCATCCAACGAAAAAAACAATATCTCACAGAAATTGAGGTAGGTAAATCCTGCCAAGTCAATATGATACAGAAACTATCAACATGTTTGCAACAAGTTTTTTGAACCTGTAGTGAAATCCGTATAAAAAATGTAATATTGATTCAGAACCCAATGTCAGTAGAAAATAATAATTTATTTTTGGCTGTAGTTTGAGAGAATGTAAAAAAAAAGTCGTAGATTTTTTTAATGGTCGTATTGCAACCATTTTATTTTACATGCACACAATCCAGATGTTGGGGTGATATTCGTAATAGTTCAAGAATCAAAGCGGTTTGCCCCGTTTCTGCAACATTTTTCTTTATAAACGGTGTGATGTGATGATGTGTATGATTAAAAACCAGTTTTTTTTTTGTCTGCCTGTCTGTCTCTTTGTTCGCGTAATCTTCTAAACGCCTTGACCGATTTTGATAATATTTACTACCAGGTAGCTGTCTATATAAGGAGTAACTTATGCTATTATTCCACTCAGAAAACCCTTAAATTTTTGCCCGGTCCGGCAATCGAACCCACTAAGGAAGCGCTTTTCATATTCTACGCGAACGAAGTCGCGAGTACCAGCTTGTATTTAATAGGTACAATATGGATTTATAGCAAAATAATATTACTAGGCGAGTTATTCGCACAATTAAAACACTTAAGTTAAATTAATGTAAATAGAGGAAATTCATAACAGCTTCCTACTCAGTTAGTCATACCTACACAATAATAGGCAATGAGAACTCTTATGTTTATTTACTTAGTAATTTCTACAAAACATTACGTAGTAAACTACTGTCCGTCTAATCGTAGGATCTGTAAAGACGGTGTATATAAATATATGTGTTGAGTTCGGTTCGGTCTGCTGCCTTTACGTAATTCTTCCGCTCCACTTACAATGCTTTTATGTTCTTCGGTTTTTTTACCATTACTAACTAAACATTTTTCATTCATTTGCAATATCTGTATTCGTTATTTTTACTTTTCATTCCATAAACTACTTACAACCTAATTAATAATTACGTATCATGTGCTCTAAAAATCTAAGCATTATAGGTATATACGAAATAATTACATTAATACGTATTATCGACAAACTTTAATAGTCCACGGCTGGACATAGGTCCAGCGGTGGACTATTAAAGTTCGGGCGACACGCTGGTTACAACCCGGGGGGCGTACAAGAGGCCGCGCGCCTAGTTACCAGTGGAATCTCTCAGGTGGTAGGGCGCATTTAGGCGCTGGGCTTTCGGATGGCTCTGGATAATACGGAGGCTCTTTTGTTCCATGGGCACCATCGTGATCTACAGATGAAGACAGATGAAGTATCTGGGCCCGATTCTTGACGGGAGGTAGCTCTTCAACGAGCACATCCACCGTCTTGCTCCAAAGCTGGTCGGCGCAGAGAGCAGAACCTCTAGGGTGACTTTTGCCCAATTTGGGTGGAGCCATCGTCGTGACAACGCGGCTGTACACGGGGATCGTCCAATCAATGGCACCTGCCTGTCACCACTACGATTGCAGTGGGGACTCGGCTCAGCACACGCTGGCAATTTGCCCTGTTTAGTCGCTGCAGCGTCGAGTCCTCATTGCAGTCATCGGCGGGGGTCTCTCGCTACCGACCATAATATGCTCCATGGCCGGTAGTGTTGATGTTTCACCGATAGATGTTTCACCGAGGTCGTATCCTTCTGCGAAGACGTCAGCTTGCAGAAGGAGGCGGCGGAGAGGCTCGGGAGGACAACCTCCACTAGGACCCAATTCGTCGCCGGCGAACCGGGCGGCGTAGGCGCTTACCACAGCCCAGACCCGGGAACGGGCCAGGTACCGCAGATGACTCAGGCGCCTCGAGTCAAGTCCTCCATAAGCGCAGGCCTGGGGGTGACAGGTGAGGCCATCTGTCACCCTAGCAGAAACAGGCCGGTTTGGCAGTGCAACGAGCTGTGGAGCGCGCGCGCCCTTTAGTTCCCACATACGACGGGGTCATTTACAAGACGTAGATGACCCGGGGTAGTTGGGATACCAAGGATTTCCTTCCTAAGTACACCTGATTTCCCTAAAGTACTTGAAAAAGAAGCATCTGTTTTGTGATTCTATGATGGTCCTATAGACAGAGAAGAATATTCTTAACCAGCCTATTAATTTTGATTAGTGGCCTATTATTTACCTATTACGATCTATTTATTATCGTGAGAGAGTCATGTTTTGGCACATAGGGACTAACTCGACCAGACTGACAGAAAGGCCTCACAAGAAACACTTGTTAAGCAGTTCTGACTGCACGGATGGCGTAGTGGTTTAAGCGGTCGCCACGCCGCTTACTACTGCGCTGAGTGTTGGATTCGATCCCCACATGGGACGACACTTTGTGTGATCCACAAATTGTAGTTCTGCGTCTGGGTGTTCTTTGTGTCCGTTTCATGTAAGTTTGTAAAGTCTCCCGCGACGCAGGATATATTCCAAATGCGGGACTTGTCTTTTAAAAAAAAAGAAGTTCTTTCGTTGCTTTTCACTGAGTGAGTGAGGTTACCGAAGCCCAAACCCTCTCCCTCTCCTTATCTTTGCGGAGGTACTGAAATTGCGGTGGTACTATCAGGTGACTCGACTGCTTGTTTGCCTTCTGAACCTGAATCTGAATCTTTAGCAAGAAGAGAGACTACTTTTCTTTCGTTAAATAACTAGAATGCTAAACATGTGTAGAAAACATAGACTACAATTCTTTTAAAGAAATTTTATATCCGAATCATATCTCATAAAGACACTAAACATAGCATTTTAGCTATTTTACAAGGTAACAGAAACGAAGTGTGTCAGTAGCTTTTTCTCTGTACCAGGATCTCCCAAATATTCGTGTGTTAAATCTTATGTTTCATTATATATTTACCTTTTACTTTAAAATTTAAACTATTGACCAAAACTTATTTTTATATAGAAAACTAGCCCAAGCGACAAGCGTTTATTTTAATTTATGAAAGCTGTCACCTATTCTTTGACGTACCTATACAATTTTCCATCACAAAATATCTTGCTCAAAATAGTCATTTACATAAATAATTCTCAGCTTACCTCTGTTTTTTAATCTGTGCAAACTTTTAGAAGAATAGAGATTTACTACGACCGTGCTTAATATTTGCAGTAAGCCTTTATGTAAGAATAAGCCCTAGACAGAGGAGAAACTTTATGAAATTTTAATATACGAGCTGGAAAAATTCGTGCCTTTAACTCAATAATTCTGACAATGTTAAATACTTGAGATGGTATATATTAATTTTGTAGCCTTCAGAAATTTGGAGAAGAAAATTTGTCTTTATCTATACTAGCTTTTCCCGGCAGCACCAGTCTAGAATTAGCTTATATACATCAACCGTTATGATGTTTGTATAATTTATTTCATTGCTTATTGTTTGTACACTGTTATACTGTAAAAAACACAAAGGCCAATGACTCAAATTAATCGCTAACGAAATAATAATAACATAATTGTAAAAAAAACAGCTAATAGTTTTACCTAATACTTTTTCTCCTACTCTGAACTAATTACTACTTATCTTCTATATGTTAAAAACTCAGAAAATTTGATAAGATATATACAGCCTTGCTTCAAAGTTTATTTTTATCTAAATTTATTACGTCACTTTTATTTTTAAACTGTCCCAATGCATATCAGAGGGCTTAATTTTTTCCGAGAGGGGTGTAGACTTCCACTACACAGGTCTTATGCGGTATGATAACCTTCATCGATTTTTTTCACCCGCTTAACATCTTCATCAAACTTGGCTTTATCTTATTTAAAATTTATGTAATTTAATATTGGTTCTTTAATTTAAAGTCTCAACTTATTCGTCAACATTTCTATGTTAGCGAAGAGTGATCTGTCTACTTTGATAAGGACCAAGACGAAACACTTCTAAAATGTTTACTCACCAGTCATAAATGTTTACACCTCAATAACACAATATATATATCATAAACATTCTACTCGAGATATGATTACTTTACAGACTTGCTTAGCTAGGGAATGCTAATGTGGTCTAAGGTTCTACAGTGATATGTAACTGTTTGTCTTTTTCTATAAACAAATAAATATTTGCTTCGATACCCCAATTAGAACGTAATATATTCGATCTTCGCCATTAAACGAAAAATTATCGGTGATGATTAAACTTCAAATGGAGATATCGTCGGTTACGTGAGACAATATCGCAGGGAGATCAGCTGGGCTCAGTGCTGAGATCCGAGATCCGAGGTGAAACCGTACTCATACACTTTCACCAAGGCCGCACGGCGCCGGCGCCTCCCACCACTCTAATAACTATAGAACGTTCCTAATACGTCTGTTTATATGTGCGACTGATGTCGGAAACTTACTTATTTTGAACTTTTTCTGCTTTTAAGGATGAATATATTAAATCATGCGTCGTAAAGATTACTATCACAGTCATCTTAATTTAAACTGCTGCAAAAAAGGAGAGAATGTGTATTACTTGTTTCAAATCTCTCCTAAATTGTTGCGTCAGTGATACCATGAGAACAATACGATTTCTTGAGAACAATACTCAAGCATTATTGTTGAGAAAGCATCGCCGCGGACCAAACTTGTGATTCAAAATACACGGATACTGTTATGCAATTATGTCACAGACTATTATTGTACACTAATAACTTCAACTTTCGTTTAAAGTTGACATGCTACAAATATCTTTTGTTTTTGTCTCTAAAGAATTAATTTGAAGCTTATTAACTTTGTGGTTTAGTATGCTTGCCTGTTCTTTGTTTAAAGAATATAATAGATGTAAAGATAATACGTTTTAGTTATAATATAATATATTGCAACCTGATCGAAACGTCAGGCAATTCAATGGTGTATGATATAGTCTCAATAATTATTATATTTTTATAACAGCGTTAATTTTTAATATTCCTTCTGAATATGACAGCCTTTTACGTTAAAGCCAAAGAACAAGTGAAACAAAAAGTGAATAAACATTTTTATCGTTTATTCACTTTTCTGTGGTTGAAACTAAAACGCCTCAAACACGGCTTTCTGACTCCAAACAATGCAGAACATGACCCCAAAGTACCCAGACACAGAAAAAATGGTCAACATTATCTGCTCACAGAACGAATACATCGTAGGTTCGATTCCCACTCTGCCTCAACAGCCAGCTATTACTAAACACCAACTGCAGGTCCGCCTACTTCATTCGGGGTGTGGTACTTTAGGACTTTTAACTATGACCGCACCTTTTTGTACAGTGTGTCAATGTGCAAATTCGATTGATATCGTGTTGCATTTACCGTATATTATTAGTTCAAATATTTGAACGGAAACAATATTCTGTGTCTACGGAATTTACCCACCTGGCACATAGTTATATACACTCATGACTGCCTCTCCGAAGGGCTAGGCAGAGACGGATAAATTAAAACCATATTGATGACAATAATTCACGTAACGATACGTAATTAAAGATAGCGTAGGTACCTAGGTAATTAAAAAGAGGATAATTTGGATTTCATTAAAAAGATAATATAGTAATTGTAGTTATCTTTTTGAATGTCGTTTGATAATAACTATATACATATTATTTCTTAGTTGGATGGGTATTTATAAGCATACAAAAACCAACAGAACACGCTCAAACACACAAATATGCTCCTATAATATACGTCTATAGTGAAAAGTGTTTTTTTTTTATTTCAATATTGGAACAAAACGTGACGTCAATTAACTCTCGCCGTCTTTTGTCAATAAGTTGTTTGTATGGATTCTGGTCATTATTTGTTTTGTAATAAGTTACGTAATGGATCAATACCTATGTATTATGATAATTAGAATATATTAACGAACTTTTCATAAACTAGGTTATGTTTTCGTCGAGGTTTGTAAGTGTAAGTGTAATGTGTATAAGAGTGCGTACCGGCCTGTACGCACAGCGAGCTGGCCGACTATGAGTGTCACAGTTTTTGTTTGCGAGACTCTATGTGAGTTTTTTTATACGTCTACGGGTGCAGGTACCTCAGTAGAAATGATTTTTATAGTATTTAGTATCCTTCCTTATGTTCAAATGATCTTCACAATTAGTATAAGCAGCTCAAGCACGAAACATTGTCTCTTCTCATAGCCATAATAAGTTGATTATCACTCACATTTTTAACTTTCGGTAATTTGGTGAACCAAACACTTCGTTGTTGACATCGAACTCGGGTAATCTGGCCCCACGGAATAAGCGCGCCCGTGTTTGAATCGCCCGAAAATGATGTAATTTTAAGATTTTTTTTAGCTTATTATATTTCGGATGTACTTATAATACGTAACGTAATAAATCATTATGTTACAAGAAAGTTTCTAAAAAAAAATTCTTTTTAGACTATTCCCGCACTATTAATATATCCTGCGTCGCAGGAGACTTTACAAACATACATGAAACGGACACAAAGAACACTCAGACTCAGTGCAATTTGTGGATCACACAAAGTGTCGTCCCATGTGGGGATCGGACCTACACCACTCAGCGTCAGTCAATCCTGACTGGAGGTAGCCATTGTTTTCTTGTATTCCCAACTTCATTTCCGCATTTAAGTATTGATTGAATTTCATTTTATAAAAGTATTTTTTGCATGCAAATCTTGTAATGGATAATGTAAACAACACAAACAGTTACAATTTTTTCCCACGGTCACATCAATTTCTATTTAATTCCTAGTTGTGAAGATGGAAAACAGCATTCGATATGAGTCGCTTGAGACAATTATAAAAACTTTAAGGTTTCTACGAATCATCAAAACAAATAGACACTGCAAACTGCTTTAATATTTTTTCAATCGGCATCAAAGTAGAGATCGGTCAAATGTTACGCTTTCTCTGAAGGTCATTTGATGGCAAACAGACTTAAATGCCCACCGCACCTCAGCCAGTACCTTTGAAGTTTCTCTAGCTTGTAATTAGAGACGATATTGATCCGAAAACACTATCTCTGTCGTGATTGTTCAAAGATTGTTTAATTTAATGTTCTTAAACCATTTTAAGACTAGTTGGTTAGTTAGAGTTTTAGAGTACAGTAGTACCAGTACAAGTTTATTTTTGTTTGATTAACTACAATTTATATTACTAAGATACTTTTTACATACTGGTCTCTGTTTAGTAAATCTGTGGCATTTCTTAAAAAAGTTTATAATTAAATTCATTTTACACAAGTCCTGATGATTACTATGACAAAGACAGACTAGAGATTATTAGGCACATACTTTTTCTAATATTCGCATTTCTTTCTGACAACATACTCTTGCTTGTTGTTTGTGTGTGTGTGTCTGTGTGTGTGTGTGTGTCTGCGTGTGTGTGTGTGTGTCTGCGTGTGTGTATATGTATCCGTATTTAAGACTCTCTACAACAGTTAATAGCGATATGTGATATGTCGTAGGATGTTATTATTAAACTTACTACTAAACGGAATATTGTATTGTCCATCGTAGGTACGTATACAGATACTTTTTCATACTTATAAAGTTTTTGCATTAGCAGACCTATATTTGTGAACCCAAAACCAATTCAGTCGCTTTTATACTTTCATCGGTCCATTTCAGATTTCAAAAAAATTATGAAGGTTAAACGGTTTTCCTCACGTCTATATTTCGGGGGATATATTTAGTGCAGCGCTTGTTCCCGACGAACAATCTCTCGGTCTGCACTCTGACTCACTTAGTAGGTTCAGAAGTGCTATTTACAATTGACGTCTTTATATCAGTATATACAATTATTGGTGAGCTAAATAAAAAAAAACATTGTTTTTTTAGTAAATTAAAAAACACGCTTTCTATAAAAATCCAAACTAAAAAATAGAAAATAAATTTGAAAAAAAGCGTTAGGTGCCTGTTGTCAATAGTGAAAAGCACCCCACGCTTTTTTTCAATTTCGATGTACCTATCTACAAAGTTTGAACGAATTCTGACCGTTTAAAGTCAGTCAAAATCACGCCCAAAGGAGTCGGTTACAAACATACAAACAAATATACAAGTGAAGCTAATATAAAGCGTGTAAAAAGGTTGTTTCTCCTCCTCTTAAGGAAATGTTCCCGACGGGTTCGAAACTAGTCGAGCGTCCCCAAAATACCGTTTGAGTAAAACCGTTCATCCATATTTATAAGATATGTAATAATAATAAAGTAATAATAATAAATAAAAAAGTAATATTTATTATACATGTGAAAGTTAGTTAATTTTTTTGTTTGTTACGCTTTTCCGCATAAACCACTAAACTAATTTGAAAAATTCTTTAACCAATGGGAAGCTACATTATCAGCGAGTAACATAGGCTACCGCAATAACCGACATACACACGGGCAGAACCGCGGGTAAAAGCTAGTACCAACTTTATAAATATAATTACCATTCACGAAAGTTTTTATTCCAATTCAAGACAAAGATCAACGAAATACACCGATTACGCAATTTATTAAAACAGATATGCAACTATTTCGTATTTCGGAAATTGTACGTGTTCATTATTGCCTATTTTTGTATGTAAACTCAAAGCGTGATTAAAATATTGCTTAATTTCAATATTGATACAACGGTTTCCGATAAATTAATTTTCATTTTGCGGGCGTGGGTGCAATGTACGCAAGACTTGGTTTTAACGCATTATGAAGTAATTTATCAGTTGCCTTGCGTACGTCCGCGTCCGTAATCCATCCCTATAAGCGGTGACTGCTGAAGCGTCTACAAACCAGTAATTTAATCCTTATCAATTTTGCTATAAAATCTCAACAGTGTAATATCTCCAAGATAATATTTTTGTAAGATCCAAGATAATCTTTATTAAAAAGAAGTTGATTTCTGTTATTTTTAGCTTCGTTTTACTTAAGTTAACGCCTAAAAATTTAATAAAAACTACTATGCTTACGACTACAGAAATGCTGGTGTTTAATAAAGGTAAATTCAGCCACATTTTCTATATGATTCGACAAATGTTAGTGGTCGACCCAAATTCTTCAATCAAAATAAATGAACAGACAAATTTTAACATGTTGTCTCTATGAATTATAGTAATAAATCTAAATTAAAGCCCAAAAGCAGTAAGCACCTACTCATAATAAACTCAACTAAAGTAACTTAGAAACAACAATGGAAGTACACAAAGTTTACAATGATTATATTACATTAAAATTTTTGGTTGTTGAACAATAACAAGAGGAGGCAACTGTGAAAACAGTTGAGTTTACATTGTATTCAATATTTTTTTAATATGAAATTACATAAAAGCTTTAGAAGATTATGAGAATACGTATTATTGCGAGTATTATTAAGACAGAGGCCAAGGAACTTAAGCTAGTTGACTCTGAGTTTATGTAATGCTTTCTCCAAAACGAATTTGAGAAATAAAATAGAATGCGTCCCCTTTGTAGTGGCGCAAACAACAATGGCATGGCGCCGCTACTCGGAATAAAAATGAAAGTGGATTTGCCTGTTATTTTTATAAACCTGACAATCTTGTTTCATTCCGTTGCGTCCTCATTAGCATACGTTTGATGGGCAATACTGTCTTACTCGTGTGCGTCTGTACGTTAAACTCTTAACTTGATTTAGAAAAGGGCACTGCCAGCTTTCCAGTATATACTTACAAAATGAAATTGCCTTCATTTGGAGACGTCAACTCATTGGCGGCGACAGACTTCGAGACAATTACGTACTATCTCTGTTTACCTAAATCGTATTAAAAACATTATATTATGAAATTAAATAAGTTTAGATCTCACAGTCAGTACAGCCTTGCTATAAGTTATTAACATTTGTGAATTTCACGCTGTTCAAGACTTACAAGGAATGAAAAAAAAAATACATTTATAAATTTAAAGGTGTTTTTGATGAATTTTTTACAATATTCTATATAATACAATATTGTAGAAGTTTCATCATGATATTAAAACAACAAATCAATCAAGAAAAATGACATAACTTTTAAACGTTATACGAGTAGATCATAAAGCGATTGAGATTGGCTTTCTTGTCTAAAGATTCGTCAATCGGTCAGCACGTCTATTACGGATATGGTTAATTAATAAAAAAATCATTGACCTTAAAATCTTGTATATAAGTAACACCTTGCCTTGTCTTGCTTGCTGCTTTATTTACTTATATATTCGTACACATTCACATATAAATCATATATTAAAGATGTAACTTATTAAAAATTGTAGGTACAGCATAAAGTCATTATAACAGAAATTTTGGTTCACAAACACAAATTTCGATTTAAAATGGAAAGAAAATGAACAAGTTAATCATATAGCGACGAATTAAGAATACGGAATGTCACTACCTCAATTCATCGTCGTCAGACAGTCGTCAGGCTAAGGGCGAAAAACAACGCAGGAAACCAGCACTGTAAAAAGAAGGAAAACTTGACACAAACCCTATACCAACCCGTCTGGCCAGCGAGGTATAGTAGGCCAAAACCTCCTCTAAGGAGAGGCCTATGTCCAGCAGTGGACTATAGTATTTAAAGCTGTTGATGTGTGATGTGATATGAGTCCTTCTAATATCTAAATTATTCCAAGTGCATATTTATTTGAAAGCAAATGGCTGCAATAGTGTATTCAGACCATCATTCTGAGTCGAAAATCATTGGAATTTCCCGTTGGAAAATTCATCATTTTTTATCCAAGTTTTTGGTTAAATTATATCTTTAGAATAATTATTCGGTAACCATTGGTTATCTGTGGCCGAAGAAGAAGAGGTTAAACTCCCGGTGAGATAACCTCTCTCAAATTCTACGCTGTCTATAAGGTGATTGGTATAATTGCACATGTTGGATTTGCGTGCAGTGGAAAGTGAATAAGATCCGGGTTATTAAACTCAATCGCAAGTTTAATCGTGATCGAAGATACACTCCAGTTGTGGTTTTCCACGAAGAAGGTTTCTGTATAATCATTTGTAAGGGCATTGTTTGCATTCCCTAGAAGATTTATAAAATCAATAAAAAAATTAGGCCATTAATTTTAGATCAAAGCCTATAGGATACTTCACATTCATCTAGAAACAAGAAATTTGGCGGGAAGCAAGGAATCTTAGAATAAGTAAAAAATATCGCCGAAAGCTTATTTTAAGAAATATCTGTGACATCACTTATAAACTTATTTTTACGGTTACAAATTTATATTTAGCAGATGGAATGTACTTTCATCAATGTATTTTTTATGGTGTAAGGGAGCAGACGAGCAGGCAGGTCACCTGGTGGTAAGTTACTACCACCACTCATGGCCATCTCCAACTCAAGAGTCGGTATTGCGTTTGCCATCCTTTAGTCCCTCCTCTCCCCCTACAATCAGGAGGAGAGGGAGTTTAGGCTCCGGTAACCTAACTGACTTGGTGAGAACCAACGAAAGAATTGCTTAATTCCTTTTTTCTGCAAGGCCGTTTTATCACCCCGGTTGAGCCTAGCCCATCTGTGCAGAACCATGGCTCTCCCTGCAGTAATATCAATGATATTTTGTATTTTTTATTTATTTCTAGTTTTTGGATTTGACTGCTTAAATAGAAACTAATAATAACTAATAGTTAAACTTAATCTATTTATATATAATCTATTTACATCTATTTATATTATTTGAATATTTTTTATTGAATAGGGGGCAAACGAGCAGACGGGTCACCTGATGGAAAGCGATATAATATACCTATCTAGAAATCCAAACAATTACATTACTTTCTAATATATTACATCGACATCTTGGTTTTTTAGGTAATCTTACTTACTTATAAATTGTAAATTATGGTGCCTTTTCATAAATCATGTAAACTATAGTCAATACTGCAAGAGTACATAAATGGAGTTGTTGTTTGAACACCATGTATCGTTCACCCCACCCGTCTACATTGTATTTCGTATACTCGGAGTTAGAAAATAACAATATCGGAGTAAAGACTTTTAGACCGAGTTTAGAAGCCTCTTTGATACTTTACATTGCCTAACATATTTACTCAGCTTTCAGTTTGTTTGCTTTGTTCTGTGAATTGTATAATAAGTTCATTACTAAGCACATATAATTAATATTTTATCTTTGCAGGATCTCATAGAACAGCTTAGACATCGGAAAGAATTTTGGAGGTTATAAACGACATAAAGAAAGCTCAGGTGGCTATGAGTTCTGGACAGCGAAGGACGGCAATGGATTATTACTGTATGAGCAAATACGATATTATGACAACTGCAAAAGAAGATTATTTAATTTTTAAAAGACTTACATTTTACCCAAAGAACAGCATTTTGATATCTGCCCTCGCTGCACGAAAAAGAAACTGGCGTATTCTGGAAGAGGTTAAGACGCTCTCGGATCACTTATATATCGGTGGTCTGTTGCCAAACTGAACAGGGACCTACTGGAGTAGGCAGCCATCATTCACTTATGGCTGTCTCCGCAGGCCCCGACCAAGGAGGCCGACACGGGGGCTGGTCGGTTTCGCGATGCGATTACGCAGATTTGCGATATGGCCATGCTCCGCATTCGAGATCGTTGACCTCCAAGAATGAAGGTTTACTTGTGGTCCCAAGAGTTGGCGGACCTCCGCGCGGCCTGTATTCGTGCCCGGAGATCCTACACCCGCAGTTGGCGGTGTCACCGTGGAGACGGCCAGCTTCATGAGGAGTACCGAGAGGCGCAGAAAACTCTGAAGTTGGCCATTAGCCGCGCCAAAGAAGTGAAAAGAAAGGAGATGCGAGATTAGAAGAGTGTACGAGGACCGAAATGGTGATAAGACGGAGGCTCTCTTATTCCATAAGCCCAGTCGTGGTCCACCACCTGGCGCCTCAATCGTGGACAACTCGGTCCTCGTACCGGTTCAGGCCCAGATGAAGTATCGACGAGCACATCCGACAGCTTGCTCCAAAGCTGGCAAAGTAAAGAGGCTGGGCTGTTGATAAAGCAACTAATTAAGCTAGTTGGCTGAGACATATATACCAAGTGAGAAAATAGCCTAATGAGAAATGATAAAAAATTGTCAAACCAAGATATTCTCAAGTGCTGCATTTAATTGACATGAACGACTTTAGAGACTACATGGGGTGTTATAGAATGACGGGGCTGTTGGCCTAGTGGATAATGACTGGTAATGGGTTCGATTCCCACCCAAGACAAATAATTGTGTGATGATCACGGTCATTTGTTCTACGTCTGGGTGTAATTTATCAATAATATGTATGTATTTATAAATCGTTTGCCAGACGGCCATGTGTGAGATATCTGAGGTTGTAGTATTATTAAAGAAAGTTTAGGTCATATTTTGAGATCACATTTATAGACATATTCTCATGCACAAAATACTTAAAAACTTACGCTAAAACCACACAGCGAATAAAGCAGCGGTAACCCGAAGCAGAATTTACGAACATGATTGTGATTGAACGCAAATTAGCTACGTTTAGCAACATAACACACTGTGACCGCAACACGCAACAGAACCACTATTGTAATGGCACTATCAACGTGACCGCAGAGAACCACAGATTACTAGATTCGACGCTGCGATGTGTTCATTATAAGTTATTGCTTTCTGCCCTTCACTAAATGAAACCCGTACATGTACGTAACATTCGTACACTTGTTCTTAAAAGCTCTAATGGCCGACCACGACACAACAGTTCTGTCATATTTAATTAATTTCCCCTTATGTTGTCTTGCATATTAAAACCTACTAGGGGAAAGGGGTCAAGTGTTGGCTATCTATGTATAGTACCTATGAATATACCATAACATCTACCTACCTGGTTTACATATATTTTACTAAATAGTATGTGTAAAGGTTTTCTATATATATGTATATATATATATATATATGTGTATGTGTCTCTTCTTAAACAATTTTTGCTCAGAAAGGAATACGAAAACTAAAATATTAAGTCCAGAAAGCAAAAATGATTAACCAATACTTGTTGATCTGTCATGGTATGGAAATTTACAAATATACAATACGAGTTAAAATTAAACTGGTATATATGTAAATAATTTAAAAACAAATTGAACCAGCATACGATTACCAGATCATGTGTGTATTCTCAATTTCTGGCACAGTTTGTATTTTGAGTGGTTAAAATGTGGTACAACAGGTATTAAAGAATACTGTTACAATATCGCAGTCCCCGACGAACAAAATCGTAATAGGAAAATAACAATTTTACAGGAGCAAATAAAAACTGAATATCTTGAATACTATCAAGACTAAAAAGAAGATTCTTTTATCAAAAATAAGGAAATATTTTTTTGCACTAGATTTTTACTAAATTTTTATCATAAATTTTCTTTATCAGTAAGAAAATTGTGAAAATGTCCATTACTGAAATAAGCTATGGAAAAAATTAACGCAAACTAACTTTACGATAGTGTTCGACTGTAATCACAAATCGGTGTTGTTGTAGTAATCGTTCATTATGATATTGTTCCATGGTAAATATGAATATACTTTATATTCGTAAAATGACATTGCAATCGTATTCGATGATATAACTGACTTTAATATTACGGTAAACATAAATTACATGCTTTTTCGATGATCATTTTTAGGTGTTATAACTATTTCGGTACCTATGTATAAATTCTGATTCTGATTCTGTCATTTTTCCCTCGAACAATATGGTAATAGCCGCTTACTCTAAAATGTTGACTTTTGAGATTTGGTAATAGGTTTTGCGTTATTGATCGTGTAAATTTTTCACTTATGTTATACGTTGAACAAAAACATAAAGATCATTATTGAATGGATAAATACAAAAGTATTCATCGCCCGATCATAAAAAAAATTCAATGATTGTAATAGGGTGTGTAGATAACGAATTTCTAATAAACCCGATTCTATCGTAATAGCGATTACCATAGTGTTCGTCGGGGACTGCGATATTATGTTCTACTTAATATATTTTTTTTTATGCAGAAGTAATGTTTTGATTAATATACTAAAACTTACAAACAAACATTCATAAAATAAATAAATTAAATATATTTCTAGCGCTCACGTTCAAGGCGAATAAAAAAAATGTATATCAATAAAAAATGTCTTACAATAAAAAAAGTAAACACTCTCACCACTTACCAAAACCTACTACTAATATGTCCTATTTCAAATGTTTTACATACTGTAAAAGTCCCTAAAGTTTTGTATAGCCGTTTTTATATTAATTTTAACTTTAGGCTATATATTGTTTAATAGTTTTTTATCTTTCTGCACTTCTTCTACAAATATATACTTTGAGTATTTTGACTCCACGGATGGCGTAGTGGTTTAAGCGGTCGCCACGCCGCTTCCTACTACGCTGAGTGTTGTGGGTTCGATCCCCACATGGGACGACACTTTGTGTGATCCACAAATTGTTGTTCTGAGTCTGTGTGTTCGTTTCATGTACGTTTGTATAGTCCCCCGCGACACAGGATATATTCCTTTTTTTTAAAGAAAGAACAGAAAAGTATTAAAATACAAAGTATTACAAAAATGATATTATTTCATTCGCCATATCTGTTTGAAAAGAGGTACAAATAACTTTCTTTACGTATTTATACATAGATAAGCAACAAACCCACAGCAAACATTTCTAAATTCCAACCAGTAACACACATGTATGGAGAAGGTACACCACGATTATAGCAAGTGTTATTTCATTACCAGGCGGTGGCTCCTCGGTTCGGCTAGATCTCGGATGATGCATGCACGCCTTGCCAGATTCAATTACTTTGGAATAGATTACCATCTGTCTAAGCCGGACCACTATCTTCCCACGTTCCTTGTACAAAGCCCTATATTACAATATAGGGATTTGATTTCGATTCCTTATGAGAAACAAACCTAACTCAATCTGTAGTTTGTGTAATTTAATTAGTTGTTTTAATGAAGGCATATTAAACTAGACAGTATCGTCGAATTTAAATACTTTTGTGTTATAATTAGGTTTCTGTGAAAAAAAGACTGCTTGCGAGTGTAGTGATGATATCTAATTTTCAGGTTCATTTTAACAAAATGTTGCCTACAGTGAAACGTGAATTTTTTAATACTTAAAACTAGCTTAATAATTAAGAAATCTTAAACGTTTAAACAATGTGCGCTACAAAATTTCAACATGACCTGAAATTGACTTCATTAATATAGACAGGTATTGTAGGGATATATGTTTACCTGGATTGTCATAATCGAGGAGACACTAGTATTATACTACAAAAGACAAGATGTAAGTGTGATAAATAATGTGTTACTACATACCAATTTTTCATTTAAAATTCAAGCGAACGGGATTGTGATTATGTCTACCTCTTGTGTGCGCTTTTCGCACACAAGTTTTCGTTTGTTCGCTGCTCGTAAATAATTTATGTCCAAGATTACTTGTGAAAAAATCTGTCGCGGCCGGTCTCACCTGTCCACTCGACTGTCCACCGTCACACGGGAGTTCAATAAAATCCGAATCGTCGTCAACAAGTGAAGCCATCAGCCGCAGGTCGGGGTGCATAAATAATTTAGCCGGGCAATCCGCCGCTTGTTTGCATGCGGATTATCATATTAAACGGATAACAGGGTCGTCGACCGCTGGACTGATACAATTTCAAACAATATCATGCAACATTTATAAGGACAAACAAACAATGCCTACCCCGACAGAAGCCGCCTGACGTAGTATTACATTGAATTGTCCACGATCTCTGTACATTAGGGTGTTCCGTCAATGTATGGGTTTTTTTTTATTTTAAAGCGACGGCTACGCAAGAGGTATCAAAAGTTGCGTTTTTGTGAATAGATTACAAATATAACAAAATTTAATTAAATATTTGTCATCTTTAGGCCTCTACCGATCCTAGAAGTTTTTCAAATTTGCCATTTTTAGAGGTTTCGAACATAAACTATAAATGATACAAAAATAATGTTTTAAAGGTTTTAATCAAATTTATAGGTACTACAAAGACATAAGGTAATGTTCAGAAAAATTTAAATACTTATAATTAGTGCTTATTTCAAATACGAAATTGGTTCTTGTGGCCAAAATCCATTTCCAGGCATTTCCGCGCGAGATTTTAATCTGTTTCTGATTAAACCATCCCGAGCTGTAGCGTCCGTGACACTTAGAGAAGCCTCCGTCACTAGCTTTACACATGTTTCCACTGATTGTGTATGACAGGGGAAATCAATAACATCGAAGCTTTGTTCTTTAGCCTTAATTCTCAGTTCGTCGTCGGACATCTGTCGCAAAATCGGTGGAGCGGATATCTCACACTCTTGCCAAAATATCAAATCGATGTAATATCGCGCATCGAAGGTAAGTTTTGGTACTTTAAATACCCTGCGAGTATTGCTTATTTCTGCTTCACTTGCCTTTAATATTTTGCGAGCTGCAAGCTCTCGAATATGCTCTCTGTCGTCGAATAGCATGGTAACAAGTAAGTTTTCAGGGTGAGCAAAAAAAGCGTTTCTCTCGATCACTGAATTCACAATAGATCTTTGCTTATCAGGCAAAAATCGGGAGTATGTAACCATTTGAAAAATATGATTGGCTCCATCTTTGAATGATGAGTTTTTCTTAATGAGGAACCAAACTGGAGCATAAACTTTCACCACATAATTGACAAGCAGCTTTAAATTATTTGATGGCGAAACAGTACTTACATAAAGTCTGAGTATGCGATTGGCAGTAGTTAGCCATCTTGAATGCGCCATTTTTCCAGGTTGGCGGCTCGCTAACTCAGGGGAACAAGAACCAGTCGTCACAGCATGACACATTTCATACAGATACTTTTGATCCGTACTTAGTTCCTTCACAATGTCATCAGGTAATTCGAGCAAATTGCCAGCCACTGCACAAAAAGACACTAGTGGTTTACTTTCACAAACATTTAGCTGTTTTCCAATAGGTCCTGAGTATTATTTCGGCCCAGATGTGCTACCATCTAGAGACATAAACAAATGGCGAAGCGGTAATTCATTTGTGTGAAGCATACAAACACACCATTGTAACGGTCTCTTCAAATAGTCTTCCAGGTATTTAATGACACCTCCTTTCCAACCTGTATTTGTAGGAGTGCCATCGCAACCCACACAACTTACTTCTTCTAAGTTCCATCCTTGATTTTCTAACAATTCTATAATAGAGGTGACAATCCCTATCGCAGTACCTCGACTCGGCGTCGTATGTCCCAAGTAAATAGATCCCGGCTCTGTAAGAACTGAAATGTGTTCTTCTAAGACTTCTTTTCGGTGGTACCGGCTGTCTATTTTATTGATCTTGAGAGTTTTATCTTTTCGCCCATCGAAGTAGATACTCTTTATAATAATTTTATCGATGTCTTTGCTGGCTTGGGTACGTGACTTTGAAACAGTTCTGTGCATCTTATTTTTATCAATCACAAGGTTTAGATCTTCGGAAGATACCATTCCTACGTCAACTAAGACTGCTGAAGCGACTGCAGCTGCCGAACGCGTTGATAGTCCGTATCGATCACATACCTTAGATACTGTTGGCAGCGTCAGAGTGTTCCGACTAAATGAATTAGATGGAGACTCCTTTAAGTCACTTTTAGTAGAAGGTTCTATTGAAAGCGACTGTGAACGAGGCGGCAACACGCGTACCGGTACAGTATCGGTTTGTGAAGTACTCGGAAAACATGCTTGCTCTGTCCGCTTCAAATTTTCTTGTCTTTGATGTTTCTTTAAAAGCCTTGCAGTTTCTTTTGCGTCTACGCCGCTTATTGCCATTTTCCTATCATTTCTTTGGTCCAGTAAAAATCTCTTTCAGAAATGGGAACTTTCTTGGGTTTAGTGCAGGAAAAAATTTCAAACGAAGTGCACTTACAAGCAGCGATGTCAAAAAGCTTATTTGACGATTCCAAAAAGCACTTAACTTTGTTGTCATAGCTATCGTTTCTCTTACTTTTAGGATATCTTACTAGTGATAAATATTTTTTTAAAATATGCGGTTAGCAGTTGAGTAACCCGTACGTTAGAAACCATGGGAATTGAAGCTTTGGTCCAAATTGTGTTAAGTTTTCCAGAAACTATTGAAAAGACTTCTGTGTTCGATGGAATTTTTCCGTTTTTCTGTAGTTTTAATTCACTTTTAGTAAATAAAATGCACTTAATAACGTCTTTTATAACAGGTAATTGGCGATCGTCAGTTCTTTATAAGGTCCCAATATAGTACAAGTAGTCTCACTTCGCCTTGAACACATTTTTATGATTAAGTAACGCAAATTACGTTTTTCTTTCAAAGAAGAATAGAACAACTCCTTACAAGAGTAAAATCGAAATAGAAATGAGACGAACTGTCTTGTTGTAGAAGTAGCGCACGTACGAAAATCAAGTCAAAACATGAATTTTGTAGGAATTTTGCAAGTCCGATCCAAACCGATTGATCGCTAAAACAACCTTTCGATACTTGCAAATCATAGCCGAGGCTTTTCTTATTGATAAAATTACAAGACAAAACAGGATTGATTCATAAAACATAGAATATACGACATTGACTACAAGGTTGTTTTTGCGAATTTTCAGTAAATAAAAATGCTGGTAGAGTCCTAAGGATATTTTTAAATATTTTTTGAATTATTTTTACGCTAATCTACGTCTAACAGCGCAACTTTTGAGAGGTCTTAAGTAGCTAAAATAAAAATTAAAAAAAATCGGGACACCCTACTGTACATATATCTATACCGCGTAGACAGTAGTATTGTACTCGTTTTAATGCCTTTTAGGTTACGTAGCACATTCGAGGTAACATTCTAATTGAGTGTAATGAGTTGTAAGATTTCAAAAATGAATTATCTATTGTCCTTTTAGCTGTTGCTACATAAGTATACCACAAGGCTGAGGCCGCAATAGTTTATGTGGTTATTTGCCACTAACGTTGCGAAATCGTAATTTTGGTTTGTGTGAAGTGTTTTATAGCGTTCCAACATATATGGATATTTCAGTAAGTTTTTTAAGAGCTTGCAAAGATATTTCTTTGTTTAAAATAGGATCCCCGGAACCAGGACTCCATGGCGTGATATCGTGTTATCTTGTTCTTTTATAAATTAATTTGATTGCAACATACATTCCCGCTGATCCCGGTCCATGCGGGTTTGAACACGCTATCAATAATAGAAATGTATCATGGGTAAAGAGGTTTACTTTTTACAATAAAATAAAAATATGACTACCATTAAAAGTAAAAAGTCTAAAAGTGATTACATTTTGCTGGTCATAGAACAAACAGATAGTCAAAAATGTACACAAAACAAAATTATATGTTTGACACGTGTGGAACTATAGTCTGATTTTTAATAAGATAGACCAAAGTGACAGCTCCAATCGACCTAATTTATTTATGTTGCAAGCGTGCAAGTGTAATGTTGTAATATGGCTCAACTTAGTCTATTTATTGAATTTATTGATTATCAAAAGTAAAGGTTTTTTTCTAAATAAAATTATTTATAATATCTTCTACGTTAATCCTAAAAAATCCTGATCAGGATAATCATACAAACTTATTAAAATATTGTCATCGGTCTTCACACCTTGTGCGAAGTTTCAATCACGTTCAAAGATTCCGTTACATATGCATGTAGATACATACGAGTACATACCATGCTAATAAAAGCGTGTTAAAAGTAAGTAATAATTATGATTTTTGTAATAATTGGCTCCTAAAATTGAAAAGGTTAGTCATATTTTATTTAACAATAATTAAAATTGAAACAGACATCTAATTTAAACTAATTTTTATTAATAAATTTTATTATAGTGGGTTATAGTGCTAGGTAAAGAAAAATGCCCATCTCTCATACATCATTGGGTCAGTCATGATGAATGTTCCAAACTAGTGTTTTTAGCTAGTTAAAATATGAACTTTAGACTGCCATTGACAATTTTATTGCATAATCGAGAAATATGACCTCGAAGTAAAATAAATAAAGTAGTTACTTACAACCAATTCGTTAAACAAATATCAATAGATATATGAAGAGAAAAAATGCAACACAAAAACAGAAAACCAGAAAATAAATTCACTTGCATATTCGTATTTCGGCGGCATTTGCAATATTGACATTTATACTTTGACACTGACATCTGTTTATCTAGACACTGACTGATATCTAGACTGATATCTAGACACATTGCTTTTTTTATTAATTTCACAGTGAAATGTATGAACTTGAGAAAAATATGAATATTTTTATTAGGCAACTGTAAATTAAAAGTATTCCTTGTGTTTTTGTGGAAAAAGCGTGTTAAAATTAAGTAATAATTATGATTTTTGTAATAATTGGCTCCTAAAATTGAAAAGGTTAGTCATATTTTATTTAACAATAATTAAAATTGAAACAGACATCTAATTTAAACTAATTTTTATTAATAAATTTTCGTCAATTGTATTTAGCGCCCCTGAGGCGACCTTCTGACAAATGACTTTTATGCAAAACTGGTAGATACATCGCAGGTAAGTGTACAACTCTTGTTGTACACTTACCTGCGATGGTAATATACGTATTTATACTCAAATAAAATAAATGAACTAAGAAGTTTTGTTTGGATAAAAGTTCCATTCAAAGGTGAAGAAAAATACCACGCCTAGTTTTGGAAAATTAAGTAATGTGGAAAACAATATATTTTTTGTTGTTGTTTTGTTGTTCAAATGTATCATCTTACTACCTTATCTAAATAAAGTAACGGACTTTTTAAACTTTTTTAAATATAATCTAATGTAGTATTTTATATTGCGTAGTGTTTTTAATATTGTACTTACTTGAGTAGACTCATTACAAACATATCTTGCACTAAAAATGGTAAAATAAATCCTTTAAAAGAAATTTTGAACCGCAAATAATACTGACAAAGAGCACTAAAAAGTAAAAAATAATTACAAATCTATGTAAAAAAAAACTATAATAAGTACCCTTAATATAACAGGTAACATTATAATAGCAATATTCACTTGTAGTCTGTTTGATGTCTTCTAGTCTGTTGCATTGTGATAATGCGGCAACCCACCAAATGTCATTTTGGTCTAATTAAAACTCAAACTATAAAGCCAAATTTTTCTTTACGCCTGTAAACCGTTGGTGGGTTTCTGTTTGAGCTAACACAATATGGTACGGTTAACATCTCTGTGAAGAGTATTATTCATCAAGTGAGATAAAATCTAAAAGGCTTACAAATAGGTTATAGTGCTAGGTAAAGAAAAATGCCCATCTCTCATACATCATTGGGTCAGTCATGATGAATGTTCCAAACTAGTGTTTTTAGCTAGTTAAAATATGAACTTTAGACTGCCATTGACAATTTTATTGCATAATCGAGAAATATGACCTCGAAGTAAAATAAATAAAGTAGTTACTTACAACCAATTCGTTAAACAAATATCAATAGATATATGAAGAGAAAAAATGCAACACAAAAACAGAAAACCAGAAAATAAACTCACTTGCATATTCGTATTTCGGCGGCATTTGCAATATTGACATTTATACTTTGACACTGACATCTGTTTATCTAGACACTGACTGATATCTAGACTGATATCTAGACTGATATCTAGACACATTGCTTTTTTTATTAATTTCACAGTGAAATGTATGAACTTGAGAAAAATATGAATATTTTTATTAGGCAACTGTAAATTAAAAGTATTCCTTGTGTTTTTGTATTGAAACAAAATAACAATATTTTTCCACTAGTGGTTTTTTCTGTAACGTGTGGGCCCAAAAGTGGGCTATTTCCTTTAATATGCACATCTTATTTACAATGCAAACAATGCATGGATAGGCAACAGCAATAACGTACCTCAGTAATAAAATACATTTGGATAAACCCTTGCCCCCTTTTATCACACAACACTGTTGACAAAAAAAAAAAATTTCTTATACACAATGGATGCATGCTACATGAAAACTGAATTATATCGGCGAATCGTGAACTTAAACATGAACAAAGGAAAACAAACTTAAACCTGTCAATTAAAGTCGAGCGGTGGTCTCCTCCAAAATTCAGTATCATTCATTTCACTTTGTAAACAGGATACCGTTCCCATTTCTTAGATGAGACAAGAATACGCGCTGCTAATTATGTACACAAATAATTTCGTTAAAGGTCTCTAAGTAAACGAAAGGAGTATGACAATAAATTACTTTGTTATTGCTGCTCAGCTTTAGGGTACGACATTAATAAATATATTGTTTAAAACTCAAACTCTCTTTATTTCATTAATTTTTTAAAATTGTTTTATTGATATTGCATGAGTGATAACTAATGATGACACAATTATGTTTCTTTTTTGTTTAAATACTATTACTATTATTTAATCAGTTATTATATTTTAAATACAATGTAATTTGTTGATGAATAAATGACTATGACTTACAAATTTATGTTTATTTACTCAAATAACATTTATGAGCTATTGTTATATAATTTGTGCAAGTACCATTTATTTGCTTAGTGAGAAATTGGTATTTAAATGATATTTTAAACAGAATATATTATTATTGGATCCAAAAATTAGGTTGTAATTCAATTTAAGTATTAAATAGTGACTTTTCAAAAGCATTTAGTGTGTCTCTTTCTCGACATTATATAAGTAACGGTCACGCGATGGTTCACATATTGCCATGCTTTTGGTAAATAGTACTCGTACATCAATCATTTTTATTTCATTCTTCATAACTGTACGTGGCACGTTTGTCATAATTTACAATTCACTATAATTTGGATGGATAATGAATTCGTACACTTTATTATTCCGGAAGTGGTTATTAATTTAGTGAATTGAAAACATTATACACATTCGAAGGATTTTTATACATATAACGAAAGATTACTTAGGAAGACACAATGTTGTATACAAGTAGGAAGCATTTCAAGACAAATACTACTACTACATACATTTTCAGTTCTATAAAGCTAAATGGAGATCCAAATTCATCTATGAAGTAAGTAGGTACAACTAGGTATAGCTAAAGACGCTCACTAAAGTAGACCCTTCGGGATTTACAACCAACGTCCCGCACCCCTTTTCTCCTAATTCTCCACCTTTCCTTTAGTAGCAAAAACAACTGGCAGCCTACTACAAAAATAGCAAAATCAACTAAGTAGTTTCTTCGTGTTTACCGTATGAACAAATACTCACAGTCGTAAGTAAAATGGTGGAGTGATAAACTTATTCTTTGTTACTTACTTTATTTGTTTCAATGGATTATGCCTTTTCGTTTGCTTTTTGTTCTAATTTCCTATTGCTTTATTTTATTTACTGCCTTTCTTATTTTCTGTTTGTCTTCTATTATCAAAATGTTTGGTATCTTGTAATTATGTGAAGAAATTTCTTTCTATTTTAAGAAAAAAGCACTGTTCAATCTTTAAATAGCTTATATATGTATATAGAAAATGAGAGGAATATTTTAAATTTGTTAACAATGACTGCATCATTTTGCCTACGGTTCAAAATTATAGTCAATATAATCATTGTCAATGGAAAGTCTAACAATGATAGTTCAACTTATAATAGAAACGTATAGCTAAAAATGTATGAATTGCGATCACCAGACAATATACGTAGGTCACTGTATAAGTTTTGAAATGCTCGAAATTTGAAAATGGAACGCATGTATGACATACATTCTTTGCACAGAACTGTGACTTTTTTGGGTTGAACTGGACTAGATTTAGTCGGCCCCAATCTGAAACCTCCGCTAAGGAAATTTCAATTTCAGACACAAGTTTGTTTCGATTCTATATGATGTTTTCCCGAGAAATATTGGGGCAGCCGGTGTAAAGGGCATCTCCCGTGCTATCATCTGCATAGCACTGGATGCTACTAGTTGCAATATGAGACCTTAAGAATTAAGAATTCTGTCAGTTTCTCAGGACGCGGTCCATCAGTCGGTCAGTTTCAGTGTCACCGCTATGGGACGTCGTCGCTGTCTACGCGGAGCCACAAGATGGAAAGATCCCATCCTGTAAAATTGCGGCGTGAACTGATATCACCTCTAACGTACACGCACAATCCAGCAATAGCAACGAAGGAGTGTTCCATATGATAGCCAGGGAAGGAGAGGTAGAATGTGTCCGACGGAGATGATATCTGCGTCTCGGTTAAAAAAAGCAAGGCCGGCTTTACTGTCTCGAGGTGGTGGTGGACAGCGTTGAGGTTTTAGGGAAGGCCCCTTATATTGCAGAAATTCACGTCAAGCATGGCGAGGGGTGACCTGATGTGCCTGCTCCCGCCGCACAAAAGTGCAAGATACAAGTACAAATAAAGGTAAATACTAGATAGGTACTCAACACGATCCATTATTGGTTCAATCGTTTTAGGTCTGAAAAAATGGGTTGATAAAATGGCAACGCGGTTGGCCGGTAACTGTAGTCGACAACGACGAATTAAGGCCGATAGTGGAAGCGGATCAAACTCAATCTATGGCTGAGCTTGCTGCAGGCTGCAGGCAGGCAAACCCCGGTGAGGTGACGGCTCGAGGGGATTTCTACACTTAAAAAAAAAAAAAAAGGTTTTGGAGTTAGTATCAAAACAACATTAAAGCACTTGCGTCAAATTAAAAACATAAAAAAGTTAGATAAGTGGGTGCCACGCGAGCTAAGGTACTAGCAGCGACACTCACGTGTCGAAGCATGTATAGCACTACTGAATCGGCATAGAAACAAGGGAAATCTGAATTGAATTGTTACTTGCGATGAAAAGTGGATCCTGTATGACAACTGTAATCATTCGTCTCAGTGGGTGGACCCGGGTACAGCACCTAATCAGTGCGCTAAACAAAAGATTACCCGTAGGAAGATGACGGTGACTGTCTGGTGGACCTGTGCCGTCTTGTACATCACAGCTTCTTATCGAATGGCACAACAGTAACGACAGATTTCTATTGCCAAGAATGGCAAACAACGATTCAGAAGCTCGCAATTCGAAAACCTGGTCGACGTTAGTCGACGACTGGTCAATCGATCTTCCCCATTGCTTCTCCACGACAACACGCAAGCTCGCACTTTACGACAGACCATCGTAAAGCTACAAGAGTTATAAAGCTGGAAGCTCTCCGTCACCCACTGTACTTGCCGGACCTTGCCCAAAAAGATTTCTACTTTTTTTCAAAATTCAGTCAATTTTTAAGAGGGAAAAAACTCAAAAATCTGACAAAAAAAAACAAAAAGATCAGTAAGGTAGTACAAAATGGTTTCGCTGACTTCATCGCCTCCCGTCTACTATAATTATACAGTAAAGCGTATGGCGTAAAACGGCCATAAAAATTGTAAAATTGTATAGATCATTTGGGCCAGTACTAAATAAAAATATACCCAACATTTTTCTATTTTAAAACTTTCATAAAAATCTACAACTTCATAGGTAAGCCCCTAAGATTAAAATGAAACGCATATAGATTGATAAACATGCTTATCGTATAACATTTTTGTGCATATTAACATCACGACTAACAGGCACAAAACAGTCTACCAATCTAAAGCAGCAATAAGCCGATCGAATTACTTAAAAGGACCGTCTATAGGTGCGATACGCTCCGATGGTTACACAAATCCCTTTCAAAGGTACAAAAGATCGCAAGCTTCAGAACCGATAACTGGCTGCCGATTTTATCTGAGCTTTTGTGGTAGCTCTTCGACTTTCAAAGAAATGAATGATGGATAAAGCTTTAGCTATCGCTCGTTGCCGATTATCTGAGAACGAATGTAAAATAATTTTTGTTTTTAAAGGCAGCTATCTCAAAACTTTTTTCTTTATTTTAATCTTAAATTGAACAGTTCACCTGAAAATTTAATTTCATAGATGAGCCCATAATATCTGATGGGAACTATTAAAATGAGATTTTTTCAAACCGTTACTCGCAGCGGTAATCATTTATAGCTAGACAATCTAATACTACATACAATCTAATACATACGCATATTACTGTACAAGCAGTACAGTAATAGTAACAGTAAAACGATGTAATACTACGTATATATATTATAGTAGCTCATCCACAACATTCCCCTCTATATCCCTTTTTTTTGATATTGTTCACTATAAGTGCTGAAAGAAAAGAAGCTGAAAAAGGAAGTTAATATATCCCGTAGTATTAACTTGTCTCTTAATTTTCCTGTTCATAAAAATATTAAATAACGGAGTAACACGTCCTATTAATTTTATACTCACACACTAATACACACATTGCAGAGTATTAAACTTTTGATAGTTTTTAATTTTTTAAGAAAAATTTTGCTTCAAGAGAAGATGATCTCCAAAAGTCGATATGGTTAAACATATCAATATCCACCATCCGCTTGAATATCTGGATTATGTTTTAGCCGTTTGAATATAGATACATATATATGTATTTATTATACTAACAGATTCAAATTTGTACAAAATAAAACAATAAGAATTCTCAACCAGTACATGCATTAAAATAAAAAATATTATGTTAACACTACGGAAATATTACGTTGTGTTTAGAAAAAGAAAACGTTGACATTGAAAGATTCAGGCTTGCTAGGGTTGTTTACATTACTCTTGTCAAAAAGCCCTCCGCAATTCTTTTTCTATAAAGACATACAATTGACTTATTAAATTGAACAAATTTTTTTCATACTTACGTTAAAGTTTGAAAAGTGAAGAAGGCTCATCATTTAAAACAGACGAACCGACTTTGCGATAGTGACAATATAACTGACAGCGACAAGGAAATTAGTGGACGCAATTTTTCACACGCTGTTGACGCTGTGACAGTTTAACAATTTTCTAGACATTACTAGACACATCAATGATCTGAGTAAGAAAATGTAAGTATATTTGTTTAACACAGTTATGAGTAAAGCCAAAACCAATCACGTTTTTATCGACATATACTAATTTTACATTATAGACAGATTAATTACTACTTAGGCGCGTTTAGCTCCGTTTTAGCTAAATTAAATTTTATTTACATTCATACCTACTAATTTTAGTGTAATCCCTAGTAATTTCTAAGGTTAATGATATAATTTATCTATTATATACATACGTTCGGTAACATAAATAATCGCACGAATTATAATACTATAAAGTAGGTTGAAGTATTCGGCAGTACTAATTGTACATTCGGATCGTGGGCCTCCATGAGCTCGTGCCTGAGGCCGATAGAGAGGGTTATCTGTTGTCCAGCAGAAGCAGCCCGAGACGGCGGCGGGCGACGACGCGACATGTTTCGTGTACGCTTCTCTACATTCAGGACAAAAGGATTTCCTGTCTAGGGTACCTACACCTGAGGCCCCGACAGTAAGGCTTGGTGACGGAGAACTATGATTTAATCACTTTGAGTCCGACACACCAAATCACCTTTGGCTCTGATCAGGTGACGACCTCTACGAGTCTCCATACAAAATAAAATTTCTTACATATATTTAGATGTGCCTAATTAAGATTCAATTGAATTAAACTCTTTTCCTAGAGATGATCAAATCAGAATAATGTTTAGCTATATCTCACAACGCGCATATGTAAATGTAGTTTCATATTTCATTATATAAAATAATTTAGAATAGTTACAAGAGCGAAATTACGTGTAGTTAATCATTTTGAATATTTTTACCTCACAAAATTAAATATGGCAGCTACTAAAGCCCCGTCAAGACTAAAAGCGCCTGATATTTAATAAAAGTGAAAATGTTGCTATCTCTAAGATTTAAGGCGTTTAATTTAGTTGAAAAAAGACTAGAAAGAGTAAAAAAGTGTGTTTTAATATGTAAAGTAACGCGAATTTATGGTGAATTTGCAGTATATTCTAAGAAATTAAAGTGGCGTAAATACTAATATTATTAAAAAGTAATTGTAAAATTTGAGTACTTTTGAGATTTTAATTACATTTCAGTAAAAACAAAATTTAGAACAAAAAAAAATGAAGAAATGTCTAGCTAAAATGAATAAATAATAATAAAAACATTTATTTAAATCAAGTCTACTTTAGGCATTTTTAAATAAGCAGGAGCAGAAATCAGTAAGAATACGTCAGTTGTAAAGCTAGTTAGTTACCAATGAGAATACGTTGATACTATCGAGACTAATAAAGGGAAGAACTCCAAGGATACGGGTCTTCAACGTGCTATTATTATGCTTTCTAAAATATAAGCTGTAACGCAAATTAAAATTATATTTAGGCAATAACAATCCTGAGATGATTAGCCCCGAGCAGTAGTACCCATTCGTAAAAATAACTCACGTGTAAGCCATCGTTTAGTAATAATTTAGAAAATTTGTGAAGATCTGGGTGATATCACATACACAAAAAAGTATACCACTATTTTACTTATTAAAGATTTATTCATTAAAGAGTAGAGACAAGATAAAGGTGTAAGAATAGTGTTGAAAGTCTTCTAAGTATGCTGAGAAAACTTAGTCGGATTCAATTTGTCCAGATTTACAGTCTACTTCGCGTCGGTCCGTTGCTTCAGAATTTTTAGCACCTGACACGACTTACAAAATTGTATTGGCAAGCTTCACTTGTGCTTACTTTAGCGGAGTTCATCCCTGAAATAATTAATAGGTAGCTACTTGCTCGAGTATTTCTGAACCGTATTTGTGTATAACCGTAGTTTAAATTCAATAAACTATTAGTAAAATTCAGGGTTATACTGACATAGTCTTAATGTTTAAGGTTTAGGAAAAACCAATTCAAAGATGAAGCACATTGCGTGTTAAATGAAAAAAAAAACTAATAGATAAATAATATACCAATTTTGTTTTTTCAAGTTTTAGTTTTACCTTTTTATTGGTGGCATAAAGCATGCATACCTAATCACACGTCTAGTACTAATAGTCTCTAAGTTAAAAGGCGAATTGAAGGACTGAAGACACAGATCAGTTTCGGGATAATAATATTAATTCTACACATCTCACACACGGCAGTCTGATCCCAAACTAGGCAAAGCCTGTGCTAAGGTAACCAGACTACTGATAGATATACTTAAATATTCCTAAATACTACATATTGGAGACAAATAACACCCAGACATAGAACAAATGATCGTGCTCATCAGACAATATTTGTCCAGGGTGGGAATCGAACCTACGACCTACGGCTTAGCAGTCAATGCCGGGATTCAAAAAGATGTTTCTTGAAGAGCGCACGGCTTATATTGCTTATTAACATTTTTTTTCTATTACAACAAAATTTTAATACTATTATTTCTATTTTGCATGATCTTTTGTTATGGCATAGGAAGGCAAATGACAAGACATATCACCCGATGGGAAGTAATTACCGCCGTTCTTGGCACCTGCAAATCAAAGAGACACAAATTCGTTACCGCCCTTTGAGGCCTCCCCCAGAATCAGTAGGTTTGGATTCTGGTTACCTCACTCAGTTAAAAGCAACGCCAGAATTGCTGAACACCGGTCCGGTCTGTGGCCTCGTTGGTATCACTCACTCGAGACGGTTATTTTGTGCAAAATCTAAAAGTCATGGTATTAATTAAAAATAATGTTTAATTTATTTCGAAGTTTCAAAACACCCAAAGCAAAATTTAAAATCATTTACGAAAGACTAAATCTTCGACTTCCCTAACATAATCAAACGGATACACTGGAAGACGCTGAAAATGCTCGGCAGTAATTTGTTATTGCTTTTAATAGCGATTCGTTTTGAAAGTACGATTAATGGATCTAGTTGGATTGGGAAACATAATCTAACTATAATCAAGTTAAAAATGTTGTCTGTCTTTTATTATATCTATCTTCATAATCTGACAGTATACCTATTAGCAAAATACCAAAAAAATGTATTTTGTTTTTTGTTAAAAAGACAACTCCCGCATTGGGAATATATTCCTGTGTCGCGGGGGACTTTACGAACATGCATGAAACGGACACAAAGAACACCCAGACTCAGAACAACAATTTGTGGATCACAGAAAGTGTCGTCCCATGTGGGGTTTGAACCCACAACACTCGGCGTAGTAGGAAGCGGCGTGGCGACCGCTCAAACCACTGCGCTATCCGTGCAGTCAATTTTTTTAAATATATATATAAAGGATGTAAGGGTCATCGTAACGAAAACTGAAATAGTGTATTCAGACCATGATTCTAAGTCGAAAATCATAGGAATTTTCTGGAGTTTTCTGAAAATTCATCTTTTTTTATAATTTGCCATTTTTTGCTTAAAAATAATATCACAATGAATAAACAGAACATTTCACCGAAAACAAATTAATAAAATACTGCATATGGTCAAAAACTGCAATGTAATTAATCAAACAGCCAAAGCAAGGGTGTGCGTAGACTGCTTGCATGGAATATACATAAAGTTATTACTTTTGTTCGATACTTTTAAATTGACAGCTGATTGCATTAAACCTTTAATTTTCTGGCAGAAAATTCTAATGATTTTAGACAGAATGATGGTCTGAATACACTATTTCAGTATTCGTTACGATGTCCGTTACACCCTGTATATAGTTTAGGGGTTTGTAACTTGAAGGCATATGATTTATTACATTTAGGGAAAATTATAAAAATCTCAAATGTATTGTACCAAATGGATTCCAAAGAGTCCCTCTATTTTCTATTACTATTAAGCATAGTAATTAATAAGATGATCGATTATCCTGTATTTTGTATCGCTACAAAAAGGAAGAACCTTAAAATTAGTTTAGAGACCCTAAACGATCACCTAAACTTTATGGAGGTTTATTTTCATACTCTTTCTTGACTCTCTCTGATTTCTGAATACCAACATACCTAATTCACATTTTCAATAAAAGTAATAATATTTCAAAATTTCGTCATGATAATACTTTTAAAATTTACTTTTATAAATTTATTATGTTACATTTAACTATCACATAATAATTTAATTAGCTATATACTGTTAATTATATAATGCTTAGTATAAGTATTCATGCATATTCTCACTATTTAATAAAAAAATAATGAGTTTTATCAAGTGTCCTTTAGTGGGATTAAAGTGGGTCATTAATATTATTAATAAGTTTAAAAAATATCCGTCGTAATTGTTGGCACTAATACCTACTTTACTTAGAAGTCAACTGTCATCACGTGCTGGCAGTAAAAAAACGAATAAAAGCACAAAGTGATCTATTTTGCAAGTCCACGTACGTTCATACGTATAGGCAAACGTATTCTTACGTTCGCGTCCCCTGTCTCATCTATTCTGCATAAAGACAACGTATTCTCGAGAATCTTGACATTTAGAGAGCCTTTTACCCTCAATTTCAGTTCGAACGCTGACATCTTCAATTCTTGGAGTAACTGACCTGTATACGTACAAGCTTTCGATAGTTGGATGGTTTTATGCGTTGTGATTTGTTGAACTGTACTCACTTCAAACGTTTAGGGGACCAATATGAAGCCGCAAATTTGTTATTTCAGTGGACATAGTTTTAGAGGTAGGCAATGTAAAGAACGTAACGTGAATGTGTTAAAGATCACCTAAAATGAACGAAAAGTTTACGTAGTGTACAGTTAGTAAAATTAAGAACGTTCTGATTTCACGATTTATTTTTTACTAGAAAGGCTGTCTTAGCAGTGATATGTGTCAGTAATATACGGGTAAGGGATTTAACGCAAAATATGTGTTAGTAAAATAGTTATTACCTTTATTTTTATTTATTTTTATACTTATCATTAAAAAAAAATTGCTCATATAAAAATCCACAATATTCCATTTGAACAACGTTCAAAATGAATTGTGAAGTAAATGTATCAAAAATACTAAAATAGGTTATAACTATTCCTTTATTTGCAAATACATGTATCTGTGTAAATACAAAATAACAATTTAAAGTACGAATGAAAATGCGGATGGGCTTTATTTATTGTCATAGACGACGTCACGTATTATGTTTAATTATAAGCAAAGGTAAAATATATTAACTATTTGCTATTTTAGTTATAGTGTAATCCAAAATCGATATAATAAATTCAGAAATCTCAAGCAAATTTGATTACAATTTTCAGGAATTAATTTATGTACTCATAGGCAGCGTGAACAACGGGATCGGCAATAGTCATGACACCTATTTCAAATTAGCAGGTAGGTGAAATCTCTTAGCGTCCCTAGATATCATGGCTTATTATGTAATATAAAAGCAGTGTGTCTTGTAATTGTGCAGTCTATGAGCCCAACTCCTCCAAAATGACATGCAGAACTTAAAAATAATAAATCATAATAATATTTCTCTCACACAGCGGCCGTCTCATTCTAAACTAGACAGAGCCTGTACTATGATAACCAGTATGGTTACCATAGTACAGGCTGCTAAACATACTTATATATTTTTAAAGAGATACACATTATAGATAAATTACACCCAGACACAGAACAAAATAAACACAACATTTGTCCTGGGTGGGAATCGAACCCACGACCTCCGGTTTAGCAGTCAGGGTCACTAACCACTAGACCAACAGGCCCGTCAACTTACTGTCAAAATTTCTGAATTTAAAACCTTCTTATCGTCATTAGATCATGCCAGGTAATGTTGAAATGTAATAGATGTCTCACTATCAAACAGTCCATTAACGCACTTAAAAGCTAGTATTAGCAGTTAGATCAGTCGACTGTACAATTTAACTAAATTATTCTTGTGTTGGAGATACAAAAAGTTTCCCTCGTTAACTAAGGGGACAACTGTAGTAAATCACGCGGCTTAACTCGTATCTCACTCAGGCGCAATTACTATCTTCGAATTAGAGTAGTGAAGCTCTCCACACTGATTGCAAATCTTTGTAATTGTTTACTCGTATTTTTAGAGTAACTGGTCAAATAATCACATTCTACAATACTTATACATACAGTTACTACAGCTTTTTAAAATCCTTAAGTTGAAATTAAAATTCAAATAGGAATAGTTATAGTACCTTATTTTTAATCAATATTGCGTAATTATAAGATAAATTGTTTTTTTTATTTGTAAAATATCGAGATATAAGATAGATAGACAGAGTTTGATAGTAGATTCTTTAATGCGTACTAGAACACTATTAGGGCGTTCTTATCGCGTCACAATTTACATATAGCATTACGGTTTAAAATATTAAAATTTCATCAACAGCTTTTAATAGTCCACTGCTGGACATAAGCCTCTCCTTAGAAAGGAGGATTTGGCCTACTATACCACGCTGGCCAGACGGGTTTATGTCAAGTTTTACATCTCTCTGCAGTGCTGTTGTTCTGCGTAGTTTTTTCTCTTAGTCGGCTCTTACGACACCCACAGGATGAATAGGGGTGGTGACACTCTGTATTCTTAATCCGTCACCACACGGACCACACGACCGGAAAATATTAAAATTTACATTACCTTATAAGTATTTGGAGTGTAAATCTGGATATTTTATTATAACACTTAGGCTCCGTGATATGAATTTCCTTGCACATATTTTGTATAGTGTACAATTGTATTACGAACATAAAGGTGTATTGTGAATTGACTAAACTGCAGTTTGAGGTAATATTAATCTAGGTTTGTTAACAAACTGTCTAATTGCTGGGCGCAGACCTGAAGGTCAGTGTAAGTTTATTTCACGTCAACTTGATCGTCACAAGTTTATTTCACATCGACTAGTTCTCGATAGCGAGCGCGTTTAGCGTAACGATTGGTGGATATTTTAGTGCGGACCTATCAGTCGATCGTTTTTTAAAGAAGATAAAGGTACATTATCATAAACTATAGAATTGTAAAAAAAACGCAAAAGAAAATAAAGTTGAATAGTTTACTTAGCTATTTTCAGGCCTGTTCAGAACTGTCTGTAGTAACTGTCTGAACTAAACTGTAGTAAAGTATGAAAACTATATTTTTTCTTGTATTTACTCCGCAAACGTAAAAACAAAAAAAAAAATTATCGATACCGGCGGCTACAAGCCTGCAAAACATTTTTTAGCATAAAAGATGCCAGAACCTCCGCAGTGTTCGAAAGAGGCGAGACCAATGAGGCGATAAGCTTTTAGCAAAAAAACATAATGAAAGAAGCATCGAGGAAAGATAGCCAAGTTTCCTGGTTGATTAATTCTTCAACACGAACGGACTGCAACCACTTCTATTTTAACGTATACTACACCACTTAATGAAAATTGATTTATTAAAGGTAACACCTAGATTATTAAATTATATGTATGAGACCTAAGTTATTAATTACACACCTAAAAAGTATAAAAACATATGGCCAATAGTACAAATCCAAGCCAATCAAACCACAACCAAACAAGTTCCAAAAACCAAAACCCTTTCCGTTAAAGAATGCTCAAATACGACGAAAAGGTCATCAATATTAATAAACCAAATGTAAATCATAATACATACCTCACTACTGGACTTTTGACACAACTGGTCGAACCTGGTCATGTCTCGTTGTGTTAGTCACTCAATCTTTTATATCTTTTATATTTTAAATTTGGATTACATACATGTATTATAAAAAACCCCGACAAACGCTATTTTAATTCGAATATGCACGGTTGATTTTCATGCTTTTTAGTCTGATATTGAACCACAATTTTTAAATCATTGCTACCTAACATTGAGTGGCTACGAGTCACTTATAGATGTAGTGTTGTGAGAGATTAGTAGAATAAAGAAAAGTATCTAGATCAAGATGAAATTGTGACGTCATGTCAAGTTCACTAGAATATCGTAGCACCGCATAGAATATTCAAAAATGAATTTAAAAAAAATATTCTCGGAAAAACCCAGAAGAAATCATCATACGAATATTAATATTAATTAATATTCGTATGATGATTTCTGATTTATGATGATTTAGCGATTTCAGCCCCTCCCGCTGACTCGAGCGGCTGAGAGCTGGCTGATATCGCTGTAGAAAAGAAAAGATTTACTGGATTCTGATTTTCAATGAAACATTTTGACAAAATCACTGTCCCCATTTGTCAAGTTAAAAATCTGTCAGCCTATAAAATATTCCTCAAAGCTTCTTCAAAAATCCTCAAAGAATCCTTCACTGTTCAAAAATTTGTAAAAGCACAGTGTTTAGGCCGAATAGGTCTAAATACTAAGATGCTTTTACAAGTTTTTATTTTTAAGTGCAAGTTATAATAATTCCAAGTAAAAACTTACATAATTTTATTTTTTATTTGCAACGATAATTCACGTGAAATGATGACTAAAGATTTTTTTTTTAATATAAATAAAAAGACTGGTGTTGACTTTTAACAACCTATTAAAGTTGCTTACAAAAATAGCTAATGTTAGCAATTGAGTTGTATTATCACAATTCACGAGATGAGTGAAATGTATTGTTAACTTAAAATGGCAGGTAAGATATGTACCAAAATTTTACACAAAGAAATGCAAACTAAAAAACATCGTTAAAAGTTACCTAGGTATTCCCGCAGCACCTCCGCTCTTCATGATAATTCCCGCCGAAGTTTTCCTTTATATCAACTTTTTTATTTTATTTTTTCAGTTTAATATCATGCAAAATGAAGGCGACGCCAAGCTACTATGAATGGTCGGTCGGCTCATTGCATTCGACCGTAAATCCAACTCCCTTGTTGAACCGCACACAGCAGATAATGTAGTCTAGAGCTCTACAGGGCGCGGCGGTTATACGAAAATCAGAATAATAAAAGTGAACCATTTCATAAAAGACAGTACTTAAAGATGATATAAGAACAGATATTTAGAGATTTATTTACAAAAAGCTTTAATTAATATTAACATTCTGTGGTAATTGATTGAAACAAAAACGAGTAAACTGTACTTTGAAGACTGTAACGTGAAGTGTTTTTTGCAGACAAGATCATTAGTTCTACCTGGTGAAGCTAAATCTAATTATTTAATCCTGAAAATAATTTAACAACAATACTTATTAGGTACAATATAATCCTACAAAGTCTTTCTTAGAAATTCGAAGTACATATTTTTCGTATCAAATATTTTCACCAAAATTATGTATCAAGCTGTAATGTAGATCATTAATATTTGTAACAGCACACGCTCTCGTGTGAACAGAATGTGATCTAACAACTGGCATCATTAAAGCCCCCTGTAGCCGTACTCGGTACACATACAAAGAATACGGTCGTTATTCTTGCTTTCGTCTCCCAAGTGACTGCCATTCTTCTCTGTGTTGCGATTTTATAGCTCTACACCTCTAAATGCTGGCGCATTTCAAGCTGTTTGGCCTCAGTACCACCAAGGCACTGAACAATAAAATAACAATTTGATATTAAAGGTAACTTTTTAGTTGATAAAAGTACTTGATTAAAAGGCAGGAGGTTTTCGTTTGGGGCTAGTAATTATCCTTAAAAATATTTTATAGGAGAAATAATACGAGTACAATAAACAACGTAAAAGAACAGTAAACAGAATTATATTTTATTTTAAAACCATAATCACATGATGGTACGAACTGTTAGAGATGCCTTATGTAAGCATTCCTGCACACCCCACACTTCTACTCTGCACACTCAGCATTTCTCCATCAATAGCCGAACGACCCGTCCACTCATGACCAGTCTCATCCCGATATCCAAGCCAGACGGTTGTCTTAACCCTATTTAGTATTTTATTTCTTTTTAAAAAGACAAGTTCCCCGAGACTCGTAACATATTTGGTGGCAGCGTTAAGGGATTCGAAAAGAGTCCCCGGTACGTCTCTTAAAAAGTTCAAATTCGGCGCGAGTGTATTTGAGTGTAATTGCCGACTCCATAGTGTACAAAGTGTCAGTGCACCGAGTTCGAGCCCGACTCCTGGACGTCAGTATTCGTGATAAAGCTTGTGAAAGGCCCATTGCTGTGCACCACCCGTGCTGCAGCCGGTCTTTGTCCAGAACCAGAAGGATTACACCCATTGTCACGCCAAGTTAGTGCTGTGACCGGTGTAATATCTCCAACGACGCGACGACCTTCGGCTTATCAACGCCTACGCTTCGCCTGTGAATCTTCCAAGAAACCATGTCCGTTATTCTTATCGCGCTGTCCGCATTCCAGTAAGTGAAACCATACACTTGGTCATTGCTAACATCTTATTTAAAACTAATACATTATATTTGAGATTTTTAAATATCATTACTCTATTCTGTAACGTATTCCGTCACATACGTATATTGTTCAAATTATTGTTATTTCAACCTTATTGTGTATTTGTAATTGTTAAGATGACTGAGAGATCCCAAAGTCCAAAATTGGAAATTAACATTACTGATACCGAAGAGGAAGGCCAAGGCCTCTGCCCTCCCCCTCAAGGACCTTCTACTAGATCACAATCAAAAAAAATTAAAACTGTAACATCTAAATTAGAAATTGAGCTTTCCACGTTATTAAAATTCATAAAGCCATACGATGGCTGCAGAGAAAAACTAAATTCCTTCTTAGTAAACTGCAATAACGCCTATGAACTAGCATCAGAATCACAAAAAGACATACTCTTTAAATACATTCTATGCCAACTACAGGGCAAGGCGGAAACCGCATGCTCCATCAAAGAATTTTCAAATTGGCAACAACTGAAAGAATTTCTAAAAACACAATTCAGTGAAAGAAAGCACTATGCCCATCTTTTAACAGATTTACAGGAGTGTAAACAACAAATAAATGAAAATGTAAGTCAATATGCTCTAAGGATCGAGACATGCCTGTCTCATCTGTTAACCGAAATATCTATCTCACACGGTCATAAAGGTCGAGAGATGATAGGACGCACGGCAGCCATGGAGGAATTAGCCCTCCATCATTTCCAAATGGGATTGACACCCCGTATCTTTAACATTGTCAGGGGTAAACCAATAAAAACTCTAAATGAAGCCATAAATATGGCCATTTCAGAAGAAAAAATACAACAGTCCCTATCCAGACAAGGTCCGAATTCGTTAAGCACTCAACAACCACGACAAGATAGGTCAAACGCTACAAAACTAAACACTCAATTTATTCGTCGTAACCAAAATCAACAACCCTCGACCTCAAACCAGTACAACGTAAAACCTAACTTTAATAACCCTAACAGATCTAATAATAACTACAACAATTCTTCTACTCAATTCTGTAGGTACTGTAAAACGCCAGGTCATACCTTAGAGCAATGTCGGAAAAGGGAGTTCAACAACAACCGTTTCAAGAATTTCGACCCGAATCAGCAAAGAACGCTACAACGCGTCAACTTCATTTCCGACGAATCCTCAGACAAATACGATGGATATTCGGCTAACCCCACAGAGGGTTATGATACCGTTGATGCCGATCCAAAAAACGAGTAATCGTCTCGTCCCGGTGCCGTGCGGGACGTCATAATTCAAAAAACGGTATCACAAGTCCAAAATCCACTGTATCCGTGCAGCAACATCATGTTGATCTGCCAAAATCCTCTGTATCCGTGCAGCAACATCATGTTGATCTGCCAAAATCCTCTGTATCCGCGCAGCAACGTCATGTTGATCTGCCAAAATCCTCTGTATCCGTGCAGCAACATCATGTTGATCTGCCAAAATCCTCTGTATCCGCGCAACAACGTCATGTTGATCTGCCAAAATCCACTGTATCCGTGCAGCAACATCATGTTGGTCTGCCTAATTCCACTGTATCGATACAAAAACAAGGTAAACCGCCAAAACCTTCTAAATCAAATATTTTTGAAATTACAAATAACCCTGCAAAAACATTATTACCACACGTTCTAGTTAATTCCTCCGTATCAGACATCCCGCTATCCTTGTTAGTAGACTCAGGGTCATCTGTAAGTTTAATAAAACATTCATGCATAGAAAAGCACCCTAGACTTATCAAAGAAACGATTCAATTAAAAGGCATTGACTCGAAAGAAGAACCCATCAATACTCGAGGCCACTTCCGATTAAAATTACAGCTTTCTAAATCCACAATATCACATCCCTTCCACGTCATTGACGTAATACATTTACCTTATGATGGAATTATCGGCTCCGATATGCTGAATATGCATAACTGCAACATTAATTATAATAATAATCTGCTCCATCTGGGTAATTCATCCTTAAAATTACACTTTCATGATCCCGCTTACTTAATTCCTGCTAGAACCGAAACCATTATTGAGTGTTCTGTGTCTAATCCTGAGATAAAAGTAGGGGTAATCCTCGATCAGAAGTTTTCAGAGACTTTATTGATCGCCAATTGCATAGTACGCGTAAAAGAAAACAATCGAATTAACATATCCGTCGCTAACACTTCCGATAAACCCATCACATTAAATTCGAACCTAAACCTAAAACTTAATCCTATTGCACCTTCAGAATTCAAGGAACACCCAGCTAGTTCAATAAACCATATACGAGTTTCAACCAATAGCGTCGAGCGTACAGCAGAAGTATTAAAACAGCTACGCGTATCACATTTAAACGAAGAAGAAAAAACCGCTCTTCTGCAATTATGTTCCGACTTCTCTGACATATTCCATCTTCCAGGAGAAAATCTTACCCATACTAATGCCCTAAAACATGAAATTAAAACTACAACGGACATACCAATACACACTAAATCTTACAGATTCCCCGAAATACATAAAGCCGAAGTCCGTAGACAAATGGATAAAATGCTGGAACAGGAAATTATAGAACCCTCTGATTCCCCCTGGTCATCGCCAATATGGGTGGTCCCTAAAAAGCTTGACGCTTCTAATATCCAAAAATGGAGAGTAGTAATCGACTACCGTAAGCTTAATGACGTAACAATCGGTGATACTTATCCTATTCCCCAAATCACCGAGATCCTTGATCAACTTGGTAACAGTAAGTACTTCTCAACCCTAGATTTAGCATCCGGGTTCCATCAGATTGAATTAAATGAAGCCGACAAACCCAAAACCGCTTTCACTGTTCCTGAAGGACATTTCCAATTCTCAAGAATGCCATTCGGACTTAAAAACGCTCCTTCAACATTTCAGAGACTTATGAACTCCGTCCTATCAGGTCTCCAAGGAATCCGATGTTTTGTGTACTTAGATGACGTAGTCTGCTACGGGTTTGACCTTGAAACGAGTATCCGCAACCTAAAAGAGATTTTCCAAAGAATCCGAGATTTCAATCTCAAACTACAACCAGATAAATGCGAATTCCTTCGACGTGAAGTTGGTTATCTCGGGCACATCATTACCGAAAAGGGGGTTAAACCAAATCCCGATAAAATCAAAGCTGTAACCGCATTTCCAGTTCCAAAAACGCCTAAAGATATAAAATCATTTCTCGGTCTTGTTTCGTACTATCGTCGCTTTATTCCCAATTTCTCCAAGACCGCAAAAGCCCTTACTAACCTCTTAAAAAAGGATACACCATTCAAATGGGAAAACCAACAACAACTTGCTTTTGACACATTAAAACACAATCTGACAACCGCACCACTTCTTATCTACCCTGACTTTTCCCTACCTTTCATTCTTACCTGTGATGCATCCAACTATGCCGTCGGTGCCGTACTTTCGCAGGGACCTGTTGGTAGAGACCAACCCGTAGCTTATGCTTCGCGCACACTTAATAAAAGTGAATCAAATTATAGCACGACTGAAAAAGAGTTGTTGGCTATATTATACGGCTGTAAAACATTTCGTCCCTACCTCTATGGACATAAATTCCTTATCATTACCGACCATAGACCGCTTAAGTGGTTATTTAATCATAAAGATCCTAGCAGTAAGCTCCAACGATGGAGGTTAAAGTTGGAGGAATACGATTACGAAATTATTTACCGTAAGGGTAGACTAAATTCCGCAGCCGATGCCCTCTCCAGGTACCCAGTGAATCCTATATATCCTGACAACAGACGCTCTCTAAATCCTAACTCTCCTGATAATATTAGTCCTAATGAAGAAAATCCACTACAACCATCACAACCTTCAGATTTACCTAATGAACCAAGCGATGACTTACGAAGTCCACTTGTATCTCCACCGTCCTGCCTCGAAGCAAACCTTATAAACCCTGAAATTGAAAATGAGGTAATGGATTACCTGAGTTCCGTTGACAAAGAGCAACCTGCTAGATTTGAGTCCGAAGCTCAACCTTCAACGAGCTGGCAATATCCTGAAACCTTACCCGAGTGTGTGCAACCTTATGAGCCCCCAACTAGCCGTCAAGATCCCGAAACCTTATCCGTTCCCAATCAACCTTCTCTGTCTCAACCTGACGTAACGTACAGCAGGTTCTTAAAATTACCCGTAAGAGTGTATAATACCTTAATAATGGAACATAATGAAACTCTTCTTAAAAGCACACAAAGATTAATAATTATACCTACCTCAATAGATATGGACGAGTCCATGCCTTATGTTCAAGAAATCCTTGATAGTTGTCCAGAACCAATCCGCAATGAATTTCTACAATCAGAAAGAACCCTGTGCACATTTTCACCCCTTGTAATAGAAAACAAAACATATCTTTTCCTATTCACTAAAGTTAACCATTTTGATGATTTCTCATACCCAGATATATTTAAATCACTAAAATACACACGTGATCAAATAATGATGTCCTATCCTACGATAAACCAAATTAGCACATCGGACTTTAAAAACCCCTTTGACAGACACTCTTTTGTAAAAATTTACAATATGTTCAACTATTTATTCGATGGAACTAATATAGGAATACACATATACCATAACAATATTATATATCCCTCATTGAGCGAAATACCAAAGATTCTTAAAGAAAATCATGATATTCCCGTCGCAGGACACCTCGGATCTATGAGGATGATAAGTCGCATTAAAGAAAGATACTATTGGAAAAACATGCGTAGTGACATTGAAAACTATATTAAAAAGTGCACATCATGTCATACAAATAAGGCATTACGGAAAATAAATAGGGCACCAATGATAATCACTTCCACTTCTACATCTGCATTTGAGAGAGTAGCCCTCGATATTGTAGGTCCTCTACCCGAGTCCGGCGCGGCCAAACTTAGATTTATCCTAACCATGCAAGATGACCTTACTAAATTTTCGTTAGCTTATCCGCTACGAAGTAATACTGCAGAAGAATCGTGTGAATGTCTACTTCATTTTATATCGCTATTCGGAATCCCGAAACATATACTCACCGATCAAGGTACTAATTTCACGGCCGAGTTATTTAAGAAAACATGTGAGTTCCTCAAAATAAAGCAGTTATGGTCCAGCCCCTATCATCCGCAAACTCAAGGCGCCTTAGAGAGATCGCACTCAACCCTTAAAGAATATCTAAGATCCTATACCAACGAGAACCAAGATAATTGGCCCCGATATGTCTATACAGCTATGTTAGCATACAATACCGCAATACATGCGACTACGCACTACTCACCATACGAATTAGTATTCGGACATAAATCCAATATCCCCGACTCTGTCTACAACGACACTTCCACTACTACCTACCCCGAGTATGTAAAGATGTTGCAACATCGAATGAAACATACTCGTGATCGGGCTAAACAATTTATCATACAATCCAAAACGAACTCTAAAACTTATTATGACTCCCGTACTCGCCCGGTGACGTATAAAATCGGTGAATACGTTCTCCTAAAAAACCATCTCCGGTTACGTAAAGCCTTATCACCTGTGTGGAAAGGCCCTTACAAGGTCATTAAAGTTCACAACAACCACACATTAACATTACTTATAAATAGACGACACGTGAAACACCACTTCGATGAAGTGAGACACGTGAACGTCCAAGAAGACGCTCAGGAAGAAGTCCAAACGGTAGACTAAAATTAAATTTACATTAATTCAGTAGTTAAACACGTTTCATTTATATTTCATTACATTTTTCCTTAATTATTATTATTATTGAGTAGGTATAAACATTAATTATATAAGAAACATAGCATAAAACTAAACCTATTCCAATATAAATAAAATATCTATAGAATCATCTAGATGTCTCTTTTCGTTACAGCGTGCTTGCCCAAGGTCACGCAGAGTTCGTCCAACAAATCAACACGAGCTCAGGTATATACTTTGACCCAATTGGCGAACTCAAAATTCGCGTGAGCCACTTGGATATAGTGACACCATTAGACATCTCCTATATTGAACCTCACATCAAAAATATAAATTCGATACTAGGGACAATACGCCTTATCTGCAACCAAATTGCAATAGAAACCTCAAACAATTTAGAATGTTACAATATATTAGAACCACTTACAGTAAGGTATCGCGACATTACTTCCGAGTATTCCTCTATATCCCATTTAGTTAAAAAAAGGTTCAAACGAGGGGCATGGATAGGAGGTATTGGCACTCTGTCTAAAACTATATTTGGGACCCTAGATGAGAACGACGCTGTCAAATATGACAACGCCATTCAAAATATTCAAGATAACGAAAAAAGGATGAGTTCATTAATGAAAGAAAACATCTTAGTTACTTCTACTATTTTATCAAAAATTAATAACACGTTACACGAGATTAAAATTAATGAAGCCAGCCTTAACCTAGCTATCGACAATTTCTCTTCAAAATTGCAAAACATATCATTAATTTCTAACGAATTAAACATTAAATCAAAAATAAATTCAATCATGAACAGTTTAGAAGCATCCATACTCACCTTATCATTTCGGTTAGAAGACATAACTACTGCTGTCTTGTTGTGTAGTCAAAACATCCTGCACCCGATTATTATAACGCCCTCGCAATTATACCAAGAGATTGTCGATAACTATCGGTACTTACCTGTAGATATTAAGTTACCTGTAAGCTTAGCGTTAAGTAATATTCATAGTCTAATGAATATATCTAGTGTAGTATGTTATAGTTTAAATGACAGGATTGTTTTTGTTTTAAGAATACCTTTAGTATCCCCTAAGGAATACAGTTTGTACCATAGTATTGCACTACCGACCCCACATAGTAATGTAGACCCCCAATCTTTTAGTTTCATAATTCCTAGTAGTAAATACATAGCAATGACCAAGGATAAATCTGAATATTGTAACCTTGATTCACTAAAGGAATGCATACCGATAAGCCAGCGCGAGTATATCTGTGACGTATTGACCGTGTTCCCGACGAGTGCGAAATCGAGCTGTGAAAGTGAATTGTTGTCAAATGTGATAAGAGTTTTACCATCGCAGTGTCAAACTGATTTCCTTCACGGACACATAGATTTATGGAAACCACTTTACAATAATAATTGGATTTACATACAATCTCAAAGTAGTAAACTGTATATAGAATGCCCAAATCGAAAAATTAACGATATTAATATTATTGGTACAGGAATTTTAACTATTCCGAATAATTGTATCGGATACTGTAAAAATACAAAATTAATACCTAAATTTAATAATTTTAAAATTAATGTTACTGTAGCGCATTCAGACTTCAGTATAATCAACGACTCCTGTTGTAACCTAGATAAGTTTAGGAACTTGATGAGTGATGAGCCTCCTCTAAAATTACACAACATCGACCTTGACGTTTTTACATCAGAAACAAAACTAAAATTAAAATCTTTGTCTGATGAAACAGATTCTATTCTAAATCAACACCAGATAATAAAATATGAGACTCATTACTCAATCTTAATTATTTTAAGTATTTGTATGATTTCTATTTTTTGTAGTGTTAAACTGTTTTTATACATTAAATCGCACAACCGTCTTTCCCGTCACTTTTCTATATTTTCCAAACCAACTCCAGCCGACTCACCTCCAGAACCAACTCCAAATCCCGACACGGTAATCCCGTTAAAGATCACCAAGCATCTCCCGGAACCGGAAAACTTACCATCTCCTAGTATTAGGAGAAATGTGTAAGCATACACTCTCCATCTCTTCTTGATTCCTCTTCTACCCTTTCTCTCTCCCTAAACATCGAAATTTCTACCCCGATGTTTAGTTTACCCCAGGGAGGTGTTAGAGATGCCTTATGTAAGCATTCCTGCACACCCCACACTTCTACTCTGCACACTCAGCATTTCTCCATCAATAGCCGAACGACCCGTCCACTCATGACCAGTCTCATCCCGATATCCAAGCCAGACGGTTGTCTTAACCCTATTTAGTATTTTATTTCTTTTTAAAAAGACAAGTTCCCCGAGACTCGTAACAGAACGTTAAAAAAGAAATGGGAATGTCTCAAATAACCCAGATTAATATTATGAATTTATTGATGACGTGATGCTTTTATCATTAATAGGTTAATACGTAACTAGGTCTCAATAAACTACACAAAAATAAATCATTCAGTTTGATTGCATTTCAATTCTAAGATATTTGTAGGTACGTTTATTGCTCACTAAACTGTAACAGTAATAACTCTTAGAAGATATAACTCGGTCTATAGCGAACTTAGTAGGTAATAAATTCATCGATGTAAAACCATGTATCGTATATACGAGTACATACAACGTAAGCAGAAAACTGAATTACGGGCATATTCAACCACTCACCTCAGCCATTAGCCAAAGCAATAAACTAACAACCTTAGATTGAAGTTATCCCTTAGTACTGTCGAGGCACTTTGGTCATTATTAGTGCAACACTACTACAATAGATTACAGTTCTTGTTGTTGTTCTCGACTCCTCCAAAATGCGAGGCATTTCATCAACGATTCATTCTAAGTGAAGTGTGAAGATTCCTTCTATCGCAATACTGTTAATTAGTTCTGTGTCCGTGCGGTCACTTGATAAATGATCCGCTTGATTTATTGCTGTAAATCTAGGTTCAATACATATGGATTGCTTTTATGCCTACCGAGTTTCCATATTTTACAATTCACCTCAAACGAAGGATAGGCCTCTAATTTTAAATTCGATTAATCTAAATGAAATCGAAATAACGTCTTTGGTGAAACAGTCTTTATCTCCATGATGTAGATTACAGTAATTTCAATAAAGATAAAACTCACCTAAAACGAAGAGTATAAACAGCAAAAGTGCTCGTAGCAGTTTTACAATCAAGTCTAAATTAGAAGCTGTACGTTTGAAGGCGGAGCTGCCTACAAATCCCTTCAAATGCGGTTTTATTTCGTTCCGTCGCACCAATCAGAGCAATTAACGAACAATAAAAAGAAAAAAGTTCCTTTTCCGCCTGACGTGTGGGGTGTGCAGAATTAAGCGCTTCGGGAAGGGATCTCTAATTGTCTCTATTGAACAGGCATTGCGTACTTTATGCGTGGGCCCCTGTAGTAATTAAATAATTTATGCTGGTAAATAAATGTAGACTCTTCTTCAATTGCAATGAATTCCTTAAAGTGCCGTTAATGTTTTCACTTCGATTCTTTATGTTCAAATACATTTTTTATGGATAAATGTACTTAAGTTGGTGTTCAAATATTTAATAAATAAGAAATTCTCGAATTATTTTCTTTCTTTTTACTTTTCATAATTTTATTGTTACAATTGGTAACATAAAGTAATTTTTACATAGAATAATTTTACATAGAATTGTTTGTGAATGAGAGATAAGGAATCGTGTGTAACATAAATATTTGTACAGTATTGAATATTGTAATCCATTCCGTTTGGCTGTGTATTGGTATATATTCACTTGTTGATGTATCTATCTGTGTAGAGGGTTACAAGAAAAGTCATGCTAGATCCGTTAAGGGCGTGGAGTACCCATCATTTCTGACATATTTCACTATGAAACACCCTACCCTAAACTTAACCCTTTTCGAGATAATCGTCTTTTAATTTTTTTATTGAAATTTGCTGATTTTTAGGTTCCTGCATTTATTTTTGTTTATTTTGTGTATCTTATTATTATTATTTTTGCATATTTACATGTGCAATAAGATGCTTTAGGACGTCAGTCATTAAAATAGTTCATAAGTTAATTGAATAGATCGTAGTAGACAAGTGAAAGTAAAGAAATAAAAAAAAATATTAGAAAATTATTTGTCTCTAACGGATATCTAAAAACAATATTATGGTAAATGTTCGGCAGATGTTTTTTAAAATATCTACGTTTCATCAGCTATCTAACGAGGTATAACAATCTAGGGTTTGTATTGCATTTCGTGGAAAAAAAGTAGTTGGGACGCTCCAGGTAACAGTTCTAACGGTCCCGCGCCTATTGTCCTTCAAGTTAAGACCCACCAAGCGAGCGAGACAAGTGACGATTTATGTAGGTGCGAATGAAAGAAAAAATGTGTAGAGACCGGTTAGGGCTGGGAATACAACAGGGGGCATTGTTTGGTTGTCACTAGTTGTCAGTCTGCTTTTGTGCTTCGTACATAGTAGATGTGATATCGTTTTGCTCTTTTTCTCGACTTGGCTGTGATTCTGGACTATTTCTTCTGATTTGTGACTACTGTGCTTGTTAACCGTACTCTGATTTGTACCTGTGATAAGGAAGTGTTGAAGATGACGTCCTACACACCTGAGGAATATGCTGATATGCTTATTTGTTACGGATACTGCGATTGTGTGTCTGCGCAAGCTCGCAACGAATACATAATTCGCTACCCTGGTCGTCGAGTGCCGGATGTGGCCGTTTTTGACAGAGTTTATCGAAGACTTCGAGAAACTGGCTCTGTTTTGAGACGAAATACAGACATGGGAAGACCACGAATTGACGACGAAGAACAGGACAATGAGATAGTGCAACGCTTTCGAGCGGATCCGACTACTTCCACTAATATTGTTGCCCGTGATCTGGGACTTTCGCAATGGAGAGTGTGGTTTACAGTGCATAAGAAGTGAAGATTGGACTTTTGCAGATTTATGCTAAATGCTGACGTAGAAGACCCAGATTTTCTAAGAAATATCTTGTGGACGGATGAGTCCAAATTTGATAAAGATGGCATAACTAACTATCACAACGCCCATTACTGGGCCCCAAAAGAACTAAGGAATCCCAATAAGAAAAGAGTGAAGGGGTCCCAACGAAGATTCAGCGTGAATGTGTGGATGGGCATTATCGCCAATCATTTGATTGGACCTTACTTTCTCCCGGATAATCTAAATGTCAATGTGACATGTGGTTCCAACACGATGGCTGCCCTGCCCATTTCAGGAGAAGTGTATAAAGGAGAGAGGAGGAGAAGTGTGTAGTATAAATTTTCTTCTCCACTGTCGCCTATGAAACTAAAGTTTTTTCAATGCATTTGAATAAAACCTTAGATTATTATACCTCGTTAGATAGCTGATGAAACGTAGATATTTTAAAAAACATCTGCCGAACAATTACCATAATATTGTTTTTAGATATCCGTTAGAGAAAAATAATTTTCTAATATTTTTTTTTATTTCTTTACTTTCACTTGTCTACTACGATCTATTCAATTAACTTATGAACTATTTTAATGACTGACGTCCTAAAGCATCTTATTACACATGTAAAAATGCAAAAATAATAATAATAAGATACACAAAATAAACAAAAATAAATGTAGTAGCCTAAAAATCAGCAAATTTCAATAAAAAAATTAAAAGACGATTATCTCGAAAAGGGTTAAGTTTAGGGTAGGGTGTTTCATAGTGAAATATGTCAGAAATGATGGGTACTCCACGCCCTTAACGGATCTAGCACGACTTTTCTTGTAACCCTGTATGCTTAGATTAGTAATAAAAAAAGTGATTTATGATATTCCAGAATTATCAAATGTAGTTATATGGCGTTGACGTATTAGTCCAAGATCCCACAGACGTTACTTATTATATGAATAACAAATTGTACCACACACATACATACATACAGTGAATACTTAGAAAGTACATGTGTGTGATGAGTCTCTCCAAAGGAAATCAGCAATGCATATACTTCTACCCTATGAAATAAAGCATCAATCATTATAATTCCTATTGTAAATAAAAACTAGTGTATTTCACAATTTACTACACTACAATTTACAATACGTAAACGCTATAATATATCAAATTATACTAAATTACAGAACTGAATGCTGACTTCTTACAAATATTTGAATGGTACTGTTAGAATCCATAGACTACGGTGACCTCTTTTTTGAATTTTTGATTCAATTGGGATGAAACAACTTTGAAGAAAATTCGGTTCTTGAAATAAACTTGTAAAAAAGTTTGTTTGATACCTATTTACTAGTGACAAACTTAATAAAGAAAACATTGTAAATGAGATATTTTTGATATATCGTACAACTTGAAAACTATTCTAACGATTACACCTAATATTTTATATAAATACAACTTCTCTTGTTACTTAATTAAGGTAGAAACCGATGACATAGAATTACGAAAACTTGCCTGTAAAAATATTAAAAAACAAACCTACATTTATATTACAGAGCAAAATAATAGAAACACAGAAAACAAAGATAAATTAGACAGAGTTAATGATCTCTTGGTAGTCCCTAACTAGAAATAAATAGGTAGTAATAACCAACAGACGCATTACCTCCAGAGCTATATAGTATCTACTGATTGATCGACCCGCTTTTTCGCAAACCATTTTCTTTGACGATGGGTACTGTTTTGAATATAAAATACAGCACTAATGATGTAAACGATTATTGACACAACGTAGCGAAAGTTCAAGGGAAATAAAGCAAACTTATTTTTTTCAAATATCGCCCTCAATACATATCTCCTTTTCTGATACTTTAATGTTTCGATCGAATGAACGGGTACATTGAAATGAGCTCAGCAACGGCTCAGTGAGGTGCCAGTTTCGACAACTACCCTTACTTGGTCTTCATCATTTTTATTATTCGTGATATCGGTACTTCTACACAATATAATTACAACGCTCATTGAAAACTAACGATATTATTGCCGTAGATGGTCTTGATCGTGGGTGACTATTTGCGCTCGCTTTTGCAATAGTAATTGTGTACTTAAAATACCCTTCGAATATTTCTAACGTTAAATGGACTCTGTTTGAGTGTATTACCAAACTCAGGTTTAGATAAGACTTAACATTGGTTTAGATCCGGTTTCGACTGAGCTTCGTTTCAAGCAATTTGTGGCCCTGAGATTTTTCCAAACCTTTTCTTCTTCTACTGTTAAAGTATAGCGTAAAAAATCTGCTTTAATGTTGTAATTTACCAGTAGATATAAATGAGAAAAATAACCTTTCATAACAATATTCAAATATATGGCACATCTGCAACGAACCAAATGTGTTGTACAGAAACGATTTTGGCAGTATTATTGCATGCAATTGCTTAGTCAAATGGTATCTTGAGAATTATGTATGCAAAGCTTGCCAAATACAAAGTTAATTTGATGCATCTTTACCTTATTTATCATACTTTCCTGTCATTTAAATCATACGCGTTACACTACTGTATATATTCCCCAACACAATATTATAAAAAATGCCACTTAACAAAATTACCGGTAATGGTCATGCATGTTCTAGTTAACTATAAATCATGTGAGAAAAGCCTGAAGTGCTTTCTTTTCGAAACTAATAGCCACTGATATAATGTATTATATTTCATACTATTTTATCGTGGCAAATGGTTTAAATAATTTTAGAAAATTTGCGTAGGTTAAGCGAAGAGTAAAGAGAATACTTTCTTTAGGGGATGTACTATACAGCAATACTAAGATCGTTTAAATACTAATATTTTGGGGTTAAAGTATCGATTCGAAATTGTCGATTTGTACTGAAAAATTGAAACTCGTTTTTTCTAAGATGTGACACATTTATTTAATCAAAATGTTTACCCTCATTATCTATACATTGATGCTATCTAAACGGAAGTTCATTTATGCGTTTACGATAGAACTCTGGGGATCTAGATTCGACAAACTGTGTGAAAGCATTTTGTTCTGCCTCCTGAGAAGATGTTTTTTTTATCATGTAGGGAAATGTCCAAATCACGAAAAAAATGGTAGTCCGTTGAAGCAAGGTCTGGTGAGTATGGAGGATGACGTATGGTTTCTAACTGGAGCTCCTTTAGAGTTACAACGGTTTCTCGTACAGTGTGAGGTCTTGCGTTATCATGGAGCAATTATGGTAAAGATCGATCACGAGTCGGGGCTGTTTCACTGCCAGTTTCGCCATCATTGTTCAAAATTCGGCACAATAAACATCTGCTGTTATTACCTCACCAGACCTGAGAAAGCTATAGTGAATAACATCATGAAGAGACTGCCAAACAGTCACCATTACGTTTTTATTGGTAAGCTTTGCTCTAGGGCACTGTTCCGGCGTTTAACCTGGGGTCCGCCATTGCATTTTTCGCTTACGGTTATCGTAAAAAAAAACACTTTTCGTCACATGTCACAATTCGATCCAATATTCCTTCCATTCTGTAGCGGTTCAACAAGCCAACACAAGTTTCAATACTCATTTCTTTCTGCAGATTAGTCAAATCATGATGCATCAATTTTTCATATTTTTTATCTTATTTGAGTAAATATTGTGGGTAGTTTGACTCGGATCGGCTTCCACCATCTCTTCCACGTGGCTCGTTCTTCAAATCTAAGTTAAAAACGGATGGTGCGGTCATTAGCAGTCTCCTCTCCAAACGCAGCGTTGATATTGTGAGCCGTTTCTCCCACGTTAGTTCCGCGTCGGAACTCGTATTCAAAAATGACTCGAATTTTCGAAGTATCCATCTTTCACGTCTAAGCTGAATAATAAATAATTGAAAGTCGAAAATCGAATGTTGCACATTTTTTTAAAGAAGAATCTCATAGGTATCATGTAAAAAAAGTTTCACACGAAAATCTCACACCATAAAGGTTTTATGTCAATGAAGTGTCTATTACAATACAACAGCAATTTCATATTTTAACCCTTACTGTCAAAATTTTCTACTTTTTGACATTTAGACAGTAGGACTGCTTTTGAATAAATAACTTTAGGTTTGTTATCTGTCCGATAATATCATTTCACAGTGTTATTGAAGTCCTTCTATTCCTTCAAACAAAAATCACTATTATTTACACAATATAAACACATATCGTCATAACCCAATTATTTTAACGCAATGTATTGTGTCACACATCATATGAATTTCAACATTCGGATCTCAGCTACATGCTATCGTCATTCATTTAAGATTAATTTATTTATTGTAGCATCATCTATTGTAGATTACAAGGTAATACAAGATGTAGTAAGATTTTTGGCGTCATTTCAATCGACAACCATCTGACTTAAGTCGGGTCGTTATGCGATCTCATTCACCATTGGCTTTAATGGCTGAGGTACTAAAAATTAAAGTAAGTTCGTGAAACTTGAAAAACACGATTCCTACCTCTACTATTCTCATTTTCTAAGTCGACATTCAGTGGTTTAAAGGTAATTTCAACTTCTTGAAAAGTTAGACGTGTAAATTTAACTTATTAAACTAGTCTCAAACATCAGGAAATACCACAATTTTATAAAATTCATAGTAGTAAGAAGTTACTTAGTGTAAGCACCTATTTATCGCGTCAGTGCTTGAAACTTATGTAATAAAACTTGTGGTCGACTACTTGACGGTATTAAACGTAACGCGTTATCTCAAGTGCAAACTACCCGCCTTTGCACAATTTAATAAGCTTAATGTTTTTCACAAAGTACATAAGTGCGGAAATTCTCATTTGCAATGGTCGCCGTTTTAATTATAATTTACGTTTCCCTTTGACTTATTTCTTAAATTTCTGGCAGAGTCAATATGTAGGAAAGATAAGCCATAAAAGCAACTATTTTAAAATAAGTGTTAAAATATATTTAAAAAAATTGTTTTACATATTTTAATCTTTTTACGAAAAGTACAAGCTCAACAAATAAAATAAAACTGAATGAAAGACCAACAAAAAATGTAAATATATAGAAGAAAGAACATCGATAGCATCTGGTTTCCGTACGTGTCTCTGAATAAAAAGGAAACGACTAATCTATTGAAAGATGATGAGGAAAACATAACACCGGTTCTCTAGACTCATTCGATGAGAAAAATAAACTGCGCCCTAAAACATTTACCGAGACTCATTGTCGTGTAAATGAACTTTGTACTCTATTTTACGAAACCAATGAAACGCTCAATTAATGCTTTTACGTGGATGCGTTAAGTTAAGCACCTTTACGTCGTTTGTGTTTCCCGGTTCAGATAAATTGTTAATGGAATTTCTTGGAGCTTAAAAATGTAACCGGTATCCGGTAGGGCCACCTACTTACTACCTAACTAAACTACTAAACTTTGAAGATCTGTACCCTCGATGAGACAAATAGCCCACTATTTGACAGCTACAATTTAATCTCACTCTCGTCGTGCATTGCACTTTAGGCAATGCATAATTTATTTTTAATTTTTTATGAAAACGAGCTCTCACATCAAAATATTAATGATGTTACAAATCAGACAGGCTAGGAAGTAATCAACTAAATATAACAGAGTGGTCGATCAACCACTCCCATAAAATGTGCGACTACTTTCATATGCAACGAAAAACATACTTCAATACCATTTAACAAACACACACCGCAGTGGTACTCATAGCATATGCAATTGCTGTGCTGAGGTCTCGGGTTCGATTTCCGAGTCGGACCAAATGTTTGTATGATTTGCAAATATGTATTTGTTTCGGAATTTAGGTGTTTTCTATGTATAATATGTATGTATTTAAAAAAAACGTAAGTTAGTATACTATCAGTCATTCTAACTTTCATAGTACTAGCTCTGCTTAGTTTAAAACTAGATGTCGTTGTGTGTTAGATGTCCGTAATATTATTATTATCAATACGGCGTAAATACCAATCCTATATCACGATATGAAAGTTCTCGTGTCAATTAGTATACATAAAACTGCCCAACATCTGTTGTTAGTTTGAAGAATCCTACTTTTGTGTTAGGGCCATAACGCCATTTCCTCCATAAATTATTTGATTTCAGCAGATAACCTGATAATCTCTAGGATAACTGATTACGACTTACAAGATGTGCGCAGAAATGATACCAAATGCATATATATACGAGTATAAATAGGTATATAGGTAGGTAGAATATAAGTCAGCTGACTTAAAATATACCTCAGAACATTTCACCGTTGCTCAAACGAAGCACAAGACAAATCACATTAGCGTATGTAACTGTCGGCACATTCTAAGGGATGGTGGTGACTAGCGATAGTATCGTGGTAAGGCTTTCTCTGTGAGTGACGTGCGAGGCCGACTTCAACGAATATATCAAACGCGTTTGTTTGTTTCCATACTCATTGTGATTTGAACTGTGTATATAAATGCTTATAATTTCGTTTGTGCATTGATATGTAAATGTATAATCCATAATATTTCTGGAACTAAGTAGAATTAAAAATATATCACAGCTGCACATTAAAAAAAAAAGAGCATTCCGTTCTTCATTTATTTTCATTACACAAACACCAACTAGCTCAGGATATACAATGTACAAACAATACAATGAATTAGAACCAAAATAGGTTCTAATTCATTGTAGAGAGAACAGATACCTGACTCAATTGATATAAAGTGATCACAAGCAACGCTTAGGTAAAAAACTAGCACTAGCACTTTCATTTTGCAACTTGTAATTAAAGCTAAACCAAGCTACAGTAACGTGAATAGCCTAAACCGCTCAGCTTTCAAGATGTTAATCGTTTGCCTTTCAAACATACGACGCAGACAAATTTGATTAAACACGCTTTTACTCTATGTACAACGTTCCATTATTAATTAGAGCTGACGCGGAACTGATAAGGGTTGATCTCACGACGAGTAAACTTACTACATATACATCAATATTAAACTTTTGTTTTACTACTAAATAGCAAATCCCAGATCACAGACATGTCATGATCATACAATTATCAGTTAGAAAGTACACTTAGAGTAAGGACTATCTGTGAACCACGAGGGACGTTAGACCACACCTTCTGAAGTTTCAAGAGGTTCTACTTAAACTAAGCGATCGCCACTCACTTGATGAGCTTTCTAGTCTTAACGTTATTCGTCAGTTCATCTCAGGATTAAATGGGCTCTTTAATCATTGACAGGATTATTCATGATTAATTTGCCATTGCTCTTTGAGTAAAGGGATGTGATATATGTTTTTTTGTGCATGTACCTCGTAATTTTTCTGCATTCCTCAATCGGTCGACTAGTAGAGAAATCATTGAGTCCGCCATTGCATGTATTTGTGCATGAAGATGTAAAAAAAAAATCGTCATAAGGAGTTCCAGTTGCTCTGACGATTGACTATATCACAATTGTCTCAAGTTTTGTCTAGTCTGGCCAATCAAAATTCATTGGATTGAATTAATTTATTGCATCCTGTCTAAGAAATTTAATTTTTTTGTTCTTATTAATGTAAATATAATATGATATAAAAATAAATATTAATAAATTAAAAAGCAGTTGAAATGCTTTGTAATATGTGTGTAAAAAAATTGAATGTCCTACAAGAATTTAGCCCGGTATCTTTGAGACCTTTTACCGATTTTGATGGGCGTTAGTGACGAAAACAATTGACTCATTTATACTTGTATAGGATAAACTTCGAAATTAAAATTTGAGACCTGTATACTGCTGCTTTGGAACTGACTACTTGTTTTGCAGTTAGTTTTTTAGTCATCAACAAAATCTAATCGTGATGTTTTCTCAAAATCTTTAGACATTCGAAAAGTCAGAATTTACAATCACGTTTGACAACAATATTGGATTGATACTAATGCCTAAATCCATTTCTTATAAAATAAATAGCTGTGGAATATCCTAAAGAAGATAATCCCTATTTATTATATTATAATCGAAGTTTACGCCCGTACGTTTGGTAAACCAAGTACCGTGGACTTAACAAGTCAAATTGAATGTTTCGAAGATATTTAGATGTGATAAAGCTCACGTCACTACAACACATTTTATGGATCGATCTTTATGTGTTTAATGTATGTGATATGATAAGACAGAACACTATAAGGCTTATAAGTCAGAGTTCAGTCTAATTTCTTTTTTACAATAAACGTAATTTTCATTTTCTAAAACTGTATGTTTCTCGATACAAACACACAGTTCAATTATGTTTTTACGATTTCTGTTTTATGCTTTACTAATGATATTAAATTGACATTAGTTGATGACAAGGTTTTTTTGATATACTGTTTTTTTTTGAAGACAACTTCCGCATTAGGAAGATATTCTGTGTTCTGTAAAAAAACATTTATTTCAGGTTATCAACAGCAAGTATGGATCATGGGTAGTCAGTAAACATTTGTTAATAATAATGATAAGTGTCGCAATAGCTACATGACTGACAGCTGAAACATTTGGCGATAATTGAAACGTCAGCGCCTACGTCAAGGGTGCCTCGCGATAAGCGAACGGAAATCCGACGATATTGCTGCTGTTGTAAAAGTTTTATAAAAGTTTTTTTTTCATTTGAATTTCCAGTTTTTCTAACGTTTTTACATTACCAGGTAGTGCTGGGGCCAGTCCTAAACCAGATTGAAATGGACTTAATAAGTCATTTTGTAAATAAAACCAGAGAACTGTTTATGTACACGGGCTGAAGCCCTTTGAAGAGAAAGAGAGAGAAGTTTGGAGAGAAAGGGAAGAATTTATATAGGTCTAAGTCCAAAGTGATTAGGAAGTGTGGGATTTACGATTTTAGGTAAAGAAATAATGTAAGCTTTATGCCAAAGTGAGGGAAATGTTCTGGGGTATAAGGCGTAGTTTATGATGTGGGAGATTGCTGGTAAAGCTGATCAAGAGTTGTTGTGATCATGCGCCTGCTGATTTGGTCGAGCCCAATAGCGTTGGATTTGAGAGAGAGGATTATCTTTTTGATCTCACTCTGCATGTTATTATTACACCCCTCACATATTATTTTTACGGCCCACACATATTATTATTACCCGCTATCATATTATGTATTTATTTGTACCTACGTACAATCTCAAATAGATAAGTAATCATCCTCCAAATATCCTTGTATTAAGGGCTACCTGTATCTTACACACTTCAACCATTATTACCTTGTATCTAACTATAATCACCTACTTGGCAAAGCGAGATACCAATCTTTATCAAAGTTTACTTAGCCAAATAATCGTAATTCAAAGTTTAACAGCTCCCTCAAACGTAGTAGTGAGATTTTGATTACATTCAAGATGGCTGCCCTCCACTACATTATAATATAATCCATTAGTCGCTCTTATGACAGACACGTGTGTCCTCATCAATCCTCTTACTTAACGTTTCGTATTCTTCATTGAAATCTAAATGAAACATTGTACAGTTACTGCTTCACATAAATGGCATTTATAGAAGATTTAATGAAAAAATATAGACGTTCTACCTAAATCTTTTTAAATAATCTGGTCATGAACGCTCATTCGAACTGACTGAAGGTACGTTTTTATGTTCCAGAGGCTCACTTCTAAGGCATTTTATTTTTAATTCAAGCGCTAGCAATCGTTGGAATACAATTTGATTATTTTACTTTTTAATTATTTTCAACGAAATAAACAGCTAACTAGTTAGGACTTTATATTATAAATATTATTAGTTTTGTGTGAAAGATAGCTCGGTCATAAAAATGAAGAAATACATCAGCGATTGTAACACTAAATAAATGCTGAGGTGTCTAAACCTTGTAAGAAACCTCCTAATAAAGAACAATATGAGTTTAATAGTGATATGGAATATTAAAACATTGTTTACATTACAAAGCTACAAGGATTTACGAACTTTTTGAGAAATTAAATTTAAATGAGCTTAAGATAAAATACTTAAAATTATTATCTTTGTTTCTACAGGTTTTATTCAAGTACAAAAAACGTGAAGCTCAAATTTCAAGGCTCATTTGCCAGAGCCATGCGCTGGACAGAGATTAACGTGCTCTCTACTTCATTAACAAATTCACAGTTTATCAAATCCAGAAACGAAAATTTGCTATCCGTAATAGCCTTCAAAATCGATACCTGCATGTTCTAAAATATTTAAAGCAAGTACATTCTCAAATATCATTATATTTTAATTAACAGTCTTGTTTCTTTCTCAACTTTAACAATGTCAGTATATACATGAAAATTGCTCTAGTCTGAGTCTGATTTGCTGTTCGAGGATTCCGTACAAACTCGTATGTAGATAATTCATCTATCCTTTGAAATGGATTCTAAAAGATTTATCTTTACAATTTAATTTAGACATCTACACTTTACGATTACTACATAGTTTTTTAGTTATTTGAGTATCTGCCAACCAAAAGTTATTTTGATCAAGGTACTAATGGAGACTTAAAATGTATTCAAAAACTTAGTTTATTGCCGTTAAAAGAATATTAGCCCATCCACACAAAGGTTAATTAACCCCTTACTTAATAATTCTCCATAAACCCGATATATTATTATGTCATCCTCATATTGTCAAACGCAAATTTTCATTTTTTTTCATATTTTCATAGTTTGTTAATGGAAAAAACACCGAAAGTAATAAATTGGTTGTTACGTGACTTCAATTAAATTACGTATTGCTTCATAGGGACGCAAACATAAACATTTGTTATTGAATTGGACCTTACCCTCCACATGTTCCTGAAACATCAACAGACAGAAGGAATCTGCAATCAGCAAGAAGTGATCCTGTGAACTTACGTACGGAACTATAAAAAATATAAAAATAATGATATAATTATGTATATATACCACGAAAATGCAGTTGGAGTCTAGAACTTGAGTCGTGCGATTGATATTCATTTTAGTACTTCTAAAGCCTTGTGTACTTTCTAAGAGTTGAAATTTTATTTTCAAGCTGTTGTGTTATAACTCTAAAGCCTTATAAATAAATGACACATATATATATATCTTATCGAAAGTTTTTAGTACCGTTGCTTTTTATTAATAAGTGGAAAAATAATGGACAGTACAATTTTACGTTAATGTTTTGTGAGGAAACTAATTTCATTTAAATTCTATCAACAAATGTTCCATTTTCTTGCATATTAAATTTTGATACTCTACCAACGTCTAAACACAACTTCTCTAATTTATGAGTACTGTCTAAAACTATTGAAAACACATACCTACTAATAATATTGGAGTAGATAAACTATATTGTTCCATTGCTTGACAGAAGAAGTTTACTTTTTGTGTCTATCAGACAGACATCGGAAATTCTTAGCTATGCCAATGAGCTCTTTTAGTCCTGGGCTATGATTTATTACCGACAATTAATTCAGATGTGTTTTTAGATTTAGCGTTCTCGGTCATCCAACAAACTCAAGTATCATGAAACTGCCTAAAAGCCCGCAAAGTTATTGCGGGTTTTTGGCAATTTGTCTAGGCTGCGTTAAAGTTATGTCGTTTTTTACATATTAGCAATAAAAAGTTCAAAACAATGTTTTTGTTTAGGCTCCATATGTTTCTATCTCTAATAAAATGCAATCCAATAAAATGAAGAAAATGAAAACGAAAAACGGGAAATGGAACCAATTTTATAAGTGACATATTGCTTTTCGATGTTTACTCGAACGTGAAATCTCGCTTAAAGTTTAGACATATATAATCTATATTTATATAAAATGTTCAGTTGATTTGTGTATGCTTTAAAAACTCGCACCGCGATTGAGCTCAAATTTTGACACGATATACAAACCGCTTTAAGGATTGTTTTTATCTATTTTTAAAATATATATCAATACTAGCGGACCCGACAGACGTTGTCCTGTCAAATTTGACACTGCGATGGTAGCGCCGTCTGTCTGATCCAATGTAAAACATTCCAAAATCAACAACTACTAATAAATTAAATATTAATTAAAAAAACATTGTCCAGCGGACAAAATTGTGAATCTAAACCATTCCCAGATCCCCTTGAACACACACAAAAAATTTCATCAAAATCGGTCCAGTCGTTTGAGAGAAGTTCAGTGACATCACACTCACAGAAGAATTATATATATAAAGATAAGGCAAAGTTAGAAACACGAAATAAGAAATAATGACGTGAGCGACGCCGCGGGCATTAGCTACTAATTTCATAAAATCACACAAATTATTAAATATAAACGTATTTAAAAAAAAACGTGTGCGTCTCGGGACGCCCAACAGAAGTGATAACTTAAACTAATCTAAGTTGAACTATTTAATAATGAAATTGTTTATTTTTATAATCACTTTCAATTCGGTAATATGTATTATTTATATTATTCTGTTATTTTTTTACCTAACTTGGGCTTTATGGATAAGGATAAGGCAATTATGTCATCCCGGAGACCTGAATTAAGTGAATTTTGAAATGAATTATGATAGTTATCAAATTACAAATGCTAACTACATTTAATTTTAACAGTAAAATAAATGTATGACATGATGTAAAACAAAAAAATCGTATCTTTCTTTACGTCAACTTAGAAGTTTGATTTTTTCACAGCTTCAAGAGACTTTAGACCTGGTTTGGTTTTGGTTGGTTATGGTTTTAATTTCAACTCGATACCTCCAGGCGTTCCCGAGATAGAGGGTCTTGATAGACGGACAACAAAGTGATCTTTTAAGGGTTCCGTTTTTTGAAACGGAACTCTATAAACAAAACTAACCTACTAACCAACGTAAACGCGCAAACAGTGATAGGCATTAGAGACGCGAGAGAAAGAGAAAAAAAAGTAGCCATTTTGGAAAAATAATAATAACCAGATTGATTTGTAAATTACTTTTTATAAAGTAATCAATACTTATGAATTAAAAAACAGCTAGTGTACTATTAAAGATAATATCCACAAAAATGTATTAAAAAATCTAAATCTTCGAATAACCTTTATTGTCACTAGTATTTTTCAATCAATAGCAGTGTTGAATCGTTTATAATTGTTAAGAGTTCGTCCTGAGCTTTTTGTTGGCTGTAATTTTATAAGATCATCTTTGCGGTCACTGAACATAATTACAATTAAATCCGATATAATTTATTTCCAGAGTTCTTAGTCCCGAGGGCGTCGTTAGAGGATTACTTGTGGCTGCGCGGGTAGTGTGAACATCCCAACTTACTGCGATAAGACTTTTATCGTTAAACTTCCCCGAGTAAACTTAATGCGGGTCTATGTTAGCACGTTATCAGCAAACCTGAAGGCTATTCCAATATGTTAACGTTACAATGTATTGTCAAGAAAGTAACTTTTCGTGCGCAGCCAGGAATCTGCGTCAACACTGTTAATTAGTAGAAGTGGTGCACAGCCAGCGGGTCCCCAGAAACTTAATAAAATATTTACCTATTTCTACCGGCGAAAGGTCATATTTGCGTACTTGTCAGTATAGCTTTATTGAATCCCGTCTTCAGATATTATTTTATGAAGAATCATGTGTAATAAATAGTTTCCTGTCATATGAATTGTTAGTAAAACTGGTTATCAGATAGAAGTTCGATTGTTCAGTAGTTTTAGTTGATATTTTGATAGGTTTTTGAGTATTTTCGATTTTTTCTTCAATTAAAAAAGTTGTGATTTTGAATTGATGTTTGTTCAGCTTTTTATGCTGTCTGAGACCTTTTTAGGGTTCCGTACCTCAAAAGGAAAAAATGGAACCCTTATAGGATCACTTTGTTGTCCGTCTGCCTGTCTGTCAAGACCCTTTATCTTGGAAATGCGTGGAAGTATCAAGTTAAAATTAAAAACATGTACTCAAGTCTACAGGCCTTTGAAGCTGTGCGCGAACCAAACTTTTAAGTTATCGTAAAAAAAGATAAGGCTGTATATACCGCAAAAAAACGCATATTTCGACACTCTCAGGGGATTCAAAATTTATAGGGTACTCCCCGTTGACCTAGAACTATGAAATTTGGCAAGTAATATCTTTTAACACTACAAGTTCAGGTATAAATCTGAAAACTATATATTTGTAGTTAAAAAAAGTATAAAGGGAAAAGCACAGAACAACTGCGAGACTCGATTCCTGAACTATTTATAAAATGTAATTTTAAATATGTACGGAACCTCGGTGGGCGAGTCCGACTCGCCCCTGTTCCGGATTTTTTACATAATTGATATGTTTTAATCATTATAAAAAAATGTTCAGTACTGAGTCCGTACCCACTACGAGTATATTTGAAAATAAATGCAATTCACGTTTAATGTCATTGACAACATCTTTCAAATACATTTAGGTACTATCTTACGAAAATATTACAAACAGGTATTATAACAACGATTAGGCTATAAAAGCTGACAATAACACGTAAACGGCGTAGATTGTTAACAATATATTTACGTCTTTGCCCTGACTATGACAAGATTCTAATAGAAACGATAGACACAGTAATTTCAATATCAAGACTGTCATAGTACGGCAATAAAATCATTAGCTGATGCTTTATTCACTGAGCTCATGTTAATAAATGCCAATTCTTAAGTGCAATATACTTTCCTATCTTAATATATATAAATCTCCTGTCACGATGTTTGTCCGCGATGGACTCCTAAACTACTTAACCGATTTTAAATTAAATTGGCACACCGTGAGCAGTCTGGTCCAACTTAAGAGATAGGATAGCTTAGATCTTTAATTATAGTCGCAATTTTATTTTATTGCAAATTATTTGTCTATAATTAACTGACAGTCACAATTATTTGTTAATTCCAAAAGATTCTAATAGATTTTGATACTTTTCGACTGGATTGAGTAAGTAATCAATAGATGGCACTGCTATAGTAAACCGACAAACGCGTCATATAAGCTACAATTCAATATCATGATTTTTATGAAATTTTGTGTGCACATCGGATAGGTCTGAGAATCGGCCAACATCTATTTTTCATACCCCTTTTTTTTCAATATTTCGTAGAAATAATGGATAGGGCAAAACAACGTTTGCGGGGTCAGCTAGTATAATAATATAATTCTAGAAATAGTTTTTGTTAATTTCGGTAATCCCTGGAATTACCAGTTACATTTGATACATTTTTGTATATTTTGTTACGGAAGGGTTGTCTTAGTTTATTAAGGAGGAAAGTATATTGCACTTAAGAATTGGCATTTATATTAAAGTATAGTAAATGGTAAATTTCTTAGATGGAGATTTCAAATACGGAACCCCAGTTACCAGGTATCCAAGCACATATTTATTTGTTTTTTTCCGTTTGAAAATAAAATCACACGCTTGATTTATATTTTAGCCGTTAAAAGAATTTATACAGGTTTACTTATACACACAGGTAATGTTCCGCTCAATATACGGAAAGGTTTAAGGAAAATGGAGTAAAAGTGATTTCTTTGTTCGGCTTGATTCGTTTGTCTTTTGAGTTTTTTGTTCGCTAGCTTGGAAGGGTATCCCTTGATCATTAAGTGAGCTTGTTAGGTACGCTACTTAAACTTCTTTGCCTCTTGAAAAAATAAGTCATAATATTTGTTATATCCAATTACGAGAGATTTTGAAGATAAATAATATTCTTAAATGACGAATGAATATTGCCGAAACGTTTGTTTAATTTAACTATTCTAAGTTTATTGCCAACGAAAAAGGATGAATTTATAGGAATTTAATTGAAAATATTGATTTAAAAAATAGCTACTGGATTTATCCTGTAAAAGACACAGCATACAACTCATGTTGAATAACTTACTGTTCTGTAATATACTCGTAGCAATATAGTACATGGAATATAGAAATGTGGATAATGGTATTCAAGGATACAAAAACAAGTAAACAATTCACAAAAATATCAAACTCAAACTATGTTTATATCATTAAAAAAATTAAAATTGGTTGGAATCGTCTTTTATGTAAACTTTAAAGTCATTCTTCAACACAAGCATATCAACAATCTCTGTTTTATCAAATATTTAGCAAAATAAATATAATAAAATTATACCTATCTACAACCGCTCGGAATTACACATATCGAAAATCTTTAACAAAAGAAATCAGTTAACCCTTTTAACAAAACTACACGTGACCTACATTTAACCAAAATTATTTCCACCTAAACCCTCAAATGGAATGTTGTGCAATATAGTTTATCTTCACTTCCAGGAAGCTATAGTTATAATGTACTGGAACTGTTCGCATTCTGACACGCGTTACGCTAATGAGGACATACATTAAACAATTTTATTTAAAACAAACATGATTCCAATCACTACAATATTTTTTATATACGAGTAGTACACGTACACATTACTTTTGAAATGGTTCAAGAATACGTTACGTTTGAAATTTCATTAAATAATAACGTCATGTATATTCAGGCTCCAGGGAATAAGGGTGTTTCAAAATGTCACCTGTATGTTGAACCGCCTTTGAATAATTAAATCATACTTTCTTTCTGTGCCTCCGAAATTCGACGCTATAAATAATTTGAACGCGCACATCTGTTCGGTTTCATGCGGTAAGGAATCAATAAAGAAACTATTCCACTTTCATTATGTTATCTTCGTAAAGACTTCATCACTTTCTACCAAAGAGAGCAAAAAAGTAGAGGAAAACTTTCTTTAAGAACATGAAGCGAAACCTACTTACATAAGTAGAGTATAGCCAGTGCTTTTTGGAGGGGCTGGATGTACTACTACAAATTCAATGAAATTTTAATACAAGAAATTTGTGTTGTCCTTAAATATTAAATCAACTTTTAATTTTGATAGATAGGTCTGTAAGACGGTTAGGCAGCGAAAGGGACGCAGCGCAGGTCGCTGCGGCACATCTTGAGGCGAAGTGGCCGCTACAAACGACCCGAGACAGGTGACCCTCGGATGCGGCCGGAGGGGTTGGGATTGCGTATAAGGCAGGGTGCTGTTGCACCTCTTAGAGCAGTGAGAGTCGCGGCAGCATCCCGCTTCGGGGGTGATTATGGTCACCGTGGGAAGTGCCTCAGTCATGGGGGACGGCAAGAAGGGCTCCAGAAGCTTCCGATGCGTTCCTGGCGCTCCTCCCGACTGCCGAGGTAGGCCGCCGCTTGATTTAATGTGTTCTCCGATAGTCCCACATACGACCTGTATTTCCCTACTGGAGAATGTGGTGCTAAAAGAATAGCCCGCGTAAAAAAAGATAGTTATACGGTGACTTTAAACTTTTAAAATTATATTACCTACTTCAAACCTCATAGTGACTATTGACTCTGCTGAACCTTTTTGTAACTGAAATAATCATAGAAAATAGAAACACGTCTAGGTTTATTAACAAATCTCATAGTGATCATAGTAGATATACGTATATGTGAACTAGTTGCGTTACTAGCTTTTGCCCACGGCTCTGCCTGCGTGTACGTCGGTTATCGCAGTAAAAAGTAGCCCACGTCCTTTATCAAGAATCAAACTATCTCCTTACTAAATTACATCTGAATCAGATCAGCGGTTTTGATTCCCCGCACAAACTTCCACCCTCCTTTTCACCGCCTTATAGGATGATTTCTGGGATAACAACTATCCTATGTCCTTTCCCGGAACTCAAACTATATCTATACCAAATTTCATCTAAATCGGTTCAGCTGTATAGGCGTGAAGCGATAACAGACAGACAGACACACTTTCGCATTTATAATATTAGTATGGATTAGTAAGTAGTACTGTACAAAGCGTTGTTTACAAAGCGAAACCTATTGATATCTGGAATATGTACGACTAAATCTCGGGCAAATGTTATGGTAGTATCGTTAACATACTTACACAGATACAAACGAATATTATGCAAAAAAAATATATCTTTAAAACCATTTTGTTTTTGAAAACGTTCTTTAATATCGTAGATATTTATTAAAATTTGATTTATAATAATCAGTGCTAGCCGCGTCGGGTCAAAGTGATATTAAGTAATAAATTCGTTGTGGGGAGCGGTCTAAACGCTTTTGAATTACCGAGTGGCGTAATGGGCAAACTTAATATTCACGAAGGGATCACAACGAACCGGAATCTATGCGGGCACGGTACCTACCTGTGGCACTTTGTATTTTAGCCGATAATTTTATATTAATGCATAATATCAATAACAATATATATATACAAACTTAATTAGATAACTTTTGCTCTGCTTTTAACCAATTTACTTAATGTTGAATTACTATTTTGTTTTATGTATATTTTTGGCTTATTATATGTGAGTTCTGAGTCCATTAAACCGTTTTAAATTATTTTATCCATAAAATTATAATAGATTATTTTATAAATGACGAAGGTAAAAGTATATAATATATGTGTAACAGATATTACCAAGTTCAATTTTAATGAACCCAAAATCAGCATAGAGCAGATAGCAAAAAATAAACTAAATTAAACGGTCATTATAACGCTTTTATCGCAACACTAAGCATCATTAGGGGCATTGTAAACAAATCCCCTTACAAAGTTTAGATAAACGAGATGAAAGGGTACTCTCGCAATTAACATTTAAATATTTTCACGAGAGGTAAGTGAAATTAAATTCATGAAATCTGTACCTCTACGAAGAATACGCTATGTTAATTTTGTGTGTAAACTTTATATTTCCTGATAAAATAACTTGGACGTCCAGTGCTATATACCGTAGGTGACTAAGTCAGTTCGACTCGAACAAGTATTAAAATATGATTTGAATCAAAGCTCTTTTAATCTTTAGTACTCTGACATAAATATTTCTCTGTTACTGTCTTTTTAACTTTCGGGCACAACGAAACATAATTATGTTTAGACATAGGAATTAGCGCAATTGAAGACCGTGTTGTGCTGTCACGCAAATTCCTACTACGGCATCACGTTACTTCCCCTATTCTGTCTGGGTCAGTGTAAATGCGTGAAACTAATATTTCTCATGACTAAACCAAGTTTAGCTAGTCATTGAAGTTACTTTAAAATTAGGTAAATATCCATATTTTAATGAACAAGAAACTACACACACTTGGGCTACTAGGGAGTTTTTTTGTCACTCTTACACAAGGTAAGTAAGTGAAAGTGTGGTATTATTTGCTCAAATAAATATTCTCAAGGTTGTTGTATAAATAAAATTGATCATAGAATAAACCAATGGGCTAACCGTGTCATGTGGAAATTCTCTTCAATTTCGTCTTGTATTTTTTATGCTCAGCAGAAGAGAACCATCAATGGCTTTTATTTTAATTTATGAGCAGTTTTTGTATCAACCTTTATAAATTCATAAATATTCGTTTTTTTTTTAAGTAAATATTCCAATGCTGCTGTTCTGAAAAGCAGCGAATCAGCGAATATACATACTTTTAAAACGTAAAAGTCAAGACCATAATCAATAAAAGTCCGCCTAGAAATCAAAACACAACAATCGGAGCGTGTTCAGGGCCGCGCTACGCGGCTACAACTCGCTACGCCATCGAGCGATATCCCCATTGCATTCCTTTTGTTATCCGCCTATGAGAACTATTCTCTGATCTATCCATTCCCTGTGTTTTAAATTATTTTTGTTTTTTTTTACGAAAGAATAGAACGTTTCATTCGTATATCAATCGATGCTGATGCGCACTCGGACTTTGTTTGTAATTTCGTATTATGGTTGTTTTTTTTCATTTCGGTTGTAGATTGCTCGAGCTAATCTCTTCATGGGCTTCATGACCACCCGGTATCGTCTCGATAAATCCATTAAAGTGTCTGACGTTTTGAAATGTTTTGTTGAATTCTAAAAAGCAAAATGTAGCTGTTTTCCTTATTGTGATGGCGATTGTTCGAACCTCGGAGTCCATCTATCTTGTTTTTATCCATTGGATTAGTTTCTATCTAGTATCTCTCTAGAGGAAATATGTTTATTCTGTAGTATAACTATTATGCATGCGATGCTAAAATTAAAGTAGTTAGAATGATAATGATAATATACGCCGATGATACGCATTTAACATCTACTGTGTAGTGTAGTTTTTATATGTAAAACAAAAGACGCGGTAGTCGAGCTAGTGTTATATTTAAAGATCTAATGATTCAGGTTAGCTAGAAAAACAGTTTCGTCCTAATGTTTTGTATGTCTGTAAACTTAGACCTTAGACTGTAAACGCCGTAGTCGATTTCGTTAGTATTAGTAAGAACTCATCCTACCAAAAACATTTTTATGTAAAATGTTGCCAAAATGAGACTATTTGGTTCGCACTGTCAAAAAATTATCAGATCTCATATAGAACCAAGCTTCTAACTCTACACGCTTTAACTTTACAAGTCCTAACTTCACAAACTCTACACCTTAGTCAAAATATATAGTTTGGCTGTTTCGTGACTACAAGAGCTATTGTATAACAGAAAAGTAATTAACAGTAAAAAAAGTTTGCACCCTACGCCCATTTGACGGCAGTGAAATAATTTTTTTAATTTACGCCCATATAAGGGTGGCGCAACGTCCAGTCACCTATTTTGACTAAGGTGTAGAGTTTGTGAAGTTCGGTCGTGTAAAGTTAGAAGCTTGGTTCTACATGGGTTCTGATAATTTTTTGACAGTGCCCACCATATGGTTTCATCTTGGCAATATTTTACATCAAAATGTTTATGTTAGGATTTCACTTCTTTTTGTAAGTTGCTTATTACATTTTTTCTTTTTTGATCACTTTATCTTTCTTTTATTATGGTGTGTTTCTTGCGCATTAGAAGTTCCTTTATTCATAGCCCACTCTGTATTTTGGCCTTTTTATCAATTTTGTAGACCTCTACAATTTCCCCCCGGTATCTTAAGAGGTTGAGGGGTTAAATAGTTAAAATTGAATTTGATTGGAATTGAATTGAATTTATTAATTGTAACTGTCGTGCACATGTTGTACAAAGGCGGACTTGATGCCATGATGCATTTTCTCCCAGTCTACCAGGTGATGTAGAAATATGATATGGTAAGTGCAAAGATAAAATATCAAATTTGTTGTAGTTCATAGTTTGGTAAATAGAAGATAAGCCTACACTAAAAATAACAAAAATACATAAAATTCATTACTACATATATTATTACATTTACATATAAGTCCAGAAGTATACACAATATAAACATACACATACATAAATTTAATATTATATATAACACACAGTAGGGAACTGGCGTTGTAACTGTTCTGCCAATTCATTGCAAAGAATTTCGCGTGCTTTTGACTTGACTGTAAGGCGGTTGGTAGACATCCTGATTTCAGCTGGGAGTGCATTCCAGAGAAGCACTGACAGAACGTGGAAGAAAGAATTGATAAAGTTGGAGGTGTGAGGGGGGATTATAGAAGAAGCATATTGTTTTTGGATCGAAGACTTCGGTCTTAACTGGAGCATAAGAAACAGAAGTGGTTAACGAGGTATTCAGGTATCGATGGGGAGTTGAGGAAAGAGAGTCAGTGCTTGCATACTGCGGCGTTGACGAATTGGTAGCCATTGTAGCTGGGAGTGGAATGTAGACACACGATCATAAATTTTGTTGTTGCCCTGATGTTTAAGAAGCTACTGCAGTATCGTCGGGGCCCGTGGTCAGGGCCCCCATCGTCACGGGGCCCCGAAAAGCGACATTTTTGCTTATACTCTAACTTTTTTTTATTTTGAATCGATATAATACGACACATAAATTATAAAGTAAATAAGGACGTTGTTAGCAACTTGGAAACTACTATCTAAACTTTTTTATTGTGCTCTAAAATTGCCTTTCAGCCTGGATTTTTTTAGTATCGGTAACTCTATATAATAATATAATTACAGCTTGAAAATTTTGTTGTTATGAAAGATACCTAGTAAGTAATGGTCTGGAGCATATACCCAGTGGGTATTTTGCTAAGCGTTTTTTTGGGTCCGATCTAGGAACACCTAAGAAGTGTGAATAAACTAGTAATAAAGGTGGCATAACAGCAAATATTGTTTACTCCAGAATGTAGTGTTATGTAGTGCATTTAACAAAAAATGGGCTTGCCCGTCTAGACGACAAGACGTCAAACGAAGTGACCTTTGAGGGTTTCCTTTTTTCCTCTTGAAGAACGGAAGCTTAAAATCACTTTCCTCAACGTAGAAAGTTAATTGATTTTTTCATGTTAAGGTCTTAGTGCCACATTTGTAAGAAGTTATTATTACATTTACTGTAATTCTGTGATTATCTCATCATCATCATCATCAGCCTATCGCAGTCCACTGCTGGACATAGGCCTCTCCCATTGCACGCCACTTAGATCGATTTTGGGCTTCTCGCATCCAGCTCCTGCCAGCCATCTTGCGCAAATCGTCACTCCACCTGGCCTGTGGGCGTCCTACACTACGTTTGCCGAGACGCGGTCTCCACTCAAGAACTCGTTTTCCCCAACGGTTATCGGTTCTGCGGCTAATATGGCCAGCCCACTGCCACTTCAGCTTGCTGATCCGGTACGCTATGTCGGTGACCTTAGTTCTCTGCCGGATCACCTCATTTCTGATGCGATCCCTTAGAGAAACGCCGAGCATAGCCCTTTCCATAGCACGTTGAGCGACTTTGAACTTGTGGACCAGCCGTACCGTAAGTGTCCACGTTTCAGCTCCGTATGTCATGACGGGTAGGACGCACTCATTAAAGACTTTCGTCTTAAGGCACTGTGGGATCGACGATGAGAAGACTCGACGTAGCTTCCCAAACGCTGCCCAACCCAACCGAATTCTTCTGTTCACCTCGTCCTCGAAGTTGTTTCTACCTAACTGCAATGTCTGCCCGAGGTACACATAATTTTGAACAACTTCGAGAACGGCACCGTGTACCGCAATCGGTTCCGGTAGTACATGTTCGTTGAACATGACCTTGGTTTTATCCAAGTTCATCCGTAGGCCGATGCGTACAGAAGTGTCAGCTAAGTCATTCAGCATTTGCTGTAGGTCCTGCAACGTCTCTGCCATGATGACGATGTCATCTGCAAATCGCAAGTGAGAGATGTATTCGCCATTGATATTGATGCCACGCCCTTTCCAGTGCAGCGTCTTGAACATGTCCTCCATTGCATTTGTGAACAGTTTCGGGGAAATAACGTCCCCTTGTCTCACTCCTCGATGCAATGGTACGGGCCTTGTTTGCTGATTCTGTACTTGGACGGACATGGTAGCGGCTTCGTAGAGACATCTCATCACTTGGATGTATCGCCAATCTACTTGGCAACGCTGCAGGGACTCCAGAACAGACCAGATCTCGATCGAGTCAAAGGCTTTCTCATAGTCCACGAATGCTAGACACAGGGGCTGATTATATTCTTCGGTCTTCTGTATAATCTGCCGCACTGTGTGGATGTGGTCTATGGTGCCATATCCGCTCCGAAACCCAGCTTGCTCCGGTGGTTGGAATTCGTCGAGTCTTTGCGCAAGACGGTTCGTGATGACTCTCGAAAACAGCTTGTAGACGTGGCTTAGAAGGGATATGGGTCGATAGTTCTTCAACCTGGTCTTGTCACCCTTTTTGAAGAACAAGACGACCACACTCCTACTCCACGCTTCTGGAGTTCTCCCTTCAAACAGGACAGCGTTGAAGAGCTTTTGGAGCTCCCTTAGTACGGGTTTACCCCCGGCCTTCAGCAGCTCTGTTGTAACGCCATCCTCTCCAGGGGCTTTTCCATTTTTCAGCTGTCCAAGAGCCATCTCGATTTCGTCAATGCTAACTTCTGGCAGGTCTTCGGTGTAGTGACGTGTTAATGTGGCTCTAGAGTTCTCATTTTCGGGATCAGGTCGAGATGCATGCGAAGCGTATAACCGGCCATAGAAGCTTTCCACTTCCAAAAGGACTGCCGGCTTCGAAGCAACGACTTCTCCACTTTCTGTAGTCAACTTTGTCAGGTGGCTTCTTCCAAGAGATTGTACGAACACTTTTGACCCCCGATTTTGCTCGATCGCTCTTTCAATTGAAAGAGTATTGGAGCACCGGAGGTCGTGTCGTACGAGTTTACTGATCTCTCGGTTTAGAGTCCGCTTTGCCGACAAAGTGACAGGTGGGTTTTCACGTCGTTTCTTCATCAGCCCTAGGGTCCCTTCTGAAAGCTTCGACTTCCTGCCCTTACGCTGCATTTCACAAAATCTCATACCTTCTTCCCTGAGGATCTGAACCACATTTTTGAGGTTCTGGTTTACGTCGATTGTGGTTTCCACGGCAGCGAATCGGTTTGCCAGTTTTGACTGGAACGTTTCAGATCCTGTCATGGCCTGGAGCCGAGTTGGTCGGAGCCTGGATTTCATCAAACAGACACGTTCCGCCTTAAAGTTGATATTCAGAGAGCCCCGGACAAGTCGGTGATCACTACCGGTATTAAACCTATTGATCACTGAGACGTCTCTGAATATGTGCTTTCTATCCGTCATGATGAAATCGATCTCATTTCTAGTCATAGCGTCGGGGCTTTGCCACGTCCACTTCCTTTGGGGCCGTTTCTTGAAGAAAGAATTCATCAAAAACAGCCCCTCCCGTTCGAGGAAGTTGACCAGCATTTGCCCCCTATGATTCCTGCTTCCAAATCCATGGGATCCTACTACCGATTCGCTGCAATTCTGTACTCCCACTTTAGCGTTGAAGTCACCCATAACAACGTTGTAGTGGGTCTTAGTTGTGAAGTGGAGGGCCCTCGATATGTCATCGTACATATCCTCCACCTCGTCGTCCGAATGTGCCGAGGTCGGTGCGTACACTTGCACAACCTTGAGGCTATACCTCTCGGTGAGCTTGATAATGAGGTACGCTACCCTGTTCGACACACTGGAAATTTCCACAACGTTGTCAGATAGGGACTTATTCACCAGAAACCCAACCCCACCTTGGGATTGTTGGTCTCCCTCGCGGAAGTACATTAGGTGGCCTGACTCGAGGGTTATGGTGTCCTCCCCCTCTCTTCGGACTTCGCATAACCCTAGGATATGCCACCTAATCTTCCCAAGTTCCACCTCAAGTTGCGCCAGATGCGAGTCTAGCCGTAGCGTGCGTCCGTTGTACGTAGCCAGGGTCAGTCGGTTGTATTGGCCTCCCGTAGCCCGGAGATTCTTCGCACCCCCTGCCCCGCCTTTACCGTGGTCGCCACCATGACCAGGAATAGCGGGGCCGCCGGGAACTGGGGGCCGTGGCCTTTGTTGCGTCTGCATGAGAGGGGTTTGCCCATAATCGCCACGCTGGGCAGGCGGGTTGGCGATCGCAGGGCGTAGCTTGTCGCACCGGTAACGCTGCTGCCCGTCACCGGCCTGTTATATTTAGCTACGCCTATTGGGATGGATATACCGCCATCGGTCGGTCGCCAGAGCCTCGTTCGTCGTTCAGCAGGATGCACCGCGGGCAGGTGAGGTTGGCTTGGGGCGAAAGATGGTGGTTCGCCCCTCACACCCCCAATGTGATTATCTATTCACCTTTTACTACGAGTATAGCGATAAGTGCATCCTCAAAGTTTACTTTTCATCTGACCGACTTGTGAAGGTTTTGTTCTCCGATCAATCCAAACAAGGCTGCTAGACGTCATCTTATTATTCGTAGCTCTTTGAATGACTGTTTAAATTGATACCAATATTAAATAACGTTATGTCGGCATTATGTATCCCATGAAAACACAACGCACCGACAAAAAAAATGTGTCGCAACGTCGCTATGCAATTTTTCTACCGCATAAAGTGATAAATTCTAATTATTTTATTAATATTAGATTCTTTATTCTTAATGAAAGAAAATAACTCTTCCATCCATTAGTTACATTATCACATAAGAATAATCTACTATTTAAAAAAATCCTAATTGACTAAGTATTACGCTTGTGGACCAAAATGAATGCATAAAACTTGTATCGCTTAAGTATAATATTTGTTAGTATATAAATGTTTATCAAATTTATTAAAAACACTTATCACCAATGACGACAAATATCGTTATACAGTCCAACATCGAGGTAAGCATTTGATATTTTGTCGAAACCGCAATATATTGCTATCGACACCTTTGTAAGCCACGGACTTTATACTTTATACGAATATGTCAGGCGCTATTAACAAATACAGAGGCTGTAACATAGCGCTAGCTTAATTTACAACATTAAAAAATTTAAAAGCACTGTTGCCATGATTGTTAAAATATTTAGCGTTATTAATTAATTAGGTCAGGAGAAATTTAGATGGTAGTCGGCAAAGTAAATCTGTGAGGTAATTTGACGGAAGTAGACAGGGTTAGAGGCGTAGATCGATGGCTAATTCTATACTGTAAATTAAAATCTATCATCATCAGCTATCTCTTTAAGCTACCGTTTCTCTAAGCTCTTTAAGCTAAATTAAAGATATTCAAGGTTTGTCAACTAACAAAAATTGATTGGGATTATATATTACCTAGATATTCCTTATTTCCATTTCGAAATAGTTAGTTTACTACATTTTTTTTATAATTTCTCAATAGGTTTGGTGTCCAAGGTCTTTAAAATAATATAATTCATTTTACTTCTGCCTCTTCAAAGTCTGCGCCAAAATGTGTTTAAGTCAGTTCTATGAAATATTGATACTTGATATCGAGTTGTCAATTACAGGTTATTAACTGATTAGATTAACTGCTTTAATGTTCTGTTTTCCAACCAACTTCTCAATTCTATTCGTTAGAAACAAAGCATCAACTGAAAATATATTTAATATATTTCTTTTATTTCTATGTACATTACTGCTATTACTGTATTATTACTACTTTTGTTTTTTAAGACTTTTCACTATATATCACTATTGAATTAGCTATAGATTCACGAGGTAATACACCATACTACATTTACTGCCCTTTCAGTTCGTTTAGTGCGTCAATAAGGCGTTCCAGGAAAGTCAAATAATATCAAGTAATTTATATCGAAATCAAAAGACAAAAACAACTTTCAATTATTTTTTATAATTTTTCAAAACTAATACACCTACTCATACATTTGCATATTTTCCTCCAATACAGCTAAATACTTTCATATAAATTCCACAAACAATATCCACGCTGCACGCTTTATTCAATTACCAACGTAAATAAGTTTAACAGCTGCACAGCTTGGGTATATACCTAATGCTACATAATTCCTACGTTTACACGCTAACCCGTCGTGCGCTCGCAATATTAATGTCAATTATTAATTATAACGCAAACAATTATCCGACTCCTTAATTTGGAGACCGCGAGGCAGCGCCGGTTTCCAGTTCCGAATTATTGCGCTAAATACGCAGCCCAATTTATCTTGAATCTCGTCAGGTTCGAAATTTAAATTAAAATGTAAATGTTGGGCGGACTCGCCCTCTCTAATTGCAAAGCGAGTCCGTCCGCTGTCAAAGTTGTCGTGTTGAGGTTTATAGATTCGTACGTTACACCTCGTGCCAGTTTACAGTGCCTACAATTGATACGTGTATAATTAAGCGTATGTGGATTTCAATATATTGAATTATATTTGCAAATAAGACTTTATGTTTTTTCATTATAAAGAATGTAGCGAAACATAAACATTACCAAAAAGATTTTGTTTATTCATTATCTAATTTCAGTAATGTACAAACTTAGAATTACCAGACGCCAGGTTACTATTTATTCTGACATGACATGGTTTAAGGCACTTGTCAAAAGTTGATTTTCTTTTTTGTATGAAATATAATTTGTACCTCTTACACAAAATAAATGTGTTTAACGGATTTTTGTAAATTATAGTAGAGAGTTCGTGGGAATTAATCATGAATACCCAAGATAGGATGAAAAAAAAATTGAAAAATCAAAGGCCCTTTTCTAGATAGAACGTAGACCCAATATCTGTTACAAAAAATAAAACAATTTGCTTATTCAGCAATTTTCGGTATTTTGCAACCAAAAACATTCTGTTTGAATGAAAAAAGCAGATTTTTTTTAAATCACTTTGATCTACAAATGCAGACTTTTATTTAGTCCAGTATTGTTCCTGATTAAAACGGGTGTAAGAAATATTAAAGATAAAGAGAGAACATTAAAATGGAGTAGTATTTTCAGTCATTCCTAGGGCCGTTCCGTTACTTCTTTCAGTTAAGTTTAGCTTTAAAAGAATAAGCTACACTTCACAAAACTTCGAAGTCAAAAGTAACATACTTAAATTTTGTACGAGTAGTTCGGATGACAATAGTAAAATTTGGCATCCTGGAGCTGAAATTATGATTTGGCCAGAAGTTTGATTAATGTAACTTTAGCAGCTACTAATAAAGCCTTTAAACAGTTTAGGCCGATGTGATTCATTTTGACACGTCCAATAGATCTGACTTGATAACGATGCCAGGAGTGGCATTTTTTTACTGTTAAAATTGGTTCACTATTACAGCATGTTTTTATTTTTTATTTTACTAAACTATAATTCTATATCTAACGTCATTCTAGATTTCTGTATCTAGAGAGTTACGAAAGATATAAATGACAATAAAACTGCTTTGTTTCTTTAGTCTTTATTTCAAGATATCTTATAAGATAATCTTTTTAAAACTGTTAAATTATTCTTGTATACCTTTTTAATGTCGACTTTAAGTAATGAGGCCTGCTATACCATAAACCTAATTTATATGTTTATCATTTGTACAGTTATACAAAATCTATAGTATATCAGTGATGTAAACATGAGATTTGTAGCTCAATTTATCAATAATGTACTATTGATACGGACCGTATGATAGTGTGTAACATATAATATCATAAAAAGAATATGTATGCCATTTTTTATTTTGAGAAATCTGCCTTATTTAAATAAGACTGAATCCAATGAGAGAAGTAATTCGTAGAAATACTCTCCTGTTTTTAATAAGGAAAATCAAGTCGAATAATTTACTGTGCAAAGCAACAAAATAACGAGACGAGGTACACAGATAGTTGTAGCAATTTGGCTCAGCGCTGAGTCTGATACAATTTTCAAGTTAAAACTCCCTGTCAAATGCGGCGACTGAAGTACTGTGAAATACTAAATCTATTTAATTGCTTTCAAATCCTAGGATAATTTGTAAATTCCGCCAAGTTATAGTTATAAAATAATTACGGTTTTGTTTGTTTTACGGTGTTGATTTGGTATTTATATATGTTATCCGAATGTATAATTTTAATAAAACATTTTCTTCTCTGGTCTTGACTAACGTCGGTAAAATACTAACATATTTTGGTCTGTTTTAAATCCCTGACTTATATTAAAAGATTTTTTCGTACGCAAATGCGAAAAATTTTAAAGTACCCACAAGTAACATCTATTAGAAAATAGAGTTCAAAGATTGGCTTATGAATTATTTTGACTTGTAGCAAGTCTGGTTTGACTTGTAGCAAGACTTGTAGCAAGTCTGGTTTTGTACTTAATGAATAGAAAATTTTAATGTTATACAACCTACTTAAGCCACAACTAAATGCCCTTAAGGAATAAGGAACTTAAAGTTTACACAGCCTTAGTTAAACCTTTAATCTGTTCTGTGTTATTTTAAGTAATTACAAAATACGAGTATATTTCTAAATTAATGAAATTATATTGATTTTGGGAATACTGTTGCTATGCCTCTTAATAAGTGTACTTAGACTGAACTAAACCATATACAGCAAGTATTAATAAAAGTACTTAGAGCATCACCACCTAATCACAATCTAGAATTCTAGACATTCTTGCCATCGTTGAGAGACTATAAGTACCAGTCAGGCAACTCATCAATTTAAAGTCTCAAACTGGTAATGGAAATATATATCTAACAAAATTTTCAGATAATATCAAATAATCTTTGAAACTTCCAAAAGAGACAAATTAAGATGGACAACTTTAATTAACCAATTCGCAAACAAATCTCATCATAAAACTTTTCCATTTTTCGCGGACCAACGCAGTTTGGAATCTTTGATATTAAAACTTAATTAATACACTAATACTTACTTATTTTAGTCATTCCAAATATCAGAAAAACATAACTATCCATTAACGCTTCGGTAATAGTTCATTAACTGTTATTAATCACAATTCCTAAATAATGTTCAATTACTTTACGCTTTTATATATTACTCAATTAATACGTCCGTAAATATTTACGTATAAAATTTATACATTTTATTGAATTGAATAAATGTTTATGATATTAGTCCAATAGTATCGGAATTTCGATCGTTGTCAGCGGTGTGATAGGGCGAGGCGTCCGCACGTCTATCCTCGTCGCCGCGCGTGTTGGCACTGTCAGCTTTTCCCTAAAGCAACACATGATTTTCTGATACAACCCCAGGCGTAAGTCGGTCGAGAGTGCAAAACCTTCACACAGTGACACGAGGGTAAAACTGTGGAACATAATAGCAGTTCGTTAGCATAATTCCGCCCCGATGTAGCATCGATAAAATATTTGTAATGTAGAAAGATTTTCTCTCTCTGAATTTAATTGTGTTACGAATCAAAAATAATATTAAAAGTAAAAGTTGAATACTATAAAAACGTAGGCCAAAACCTCCTTTCTAAGGAGAGGCCTATGTCCAGCAGTGGACTAGTATAGGCTGTTGATGTGACTATAAAAACGAAATATAAGCAGAAAATATTCTGAAAACATATGAAATATTTTTGTTAAAAAATAGTAATCATAAGAGTAAAAAATTCATTCCATTTTTCGTGGAGCAATAATTTGTATTAAAGAATAAAATGTTACTACATTCTACATTTCGAATGTAAAAATAAAAAAATATTTCCATTTCATATCTCAAACGGACAAAAACTACCTTTGAAGTTTGAAAATAGTAAGCAATTATTTATCATCCAATTTTATTATTATTTCCTTTCAAAGTAGAGACATTGAATGTTTTACAGAATATTATACATATTGATTTCTCTTTAGAAATGATTAGAAAGATAAATAGTTGGTACTTTTCGTATTACACAGAAAATTGTTAAGTTCTGTCAAATATCGTTTCGTATTCTGAAAACGTAGTACTTTAGTTTAGTTTAGAAAATTTGTATAGTTTAGAGATAGAACAAAAGAATTAGCACTACTATTTATCCTATCAGTTTACAATTAAAAGAAAAACAAATAATTAGCCAAATTAGCACAGCTATTATTAAAAGTCTGAACTCTACGAAAGAGATATTTGTTTTAAAACTTTGTTCTTGCTGAATCTCGTTATAGCAAGCACGGGTCGCTTACCACCCTTTCTAGTCCCACCTAGAATATATCATACGTAATATTAAAGGGGTGATCCGGTGCCAAGTATTTTTATAGACTTATTTAAAAAATAATAAAAATATGTCCGTGTGGTGACGGATTAAGAATACGGTGTGTCGCCAGCCCTATTCATCCCGTAGGTGTCGTAAGGGAAAAAACTATGCAGGACAAGAGCTTTGCAAAGAGAAGGAAAACTTGACACAAACAATTTTTTTTTTTTTTTTACGTGTGGAAATCCCCTCGGACCGTCACCCCACCGGGGTTTGCGGCGGGGTGGTGTGTCGGACTCGGACCGACTAAAACCACACGGTGTGCCACTCTGCGCCTGTAATAGGAGGGATCCGGGAACAGCTGTTATTAAGACATCCAGACCCCGCCTAGCGCCGGCCCGCTCCTGTTGCGGGCTCCGCCTCAAAAAATTTTTCTTTTTCTTTTTCTCCTAGCGCCGACCAGCTTTGGAGCAAGCTGTCGGAAGTGCTCGTCGAAGAGCCACCTCCCGTCGAGGATCAGATATTTCATCTGGGCCCGAACCGGTACGAGGACCGAGTTGACCACGATTGAGGCGCCAGGGGGACGACCACGACGGGGCCCATGAAATAACAGGGCCGCCGTCTTATCTAGGGCCATCCGTAAGCCCAGCGCCTCAATGCGCCCGACCACCAGGGAGATTTCCCTTGTGGCCAGGCGCGCCGCCTCTTGGAAGTTCGCCCCCCGGGCTGTCACCAGACTGTCATCTGCGTAACAAATTACACCCAGCCCGGGGGGGAAATCGGCTCGAAGGGCCCAGTCGTACCCTATGTTCCACAAGAGGGGTCCAAGAACAGACCCCTGTGGAACACCGCACGACATGGGCCGACACCTCAAATTACCCTCTCGGTCCTCGTACACGACGGTACGCTCCTCTAAATAGTCTGCCACTAGCCGCCTCAGGTACTTTGGCACCCCATGATAGTGGAGTGCTTCCCTGATGCAGCTGAATGGCAGACTATTGAATGCGTTGGCGATGTCCAATGACACCGCCAACAGCACGCCGCCACAGCTCACGGCCTCTTCGGTCACGGCCCTCAGGCGCAACACAGCATCGACTGTCGAACGCCCCGCCCGAAAACCAAATTGGGCGTCCGACAGATCGACCGACCAAAATTTTTCCTCTCTTTTTAGGCGACGTCCGGCACACGCGGACGCCGCCCCCTCGCGGCTGGCCAAACTAATGCGGGTGGAGGGGAAACCCACTCCGTCCACCCGCGGCCACACTCAGGGCGGCATGAGGCGGTGGTTGACACAAACCCTATGCCAACCCTACCCATCTGGCCAGCGTGGTATAGTAGGCTAAAACCTCATTTCTTAGGAGAGGCCTATGTCCAGCAGTGGACTATTAAAGGCTGATGATGATAATGTAAATAAAAATATCTGCTATCACTTAGGAATAGAGGTCCATCATGAATCTATGTGCAGCTTTCGTGGTCTTGTTTGGTTCTGTCTACAATGAACCTAGGTCTTTTTAACACGTACAACACAATAAACACTGGAGCATCTCGTTGTCGTGATTAGTAGCCGTAGTCGTGAGGGGCGATAATTTATTTAAATATCCGAATAATTTGAGTAATAACTTTATAAGTCTTGCATTGCGGAGTATGTTCCATGTAAAACTCGTAGTCCTGTCTGATAAGCTCAAGGTCGTGGGCTCGATTCTCACCCAAGACCATTATTTTGGCCATTTGTTCTGTGCCTGGACGAATACCTCTCTTTAATATATATTTTTACTAAATTTTGCCCACGACTTCGCTCGCCTAAATGTAAATTTTGTCAATAACTTTGGCTTGGATAAATAGTATGCCTCTGTGCTATTCTAGACAAGAGAGACTAGAGAGTAACAAACATACTCATGTTTTGAGAAGTTAAAAAAACGGTGTCTAATTATTTTTCATAAAGAATAAAATTATATTGTGTTTGAAATCAATAAGTTAAAAGATTAGTACCCAATACAGAACTTGCGCCCCTTTTGAAAAATTAGTAGCAACGGATTTTATTACTTTTAATAAAGAGTATTTATTGTAAGATTGCAAACGCTACTACCAAAAATAACGAAGTTTCATATCAATTTCTAACCCCCAATTTGCACCCTTAGGGATGGAATTTTTTCAAATCCGGAAGCCAAGGCTCGGTCCTGGAAGGAGCTCATAGAGCGATTGGGCAGGGACCCATGGGGGTGCCCTTACAAACTTGTATTGGGCAAACTCAGACCCTGGGCCCGGGATTTGTGGGAAAAGTGGCAGATACTCTCCAGCATATATAGCAGCAATAGCATATTCCTTTCCGGCTGGAAGGAAGCCAGGCTGATACTTATTTAGAAATCTGGCAGGGCTGCAGATTGTCCTTCGGTGTTCCGACAGGTATGAATGCTGTACGTGTTATCGCCGCCCGTATCAACCAGCACCAGTCGTGAGTGGCCCCGGACTTCTCAGACAACCAATTTGGGTTCCCACAGAGACCCTCGAGGCTGGACGCGATCAAACGCGTCCGCTCCTTGACGGAGGTTATCTGGGGGTGTTGCGTTGGCCGTCAGTCTTGACACAGTCAACGCCTTTAACTCTCTCCAGTGGTGGGCGATTAGTGAGGCAACGGTGTATCACCAGTTGGGTCGAGACGGCGACTTTTGTCCATTGTGAATCCATTGACCAAATAAATGATAAATTAGAACCACGATTACAATTAAGTGGAACACCCCTTTATACACATGAGTGACTGCAACAAGAGCAAGTTGGAGATGCAGAACTAACACAAGACGAATTCAGTTATTTATAACACTTCCTCTCAACTTCGAGGAAACTTAGTTATGTAACATGACTTTGTATCCTTACATTTGCATCTGATGGCACATATAAAACGCAACTCTCTGCCGAGGGGAAACGAGATAAGTCACCGATATATACACTTAATCCTGACAATCAAGGATCAAGCTATTTGACCTCCGTCACGTTATATCTCTTCACAAGTCTGTTTTTGTTTTATTTCACAACGGATCACAGGAAACGTGTCAGTTGTTGTCACTTTTTTGTGTCTCGTATTTTATAAAACAATATGACTCACATATAGGATACTCGTATGTAAAATGTAATGTATTGATGCTCTTTCATTATACTCTGATACGAATGAGTACAATAGTATCATTTAATTATATTTATAATATGATAAGAGATCAACATCAATTATTTACGTTGACAAAATGACACCACACGAGCTTTTTACTAGAATATACCTAAATAAATCCATTTGTTACTGAAGATTATGAAGTTTTAGATATTTTTCCTTATTTTTATAGAAATAATTATAATATGTAGTTTTTTTTAATGTTAGAAGGGGCAGACGAGCAGACAGGTCACCTGATCCAAAGTGACTATCACCGCCCATGAACGTCTGCAACTCAGGAGTCACGCGCTGCCGGCCTTTTAGGAAGGAGTACGGTCTTTTCTTGAAGATTTGAAGGTCGTATCGGTCCGGAAATACCGCAGACGCGGTTGTGCGGGACAAAAAGTGTCTCGAAAAGCGCACAGTAGTGGAGCGCCAACTATCCTGGTAATGAGGATGAAAATTTTGCCGCGTGGAACGAGGGCGGAAAGTTGCGGCTGGTATTAGTCCGAACAATTCCTCGGAGCACTCTACATGATATATGCGATAGAGAATGAATAGTGAAGCCACATCTCTACGTAACGCCAAGGGATCGAGCCGATCGGAGTTGTTTGGGCTATCGACAATTCGCGTAGCTCTTCGTTGGATGCGGTCCAGAGGGAGAAATTGGTACTGAGGTGCGCCTGCATAGAGATGAGAACAGTATTCCATATGCAGCCCGGACTTGCGCCTTATAGAGCTGAAGGCGGTGGGCTGGAGTGAAATACTGGCTCGATCTGTTAAGCACGCCGAGCTTCTTCTAGGCCAATTTGACCATACCCTCTAAGTGACCCCGAAACTATATTTCGCCCGATATGTGTAATGCCTAGGATTCCGATGCTGGCTGAGGCAGTTAGGGAAGTGCTCTCAAACTGAGGTGATACGACAAATAGTATCTTTTTTGCGGTGAACGCACAATTTCGTAAGTTTTTTTATTTCTTGGTTTCCTTTTACCAATATAGTATATAGCAAATAATGTAATCATTAACCTTTTAGGTTGAAAGAAGCCTCGTTGGCGAAGCATGGCGACTATGGTAGCAGGAGCAGCCGCTCCTGCTACCATAGTCGCCATGCTTTCCCAAACATCACATAGATTAAGTGCACAGTGAAGTGTAAAATAAATATTTAATTAAGTAGCATTGGAAGAAATGAAACTGTAAGAAACAAATTAAATGAACTATAATTAGTATAGGAGTATGATAGTTTCAAATAAATATGTCTACCAAATAATCTAGTTTACATTATTTAAAACTTACTATTATAAGTTGGTAGAACTTGTGAAGTGAGCTAATTTCTTCCCCGTGAACGATTCCGAGTGGTATACGCTCGAGACTCAAGAGAACTTAATCTGTAGTGAATAAAAATTAACGACTGCTCTAAACCTCGATTTGACCTATATTCTCCCTCATTAGGGCGGGGAAGTAAGTAAAGGCAGTACGTCTGATCTACAAATTTTAACCACCTCTAAATTGACATAATTTTTATGTTAGGACATTGTAAAGATTATATTTTTATACAAAGACATACTCTCATCTATGTCAATCTAACTTTAAGGGAAAAAAAGTCAATTTAAAGTTTATAAAGGTCATAAAATATTTTTTTTTAGCTCTCATTACAGTACTTAGTGTCATTACAGTACAGTTTGAAACTGCCTATTAATGCTCACAGTTATCGCAATAATTTCGTAAACTAGACAATGTAACTAGACGGAGTAAACCTAGACAAAACTGGGTCTAGTTCCGTAACTACTTCTAATGATGTAGTTACTGAACCAGAACTTGGTTTGAACTAGGTTTACACCTAAATAACCATCGCGGGTTAACTATACAGATGCTGCATTTATTATAATAACCAGAAAACTCCGACTTGTTGTCATAGACGAATGTAACATCATAACTCAAGAATAACAATGTAAAAATCACTAAACGTATCACACGATCTATGAAGTTAGCCAACTTATCCCAAAGTTGAAAATGAATATCACAAAACTTTCCGGCTAAACTTTATCACAAGTTGGGAACAAATAGGTAAGTAGAACTACCTAACGAGCGCAGTTTGAGAGGTTCCTTGTTTCGCGGAGTAAGCCTCGGTACCTGTGTAATGGTGTGCATCCTTCTGTTTTGACCTGACATGACCAGCGATGTAACCATCGTCTCAGTTGTTCGGTGCAGATAACATACATAAAGTTTTAGGCAAGGATCTATATTTGCAACTGCAACACTGCTGTTGCGGCTGCAACAGCTAAGATGGATTTTATAATTGTTTAAAAATTTACATAATTGTGGTAACTGTTTACAGGAACTTTTAACTTGATTACGAGCAAGTTATTTTTATTGACCTGGTTCAGAAATAATATTAATAAAAAAATAAAATCACTTCTGGTCGGAATGTTTACAAGTAGATTTGTAATTTACCTTTTAATGAAAATAAATATAATTTTATAACGTCCAAATTAAGATTTTTGCATAGTGTAAATATTTAAATAATCACTTAATAATACCACCACCCAGATACCTATGTATGTCACTCTCCTTCTTGCCATATGCTGGCACATTTGTTACACTGGTCAGCGTATAAATATAAAGATAAAGTGTTTGTTTTCAAAAAAATAGCTTTTTACTAAACGCATATAAAAGTTTACGAGGTACTTGCCTATACTGTTTTAATTTTTATTATTTAATGTTCACGTCGTAGTATTTTAGAAATCAAACCTAAACATTAAGTCAATTTTGTACGCAAAGTTTACCTCATGTCTCGATAGATGGCGTTGACGTTGATTTTAAAGTCGCGCTATCGTTTTGTTACCATAGAATATATAAGTAGCCACGATAATATTCATTAAATACCTACGTTCTGAGTATGTGGTGTGGTTTTATTGCTATAAAATACTCCCTACTCGTCGTATAAAAAGGGCGAAAAAGATCTTCGATGATCATAAGGTCCTTCGAGCCGGATCGTTTTTTGAAAAAGCTAAAAGCGCCCTCTAGTGGAGTAGTTGAGAGTTTAAGTAGCAGATAGTTAGTCGAATTGGTGCAAGTTTGAAGCTGACCCAAGCTGAGTGGAGCCAACGAAGCGTGATCGACGGAGCTGAGCGGAGCAAGGTTGACGGTGCCAAGTGGAGTGTTAAAGGAAAGTGATTTTAAAGTGATAAGTGCAACTTAAAAACTGTAAGTACATTTACTTTATTAACAGTTCCAAGTGTTAGAGAGTTTAAAGTTAATGCATGGACTTAGAAAAATTTGAAGAAACTTGGGACTTAGAATAATTTGCAAAAAAGTGAAGAGACCCCGAATCTATGCCCGATTTCGCTTAGAATTAAAGCGCAGTTCAAACACTTAGAAAATTTACGACATTCAAACACTTAGTAAAATTTAACCACGGTGACACTTAGCAAATTAGGCACATAAAATTATTGGCTTATTACACTGAAGTAATTGTAATAGGAATTATGGAGGCTAAGTTAAGGGTGTTGGAAGATATTAAAAGTCGTATCCAGAAGGGGCTTATTAACTTCAAAAAGTCACCAAAAGACAGAATTAATCAGGCATATGTAGACTCACGTTTGGAAATATTAGACAAACAGTATGAAGAATTCACAAGAAAACATGAAGAGCTTTTGGTTAACTATACAGAGAGTGAGTTGAATGCAACTAGTTACATCAAAAATGATGTGTTTGAGGCAGTCACCGACACTTTTATAAATTATAAAGTTGAATTAAAAAATGCTTTACCAAAATCTCAGTCTTGTAAAATGAGTGATGATGCCTCATCAGGCCATGCACAACCGAGAATAGTGTCAATTGCTAAATTACCAAAAATAACAATCCCGATTTTTAGTGGTAAATATCAGGAATGGTCAACGTTTAGGGATTTGTTTTTATCACTAATCGATAGTAATCAAGCTCTGGATGATGTACAACGCTTACACTATTTAAGATCTCAGCTGTCGGGAGAGCCATCACAGCTCATTAAGCACATACCGATCACGCATGCAAATTATAAAAAATGTTGGACGCTGTTAAGCAGTCGTTACAATAACAAAAGATTTTTAGCCAATTGTATTCTCAAGCGTTTACTAAACCAAAAACAAATGACGGCTGAGTCATCTGTTGCGCTCAAGGAGCTTTTAGATACTACAACCGATTGTTTACACGAATTAGCAAATCTAGGGGTGAAGGTAGACGCTTGGGATATCATTATTATTTATTTAATAAGCTCCAAGTTGGACGTTGAGACTCGGAAACAGTGGGAATTGCAGGTGAGTCAATCTTGGGAGGAACTTCCCACCTTCAAGGATTTTCGAGATTTTTTGGATAAACGTTTTCGGGCTTTTGAATTTGTAGAACCTCAAAGTAGTAAGTCTAAAAGCAGTACTAAAGCGTTTCACGTGGTTTCAAAAATATCCTGTCCTCATTGTTCCGAGGAGCACCTTTTGTGTTATTGTAAAAAGTTCGCTCAGGAGACCGTCGAAAAGCGTCGTCATATAGTTAAATCTCATGGTTTGTGTTTTAATTGTCTTCGCTCAAGCCATCTTATTGTTAATTGTCGAGTAAATACTAAATGCAAAATTTGCAGTAGAAAGCATCATACACTCTTGCATCTAAAACCGGACTCTGTCGCGGAGCCAAGCTCTTACGCATCTCCAATGCAAAATGAAACACCACAGAACGAGGCCACTATTGGACCGCATATTACAACCCATTTTGCTAAAAATATTCATAGTCAGGTCATACTGGCTACAGCCCTTATTAAGGCTAGATCGAGAAATGGGCATACACAAGTTTTGAGAGCCCTGTTAGACCAGGGTTCTCAAGCTTCTTTTATTACAGAATCGGCTGTACAGTTATTAAAGTTAAGAAAGATAGCGGTTAAAACATCTATCTCAGGTGTAGGTGGGAGTCAGAATGATCTAACATCGAAATTTATGGTTAATGTAAACATTCAATCGTTACGGGATCCTGACTTTACCTTTCAATTTAAGGCTTATGTGCTGAGTAAGGTGACTTCAATATTACCTGAAAGGAAATTTACATTGGTGGATTGGCCAGAGCTTAGTAGCATTAATTTGGCTGATCCAAATTTCAATAAACCTAACAAAATTGATATTTTGTTAGGATCGGGAGTCTATGCCAAGATCCTTAAAGAAGGCTTACTCAAGGACCCCCAGGGTAGAACAATGGCTCAAGATACTTACCTTGGCTGGATCATATCAGGAGAGGTCAGCAATAAAGATGGAGAGACGGCTTGTCATAATCTAATTCTAAGCATGCACACTAAGGTCGAAGAAAACGCAATCCTAAAAAGGTTTTGGGAAATAGAGGCAGAGCCAACATGCTCTGAAAAGTCATTTCTTAGCCCTGAAGAGCAAGCATGTGAAGATTACTTTGCTGCTACCACATGCAGAGATGCAGATGGACGCTACATCGTAAAACTGCCTTTTCGTTCCAGTAAAACACCCCGCAACACAAAAGAAATAGCGTTAAAAAGATTCCATAGTCTTGAGAGGAAACTAGCAAAGAATAGCGAGTTAAAAGGACAATATACTTCGGTAATAAAGGAGTATTTATCACTAGGTCATATGGAAGAGATTTATAATGAAAAGGACAAAAATAAAGTTGACGCTGTTTACTTACCGCATCATGCTGTGATTCGCGAAGACAAGTCTACCACTAAATTGAGAGTGGTATTTGATGCGTCATCCAAGGATTCCGACGGAGTTTCCTTAAATGACACCTTAATGGTAGGACCACTTTTACAGGCTGATTTACGTCATACAGTTATGCGATGGCGACAACATCCAATATGCTTGGCAGCCGATATCGTGAAAATGTATCGCCAAGTAAAGGTAGCTGATGATCACGTGGACTTCCAAAGGATTTTGTGGCGGGATGACGTTCATTCCGATATAAAGGAATACAGGCTTTTGAGAGTTACATTTGGCACCTCTAGTGCTCCTTACCTAGCAGTCAAGGCATTGCAGCAAACTGCCAGTGATGAAGGTCAATCGTATCCATGCGCTGCTAGTAGGGTTAGGACAGATTTTTATATGGATGACCTAATGACAGGTTGTCAGACTGAGGAAGAAGCTGTAAAAATCTATTATGAGTTTAATGCACTTTTAAAAAAAACAGGTTTCAGTTTACAAAAATGGACAAGTAACCGAGAAGAGTTGCTAAATCAGATAAGGCTGGATACTGGAAGAGATCTGGAAATAAAAGAAGATGAAACCACTAGAATTCTAGGACTTACCTGGAACCGCAATTCCGACGAGTTCCATTATACTGTAAACTTACCATTTTCAATATCGTCGCCGTTGCCGCCGTCTGCATCTGAAACTAAAAGAACAGTTATATCAGAGATATCCCGTTTATATGATCCGCTAGGTTGGATTGCACCTTGTATAATTACCGCTAAAATCTTCATCCAAAAACTATGGATCGCTGGTCTGAATTGGGATGAAGAACTATCAGAAGATCTGCTAACAGAGTGGCAGTCTTACCGTAGTGGGTTGCAAACACTTAACAACTTTCGAATTCCAAGGTGGCTGAAAAGAAAAAGCGATGATCGAACTGTTGAACTTCATGGTTTCTCTGATGCATCTAGCGTAGCATACGCCGCGGCTGTTTATATCAGAGTCATCGATGCTGTAGGTCGGGTCCACTGTAATCTGGTGACTGCAAAAACGAAGGTGGCTCCAATTAAACAAATTTCTATACCACGACTGGAGCTGTGTGGCGCGGTTTTAGTTATCAAATTGCTTTTGGAAGTGGCTCATGTTTTGAATATCCAAAAGGCCGACATACATGCTTGGACAGATTCTACAGTCGTGTTGGCTTGGTTGAGCGATCATCCGAGTCGATGGAAAACGTTCGTCGCAAACCGGACGTCTGAAATTCTTAATGCCCTTGATGCCACTCAATGTCATTATGTCGATACAAAAAGCAATCCCGCTGACATTGCTTCGAGAGGTGCAACACCAACATCTTTGTTAGACGACTCGCTTTGGAAGCATGGACCATCGTGGTTGCTTGCTGATACCATAGAATATTGCAGACCTAAGGCTATAATGACTAAACTGGAACTAAAATCGTCCCGGGTTCATGCAGCACAGATAGAGGACCACCCGATTGAACTAATGTGGTCTCGATTTTCATCGTTCCGCAGATTGATCAGGACTCTGACCTATTGCAGACGATTCTTAAAATTCAAGATATCCAGAGAATCACGGTCCAAGTTACCATACTACCTTACAGCTTCTGAGATAACGGAAACCATGCATTGCTGTCTCAGGCAGAGTCAAAAGGTTTGGTTTGAGACAGAAATAAAGGCAATCAAAACCGGAAGAGACTTCAGAAAGGGCAGCGGCTTAGGTTCTTTGAATCCTTACTTGGATGATAAGGACTTGATGCGAGTAGGGGGTAGAATCCAAAATGCACAACTAAGTGATGATAGGAAGCATCCCATCATAGTTCCTCATCAGTCCCATTTGACAAAATTACTCATAGCGGATGCTCATGAGCGTGTTTTACATGGCGGGCCACAATTAACACTTAATTTTCTTCGCTCAAAATATTGGATTGTTCGAGCCAAGAATTTGATTAAGGCTCATATCCGCGACTGCGTACCGTGTATCCGTCACGCAGCCAAACCAAACAACCAATTAATGGGTCAGCTGCCATCATGCAGAGTGACTCCAAGTAAGCCGTTTCTCCATTCAGGTGTCGACTACGCGGGACCGATTCAAATAAGAACAGCAAGGGGTCGTGGACATAAATCTTACAAAGGCTACATATGTCTGTTCGTATGCATGGCAACCCGAGCTGTGCATATAGATGCAGTCTCAGATCTGACCTCTCAAGGCTTTCTCGCTACATTTAAACGTTTTGTGGCTAGACGGGGTCACTGTAGTCACCTATACAGCGATAATGGCACGAACTTTGTGGGGGCGTCAAAAGAGCTTAGGGCAATGTTTCGCGATGAGAGCGCTTCTCTCCCTCAAGAAATTGCCTCTATATTGGCTAATAATGGAACCGAGTGGCATTTCATCCCACCTTATTCTCCGAATTTTGGAGGTCTATGGGAAGCTGGGATCAAAAGTACAAAACATCACCTCAAAAGGGTGATCGGCGAATCGACGCTGACTTTTGAGGAGCTGAGTACCGTCCTATCCCAAATCGAAGCTTGTCTGAACTCTAGGCCCATTTCACAGTCTAGTGAGAACTCGTCAGATCCCAACCCATTGACACCAGGACATTTCTTGGTCGGTCAGCCACTGGTAATAGCACCAGATTATGATTATGAACATGCAGCAGTGGGTAGCCTGAGACGTTGGCAATTGACACAAAGAATGATTCAAACTTTCTGGAAACGTTGGTCTCAGGAATATTTAACTATATTTTTTCAACGACATAAGTGGGCTAAACGGATGCGAGATCCGAGAGTTGGAGATGTTGTCCTCATAAAGGAAGACAATTTACCACCTGCCAAGTGGTTATATGGGAAGGTAATTAAACTACACCCTGGCAAGGATAACTTAGTACGTGTAGTAACCCTTCAGTGTAAGGGTTCCCGAGTCCAACGCCCAACTTCTAAGCTGTGTGTTTTGCCTGTCAACGATGACTGACAAACGCGTAATTTTATTGTTTTGTATTTTAATTCGTTATTTCATTCTTTTATATGTTATTTCGTTACTTTATATACAGTCCACTCTGATACTACGCTTAAAAATATAAAATTAATTAGAGTAACTAGTTTGATTGTTGGTAAACCTAAATCGCTTTTTGTGTATTTTATGTTTACATTTTTTTTTATGTCTTGATGTTATTTACAATATGAACACTATGATCTCCGAACACCAAGGATTTTAGTTTAACACTAAAGTTGTTCGTATATTTACTCTAGATTTTGCCATGGTGGGCGGCTTGAAAGGACTAGGTCCTTGGTGGGCGGAATGTTCACGTCGTAGTATTTTAGAAATCAAACCTAAACATTAAGTCAATTTTGTACGCAAAGTTTACCTCATGTCTCGATAGATGGCGTTGACGTTGATTTTAAAGTCGCGCTATCGTTTTGTTACCATAGAATATATAAGTAGCCACGATAATATTCATTAAATACCTACGTTCTGAGTATGTGGTGTGGTTTTATTGCTATAAAATACTCCCTACTCGTCGTATAAAAAGGGCGAAAAAGATCTTCGATGATCAAACGTGTCTATCTATCTGCTTGTTTTCCAGTCCAAAAAACACTTACATTGTACAATGCACACTTTTTTGTAAATACATACCTACCGTTTACGGCTTTACTTTTCTTTACAGACAAAGTCCAAATCTAGTCTGTTAGACTAAAGACTAAATAAAAGTGTTGCTTTTAGCAGGACATGTAAAAACTATCTAAGAGGAAAAAAGTAACTCATGAATTAGCACTTAACACCTACTCGTACATAATATAATAAATAAATTAGAAAAAAACTTCACAACAAATACTGATGTGAAATAATCTAAAGTTAAAGCCAGGGAAAAAGGAAGCCGTAAGTAAACAAACAACCGAATGAAAAGAATTATTCAGTTTTCAGGAATACAAATATATTTTTTATAAAACCTCAACCTATTATTTCTCTTAATTTCATACGTAAACGCACAAAATCAACCCGCAATCATATGCAAATATTTAATAATAATAACGATTATTTACTTTGGCACCGTACATCATTAATATTTAAATTACACATTTGCAAAAGTTGAGTTTGTGTTTTCAACATGTATTTTTTTCATATAGTTTGCGTTTCAGTCTATGCTTGTAAAAAAGAATAAGAATATGTTCTTGGTGAAAAGTACGATTAATACAAAGAAGGAATTTATTATAGACGATCCTTAGATTAGGTTATTAAGAAAGACAATAGGCGTTAAAGACACATTGCATCAAAATGAAATTTTCTGATGCCGTTACGATGCCCCATTTTATTTCGCGACAGCGTGAACGTCGAGAACTGAGACATTTTCTTTTTATAGCGAGACGTTTCATCGAGATTATTTTCTTTTCAAGACGCTCTCGATGTCCCGCTACTTCAATGGACGCTATCAATTCTCGAGACGAGAAACCACGACGTCGTAGACAGTATCATTCAACATGTACCTACCACGACCATTTATAATGGAACTTACAATTGACGCAATTTCCTATTAAGGCTAACCTAATGACACTAAGATGTAAAAATGTTTTCAAAGAAATAAAGTTGAAGTGAAATGAAGATAAGATTCTAGACAATCTCTTAAAAATTCTATCAAAGAAAAGTGCTTTAAATTTAAAACTCATGAAAAAAAAATTATAAATTAGAAATTTTACTACAAATCAGTTGAGCTAGAGGGGGGAGTAATTATTATTTCACTTATCTTTTACCCTATCTCACGAGAAGGTGATGTACACATGACAAACAAAATACCTGGTCAGCTTTACATGTGTGCATTATTCTAGTAAGTAGGTATATTATTATATTATGTGTGTGTATCGTAAATAACTCATACATTTCCAGATTGTTATAATTTCAAAACCATTCTGCGTTATCAGTTTGATTTATTTAGTATTTAGTTTTCCCTAGTAATAGTTCATTAAAACATAGGTACTTTGTACTATTTATTAGGTATTGCGTTTGCCGTACAGAGAGGCGGAAAAAGAAGGAACTTTACAGTTCAACTACAGTAACAATATATTCACCACACCATTTCACTGAAAATAGCTTGTACACACTATTAAAATACCACTAAAAGAGTTATTTTATGTCTTACTTAAATCAACAAAGTCATGATCCATTAGCACAAATAGAAAACATGTCTAATGGAATTAAAAAGGCAGTATACACACTTTGAATTTACGAGGGAGCTAGAAACAATGGAAAGTTTAGACAAGTTTGAATGTATTGTGGGTGTGATTTTGTCAACAGGAAAATGGCGGACCCGACTGTCGCTTAAGGATATTTATGACCGCGACTCGACAAATTTCGCATCCTTTTATTTGCAGTATCGGACCAACTAAACGTGAAAGTAAATAAAACGAGTAAATAAACACGTGAGATTCATAAGCATTCGCTTCGCGGCTGATAACGGCTCAGTAAAATGAAATCGTTTATTAAACAGCGATTGATCATGACCTGTCCTCTATAATAGTGAAAATGTTTAATTCACTTGCTACTTTTTAACATAATTTTATTAAAAATATATTATTTAATAAATTTTATTATTATTATATTTCGTACAATTACATTGTTAACATTAATAAACACAAAACATTACAAATCAAAAACAAAACTAAAAACATTAACAATAATAAATACGAAATGCTAAGAAAATTTCAATTATATTCTAGTTGAAAAAGATAATTTCTAGACTAAATTGGTCTGGTAAGCAGCAATTCTGTCTCCTCGTATGAAAGTCTGTGCAAATATTTCTATATACTTGTTAGAGAACTTTCTGTATTTTCTTCAAATTTGAAGGCTCATTTGCATTGCCACGGTCCGCCAAATGTCCGTCAACCTCGCTTCTTCAGGGATCCTCCCTTTGCGTTGAAAGGACATAACGCCGTTCCTCTACAGATTCAGAAATAGAGGGGAGTAGGGCTATTTTCATAGTTGGTTTAAATAACTGAAAATAACTTCTTAAAAATATTAGAGACCTTTATAAAAAGTGCTTTTATTTTTAACATATCCATAAATGTAAGCAATATTTTTTTCTTTAATGGAACATAATTTACAATATAAGAAGTACATTGTCTGTGACAAAAGAACATACAGCCATACCGGCTCAAATCGAAATAGACTTTACAAGTGTCTTTCGAATTGAACTGGCAAAATGAGTAGTGTGAGTATGGTACTATGCAAAATATTTCAGTAAACTCTGGGTTTCAAAAAAAAACCACTAACTTTCTAAAATAGTGCCCGGGCCATCTGATGAGAAACTGACGCAAAAGTAAATGGAAATTTAAAAACGACGGGCATACAAACTTAAACACAACAAATGGTTTTGTTAATTGTAACAAGAGTACAAGTATTGCAAACAACGTCGACCTGTGAGTGATAACCTAATAGGTATAAAAGAGTAATCATAGATAAATATTTTTTTTTTTTTTATTTTCATGTAGCCTTTAGGACTTTGACCTAACAAGTACCAGTCCAATTATTGTATCGAAAGTTTCACTTCCAATTCTGTCCATTACAATTCTAATAGAGTCCCTACGAAAAAACCAAATCGCCTACATTAGTATTCAGCATTCGAATTCGTCTCTGTGTTAGGTGTATTAACCTCTGTAGGTGTAGCGAACCTCAGAGCGCACCATTAGGTAACAAATAGCTAAACACAATACCTGACTCACAACACGAGTACCTTTTACTTCAGAATTTAGTTTCTGAATTTGTAACTCTTATGACTTAAAGGGTATTAGCCCCAAGGTATACTACTGCCCAAACAATAATAATAAATAAAGTATAAACTTTGCTATACCTACTCATATCCTGTATTTGAAACGTTCGTTCGTCACCGGCGTTCGGTATTCGGAAATCTCGTAGTAATGTTTATGAATACGGGCACAATACCAACATGGCGGTGACTTATTGCAGTGCTAAACGGATTTAGTTGTATTGTGTACCAGCTTTCTCTTACAGCTTTGCCTGAGATTAATTCGATTTCCGTAGAGGTCTCTTTGCTCCAGGATGCAATCTATCTCTATGTCAAATCTGATGCAAATCTGCTCAGCGTGATTGAATTACAAATAACTTTAAAAACTTTCACATTTATTATAATAATATTCGGAGCTTTTATTTACATTTATGGCGCTTCTCTGTTAATCTAAAACAGTTTATCAGTGTTTCAAGTTTCATCCAGACCCGTCCAAACGTTTTAGCGAAAAGGAGTGTACCAGCTTCTTGTTTAAGAGCATTGTTAAAATCGCACGGTACTAATCGCATCGCTAACAATATGCTATACAGTTTATTGCCTTACTCCATGCTGATTGTGAATATTCCAGTATATCGGCCTAGGATTTTACGCGTCTGTCATACCGCCCTTAAGGTAAGAATTAAAGATAGAGATTTTTCTGATAATACCAATATAAAGCTTTCCATCTCTACAAAACAATGTGCTTTATTTCTGACAACAATACTTTTATTTAATTATCAGTGTTCATCAACAGCCTCTAATAGTCCACTGCTGGACATAGGCCTGTCCTTAGAGAGGAGGTTTTGGACTACTATACCACGCTGGGTTGGTGGGGTTTGTTTCAAGTTTTGCTTCTCTTCTCAGTGCTGTTGTCCTGAAGATATTGCTCCCTTAGTCGGCTTTTATGACACCTTCTTACACAGAGGCACATGAAAGTAATATATAATATACATTTATATATATTTTAAAATTGGTTTATGTGCGCTTCAGATACTTAAAAAGTTCTGCACTGATTGAGCTCAAATTTTGACACTACATACTCGTAAATCTGTTCCAAAGATTGTTCTTATCTATTTTTCGCTTCAGTTTTGTTACTCATTTCTCATCTACGTAACCACATTGTGCCACAGCAAATAGTAGCAGGGTTTAGTTAGTTCTATATAGTAAAGTTCACAACATTAAATAGTTTTAACTATAATTGATTACAAACTATGAAATATTGTAGCGAATTGAAGCTTTTGGCGTCCAATCGGTTGTATTAAGGAATTGGACCGAACCACGAAGTTTATCAATGTGTATTGGAGCGTGGGATTGTTTTCGAACGTTGCCTCTACCGTGGAATGCAAACTTGTGCCTTGTGGCCTACTTGATGACCAATTACCTGTTGTTTGATATCGAGGTCTACGATAACCAAAATGAGTTGACAGGAAGGTGACAACGCTAGTACCGCATTGTGTATTTTGATATTTATATGTGTGTATGAACTTACTTGTACGTGTAGACTTGGGAACTCTATGTGTATATGAGTATGTAGTACTGTATATATTGGTTTATTTATGTATATTTTATGTAAGTTAAATCAATCAAATTTCTTGTTCTCTCATGCACGTACTGCCTCATTTCTCTACATCACCCGAAGGTCGACTAGCAGAGAACGCCCTGGGCATTAGGTCCGCCTGTGTGCAACTTGTGCATTAAGTCATTATTAAAAAAAACTTTAAAAATTGTACATTCTCTTTGTGATAGTACAGTATCTGGAAATAGTACTGTTCTTATGGCTAAATGATGCAAACAGTAATCCCGACAACTTCCAGCTCATGCGCTGGTTATCATTTCTTAACCAGGATCTAATATTATCTATACTTATAATACTTGAAGCTCCAGAATTTTTGCTTTTTGCTTTGTCCAGAATCGTTTATTTGTTTAAATGTAGGTATTCATCTAGTACTATATAATTTGTAAAACTCAATACTAGTATTACTCGGTGATAGTGAGCAGATCATAGATAAAAAAAAACCTAGAGCAGACACACACTATAATGCTTATACCATTTTTTCTGTTTTGTTTATTATGCCTAAAGTAATCAACTGACAATTAATACATAGGTACACTGGACAATGTTAGGCCAGACTGTATTACGGCTAGCTGCTGTTGATGATCTGGTATACAGCCAAATAATTGTATTAATTTATTTCTTATATTAAAGTTAGTCTGCCTGCGTTTTCTGTTATTTCTTTATTTAGCAAAGATTCAGCGACTTACAGCGACTCAGCTTAAGGTAATTCCATAAAGCAGGTTTTTAAAACAATATCTATCTTCACAAATCATTACAACTTACGCTGCATCAAATTTTTACAGACCACGTAAGTACTTCCAGATATACCGCATAACCGTCGCATTTCATAAGGCACACTTGCGCACCGTACAAAAAGCAATTACACCGTTCGCCCGGAAGATTAAGCACACAGCTTCTAGTACATAACACTCTCGTGTAGCAAACGATACAGTCGACTAATGGCCGACCTGCACACGTGTGCTACCAGTTAGTATTCTGTTTGGAAACAAAGTTAAAAATAACTATAGCAAAAGGAGAAAACGTGCGAAGCCAAGTCTTAAAGTTTAAAGTAACGGTCACAAAAAAAGATTAAGGACTAGTACTAGTTTCAAAATTTTAATAATTCATGGAAACATCTATGGATAATTAAATAAAACGATAATAATGAGCCTGCCAATTTATCCGATAAGACATTCATTCAGCGAATTCAGCGATTAGTACTAATGATAAAATTCGAATCCTGACATATCTTGCTTTTTCATTGCAACTGTCTATATTTCTAAAACTTTATATTACATTCACTATAATTCAAATTTATTTAAACTCGCCCAAACTCTGCCTAGTTCTATCTGTAGTGTATTTCCTAGCTAAAATGTAAAGCGTAATGGGAACCAAAATGTTCCACAGAGAATGCATTTATGACCTAATTTAGTACAAAATGGCTCATACCTGCGCTGATAAACACTATATTACATTCGTGTAAAACGCTTCAAGCCCATAGTACGTGCTCGCTCTGCCTGATAATTGGAACACAAATGTTAGGTAACATTGAGAGGGGAAGGCTAAATCAGCTGTAGTTAAGAGCTTTATATTATGATAGTTTCACATTTTAAAGTAGCAAATCATATATTAAAAAAAATTTAGTCACTATGAGAATTGGATTTCATCATGGCATTAAGAATAGTAGTCCTCATCGACTACCAAAACATAAGTTGTGCAAAGTTTAAATTATTTGCCTTTTCTTATACATACCTACATAACTGCACGGATGGCGTAGTGGTTTAAGTTCACTACTGCGCTCAATGTTGTGGGTCCGATCCCCACATGGGACGACACTTTGTGTAATCCACAAATTGTTATTCTGAGTCTGGGTGTTCTCTGTGTCCGTTTCATGTATGTTTGTAAAACCAACCGCGACACAGGATATATACCTAATGCGGGAGTGGTCTTTTTAAAAAATATATTTAAAAAAACATATATGTGTGAGTTATGTACAAAATAGTGCTTCATTAACAACGTCACTTACAATACATTGTTAAACATTATATAATACTTACCTTAGAATACCTAAAAAAATAGCCAATCCCAATTGTAATCTTTTAGATCAAAATAAAAAATGGATCTTTTATTATTTCCAATTCAGTTCACTAAACAAACCGAAATAAATAAGATCCACTATTCAATTCCTGGTTCCATCATCTGACCCTCCGTCCTAAAACCCCATCTATTGGAACAGTAAAAAACCCACAAGAGTCCAAACTCTAGGAAATCGTTAGCAAATTGAAGAGTTCCACTATTTGCCTCCTATACGAAATCAGCTCTCTAATGCCAAATTATATTGTACATATATACAAACTACATACACATTACACTGTTAACTGTAAGTCAGTGCTAAGAAAATAAATGTTTTCCTCTCTTACTTTTACACTACACACGCTTTAAAGTTAATTATTAACGTTTGTATCGATTTAGCTCTAAGGATATTGATTAATCGACATCTTCTATAATTAGCATGTGCTTGCCCCCTCAGTTACTTATCAAAAATCGTAGTAACCAACAATCAACCCACATGATTTGTAAGAAGAACACATTTATTTTTGTTGTGTTAATATAGACTATTAGTTAAAAACATCAGTAAGAGCTACAAAATCCCAAAACTTTCAGGGAGGAAACATACTCGTATTTCTGTATCCAAGGTGCATTGACCGCAACTCAGTTGACATAGATTTACGGTGTTCAACTTGAATGCTCATTGAAATCGATAATGAACAAACTAGGTTCGTGATGCACCAAAAATAAATAAAAAATAGCTAAAAAAAGTAAAATAGCTTTCATGATTAAAGTACGTTATAATAATGTAATCCTTAGCTTATTTCTTCACAATCTCTCACGAGCGTGCATGTATTTTAAATGCAATTTCGCACCAGTAGTCATTTTTCATTTTAAACTTGCATCCACGTTATTTCCGTGTGATTTAATATTACATTACATTAATATTTTACACTTATCACTATAAGCTTAAATATAACTTTAATGTAATATTTCTACGTATACCGATAAAATATAGGTAAAATATAAAAATACTTTGTTTTAAATGTCGTCTATTTAGCAAACATGACGCAATAAAATAAATTTGAGGACAAATTGCATGGGTGTTCTAATTATACAATCAGAAAGTGTCAAACGAAAATCATTCTTATTTTCGTCTTTATTATGATTCCGTTGTCCGTCCATGTGGTAACGGATTAAGAATACAGAGTTTCACCACCCCTAATCAGCCCGTGGGTATCGTAAGAGGGAGCCGACTAAGGGAGCAAACTACGCAGGACAACGGCACTGCACAGAGAAGGAAAACTTAAGTATAGTATATTATATTTTGGTATAGTATACTTTGGTATAGTAGGCCAAAACCTCCTTTCTAAGGAGAGGCCTATGTCCAGCAGTGGACTATTAAAGGCTGTTGATGATGATTGATGATGTCCGTACTCCTACTACTTCCTGTATAAAAGTCAGCCAGATCTTTTACTAAAGCTTGTGATGTGAATATTAATTATTATTAAACACATAATGGCTCAAAAACTAAAAGTACTGTATTGTATTTTGCGAAAGACAGAAACTATTATTTTCAGAAAATTAGAACACAATCGTAAATATTGCATTTTTTGGTCCTCAACTTTTACATAATTCTTGATGTTGTTTTTTTTGCTGATTATACTATCTATTGTAATTGCTGTCATTAAATGAGACAAGATAAAATATTTTCTAACCATTCTGCTTAATCCAATGAGTCTCAGAATATTTCAATACAAAACTCAAAACACAAAATAGAATCGCTCTCGTATGTAAACAGATTTATGACATTTGATGGGTACATGCGATTCTCATAGAAATTTATTATTCAAAGACGTAATAAATCAAATTTTTACATCCCGGTAGATTCGCGATTATTCTTTCTTTCTGAATCCGAAATCCATTATGCGAATTTTTGAGGTGGTAGGGGTGGTAAGCATCGAATGTAATGCAAGAGTATGTGAAAATAAATCATAACAGTAAGGCATTTCAAAAAGTAAGCAAAATATTATTATACCGATTTTTATCCCTACTAATATTATGAATGCGAAAGTTACTCTGTCTGCTGCTACCGCTTCTGAACCGCTTTTGATGAAATGTAGCATTTGGAGACTTTTATAAGAAAGGACGTACAGAGGCTACTTTTTATTGCAATATATTTACTAATACTGAATACTAATTATATAACCGGCATAAGCGAGCCACGAGCAAAAGCTAGTTCATTATATAGGGTATCTGAAAAGCATTCGCATATTAACACAGCATTATAAACATGAAATTAGATCCTTTCTTTGTACAATTTGTATGTCTACAAAAGTCACCATAAAAACCAGAATTACAATAAAAGAGTGCCAATACCCCAAAAGGGATTCACGTAGCAAATTACGTTGACAGTTTAATTTTAACAGTCAAATCCTTATTACACCTAACAGTTCGTTCCTAAAGTTCTTAAATTTCTTTACTGTAAAACATGTCTTAAATATGATGCGGCTTTCCGATAGCGTCTATTAAAAGACCAGTAGAAAATGTTTGTTCACTTTCCATAAATATCAAAATTAAATTTTTCCTTCCACAGCGTTTATTTTAGAGAGATTTCTTTTATCAACTTTTGCAAAGTTTGTATTCACATATCCCCTAAGAATTAGGCAGAGACGTATTAATCACTGACATTTTGCCCACCACAACCTGAAACCACTTCTAAATATACTAAGGGGAATTTAAATTTTAGGAGGAATTTTCCGTAACAAAGTTGTCTGATACCTTTCATATCAGTGGTGACGGATTAAGAATACAGATTGTCACCACCCCTATTCATCCCGTGGGTGTTGTAAGAGTCAACTAAGGGAAAAACTACGCAGAACAACAACACTGCAGAGAGAAGGAAAACTTGACACAAACCCTATACCAACCCGTCTGGCCAGCGTGGTATAGTAGGCCAAAACCTCCTTTCTAAGGAGAGGCTTATGTCCAGCAGTGGACTATTAAAGGCTGTTGATGATGATGATGATTTCATATCAAGAGATAGCCCTCTAACAAAAACGAAGTTATAAAGCAATCTCGAAACTACAGTTAACAAGCCAATACTCGAATATCATCGTCTATTGCAACTCTAGTGACGATGTAAAATAAATGGTGTTTTCTCTATTGTCATTCACGCCTCGAGGCGCAGTCTGCATCGCGCAATAAGCTTCTAGCAATGACTCTTTGTTATTCAAATGTAGCTAATAATGCTCTTTTATACAATACTAAGATAATAGAACATTCATAATGTTGATATTACGAAATAGTTGACGAAACGTATATGAACACATTCATATGTAAGTATGTTTACACCTGCATTCACGTACTGTACCTACACTTTCACTGTGGTGGTAATCATAATGATATAATAATAATGATAATAATATTTTGTACATCTGACTCACGATGCCATCTAGTTTCAAACTAAGGCTACTACTGTACTATTAAAGGCTAGATTGACTGATAGAATACTTATTTCGTTTTTTTTGTAAATGTATACATATTCTACATAGAAAACACCCAAAGTCCGAAACAAATATTTGCAGAGCATACAACCATTTGGTCCGATCCGGGAATCGAACCCGAGACCTCAGAACAGCAGTCGCATACGCTACCACTGCGCCATCGAGGCAGTCTATAGGTATAATAATAAATCTTTTTTTTCTGACAAAGTCCATACAAGCCACCCAGGACAATTATTTGTGTGATGAGCACGATCATTTGTTCTGCGTCTGGGTGTAATTTGTCTACAATATTATTACTACCAACAGTGTATCAGCGGTCTGGTTACCACAGTACAGGCTTTCCCTAGTTTGCGATCAGACAGCTATGTGTGAGTTGTTTGAGGTTATTATTTTACATACAATGTTTAACTGTTATTACGCTGTTCTTATATAAAAATGTGATTAAATAAACTAAACATTTATAAAACATTGGTCCTATTAACATTTGTGAAATAAGATAAGATTAGAATTGTGTATCTGTATAGGTAAACGTATAATGGCTAAGGTGGGAGAGGCCTAAAAAAACTTTAAAAAAAAACCTCTCTGACGGTAGCTGTTGCCAACAGACGTGCACAACATAAATAATATTAGGCTCAAGTTTCTAAAACCTTTGTCAACGAAATACAAATATGGAAGGAAACCAAACCAAGGAAGAAGATAGTTTCATTATTTCATCTACGAATATATCTACAATGTATCAGTTATTTTCAGTGATAGTATTCGGGGGCAGTTATTGCATTATTGGCTGTTAGAAATAAATCTGCTGAATAAACAATATTGGTTACTGTTTTCACAACGCTTGAAAACATTACTCAATGCTTTTTAGCTTCTTTAATGTAAATACATAGATGATAACAATTTAAGTGGCAACAATTATGGATCCTATCGATTACAACTAAAATAGACCAAAAGTAACTTGACTGAATTTTATTCAAATAACAATAATGATAACTTTACAGATCTCACAGATACTTATATGTTTCTAATTATAATACACAATATTATACACAAATCACAGCCATACATAGGACAAACTATCGTGCTCATCACACAATTAGTTGTTCTGGTTGGAACCGCCACCACCGCTGATCCAGTAGTCAAGAGTGGTTCTTGACTGCAGGATCAGCGGTCGTGGGTACACAAACAGGTGTTTAATACCGTTAGTAATGTTTTAATATTTTTCTCATCTAGGGCTGGCTAGTGGGAAGTTTGCAGCTTCCCCCGGGATAGGGCCTGGTTAGGCATGGTGTCGATTCAAGGAGGACCTGAAATCACATGCTAATCTCCTGGGCCAACTGTGAATTATCTAACTTATAAAAAAAACCAACTTGCCAAATTTTTCGGAACTACCAACTGCCGGATTTTGTCGTAACCTAACCTAACCGGTCAAGTGAGTGTTGCGAGTAGACGACTCCCATTGTACTGTTCCATAGTTTGTTACTACACGTTTTAAACAAGTAACAACTTCATCTTATTACTATATTTTATGGGATTCTAAATTTTACGTTTAATTTGCCAAAACATAGGTGACCATTACCCTTAAACTAACAATCTAACTCAGTCGTGATAGTTTTCCTTCCAAATTACTTTGACTTGTCGGGGGTGGGCGGGGTACACCACACTCTTACATTTTGTATCTCCTTAAACTTTAATATTTTGCAAACCGATCCCTGAATCGAAAAATAGTCATTGTAGCTTTTTAGTACTTACCATCTCTAAACTAAGCCACGACAAATGGACACGGCGAAACTGTAAAGGACTAGGGAATCGTAAAAACTATGTAAACTAGCTATGTTTTTTTTTTTTTTAATCTTTTTTATTTAGGGGCTTGTAGTCACACATAAGACCATGTCAGCCCCATCGTACCCTAAGCTAACAATGTACTAATCTTTAAATTTAACTTAAGTATATAGAATATACTGCTATTAATAATACAGGGATATAAACTACAGTTCAAATAATTTATAAACTAACAACGCCGCTTCTGACAGAGGCTTTGACAATATACTTTGAAACATACCAACATCTATAATATTAATTTTTAGCCTATTTACCAGAGCCTCTCTCTCAGCCCTAGTTTTGACACACTCCATCAAAAAATGATAGACGTCCTCAACAATACCGCATTCTTCACAATTTGGGCTGGTACTAATGCCCATAAGATGTCGAAACTTGTTGAGTGCGACGTGTCCAGATCGTAGTCTATGAGCTATTACAATATATTTCCTATTAATAATTCTGTTGGCAAACCATGGAATATAAGGCGGTTCACTTTGAATCGTTCTATACCAGATGCCTTTTTCTAGAGATCTTTGATTAAAATATTCTTTCCAATTATTCTGGCAAAACATTTTAAATTTAGGTAAAACTTCCGAATAACTTGGGGTGATATTGATTTCAGTACCATTCAGGATAGCTTTCTTTGCCAATCGATCCGCCTCCTCATTCCCCGGTAAGCCAACATGTGACGGAACCCATTGCAACACCAAACTATCATCATTAATAGATGTGAATGCCCATATTTGTTTTAAAATAGAATAAGCTATCGAAACCCCTCTGAATCCAGAGGCGCATCGAGCTAGATGCTGGAGGGCACTCCTGCTATCGACGAAAACAACACATTTCTCACCACTCATATTTTTGCAGTGTTTAAGGGCTTCTGATATTGCTACAAGTTCCGCCGTCATTATACATATGTGACTTTGAGTTACTTTAAACATACCACTTATTTTATTTCTTGGCTCATAAAAGGCGACACCAATATTATTATTTATTTTAGATGCATCGGTATTCAATTTAAACCAATTATTATATTTACCATGTAATTCCTGAAGTACATTGTTTTTTAATATATTTGTATCAGTTACAGTATCGTTACACGATTATCTTTTTGGCAACCTAACACTATATAGCTGATCCTTTATTACATTTTCTATATTAACATTGGATATCCATGTATATATACCAAACATTTCCAATTTATAACGAGAGGATACAGTTTCCTCTTTAATGTCGGTATATACTGCCACTAATAATGGTATTTTTTTATTCTTCCAATATCTATTGGTCGTATAGCTGTCTAAACTGTTCAACAAATCAATTGTCACATTGTTTGTTAGGGATTTAAAAGCTATGATGTTATTCTTTAATAATTAATTTGATCTAGTAAAACACAAAAAACTTCAAAAACAAAAGTAAATCCTAGCTATTGACACATTACAGGTATTTATTGGTCCGAGAATCTAGATCACGTTTATATTGGTTTATCGAATTGTTCGGTATTCAGTACGTGTGAACACAAAACTTTGTACAAGATCGTACGAGGGGAAACAATAAAATTCACGGATCACTGGCACACTTGAAAGGAAAGCGATCACTAGTTTCGTTTTGATCGCAGCTATAAATCTAATTGCAAGGCAACCAATCTCCGATGCTTCTGATACTGCAGTTTCGATCTCAAACTGAACGTAGTGGTTGACAATGACCTCTATCTGTTTTGTTTCCGTACTGTGCACTGCTGTATAGACAATGGTTTACATACTAATAAATGCAAATAACCATTATATCACGATCCGCTCATGTTTTCCTAGAATTTAATCGTGCACATGTTTATGTTTTTGCTAAGAACTTGTTAATACAATAATCTTTACTTAAACTTCAAGCAAACTATTGGACTTAGGGATCAGTGCCACTTTTTTTTTTTTTTTTTTTTTATATGGGCTAATCCCACCCACACGCCCACCACTGTAACTCCTGTACACCAGGATCCACAGCAGTGACCCACGAACACACCGAGTTATGACACTCGGGAAGTCCCAGGAAGAAATTAAACTGTCTTGGAACCCGCAACGAAATTAATCAGAAGAAAATTGGAGGAGTTGGAAATACAGTAAATCCACTTCCCTCCTTAGCAAAGCGGGAGACAAAATGAAGTAAAATGGGCATACACCCTTTTAAACAGGGAAGCACCACGGCCACAAATATTACGGGTCCTACGTGAGCTATGTTTGATTTCTATAATATGTATGGCAGAATCGCCTAAACGCACGGAAATTCACCCTAGTTGACACAAGATCCCCATAGTATACCGCAACAGATGTCACCTGCAAGCTATTCAGCATTATATTACGTTCATTATACCAAAGACTACATTCCCAGAGGATATGATGAGCAGACTGTTCATAGTGAGAGTTAGGTGTTGAGCATTGACACAATGGTGACTCGACTAATTTAAATGAATAAAGCTTGCTCTTAAAGTTACCATGACCCGTAAGAAATTGAGCGACACAGTGATCCACCTCAAGCCATATCCTCGACAACCGTTCGCGAACAGATGGAAAGAATTGGTAAAGATGGCGGCCCTAAATTTTTCCCCCAAAAAGGAAAACCCCTTTTTTTGGGGAAAAATTCCCCCCCTTTGGAACCCCCCCCCCCCAAAAAATTTAAAAAAAACCCCGGGGGGAAAAAAACCCCAATTTTTTTGTTTTCCCGGGTTTTTTAAAAATTTTTTCCCAAAAAATAAAAAAAAGGGGGGGGGGACACCGGGTTTTTCCCAAAAAAAAGGGGACTTTTTTTTTTTAAAAAAAAATTTTTTTTCCCCTTAAAAAACCAAAAAATTTTTGGGCCCGGGGGGCCCCCCCTTTTTTTTTTTTTTTTTAAAAAGGGGGGGGTTTTTGGGCCCCGGGGCCCATCCCCGGGGTTTTGACCTGGGGGGAAAAAAAAACCCGGGGGAAAAAAAATCAAAAAATTTAAAAAACCCCCCCAAACCCCCCCCTTCCCCAAAGGGGCAAAAAAAATTTTTAAAATTTTTAAAAAAAACCCCCCCCAAAAAAGGGGCCCGGGGAAAAAAACCCCCCAAAAAAAGGGGGGCCCCCCAAAAAAATTCCCCCCCCCCAAAAAACCCCCCCCCCCCCCGGTCCCCCAAAAAAAAAAATTTTTTTTTCCCCCCCAAAAAACCCCCCGGGAAATTTTTTTTTGGTTTTTTCCCCCAAAAAGGGCCCCAAAAAAAAAAAATTTTTAAAAAAAAAAAGAAAATTAAAAATTTTTTTAACCCTTTCCCCAAAATTTTCCCAAAAAAAAAAATTTCCCCTTTTTTTTTTAAAAAATTTTTTTTTGAATTTTAATTTTTTTTTTTTTTTTTTTTTTTAATTTTTCCCCCAAAAAAAAAAAATTTTTTGCCGGGGGAAAAATTTTGGGGTTTTTTTTTGGGGAAAAGGGGGGGAAAATTTAAACCCTTTTCCCCAAAATTTAACCAAAAAAAAAGGAATCTTTCCCCCCCCCCCCAAAAAACCCCCCAAAAACCCCCCAAAAAAAAAAAAAACCCCGGGGCCCTTTAAATTTTTTTTAAATTTTTTCCCCCAAAAAAACCCTTTAAACCAAAAAATTTTTTTAAAATTTGGTTGTTTTAAATTTTAAAAATTTTTTTTTTTTTTAAAAAACCCCCCAAAATTTTTTTTTTTTCCCTTTAAAACCTTGGGGTTTAAGGAAATTTAAAATTTTTTTGGGGGGGAAAATTTTAAAAAAACCCCCCCCAAAAAATTTTTTTTGGGGCTTCCCCCCCCGGGCCCAAAATTTAAAAAAAAAAGGGTTTGGTTTTTCCCGGGGGTAAAAAAAATTTGGTTTAAAAAAATTTTTTCCCCAAAAACCCTTTTAACCCTTAAAAATTTTTTGGGGGGGGGTTTTTTTAAATAAAAGAAAAAAATTTTTTTGGGCCCCAAAAATTTTTTCCAAAACCAGGGGAAAAGGGGGCCCGGGGGAAAAAAAAAAAAAAAAATTTTTTTTTTGGAAAAGGGGTTTTTTCCCCCAAACCCTTGGGGGAAAAATTTTTAAAAAAAACCCCTTTTTTAAAAATTTTTTTAAAAATTTTTTTTTAAAAAGTTTTGGTTTTTAAAAAAAAGGTTCCGGATTAAAACCCCAAAGGGAATTTAATTTTTTAAAAAGGGGGGGTTTTTTTTTTTCCCCCCCCTTTTTTTTTCCCCCCCCTTTTTTTTTTAAAAATTTTCCCCCCCTTTTTGAAAACCCTTTTGGGGGGGTTTTTTGGGGGGTTTAACGGCCCTTTTTAAACCCCGATTTTTTAAAAAATTTGGGCCCCCCCGAAAAAAAAATTTGTCTAGTTTAGTTGTACCTTGTGAAAAGTACGAAGAGATAAGGGAATAAATATTTTTAAAGCACCCCCGTGATTTTAATTTCAGCAACAGCATGGGCCACCATGCGTTGTCGAAGGTGCCAGATATATCTAAGAAAATAGCCAGCACGTATTGAAATTTTGACTCTGTGACAAACTTTCTAACCGATATAACAGCGTCAATTGTCGATTTACCCAACGTAAATCCAAATTGTCTATCATGAAATTTGACTCCACCTGGCAGAAGCCGGGGCACTACAAGACGTTCTAAAAGCTTTCCTATCGATGGTAATAATGTGATAGGTCGGTAGGATTTAGGATCATCCGGTGGCTTGTCGCCACTTTTTGGTATTATACGAATATTACCGCACCGCCATATACGAGGAAATATTCCTTCAGCAATGCAACGTTTAAAGACAGTGAAAATCGTGTCACCCGAAAGTTTACAAAATTCTCCTCAGTGCCATTATAATATAATAATAAATATAAAAAATAACCTTACACGTCTCACACACGGCTGATCCCAAACTAGGCAGAGCCTGTGCTATAGTAACCCGCCTGTGCTAGCCTGTGCTATAGTACTAATATATTTCTAAATACATGTTGTAGCTAAATTACACCCAGACACAGAATAAACCATCGCACTCACGACCTCTGACTCGGCAATCAGGATAATTTACCCCTAAACCAACTGGCCCGTCGATCATATAAATAATCCCTTTATACATAAAGATCCTATCGATAAAATTTACTTACTAAAGTTTTAAGTTACAAGTAAGTTTTAAGCTTCTCTCCACACACACGTTACACGATTAATCTAAGCTTAAGCCAGTAATAATATTGTTGCAGGTAGCAGCATCAACATGTGTTGTCATTTGCATAATTCGTTTTGTACGTGTTGGTTTATAGCAGAACAGATTTACTATAAGATAAAATTTCGTCTCTGTCATGTTGCTCTTGATAGAGCGGTCGTGCTCAGGATGAAATGTCCACATTTGCGGTAGAGGTTGACACAGCCCTTTGTACAATCTTCCGCCATCTCTCCTTGTTAGCAGACTGTCGGATAAAGTCGGACTCCCGAATTCCCAAAGCGGATTTCACCTGGTCAGTGAAGCACATAGGTGCGCCGCGGAATCTGGTTCCCTCATCCTTTCCCTGCACTACCAGACGCTCTATGGAGTCGCTATTCCACCTGGAGACATGGCCAAAGTACTGTACTGTGCGTGACTGTACTGTGGTTGACAGACGTTCTGTGAAACCGAGCTCCTGGAGAATGGCCATGATAAATTTACAAGAACTTTAACAAGTTTAAAAACAAACACAGTTTTTGCTTTAGTGTTTACCAACCTATAAGTAATGCAATATAATGTTGGACTATCATTTTGATAGTGTATATTATAGTTCGTTAACGTATTGTATTATTTGAAAACTACCGTTTATGGGCCTATTAAATATATTTTCTTTAACTAAAAGATTACCTTCACCTTTATTTAGTAAATTCAATTAGGCTGCGATTTCTTCAATCTACAAAATCGAGGCATTTGACATGAAAATATATTTGTGTTTATACGATTAAATTTAAGTACCTAATGAACAGTAAATAATATTATTATGTTACCTTGAAAACCAAATTGTGTAATTTAAGTACGGGAAGGCAAAACATCATTAAATTACCATATTTTTTGAGTTTTAAATTTCTACTGACATTCATTTAAAATCAGCTGCTAGTCACTACTGCGTAAGGAACTTCTATGAGCGGCTAATTTGTTGTCTATTCAACTCTGTAATCTAAATACGTGAAGGGTACGACACTTATGTATGTCTGTATCGATTCAAAAGTTTATTTGATCGAAGTTAACGATATATTAATATTTGAGCAATTTCTCAATCATGTTTTCATGGATTTAAAGTAGAAAAATGGCGGGAAAAATACTACCGTTCGAGTTCCCGGTGTAAACAAATTGAGCTGCCACTGTTTACACTTTTCTCTTAAAGTTAATTTCCGATCAATGATGAGCGGTGACAATGAAAACAATAGAAAGCTTTCTTAGCGGAGGAGCGATGAGTACTTGTGTTTATATATTTCATTATCATTTCGAAAATGAATGCCAAATAGAATAATGCCACTTAAGTTCAGCTTTCTGTGTGATGATTGTTTCTTATGAATTTAATTTTCTAATCATCTTAAAACTGTATTAATGGTGTAACTGTTTTCATTTGTTTTTAATCAGTAGCAAAGATAGTTAAGACATCTGTGTAGTAATCAAAATAGACCGACAATACAGCTTGAGGTGGATCACTGTGTCGCTCAATTTCTTACGGGGCATGGTAACTTTAAGAGCAAGCTGTATTTATTTCAATTAGTCGAGTCACCATTGTGTCAATGCTCAACACCTAACTCTGACTATGAACAGTTTGCTCATCATATCCTCTGGGAATATAGTCTTTGGTATAATGAACGTAACATAATGCTGAATAGTGTGCAGGTGACATCTGTTGCGGTATACTATGGGGATCTTGTGTCAACTAGGGTGAATTTCCGTGCGTTTAGGCGATTCTGCCATACATATTATAGAAATCAAATATAGCTCACGTAGGACCTGTACTATTTTGTGGCCGTGGCATACACCCTTTTAAACAGGGAAGCCCCTGTTTAAAAGGGTGTATGCCCATTTTACTTCATTTTGTCTCCCGCTTTGCTAAGGAGGGAAGTGGATTTACTGTATTTCCAACTCCTCCAATTTTCTTCTGATTAATTTCGTTGCGGGTTCCAAGACAGTTTCATTTCTTCCTGGGACTTCCCGAGTGTCATAACTCGGTGTGTTCGTGGGTCACTGCTGTGGATCCTGGTGTACAGGAGTTACAGTGGTGGGCGTGTGGGTGGGATTAGTCCCAATATAATGAATTTCACATTTTACCCGGAACACTTAAACACTTAGAAAATATTTCAATAGGGTTTTAAATTTTTTATCTTAACATAGAATATCATATTAAGACGCAACTGAGTTTGACTGCGAGGATGGCGTTGTGGTTTAAGCGGTTGCCACGCCGCTTCCTACTACGCCGAGAGTTGTGGGTTCAAACCCCAATTGGGACGACACTTTGTGTGATCCACAAATTGTTGTTCTGAGCCTGGGTGTTCTTTGTGTCAGTTTCATGTATGCTTGTAAAGTCCCCCGCGATACAGGATATATTCCTAATACTAGGTACCTAATAGGTACAAAAACAAGCTCCTAATAAAGATTTCTTAACTATTCCACGGTTGGTGAGAGCGATAAAATTGATTAAGTGGCTATTACCAACGCAAGAATAATCTTATATACAGGTTTACTGGTTAAGTCGACTTAGATAAAATAGGGGATTGTAGTGTCCATTATATTATATTATTCCCCTACTAATATTATAAATGCTAAGGTGTGTCTGTCTGTCTGTTACCTCTTCACGCTTAAACCGCTGAACCGATTTAGATGAATTTTGGTATAGAGATAGTCCGAGTCCCGGGAACGGACATAGGATAGATAGGATAGATAAAATAGGATTTTTATCCCAAAAGGTTCTTTAGTTTGTATTCCTCAAGAACCGCTGACCCGATTTAGATTAAATTTGGTATGGATATACTTTGATTCTTGAGAAAAAATATCGGCTACTTTTTACGGCGATAACCGAAATGCTATACGCCAAACCAAACCTTGTACAAGATATTGGAATTTTAAGATCTTTCACTATGAAATACTATATCCCAAATCTTTCCCCAAGTTCATTTTTAATAATATCTTTATAATAATAATATCTTTATTTTTTTCAATAAAATAACACTTTTAGCATTAATTTGTGGTTGGAGCCTGCTTTTAAGCAAACAATGCCTGTGTTAGGACACTCCACCCTTCCATAACTAAATGTAAATTATACTATTATGTGTCTATGAGCTGTGTACGTGTTGTGTATGCATGTGTGTGCGTTCGTGTGTGTTCGCGTGTATGTGCGTGTGTGTGTGTGTGTTGGTGGGTTTGGGTTAGTTAATGTCTTGTGAGTATGTTTCAGCAACTTCATAGGTCAGTGGCTTTAGCCAGGCCATTACAAGTTTCTTACATTCATTCCAATTTGTATTATATATATATGTATTTCTTTGTTTATTCTGTTGTATAATTTGGCAGCGCGTTTAGTGTATTCTCTGTTAGCAAATTTAGCTTTAGTAACTGGTACTTCCACAATAACATATTTACGCCTTCCCAGCATGAGACCAGAAGTATAGCAGGCCACTAATCTGATAGAGTCTTTCAGTAGGGTATCTGTTCCTTCTGAAGTACATTATTTTTATAAGCGCTCGTTGTCCTCGTTCCACTTCTATAAGTCTAGTTTTTACAGCACCCCCCCCCCCCCCCATACTGTGATATAGTACTCTAATACTGATTGTGCAAGTCCATTTTCAATAAATTGGACTTTTAAGATATTTTATAAAAATGGTAGTTGATCGTGAAGTCTATTAGTAATAAAGGACACTACAACTTCTCAAAGCATCTAGGTCGACTTAACCAGTAACCCTATATGTATTATATACTTACACACTAGAAATTCTGTTCCCTCGTTTGAATTTAAATTTTAGCTTTATCGAATTCCCTATAAAGCACTTAAAAGATTAAACTACCGGTGCACTAGACTTCGATTTTGTTAGCCAAACCAACTGTTATATTCTAAACTAGCTGAGACCCGCGGTGTTACCCGCGTTTGTTTTTATAACCCCGGGCAACGCCGCGGGGCGAAGTTAGTCTAAAAAAAGTAGGCTAAGTTACTCCTTATGTCATCAGCTATCTGCCTGTGAAAGTCCCGTCGAAATCGGTCCAGCCGTTAAAGAGATTACCCGGAACAAACACACAGACAGACAGACAAAAATTTAAAAAAATGTTATTTTGGCATATGTACCGTGTAAACATACATATGCATTTAGTAAAAAGCGGTTATTTTAATATTACAAACAGACACTCCAATTTTATTTATTTATATAGATATAGATAAATATTATTTATCGATATGTTTAGTTTTTGTATATGAACAAGCAATGTCTTGAAAGTCCCAGTATAAACACGAAATATGTTATTTTTTTAATATTCAATAGATACGAGTAGTTTTATCTAATCGTCTTTTAATATAATATTCAATATAACTTAAACGTTTTTACTGTTGTGAAAAAATCGTAAGTACTTAATATTATTCATACTATGCACTAAAAAGTGAATGGATATTCGTGCAAAAGAAAGTTTGAAAAAATAAATATGCAATGTACCTAACTACCTACTGTTATGTTGTTGATATAATAAATAAATTATACATAAAATTATATTCATAACGGCATGTAATGAGTGTCTGCTATCAGAGTGTGCGCGAGGGGCCGTCACACGATTTTTTTTAACACAGTGTCCCTTAAAAAGCGTACTCTAAGTATTGTATTTTGTCAATGTTATTATTCCGGTAGGTACACACTATTAAAAAAATATATAAGGAGAAAAGAAACGGCATGAGGAGTCTATGGACCTTTGGTCGGAACAAAGTTCCTTTCGCTTTGTGATATTATATCTTATATACTATTTTATATTTTTATTAAGAATTTTATTGAGTATAGGTAAGTTATAGTTACTAGGTAAAGTTTTGATTTAGTTAGTAAGAAAAAGTCACACATTTTTTAATATTGTTAATAATTTCGATGCACGGATGGCGTAGTGGTTTAAGTGGTCGCCACGCCGCTTCCTACTACGCTGAGTGTTGTGGATTCGATCCTCACATGGGACGACGCATTGTGTGATCCACAAATTGTCGTTCTGAGTCTATGTGTTGTTTATGCCCGTTTCATGTATGTTTGTAAAGTCCCCTGCTACACAGAATATATTCCTAGTGCGGGAGTTGTCATTAAAAATAAAGAAAAGGAATTAAGTTTATTTTCGCTTTTTAGTGTTTTTAGGTATGGAGTTTTTGTTTGATGTATTTTTTTAATCGTTTTTTTTATTGTTTATTTTCCCATTTTTAGTATAAATAATAATTAGAGGTACGTAGTAGGTTGAACAACTTCATATAAGTCGCGAGAGGTAGCAATCTACAGAAAATGACCACCTTCCAATGTTATTCCTGCTGATGCAAATAACTGTGGTGGTTTGAAGCACGTATTAAAACTGGGCATAGGCTACAAAGTTATGTTGAAACGCAACATTTATGTAACTAAAGTAAGTAAGTATCTTAACCAAATTTAACTGGCATGCCCTTCGTCGTGATTAAATAGAATCAGGTTAGTTACCCGATTGAGTTTTTATAAAATACTTGTTATACCCTGCCAAGCTTCGCTGTGGCACATTGTGGTAGCAAAAAATAAAACTATCTTTGAAGCTTGTTGTATGTCGTATCAAAATTTGAACTCAATTGGTGCAGAACTTTTTGAGTTTTTGAAGCTTATACTAAACAACTTAACATTTTTATTTACTTATATAAATTATATATGTATAGATGATGACGACTCTATTGCCACAAAATTAGAAGCGCCTGTGTCAACGGTTGTTGTCACAGGTACTATGGCAACAACCTCAACGGAGAATCATCCTGCTAATCCTCAGTGGGGCGGTTACAGTCCATAAACCCCAAAGCACTACCCTAAAATTCCCAAAGGCAATGTTTATGTTGCGCTAAGTCGCGTAAAGATGACATAATAATAGTGTTGCTCTTTGCGACTTAGAGCCACACAAAGACGAAAAAAAGCAACGATTAAGACTAATTGTAAAGATTTAAATTAGAACAATAAGACAAACTTGGTATGTTGTACAAGTTAACGCTCGGCTTTGCATGTCTTTTCTTTCCTGTATATTACATTGTCTGAACTATGTCCGCATCTATTCATCATCATTATTCTATCATCAACAGCCTTTAATAGTCCAATGCTGGACATAAGCCTCTCCTGATAAAGGAGGTTCAATCATTTAAAGTATCATTTAGCTCCTAACCATTATGAGGTTTTCATTGTTAGCTTACCTGATAAACTTGAAATAATACAACTAAAAGGCCTAAACATACATATAGTATTTCAAGAAGTATCCTCCAACTCCTAACCGTTTAGGAGTTGTACCTTTCATCACGAGCTCATCAACACGGAATGATGACTACCAGACGCAAATACTAGAATAGCCTTAGAAAACATGTGAAACACATAATACGTGCCTATAAAATTTGAGGGTTGGCCTCGATTTTCCTAAGATCCCCTCATCAGATCCTGACTTTGTGACAATGAGACTACCTTAAGACTATGCTCTTCCTAATAAATAAAGAATTTTGGTAGTCGGTCCACGATTGACGGAGTAATCGGTGGACATACCTACATAAAAATAAATCATACGGTGATAGAACCTCCTTCTTTTTGAAGTCGGTTATAATTCTGCGATGGTATACGGCTATCTCCTAAAGATACCCCACAGTAACCATTTTTATCTTTCGGATCGGAGCGGGCCTAAATCGCGATAGCTATAAAGATGTTTTATCGTATAGTCCTTTCATAATAATAGTATAATTAATTACTCCACAGTGACACCACATAAGTAATATTACTAGCATCTACATTGAACCCGTGCAAAGCCGAGGCAGACCGCTAGTAACTATACCACTCCGTTCCTGCCAGCCGTTGCCTCCCGGGACGGACGTACGGCCCGACGGCGAACGCGGCGACGGCCACTTTGTCTCCGCATTTTAAACCTCTAATATATTCTAAATATTCATTTTAATTATATGCTCTTAAGACCAATTTTAATCTACATTAGATACGTTTATCTAACGTATTTAATTGGAAGGGGAACAAAAGGTCCAAGATTTGGTCAGTTTTTATAATCATAAAAAATATAGTAGTATCTAGTTAAATATTATTTGTCACTGACATTGTAAAACTGTTCTTAGTGTCCTTTAAACTAGTTGTATTTTCAATCGTAGACAATATCATAAGGTTAAATCAATTCGAAGCACTTCCATTCAAATTCGATGCAAATTTACTAGGTTACCTAATGATCAAATTTTTAAATTTTGAAGCGTTACTGATCAATTATACTTATTTAAAGTTGATCTGAAAGTAAACAGTTTATTCTATCTTAACAATAATAATTTATATATTATTCAAATTACAACTTTCTTTAACAAAACGTAATTCCAAGCAAAAGCTATTAATAAAATTACTAATTTTATATAGTATAAAATGAAGACCTAAAAAATATATGCCTTGGTGTTCTGCGATTCAACTACATGTCGAAAAAGTTATTTATATTTAAGTTATATATTATATGTAAACCTGTATGAAAAATAAGTTTAAATACAAAAGTAGGATTTTCATCAGGTATTTTATAAAAAAATATGGATTAAAAGTGATCTGTCATCGTTCTGAGTAAATTGCACGAAGAAAACCAAACAAACAATTTTGGCGCGAAAATGGGTCGCTTTCCAATCGACAACGTAATATGATTAATGAGTTGCAAGTTCGCATAAATCACACTGATGCTGTGGCATCCAGCCTAGATATATCACGGATGTTTTCATAAATGGAAAATTCTTGACAAAGAGATACTGCTGTAGGCATGTAGATAATTTAGAATAATTAGAATTGATAATGACATGTACCTAATATTTCGTTTCTTGACTATGCTATGACTATAAAGAAGGGTATCAAACAGTTCCTACATTTTTGATTACTTTCTAATCTCGGATTTCCACGAATCATCTTTTTAGTTTTTAATTGCTTGTATAGTTATTACTTGAGTTGACAACCTTGTAGTGTCGTTAGGTCTGAAAATTAATTACTTTATATCAACTTATCATTGTTACAAACATGAAAGTTTAGATTGATGTTTGTTTGTTAATCACTCACGACAGATTATAGTTTGGAATTGCACATAGGTTTTATTCCGTAAATATAGAATTACAAATTCAGTATTGCAGCGATCGAAGCGGTGGACAAAAGATAGACTTAGGCATAAATTTTAATTCCGTTTTATACTCTACTACTATTGAAAAGTTTACCAACTAAGGTAATCTGAATCAGCCTTTAATAATAGTGATTTTTGGATCCAACACACAGACTTGTTTGGAAGGTGTTTTTTCTTTAAAAGTCAATTTCCGGTCTAGGAATAATTCCTGTGTCGAGGGGGACAGTTTTGTTTTTGTCTATGATTTTTGCTCCGTTCTCACACCGTTATGTTAAAATTATTAGCTTTTAATCTTCTTCAAACAATCTGGCCAATTTAAAAATCTTGAGATTAAAACCTTTAAAAGAAACTAAAGTATTCAGCTTTATTATATCTGTACAGAGGTAGTTCTCGCCGTCAAGCCATCTTCAGTGCCTAACACTATCAAAAGCAAACACAACAAGGCAGTAACAAAAGCGACACAGCGTCGGTACGCTATTCGTATTCGTTCGGTATTCCGGTGAATACAGTCGTAAAATGTGCACCTCTATAGGTCTTGTTATTGGATGATCCCACTACAAAGGTCCAATTACGAGGGGATGGCATGTACTACAAGGTTATTCAGTCGCTCGGCCTCCGCTTTGTAATGACATCAAACGGATTTTGCGTCTTTCTATTGTTAAATCAAGAACTGTGTTTTGATACACGCATAGGTGTATAATATGTATTTAAATACACATGCATTTCGCTCTTAAATATACTCCAATCTCGAATTACATCTCGCTTTGAAATTGGTCTTGATGATCTTTAAAATATATCGTCCCCCGATTTAAAAAAAAAGTCTAGTATGGACCGTCTCTTTAGGATTTGTGTGATACCAAAATCTTGTAACAGTACATAAAAAACTAATATTCCTTATGTCTAATCAGCGGTATCTATTTGTTCAGTTTTGTTTACTGAAAACATTAAAACAACATCACAAGAATAAAACAAATTCTCGTTAATTGAATTTAATTAACATGTTCTGATAAAAGAAACGTTTCTTTTGTGTACTTGAATCACGCTTTCATCGCTCCGAATGTTTAGTAAACAAATTAAGTGTGCACAAATACATTGACAAGAGATTATTCGCAGTAATCGCCTACATAGCTACAACAAAAACTGATTTAAATAGACCGTACACGTCGTCTCATTTAATGGCAACCACAATTATAATAGTCCTTTTTATTTATATTTCTTAGTATTAATTAAATATGAACGGTTTACGCACGTATGTATTCCAGGAATGTAGGCTGTACAACATTGTCATGCATTCACGTCTCTGGCGTACTAAACGGCAACATTTTGCTGACTGTCATTTCAACTACACTTACGTAGTAAGGGTAAGCCTATTGCCGTCCACCATATATTTATAAATAAATATACGTATGTCTTTCGAAACAAAATTGTTATAAATAAATACACTCAGAGTGTAATAATCATGCTCATCAATATTTTTCCTGGTTAGGAATATTTTTCAATATTTTTCTAACCAGGAAAAATATTGTATCAAACCCTCGACCTCTGGCTTACCAGTCAGGATCGCTAACAGCGAGACAAACAAGTCCGTCTGGTGTTTACATCTTTTTCAAATTATTGACGAATAAAGATACAAACAACTAGTAATATAAGACAACTTTGTCTAGTACAGATTCAAGCTTGCAAAGTTGTAACACAACCGAGTAAAATTTATAACTACAACAGTTCTTTGGTGCTGTGTGTCAGCTCACTTCTTTCGAGGGAACAGGGTCGACTATTCTAGAAGCAGACGATTTCATCAAAATTTTGTCGAGGACTTGTTGGGAGTATATACTTCCCAGTTCGTTTTTGGTGCAAGAAGGTGCCCAACTGAGCACCTCCTTGCACCAAAATCGCACAAACCATGAAGGAAATTTCATAAGAGATAAATAGCGTTACGTAACAATAAAAGAGATTTGACGCTAATATAATGTTTAAAATCGATGTAGTTCTATGACTTATCCTACGAATATTCCGTATCTATATACCGCTATGTATAATCGAGAAATACACAACGTATTCAAATCTAAACAAACAAGACTTTCTCTGTAAGCATTGTTGTCAATAACTAAGCCCAATACACACTGACCTCGCCGGCTTACTAATCAAGGTAAGGACAATCCTAGCCGTACCGGCCTAAAACCGAGCCGGATTAGGCGTGTGTTCCTACATATGTATACGCCAAACTACAAACATCTTCATCGTTTCTCTGGCACGCTCCATTGTCCATTGTGTATACAAAGAATTCTTTCATTTGTGCGAAACGAAGACCGTTGCAAAGTGTCGATATATCATGCACGTATTGTCTATTTCCCAGCAAAAACTTACCACAAAGCGGCTTCGTTTATCTTCGTTACAAAATTCTACTGAAACATAAAATGACAGTAATAAATATTTTATAATATTGAGCAAACTAATATTTCAAGCATTGTAATGTGTACGTGACCAATCTCAGCCACGGCTTCTTTTAATTATGTATTAGTAAGGCTTTATATTAAATTGTTTTACAATTGGAAATGTCCTTAAGAAATACTTTAAATCATCCGTCAAATGTATGCATCATGATAAAGCAAGAAATATTGTCATCGAGATTGTTATGACATGGTTTGTTGATGACAGGATTTCAACTAAACAATTGAGCAAGACCTTGTCGAAGAATAACATTTTGTGGTAAAATAGATTTTACCACAATTGACAAAAAATAATTCAATTGCCGTTATATAATCATTCAATTAACGATTTAGATGTAGTGTTTACATCTTTGTCTATAAAGATATCATCATACTTCGGAGGATGATTTCGCTACCTGAAATTAGTTTTGTGGCAAAAGTGTACGTGTCTAAATATTTTTATTACAAATCTTAAATTTAAATAATTAATTATTTATATTTTTACTAATTTAAAAGACCACTTCAGTAGTAAAACACAAAATAGACTCAGTTGGAATTGTAAATACTTGAGACTTGGTTTATTAAATGCCATCCGAACGTATGCGACTGCTGTGCTGAGGTCTCAGGCTCGATTTTCGGGCCGGACCAAATGTTTGTATGATCTGCAAATATTAATGTCGGAGTTTTGGTATTTTCTATGTATAATACATATGTAAAAGTATATAAGTATTCTATCAGTCAATCTAGCTTTCATAGTACAAGCTCTGCTCAGTTTAAAACTAGGTGGCGTTGTGTTGCAGGTGTCCGAAATATTTATTATTATTATTTACTATTAAAACTAAGCCCTTATGACGAATAGAAAAAAAATAGAATTACACACAGCACCAAAGAACTGTTATAGTTATAAATTTTAATCCCTATTCGTAGGTCAAGAAAGACGTTTAAGACAAAAACCTTATCAATAATAAACCATAAAAAAATGGCTGATATTTTGTCATTTTAACACAAGTTATTTATCTAAAAGTTAAGTGACTTACTTGATTTAATATCCTAAGTCCCTGAGATAGGGCAGAGGGCGTCCACAGTGTCCTCCATCGCGTTCAGTCCTGAGCTTCGCACTTGACCTCACTCCACGTCTTGGCGGGTTCTAATCCAGTGCCTGTTTGGCGATATATCCCTACGCAGAGTGCGGCCAATCCAGTTCCACTTGCGGCGCTTGATCTGGAGTTCGATCGGTGATTCGTGGCAGCGTTCTAACAAATCTTCATTGGAGATCTTCTCAGGTCTGTATACCCCAAGAATTCAGCCAAGCTAACGGATAACGAAGACCTGGAGCTGGGTCGAGATGGCTTTTGTGACCTTCCACGTTTCGCGCCCATATAGCAGTACGGATTTTATGTTGGACCCGAATACCTTGATTTTAATCCTCCGAGTCAGTTTTCGTGACTGCCGGAGTTGTGATACGACGATTCTAAGGTAGGCAACATTTTGGCCGCGTTCCACGTCCTTGGTATCAATTCGCAGTGGTGTGCGAGTTTCTACACTAGATCGCATATCCTCGGTCTTTCGGGTATTGATTTCGGACCCATGATGCCTGAAACTCGTTAAGTAATCCCTACTAATATTATAAATCCGAAATTTACTCTGTCGGTCTGTCTGTCAAGCTTTCACGGCTAAGCTGCTAAACCGATTTGTTTTGTCACGGAGACACTTTGATTCTTGAGTAAGGATATAGGATTTTTACCGACATAACTGACATACATACTTGCTGAGCCATGGGAAAAACACAGTTGAACTATTTTTAGAATAGAATTTGATTGTTATCAATCACGTATATAATAGATTATTATAATAGAATTGACTTTAGATAAGATTTATAATTTAAACCCCGAGACTGCTCCTTTGTTGACCTGACCTTGTTATACGAAACTCTCAAATATCTTACTCAATCAAACCATCCTATTCAATAAACTATTTGAACGAATTTATAACATTACCACTACTACTATATTGTATGGTATAGTATACTACTGTATTAGGAGACTAACTGGAGGACACAACTAAACGTACAACGGTTTCCGGAACCTGGTTTTTGGAATTCTTTAGAGCAGATTGATCACAACCCATATTATTATATCATTATAGTTACATTCCTAATGCTTTGCAAACTCCATGTTAATTATTATGACAGATTCAGCCTTACATAAGTCTTTATTTTTGACTAGCTTTTACCCGCGTGTATGTTGTTTATTGCGGTAAACGCAGCAAAGATGAGTAGTCTATATCATACCTCAAGAATCAAACTATCTCCACACTAAATGTCATCTAAATCGTTTCAGCGGTTATTGATTCCTCATACAAGCTTCCATCCCCTTAAATGATGATTTCTAAGATAAAAATCATCCTATGTCCTTTCCTGGGACTCAAACTATCTCAAATTTCATCTGAATAGGTTCAGCGGTTTAAGCGTGAATAGGTAACAGACAGACAGAGAGACACACTTTCGCATTTATAATACTAGTTTGGACTAGTATGGATTAGAAAGGTAGAAAATGCATTGTTAAGATTTAAGTACCGACGTGGGGCCTATGAGGCCGTGGCGGGTTGACAAGTTATTAGATTTACCACTTCCCCGTGCAGAAGAGACCCATGCGTATATCCAGGGAGCTAAGACATAAGCTGCGAAAGACGAGGCGGAAAGTCAGAGATGAGAGGCAGGATAGTAATGCTAATGGTCGAAATGTTAGCCCTAAGGTGTTTAAAAGCAAGAGTAAATCTGGAACAAAACCAGTGCGACCCACAGACCTGACAACAATGTTGGAAAGTCTAGAATCCATCATGCCATACCATGACCAGTACATAGACAACCCGTTTTCATCACCATCACCCTTGACGTCTCCCAACGATGAAAGATTAGATCCCTTCGGCTCCAGAAGACTAGAGAAACTATATATGCAAGGAGGTGGTACATTTAGAGCTGTATCTAGAGACAGGATTTTGGAGCCTCAGCAGTCTAGAGATGGGGACAAATATTTAAGATTAGGCGATGACACCCCTTCTACCTTGTTTTTGGTAAGTTATGCCGATTTTAAATTACGAGTAGTACTGACGTTGGGCCTGTCAGTACTACTTTTTTTGTTGGAGCTACAATTAAAATAAAGTGCTTAATTTCAGAAATCTAGCTGGTAATTTGAAGAATGGAAGTACCTGGAACGTTGGGGTGTAAACGTGTTTTACCTACATGGCTTTAAATTTTTAGACATAAGTTCAGTCAATGCACATATTTCACATGATGTGCCTCTAAAACAAAATACTGATTGTGGTGAACAATTAGTTCGATAACTAGTATACGAGCAAATAAAAAGGAGGGTGTTCAACTTACGCTTGTCTCGTGAACTGCGTATGATTTTAACCAGAATACTAGCTTCTGATGCGCTAGAACAGTTCTAGGTCAAGCCAACGAAGGAAAGGTAAGAAGAATATGTGCACCTTGACCACCTAAACTAAATAGAAAATCTACATATCAATGTTTGTCTTGTAAAAAAACAAGTTTGTTAACAATGCGCTAAACACGTGAGCCCAGATTTTGACTAAGTTTGTTGTATGATTTTTGTTTAAAGATTAGATTAGATTTTTTATAATAGAAATAACTCTTAAATTTTAATAAAGTATATTTTACGGTTCCTAAGAAGTTATATTTTAACTTATAATTTTTAATGCGTCAAGTAGCATTTTTAGTTGATAAACGGAGGCAAAGATTAAAAGTCACAAGGCAGAGCCTATAAGAACCAAAATGCTGATATACACATCAACAGTCTTTAATAGTCCACTGCTGGGCATAGGCCTCTCCTATACTACATAATATATTAGGTACATACTACAACCTAGTATACATATTTATATTATGTCTAAATACATACATATTACAGATAAATAACACCCAGACACAGAACAAATCGTCAAAACAAATATTGTGTGATGACCGTGCTCATCAAACAATATTTGTCCTCCTTGGGTATCGAACCCATGACAAAATAAAAGAAAAACTTCTGCCCCTAGCCGCGATACATTTAATCGTTTCAAAGTTTGATAAAGGTTATTATTAAAATTTTCTTTTATTTCATTTGTAGATCCCAAATGAGCAAAATAAACTATAGTTGATGCATATCGTACGCATTTTCTTTAAAACTCAGTATTGTATATGCGGCCTCTCAAGATCCACAACAGTACTAGTGTAAATGAAGAACCACCTCGGTAGCTAAAGGTTAAAGTTAAATCACAATTTACCTTATTAAAAAATACGCAATATAAAACTGTTTCATGGCCTATTTACATTTTTAAGTCCTATAGTTTTTAAGACGTATAGGTATAATTGATGCCTTAAATTGTATTATATGTGGATTGGATTGTATCGATGGGGCTTTATTTATATTGAAAAACCAGATGCATACAGACTTGTTGTTAAATGATATTTTTAAATATTCACGTGATAATGCGTTACGTGTATGTAAACTACCCAACTTTTAAAACATCTAATATCCGTATTAAGGTTGTCTGTAAGAGATCGCCGTGAGCGATAAGAACGCCTATTGTTACGTCTATATATTTGTTAGTAACTTATGTTTTAACTGTACACAATAAAGATATAAATAAATAATAAATAAAGCGAACGCGTAATTGAATAATATGAGACAAACAACGTATTTTGACATTGAATTGTTATTGGACGAGAATAAAATATACCTCCATTCATCTAAGCAATTAAGCTCTGTATATATCTGGGCATATATAAATGTCTGATTTCATCTATGTAGCGTAGCGATAAGTGCGGCAAACTGAAAACAATTGGCTAATGAACCATTCTAGATTAAACATTAATCAATTGAACTACACGTCAAATAAAACAATAACTAAGTAGGTATATTAAGTTTAAGTATGTACCTACTGCCATCTAAAATGATTCTATTTTATAAATTAAACATTGATGGTACCGTATATTTAGTGGAAACAGGATGCAACTTTAGAAAAATTTGCAATAGATCTTTAATAGATTCTGATTGTAGTATAGATAGTGATCAATATCAACATCGCATGAATCTCAGCATTTAATCCTGTATCTAGTAGTGGGTGATAGATAACCTCATAACAGTGACACCGTGAATATACGAGCACAAGGTCATCATAGGGTCAATTACTAATCAGCTCAAGAACGGCCGAACGGCTGCACAGCCACTAATGACCAATTATACCAATTAACTCTTGACCAGCAAATTTTTATTCGAACAGTCGTAAACCGAATGTTGAATGGATTTTTGAATGGAGATTGAGTTGAGGTTGAGGTGCTAAGCATAGATATAACTTTAGTATCACTACTAATAAAACATTTTTGAAACAATATTAGGTTTTAATAAGTATACCGTCCTATTCTGGTTGTGATTTTTGGGAGATTATATTGATCGGTCTTACAAATTGGGTACATGGGTAACTCTTGAATGTAGCCTACAAAAATGTTTGTTAATGACTTTCTATTACTCTTTATGCACTGATATTTTTGTGCACTGATATTTTTGTGCACTGATATTTTTGTGCAAGGCATATAGGACGGTTAGCACTGAGGCTTTGCCGGTGTTGGCGGGTGGGCTTCCGGTCGATCTCGAGGTGCAGAGACGTGCAGCCATGTACTATTCAAGACAAAACATGGAATGCGATTTCTTGGGCGCGCGGGATCGCGGTAAAATTACAAGATTGCTTCAACAGCAGTCCGATGTCTATAATGACCTCATAGACGAATGGCAGCAACGCTGGGACGAATCATCCAAGGGGCGCCATCTTTACCAATTTTTTCCATCTGTTCGCGAACGGTTGTCGAGGACATGGCTTGAGGTGGATCACTGTGTCGCTCAATTTCTTACGGGTCATGGTAACTTTAAGAGCAAGTTGTATTCATTTAAATTAGTCGAGTTACCATTGTGTCAATGCTCAACACCTAACTCTCATTATGAACAGTCTGCTCATCATATCCTCTGGGAATGTAGTCTTTGGTATAATGATAATGGTAATATAATGCTGAATAGCTTGCAGGTGACATCTGGGGCGGTATACTATGGGGATCTTGTGTCAACTAGGGTGAATTTACGTGCGTTTAGGCGATTCTGCCATACATATTATAGAAATCAAATATAGCTCATGTAGGACCCGTAATATTTTGTGGCCGTGGTGCTTCCCTGTTTAAAAGGGTGTATGCCTATTTTACTTCATTTTGTCTCCCGCTTTGCTAAGGAGGGAAGTGGATTTACTGTATTTCCAACTCCTCCAATTTTCTTCTGATTAATTTCGTTGCGGGTTCCAAGACAGTTTAATTTCTTCCTGGGACTTCCCGAGTGTCATAACTCGGTGTGTTCGTGGGTCACTGCTGTGGATCCTGGTGTACAGGAGTTACAGTGGTGGGCGTGTGGGTGGGATTAGTCCCATTACTCTTTATGCAAAGTGCAATGAAACCAATTTTCAGAAATGTTCCAGATCAGGGTTGTAAGAAGGATGACACTGAAGTTAGACGAATGTTGTTTCCAGGAAGTATCTTGATGTGCTGTGTGCTGTGTGCTGTGTGATGAACAGCAGGTGCGTAGGGTTGTTGTTTTGGTGAAGCACCAATCTGCGGAATGCTATATTCGGGCGCTTAGGTAAGTCTAATAAAATGTTTGTTTGTGAAAAATATTCTAGAGAATATTCCAGAATCGGTTGTAAAATAAACTACGTTCAGTAAAGGATTATATTTTATAGGTGTTGTTCTCATAAAGCTGAACAAACAACTGCACATTGCTTGAATGTTATTCTTTAATTATAACTCTTTATGTTTAACAAACGACGCATCATCTGTGCTCGCTTTAATAAAATTCTCTCATTAAAGGAGCGAATTCATAAATATTGCACGATGACTCAGTATTTTCTTTCTAAACAGTGAAACGTTAGTAATTTTATAATTGTTAACTAGTAAAACGCTGAGTTTAAGTCTGTGCTAGACATAGTTACAATGTCTTTTAAGTAAACATAAATAAAAGCGGAGGTGTTAAGTATTAGAAACGTATGGCCCACCTACTTTACTACACTGCTACAGACGCGATTTAAGCTATCGTTCTATTAACACATTTCCAGATGGCACAAAAAATGAGTCCGGGCCGTATACTCTATAAAATGAATTGTTAATTACTTGATGTTCTTTTATGTAGTACCTAATAATTGTAATGTAACAAAACATGGACTAAAAGTAAGTTAGTGAAAGAAGAAAAATCGAGTAAATATTGGCCGGTTGCTATATATTTTGTTAGCTTTTTCTAAAAAAGAAATAATTACTTACTACCTCTAATTATAATATTATCTCAGAAAAGTTACAACTATTGCTGTTGTTATTATATATACTAATAACTAGTGACGGACATAAAAATGGTTATTAGATTAAAGTATGATCCTTGCCCCATCTGCAATTACTGTAATTACAATATTATATTATAGGTAGGTACATATTCGTATATATATACATACAAGAATTGCTCATTTATAATTGTTAAATTTCAACAGATTATTCTATTAAAGATTGTGAATCAAAATTATAGTGTTAAAAAGTCAACTAAAAGGTTAAATCTTCAATATGAAATCATCTGAAATTCATAACGCAGTTGAATTTTTCATCAATCCCCTGCAATGACAATATATAAGTACGTACGAGAACGCACGTAACGTACGTGCGTACTTACGACGAGAACCTTATGAATTACATATTAATTATTAGTTTTCTACTCTTCAAGTTTAAATTGCATCATATACCGGACTCGTTTCTTATAATATTTTCCTTTACTGATAAACCTATTTACACGGTGTTCTTGTGCACCTGTGTAGATTATTATTGCAAAGGTACTTAATTAAATATATGTATAAGGTACAGCTAGCGGATTACAATACTAACTAGGACTTACCAGTCTTAAACAACCTTATATCAGTTGATTCGAAGACCTAATTTCAAAAGTACAACAGAAGCATAGAACGACCTCTAATACATGCGTCAGATCTCTCTAATCTCCATATATCTCAGTAAAGGTTATTGGTCTTGATTAATAAAATTTATTTTGGCATTCTGTTACTTTCGATATTGCACTTTTTTTTAAATAATCTGAACCTTGTCATATTAATATGTAAACAGATTACTTTTACATTTCTATCTCTTCTCAACCTATAGGTATGTATCGAAAAAAGTGTTGCAGTTTAAAAGTGTTGAAGTTAGAAGAAGAATACACTCTATAAAACTTAGGTGTCTGACTATTTAGTTGTTAATTATTTTGTATTTCACTTTATCCACACAGTATAAAAAAATCGGTAAGGATTACGTCTCTATGAAACCAAACCCGAGGTAAGTGCATCTTAACTGCAAATAAATATTATTACCAAAATAAAGTGGACTGCGTGGTGGAATACTCAGTACTAACAATATTGAAAATACCAGTATCCCTACAATAAAATATCTTTTTTTTGTGTCTGCATTATTTGTAAATTTATTTGAAATATAATAAGAACGAGATAACATATACCCTAGTTTGGTGGATGTAAAATCTTTCCTGACAAACACGTATGTATATAGGCTATTGTGGATATGCTTTGGCTTCACGGTTTATGCTTTCATCAAATATCTAAGTACTTACACGAAGTCGTGAGCGTGTCATTGCGCTGCTCCACATTACCAAAGACTTTTCCAGCAATTTAACTAATATTCTACCTTTGTTACCATAAGCGTGAACATTGAAGTTTATCCGCTCAATACTTTTCAAATAATAACCCCAAACATAATAAAAATATTTAGATAAAAACTGAAATTATAAAAATGACAATAGACTTGCATAGATCTATCTTTTGTTTCTTAAAATATTTACTGTAAACTGAGCAATATCCTTGACATTTACTACTGCAAATCAACTTAGCTTTGTGGTAAAAGTTACAAAAGGGCGAGGTCGTATTAGCACTGCGCAGTGGTGCTGACGGTACCTTACTGTCAGCACTAGCCGAGTTAGCTGTATAATGATCAGTCAACACATCAATTGGCTGGACACGTTTAAGGCAAACCAGTCGTAGTACTTAGGAGGTTGGATCTGCGCTCTGTTTGTGTACTGCAGAGCCTCGGTGCCTCCGCAACTAGTAGTGTCGTCACGCGCCGCACTAGTAACAGTTTGGACGTCTGTGCGTACGAACGTACGGCGCGCGCGCATACCGCTATCACCGAATTCGAATTTCTAATCGTGACGCAAAAGACAGTGTTGTGACTTGTGCCAATTCGTGACAGTGTATCTATACCATCTATGTTTTCATTACCTTTACAGAAAGCGGCAATTATACAATAATGTGAAGTGACTAATAAATGATTGTACAATACTGGCATGGAATACGTTTATATTTTTATGGTAAGGAAGAATGTTTTCATATTTTTATGGGTTCGTTGACATTGTTAGTGGGAATATTATATTTGCATTACATTGTAATAAAGAACTTATTGTACGTTTAACGCAAACAAAACAAAGTTTATTTGTGTATAATATTATGCGCCAAACGCCATGAGAATTTGGTAAAACAATATTTTTCCCATAAATTAAATCAGAAAATTGTGAACTTGTGGAACTCGTCTGTAGTAGAGTTCCAAAAAGCTCTACAAAGGATTCGATCAAGATGGTTTTCAATACACAATTATACGAGTATATTCGATATTCAACTTCAACACTAAGTTCTTCATTAAGTTTCAAGATAGTTTTCGAATATTAGCTCGAGGCCCGAATATAATCAATATTTTCTGCTAACAAATACAGAAGTTTTGAAATAGTTTTTGAATGTAAATAAGTAATGGAATGTAAATAATTAATAAATAAATATAGGAAAATTAATAACAAAAGTAGACAAAATGGTCACTAAAATTTATTATAAGGTTTTCATTTTTGTCATAAATAAATCACTAGATTTTTATTATAAATAAATTGTAACTTAAAGGGAAATTACTCTACACTGTTCCATTAGGAATCTAATGTCACAATTGTTTTATTGTAACTTTAGGTATTGAAATTAGAATAAGTAGAGTGAATCAGCATAAAGCCGTAACATGGAGAGTCAGTCGTCTCACGTCTCGCACATAAGTATTGCCATATGGACTCGATGCATATTAATGTAAACCGCATAACAACTTCATGCCTTCAACAATGTGGTTACGATACTTCCTGGTACAAGACATACTTCGTTTACAGGAAATACGATAAATGAACCAAACACATCACAGAAACTAAATTACTATTCGCTGTTAGTAGTAATTGTTCCATAATTAGAACTTCTAAGAGTGATAAAATAAGTCATATTAATCAATTGCTTAGTCATGTATACAAGTACTTATTAAATACTCCCTTGAAAATAAGTCGACCAACCAAGGACACATATGTTCCCACACAGTCATGACGCTCTACTCATACTTGATATTGTTTAATTCGTCATCAATATTCATTTTACGCCATAGCCATGTTGATTCAATATTTACTCATCTGACGGCCTCAAAATAATGTTATTAAAAGTTATTCAGTAGAGACGCGGTTACGAATATACAAAATGTCTTCATATATCAAAACAACATATGAATATTCCAAATTGCGAAAGAATTACGGCAGGCAGCCGCTATTTCAAGCAGTGCCGGCTCAAATGCTGGATTCTATTAATCCGTCAAATGAACACCAAAATGAATACATACTTCGAAATCCTGTCCATCGTGCAGTACAAGCCGTTCTCCCCATTTCAGAAAATGAGATGAACACGCCACTCTTGGAAACCCGTGAACAGGGTATAAACCATCTTGAAGGCGGTTGGCCAAAGGAAGTGCAGCCATCAAATGAAGAGCATACACTACGACATCGTCGAAGAGTTATGCGCGATGAAAGCTACTGTGAAACAATTTTACGTTTAGCACCATCGATGATGCACTATATAGATCAAAATAATGCTATAGAAATGTATCAGATATACTTTGACAACATGCAACATCTAAAAAGTAAAGAAACTTACAGTATTCGGGTTGCTAATGTGTTTCGCGATATACATCAAAGGCCTATTTCATGCGTTAAATTTACTAATGAAAACAGCCCTAAGCTAGCAGTAGCTTACTGCTATAAAACAAGTATACCAAATCCCGCACTAAATAAAGTAAACTCATGTTATATCTGGGATATACATAAACAGACGGAGCCTGTATTTACCATATATCCCGAATATCCTTGTTGGCAATTAGCGTGCTCCCCCATAAAACCTGACTTGTTATTACTCGGTCTTGAAAATGGTATTGTTAATTTATTTGATATTCGACAAAGTAACCGTGCTATATCTGCTAGTTATACTCACAATTCCCATCGCGAGTCAATCACATCGTTACGTTTTATACATTCTCGAACTCACACAGATTTTTTCAGTGGGTCATCTGATGGTCAGTGTCTATGGTGGGATTTAAGAAAGCTTTCAGCACCTTTAGATCAATTACCGATATCAATCAAAATTCCACCAAACGAAGAACCAAATCTGAGCAATGCTGAGGGTATTAGTTTTTTAGAATACGACGACGGTTTGCCAACAAAGTTTCTTTGTGGAACGGAATCGGGTTTAGTTATCAATGTTAATCGTTTAGGTAGATCTCACTCGGAAAAGTTAATTTCATATTGGCAAGCTCACAATGGCCCAGTTCAAGCTGTTCAAAGAAGCGCTTGTACTTTTAGGATGTTTCTTACATGTGGAGATTATACAGTACGGATATGGAGTGAGGAAATTCGAACTGCCCCTATTATTGTGACCAATCCTTATAGGTATTTGGTGACCGATGCATGCTGGGCTCCAATGAGATATTCAAGTTACATGTCAATATGTGCGGGAGGATTCTTTTACTTTTGGGATATGCTTCGCAAGTACAAGGAACCAGTAAATCAATTAAAATTATCCGATCATGTTCTTACAAAAATGGCTCCTCAAAACGAAGGAAAGTTAGTAGCCGCTGGAGATAGCCATGGCTCGCTATTTCTTGTACAATTATCCGAAAATATGGCAGTGCCGGGCATTAAGGATAGGCTTCTTATGCAACAAACTTACGAAAGGGAAACAAGACGTGAACACATATTAGACAACCGTGTGAAAGAAATCCGTTTGAAATTGCGGAATGAAGAGCTACAGGCTTTAGAAGACACAACTGAATCTATATTGGATGACGAGGAACGGTACCACATAGCGGAAGAAGAATATTTCAGAATTGTGCAAGAGGAAATAAAAAAATTGGATTCTTTCCCCGACCAACTTCCCGCTGTATAATTTCTTACTTAAGGTACATTTAAAATTTCATTTTTATTTCACTTAATTATTATACAGTAATATTTAAAAATTATAATAATGCCTTTACAATATTAGTTTTTGATATGTATCATGCCAATGCTGTAAAAACTTTAACACAATTAAATTATCAGCAAGTCTTGGCCATTAGGGTCATAAGGGAGTAACGCACGATCTCCTTTGAGCCAGACGTCTTCTGGCCGGAACTTCACCGTGGGACCTGGAGGCGAGAGCCCTTAGGGTGCGGGTGTTGGGTCAGAGTCCTGAGACTCGAGAAATCGAGAAACAGATGTGCTCCGCCAGGTCCCCGTGAAGGACTTTTTTTTTGACTTTTGATTGATTGACAGTATATGTCAATCTCTTGCATGACAAGAGTCGTTTGTAATGTTTAACTTCTAGTGTGCTTGTAAAACTTTTTTATTTCCATTTTTCTTATTTAGATTTATCTGTTTCTATCCATGGTCTTACATATAACTTCCGCCTACTGCAGGAATTTATTTGTCTATGTTAAGTAGATATGCTCGTTTTTTCACCAAGTTAGTGCCAAGGCGTTGCTCGGCCTCGTACCTCTGAGTCCCGAATACGGGGCACTCAAAAACTACGTGGAGGACGGTCTCCTCCTGGGCTGAATCGCCCACGTGAAGGATTGGAATTAACAATAATGGCATTTTTTTGGGTTATTGCGGCGGATAGATCTTATGGAGGATTGGCTCGAGAAACAACACGGGATCCCCTCATTACGGCTAACGCAGGTGATCACCAGGAAAGGATCCTTTGGAGATCACCAGCGTCTGATCCACAAGAAGCCAACTCCTGAGTGCTACCACTGCGATGGTCAGCGCTCCGGTGAGAGGTGAGGTCGGAGCGGTGTGCGGATTTTAGTCGGTTCGAGTCCGACATGACTGATGGGTTGTATTTAAATATTTTTCTCGTTTTATATATATGTGGGATCGGGATAGTCCCTTCTCCACGGCAACCACTGTAACTCCCGTGCACCAGGATCAGATCAGAATAGCAGTGCCCACGAATACACCGAGTTATAACACTCGGGAAGTTCCAGGAAAGATTAAACTGTCTGAAGAAAATTAGAGGACTTGGAAATATAATAATGTGGGAACATCTATTATATTTACATAACACGGTAACTCAAATTATCTTAACACACATTCTTTAAAAATGCAAGTTCCTAAAATAGGTCCCAAAATCTATCTATTATACTTTCCTAATGTGCGGCAAGAGCGATTGTGAAAGAGATAAGATACCATTTGGCATACATGTTATCAGGGGTACAGAAAAGTTTATAGGGCTTTCGTCCAAACGGATAACTGAATTGATGCGAGCCAAGCCACGGATAAAAGCTTGTAAATAATAAATAACTTGAATGTAAGTAATACTACACGATTATACAGTTTAATATTTTACACTATTTATACATAAACCATTACCTCATAAAGTTGTTTACAAAGAAGAAAACATAAAACAAAAACCCAACTTACAAAATATACACAAGCAAAGTTAATCTGTCTAAATGTTCAACAAAAACTAGTTAAAGTTATAAATAGTAAGTAAGCAGCAAGAGCGCTGCGACGGTCCCGGATGTTTCATGCGGTCGAGAAACCCGCATGTCTCCCCGGGCCGATTTATACAAACGACTAATTTAACATGAGCTGTCAGATTTCAATAGAGATGCCGGCATTGCCTAAATGTATTGAATTAATGAGAGAAGCGTGGGGGGCCTCATTACACTGGTGGCGTAAATTACTACTGCCTCGTGAGTTACGTGAATACAAAAGTGCGTCACTGACAACTTTCACCGCGACTAGGTACGGCCACAGTCGCATGCGCATGTACTCTACGCGGTAGCCTGCTTTACGCTAACCTTCCTATATACTTGTGTTTGCTAGTATTATTAACGTATTTTGCTTTAAAATTTGTGTAGATATCTATTTTTTCTGAACAGTTCAGATTTATTTTGCTAAAGTAGTACATTCTGGTCACATTTGTAGTCTTAATTATTAAATAGGCTTTGGAATAGTTTGAGATATAAATAAAAAAAAAAAAAAATTTTTTAAACAGTTTGTAAAAAGAAGGATAGTTTATTTTTGGTTACAAGACTATAAAACATACAGGATCGTATTGTTCATTACTAGTATAACAATGAATGTATCCTATACGTTTTAACCATCTAAACGATTGTATAAACATGCAAACCGCGATTGCGTAATACTAAAAGCGTAAAATTGCAATTAAAAGCCTATCCGCAATTTTATGCTAAGAAAAACATTTAAAAGTATAAATAATTTATACGTACACACATGGATCTCTGTCTGAACTCTCTCTCTGTTTCCTCTCTATGAATATCTTGCAAAATAGATGGAATCAGACTTTTCTCAAATCGGTAGTAAATAATAAATAGAGGTAGGAGTGTAAGGAGTAAGAGCGTTCCTGCAGATAGCGTTTGTCTATTCTAGTACGTAGTTCATGATATTTCTTAATTTACTAACTAATTTAATAACTAATTCAGAGAATTGATAGTCCATGGTTGGTTGGTATCTCCAAGTCAAAACTTTTCTTGGTCATGAGATTTCCCGTTATATTCTTCCGATTTCCTGGTCTGCCACTGCTGACCTAGTACGACCTGAAAAACTAGGTCAGCATAATAAATTATGAACAAAACCTACTGGAATTATTTATAGGCCATAGATTAACATTTTAATAATAGATAGATTCTCATTCTCCTACTTATGTTAGTTTTGTTTATGTCCGTGTTATTTGAAAGTAATTATTGCAAAACTTTGTATCTTAAATATACAATATTCTGTTCATAAGCTACGCGAAGGCTTTAAGCGGATGTAGGTTAATATATTTTACCTTAGATGGAGCACCAACAGCTAATAGTAGACTACACATTTGAATAATAATTACAATGTTATATACTTGTATAATATGTCTCACGATTCTTGTATTTGTTATTATTTTTCAGGAAATTATAAACAAAGTAACTTTTAAGGTAACAAGGTCTATACATTATTAGATTTTTTAAATACTTAATTTCTAATCCTTAAAGGTCGAGGATCCTTCCATCATCAGCTCAACAACATAACAAAATGACTACTAAACGCAAATACCTATAAAGCCACAGAAATAAGCTAAAACATGCTGTCGGGGCTGTATAATTTAAGGGCTTCCCTCGATTTTTCTAGGATCCCATCATCAGATCCTGATTTCGTGGTAATTGCACCATACCCTTTCGAATACAAACAGATTATTGAAAATCGGTTCACAATTGACGGCGATATGGCGTAACAAACATACAAAAAAAACAGACGAATTGATAACCTCCGGTTTTTTGTTTTTAAAGTTGGCTAAAAATAGTAAATAAATCTTCGACATTTTAGTTTATTAATATACTAGATATTGATTAGCGGTCGCATATTATTTAAAAATATCAGCTTCCTACACTTCTTCTACTCGTATACATAAATAAACCTAAAGTATTCGAAATATGATATGTTTCCGTGCATTATATTTGTTTAAGAAAGGGCACAGAGAATTTTCTTCAAATATTAATATATATAGATACTTGTAAGATCTTATAATAAAAATTAGTCAAAAGATTTTTTTCAATTTGTATGTATAAACAAATCCATCATGTAATCGTGTTTGGAAACAATAATAGAGACTGCACTATTTCACAATCATGGATTACTCACCGTGATTATTTAGTACAACAAAGTGGTTAAACATGAACGCTTCCACTGAAAGGCAAACAAATAGACTCAACAATTGTCTATTAGCCTAATTATGAAATTGGATATATTAATCACTGTTCATCATCGTCTTCCAGGTTTTTTCCCAATTTCTTTTCGTTTAGGCAACATTGCAACAGATTTTTTTCGACACCAACCCTTCTTGGAAACGTAGCGTAACGTTTTCAAATGGGACTTAGGAAGTACTTAAGTTGGGTGAAGAGAAACCTATAATGTCCTCACATGAATCAATGAACTTACGGTACGGGATAATAGAAATATGTAACGCGAGGACCTTAGGATAAAGGATCTTCAAATCTAACACGTTAACAATCCCCATACATGTTTTTAAGTTTTTCTATTCATTAGATCCTGAGCCACAAGTCCACAAAGAAAAGACTAACTAATTTAAGAAGTTCGTGATCCGAGGGCCCGTGGAGTTACACAGATCTCGTGCCTCATAAGGTACACGAACACGGCCCGCACCGCTCCAGGTGTACCTAACGACTGTTAACATTAACACTACTTAGGTCCCGTAGAAATAGGACTAAGACTGCAGCAGATAAAGTGTCCGGTGTTTTGTACCCGTATATCCGTCTTGTGATTCGCAAGGCCTCTAGGATAGGGATATCAACTGGCCATTGTAACTGTATGGTAACCACGCTTTGATGACTGTTACAGTTTTTTATTTTTTTATTGGAAAGATCCAGACGCAAACATCCAGACGAATTGATAAATATTTCTTGAAATTAGGACTAATTGTAGGGGTCGTTTGTAGGTCTAAATTCGACTTATTAATTTGTATTTATTATAAAAAAAAAACTACGTAGAAGATATAAAAATCTGTTTCTTAGTATTGTTCGTTCATGTCTAGAAATCAAAAACTAATCACATTATGTACAGAGAAGAAAAAAGCATACACTATGAAGTAAACATATTTACACACACTGTTGACACACACATTCACTGCATTTTCTTATCTCGGTAATGTAGATACACAGGTCACTGGTTCAAGTTGTGTCAGCAGCTGATTGAAGTACTAAACTGCGATATATTGTCGACAGGTTCTTTAACTAGCAAAACAACGCAACATGTTGTGAGGTCCACAAATAGGATGCAATAACCTCTTGCTATGAGACAGATGCTTTACGTTCGTATTCTACTAGTAGAGTCAATAACCCAATAGTAAATTAAAATGTGACTTGTTTCAGAGCTGTCTTTCGCACTCTCAATATCTCTACTCTCAATATGTATAATAATAATATATCGCTTTAATACACCAGGTATAAATATACAATGAATAATTTAAACTAGGTTAACTAGGTTATCCGTGTGGTGACGGATTAAGAATACGGAATTTTACCACCCCTATACATCCCGTGGGTGTCGTAAGAGGCGACTAAGGGAGCACACTACGCAGGACAAACGCACTGCAACGAGAAGAAAAACTTGAAGCAAACCCCATATCAACCCGTCTGGCCAGCGTGGTATAGTAGGCCAAAAAATCCTGTCTAAGGAGTGGCTTATGTCCAGCAGAGGACTATAATAGGCTGTTGATGTGATGTGATGTGAGGTTAGACAAGAATAAGTGGCGGCCTTATCGCTCAGTGGTAATCTCTTACAGGCAACCGTGGTATGGTGAGAAAACGTGAAGGGTAAGAGGTATGTTGGGAAATAGATAGAGGAAATCAAAGTAGTATAAATATAAAAGAAAGTGATAGATACACATAGTATCTATTTGTTGGACTTTGGTGATTATATAACGTACTAGAGGGATATACTATGTGCAAAACAAAGCTAGTGGTGTTATTAGATATATATAAGTAAATAGATACGTATGATTTATAAGTACTAAATGTATAGATATGTTATATGAAACCTTATCGACTTAGTAGAAAGTTAATAAATTATGCTTTTTGAAGGAAGCAAGTGTTTATGTACGTCTGATTGCGACCGGTAGGGCGTTCCACAACCGAACCGTTTGGACAGAGAACGAGGTGTCGAGGAGTTAAGTGAAATTTCCCGGCAATTTTAGTCTCAGGTTCTCTGAAGATCTCACCAGTTTGAGCTGTATGACATTTAAGAAGGTGAACTGTGATTTGTGGTAATGTGGAGTGAAAGAATTAAAATAATATTGTAAAGAAGATAAAAAAGGGCATTCCGGCGAAAGCGGTTGGTTGGAATGGTTATTATAATGATTTTTGTACTTGACACCATAAGTCGGTACATTAATATGCTATTCAGACTTGAAACTGGGTTTCAAGTATAATAACAATTAAGCATGTGTTAAAAACAGAAGTGTATGTTATCATCATGAAATTAGTTTTAATTTAAAATCTGACCATCAAGTCTGATATTCTTTCGGATGGATTCAATATATAAATACCCGTTAACAGTTAATATTGTTTAATGATTTTTCTAATATCGTCCAGTTCATTAGCAGTATGTACATTTAAATTAGCCCGATTTCCACCTCACTTCAATAGGCAGACTCTGCAGGCTTATTCTGAGCGTCTTTCTGAACGTTCTCTGAACGTCAATCAAGTAGGATAGAGCTGAAAGGGCTTTTGATATTGTAATAATCTATTAAAGCTGCATTTCTGATTGTGCACATCAAGTTTTAAGTATCTTTAGTACAGCATGGTCATTTGCATTTTGCGTCTTGACTTCTTCTAGTCGTAATTTAAATAAAGATTAACCTAAAGTGTTTATCACGCTCACTTCTGTCCTACTTAACAGTTCTACCGTCACCTATGAGCAGAAACACTTGAATGCCAATTAGAACTAGTATAGTTTGGCCTTAAAGACCTTCAATGCCGAGAACTGATATACTCCAATAGAGAAATTATTTCTTCATCTACATACTACATTTTTTACTTATATTAATGATACTTTAAGCATCAACGAACCGTGGAGGTTTTTTGTACTATGCAATTAGACCTTCCTTTTAAATCTAGTAGTAGACAACCTGCTAAAACTCATAAAATGCTTGAAATTTCAAGTACGGTGTCAGTACAATTCACTTGACTAACTGAAACGTCAAAGTTTTTAAATTATTACTTTGAATATCTGTATTTAAAGCCCTTTAATACTAACATCTGCATTAAATATCTACCAACGAAATGGGAACTATTATCTGAGAACAATAGCAGTCCTAAAGTAGAACCCCATCACCATCATCATCATTCACCAGTTAAACTCCCTTTCAGCAACAAAGACCCAATTACGCACTCGGTCGTCCTTGTTCAATCCTTATAAAGGAAACCCTTTTTTTTTATATTCCTTGCTCATGGGTTGTTCTATTTCGGATCCTTGGTACATCGTATTGTACTCTTTGTATTTGTTGTCCTAGGTGAACGAAATCGAAAGTTACTGTTTCTTACGAAATGTACATTGTTTTAAAACTGAGAATTATAAACGCCTCAACCATTGCCAACCGTATTACAGATAAGAGAATAGTTACTACGTAACAAATACTTCACTCCTATGTAAGGCAAAATACCTACGATATAATAGCGTACAACATTTTAATAATAATAATTGGAGTAACTTGCAAGTATCCTAATAGGTATGTCATGAAACACAAGAGTTGTACAATTGTTGAGTTGTAAATATAATGATTTATTTTAATGCCCTCTTAGAAATCTCTGTTTTTAAGTAAAGGCGAATAATGTTATTTTTTTGGCAAGTGATGAGGATATGCACAGTATCTGTCATTCTTTTTGAACGTAAAACTATTAATAATAATAATCTTTTAGTGTCGAAAAATTATACAGTTCACAAGGTGACTTATAATTATTAGACACAAATAAATGTATTGTGCTCCCACACCAAGCGAAGTGTTCAGTCGTAAATGTGACTAAGTATTACAATTTACAATTTTTAACTGACTTCAAAAACAAAAGAGGAGGTTCTCAATTCCTCTGTTTTTTTTTTGTATGTTTGTAACGCGATATATCCGTCAATAGTGGACCTTTTTATTTTATTTTTGGCAGTCGAAAACTCCCGAGATGGCTCCATTACCACCACATCAGGAACTGATAATGGGATTACAAATTTTAAAGCCCCGGCTACGTACTTATATAGTTTTCGGTAGAGTATCAGCTCTTTATGCTCTTTCCAGACTTAGAACAAGCGTTTTGCCGGCGCCACCCTAAGCTGGAATGCAATAAAGGATAAGAGTCTGATATAGTCATTATAATATGTGTATTAGTCTCCTCAGTGTGGACGTGACTGTGTCCATCTGCTTGTCCCACCTCAGTCTACCACCAATGTATACTTCTAGCTACTAAACAAGTTCAGCCCCCTCGATTTTTAGGCATGTGCAGGCGTTCTGAGAAAGGCAATCTTTAGTTAGAGTAAATTTCTCTGATCCAGAAGGCAATATAATACGTTTTAAAGTGGTTTAACGTCAGCAAGTTGTCTGTAATCCAGTTCATAATTTACATTACATAAGTACACTGCATATGTAAAGATGTTAGTGTTTCGGAGGGAGGTCAGGCAGAGGCCATTAATTTAAAGCTAAAAAAGGATCGGACCTAATATACTCCCTTGCGGCACACCGTAGGCCACTGTAGCCTCATCACTACTACTATTACCTACTCTGACTTGTTATTTATTGTATGCCTATATTCTGCAATTGAGCAAGAAGAATGGGGATAGAGACCGTGTCAAATGCCTTAAAGTGATCTAGAAATATACATAAGCATCTATGTTTACTGTCCAAGTCTTTACAATTGCAGGTCCAGCATGGCATCTTCGGTAGAATAACCTGAGCGAAAACCGTATTTATTATCAGCTAGTATTTTAAATTTCTCTAAAAATGCCTTGCAGTAGCAGTGGTAGTTGTTGACACAGTCTCTGTCCCCACTTTTGTAAATGTAAATAAAATTTTATGTAAAGCGTCTGTCCGAAATACGGCTAGTTAAAGTGAGAGAGGAGGAGCCTGCCTACCGCTGCCGTATGCGTGAGAGAAAGAGAAGCCAGACAGACTGGAGCCGTAACGCGTTATGTCACGAAGCGGTTACCCTCCCATAAGAAGTTATCACTTCAAAAGTATTTATTTAGCCCGCCGTAGCAAAATTAATAAAGAGATAAAATAAATTGTAGTAAAAAATCCAAGTGAAACACAAGCCTTTCTTCTTGTTTAGGTGAAAAAAACTTTTTTAACAACTTACAGTCGTCCATTTCAATAATAAAAAAAATCTATAGTGCAACCCTTAACAAACAAACATTTATTCATTTTGTAGAGCGTGTCCTTTACGCCTTTTATTTGTACAATCCGCTTCCATCGAACAAGGGGTTACCCCTAACCTAATTCCTATTATTTGCAAGGAAAATATCTTAATTCCTCGAAATTATTTTAAGCGGTAATTATATAACTATTAGGGATAGTTATATAATTAACGTATTAAAGCCTAAATAATAAAACCTGCACAATGTAAAAACTCATATTGAAAAAAATAGTGTACTCGAACTAACATGTTAGGATCTCAAATGATACGCCAAACAGTTATCACATCGCTGTATCACACGCATAAATATTGAACACGTGGTGCGTAGGTGTGCAAGACATTCAGAGGCATCGAATGCCAATGCCAACTAATTTGCAAACCCGTCAGTACTGTTATGCCGAGACTGGATGACGAGACCGTGTGACCCACATCAACAGTATATTAAGGATTTTTTATTGTACAGAACCGTAGACGATGAGGTCATCAACATAAAAGTTTATTCTAAAAAAAATGAACTCAAACGTGGATTTGCTACATTTTCAAATTTGTATTCGTTACACACATTAGTAATAGTAGTCCATATTAACTTGATATACATGTTTAGTTGTTATATTTGATTAATGAAATGTAATTTAATTGCAGTTTTAAGCTCATAGGCTTTAAGAATTAAGAAACTTTCCCAATCAGCATTATCTCAGCAGAATGCATTCAAAAAGAATTAAATAAAATACTATTAAAATCAAACAATAATATTATTGATCAAAAAATGCTTCTATTTTTATACCTGCCAAGGAAATAGCAAATATAAAAATCTAATTTATGCTAGAGGATAAACGTGATTGAACATGCGAAGTTTTGATTTCGTTTCAATATAATTGGCGTTCTAGATTACTTTTGTAGGTGTTTGTATCTAAACACGACGAACAATTCGTCTTTTTCTTTTTTTCTTACTTGCTTTTGACCAAAAAAAAAAAGGTCCAAATAGGACACAAAAAGCAAGGCTTTGGGATTCCCGGATAGCAAAACTGGTAACAAATACGAAACGACAGTAATGGCAATAGCATTTTACGTTTAAAGGACGCTTTCAACTGATAATTATTGATAGATAGATATGACATAATAAACAAAAAGGAATAGTTTTATACCTAATAAATCTATTAGAAGTAAGGATCTCAAAGATGTAAATATAGTTGGAAATTAATAACAAGGCGATCTATTTTGATCTTTCTATCGATATATGTATTTCGATCTAGGTGTTTTAGACACTTTTTGTCAACCAATCTGTAGAACAAGTTATCGGCTGCGGTATTTCCGGACCGATACGACATTCAAGAAAAGAGCGTACTCCTTCCTAAAAGGCCGGCAACGCGTTTGTGACTGCTTAGTTGCAGACGCTAATGGGCGGCGATAGTCAGGTGACACGTCTGCTCGTCTGCCCCCTCTAACATAAAAATAATAGTATTAGGTAGTTTATAGTTCAAGAAGCATATTATAATTATAGCCTTAAAAGGGACAACAGATACGACTAGAATCTGATTAAGAAATATATACACAGTTCTTGGTCACTTTTCCGCTTTTCTTCAAGGTCGTAATGTGATTTTAAATAGTTTTTAACCTTCATCGAAAGTTGGCTTATCCTACCTATTAACGTTTTTTTTAATCTGCCTGTAGGTTTAGAGATTCTTTAGCAGCAAAAAAATACTTCAGGTTTATTATATTAATGTAACAAGGCCTGTCTAAATAGTTTATATAAACACCAACCACACAGCTGTAACAAAAACCAATATTAAGTATTTTAATAGTCAGTGTATTTACAACTTTGTATGCCATAACTTATTGGTATAAATCATTTGCCCAGACCACGCTGAGGCTAACGCTTTTACTCAGCATAGTTCATACAGAACTTTTTACGGTTACAAGTAAACAACAACCCAATGTTAACAATATATTATAATCTGATACAAATGGAGGTATTCTAAAAAAGAATCAGTTTCTTATTAAAATGATTTATAAAGCTGTTTCATGTAACAATTAAGTCATTCATTAGCTAAATACATATTAATTACCATTGCAGTACCTAACTACGCCCCTATTTCTTTATAGATTTACGTTGTTTATTTTCTTTGTGGAGTGACATCTAACATCCCAATAAATAATAATTAGACACTGCAAATAATTTAACAAGACTCAAAACTGGATCCAGCAGGTGCGACTGCAACCAACTTTTCAAAAACAATAGAATCTTTATCCAATTTATTCAGAAGATTGAACCTACGAAGTTACTTGAGGTGTAATCTTTCAGATATCAATGCATCATACAGTGTCAGTATTTTTAGAATTAGGGCGGATAGAACGTTATTACTTTTTTAATTTTAATACTGTCTTTAAGTTTAATCTTAAATGTTATGAATCAGTTTAATACAATTCCTAACATAGAAATTAAGATTGAAGACTTCTCTGATTAAATGACGTATTCCACAATTTAATGTTTATTATAAATAAAGTGAGTAAGTGAAAAACGAGATTTGTGTAAGTCACAATATAAATTTATTTAAGAATTTCTAAATTTCAACCCAATAAGATAGATAGACGTACAAGTGATTTAACTAATTTATTCTGCTAATATTGATATACGATACTGTTTATTTATAAATGTATACACCATTTTCACAGTAGTATTATACATAATGTGTAATAAAAAGCCTAAGTCACGTTTTCAGAAAAAGAAAAAGGATAAAAAGTATCTTTAAAGTGACAATATTTACAGAAGTAAATGTGTTGTTCATTTAAATTAAAAAAGAAGAAAACACAAAATGCCTATTTAAAGGCAACTTAATAATAATAACTCCACATTTGCTCATGACCACACCTTTCTATGTTACTCTGTATAACATTGAAACAATAAAATGACGTCAATAACTATATCATTGTGGTCCGTTTACAGTGATATCACGATGAGCGGTGTGCGATGACGAGTGCGGCGCTGGTGGTGCTCGCGGTGCTGGCGGCGGAGAGTACTGTGTCCGCTCAGCTGCGGCCTGCCGACGCGCCTCCCGAAATCAACGACACACGTGAGTGAGCCTTGGACTTGATTAATACTTTCTAGTATTCAACCACTTGTTGAACCTTGTCCATATTCAAAGTCAAATTAAAAAAAGAAGACAATATCTTCTTCTTTCTTCGATATCCATATCACATATTATATCGATATGGATATCGATTAAGAAGATAAGTTGTTAAACAGGATCAAAGTCGTACTGGAATATTGCGTAATTTCCTGTTAATGTAATGTATGCTATTATATATGGATATTATTATGTATATGAGTCAGAACCCTTAACAGTTCATAACCAACGTCAGTTCTTTTTTGTCATTTGTTCTTCATAAGTAAAGTTTGTGTCCGTATTGGTGTCGGAAGTAATTAGCTGGCTCCACGCAACCCTATCTTTACTGTGCCTGAGAGCAGCTCCTGTGATAGGCAATAGGGACGTTAATTACATCACGTTATTGACTAAGTGATCTGTCTCTAAGTTCTTATCCCATCCACTTTGACTACAACAACCAGTTTGACGCAATTCTCTTTTCGTCTTCCATCAGCGATGTTTTTTTCATATTTTTTAGCAAGTCGTTAATACATTCTTGGTTTATGCGATATGTGAACCAATACGTTACGCACCATATTTCGAATGCGCTGATTTTCCTGAAATTCACTATCATATTTTCTTAGCACAACTATATCTTACAATTGACTTTTCTGTATCCCTCTATGAAAGCAGCTTCAGTCTAAATGTATACAAGTAGTTCCGTCCTAATAGCACCTTTACACTCAAGATTGTTTAACTATTCCTGGTACAGACAATTACATAAATAATGGAAGTACTCGATACGCTAAATTGATAATAATTAACGGAAAGCTAATACTAATCAATCAACCATTCATTGCTTTCACTTAAAACCTACTTTGAATATTAATTATCGTCAAACTGTTCAGGAAATAAATTGATAATCACTTTCAAAGAAATTGACAGGATAATCAACACGCAGCACGCGTATTTACTTCATACTAGAAATCGGTCGTTCTATATCGTTCTTAGACAATTATTTGTTTATTTTTTTAAGCCTGTTCAACTTTTTTCAAAGCACTTACTCTTGTGTATTATATGTAGATACTAAAAATATCCTTAATATCCACCCGTCCATACTACTGTTAAATCTTTTACTGAACAGCTACCTATTTTCCTAAACAATTAATAACCTGATTAATACTATTATTCAAAACGCGATTATTTTATTGAAGCGTCATTATTATCGCGCCAATAGATTTAAGAAAACGTTGCACTCAACAACTTTCTATAGGTAAACGCGTTTATGTGGCCGTTGTAATGAAATCAAGTCACACATATTTATACCCAATCTAACAGCTTTGAAATACCACCTCTAACATGTAGGTAAATTTGGTCGTGAAGTAAAAATAGTAGTATCGATAATTTCTTGCGCCGCCGCCGCGCGCCGGTGCCGCTAATTGAACAGTAACTTACTAATCGCATATTGCCCCGCACTTTCCCTTTGCAATGGAAAGTATCAAAATACGATCCACATCAGTGAAATTGAATACTAATGGATTTTCAATATCTGCACAGATTAGAGCATAATTCTATTTAAGCATTAGGAGGTGCGTTGCATTTCACGCCAAGAACATGTCGTACCTCTAATTTAATTCGTCGTAAACGTAGTCTGCAAACATTGTTTAAAGAAAACTGCTCATAAAGATCTTTTTTGATATGCAAACGAATATTGAATGGATTTTTTACTTTACCTACGCAATTTTAATATAATAAACTTCTATTACATAAGTTCCGTTTTGCAAGAGAACGGTTACTTACGAAGTTGAAAGACGATTTTGATCCTCTTTGGAATATTGTAACATAATGGTGGCCAATTGAACATTTAACAAACATACAATAACCTGTTGTAGCCGAATGTGTTGAGTAAAATTTTACAATCTGCAGTACTTGCGTTTGGAGGGAGTAATCGAATAGCAACCGTGAATCGTGCGTTCGGCCATGCATACATTACGCCCAAATGGTACCAACCATTATTAGCATAGAAATTCGAAATATTTCAATGACAACATATCGGTATATTTTATGTAGATGGTTGTTTACACTTAGATATGTATTATATTATATGTAAGGTATCAAACTGCTTATACAACTATCTCATTCTTGTCATTAAATTTTCCAATTACAACCATTTTACCAACAATGTTGTAAAAATACAAATAACCTTTGAATAATCTCATTTTATTAATTTCCCAGAATTGGGATCAAAGATCAAAATAGAAAACGACCCAAATCTAACGAAGGGTCAAAATGCGTTACTAAGAAGTAAACCGTATTTACTCACGAGATTCCGAACCACATCTAAATCTGTTCTGAAAATATAGTGTATATATTGTTAAAATACATAGTTTACTGTATTCAGATTTTTACTGCGTAAGAGATTTAAAACACGGTTATTTGTAAGTGTACCGAAGATCTTTCTGTTTTTTTTTCAGGTTGTGGGCCAGAATGTGTGCGATGTGCGGCAGATGGCTGCGTAAAATGCGCTAAGTTGCTGGTGTGGCCGGAAGGCACTTGCGCACATGATTGTCCAACTGGCAGCAGAGAAGCTTGGGCTCACGATGATCACCTCATGGGCAGAGTGTGCTACCCCACACAAACGTACAACGAGGTAAATATAATACTTATCATATATTCAAACTATATAATACTAATCATAAGCAAACTAAAATAATACTTATCATAAGCAAACTGTACATGTTTGGGTATATGTATACTCGTGCAGGCCTATAATCTGCCTGAGGTTTTAATGAACTACTCTGGCGGTAGTCAGTCAGTCGCTTAGTATACTGTGGGATTACTCACTCACTGCAGACCACCGCTGTATCAGTTTTGCGGTTAAGAAAAAGGACAATAACCATCAATAACGATGATGTGTAGGATCTTTAATTTAAATTCTATCATAGCTTTTTCACTACTTTGTTTCACTGTCTAAATAAATTTAATATCATCTATATCGGTGCTAAAAAGCGCGACCCATTTACCAACCTCTCCGACGACAACTGGCCCTTCTTTTTTCGTTCGGAAATCCCCTCGGATACCACCTATCGGTGGCATGTCGAACTCGAACCGACTAAAACCGCATGCCGTCTCGGGTACTAATAGCCGGGGAACCAGGTATACCCTAGAAATCAAGTCCCTGGTGCCCCGACATACCTCGGGCCATCTACAACAACAGGTAGACGACCCCCCCCCCCCCCCCGTGTGGGAACACCATGTTCCCTCTGCTCCCTGGAAGCGAGCGCGCTTCGCAACGCGCTCGCCACAACCCCGGCCTGCTTCTGCTAGGGTGATTAATGCGACAACTGGCCCTGGTAACACTCAACATTCGCGATTTAAGGCTGGCCCTAAGTTTGTAGTTGAAAGAGAGGGAAGAAGAAATGAGTAGTTATTTAGGGATGTGTTGGATCCTACCTACTAATGTAAGGGTGACCAATAGTATTTGGTAACCAAGTCCTTCTTTTAACATATAATCACCATATGGATAGTGTGTCGAGCAGAGTATTATCCTATATATAGATGATGATAGATACATAGATGTTCGTTGGAGATCCTTTTGTTTTACGAACGAAATTCGTTACAGTCGGATTGGGTGAAGATAAAGACGAAATGCTATATTTACAACCAAATTTACTTCATTGTTGTCATAAACTTAAGTTCAAAACTAGACACTAGAAACTAGACTAAATCAGCAATATAAAGTAGTATTGGGTAGGGCACTTAGCATGTAGAACAAATGACCACTGAGCCGAAAGGTTGTAGACCCATGACTACCCATGAACGGTAAACACAAAAACTAGCCAATATGGTGATGGACCCTGTAGGTGTTACTAACCTATAATTATTTATATGTTGCAAATTTTCTTCATGGTCGGATTTTTTTGAACACTATTTAAAAGATTTCTTAAAAGCTAGTACTATACTTTTAAAACTAATAAACAGTCACAGTAAATTAGAACCGAGGTAATAAAATAGCGTAAACAGACATAAAAAAGAAATCCAGTCGTTATTATAATGAAAGTATATATGCTCAAGTTGCAGTCTGAAACACCGAAACATAATTAAACTTCTTATACGTTATTTTAGGTTACGCATTCTGTATCATCTTGTACATCCACGTAATGTATTAGCCCAATTTCACAAATGCCAGAACATCAAAGCTGAACATCGTGTCTATAGATTAGAGCTGTGATGCAACGGCTTTGATGCGCGCCACAGATGTAGTACAATCTCAATCATAGAGGCTTGATATACACTAATCGTTTTAGCGAATGGTTATGTTTAAACTGTAGTCACGATACTTTTAAAGTGTTATATGTATACCCTATTACTATTATAACAAGTAGTATAGGGCATTTATATTACAAGCACTATTGGCACATTTGTACCTCCCCATTTGGAAAAGGCCAGTGTGGAAAATCTGGGAGGTCAATTTAAAGCTTTCACATCACAACTGCAATGTCGGCGAAAGCAAGTAAAGGCTATAAAATGGCATCATTAAGGTTTTCGTCCTACATATCATTCTCATTTTATCAGGTGTAATAACGTGTGAGATTGAAGAAAACCATAAAACACGGCATAGATATAGGATCAAGAAGGCAAGACTCAATTTACAAAACATTACAAATATACAACAACTCTCTAAAAATACGTAATAAAAATGGAAATTAGTTAGCATTGTATGGACTCGAGAGCATGTTTTGCTCTGATTAAATGATAAATGATATTTATTTCTGTAAGTAAATCTTTTCAGATATTTTTACAAGTCGGCTATACATTACAGGCTATACAGGTTATGTTTAAGGTAACTGATAATGGACTAGGAGATGCATTTTTGAAGTTATTTATTATTACTCACCTACGTTATATAAAGAACTTCTGTAGAGAGATAGGTTTTCCTTATCAGTGCCGTTTTTCCTTTAAGTGAAAATTTTTGCTGAAATTAATTGTTGATGAGTTCTCGTCGTAGATTAGTATCTACACAATGTGCTTAGGTATGGATAGTTCCATACCTAAGCACATTATGAAAGCCTTGTTTATATATCTATCTACATCTATAAAAGACGAAACTGACAGACTGATACACTGACTGATCGATTAACGCACAGCTGCAACCGCTGGGTCTAGAAGCATGAAATTTTACGCATAAGTTCATTACGCAACGTAGGTGTGTACTAAGAAAGGATTTTCAAAAAAATTATACTCCTCACGGTGCAAAATGGGGGTTGGAAATATACATAAAACGTCGTTATTTCTGGTAGTAGCGTATCTCCTCTACGATATTTGATGTCGAACCCCACACGGACGATGTCGTTGGCATAAGCTAGTTTGGGGTGCTGGGCTAGAAAACCTCCTCGTGGTGCACCCTGGAAACGCTGGCGATGGTACTGTTTCCTCCTTGTCCTCTTGGAGGAGAGGATTATCGCCAGCGGCCAATATTCTAGCAGAAGAGGCAGCCGTTCATCGGCTCTCGGGCAAGGCCTGGTCCAGCAGGGTGGGCGTGTCTGCCGGTTGCCCTGCTGGCTCTTCGCTCTTCGGAGCATGGAGGAGGAAACCTCGGTAAAAAACCTGATGGCGGGGCCCTGTAGGGGCCACAGTTTCTCCGCTGACAGCGGTGGAGAAAGGAGGACGGGCTCGGCGTGTACTCACACTACCACCGAGCAGGCAGGGGGACGTAGTCTCCCTGTCAACCGTCGGCATATCGTAATCCCGAGAAGAGCGCTGTGGTTAAGTCTCGCGGCTCTGATCGGGGGCGAGGGTCTTGGCTTAACCGCCCGGACCGCGAGGAAGATAACCTCTCTAAAAAATTCCCCGAATCCCGTGTTCTGGTGCGTGGCCAGGGGATGCATGGCTGATGGGAAGTTCAGTCGCGAGCGCACTCCAAGCCGAGGTACCTGCGGACCCCTCGGTTGGGTTAAAAACTTACGCTTGCCCGGGTAATGGGGGATCTCTGCCCGGGTGGACCTTTAGTTCTCCCCCACTCGTGGGATTTATAATGGATAAAATTCAAAACTCAAACCAAAAGAAAACGATCGGAAATAACCAACAACAGAAGGCAAGCCTAACGGAAACGAAAAAAACGAAGGGAAGGAAGGAGAAACAGAACAGTGGAGCGGATGGGTCGTCCACTGAGGGTGAGGTGGCGTCGAGGACGCCTATCTCGATGGGGCTCCCAGAAGTCAGTCTGACGCTGGTCTCTGGGAGCCGAAGAGCATCGGATCGGCTGCGTTCCGGATCCGCCGCTTCATCGGATGGCGCGGAGGCCATGGAAGCGGAGCGGAGCGACAGCCGGAAACGCGGACGCTCAGGGGACGTGGAAACCGACACGTCCGGCGAAATGATGCCACCAAAGGTGGCAAGCAGCCGCCGAGGGAGGGCGCGCAAACCGGCCTCGGTCGCGATCCCGTCAGGCTCCGCGTTCTCCAACGCGGAGTCGTACAGGAACGTACGGGTGGACGGCGAGGCCGTAGCGGAGGAGGAGATCGCGGATCTCCTGCTCAAGGTTCGGGAGCCGGTGGGGGGAAATGCCCCCCAGGCTCCCGTGTCCGTGCAGGAGAGGGCGAAAGCGGCGGTGGCCGTCATCAACAAGGTGGCCACCAAATCCGTGAACCTTAAGGGCTCGTTTGTGAGGGCCCTTAAGGACTCCTCCTCCGCTTTGTCGGAGATCGTGGAGGGCCTAGCGGGCGACGTCTCTCGCCTGCAGGTGGCCAACGAGAAGCTGACGGAGCGGGTGAACGAGCTGAGCGCTCAGTTCGCCCGCTTCCAGGCGAACCTCCCCGAGCGGGAAGCCCCGTCCGCGTCCCAGCCTGCCCCTACCACCAACTCAGGGGCATTTGACTCCCAACTGCGAGAAATCCTCATCGCAGTTGGGAATATGCTGGACGGACGCCTGGCTGGCCTGGAGGCGAGATTGCCTCCTGCGCCGATTATGCGCCCCCCGCTCGCGTCGGCACAGCGGCCTAAGGCCGCCGCTCCGACCGCGCTCCCCGTTGTGGGAGGCCGCGTTTCTTACGCGGCGGCGGCGTCTGCCCCTACTCCATCGGCTCCACAAAAGCCGAGGAGGGGGGCCAAGGCACCGGCCCAGGCGCCGGCCAAGGCACCGGCTAAGGCGCCGGCCAGGGCGCATCCCCAGGCGCCGGCCAAGACGGGGCCTAGAACAGCGCCGAGGAGCGGAGTGGCATTCCCTCCGCTCCCCACTCCGACACCCCTGCCGGGCCCCTCCGCACCTGCCCCCTCCAACGAGGGTTGGCAGGAGGCGAGGGGCTCCAAGAAGTCCCGAAGGCGGGCCAAAAAGGCTGCCAAAAAAGCAGCCCAAGCCCAGCCTTCGCCACCGGTGGCAACGGCCTCCACAAAGAGGCTGCGGAAGCTGCAGCCGCCCAAAACCGCGGCTGTAGTGGTGACCGTGTCCCCGGAGGCGGCGGACGGCGGGCTGTCCTACGCGGCCGTCTTCAAAAAGGCCCGGGACAGCCTCGCCAACGATTTTGGAACGGTGGGGGTCAGAATGCGCCTCGCCCAGACGGGAGCTCGAGTCCTCGAGTTCCCTGGGGCTGAAGGCGCTAAGACGGCGGACACATTTGCCGAGAAGCTGCGGGGACTCTTTACAGCCACGGATGGTGTAAAGATCGCCAGGCCTACTAAGTGCGCAGAGCTGCGCATCTCGGGCCTGGACGACTCTGTGACGGCCGAAGATGTCCGCGCTGTAATCCGGGAGAAGACGGGGTGCAGCGCGGACAACGTCAGGGTCGGCACCATCCGCCCCGGTCCAGGAGGGCTTGGCGCCGTGTGGGTCAGCTGTCCCGTAGCGTCGGCCAAAGTATTGGCCGACGCCGGCAGGCTGCTCATCGGTTTCGTGAGCGCCAGGATCACAGTCCTGGCGGCGAGACCGATGAGATGCTACAAATGCCTAGCATCGGGACACACGCGCGTCAAGTGCGACAGTTGTTTTGACTGCGGCGGACTGTGTTTCCGCTGCGGTCAACCGGGGCATAAGGCGGCAGAATGCTCTGCCGCCCCTCACTGCCCAGTGTGTGCGGCGGGCAATAAGCCCGCCAATCACCAGATGGGGCAGAGAGGCTGCAAGCCTCCCCGCAGTTCTCGGCAGACGTCGGGGGTTAGCCAGTCGACCCAGGCTGCCTCCGATGTAGTTCGTGCGTCGACGTCGTCGCCCATGGAGGAGGTTGTAGAGACGATCCAGTAATGGATCAAGTCTCCAACCTCCTGGTCCAGACGAACCTGAACCACTGTGCCGCGGCGCAGGATCTCTTCCTGCAAACCATGGCACAGTGGTCGATAGGTGTTGCCGTAGTCGCGGAGCCCTATTCTGTCCCTCCCCGTCCAAACTGGATGGGTGACTGGGACGGCTCCGTGGCAGTCGTCGGTTCCACGACGGCTCATTCCCCGCCCTTGTCGCTAAGAGACAAGGGCACTGGATATGTTGCCGTCGAGTGGGGGGGGATCACCATATATGGTGTATATTTCTCCCCCAACCGGAGTTTGAACGACTTCGAGGTTTTCCTAACCAGCTTGGAGACCTCGATACGGCGACTAGCGTCTGGGCACGTCCTTGTGCTGGGGGACTTCAACGCAAAGTCCATTGCGTGGGGTTCCCCCAGGACGGACGCCAGGGGCGAGGCCGTAGAGGAGTGGGCGGCCTCGGTGGGCCTCTGTCTTCTAAACAGAGGCTCCACCAACACGTGCGTGCGACAGCAGGGGGGTCGATAGTGGACCTCTCGTTCGCTACCCCTGCCTTCGCCGCACGAGTAAGGAACTGGCGTGTCCTGGAAGAGGTTGAGACGCTCTCGGATCACCTGTATATCCGATTTGAGCTCTCCCGGACCCAGGACTCCAGTAGGGGTCACGTGGCGCGGCGTTTATCCCGCTTTCCGCGGTGGGCTGTTGCCAGACTGAACCGGGACCTACTAGAGGAGGCAGCCATAATTCACTCGTGGCTGTCTCCTCAGGCTCCGACCGAGGAGGTTGACGTGGGGGCTGGCCGCTTTCGCGATGCGATTACGCATGTATGCGATGCGGCCATGCCCCGCGTTCGAGGTCGTCGGCCTCCAAGGAAGGAGGTCTACTGGTGGTCCCAGGAGCTGGCGGACCTCCGTGCGGCCTGTACACGTGCCCGGAGGTCCTACACACGCAGTCGGCGGCGTCACCGTGGAGATGGTCTGCCCTAGGGCGACTTTTGCCCAATATGGGTGGACCCAGCGTCGCGACAAGACGGCTGTACACGAGGGTTGTCCGGTCAATGGCACTGTACGGTGCACCGGTGTGGGCGGCGGCTCTGACCGCCCAGAATAGGGTACGCCTCTGGCGCCCTCAGAGGGTAATGGCGGTCAGAGCCATACGCGGTTACCGCACCGTTTCGACGGAGGTGGCGTGCGCATTGGCTGGGATTTGGAGGCGGAAGTGCTCGCCGAAGTTTATCGGCGAGTGGCTGACTTCCGGGCGGAGAGCGGATTTCGCCCTCCGCCCGAGGATGTGCGCGAGTGGCGCGAAGCCGCTCGCCGAGCCACGATGGCTCGTTGGTCGTTCCGGCTGGAGACTCCACGCGCTGGCTTCGCCGCCGTGGAGGCTCTCCAGCCGGTCATCGCCGAGTGGGCAGGGCGGCAGCACGGGACCCTTTCCTTCCGACTGACGCAGGTGCTTTCCGGGCACGGTTGCTTCGGAAAGTACCTGCACACGGTCGCTAGGAGGGAACTGAGTCCCGCCTGCCACCACTGCGACTGCAGTGAGGACTCGGCCCAGCACACGCTGGCGGTCTGCCGGGCCCTCACTGCAGTCATCGGAGTGGATCTCTCGCTACCGGCCGTAGTACGCTCCATGGCCGGTAGCGACAGTTGTTTTACCGCGGTCGCAACCTTCTGCGAGGTAGTAATCTCGCGGAAGGAGGCGGCGGAAAGGGCCCGGGAGGACGACCTCCACTCGGACCCGATCCGCCGCCGGCGAACCGGGCGGCGGAGGCCCGCCTACCACAGCCTCATGCCGCCCTGAGTGTGGCCGCGGGTGGACGGGGTGGGTTTCCCCTCCACCCGCATTAGTTGGCCAGCCGCGAGGGGGCGGCGTCCGCGTGTGCCGGACGTCGCCTAAAGAGAGGAACATCTACATTGAGACGGAGCCCGCACCAGGAGCGGGCTGGCGCTAGGAGGGGTCCGGATGTCTTAACAACAGCTGTTCCCGGATCCCTCCTGTTACAGGCGCAGAGTGGCACACCGTGTGGTTTTAGTCGGTCCGAGTCCGACACACCACCCCGCCGCAAACCCCGGAGGGGTGACGGTCCGAGGGGATTTCCACACGTTAAAAAAAAAAAAAAAAAAAAAAAAAAAAAAAAAAAAAAAGCTAGTTTACACACATTGTTCGGCAGTCATATAAAGTAATAGAATCGCAACAGGTGAATTTGTCCCATTCGTGGTCTTTATCGCTAAAGATTTGCCTATACTATTTCTTTATATTTGAAAAATTTCTTTGAATTCTCCAGGATCTCATCATCAGATCTTTGATATACTCTCTATAACGAAATAGAAAAGTCGAAGTAGCTGAAGCCGTCTTTCAGGAATAGTAAAAAAATGGTTACAATGATTCCAAAACCTCCTCCTTTTTTAAAAGGATTTATTAACGTTCATGAGTAAAACAATTGCAAAAAAAGGACCTTTTTTGGTGAATAATTTTGGACAATTTCAAGCTTTCTTTGGTACAGAAAAGTTAAAACTTATCGTCTTAGCAAGTATTTAAACAAAGAAACTCTTCAATGGGGTTTGGTAATAACTTTTTGATGTGCACCAAACGTGATCAGAAATCTAAATCATGATTCAACAGTTTCAACTCACAGTTTTATGACGGACATATAAAAGATGGAAATCGAAATACTATTAAGTTAATAGAAACTGTACATATAAAGTAATATGTTGTACTACAGAGAAAGTTACGCTTTCTCCACGATTTTGATTGCAGGTAAATTTAATCATGGATGTGAAATATATATTTCTAGCTATATTTGCTCAAATACATACGAGTCTTTTGTATTTATTTGCTTTTTCTAATATTTTTAAAATATTTCTCATAACTATTTCTGGTTACTTTGTATTGTAATTCCAGATACAAATATTCTCATTTTATTAAAAGAAAAATGAATATGCATGATAATATATACATCTATTTGTCAATAAATAGTTAAAAAATCGGTAATCTTCAACAATTATAATTATCTAACTTTTTTAAAGTTATAATTATGGAAGCGGTCACTTTAGTACATAATTCGTAAATGTTTTAGACTTTCTCATCATGTTGTTGTGATCTTGAAAAATTGATTTTATTTTAATATTAGGTTAGATTATTTATTGCAAATGAGTAATTAACTCACTCTCGACTCTTTCTCCAATTTCCCTCGACAAAGTAATAGTAGAAATTTAGGACACACGCAAGTATCTCGTATAAAAAGGTTACAGGCCATGCTAATGAAACATAAGGAATCAATAACCGACTATCTAGTAGCCCTTCTGATTAACTATTGTCTATGAATATAATGCTAGGTAATTAATTAATGTTTACATAAGGTCGCGATATAAGTACAAATATATGTTTATACATGTAAGTATACCTATCACAAATATCGTGTAGTTCATCTTCGTGCGATCGAGCGTGCGTCGCTATTAATGCCCACAAGCCAGCATTCTTTTAACCAATTCAAGAATAAGTCAAGAGTAATGAATGACGGGTAGAATGGAAATTTACCATATTTTACCCTGTGACAATAGAAGCGTCAAAAAATATCGTAAATTTATTGGTTAAGAATCTAATAAAAAATGTTACATCTGTCCATTACAAGAAATCTTTCTAGTTAACGAAATAGCCAATGGTATTGTCAGCTGTATTTTATGAAATGTAAATAGCAAAATACACCATTTTATCACACCCGGTGCACTGTAGGTCACAGTTATAGACTCGACAGTGTGACGTCATTGTAAAACACATGTTTGCAACGGCTGTAAATACTATCTTATGTATCTATTATAAGTTAGACCTTCGTCCGTCCCATTACATTGTATATGCCTTTTTTAAGTACCTAAGAAGATTGTATTACCCTTTTTAGGGTTCCGTACCTCAAAAGGTAAAAATTTATAAGATCACTTTCTTGCCCGTCTGTGCGTGTGTCACCTCCGATTTTCTCAGGCACGGGTAGACCTAGCAAGTTTAAATTTATACTAAATACTGAGGTCTATGGTCCCTAGAGTAGAGCCTGAGGCCGGCCGTCGGGGTGGTTTTTATTGAAAACACCACACAATACTTCTCTTGCTCCTGCGTCCTCTAGGAGTCGGTGATCCGAAGGGATTTGCGTCCCCGATAAAAAAAACCGGTCAGGCACGAGTCGAACTCGTGCGCTGAGGGTTCCGTACCTACCCAGATTTTACGTAGATTTTCGTGAAAATTTGTACGTACCAAAATTTATCTTCACGTCAATCATTGATGAATGATTGATGTGAAGATAAATTTTGGTACGCAAAAAGTACGGATCACCGACTCCTAGAGGACGCAGGAGCAGGAGAAGTATTGTGTGGCCGGCCTCAGGCTCTACTCTAGGGAGGACCCCGACCATGTGATTTCAGGACCTCCTCTCTATCCCGAGGGAATGCAAAGGCTTCCCTACGCCTATCTACTAAGTCTTGAGGCCAGATCGCAATATTGTGCAATCAGGTCGAAAACATGTCCCTAATCGCAGTTACCAGTCTGCCACCAGACGTTCCCACTCTCTGGCGGCCTGCCGTCCTCTTGCCTACGTAAATTAGCCAAAGTCTCTCTCCCTATTCACTTTCGTCCAATATCCATACTTCCGTTTCTCTCCAAAGTCTTAGAAGCCTGCGTACAGAAGCAACTTTCAAACGAGAATAATTTGCTCATTCCATATCAGTTAGGATTCCGACCTGGACACAGTACAGAGACAGCTTTGCTTAAAGTAACTATCGACATCAAGGCGGCGGTGGAGGAAGGCAAAATAACTGTACTAGCCCTAATTAACTTCTCGAACGCCTTCAATTCTGTCAGTCACGATATCCTACTAGCAATACTTACCCACTTCATGAATTCCGATGATGCACTGGAATGGTTTTCGTCCTATCTTTGAAGACGCCAGCAATCCGTCTGAACCAATGAATCTTCATCGATGTGGGCCGAACTCGACTCTAGTGTTTCACAAGGTGATATTCTTTATCCTCTTCTCTTTTCTTTATTTATCGATCTCATAACCCATGAACTTCGTGTGTTCATATCACTTGTATGCAGACTATCTGCAGATTTATTCACATCCAAGAGCTAAGCTAAGCTGTAAATAGTAGAAGTTAATCAAGCCTTAGAGACCATAAAAAACTGGTCCAGCAGATTCAGTTTAACGGTGAACCCATCGATATGCCAAGCGATCATCATAGGGAGTCCTATAATGACAAGCGGAATTGATCCTGATAGTATCACTGAAATCATCTTTAATGACACTATTTTGCCTATTAGTATCGGTCAAGAATCTCGGTCTGCACATCGATGCGACTCTGAACTGGCAATCTCAAGTAAGTCAGTCGTCGTCAGTTACGTTAGTCAGAAGGTTACGAATATTTTTTGAGGATTCTACCGCCTTAAAAATTTCCTATACTAGACTCTAACCACAACAGAACTCTTCGCCCTTCTAACAATCTTCTCCTTCTTTGTCCTTCACATATTTTCAGTATGGTCCATTCTTCCTTCCCTGTTCAAGCTGTTACCCTTTGGAACACACTTCCACTAAAAATGTCCACTAACCGATGTCCATTAACCGCTCCACTTTTAAGTTTAAATTACATAACCTCTATAGAGAATTGTTGACGGAGTCATCAGAATAACACTTTAAGAGTATCTTTATTATAAATGTATTATATATAATTTTGATATTTATATGTATAAACTATATGTATGCATACCTAGTACCTATATATCTATAAGACTTTTTCGCCTTTTGTAACATTCTTTAATTCAGTCGCATCCATACCTGTCCCAAATAAACACCTGCCACACACAGCTTTCCAACACCCAAATGTTTGACTGGAAGAAAATGGCTGTGGCATTAAGTCCGCCTTATGCAATATGTTTGCAAGAAGTCTCAATAAATAAATAAATCTCACACGAACACATATCAGTTAATGCATATGGATATCTAGTGTTCTCTTTTATAATAATTTGTAATTTTTATTTCTTATTTTAAGTTTTATATTGTTTATGCTCATTACACTTTGTATTAGCGTGTGAACTATCACAAGGTCATCTTTAAGTACCGGGGGCCTGGCGACATGTAACACAGTACAGTATTCCTATACCTACCTACCTATCTCGGGCACCAGTCTCTCACAAATTTATTGTTTTCATACTTATGTTATATTAAGCTATGATACTGTGTGATGATGTGATGAGAAACAAATAAATTATTATTAGGTACATAAGACTCGCACTTTCAAGGCGTCGAAATGCATTTCAAAAAATATTATTCCTAACGTCGATATACCGAACAGTCACCTTTATGAGCGCAAAAGTTTGAGTGATATATCAACAAATGACGGATGTCGGGCTTTTTTTGGCAATTTTAATGATTCTCTTTAATGATCTTTTGATTACGCTGACTTTGAAACTTGTTTTTCTTTAAAGCTTTAAGGCACCTTTAACATAAGAAGAAAAACGGATCTTGACAGACAGACCGAAAGACGGCCGATCAAGTGCTACTGAACCTCTACCGATACCTACTTTATACTGCACCCACTGTTTTAAAAAAATATTTTAAAGGACAACTAAAACTTAGTCTTATTTGTCATTCACTTATAAAAAACGATAGTCCTATTGAACCGCTTTAAACCTTCAAAGAAAAACAACAAACCCTAATGCTACAGGAAAGTATTGGACAATGAAACGACAACATAAAACATGTCAATTAGTTGCTTTGTATTGCGTAAAGCTACTATAGACGTAATGGCATATTTTACTACAAAATAACTTTGTTTATAGTTCAATTACAGCCGTATTGCCAGTTACTGCTCTCGCATCGCTGCTCTCATGACTATTTAGACTATCAACTTAGTTCCGGATAGATATACAGTTTAAGTGGTATGTAGGTTGCGAAATCTGTGCTTACTGCCAAATTGTAACGAAGTTTTCTAGCTAAACATAAGTGACTGGCCACCACTAATAATAATTAGAGCGTATTCTTAAATTAGTTTATAAACACAAAACACATTAAAAGCCGTTTACCGGAATTACCAGTTTCGACTACAACTACAAAGGTTTTTAACGTTCGGTCGCTGATTCTTCTGAGCAAAAACAGTAAAAAAAAACACGTGGAGCTCTGTTCTTTTGTGTTCAAGTATCAACACCGAAATAACGAAAGCATAAAGTCCTTAATATTTTACAGGTGATAGTCGGTGGTATATGCGGTGTGGTAGTCTGTATCGTGCTGGTAGTTGCAGCAGCTGCGTACGCGCGATGCCGAAGCAAGCGCGCGCAGCCGCAGCCCCTGCCACAACCAAACCAAGATGAAGACACGCGGCTGAGAGAATTCCATAAACAATTGGATTGTTTACGGGTACGTGCAATACTATATAACCGTAAATTTTTTGATACATACGGCAACATGAAATTCACCAAACCAATCAATTGGTTGCTGTGTTAATTTCAAAGTAATTAGCAAAATACTCAAACAAATGATAATTGTTTTACAATAATAGACAAGTAATGGGACTACAGCAGGTATATTTATCTAACTACGTTAATTTTTTATTGTGTTTATCTAACCGACCTTTTTATCACTTACTCGTAAACGGATCATTTGCAGGTAATTTTAGATTTTAAATTAATTTAATTTAACCTATTTTATTTTAGTAAGTGCAATATCTTTACAAAATAAATTGTAACACTCCGGATATGGCAACTCTATTGGTTAACGGAGCAATATGTGCACAACATTTTAATGGAATAACTTCATATCGAGACTGTATCCAGTTAGTTCAAATGTTAAGAAATATAATAACTCATGATATTTTACAACGCCCACATGAGATCTCACGCGGTGGCATAACCATCACCACCTACATCTTTCTTGTAACATTTCACGGTACGCTCTAGTTTAGGATTACTTAAGCAGCTAAAGATAACATTGCACACATTGTAAACATTGCAGCCACACGCATACACGCTGCTGGCGATACTGAATCACACGAGACATCAAGTACGGGAACTCTATCAACTCGGAAACAATGATGCTGCTATGGCTTACAGGTTTGTATTAAAATATTTTTTTGAATAATTCTCAAAAAAATATTTTTGGATTGTTCTTTGTAAACTTTCATGAATGCTGTTGAATTTTCTAGTATAAATACCAGGTATGTAATGTAGGCTATTTTTATTTTCTGTCTGCTCATAAACCGGCCTTATGGGTCCATCGCATCGGTCTAAATCGACTCAATGCCATTTAAATGATTACTCTAAAACGTTAATTAACAATTTCCGGCTCTTTAATTTTTTTTAATGATAAGCTAAAACTCGTTGAAAAAAGATATAAAAAAGCCGGACTAAAACTTGAAATGAGAACATTTTATTTTTTAAAGTTAAACAAATTGGATTGGTTTAAATATGATCGCCAAACATGTCATCAAACCCTAGTCATGACATGTATGTACGTAAAAACTACTAAAGCAGTTTGAATTTGAAAAAAATAAAATTTGAGTTCTTTACGATAACGTACGAAAACCAAGTTTATCTTAAATCTTAGTAAAAAATATATATATATATATATATATATATACACCGTCCGTGTGGTGACGGATTAAGAATACGGAATGTCATCACCCCTATTCATCCCGTGGGTGTCGTAAGAGGCGACTAAGGGAATAAACTACGCAGGACAACAGCACTGCAAAAAGAAGGAAAACTTGAAACAAACCCTATACCAACCCGTCTGGCCAGCGTGGTATAGTAGGCCAAACCCTCCTTTCTAAGGAGAGGCCTATGTTCAGCAGTGGACTAGTAATGGCTGTTGATGATGATATATAGGTACATACAATAAAAAGAGAAAATACGTAGGTATAACAAACAGATGCTTATTAGGCATATATTTATTCTAAACAACTTTTTTCATTTAACCAAAATCTGTATGAACCAAAGACGAGAAGTAAACAAGATGCAGGCGTGTTCTAATAACACAGTGAACGTGTGTTGTGTTGAAACTGCCTACAAAAAACACTTCAAACTGTGTTGAGACACAACATGTTTGTTTACGTTAGCTAGATAAGATGGTGTGGGTTCATTTAATACGCTGATCGCAATTTGGATATTATTGTACAATAGCAGGATACTGATATTGTACCCTAAATTTTCAAATTTCTAAAATGATTTCTAATGTGACACGACATATTATAACAAGAGGAAACTGGTGCAGTCGCCGAGATATTTTCTACAAAACTACTGTACCCTTTTATGTGATTTTAAATTATGCCTTAAGTTTAATTAACATCGTACTCAGATTCTTTAGTTCCCTAGTTCCAGGTGCAACCCAATTTCGTGGTAAAAAATACAACTATACCTACAACGACGAAATGTGTTTTGTTTTGACAACGCATATCTCAGCTCGTAACTAATTGACCACTGATTGTTTAAATTTTTTTTTTTTTTAACAATTTTACACAACGCCATCTAGTCGCAAAATAAGCAGAGCTTGTACTTTGGCTACTAGACAACTGATATAAAACATATATACTTTTTATTGTAAACTAACTTATAAAATACTTATTATACTTGGAATAGCAGTCCCTTACACAAACCACTGCGATATCCGGTCGTAGTATTATAAAAGTTAAGAAATAAAATCTCATTTATGTTGAATTTTCGTAACGTCCACTATTCTTTGCTGTTTGACTATTTGTTCACGGATGTTTAGTGGTAAATTTGTTAAATCAATGTTTAATTTTATTTCAGTTGCATCTTGAGTGATTTGGCTAAATTACTCATACTATTGAACAAGCAGCAGGTGCCTGTAGTACCGGACGAGTGGCCGCGATTGGCCAGTTGGGCAGAGAGGTAGTTACGGTTTGTTTATCAATGTCGAAAACAAAAATCATTTCTATTATATTGTTGATATCCACAACTGAATAAGAGATACATAACTTTATTTAATTAAGAGAGAGAAAAAAACAGTTTACCTGTCACCAATGTAACAGATTACAGTTCGAACCTTTGAATTTTAATTTTGGTTAAATATCAAAGTATTTCCTGACTTATTATAACTATAGTGACTTAAATAGACAAGCCAACAAAATGTAGCCGGTAGTAAATGTGTTAAATAGTGGTCTGACAAGAATAATACATTTACCAGAGGCCTTGTACATTAGGTCTTTTGCACCAATGCATGGCTACCTGTGGTCAACATATTATATAAAATTACAATAAAAAAAATGGGTAATATTTACTTCAATGAAATAAGTAACTAGCTATAGGATATGCACATGGTAACCTATGATGTGTTTCGTATCTCTTACTTGGATTATATTTTGAAATTATTTTTGCAAACTGTACCTACCGCTATAATTGAAATCAAATGGTTTTCTGTCAGAATATTAACTACAAATATTGAATTTTATTTTTGTTACAGAATTCTTAAGCGTTACAGCCGAACGACTGTCAGCTCTCAACAAGAAGGTCAACTAGTTAATTTTCTCCCTGTCCCATCAAGTCAAGGCTCGGACTCGGAGACAACTCAACAATCGTTTTCAACATTCAAACCTCCCTCCTACTCCCCCACCTCTTATGACAGCAATATCATAGACAAGGAAATAGAAAGTGAGTGGAGTGACGCTGGCAGGCCTCCCAGTTATTCACAAGTGGAGAGGGAAAGAGAAACCATCGTCCTCTCTGACCCGTGGGAGAGAAGACCGATTGTAAGAAGAGAAAGTGTTTGGCTGGAAGATGAGTTCTTTGAAATGACTAGAAGGCCTCAAGACGAACTAACCACTGAACTTTAAAATAGTAAAATTTATGTAATTTAATTTTATAAGCATTAGGTTTACCATTCCAAGTCTGACAAGTACAAAATACAATATTGCTGATATTTAGACTTTAATCTTTAATAAGTTTGTATCCAGCGGTGCTTTAAGCTTGTCTACACGAATCTCATGAATAAATAGATATTTGTATTAAATAAAATACATAAGTATGTTTATACCTACTTACAATTATATTCTAATAAAAACTTACTTTGAAGCTAGTTTCAAAGCAATGCCTAATTCTTTAGGCAGTTTAGTGTTGTTTACAAACACTATTATCACAATAATTTCCATAAATTTAAATAATTGTTTAATACATGTTTTCGAAGATCACGACATTTATACATACCATAGGCATTGCTCTGTAACTATCCTAACACACAAGTAGTTATTAATAAATTAAAAATTGACATGCTAAAAAAAAATGCTCGAGCTCAATGTTATGAATAATAAATCTAATAATGTAGATTTCCAGTCCCAGTTGGTAATTAGTTTTCTTCTGAGCACATAGTTCGTTGTGAACAGAAGTATCTGAAGGAGCTTACCAATTTTATATTGTGCTTTAATAGATTACAAATAAGAAGTTATTTTTAGATATTTTAAAACCAAAGTAGAAAATAAAATAGTTATCTAGTCTTACGAGAAAGGAGATGTCCACTTTTGTAAGAATATTGTTTTTTTTACGAGTAATATCCATCATAGATCAAATTACACGGATAGAAAACAGCAAAAATATGTGATTAGAAATTAATTTAATAATGACCTCATGTTTATTCGTAGATGGCAACACATAATAATCTTAGTCATCTCTTCTGACGATTTATCATAGTCATAGTTTCAAAATATTGTATGTGAGCAATATCCGTAGATCTATAATTTTGTAGCTGTAAATAAGTATTTGTTTTTGTAGACCATTTATCACTAATATCACATTTCGTAATTTCATACTCGTTAAATAAATATTCCCAATGATATGATAACATTGATAACAGACCAGAAAAAGTTCAGACTCTGCAGGCACGGATAGCAAAAGTTTTGTACAAATTCAACCTAATAATAACAAAGTAATATAAAATTGCGGGTATTGAAATTGTCTTCAAAAATTAGAGCAAACTCTGCAAAAGAAAACATTTTTGGACAACTCCTTTGCTTTCTAATGTTCTAAAATTCTGCCTTGTCTATGGTTGATGTATTTCATAAAACTGCATAAAACATAGATCGGGCTTACACATTTAGGTTAGGCTATGACAGCTTGTAAATTCTAAAGTATCTATTAAGCTTAAACACTTTTCTAAATTCGCAAATATTCGTGAAGTCTGACATTCCCACTGCCCAGTAAGATAGTACCTAGCTTAGTAGATACGATTATAATGATAATTGTTTTGCAGCAAGAGATACTTGATTCGAATACTTCCCTTTTTTTGGCCGAAATAAATAGAACTAGGAAAACACACCCTAACACTTAGTTTAAGTTAGTATCGAATTTTTTCTCAATTAATATACACAATATATCGATTACTCACGCTCGTGTAAATACTGATATTTTAACATAATGTATTAAGCAATAAGACTAAGCTCCTAAATATTATTATAAAAGACAACGAAAATGGCTATTTGTTTAAATAGGCTATATACTATAGTCTATGGTTGTTAAAAATAATAAAAATGACTACGTTCTTGTTTATGATTTGTTTTTATTATTCTTAAATTATATTTGCATTTTATGCTTATTCTATTATAACGATGCGTACTTCTTTAAAGTACACAATATCATCATTCATAGTTTGGAGAATTCGTTAAAAGCGAATCCGCAACCACTTTGACAAACTCGATTAAAAAATGTATTATACATAAGCAGTTTTGAAAAATGTCCCATACATAGAAAAAGTCCTCCAACCACGTATAATTTATGAAACGTAATAATATAGCTGTAAGTTCAAATTGTTACTAACATCTTTGAGTCTTAGTTTCTCCATGAATAATTTAAATTTATTTATTTATTGAGGCTCACAAAACAGAACATAACACAAAGCTTAGTCTTATAGATAGCTAACACAAACAGTTTCGATCTTAGCTATGCTCCTAAATATGTGTACACAACATGGCAATGTAGGTGATACAATTATAATATTAATTTATTATTAATATAATGCTAGCTTATTACTTTGATCAGCTTAGCAGAAATTCAACATAGTATTATATCACAGACCAATCGTTAAATGGCGACCATCCTGCCAACAGTGTAGCCTCCGTCACACAGTATAACTTCGAACCATGAGTTCCCAAAAACGAAGCCAGATAATAGTATTGAAAGCTTTGACGATGGGTTAAAAACATGTTTTCCGCTGAAATCGCTGATCTTCGTCCTTCCAACACACCGTTGGGCACAGGCGATCGAGACTAAGGGAGAGGCTTGTGCGGTTTGTTTAAACATAGGGAAAGCCTTCGATCGGGTCTGGCATAAGGCGCTTTTCTCGAATCTCCCTTCCAATGGGCCTCCCGTGAAATTGTGTAACTGGGTCACCTTTTTTTTTGTGGACCGAAGCGTTAGGGTCGTTGTCGACGGTGCATGCTCCGACTTTAAATCCGTAAATACCTTTGCAGGTATTTACGGATTTAAAGTCGGAGCATGGCTGTGTGCTACCACCAACACTGTTTTTCTGCATATCAATGACATGTTGCAAACTAATAGCATCCATTGCTATACAGATGATAGTACGAGAGATGCACTTAACACATGCCGCCCCAATATTTCTCGAGAAAATGTCATCGAAAGTCGAAACAAACTTGTGTCTGAAATTTAAACTTCCTTAACGGAGATTTCAGATTGGGGCCGACTAAATCCAGTCCACTCTAACCCAAAAAAGATACAGGTCTGTGCGTTCACCGCAAAGAAGATACCATTTGTCGTATCACCTCGGTTTGGAGAGCACCTCCCTAACTGCCTCAGCCAGTATCGGAATCCTAGGCACCGACATATCGAGCGAAGTCCAGTTTCGGGGTCACTTAGAGGGTAAGGTCAAATTGGTCACGAAGAAGCTCGGTGTACTGAACAAATCGAGGCAGTCTTTTACTTGGGCCCACTGCCTTCAGCTCTACAAGACGCAAGTCCGGCCGCATATGGAATACTGTTCTAGTCTCTATGCAGGGGCACTTCAGTACCAGCTTCTCCCTCTGGACCGCATCCAACGAAGAGCGACTCGAATCGTCGATAGCCCGAACATCTTCGATGGGCTCGATCCCTTGGCGTCACCTGGATTGTATGCGCTCCACTACTGTGCGCTTTTCGAAACACTTTTTGCTTTGCACAACCAATCTGTGGAACGGGTTATCGTCTGCGGTATTTCCGGACCTTACGACCTTCAAACCTTTCAGAAAAGAGCGTACTACTACAGCGGCAACGCGATTGTGACTCCTAACCGGGCCATCGAGTAATCGGGCCAACGTCCCAAAGTCGCGCGACTTAACCGTGCAGTACACAGAGCGCCGAGAACAACGTCGTCCATTTATGAAGTTTAGGAGTAACTTTCCGCTGTGGCAGAAACATCTGCCCATATGTTAACCGACCATCGGGTTTGATGCCTGGTTTGTCGAACATGTTGCGGATTTACCTCAGATTAAACGTGTAAGTATATTTCATCGGAATCTCTTGGATTGGGCCCGTAGTAAGAAATCGATAAATTATTCGAAGTAGTATTTTGAAATTACTACATCGTTACCCTATAATGATTTATTTTAAATATAATAAAGTTGTGTAATGTTCAACTATGACAACATGAACTATCATGTTTAATTCTAATTAATTTGTAACCTTCATGGCTATAAATATTAAAAAGGACGTAATAAAATAATTATTGATTTATTGTATATACTAAATGAATATTTTCAATTAAAATGGTTTTGCAAAACCAAATTTAAGAGGCAGCACAAATTCATTTGCTTCTCTATCGTAAATTATAAATTATGTATTAACAGTATCGTTAGTACCTACAACCTAAAACAAATGTGCTAAAATCAAAACACAAAACCCATAGAAAAAAAAAGATAAAATTTTCGTAAAAAAAAATTCACCCACCTACTAGGGTTCCATAAATTAAATAATGCAGAAATCCATTCAAACACAATTCCGCACGCAGGGCAGTCCAGCTATCACATAATTCCAATTGTTAATCTAATTCATACAAAAACCCATTTAAACATAAATCAAAATCCGTAAAACAAAATTAGGGATGGAGCCATTCGTGGACGTTTTCAAAAGCTCCTTATGCTGCATCAACAGCTTTAAACAGTCATACATATTTCACTTAAAATCCTGCCTCGAAAATAATCTCAAATAATCAAACTAGAAGATGGATGGCTTGTCACAACACTCGTCTCTAATATCCAAATGACCTTAAACATATCAACGCGGAACATTAAAGTTCTCACAACTAATATTCATAAACTAGAAATATGTATTGCCTAATTAAACCAAACTTTGCATGTCTTATATCTGTAGCAAATAGGTACAATACCGATGTCCGATCGCCATTAAGACAATACAGTTCTTAAGACCATATTCTTGTAATTCTTATGATCAGCAGTACGATAGTAGGTATTTAGGTATTTATTTATTTTATTCAACTTACACAGCGCACCGATTGGGTCCACTATTAATCTCAATCTTCTGCTAAAACCTACGAGTACACAAATCATGCATGCATACACTTCATAATTGTTTTGATGTTAAAAGCTATATCACAAAATTGCATTTTAATTAACTTTAAAAATTAACCGACTTCAAAAACACAAAAGAGGAACCTCCTCTCAATCAATGCGGCTGTATTTTTTTTGTGTGATTTTTTTGTGTTTTTCGAAAATCCGTCAAACCGACGGATGTTTGTAATCGCGAGGGTATACTCCCGAGGTTGCCCCATTACCAGGAAATCAGGATCTGATGATGGGATTTTAGAGAATTAGAGGGAAACCCTCAAATTTAAAAGCCCTGCCAACGCGTTTTAACTCCCGAGTTCCAGGCGTTTATGGGCATTGGTGGTCACTTTCCATCAGGTGACCCGTCTGCTCGTTTCCCCCCTTTTACATTAAACGAAAAAAAAACGTGTTTTAGCTTATTTCTCTAGCTATGTAATAAATTAGATTACTAAACATTTAGAAAACAAAAATGTTCTCATGTATGTTCAAAACAATTATTTTCATGCATGTTATCTTAAAACTCTTTCATTTGTAAATCGATTTGGAAAAATATTATTTTTATTTGTACCTAGTTTTGGAAAATTAAGTAATGCGGAAAACAGGTTTCAGGTTCAAATGAAACATCTTACTACCTTATCTAAATAAAGTAACGGACTTATTAAACAAAAAAAATATTACAGAGAGGCATGAAAAAGAGCTAATTTACACAAACATTGTTCTAAATAAATTAACCCGTCCCTGATCGTTTCAGGTGGAACGGTACCCATCATACTTGCTGCATTGCCGCTTTGAATGGCAATGGCCAACCTTTGCACAAGGAACGAACCGGAGCGGGAGTCACCATTGACTTCTATGAGTTTTTGAACGTGGTTCCATTCCTAAACTAAATTTAATATAATCTAACATACTACAGTTTGGTTATATACATTACATTACATAGTGGTTTAACTATCGTACCCACCTACTCATTAGAAACATATCTTACACTAAAAATGGTAAAATAAATTCTGTTTAAAAAAAAATAACCGACCTCATACAATACTAACAAAGAGAACTCAAAATTAAAAAAAATATTACAAATCTAAGTAAAAACTTAAGTGAAACCCTCAACAACCAACAAACAAAAAAAAAGCTTGGGCTCGTTCAGCATGTTTTGCGCAGCATGAAGACTCTTGCAGCTGCCGCGCCACCTTCTACCAAGCGTATCAAGTAAGTACCTATTTGGCTTTAAACCCAGCAATATAATGATCTATAAGCCTCACTCCGTTCTGGGAAAACATCCTCTTAACTAGGCGTAAATCATTTGATATTTGATTGAAAATAACCTCATACTAAATCATCCATTTAGATTTCGCAAAGACTATTGCACTCCAGAAAAAGTTCATAGAGTTTAGTTCAGGAAGAATTACTGTGCAACATTTCTTAATATCCAACTTGCGTTTGACCGAGTAAGGATATAATGTTTCATGTTAAATAACGAAACTTCAAATATAATCAATTCATTGTTGTCATGCTGAAGTACCACAAGGTTCAGTTCTTGGTCCTGTATCTACTGTGCACCGTATTTAACACAACAAAAAAAAACAAAGCAAACTATCTAAAGTCACGACCGCTGTCTCTTGCAACTCAGGGGACCGAAATATATCCGAATAAGAGACAAATATAGTTTCTACTAAATGTTTACCGAAATTGAAACTAGGCCAGCCGTAATCGAAAGTAAAATTCCGGTCGAACACTAGATACCGTAGAAAAATAATCCTGAACTGGTAACACTGGAAATGTTAGTATAGAACTGTCAAAATCAGAAAAGAGGACGTATTGTTGTTCTTTTTCTGTGCTAAAAATCGCGTATATTTAATTAAAATTGACGAAGTCGATGAGCATAACTTAGTCAATACGATATTGTGTATAAAAGAGGATCATCGTAAACTTGCACTTAATTAAAATATACTACGTCTTTCGTAAAATTAATTAAGAAAAATGTAACGTAATGTGCACCTAACGGTAAATTTACTAGAAAATAACTTGATTTTTGATAGTTCTAATTAAGTGCGAAACTTGTAACGTGAGATACCACTTCTACCTGTAGTTGATAGCAAGAGATATGATCTGAGCCAAATAAAAATATTATAACAAGTAACTTGTTGACCTACAGCTGATCAAACATTCTTTGTTCGAAATATTGACCGCTTATCAGTTATGGCAATAAGGTTTCGAATTCAAATGTATTTAAAAACACATTGAGGTGTGATCTGATTCAAGTCGTCTCAGCTACATTTTCCATCCAAATGGTAAGTACAGAATATCATATTTTAATATTTACCGACGTTTTTTCTTCAGTACATAATATAGGAGATTCCTTTCTGTGACAGTAGGGGTCTCCTGTAGTCTCGGAATATCTATAAAGAAAATAGATGTATAATCTAATTCATCTCATTGAAGTTATATAGCAGTGGCCAGATAACCATTTAAGACTAGGGTGATTAAAAAATTTCTTGCTAACAGAAATCTTATCAGTTTCTATCTGTATTATCTGCAAGTTTTCATGTATTCTTTTTCCTTCCCTTAAGAAAACATTAAATATAAAGGCATAGATATAAGGTATTAGTATATGATGCAAACAATTTTATAGTAACTGGTTTGACCAGGCACTTAACGAGTTTAATTAAGGAAGATTAGTTTCCAGTTTGTTTGTTTTGTCATGAATGATTTATTGATTCCACTTTTGATATCTAATGTCACATTGAAATATTGCTGTAGATACCTACTAATAAAATATGATTTCAGTCTTTAAATGTATATTAAATAAATATTGTTGTGTATTAATGATATTATATATGTAAATACACATACACATTTGGCAGTGTAAATATTTTTTTCAAAGTGCATTATATACAATTTATTTTACTATAATATATTATGGTACTTAACGGTACCATAATATATTATAGTAAAATAAATTGTTTCATTTAATGTATCAAATTTTTTAATTCAATGTGTCTTATGAGCTGGTCTGTAAAAGAGTCCAATTAATCTATTAAGACCACAATTAAATCAATAAATTCATAACATAGGTACAAAAAAAAACAATTACAATGCTTTCTTTTGTTCCTTATTATAATGCAACCATGTCCCCTATTATTTTCTATGATCTCTGAATGTATTATATTCAGTGTATATTTGTGAGTTGTACTCTTTGTGGAGTTGTGAATATATTTAAATATAAATATTAAAATGGGGCAACAATTCTTTGTACCTTGTCTTTAAGCAAAATTATATACATAATAATGTGACATTTGAATTATTTAAAATTTATATCTAAAGGTGGAGGAATGTTTTAAACAATATGTATTGTAAAACAAAAAAGGAGAGGCCTATATCCAGCAGTGGACTACCAAAGGATGATGCTGATGATGATTGTAAATTGAAAAAATATATAAGAACAGTTAGTAGTGATGTTGCTTGCAGACCAGTGCAAAAATTGGGCTGCCATGATTCAGCCATGTTCATGTCTATTTAACAACAATACAAGCCATTAATATAAAATATAACATTAAAATTTAATGAATTATAATCAAAATTATCTTCATATTAGAATTCTTCATATAAATATCTAATTCTATTATAGATCTTTTTCTTTAAGAACAGTAAATCTAGTCAGATTCAATACTAATGTATTTAAAGTAATCTTTGAATGTCTACCATATTAACTGATGAACAATCTAAACAATCAACCAACCCGTGCAATAAAATCAATGGAAATTGTGTAGCTTCTTAGTACATCCATATTATTGTCTAAAGATTTTCAAACACAGTTTCAGTATACTCTGCTGTCAGCTCTCTTACTTATTTTCACATTTAGGAGTGAAAGCATTATATCTCAATTGATGAAATGTATAACATAAAACATCACAGCTTGTTTTAATTGAAGTTATTAAATTTACTGATTAGAGGTCCATCAAATAAAATAGAAGTAAGATAAAACCCAATAATAAAACCTAATAAAGTACACATCTAACATTTATTATTATTTTTCAGCTTTACACAGAAACACTTAAGAGAAAACTGTTTCAAAGTCTTCACTCTTTGAATAAGCATCATCATGAAGCAACTAGCTGCATGGTGAGTATCAATAAGTAAAAATTAATTGTTGTAAAATTAATAATATACACACTAACAATGTATTAGCTGTTTGTTGTGTGTTGTCTGCTCTAGTGGGTCAATATTCAGTAAGTACCATGTTCCACCCATATTTTTGTGTGTTAAATTTATAATTTTACTTTATTTACTGTTATTATATTTTCATTTATTATAATTGCTGTTTATTTTCAATTTGTTGAGTGTTTAAACTATAAAACAAACTTTGAATAATAATTCTTTGTCCATCAGAAATTAAAAATGTTGTAATAAAGTAGTTTGTCCAATCTGCAAACAGGTTTCTTTTATTAATAGACCAATACACTCATTTTTGTTATGTAATGTGTTGCTTATTAAAATATTATCTATATGGTAATACGTGAAGATAACTCTTTATACGAATTTATTTTGTGAATAAAAGAATAGGATATAAGGAATATGCAGAGTTTATAATATAAAAGGAGATCAGAAAACGGAAATATTGAGTTAGAAATTAAAAAAATACGTGGAAACAGTTACATAAATCCTAGTTGGCCTATCACAGTTACATAAATCTATACAATAACAGATAAAGTTTGACTGGTACTGGCTTTTGAAATAAATAAGACCACTTAATTGTTGATAGCTCCTTTTTGTAAGGCGATTTTGACACTCATAATTATAGTTAAAGGTATACTAACTTTTAAACCATCGCGTTCCATGATGTACAATTACGTATTACGGGAATTAACGCGCTCACGATAGGTATTACGTACATACGACCACAGCCAGTGCAACCTGCTCTAAACGTCAGGAAATTCAAAGATGTACACTTAATAGGTATTAAGTATCGTGAGTACGTTCAATCCTGTACTTAATATTTAAGTCAGAGGTAGTTCAGAGTTATCTTTGTTCTTGGTAAATTCACAATGTTAACTAGGACATAATAAACTAGGATATTAACTATTGACATGTAACTAAGATATTCCTAGGGTCCAATTCAGTATTGCAGTTAGGAGTCCAGAATATCCAATATAAAAATGTTTTTTTTTTAACCCAGGTACCAGAAAAAGATCAGCTCTTACGACAAGGAAGAATGGGAGACGATGGTAGAACAATTACTGATGCGTGGGACGTACCGCCGCCGCATCGTAGACTTTTCAAACCACGCTAGATCTTATTTAATTGACGTTGACCTAGTAAGAGGTACAATACCTAAATTATTTATTGATATAATAATCATCTGCAATGTACTACATACAAAGCGAGTGATGGCAGTGATACATAAACCACCTGTGGTTTTCTTCACTGTTACTGTATTTACATGAACTGTAACCTTGTGCCATGAACAAATTAAAAAAAAAAAAAAAATGTGAACTATTATATCGGTATTTTTTCATGTGTAACAGTGCAAAAAGTTTTGGCTTGTTAATTTGCCCGGCCGCCCCCGTACCGCGCCGGTACTGTGCCTAGTCGTCCACAACGCCAACCCTGCCCGCGACACCTTGACTAACACGTGTTTGTCCCTCCGGCTATATTGTAAACTAATGATTCGAAACTAGTTTCAAAACAGAACTATTTTTCTTTAATCGAAACCTGGTTTCCAATACAGAAAAATACTGTTTTCGAAGGGGTGTTTGTGGCCCCCTATGAAAAAAAGATTGAGTACCCCGGGTCTGTGTATGTGAATTCTGGAGGGGAAGTGGAGGGTACTCAAACGGCACGTTGGACCGACGACTTGAGAAAACTGGCTGGCAGCGGATAGATGCGGACTGCCCAAGACCGGGATAGTAGGCGCTCCTTGCAGGAGGCCTTCGCTCAGCAGTGGACGGCAATAGGTTGATGATGATGATGGGCGGCAGTAGTCACTTAGGTATTTATCAGATGACTCCTCTGCTCCTTTGCACATATACTATAAAAAAAGGTAGGCAATCGGGTCTAAGACTACAGTAGCTTCAAGAGCCTATGTCGCGTACCCGTTAGATTGGAGAGGCCACCAGGACAGAGACATCAACTGACATGCAGAAATGTGTTTCATTATCGTGAACTTAAATTGGACTACTCTTACTACTTATCCCTATTGTACTATTTAAAATTGATAGAAGGTACTCAATTATCCATCAGTCACGATAATACAATGAAAAATATAAATGTACAATTCAAACACTAGTGAATATTCAATTAAAGTGGCAAAAAGTTTCTTGTTCAAATTAACAATACATACCGCGTCTAGATACCTACACTTTACGTAGACTCTAGTCATATAGATCAACACGCATAACAATCAAGATATACCTAACAGAAATGCAAATACGATTTGGTACTGAAATCCAAAAAGATTTTTAATCCAATTTTCTATTGTTTTTTTCCCCAATCCCAATGTAAATTTCAAATGGTATGTGTTCGACTCATTAAAGATTTTCGTGCTACGGCACAAACGGGCTGGCTTGGCCGGAGTGATACCACGACCTCACAGAAAACCGGTATTAAGCTATTTTGTAGTTGCTTTTTACCGACTGAGTGAGGTTACCGGGGCCGGAATCGCTTCTACCCTTATTCTGGGGGCAGGACTCAAAGTGACAACGCACTTATGACTCTTTGAGTTGCAGGTCCATAAGCGGCGATAGTTACTTACCATCAGATGACCCGTCTGCTCATTTGCTCTCCGATATTATAAGAAAAGACATGTGTTCTTTTTAAAGAGAATTATGTGTTGCATATTGTAACCATGAAATAAACGACGAGTTATGGTCCGGTTTGACATTCATTTCTATCGAACAATTACTTATTACTAACTAATAAAGTAGCATGTACCTACATACTATTTTTATTTGTTTAGTATGACGCAAAGATATTACTTTTTTAGTACTTGTTTTTTGTGATAATGTTTCATACTTTGTTAGATAAAACATCATTGTGAAATATTTTTACGTATGTAAAAAATTTTTATACATATAAGAAATATAGCTGACTTATTATTTTCATCCAAAGTAATAATACCTACTTTCGTCCCTTTAATACAATGTACTTCGCATGTGAGTAGTTCGCATTAAAGGTGTGTGTGTATGTATGTACAAATATGGAACCCCCAAATTAATGCGGGGGTGAATTGTAATAGTATTATACTTTAACCCTCTTGATCAGTCACTAATTGAAGGACTTGTTCCTTTTTTGTTCGGTGTTCCCGTTCGTTTGTATGTCAAAGCGATATAATAGGTGCGATCGGCTTATCTTTCATAATCATAATACATTTTAGCCCCCCGCCCCTCCCGTTTCCGTTCCTTGGGGGGCTTCAGTACTTGTGGTCCTCTCTCCAGCAGGCAAATCGGTCAGAACGCCGAGGAAAAATCTGCAGCCCTGCCAGGTTTCTGGATAAGTACCAGCCTGGATTCCTTCCAGTGGAAGCACCACATACTCCTGGCTCCTGCGTCCCCAAGGAGCCGGAGATCCGAAGGGATTTACCACCCCGTCAACAAAAAAAGGCCTCCCTTGGTTGGGTCTAGTTCTAGTAGTAGTTTAATAGACGTTTAACTTGTAAGTCTTGGACTACACAAAAATGAGCTCTCCCCGGCGTTAAAAGATCCTTTTTCAATCCGTTTTGAACTCGGTAAAAAAGACCTTTTTATTTGTTCTTGACTTTAAATTCATCGTTCAGTGAACATAGAAATTCAAAACTCATTCATAGATAACCAAAACTGAAAAAATTAATAAACCATTTCAAACCATTTTAAATAGTAGATTTTAATATATTCACCTCTAAATGTTTAATTGATAAAATAGTGATGTTAGAACACATTTCAAATAGAATAATCGTACCTCGTAAAAAAACAGGTTGTGTTTGTTTGAATTTTAATTAATTAATAATATAACCGGAAAGTGCTGCAACAATCGTTAAAATTAGTGTATTTCTATTTTTATTTAAGTGATTTTGTTTAAATGATTAGTACCTCAATGTTATATATTATTACAGAATGATCTTAAAAGAAAACTATCCTACAGATGTTAATTTTTTAAAATAACATAATATTCCATAATAAAATCTTCCTCTATCTCTTAATCCATTCATAGGTTCTTTTAAAAGTAAGTTGAGTTAATAATATAATCTACGAATATTATAAATGCGAAAGTAACTGTCTGACTGTTACCCTTTCACGGCTAAACCGCTAAACCGATTTTAATTAAATTTGTCATGGAGATAGTTTGATTCTTGAGCAGACATAAGCCACTTTTTACCGCGATAACCAACATACACGCGTGCGGAGCAAAACCTAGTAATCTGTAACTCCAATGCCCTTTACTTTCTTACCAACAACCTTCTCCAACATTATCGAATGTAATATGTATGTGGGCTGATGGAGACACACATAATAAACTGCTCTAGGTTTGTCTACTAAATTATTTCAGGTCTAGATATTTATTACCGCTTATTATCACCAGGTTCGTCGTTCCCAAAAGCAAAGCCTACTCTTGGTATGAGGCGCGTGGTATGGTATGCTCTAGTCCGACTTTTGTTCCTACCCGCGCTACACCAATGGTGGGCACAACAAACATCGTCGGCGTGTGCCAAATTTCTTCTAACATTATGGGTGATGCAGGTCCTTAATATCTCCATATACTTCATGACTCCAAACACGGTGGACATAGATGTAAGTATACACTAAGTAGTTCGTTATGTATTTACGAGTTACGGCTCAAATTTTAATTACAAAACGTAGATACTTACACATCTTATTACTAGTGTAGGCCTTCCATTGTGCAGTATGACAATAGCTTGTGGTTAAAAATAACCAGATTGTTTTACGAATATGGTTGTAGCATGTAATATTTATAGTCTACTTGTATACGAGTAGTACAAAATTGCTAGCAGAGCAAGCAAGTTTTTTTTAGCGTTCACATATTGACAAAATTAATATGCCAGAACTAAGTGAATTTTATATACTATTTTGATTTATGATTTACAACGTAATTCGCCAATATCGGTTCGGTTCATATTCTGTTATATATACTATAATTTGGTTGTCGCTTTTAAAAAGAGCACTAGGTAATTAAACTACTAAATCAGTTGCATGCATGTTTAAAATGTAAAAAAACATGAAATTATTCTTTAGAAGTAGACAAACAATGAAACTAAACTTGCTTTAGAACGAGGTCTATATGACAACATGGAACCAGGAAATGGATTAGAAATTTTATTTGATATTTTTATTTATAAATCATATCTTATTAAACATAAAATTATAGGTCAACACAATGCCATCATAACAATAGATTGCAGTGTCGAAAGTAAAATTATTATAACAATAAAATAAAAACGAATAATATGAGTTGCAATTAGTTAAGCTTCCTATCCGATCTACAACCGCCCATTTGTGAATAGTGAGAAGAAATTGGGCAAACAAACTCAACTAACAGACATTGTTTGACAAACTGGGAAAAGTGCAGAGTATTTATACAAAATTTCAATAGATTACTCCCAAATAGTATAAATGAATATTATGTGTCTTGTTATAATATTAGTTATTATATTTAGTGCCTTAACTATTTATTTCCCAACGACATTTGTTTTATGAAGTTGACGTTTAATAAAAAAAAATTGCCTTCCTCATATAAACTATAACAAATCAGATGATTATACTGGGTCTGGTCTACCAATAGGGATGACCTGGTTTTGACAGCTCATAGCGGCCATGTTTGATGATGGATCTTTGACGTCTCTTGACATTTGTGTTCAGTAAGGTTTCCCATTTTATCATGTCACGTTCCACTTTAAACCAACGCTGGGAAATTGTCCAAAATTATTACGCAAATTCGCGTTCTCGTACCGCTACAGTAAGAGCGCTTCGCGCAAAAAACGGTTGTCATAGTGCTCCTTTTGTGCGCGCTATAAATCGCATAATAACAAAATTTGAAAGTGAATTCACTCTCCACGATACTGCTGTGCCTGTGAGACAAAGAAATGCCCGTAGTGAAGAGAATATCGCAGCCGTTTAGGCCAGTGTTGATGCGAATTCAAATCGATCAGTTCAACGCTGTCCACAAGAGTTGGGGCTCTCTCCAATGACCACCTGACGTATTTTGCGGTTGGATTTGGGCCTACACCCATACAAAATTGTTTTGGCACAAGAATTGAAGCCATCCGACCATTGTATCTGTCGTGAATTTGCCGATTATGCACTGAAAATGATGGAAGCCGATGACGATTTTCATCGTAAAATCATCTTCTCAGATGAGGCCCATTTCTGGCTCAATGGATTTGTTAATAAACAAAATTGTCGCTATTGGAGTGAGTCAAATCCACGTGTGGTTCATAAATCACCATTGCATCCGCAAAAAATAACAGTTTGGTGCGGTTTATGGTACGGTGGAATCATTGGTCCGTACTTCTTTGAAAGTGACGAAGGAAACCCTGTTACTGTGAATGGCGAGCGCTATAACTCGATGTTAACCGAATATTTCTTTCTTTCTTCTTTCGAAATTTGATGATATTGATGCAGACGACCTTTATTTTCAACAAGACGGTGCACCACCTCACATTACTCGAGTGAACATGGAATTATTGCGTGGAAAGTTTGGTGAGTGGTTAATTACGAGAAATGGACCGATCAGTTGGCCACCAAGATCGTGTGATTTAACACCTTTAGACTATTTTCTTTGGGGTTACGTTAAATCTAAAGTGTACAGCGATAATCCAGCGACAATTCGTGACCTAAAAACCAACATTCGACGAGCCATAGCCGACATAGCGGCCGAAATGGTGCACCGCGTCATCGAAAATTGGCGCGAGCGGGTGACCGTCTGCAAAAAGAGCCGCGGCGGTCATTTGGCCGATATATTATTTAAAACATAAATTGCATAAAATCAATCGGATGCATTTATCATAAAAAAATGTGTGTTTTATTCAATTTTTAAACCAGGACGTTCTTATTGGTAGACCCATACAACCAAAGAGTTTATTAATAAGATGGAGTTAAAACACAATTATAAATACATGAAGTATAAAAAATTGAAATTTTAACTAACTTCATTGCTGTTTTACGTATATTTTGTCCACAAACTAATACATCATAATCGAAAACATTTGAGATGGCTCAAACACATCAGGTGGTAATAACCACTTACCTCGTCTACCACAGAGGGGGCCGTAGAAATTGTTATTTTTCCCTATTGTTATAAATTAGATCCAAATTCTCAAGTAGATGCTAAAATACTCACAAGACGACTACATAAATTTGCTAGTCTCGACGGGTGTATTACGCAAGATCAGCCTATTAATGTCCAATGTGATAATTAAGAAACAATAGATGCTTTACATTGAAGTTTGTGTATCACGCTATTGTAACATATTGTTATAGTGTATTGGATATGCACACAAAATTTCACAAAAACCGGTCGAGCCGTTTCAGAGGAGTTCAACCACGCACACCGTGACACGAGAATTTTATATATTAGATAAATATTATACACCTATATATATTTACATATACAAAAACAATCATACGAGGGAGCGTTTTTATGTTCGCGGAATGGGGGATAAGGGGTGGAAATAATAAAACCAAATTATTTTTCCTTTTCAATATATTCACCTGCAAGACGGATACATTTTTCAGATCTTTCAATTAATTTGTTTATACCCTCATAAAAAAATGTTTTTTCTTGGTCTTCAAAATACGCCGAAACTGCCTCCTGCCTTCATCATCGTTGGTAATTTTTTTACCCAGCAGGTCTTTTTTCATTTTTGGAAACAGGTAATAATCGCTGGGGGCCAGATCTGAGCTGTAGGGTGAGTGATTCAAAATATCGAAGCCCACCTTATGCAGGGCAGCCAACGCAACGCGGCTCTTGTGGACGGGCGCGTTGTCGTGCAAAAGCAACACACCTTTTGTCAATTTTCCAAGTCTTTTCTCTTTAATGGCTTCTTTGAGTCGCTCTAATATTGAAGCGTAGTATTCTCCGGTTATAGAAACACCTTTATCTTTATAATCGATCAATACTATTCCTTCTGAGTCCCAAAAGACCGTTGCCATGAGTTTCCCAGCTGACTGTGACACATTAAACTTCTTGGGAGGTGCTGTGCCCTTTTTATGCCACTGCATGGAGTCTTGTTTCGACTCAGGTTCATAATGATGAACCCAAGTTTCGTCTCCAGTAACAATTCTACTCAATACAGCATCCTTGTCTTCATTACAAAGGTCTAAAAATGCACGTGAACACTCTACGCGCTGTTGTTTTTGCGACGGCGTGAGCATTCTCGGCACCCATCTTGCACTGACCTTTGTCATGCCAAAATGATCGTGCAGAATTCTAAAAATGGTCGTATCAGATACTCCAACCATTTCTGCGAGTTGTTTCTTCTTTAGTCGGGCATCGTCGAGTACATTTTTTCCACTTTTTGGATAAGTTCTGGCGTGATCACCTCGATGCTCCTGCCCGGCCTCCGGTTGTCTTCAAGGGATTCGCTTCCTTGTTTAAATAAACTGTGCCATTTGTACACCATGGTTTTTCCTGGACAAGAGTCGCCGTAAAGCAATGACATCTCATTCATTATGGTCGCAACTGATTTTCCTTGCTTGGTAAGGAACTTTATAAGGGCACGATATTCGATTTTTTCCATGTTTCACTTTTCACTCCCGATTATGTTGCTTGGTTGACGATAACTCAGACTAATTGTCTAATAACAATGAAACCTGGTATTTATACTAATTATAAGTCACTGAACACGTGACAATTCTAATGAGCCTAATCACCCCCCTCCAACCCTCTCATTCCGCGAACTTAAAAACGACCCTCGTATCTACATTATATTCATACACTGTGAATGTAAGTAAATTGGTTGGTGTACTATAGGAGGATACTAAGGTCGTATACCTGTATTTTAAATACGGAACGGTTAGTGGACATCCTGACTTCAGGCGGAAGTGCATTCCAGAGTAGAACTGCTTGAGTTCACGAAGTTGGAATTGTGGGAGAGACATAAGAGAAGCAAATTATTTGCAAAGCAAATATTTCTGTCGTGATTAGACGACAAGAAACGGAAGTGCGGTGCAAAGTAAGTAGGTGACCAGTGAGAGATGAGGAATGAAAATAAAGAGGTCAGAGCTCGCTGATTGCAGCGCAGGCAAATGGGCAACCAATTCAGTTGGGAACGTAAAGCAGAGACGTGGTCATACCTGCGAAGGTTGAAAATGTACTGAATGCAGTTAAGTAAGGAGGTCTGCATTCAGTTCGAAATAAGAAATGATTAAGGATTGCATGAGAGTAGTTTTAGTTTTGGGAGGCAGGAAATTATTTAGGCGATATAGCGTTCGCAGGTTTCCAGTTGCTCTCTGACTCACATGAGTAACCTGAGCTCGCCACTTAAGAGTAGAGTCAACGAGTAGACCTGCGCCGTTGAATACGATCGGTGAGATTGAAGCAGTATTCAATTTGCTTATCATAATATGTTTGCTGCCTATAATGATCGCCTGGGTTTACAACCAAATGTCATCGACCAGGAACATATGGATTCCAGGTCCTTATTAACTTCGTCAACGGCCCGCGCTACTTCCTCCACCCTTGCCTGTGAATGAAGCTGCAAATTAACAGCATACATATTTATATATTGTATTTTTTTTACTATATTCACACAACGCCATCTAGTCCCAAACTAAGCAGAGCTTGCACTCTGGGTACTAGACACCTGATATAAATACATATATACTTTTTTTTTGTAAATACAAACATATTATGCATATTTTTGTAAAATATGGATGTATTTACAAAAAAAAAAATTTGGTGGTGTTTCACCCAGACCAAATCAAACATTAAATGTTCATGCACACAAATGTTGACTTGAGCGGGAATCGAACCCGCGACCTTTGGAATAGCAGTCCGTTACACAAACCACTATGCCATCCGGTCAAACTGAAGATGTTGGGTGATGAGATTTATGAATATTGAGAATAAAAGAGGAGATAATATACCGCCTTATGGGACGCCAGAGTGGCGGTCGCACCAACTGGAAGAAAAATCTTCAACACAAACACACTGCTATCGCCCTTGAAGATAGTTGGAGAACCATTCCAGTGCCTCTGTCGGAATCAGTATTGTTTTACGACACAACGAATTAACATCGAATCGAATTTCTACAGCGACTAACGAGTTATATATTGATTTCTTGTTGGTAATAGTGAGTGTTTGTAAATACACTGCAATAAAAGTAATTAACCGACAACTTTTATCCATCGTATACCCCGCTCGTAACAATATGTTAATTATTATTAGGATGGCTAATTAAATGCATGCAGGTAAATAATGTAGTATGGGATGTACCATTCGGTGTCACTATTTGGCAATTTTTGTTAGAGAACGTGTGTCTATGGGATATTTTATTGAAGGTTTGTTATAATGGTTTACATAATTAATAATGGAATAATCAAAGCGCGTCACACTGATGGTGATATACATCCTCGCCTGAATGAGCTTGCAGACTATTTTGCCGCAGGGACAAAATACTTGTATAATAACTGCGGCATTTTTATATTTCTGGTAAGTTTTACTTTATGCATCAGGCATAAAGGAAAACTGCATTATATTTTTACCAAATAGGCGTATGTACAAATCCCGCGATTTCTCTATTCGTATACTGTGTATTATAATTAACAATGTTTTATGTAATTTCCAGCCAAACTGTTGGGTTGTTCCTCTAGGTCTCATGATAGTCCTGAGCGTTGTGCACTCCCAAATAGTTAGTACAACTGAAATGGAACTAGCTAGAGTACGACCACGCGCCACTTTTCGTAGGAAACTACCTCGATATTTCAGGTAATTTCAATTTATCTAAGCATATCGAACCAAATACACCAAATAACTTAGTTACAGCTCTTAAACATTTTTTGTCTTCCTCATCAAAATACTGTGTTTGTGGTTCGAAAGAAAGATATAAAATGCACTTGACATAGATGTTAACTGTAAAGTAACTGTGTTACTATAGTATAATAATGTAAAGAACTGTGTCATCACTTTACCAGCCCGTCTGGCCAGCGTGGTATAGTAGGCCAAAACCTCCGTTCCAAGGAGAGGCCATGTCCAGAAGTGGACTAGTAAAAGTTGTTGATGATGATTACTTTTCTCAAGCTTTTGACAGATGCTTTGCATAACTGGGACGAAATATGCAAATTATATGCTTTGTTTTATTTATAGAAAAAATCACTAAATACTTTCTTGCATTTCGTTTATTAAAAATAAGTATACATACACATTAAAATACAGTATTTCAACTGTTTTTATTTAAAATACACACCAACAAATACATAAAAAGACTATTAAATGATAAAAGTAATATCTATTTTCATAAAACTTAAATTTTAAATGGAGAAATTTTTTACAAGCGGTAAAAGACATACAAAGGCAAAATCCCTTAAGTGTGCTATTGCTTGTAAGGTTAGGACTGACTCGTCAAATGTGCACAGCTGAAGAAACAACGTTTCGTGGACAGGTGGAATCAGAAGAACAACCTGTTGTTGAGAAATAGATAAAGTGTAGAACTGAATTAATAAAAGCTCAAGGAAACTATATAGTCCATTCTTTCGGTCAAGCTTTAGTACAAAACGATAATTTCTTGGAACCTGATTGGTCAGGGGTCGGGACACGATCGATGCAGTACTATGCAGTTGTTAACGCGAATGGGCTATAGTTACAAAATACAATTTTTTTAGACTTAATTTATGTACTATAACAAGTCATTCACATACTGTCCAGCCCTAGCTACCGAATGCAAACACATACTAAGCCGTGTATACATAACATACAACAAGCATACATATTTTTAGGCGGTCGAGATCCGAATGCGATGGCGGTAGCGCCGGTGGCTCCGGTGAAAGCGGTGCAACCTCCAGCCAAAGCAAGACGCCCTCTACCAAACCTGCCAAATTCAGACGAAGACAGTCAAGGCCTGAAGTGGCTGAAACTGTCCTCAGGTACTATTGTAAATACACTTATAAGGATTTAAAACTTAATTTGCAACTACTTACCTACTTACTTAATTGACTGCTACTTTGCTACAGATATTTTATTATTCTTGGTAGCTGGATAATAAAAAGAAACAGTCGAATAGATAAGAAAACTGGTGCCAGTCGGACTCGGGCACGAAGGGTTCCGTACCATTTTCTATTAAAACGGCAAAAAAATCACGTTTGCTGTATGCGAGCCCCCTTAAATATATATTATTTTTTTTAATTTAATAATTCTTTTGCCAAGTCTTTGTTTGGAATTCCGCTCTCTAGCTTTGATACTTTTCTTTATATTCTGAATTTTTTTTTACGACACGTTAAAAGTTTCACAAATAACTTGTCAATATGTTTTGGTGCGTCTTGAATACAGATAAGTAACAAACTGACTGAAGGCGGACTTTGATTATACTGCATGCACGTGTATTTTGTTTCTAAGAATTACGAAAGACCCTAAACTCGACACGGTTTTGTTTGCTTTTGCGATCTCAATAGCCATTGACCATTATACTGTGCCCCAGTACTGTGTTACTGTGTCGTTGTTGTTACCTTTCTGAATAAGCATCTAGAAAAGTAATAACAACGAGACAGTAGTTATTTATTGTCATTTTTAAATTCCAGAAAACGGAAAAGAGAATTGCCTAAAGAGATATTAATAAAAAAAATTGAAACACCTACCAAACCAAAGCCAATGATAAACATAAAAGCAAAAGATTCGGATGACGAAGATTATATGATTTGGAAAAAACCGGATTTACCCACTCCTATAGTAACTTTTACCCCGCCGCCAAATGACGCTACACCAAGTTCATCTTTCCCGTTTAAAGCTAATATATTAACAAAAAAGCAACTAGAGTCGTTTAACGTAAGGCAAAACAACATTGTTAGAGTGTTTGCGGATGGCGATGACGGTTTCGAAAGCCTTAACGGCTATAATTCTAACGGCAGTGAAGGTGATAGAGTAAAACATGAAACGGAAAATGTTGCGACCGTTAAGCCAACCAGTCCGAATGAGAGTAATACAACTGAAAAAAATATTTGTCCGCAAATAGCTGAAGAATTAAATGTTAGTGTAGAAAATGAGCCCGATGTTTACATCAATGCAAATATACTGAAGAAAGGGGATGAGAAGTCGGAGGATGGAGATTCCGATGGTGCTATTCCCACGAGCAGTCCAAATACAAGTAAAAGAATTGGTGTACGATTTCGAGGATCCTGGGCTCAAGACGGCATTCGAGAATCGAGTGATGATGATTTCGCTAGTAAAAAGAAGGAAAAGGTAAATTAGTTATTATTATGTAAGCGAAACTATCAATTGCAATGGTATATTTTAGTCTATAAAAATAGGAGGTTGAAAGTCAACTGACCACAAATAAATTAAAAAAATGTTGGACGTAGATGCTGTGTCTGGGACTCACTGTACCTAAACCTACTCGATACCTGTCTATTTTTAATAAAGTAAGTAATTGTATGAAAATTAAATTAACTGCAAAAGTTACTTTGTAATAACAGATAAAAAAAATGGTTCTTAATACTTTTTGTTTGGAATTGATAGTTAAGGCAAAATAAACACTTATTGTGTGAATTTTGTGTGTTCAGATAGATGGACAAGTAAAAACAACTATACAAATATACCAAAAGAAGAGATGCATACGATTTTAATGATATTGCCGTCGAAAGATTTAAGACCAATTATTATTTACCATTTTACTTTTAAAGACCCGTTAGTTTTACATCCGTAATTGCATTGCAATTGATCGTTTTGCGACACGCTTTTTTATTTGCATGCTGTCCTATTTATTTATTTTAAACGCTGTAATTTAAAAATGAACACTGTATTAACTTGTCCTATCTTTTAACACTAGGTTATAGAAGGAAGTAAATTTCAGCACGAGAAGCCAGGTAGTTACCGATCAAACGGAGTCTCGGCATGACTATAGTAACATGACAAATCGCATGCTGTGTTATTTCTAATGTGCTATATTTGTGACTAAAAATATAACATTTATGACTATAGTAAAATTATTTTTTTGCTGTTGACTCGGTCATAGATTTATGACTATATAGATACTTTTAACTGACTATTTTGTGTTAGGGCAATGAAAATCAGAGCAGATGGCTTCAGTATTGAAGACAGAGACATTATTTATGACCGAGTTTACAGCAAGTGAATGAATATACTATACGAGTTGCCTAGTGAAACACTTTGTCAACCACTTTTAAAAAAGAGACAATAAAGTATCCTGTTGTCATTGCACAAAAAACAAATAGAAAGCCCTTCTGCCACTTAGTAACAGAGTGCGCCAATCAATCCGCACAAATAATTAATATATTATTATTATATATATATATACATATTAACATAAAGACATAATAATTTTTAATGCACTTTAAATGAGAAAGTGTTCATTATATGGTGATAAAAAATACATTTCTATCTAAAATAACTAAAATATAATAATATATGAAACTTTGAAGTAGCCAATTTCAAAAGATTAAATAATATTATTACAAGTATTGGCACTAAACCGCGAATTAGACCTAAATTCTTGATATAATCCGTCTGGCGCCAGATTGTTTTAAATAATGCAAACATTTCCATAGAAATTAGGCAATTACCAGACATCGTCATCCGACGGGGAATGCTCGGCGTCGGCCCCATCCATCGCTCTTCCATCCCACCATACCATGTCTGATTGGGTTGGGCAAACTACTAACAGTAAGCATTAATTGATTAATTGTGAACTATTTACACTAATTGTGAACATGTGTTTCTTAGGAACGCTCCACATTTAGGACTCTTTCACACCATGCGTAATGTCGACCGCCGACTGCCCTGACATACACCCAGAGGTAATAACTCATTGTATAATATTTAAGAGAGTTACAGTCGATGGTAACATTATGCCTGGTATGGATGCGTTTTTATCGACATAACTTTGAATTTACTTAAATTGTTTATATAATTAGATACGTTGATTTTTCGTTTAATTTACGTTCTGTTGTTGTTTGATTTGTTACAATCATACGTTAGACTTAGTCCCACACTTAACTTTTTTAATACAAAAATAATATAAAATTCACTATAATTCAATAATCGATTCACAATAATCGCGTGCCTTAATCTAAAATAAAGAGTTATTATAGTCCATTCCAAGAAGTAGTGAAGCATTGATCAATCTCCGCTCCCTGCGTCAGGATGTGGGGCTTGAATAGATGTGTCACTATTTTCTTAACGCAAATGGACTATAGTAGAAACGTAGTCTATTATTTTCTTTAATTGCTTTATTTTGATAATGGGATCAATAAAATTTCCAAGGATGTAAATCAGTTATTCAACAGTTATTAACTTTTAAACTAAAAAAAAATTGGTAAAGTAAACTAATTACTAACCAATTAAAACAACTTTTTTCGCCTTCAATCATACGATACGTTTCGTTAGGTGAAGCAAGCAGTTATGGCTCTCAGTCGGAAGGCGGGCACTCTGACGTTGGCTTCCCGTATACAGCTGATAGTTCCTGGGATCCATTCGCCATACTGGATCCTAGTAGTGATACAGGTATATCCCACAAATAGCTTTAGGCATGAAGTAAGTTATTTGGATGTGTTTGCAAAGTGTCATGGTTTGGTATTTAACATATCACTACTTAATACTACCAATTCAGTCTAAGTTTGGTGGCGTTCTATTTGTAGTTTTATATTGTTAGAAAATATTTTATTAGTGTATTCATCAATACAACTAGTAGCAACAACTTTGAGTTTCTTGCAGTGAACTATCAAATTCTTTAGATAAAAGTAACTACTATGTTGTTATATCAGCAATCGAGTAAGCCTTATTATCTTTTTCGCATAAAACGCTCTTTTGATCTTTTTGAAATCTTTATAAACGGATCAATTTATAAATTTGCTTTCTACAAAACTGTTATAGATATTCTTTAATAATCGCCATATGGAAGTCGGTAATGATATATTATATAATTAACAGTGAAATGTACGATGTGGGAGTGCGGGTCGACGCTGCGTGCGGAGCTGTCGGCCGTGGACATCAGCTGGTACGTGGTGGCGCGCGCCGAGCGGGCCATGGCGGCCGACGGCGGGCTGTGGGCCGGGCTCGCCATGGCGGCCGCCGTGGCACTCGCCGCACCCATCGTACGCCTCGTGCAGGTACCTTACTTACTGAACGCCATAGACATAGACGAATAGCCTCTCTTTACAGCATCACCGAAACTGAAAAGCTTGTGTGTGCGAGTTTTATGACTTGTGTTGATTTTTTATGTCCATAATTGACTTTAAAGCGATATCAATGTCGAAAACTTATTATGCTCATATCAATATGGATTATTAATATTTTGGATGTATTTAAAAGTAAGAAAATCCAAGAATAGATATTTTATAAGATTTTTTCATAATCACAAAAGGTACACAGTGAAGTCTCTGTTACATCGATGGAGTTTTAACACTTTTGTTTTTTTTTTCAAATTCGTAGTATTTTTATGGAATAGGGGGCAAACGAGCAGGCGGGTCGTCAGATGGTAAGTGACTACCGACGGCATATGAACACCTGCAAGTCAAGAGTCACAAAATACATACGAACGAATCAGGAGGATAGTTGGGATCTGGTAACCTCTCTCACTCGGTGAAAAACAACTACAAAATTGCTTAACACCAGGTTTATGTGAGGCCGTGGTATCACTCCGGTCGGAAAGACCCATTTGGGGCGAAGCATGGCTCTCCCACGGTGAAAATTACTTACATTGGAAGTTGAAACATATCATATAGTTTAAGCAAAGTAAAACTTTTCTTGAGCTTCATATCCTCGAGTTATCTTGGCGGATATAAACATTGCGATGCATGCGCCGCACACGCCTTGAATTGAATTTGCATGGAGTGAAAATAAAACCAGCGCATGCTCCGGTCGACTGACGCATGCTCGGGTCGATCCAACGAATACTCGCAATGTGACGAGGCATATTCAACACGTGAGGAGAGTCAGTGAAACGAAGCTTCTTTTTCTTTAATTTGTTTTTCAAGAATTGAAAGGATTATTATTAAAGTAGCAGCGGTTATTATGATTCTAGTATATGGGCTGGATTGGTCCTAGCATGCGCCGAATGACTCGAATAGATTCATTTTCTCAGCCTAGGCGTGCGTTGTGCGTCGTACACACACGCCGCATACACACACACAATGTGTGTGTTTGTCTTTGTATATTTATGTAATAAGATTTTTGTGTATAAAAAGCAAAATAATACTTAGTATTTATTATTGTTTCCAATTAATGTCTGGACCACGTCAGGACATGGCAATTCCTCACAGCAAGGTACATATTATAATTTGCCTTAATATTATCCATATTCATATCGTCGCTGTAGAATGAATACCTCGTATGTCAAAAAATTAATATATATTTTTATTTTATAAAAATCTAATAAAAACCTCATAGCACAGCAAAGCCAAAAATCCAATTAATGGCTACTAATGCCGTCTATGGCTTTTTTTGACATACGAGGTATTATTCTACAGCGACGATATGTGTCTCGATGGACCAAAAATATCTGATGTGTACCAATTTCATCAATTCATTTTGCTAAATAATTATAATATAATAATAGGTCTTTACCTTGGCTTGGTACTCACCAGACCTTGCATCTACCGACTATTACTTTTTCCAAAATTTAGACAACTTTTTAGTGGGTAAAAAATTCAATTCCCGATTTGAAGAGTTTGTTGCCTCCCGTCCAGCTGATTTTTACAAGAAGGGCATTAATAAGCTGCCAATGCATTGGCAAAGATGCGTCGATTGCATGGGTGATTACTTCGAATAACAGAAATAAAAAAGTACTTTCATTTATTGCATAACAAACGGGAATTTCATAGGTAAAGACCTATTACATATTGCATCGTTTCATTTAATATTTAATTTATTTAATGGAAGTAAATTTACCTTCTCCTTTAATTTTGATAATGAATTAAAATTGTAAAGATTATATAAAGTTTTCGATACGATACGATACGAATATCGATTACCTCCTTTGTGTCATTAAAATCGCATGGTATAAAGTCCACCCATCCTCATCCATTTATGTTTTTATATTTAATTGACCTCCGAACTGTTTAACGCTCCAAAAAGTACAAATATTCTGATTTTGTTTTCAGATGGCTATAGAGCAGGACAACAGAACTGAAGAAGAGCTACAAACACTTTCTTTATTCACATACATCCCTTCACTGGTGGCTAATTACAGCCAGGGGTCTGCGTTTTCCCTTTTTCACGGCGCTTACGGTGATAATATTTGGTGAGTAGTACTTTTCTTAAGCTCTGGTCAGGCGTGTATATATATCGACAATAACGATACGTTATAGTTTCTTTTTTCAAAATAATTTACGTAATTTATAACGGTATCATATTATCGAAATATTATAAATAATTATACTGATACAATTTAAACAAACGACTAATAAAGTAAATCTGTCAAGTTTTTTGCGTTTGTTTCTTTTAACTTGCTCCTTCCTAATACTAAATGGTAGGGGAGTGACTATAAACGCAGATGAAACTTTTAGTGGATTTTTTTATCTAATGTTTATTTTAGTCGATTAGTTAGTAATTCCATGTACTTGTTCCAGGGTAATATCAACGAACCTTCTATCTTGTTGTCTCCGCTTTGCACTCAGCGCACTAGTGTTTTTTCTATTGACCGTAGCTGAACGAGCTTTCAAACAGCGCTTTTTATATGCGAAGTTATTTTCGCATCTAACATCTGCTCGTCGAGCACGCAAATCAGAACTACCACATTTTAGACTCAACACTGTGAGAAATATCAAGACATGGCTGTCGACACGCTCTTATTTGCGGGTAAGTTTCGTCAGTCAATTAATAAGCATTATTATATTATATATTATATGGCATATATTTATATTTGTTATTATAATATAATAATAATAATTAGTATGACTTGTTTTGGACGCTAAAATAGTTGTTTGTATGACGATGTCACCAGAGATTCTTTCAGAACTACTAAGCTACTCTTTGTGAGCTGATCCACCTTACGTACTAATAGTCGATCTCGATCAGTTCAAGTTTGATGATGTATTCTTTTCCAGCGGCGTGGTCCACAGAGATCTGTTGACGTGATTGTATCAGCGGCATTTGTGTTAACGCTAATGCTCCTCGCTTGTGTCAGCGCACAGCTGTTAAAGGTAACAAACATTCATAATGTGCAAAGCGACTAAGTTAATTAATAGTCCAACGTAGATAACAAAATACATTATCATCATCATCATCATCATCATCAACAGCCTATAATAGTCCACTGCTGGACATAGGCCTCTCCCTAGAAAGGAGGTTTTGGCCTACTATACCACGCTGGCCAGACGGGTTGGTATAGGGTTCCTTTCAAGTTTTCCTTCTTTTTGCAGTGCTGTTGTCCTGTGCAGTTTGTTCCCTTAGTCGGCTCTTACGACACCCACGGGATGAAGAGGGGTGGTGACAATCCGTATTCTTAATCCGTCACCACACGGATACATTACAGCAACTTTTTAATTAAAATTATTCTTATAACATACAATCTGGATGAAACAATTAGTGTGTTGTATTTGTAAACCTGCTTATAATGACTATTAAATCAAGATTGGCGTGCGGTAGCCATTTACAAGGTTTTGTTATACATACATCGACAGATTTTCATGATCAAGGCCCTTTTGGACGTTAACGAACGTCTTATTCAGGGAATTGTACCATGAAGCCTTGTGAATAAAATATCGTCATTTCCTATCGATTGAGAATTTATAAAAAAAAGTGAATTGTCTATGATACTGGATTAATCTGGTTTGGCAACCATAAAAAAAAACTACTTTGAGATTTGCTATCATAAATAACAACTGACTGTGACTTGTCCGTGTGGTGACGGATTAAGAATACGGAGTGTCATCCCCCCTATTCATCCCGGGGTGTCGTAAAAGTCGATTAAGGAAATAAACTACGCTTTAAACAGCACTGCAAAGAGAAGAAAAACTTGAAACAAACACTGGGATAGTAGGCCAAAACCTCCTTTCTAAGGAGTATGTCCTTTGTCCGGCAATGGACTATTAAAAGCTGTTGATGATGATATAACTTGATTGTCAGCTCTAAAGGATTTACCAATCTATCAATTAATAATAAAATAAATAAATAATCTTTCCCTCGGCATACTTCCAGCAATTTTTTTTAAATAATTTTATAACTCTGAAACATTTTATGACTTATCGCATGAGAGGAAGTTTATGACAAAATTTTGTACCTAGATCGCGGCCACGGTATGGAAAGAATTTTTCCATTTTTAAGAAAGAGTATATACCCTATCAATGAATTATTCTGTTAATCTATAACAAAATAATGCATTGATAGAAATGTGTAAATTGTAAGGAATAAAATACACATCAGAAAATTTAATATGTAATAATTTTGCGTAGGACACGGTGACGTTGGAATGCGGCTGGCTACTAGAAGCGATGGTTTGGAGCAGTTGCCTCGGTATATACCTACTGCGTTTGTTGACACTAGGTAGTAATGTTAATAAGAAATACCGCTGCTGTCTATCGGCCATATTGACGGAACAGATTAATCTTCACCTTGCCATTGAGCAGAGGCCGGAGAGCAAGGAACAGCTAACTGTTGCCAACAATGTACTGAAACTCGCAGCTGACTTACTTAAGGTATATTATAGTTCTGCCAATTTGTTTTAATTCACGGCTTATCTTAGAATATTATAGTCACGTCGCGTTAAGGAAATCGTGACGCATCGATCAGGTCCTCTGACCAATCAGGTTCCAAGACATTATCGTTTCGTATAAAAGCTTGGAATCTGATTGGTCAGAGTACGGGGCTTGTTCGATGTGTGTCCTAACGCGAATCTACTATTAACTCTTTATAGATTGCAAGTATTGCAGAATCTTCTGAATTTAATTTTTGTGTAATTTTCCCACATTATCAATATAATGACATAAATTATATAATAATAATCGGGGCTTGATAACGGGGCTTTCCCCAATGTTCCAATCGAATTACACGGATTTAACTTATGGGGGGTCAGATGAAATTCAAAAGAATGTTTGAATGACGCAGTTCAAGCCAGTCGTTTGGTACTGACTCCAGGAAATTAACTTATTTTATTGTGCTGAATTTTTAGTTTTCATATTGTTAAATCATTGTATTACTTTTTTTTACAGGAACTGGATTCGCCTTTCAAGATCTCTGGTATATGTGCCAATCACTATCTCTACACAATCACTAAAGTAGTTATACTTTCTGCGTTGTCAGGAGTGTTATCCGAAATGCTAGGTTTCAAATTAAAATTACATAAAATTAAGATCAAATAGATTTTTTCTTAGTGTATAATCGTTTACTGCTAGTCTTGATGGCCATTTAGTTTTATGAGCTGTATGACTCTTTCAGTTCACTCTCTTTATCGACTAAGAATCAGTTTGATTTAGTTCCTTTTTAAATACACAACCCGTTGACACACGTGTATTAAAAGCTCATACAATTTATGAGATCTTAACAATTGTGAAAGCAGTTTTTAAGCTTTACCATAATTTATAGATGGCCAGATCCTACTTTGATGACCAGGCTATTTTGAACTCGATTTAGTCTTAGATAATTTAGTTGAATAATAATCATTAACGACGAAGTCTTGCAAAGATAATTCATATTATTATGATGAAATATATATTTCGTACGGACGCGATGTAGTCATGGAATGTATTAAAAATAATTCTGATCTGCCATCTTATGACACGTATTTGACACGTCACGTTGTTTTAAACATTGAGGCAAGTATTTTACATCATCACAGTGTGTTTATGTGTTTTCGAAAAACAAAAGAATCTACTGTTTCTAGTAGCAAATATTAGGTATAAGTAGTCAAGTAGGGTTAGAATTGTTATCGTAACAGGGTTAGTTAGTTAGCAAAGTATCAACTTAGCCATCTTTTTATTGAAATGTCACTAGTTTTGGTTCTGTTTGTTTAACCGTTAAGTAGTGGTGTATATTCATAAATATATTTTAAAGACAACTCCTTCACTAGTAGTAATTGCTGTGTCGCGGGGGACATCACCAACATTCACAGAACGGACACAAGAGCATGCGGACTCAGTGCAACTATTTGTAGATGTGTCACACAAATGTTTGTTTCTTAAAATAAATTTAACCTGTGCAATCTGTGCAATAAATAAAGTATTTAGTTTTATTATAAAGTAATAGTTAAATTATTGTTAATGTCGTATATGAGGAACTAGTTATATTTCGTCACGATTTACAAATACATATATTATATTTTTTGTAAAAATGAAATTGAAATTTTAAATTATATAAATTTATATTAATTTCGGCAATCAGAGTATCTAATAGTTATCCTACTGAAGCTTTACGTGCATTACAATATAATCTAAGGAATCTGATTACTGAACGACTGAATAAATTACCACAGGAAGTTGTACTTAAAACGTGTTTCTTTTAACGCAAAAGATTTTAATGCTTGGAAATAGATTCCTTCGTTCGGCTGGCCTTGGTCCCTTTTCCCTTTGCAAAAGGTCTCTAATAATCGTTTTGTCGAAGATCTAATACAAATATAGGATATGTTGGTTGCAGTTGATGGTAGATATTTTAGGAGTTGTACTTCCTTTGGCGCTTGAGTCAAGAGATAATAGTATTTTTCAGCTGGTAACGAAGTAGCATATGCTGATATAACATATTTTTTGTAAATATAACAGTTATTAGGTCAAATAAATATTAATACTATAATATAACTATAGACAAATACTACTTAAGATTAAAATATTAAGATGTAAGATTAAATTTATAATATTTTTTTATAGATAATGTTTATCGAGAGTTAAACATATTTTTATGTTCACATTTTAAATAAAATGTATTTCATGACTCTTAAATAGCATTCAAACTATAATAATCTTCATTTTACATCCATCGAAAACAATACTTTTGATGCAAATTGTAGTATTATTTTGTTAGATAACATTTATCAATTTGTAAAATAATATTCGTATTATTAATAACGTTAAATACATTTAGTGGTTTAAATAATATAAACAAATAGAAAACTTTAATATAATTTGCTTATTAATTAGTAATTTGACTAAAATGCAGATTAAATTTTGAAAAATAGTTTTAATTACTTACGCCAAAGAGGTATGACTTCTCACGTACCTACTCTATATAAGTATAATATTGTTTATTTATATTGTACATCGTATTGAAGTTACTGGTAAGTGTTGTTGCGTTTCATTTTATATATACTACACTAAGATAATTCTTCTTATTATTTTTTTATTAAAATATACATATTGTACTTTGATTAGACCGCCACTATATAGTTTGATCTCATTTTAACCTCATAGATATGATTTACGGTGCGTTGTATGGTGTGATCTTCATAAATCTTTAATACAACAATATTTTCTATAGTTTATAGATTATATTATTTATTAATAAATTATTTTCATTTAAAGCTAAGTATATGGACATTTGACCGTAGGCATGCAAAGATCCTAAAATAGTAACAAAATAGCGTGAGCTCTGCACGAATAGGCGCTTAATATTAAAATCAATCATTATTGTAATGTACATGTGCTTTCGTTCCTAAATTTTGTAACTATAACATATAACTATAGAAACTTATTATATTTTACGTGTCCTTTTGTCCAGCATAAGATTACTGCACTCTCGGCCCGTCATCGGTTTATTGATTTCTAAGCTAGAATCTTGTTTTGTGTGCGTAATTATTTGTGAATAAAATTCAATATATTGAAAATATGAATTAATATTCATCGAAAAGATTGGCCAAATATATATTTATATAACGGTTTATAACGATCTATTATATAAAGTCATAACAATATGAACAGAACTTAGTTACGCCGACTTCTGCCATATGATGCCTCTTAACTTGAGTTATGGAGGCTCTATGTTCTAAGAAACGTATATAATTTAAATTAAGACATAATTTAAAGATTTTTATGACGTCAATGTTGCCAATTAGTAATAAAAATGTTTTACTGTGTTTAAATGAGATTAATTGACATGATAATCATGTTCTGAATGTAAATACAGATAGATAGTGTACATATTAAGTGTTAACATTTTTATAGTTATGTTTAGTCAATTTCTTTTTTATCTGATGTTCCTAAATCTTATATTTCTCAAAAGACATATTTACAACTACGTTTTTGTACAATTTATTTTTTATTATATAGTATTTTATGTATTATGTCCGCTTATCAACGAGCGGTTATTATACACGATTCTCGAGTACTATACTTTTTGGTCCACAATATTATGCAATTGCCTTAGTTATTACATGGAATTAAGCAGATATCCATTTTAAATAGTAATTGAACAGAGAATCTATTCCTCAGCCTAAATTTATAACACTGACTGTAATTAACCAAGGTGAAAGAATTGATATAGATATAGACATACTGCTGGTGTCGATTCCTCCAAACTAAGTTATTCTTATACGAAACCATACTTGTGACGCAAGTTTCACCTCTGCACTGTTTATTCATAAGTACTAATTATTAAAACCAAGAAATTGCGCACGGGTAAATTTTGGGTTTACTTTCTCAAATACTATTTGAATAATTAAAAAATCATAAATATCGATATGTATCTTTAGTCGAGTGAATGTGTCGCCCTATTTCCCTCGAGCCCACCAAAAGACCACACCAGAGCATTATAGAGAACTATAATCTGATGTCTATAGATTTATTAATATAATATATTTGCAATAATGTGGATGTATACTTGAATATAATATGCGCGTGTCGCGTCATGTTACATTATTATCAATGTCGTGCTAAAGCGCATATCTTTTATTATAAGTTTTGGAATTGTATAATAATAGTTCATTAAGCCTATATTTTCGCTTGAAACCCTTATTTTCTCGAAATTTTCATAGAAACAGTCTAGTTGATTTTGCCTTAATGGTGTTTATTTTTTAAATAAGTACCATATCTTGTTAAGTTAGATACTTATGTGAGCATGAAATGCTCGGAAATAAGATACCTATGAAATACATTATTAGTAACTGAAGAGTTTATTTTTATTTATACCTATATTTATTATCTATTATAAGTACTGTACTGGTACCAGACCATTATACAAGAAAATTTGAAAATTGAATTTGAAATTTGATCGTTTTATGTACAGCCTTCTTGGTACAGTTCTGACGATACGGCTGCTCTATATGGTATACGTACAGTATGCGCACTATAAGTTATAAAGAACATCCATATATTAATTACGCCCAAAGAAAAGTATTCACATAAACAATAAGTGATCACTTTCTGCCTTGCAACTCCGCTAATCAAGTTTTCTCTAGATTCTTAGACTTTACGTATATAATTTTTTTTCTGCCTAATCAATTTTTATATTGATAATCGGGCTTTAGACCCTGTCACAGTCGGAGACTGCACTCCTTAGTGGCTGGCGAGAGAAGGAAGGTTTAAAAGTTTAAAACTTTCGTATTCTACTATGTAAGACCAATGGCCTCCCGATGACTTATAACTACACACTACTGATACAAATGTCATCGATGTCTTTGTAATAGTTAGGTAAATTTAAAATGTACGGTACATTTGAAATTAGTAATAAAATGATGTATTTAATTTTCCAGGTATGGCAATGTTGTTGATATCACCATTAATTACCTATATTACTATATCTACAGTCTATTGACACTGAATTTTTGTTAGAGGAATACCGATATTTTGACCCATGTCAATGGCGTCTCAATGGCATCTTAATAGCGTGTCAATGGAATGACAGTGGCTTGGCGGACTTGGGTGCGGTTCTATTTTTACGAGTTCACTCGGATCATTTTATGAAAAAAAATGGCATTAACTACGAAAAAGAGGAACGAACGTGACACCAAGAGGTTTGTAAACCTATATGAACAAGAGAAAGTGTTGTGGAATGTAAGGCTATAAGAATACAGAAACAAAGACGCCCAAATTGCTGCAATACAACACATTATTAATAAGAATTACTTATTAAATATAAAAAATCAACAGTCATATTAGAAATAAAAAAAAACAATTGGCACAGTAGGACATGATTTATATCGTGTGTAATCAAAAGCAGGAAAAGTTTTTATGAAGTGTTTAGGGCAGTGGCGGATTATCCCTAAAGCAAACTAGGCACGTTTCTAGCGGCGCGATGTTACAAATAGACGTGCGCGAAGAATTTTTAAAGAAAGAATAAATATATGCCTAGCATAAAAAGAACTGTGTCAGTAAGTACTCGTAGATACGTACATACTTACACAGTATAAACAATTCTTTAATTCCATAGAGACGTGTAAGTTCGGTTTACATCTAGGGTTTATATTACGTGCTCCTTACAGACCCTGTTGCCTAATCTAGGGGGGCCGCGGGATTCCTCCCCAGACCCCCTAGATTAGGCAAGCCTCACAGTAGATACGATCCATGGCCCTAACCGGAGCGCCGATATGGGCAAAGCGCTACCAGCGCTGCCGAGCTCTATCAAACGCAGCAGGTAGCGGCCATTCGGATCGTACGGGGATACTGCACCAGTCCTGGCACTTTCCCGCATTTTGATATCGTGGCGGATATGGACGCGAGGGTTTATGACTATACAGTGCCTGAGACGAAAGTCTGCAATAAGTGCGTCCTACCCGACATACGGAGCCATAACGAGGACACTTACGATACGGCTGGTCATAAGCTTAAAGTCGCTCAGTTATTTCTCTAAGGGATCGCATTAGGAATGAGGTGATCCAGGAGAGTACCACGGTCATCGACATTGCCCACCGGATTAGCAAGTTGCAGTGGCAGTGGGCTGGCCATATTAGCCGCAGAACCAACAACCGTTGGGGTAAACGAGTTCTAGAGTAGAGACCGCGTTAGGGCAAACGTAGGACTCCCACAGGCCAGGTGGGGGTGACAATTTGTGCAACGCGGCTGGCAGGAGTTATATGCGAGAAGCCGAAAATCGATCGAAGTGGCGTGCAATGGGAAAGGCCTATGTCCAGCAGTGGACTAGGCTGATGATGATGATCTATAAACAGGATTTTTTACAGATATTTATAGGTTTCACTACCACTGACTAAAACGTCATTCATTCTTCATAGGAAAAAGCACAGTCTGAAAAAAATTATATGTTTGTACTCACTTCGGGAGACGTGCTTTTTACTAACTAGCCGAGACCCGCGGTGTTACCCGCGTTTGTTGTTATAACCGCGGGCAACGCCGCGGGGCGTAGCTAGTCTAAAAAAAGTAGCCTTAGTTACTCCTTATGTCATCAGCTATCTGCCAGTGAAAGTCCCGTTGAAATCGGTCCAGCCGTTCCAGAGATTACCCGGAACAAACAGACAGATAGACAATAATTGAAAAAAAATGTTATTTTGGCATATGTACCGTGTAAACATACATTAAAATATGCATTTAGTAAAAAGCGGTTATTTTAATATTACAAACAGACACTCCAATTTTATTTATTTGTATAGATAAATGACGTAACTGATAAGAAATATCATCTTCACTAGTAACATACAAACATAATTTGATGTGTTTAAGAAACAATTTTTGGCTTACTGTAGTTGTCCATACATACTTGTTATTTTTTAGATAAAAAAGGTGGTATCGCTGAAATGAAAAAACAAGTATATGTAATGATAATGATTTTAATTTTAACAAACGAAAAGCAAACTACATTTTACATCTTGCTTTTATATGAATTTGATGTTTTTGACTTGCACCTGAAAATATTCTGATAATATCACTTCTACTCTTGAAACCACATGAATCCCTTGTAAATCTAGCAAATAGCCTATATCATTTTCCAAGTTACGTTAAATCTAGCAAGTCTTACAAACACTAAAACTAAAGTATTATTTTATATTATAACCTATTCTAGTAACTGAACGATACAACCCATTGCAGGAAGTACTTGCACTACTTACGGGTGCGTTACTTAGTTATTTATTGATCCCGTAAAGTGCGTGTCGGCATCGTTCAAACAATACATTACTACATTTAAAATTTGTGGGGGGGGGGGGGGGGGTACCAATTAATATTATGGCTTTTATTAGGCAGACAATGTAGTATTTCAACACTAGTCCGAATAGATTCTTCTAGCTTACCAGCTAGTTTGGGATCATATTACATCATCTATTGTCACTACATCCATACCATTTCAGATATTAAAAATATATTACATTTCTACAAATTAAATAATTTGAATTGAATATTACCAAGGAATAGTTAAAATTAAGATGTAAAAAAAAACTGAAACATACTAATTAATAGTTTTAAATAATGTTATATATTCTCATTTTATAGGATTTTTTAAAACTTAACATATTCCCATAAACGTATGACGAAACTATGTTAACAAGACTGAACATAAAATGTGTTGCTTTAATAAGGTAATATCCACACAAGTTTGAGAGAGAAGTAGGACTATAATTAATATTATTTAGGATAAAACAAGGCTAGTCTCATCGGCGTTCTCGAGAGTTGGAACGATTTGAACGACTACGACGAGTCCGTGACTCACGGTCTCGATCCCTGTCACGTCCGCGGGGCCTCTCGCTGGACTCCTCACGTCTACTTCGGCTGCGTGATCGGCTACGCCTGTTTATAATAATAATAAACTTTTTATTGCAGACCATGGTGTCCAATTTGTTAGTAACAATATTCTTAGAGACTAGTGTTAGTGCAGTACATAAAAAAAAACAAACCATAAAACAAAACAAAGAAAGATAGACATATACACACACATCATTGCTGCGCCATTCCGTACGCAATTGCGCAGCAACGATTGATGTAACCACAGTCCAGCCGGCCAGAAATCATGTTCAGGGTACTGTTGACGCTGCTGTTGAGCTGTTTAAACAATTTGACTAGACTTTTGATGTGGTTGTCTTACTTAATTATGAGACCTGCCACCTCGTTGTACAACCCAGAAGCATCCTGATTAAGTCAGTTTTTCAAATAACTTCCTTGTGCACATAAAATTGAGTATAAGTCGAAACAATATTAACTCATTATATAGAAATTCAACATATATGTATAACAGCTTGTATAAATTGTACTTAACGGGATACTTGTGTAAATCGCTTTTCATTATTTTAATGTCTCTGTCACTCACTCACTTAATTTTAATTTATAACAAACACCTGCCAGTTAATAAATTTAATACTTAAAAATAAGCAGTCTATTATTTTATGACTATCAGTAAATTAATATGGGCTGGTTTACCTTCTTTCGCGTTCGCGTTCACGGTCGCGATCCCTGTCCTTCCTGTCACGGTCAGAGCGGTCCGCCTCCTTGCTACGTTCTGACTCCTTGTTTCGCTCCGAGTCCTTGTTGCGGTCGCGGTCTCTCGCGGATTCACGGTGACGTCTAGCGCGACGATCCAGTTCACGCCCACCTACATAATGACGTCTACCTCCGCTTCGTTCACGTTCCGAAGCACCACGCTCCTCGCGCCTTTTATCAACAGTTTTCTAAAACATAAGGTGAACATCAGCCAAATACTAAAATAGGATAAAAATTAAGTGTCGTCTTTTGTCACCTTTAATTCCGTTAATTTCTCCCGAATGGTAATAAATCCCAGATGAAGTTTACCGCCAAAATGATCAGCTAACCGCCTGTCATTGTCGTGTATGCCGAGATATGCAGAACACACTTCACAAACACGTAACTTTTGTTGCTGATATGATGACGCTGGCATAGAATTCCGATATTCTTGTTCAGCCAGAGCTTTCTTTTTGCGTAATTCGTCAATCTGTAAAAATAAATTTTGTATCTGTACATTATTATTTATAGAATTAGCAGATTTTGACACAAGTATCGCTCAGGTAGAAATAATTTTCCAGCTCTTGGGAGCAATGTTTGTTACATTGATTTTTATACATTAAGTTGCTGTTGCTGTGTGAAGTCAGTGTTGTTACTGAAACTTGGTTTTCCTGTTTTTAAATCATAGGCACTGTTTACAACCCAACAAATTTTATTTCAAATTATTGTATTATTGTAATTGAATTTCTGCTATAGTCTGTGTGCAATTAATATTTTTATAAGGATCTCACCTCGCCCATAAGTTTGACACTCTCTTCCACCATACCCTCCTCCCCAAGTGCCTCAGCACGGGCCAGTTTTTGACCAATCTGTTCGGCCAACTCATGTACGGCATTCGCTTTCTCTGTAACTTCAGCTGATAGCTCTTCTTGGGTTTCAGCAAGACGCTGTTTAGCTGCTGTAGTCCGACGATCACAGTCGGCAATAAAAGCCTCTAAATGTTCTGTCGCCTAATTAACATGTAAAAATTAGATTACCTATTACATTTTACCCTAGATTTGTAGAAATATTAAGGCCTTTATATTATCTAAGTACATTTGTAATATGTAATTAAACATATAATTGAAGTTTGATTTATTTGTTTTATTTAGCAATACATAATATATAGGTACATACCATATAAAATATTAAACAACAGTAAGATTTGTTCATTGCAACTGTAGATAAAAATCAGTAATAACATAATATTTTGTATTTACAGTAAATAAAAGAGAAGTCCTTATTAAGGATTTTAATCATTTGATAGCACTCCATTCCTTGGTAGAATATATAGATGCAAAGATGATCAAATTGCAAAGACTATTGCTTACAAGTGATTTAGGATATCTCAAGGAAATGAATGCTATAGCAACCATGGTATATAACAAAAATAAATTGTTCATACTTACATCAATGTCATAGAAATAGTCTTTGGTTTTTGATGCTAATTCATAATCCGCACGTAGAGCCAGATCATGTATTTTTGGACACTCACCTAAATCCATTCGCTGCAATAAAAAATAAAATCACATAAATAATAAATGTTCTAAAAAACTATTAGTGAACAACAATTGTAGGTAATGAATATTGATTGCTTTTCTTTTCATAACCATATCTACATATTCAGTAATAATTTTAATTTCCTGAGACACAAAAGTTATGCTTAGAAATGTTTTGTAAACCACAAATTTTTATAAAAATATTTGAAAGAAATACATACTAAATCACCACAGCTCAGACAGCCCAGGTTCAAACTCAGGATACGTAAATGTATAATAAATACTTACAAATGATAGAGAAAACACCCTCCTGATTATCCTAACCAGACCAAGTATATTCAGACACCAAAACAGAAATACATAGTAATCATTAAGTAAAATAAGTTTCACTATAAAACATTTATCTATCAATTACTTCGTACTGACACTTCATCATTACTGCCATTTTCAATATTTCATAACACCAAAAAATAGTTTGTGTATTGAACTGCGTTCTTAACACGATCATTGATAGGAATGGCTGGTATGTAATAATTAAATAATATTTAATAGGAATGTATTGAAATGAGAAAATAGTAATAATCTGAATAATAAGAATTAATATATTTATTTGGTACATTTATATCAAAATAAAAACTGTGTTTATTCTAATTGAAGAAAAATGTAATAAATTGAATTTAAAACTTGAGTACAATTACATTTTACATTATGCTCAAGAAATTTGCATTTTCAGAATCACAAATCTTCTTGCTCATTACATGCAAAAGTTGGTGGGATATGCTAGCCATTTAAACAGCACAGTACGTACCCAATGTAGTTAGAATGTATGACACCAAATTGCGCTCACCAGACAAGATTTTTCATGTTCCTAAAATTTTTCACATGTACTCACCGAAGCAGCATTAGTAACCATTGGAAAATTTAATTATTTTAAGAGCCTTATTAAAATTAAATACTGCTTAGCAGTAGTAATACAATCAGCTAACTATAAATGTTTTATACGTACATCTTGGTACTTACAGAACAGCCTAACTCATACAATCTATCCCTCATCTGTTAAGTATTGTGATGAGCAATAAAGACTAGTGTTGGGCATTTTCTGAAAAGCACATTTCACCACAGTTAATGCCACTCCGATGTAAGATTTCTCCAGCTTCACTACAGTATCACATGACAGCAGATGTGAGAGTCAACACATACATCAAGATATCTTACTTGTTTCATCTTATACCATTTAAATAATAATAATATGCATGATCATATCTCAGTGTATGTGAGGTATAAAGACACTACAGGTCCCAATGGAAAAATGCTGAGAATTCATTAATAACAAAATTGGTAATAAAGCCAAATAGTATAACAAATTATTTTATTAAATACTTTATTTAATGAAAACTCAGAAGTCAATGCCCAATAGACCAAATTAAAACAGAATTACTTACCGTGGAGGATAGTATTTCATGTGGACAACATTGCAATAAATATGATTTACACACTGCATCATCATAGAATTTAACTCCATGCTTGTCAGTTTCACCTAAAAAAAAAATCATCTTCATGACACTGATTTAATGCACAATATCGAATAGATCACAATCTCCAAAATTGGCCAAAACTGCTCTTTCAACAAGTAGGATTTAATAATGTATAATATTTTTTTTAAAGTACCATTGCGAGCAGTGCCCATCAATTGATCCAACATAGCCCTCATTTGCTCGTGAGCTGACATATTGTATCAATAAATAGATAACAACAGTATTAAATGTATATGTCACAATGAATCATTTAATTATAAGTCTTTATTAAATTTATTTTTCTCTCATAACAGAATAATATAACGTCTTTAAGGTAGACTAAGTATCGCAGAGCAGACACCACAAGCCAACAAATCAATCAAACCACGAAAGTAAAATGGTGGATTTCTATTTTTAAAGCATAACTTAACAGATTTGGTAGACAGCATTTTGTCTCACTGCATTAAATACGTAATTGAACTGACCCCATCAATTTAAATTAAATAGACTAAATTTAAGTGTTTATTAAATATTAAATCATAATACAAATCTATGAGAACATTAATTTTAGCATACACAGCCCAAAAACTCTGCATTAATATTTTTATTTTATTTTTTTAGTTAAACCTTTTTGTTTGTAGGTGGAATATTTTTTGTTTTACAGACATTTAATAAATGTAAGGACTTTACTCGAGGCAATGCCTAACATTGCCTCGGGTATATTTCCAGTATTAATAAACCCTAAGTTAAATAATAAATGTAATAATAAAAGAGAAGCAACAAGGGTTTACTAAGGCAAACACTGCTCATTTCTGGGAATGCATCACGGTCATCATGCCAAATAATATTCCATATAATCTTAAAATCGTTTTGCGTCTGAAATTTTAAAAATATACCTATTAACTGTGAGACAACAGTGATAAAACAGCGCGGGCATCTAGCCACTACAGAGGCGTGTGACTCACTCCGTTTGCTCGGTTATCGCGTGTTGTTTACAAGTTTACGCGTCTAATAACCTTCCAAGATTAACCTACGCTGTAAGGGTAACTCCTAGTACTAGGAGTCAATTTCTTTTCATCATGAACCTTTTTTTTTTTTTTTTTTTTTTTTTTTTAACGTGTGGAAATCCCCTCGGACCGTCACCCCTCCGGGGTTTGCGGCGGGGTGGTGTGTCGGACTCGGACCGACTAAAACCACACGGTGTGCCACTCTGCGCCTGTAACAGGAGGGATCCGGGAACAGCTGTTGTTAAGACATCCGGACCCCTCCTAGCGCCAGCCCGCTCCTGGTGCGGGCTCCGTCTCAATATTTTTTTTCCTCTCTTTAGGCGACGTCCGGCACACGCGGACGCCGCCCCCTCGCGGCTGGCCAAACTAATGCGGGTGGAGGGGAAACCCACCCCGTCCACCCGCGGCCACACTCAGGGCGGCATGAGGCTGTGATAGGCGGGCCTCCGCCGCCCGGTTCGCCAGCGGCGGATCGGGTCCGAGTGGAGGTCGTCCTCCCGGGCTCTCTCTCTTCATCATGAACCTTACCCCAACGTATCGAAAACCCACAATGTCTCAATTTACTTCACAAAATGACAAAGTTAAGAATAATAGAAAGAAAGAAAGAAAGAAACATTTATTTGCAGAGAATACAGGTGGTACCAGATTTTATAAAGGTGTATAATGTTCAAGCTATATTCTGCCTGTACTAGGCATGCAAATATTTTATAGTACTTCGTAAACGTAACGTCCATAACAATGTTTCCCAAGAAGGATCAAGCTATCATACTTAACTCGATTGATGGCATAATTATCTTTAGCAGAGGTGGACGCTCCTCTACCAAGAGACCTTTTTATAAAATATTTAAAAAAAGGTAAAACATAGGCATAATATATTTTTTTTAGGTTGGATATTAGACAGATTACATACGTTAACTGATTCTCAATTATTAATTAAGTAATGTTAAACTTTGATCCTATAAAAATAATGTACATTTTACATAAGGAAACTTGGCGTGAACTCAACCATCGCCTATCTCACTCATTTATCTTTTGTCTCACTCGCTTATGAAACAAAGATCGCCGTCGTTGAGCTAGTAAGTTAGTGATTTATATAGTGAGCTTGTACCACAGACTAGTATAATGTAGCTAGTACTGAGTTACTGATATATTCGGAGCAAGTGTGAGTGAGTAATACATTTTATAGTCGTGAATGTTATATATCTTTTATATCACTCACTCAGGAGCTACACATTCACAACTCTATGATATATGACTGACGTGCTATACGTACTTTGTGTTTGTTTTTTGTTTAAAATGTGAACTGTGATTAAATTAGTACTATTAAATTCGTTAAAGATTTTAGCTAGTAATACAGTTATAATGAACTCTGTCGTAAGAATATTACTTCCTTTATTTTCTGGCAATGCAAAAGAAATATTTTTTAAGGGTTATATTAGTGTCGAAGATAATCACATTATTACAATTTATGTGACAAAGTTCGGAGAAACTAATGAATTGTTGATGGCAAAGGAAAAGGACATCGAGCATACCCTGTATGGATATATGGGACATAATATGCACAAGAAATTAACACACAAATTTCAGAATTTTTTAGTAATAGAACAAAATTCAACATTCCACATAAAGGGGTTAATAATAAATGGAAAACAGTTTAGGAACACAAACAATTGTATCACCGTGCTCTATGACTATGATAATATTAAAGATTCTCAAGCAATTTGTATATCTAAAAATGATTACCTTGCAAAATTAATAGACCTTATACAGGATAAACATGAAGATTTCTTTGCAAAGAACTGTAAAAAGGAGTCTTACAGTTCTCCTTGGTATGGTTCCTCTATGTTATTGCAACATGTCTTTAACTATTGGAGACTTATTGAATGGCTTATTTCTACTCTCAAGCGAGATAAAAAAGTAAGTTGAGAAGCAGAGAATACCATACAGTAATCGTTAGTTGTTAGTAGTTAGCCTATCTATAGCCTTAAATGTTAGGCAGACTGTAAGATATTTGTGCATGAAATAAAACAGTTTTACCAAGTTTTTTTTTAATCATTTAATTATTCATTCTCAGAATATTTTATTCCTTGCTATTATGTTAAGATCTAAAACAGTTTACTGATTTATGAAACCCATGAGTTTGTTTAAATACAATATGATGTTACTAATGATTATAATTTTAGTTAAAAAAGTTCAGAAACTTTAGGAACTCAGATTAAGAAACAATAGTAGAAGATACTTACAAAATAATTTATAAGGTGTAAGCTAGAATTTTATTTATTGTAGAAAATTATAATAAACTAACTGTACCCTGCCACTCTTCACTATGGCACAAAAAAATATGTGAAAAATAGATAAAAACAATCTTTAAAGCGGTTTATATACTGTGTCAAAATTTGAGCTCAATCAGTACAGACCTTTCCGAGTTTTTGAAGCATACAAAAACCAACTTAATATTTTCTTAGATATATAAATATTTATATATAAATAAATATATATATATAAATAAGTATATATATATATACTTATTTATAGGAATTTTATGTTATTTAATATAGGTAAATATGGTATGGGCCCTCCTAATAGCTAACCCATAGTTTAGGCATAAATAGGCAGTCTCTCAGTTTCATAAATAATAATAATATCTCACACATCTCACACATGGCCATCTGATCCCAAACTAGACAGAACCTGTACAACAACATAACAATTTTAAAATATTTTTATTTGACATAAATTTTAAAATTATTTGAAATTGTCTTTTATGTAGACTCTAAAATTCTAGATCAACACACACATAATAGCAACAATCTCTGTTTTGTCAAATAGTTAGCAAAATAAATTTAACAAAAATTATACCATCACAAAGTCTATGCCTGTGCCCATCTACAACCACCCGTTTCCAAGGGATTGATCTTTATGAGAAGAAAGGGCAAAGAGTTCATAAACATACTCATATACTTTTAAATACATATATATTATAGATAAATTAAAATAAAGTATATAAATGCTTTGTATTTATATATTTAAGTGTGTTGTTTTATATAGCAATAAATTTACAAGTTAAGAGCATAATATATCTAATTTGGTTTTTATTTTTGTTGGCAGGTTTCAATTAAACAAGGAAATTTAATTTTGGCAATTTTAATGGATCTTGCATTGGGATATATTGCTTTACAATTATTGCCAAAGAATAAAGTAGATATTAGCTCAGCGTTGATGGGAGTTTTAGAGGTAAAAATGGTTATATTAATTCAGTTTGATTTAATAATTTAATTTTTATTTATTGCATAATTCTTTCTTTAACTTTTAGGCAAATTTATTTATTTTATTTCTTGTAATCTTTGCCAGCGTGGTGTAGTAGGCCAAAACCTCCTTTACAAGGAAAGCCTATGTCCAGTAGTGGACTATTATAAGTTGATGATAATGCTGATGAATCTTCAAAAAAATACAATGCAAATTTTATGTCCACTGTATACTTAATGACAAATCTTCCATAGTAAATGACATTTGGAATTATTGACTGTTTCCATTGTTATCTTATTCCTCAAGAGGCATTGTGTGAGATAAGCCTGTTTACTAAGAGAGATTGTATTTGTATTTTTTATTTCAGAGACTTATTAATTTATTATATTCTCTATTAAAATGGCTAATGGGAGCTCCAGTCGGCTTGAAACTGAACAATGCTTTCAACAAAATGCTTGGCAAATATTTTCTCTACCATGTGCAACTTTGGTGGTTATTTTTAGGTAATATATCACAAGTTGTTAAATTACTAACTAATACATGTTATAATAACGATGTTGCACTTCTTAGAAATACACATTGTTAATGTAATCTAATTAAGTAATGTCATTTTGCAGGAGTACCTGTGTTTTTGGCCTTTTCTTTTTAATTAAGTTATTACTATTGATTTATTATTATTAACCTATTTAGACTGAGATTATAGAGAATATGCTTCCACACTGTTAGTATTGTTTTTTGGATTACAGATGTGTCAGGAGAGCGGTTGGACATAATACTTCATATATATAACTACATAGGATATTTAGGATTTACATTTCAAACGGCAATAGTATCTGATTTGATATGCATAGCCACATTTCATTCCTATTGCATTTATGTGTATGCAGCCAGGTATGATTATATACCTTACGAATTTTAATAAAGTTCATGATTTTGCAAGTAATTACACAAAATAATAAATTAGATAGTCAGTAATTTCAAATAAACTAAAACGCTGCGTTCGAATACATCCCTTAATATCTGCGCACGGCACTAAGACTTTCCTTATATTTACGAGACGGGTCTCGGAAAAAATATCGTCTCAGTCGTATTGACTCAGCCGGAATAGTCGAATAATTGCCGACTAGTCATCGATTACAAAAGTGACTGGATTGCCGACCTTACCAACTTACCAAACTTACCAAAGAATGGTGTGTACCTATTTTTAGATTATAGGTACACACCATACTTAACAAAGTTAATAACTTTTTAAATTTCTATCTTTATTATCTGTATACAATGCCGGGATCTGGGAAAGCAAAAAGAGCCTAGATCTTACCTCCTCGAACGCACAGTCAAACGTTTGTGTGCATGAACATTTAATGTTTGATTTGGTATGGGTGTTTATATGTATAATAAGTATGTATTTACAAAAAAAAAGTATATATGTATTTATATCAGTTGTCTAGTACCCATAGTACAAGCTCTGCTTAGTTTGGGACTAGATGGCGTTGTGTGAATGTGGTAGAATATTATATTATATTATTATTAAATATACCACAATTTTGTTTTGATGTGTGCCAGTATGTCCGTTATTAATTACTAAAAGGTAAAAAGTCAATGAAGAGAAAACCAAGATTAAGAAAAAAACGAATAAATGAGAAAACGAAGTGGAACATAAAAAATAGAAAAAATAATAAAAAAACACACTAGCCACAACACATTTTACTTAAGAAAGAAATAGCCTGCGCTAATTAATCCCAAGCATTCTAGTCTTCCATTCCATCCTCTGGCACTAGCCACGTTTAATTGCGGATTTAAATTTGTTAATACTTAACTCTTGAATATTATTTGGGATTTTATTATAAAATCGGACACATTGACCTCGAAAAGACTTGTTTATCTTTTGGAGCCTAGAGGCGGCTACTGATGCTGTATATGTTGCACTGCATTTTTTATAGCTACACCACAGGCATGTTAGAGGCATTTCTATTTAATTTAAATCCTTCCTTATCAAAATATTATTAACGACGGCTATCTTTGCCTACATGTCTACTGTTATGTTCTACATTCTGTTCTGTACACCTATCTCGGTTGTCTTTGGTTGTAGCTATTCACAACCTAGGTACATTCTTTTTATACTGAACTTTGTTTCAGACTATTCAACATTCAAATATCTGGCCTTATTGCTTTACTTCGACTATTTGTTGGAAGGAAATATAATCCGCTCAGAGGAGGGATTGATTCCTGTGAATATACGAACCAAGAACTTTTTGTGGGCACTGTTGCATTTACAATATTACTGTTATTATTGCCCACAACTGCTCTTTACTACATCGTGTTTACAGCCGTAAGTGGTAAATTATGGACGTTTTTGTACAAAGTTTTAGGAGAATGCTACTATTTTCTTTGTTCAGGTAAAGTAGGTATATTATAGTCCATTCGCGTTAAGAAAATAGTGACGCATGTACACCATGACGTAAAAATTTGAACAATTTACATTTGTACAACAATTTATTTTTTATAGATTTAAGTTTATACCTGAGTGTAAATGTTTTTTGAAATAAAACAAAAGCATAATAACATATAAACAAAATATAAAGCTATATGGTTCTTTGAATGTACTTTTATGTAATTTGTCAACCGTTGATAGTCAATCTCTTTTTTCTCAGGCGCGGTTTTAATGGGTTAGTTTCTTTTTATTTGTTAATCATTTGTTAAATAGTATTGGACACTCCACCAGCACTTGCAATTAAAGTACTTAACAGGCAACAGGCAAGATATCCAGTATTAAAATTTAATGTAATGCTCAAAATACGCAATTGTTTGGTAAGAAAGTCTACAGTCAACCGGTCTGTGTGAACTTCACTATAATTTTTTGGAAACTGTTTGGTTAGGGGGCGGTCTTGGTTAGTGGACAACGATGCGTCATTATGTTCTTAGAGCGAATAGATTATAGATAATGTTTAATAATCTGAACAAACACAACACAAGTTTTTAGTCAGTATTTTTTATAAAGTAATATTGTTAGGTATACATAAATATTTGTAACTTTCATGGCTTGCTTTCCAGCCTAAAGTATTATCATAATTAATCATTATCAGAATAATGCATTGATAGATATACTCTTTCTTAAAAATCGGAAAATTCTTTCCATACCGTGGCCGCGATCTAGGTACAAAATTTTGTCATTAACTTCCTCTCATGCGATAAGTCATAAAATGTTTCCCAGTTGTAAAAGTATAACAAAAAAATTGGTAGAAGTACCTATGCCGAGAGAAAGATCGTCAGTGCATTTAATTGATAGATCGATAAATCCTTTAGAGCATCAGCTGACAATCAAGTTATATCATCATCAACAGGCTCTAATATTCTACGGACATAGGACTAGTCCTTAGAAAAGAGGTTTTGGCCTACTATATCATGCTGGCCAGACAGGTTAATATGTGCGCATTGCTCCAGCATTTTTGTGGTCATCACGGTTAGTATAGGGTTTGTTTCAAGTTTTCTTTCTCTTTACAGAGCTGTTGTCCTGCAGTTTGCTTCCTTAGTCGGCTCTTAGGACACCCACGGGATGAATAGGGGTGGTGACGCTCTGTATCGTTAATCCGTCACCACACGGCTGCCTTAAGTAAATGAGTATAATTACTTATGATGTAATTACAATGTAATGTTACCTGAACCAGAGACTGCGAAAATGTATGTTTGTTGTTTATATGCGTTGTATCTATTTCTTTCTTTTTCAGTTCCGGGTTCTTTCTCTTGTAATTCAGTATGCGTTATCTAAATTAATTTATATTGTGCAAACATCACCTCTGTTTGTCGTATTCCTTCGATTGACGCATTCTTCTAAAGTAAAAGGCAAGTATAAATATGTCAACCAAAATATGTCTGTTTTAATTATTTAGTACTTCCTGCATGTTACATTGGCAGATCTATTAATGCTGCATGTCATTATCTACCACTTACCATCTCTCATTAGGGATAATTTTCCCCCGTTTTTGTAACATTATTCCTAGATGCTCGGCTAATTTATTCAGACTTCAGGAGGGCACAATATGAGGGCGCATGAGTGTAGGTACCTGTGTGTAAAAAAGGCATTCACAAAACGCCTAGTACGGTCTACAACCGGTAGATTTTGTGTGTGGGTGTACAACTTTGAAACCCGTCACCATATTTGAAGTACATACATTTTAAAAACAATTTTTATGCAATGTATCTGATATTGTTGTTATGTCATTTTAACAGGTTATTGTTTATTTTAAGGTAACATTTTGATGGAAGTTGTTAATGAAGAAGAAAATACTCCCTTGGTGCTCAGGATAAAATTATTTTACAAATCTATACCGGAATTAGTAAATTTATTTAAACCGCCAGTGGATGTACCAAAACAAGTTGAGTGGACAGATTTACTGTCGAATGTTCTGGTTGGTAAACAAATAGTATAAGATACATGTAAACAAAATTATTTGAACTTTAATGATGTGATTGACAACAGACTGTCAGATCGTGATAAGGTCCAAAATGCAAAACAATGTTTTCGAATAATGGCATTGAATTACTTTTTTGTAGACTTGCAACGAATAGTATATTCGGCAGTATACCGAATACCGAATATTCGGCGAGGCCCCTGACCGAATAGCCGAATATAAGGCAAAAGTATTCGGCTGGATTTTAGCGCCAAAAACTTGTAAAGACGTGAATTAAATTATGTACCTGTTTTATGTACCAATGACTACTTAATAAATGATTATAAAAGAAATGAGAACCTTACCCTTCTAAATTTTGATTACCACAATAATTCAAATACATAGAATCCTCCATTTTTCCAATTCAGAACATGATTATGTACCTGTGTTATGCACCAATGACTACTTAAATGATTATAACAGAAATGAAAATATGAATATATTCGTAATAAATCGATTTTAATTTTTAATTTTACCAATTATTTCTCAATGACACATCACATCACATCACATCAACAGCCTTTAATAGTCCACTGCTGGACATAGGCCTCTCCTTAGAAAGGAGGTTTTGGCCTACTAAACCACGCTGGCCAGACGGGTTGGTATAGGGTTTGTGTCAAGTTTTCCTTCTCTTTGCCGTGCTGGTTGTCCTACGTTCTCAATGACAAAATATATTATTTCAGTATTCGGTATTCGGCCGAATAATATGTAGATATGCGGTATTCGGCCGAATATAATAAAAGCAGCCGAATAGGCCGAATACCGAATAGTAACCGAATATTCGTTGCAAGTCTACTTTTTTGTAGTTGTGGGATCGATTACTTTCAACATTCGCAACAGTTGTACTAAGATAATTTGTTTTGCATCACATCACTGATATTTGCAGTTAATTATTAGTACTTTTAACAGTAATGTTCTCGCTCCCTGCCAACAGGAGTAATCGAATAGCTGTCCTTATTTATTATTAATCTTTTAAGGAGGAAGGCATCTGTAAAAGTACTATTAACTAGTCATATGTATCGTGTTTAATATTAAAAACTTATAAATGTAATAAATATTTATACCTATGAGCAAATACGTCTCACTGAGGATGCTAACGAATTGTACAAAAAATAAGTATTATTGAGGGAAATAAAAGATTATAATCAGTTTTGACTTATTTATTATCGTTCGATATTTCATATTGCGTAAAAAATAAAAAGTTGTTTGGTCACCACACGCGTGAACGTATAAATGCTAGATACTTAAAACTATTTGCAGCAAACTGGGCAAATACATTTGAGTAATACGCAAATGACAAAACCAATGTTTGACCAACTCAATGTGAAGGTACATAATACTAAAACAATTTTTTTATATAACATTGCTTAATAATGTCATTTTTATAAATTATTTAAATTTAATATGTTATTATTAAGGGAGAGTATCTAGATAACTACTTGCTTTGCGTTGTTACGTAGTGATAAGTATTATAAATAGTGACGCGTTATTTAATGTAGTAGAAACATTCAGTGATACTTTAGTGAATTTCATTTCTGAATACTTGTTTTCCTCAATTAGTTGCTGCTATGTATAATTCAGAAATCCATTTAGTCGATAAATAGTGCCTGTTTGAGACAGTTTAAGTTATACTGTAAAAGTTGACATTTACTTTTATAATTTATAATATTATCAAGTTCGAAGGGGGCGAAGCCTTGTTACAGTATGTACCTACTTATCTCAATTGAACACCAACTAAACTAATAACACTAATCAACGTGTTTATAAGGCAAGACACGACTTAATAGACATAGCTAAATAAATTACACAAAATATTTTCTGTTACTATCTCCACAGTGATCTCTCTTCGTTAGTTTATTATTACTGCACTAGCGACGATGAATTAAATACAGTCTTTATCACGAATGTTAAAAACAGATGGAAATTATTATTTAACATATTAGTGCATGCCGAATATGATGTTACATTCATGCAATTAATGCCAAGAAGGTAATAATCCAATTACACGTAGGTTATTTGCTTGAAGTGTCCATTATACCACAACTATTAAGATATATAAGACATTGCACTTGTGTAATCCCTAAATGGCTTAAATGGTTAGTCACAACACAGTCACTGCAAACTTTTGTTATCAAACTCCGCAATACGAAATCACCTTAAATTTACTATCTGTTCTATTTGTGTATTTGAGCACCTGATTCTATTATGCTTTATAAATTAGAAAGGCAAAAACTTTTACTATGTATAATATAATATCATTTCACAGTGAGACAACACATCAATGGAGAATCTACCTTAAAACATTTATTGATATAAAATTATAATATTCTAATCTCTACGTATTGTCAGATACATAGAGCTGGTTTTATTTTGTATATTAAATATGTTATTATGCATAATTACAAAATACATATATACATACATAAAACTATACATATAATTGCAAATCTCGTGATAAATTTTTATATTAATTTTGACAAGTTCATACCTTCATCTACTATGTACATAAATATATTTCCAAAATATTTTTGTCCACCAAATAGACTAAAGTATCTAATTATTTAATTGCTGTATCAATTATGTGAATTCAATAACTATTAAATTTTACACCAAGAAAATGTGCACTTCTAATGACATATCATCTATAATTAACAGAACATAAGAATTATGTCTTAGATATTGCTACCATTGATGACGGTAATTCATTAAAATTTATAGATGGACGCTTCGTGTTTTTTTAAATTATATTATAATGTATAGAAACAACACATGTTGCGCGCGAATGAAGCGAGTAGCTAAGTGGTGTGCGGTATTTTCTTCACACGGTCCTTGTTCTCCGGTGGGTAGGCCAAAACCAGACATATCAAACCTTAACTATTTCATTTAATCATCACAGATTTTTTTTAAATTAGAAAAGATGTGATATAGATCACAATACTCGAGATTAATTATTTCAGCGAGATAAACTTGAAGCGATGTTTAAAGAGTCGCTCGGTACAGTATCACAATTATGACAAAAGCTAGCGCGAAGGCGGCACGTCACAATATGGGTGTGATGATGGTATTTGGGACGTAGCTAGTTCTTGAGTACACACCTGTAGTCCTTATTCACGTCCGAAGCTGAATTCGGTGAATGCTCTTTAGGTCTAACTGTACCACGACACGACGCTAACTTTGATTCCAAAGCCTACAATGAAGAAAAGTACACAGTAAATGAACGATGTTAATATTAGTAAGTGAGTGAAAGACATGAGGTTAAACCAACACCTATTGTATAAAGCGCTATACAAATATGTACAACATTTGATGAATAAAAGCTGAAAATAAAACATTAAAACTGCTGTAGGTTATAATATTAATCAGTGTATACGTTAACTTTAATGATATAACTGGTTACCTTCTAAATCTATGTAAATAAAAATGAAAGCTGGTTATTGTAAGCGCATCACTTGACAACAGCTAAACCGGTTTAACTAATACTAAAATAATATCCATTGAAGTGACTTTAGGCATTATAATAACCAATAAATATAAACAATTAAAACTAATCGTTTTGTACAAGTATATAAGCTAGATATATTAACATTTATGGCTGATTTACGGTCGTATGTAACCTTCAATAGTACACAACAGAATCAATTTAACGCTAAATAAAGCTAAACATATTTAAACATATTTTTAAAATTTTCCTATTTATACTAGATGCTTATTAATTTTGCACTTGTTTTGGTTTCCCTTCATTATTTTTCCTGATAGAAAAGTTTAAAAGATTCTCTAAACCCTCCCGCGATCGCACAGCAAAAGATCTTCTCAACTTTCCGTTTTCTGGCTGTAGAGAAGCCCGAGTAAATGGCATCTCAGATGCTCGCTGCATTGCAATAGGAGGTTTCTTCGACAAAATATCGTTTTCAGACTCAGAATGGTGTCTCTCTCTTTGTTTTCTATACTCTATAGGATCACTTTTGTCCGATTCTCTGTCATTTAGTTCATTATTCGGCTTTGCGTAGTTGACGTTCGGTGGAGTTATGTGTAGGTTAGAGGCTGGAGGCACATCACAGGAGCATTTAACCTTACCACAGTCACGGCAAAGAAACCTTTCAAGCTGTAAGCAATAAACGTCATGCATACTACACAACACAACCATGCAAAAAAATAATGGAACTAATAGCTCATATAATACTAATCTCAATTACGGTTCTAGGGATTTACATACTGACTACTGTTTTCGAGAGGTACAAAAAACCCGCTTAAATGTCCTGCTTTCCTGTTTACTGAGCTTATTTTACACTTACAACAGTTTTGAGGATGTTGTATGTGCAGAGCTGTCAAAAACTTTAGTCGTTCTGGTGACTTAGTTCATATTAGAATTTGTTTATTATACATATTAGTTTTTTATACAATATAATATAACTAACCTTTCACATTTCGCTATATATACTTTTTTTATAATAGATATTACACACATAATATACATACATATATTGGAGACATTAATTGTATTGAAAAAGCGATTTAGAGGATTCTACACTATTTCACTGAAAAACATGTAACAACATATTTATTCTATAACGGTTTATAAGATACTTTATAAGAAAAATAAAACTCCTGGACTGCTAAAGAATTATTTTTATGTAGTGCAGCAGAACATATATACATTCAATGATCATAAAATCACAATTTCACCTGGATGAAATGTATCTATCAGGAAGTATCAATATCAATGAATGATTTGAGGATAAAAGAATCGATATTGCTGTTGTTTAATACTTACAGCTACCGGAGATCAAACTGTATACATAAAAAAATGCATATTACAAAAGAGAAGCAATAATTTTTCTGTTTTGGCTTAATAAATACTACACAGCATACAATATACAATTTTAATACATAAATAAACATAAAATATGTGCATATTACAAAAGAGAAGCAATAATTTTTCTGTTATGGCTTAATAAATACCACACAGCATACAATATACAATTTTAATACATAAATAAACATAAAATATGTGCATATTTCAAATATTTCGTAATTAAAACTATACCCAAGCTTATTCCCTTACTATCTGGTACACCCTAATGTGACTAGTACTACGAAGAACACTAATGCAGCATTAACTACAGTTAGAACATTAACTTGACTCACCCCCACTTTGCGTAGAAGATCACCAACTATATTTATGGCCGTTACCCGAGATGAAGGTGTCATTGCATTGCCGTTAATTTCACCTGTTTCAAATATACAATTGCAACATTTTATTACAATCAATCAGTAAATAGTATCAAAAATGTAAATACTAAATAGTTCCCAAACTAGTATCAATGGAAATTGTGTGCAAAACATATTTTCGGGTTTTACATCATTCAAACTCAAACTCTCTTTATTTCATAAAATTTTCAAAATTGTTTGAAATTGTCATTTACGTAGACTCTAAAGTCATAGATCAACACACGCAAAAGCAACAATCTCTGTTTTGTCAAATAGTAAGCAAATAAAATTAACGAAAAGCGCACAGTAGTGGAGCGCCAACTATCCAGGTAATGAGGATAAAAATTTTGCCGTGTGGAACGATGGCGGAAATTTGCGGCTGGTATTAGTCCGAACAATTCCTCGGAGCACTCTCCATGTATATCATGGAGAGTGCTCCGAGGAATTGTTCGGACTGCGATAGAGAATGCAGAGTGAAGCCACATCTCTAAGTAACGCCAAGGGATCGAGCCGACCGGAGATGTTTGGGCTATCGACGATTCGAGTCGCTCTTCGTTGGATGCGTTACAGAGCTGAAGGCGGTGGGCCGGAGTGAAATACTGCCTCGCTTTGTTCAGTACACCGAGATTCTTCGAGGCCAATTTGACCTTATCCTCTAAGTGACCCTGAAACTGGACTTCGCTCGATATGTCGATGCCTAGGATTCCGATGCAGGCTGAGGCAGTTAGGGAGGTGCTCTCAAACTGTGGTGATACGACAAATGGTATCTTTTTTGCGGTGAACGCACATACCGGTGTCTTTTATTTATTTATTTATTTATAACTTTTTGCACAAGTACATTCATCGGCGGACTTAATGCCTAAGGCATTCTCTGCCAGTCGACCGATTGGGCGTTGCTGAGAAAGAATGAGGTTTATGGTAGGGTAATAATAACTCTCTTTATTTCATAAAGGGTAATAAACGATAGAGGTTTTGTTAAATACCAACTATCTTGGAATTTGGTGTATACCTCGGCATACCACACACATACACATATATATACATACACATATATATATATAAAAAAAAAAATTGCCGATGAACTAGGAGCTTGTTGAATCTGCCATTTCGCTCAGCAATAGCTCTTTCACTCTCGTCTTAAAAGAGTACCGATTTGTAGCCATCATGACTTCGTGAGGAAGCGCATTCCATAAGAGGACAGCCTGGACGAAGAACAAAGGGCCGACAAACCCAGTGGTGTGAGAAGGACAGAGTAGAAGATTGTTGGCCGGACGAAGGTTTCTGTTGTGGTTGTTGCATAACAATTGAAATTGTGTTGGTAAATAAGTAGGAGCGGAAGGGGAATTGAGGATATTGTACATAGTTGTGAGAGCGCGCATTTTCCTGCGTTGACGAATAGGTAACCATCTTAGCTGGGAACGAAAACCGGAGATATGGTCATACTTACGAAGATTAAAGATGAATCGAATGCAGTTATTGATGAGACGATCTAGCTTGTTGAGAAGATCTGCATTCAGGTCATAATAGCACACGTCACCGTAGTCGATTAAAGGGAAGATAAGAAATTGCACGAGCGCTGTCTTAGTTTTCACGGGAAGAAAAATTTTCAGGCGATATAATGTTCTAAGAATGCCGGTAACCCTCTGGCATACGTATGTGACTTGATCGCGCCAGTTCAGGATGCAGTCGAGTTGTAAGCCTAGGTCTTTCACCGATCGACAAACAGGTATAGTGATACCATTAAAAATTATTTTGTGGAGCGTCTTAAAATTGACTCTGTTCATCGAACGCTGACTGCCAATTATTATTGCCTGACACTTTGTCGGGTTGACCGATAACCCAAACCTTTCAGACCAGTTTTTGATGGTTTTGAGACCTATGTTGATCTCGTTGATAGCTATTGGTATGTCATCAACATTAGCTTGAGCATACAGTTGCAGGTCGGCAGCATACAGATGATACGCATTACGAAGTTCAAGAGATAAGAGATTAATAAACACAGAGAACAATAAAGGAGAATCTTTTTGGGTTAAATTGGACTAGATTTAGTAGGCCCCAATCTGAAACCTCCGCTGAGGAAGTTTCAATTTCAGATACAAGTTTGTTTCGACTCTCTATGACGTTTTCCCGAGAAATGTTGGGGCGGGCGGTATAAAGGGCATCTCCTGTGCTATCATCTGCATAGCAATGGATGCCACTAGTTTGCAACATGTCACTGATATGCAGAAGAAACAGTGTGGTTAATAGCACACAGCCTTGTATGTAGGACACCAGCATTTACGAATTTCAAGTCGGAGCATGCACCGTCGACAACGACCTTAATGCTTCTGTCCGCAAGGAAGCTGGTGACCCAATTACACAATTCGAGAGAAGCGCCTTATGCCAGACCCGATCAAAGGCCCTCGCTATGTCCAAACCAACCGCATAAGCCTCTCCTTTGGTCTCAATCGCCTGTGCCCACCGGTGTGTTAGAAAGACGAGAAGATCACCAGCTGAGCGACTCCGGCGAAAACCATATTGTCGGTAATTGAGTAGCTGGTGATCATCCAAGTACCGGAGGAGGTGGCTGTTGATTATGGATTCCATAATCTTAGAGAACAAAGGAGTTATGGCTATAGGCCTGTAGTTGGACGGGTCAGAGCGATCCCCTTTTTTAAGGATCGGGTGCACAAACTCTACCTTCCAGGAGTTCGGGACGACGCCTTGGGAGATCTACAACTGCCCGTTTCCAAGGGGTTGAGCCTTGTGAGAAGAAAGGGCAAACAAACTCATGGCCACTCTTTTGCAATTCATAGATAGATACAATGGCACTATTAAATATACCACAACATTGTTTTGATGTGTGCTAGTTTGATTACGAATATAGTGATATCTCGAATAAATATAAAGAACTTAATTTCATGTATAATTTAACTAAAACATTAAAACCTTTTTGGCACTGACATATTAGTAGTTACAGTATACACTATGATTTTTAAAAAAATAAATAATTTATATTTACGTTTTTGTGGCGACATCAGAGAAGTTTGTGTTTCTATCTCTACTTGGGTTCGAGATGGGTTAGGACTGTGTCCATTAAATAATGAATTTTCATTTGTACTGTCATCTAGTTTCTTCTCTTTTGGAACTCGTTCCATAACTTTAAGTTCTTGCTTCAGATCTAAAACACAAAATAATCAAATTGTTATTAGGAGTGATAAAGTCAGGCCCAAATCATGATGTATGCATCATGATTTGGGCGTATCGTAAGAATGTTTTTGTACTCTGAAACCATGTGAAATTTTTGACACGTTACTATTCTATGTACCAAGGGCCAAGTGCAAGTTTATTGCACATCGAATCACTCTCCTTGCGATTGGTGATTTTACGCGATTTTACGCGGTTACCGTGACGATCGAGTAGAAGTGAAATAAACTCGCACTTGGCCTTCAGATCATGTTACGTTTTCTACATCAACTAGTTACGATAAGTCAATAACATTTACCTCTAGCTTCATCTGTTGCTCTTTGCAACCGAACCCGCAATGTTTCAACTTCGTCTACCTCACTTTCTAAAACAGCATTTCTTTCATATGCTTGATTTAGCAATGATTCTATGCATGACACAGATTCTGATATGACTCTGAAAGAATACACACAAATTATGATTCCAAATGATATTATCTGTTTATTTTTAAAGAATGCTAAACAATGGGCATGTTAGTAAACATGCTAATCAATAGCATTATAGTGCCATTCCATTATTGCCATACCATATTTCTCGTAAATTGTATGTTATCTTTTTCATCATCAGTGGTTCTTTCTAAGGAGAGGCTTATGTCCAGCAATGGACTATTAATTTAAAGGCTGATGATGATCATCGGTACTCATAGCATCTTTTTAATATTTATATGAATTGGAGATGCGCTCATTGCTTGGTACATTCATGACCATTACAGTACACGAGTTGGCTGCAAACCGAATGTTACGCAGGTACACTCGTAAACAAATGCATTAAGCACGCAAATACATTTTATATACTGTTTGCAAGCAAAGTTCCAATTTATTTAATTCAGAATTGTATCTTCCAATCTTCGCTTCTTCTCAAAAGAATTTGCTGTGTCCACGGTCTGAATACAACATGGAAATAGAAAGGTCTAATTCGTTTCCTGGTACCAGGGTCACGATAAGCTCAATTGGCTTACTATATTTTATATATATATATATATATTTTTTTTTAAGGCTTACTAGCAACCGAAATTACTAGTATTCCCGTTAACCTCTCCAGCTAAGCTAAATTGCTTGTGTTAGGAGTGGGTTCACGGCGGTAGTGTACTGGTCAGGATTCGAACCCACGATCTCTTGATCGCAAGTCCAACTCCTTAACCACTAGGTTACCGCCGCTTCAGAATATGAGTAGACGCAAGTGCAGTGTGTCCATCTAGGAAATTGTGGCTTGTTGTTAGCAACACCATTAATTTTCCATGAGGAGTCATTTGCTTTTAAAGTATTACCAACATTTTTTGCCTGTGTAAACTCCTCTAATATTCCCTAGGATCACAATTGAATGCCTTAAAAAAGCTTTTGAAGAGTTTGAATGGACCAGGCAGTTGAAAGGAGAATAGTATTGCAGAATACTACTGTCACGGAGCCTAGAGCCTCATATAAGCTATCAGACAAATAACTGGTAGTCTCACTCTTGGGATATACTATATGTATACCTATATCAATAACCAAAAAGTTACTGTGATATTATTTAAACAAAAAAAAAAACAAAATTGCTCTTACCTCTGACCTCTTTCTAAATCATCATTCTTTTGCTCTAATTCTCGGATGTACTCTCCCTGTTTATCTTTATCTATTTTTAAAGCTTTTACTTCATTTTCTAGTGCATTTGTTTCATGTTGACTTCTTTCCAATTTATTCTAAAATTATAATGTCACATATTTACATACTACATTACATTAATTATTTTCAAATTCAGTACAGCTCTGACCTGCTTAGTTACCCAAAGTTATTGGAAAATAGACCTCATTACCATATACCATATTATTGCCTTATTTAAACATCATATTAAAAACAAGACAAGATTGTTGCTATCCATTATACAGTTTTAAGGAATTAATATTTAATAATAAATTAATCAACCTATGATTATTTAAGTTTAAATATTCACAAAAATAAATATGTTTGTGTGTAATTAATTTTTTTTCTATTCCATAAGAGAAATTACATTACTAATACAATATCCACTCACTCTGTCTTGGTGTATGCATTTATGTATGTAAATATTTACATTATAATAATATAATATTTGGCTCATTTCAGAGCCGCAGATATATTAAACTTTATGATGTACTTTGAGACTTTATGTCTTATAATATTACACTTTCAACTTTTTCTATGCTTTTATTATATACTAGCTGAGACCCACGGTGTTACTCGTGTTTGTTGTTATAACCGCTGGCAAAATTTCAATTGTGATATCACTACAGGATATTCTACTTTTTATGTTTAGTGATAATAACATTTATTGTACAAATTTAACAGTGTATAAAAAAACGTAAGAGTACCCAAGTTTTAACTACATGATGATGATTTATCCATGACTTTGGATAAATGTAATTTAAAAGTCTCTTGTACAAAATGAGCAACATTTATGGTAATCATTTTATTGAATAAATGATTGGTCCTTTAATTAAAATAGGAATATATATGAACTGTTCCAAGTGTATAAAACTCAAAAGACAAGTAAAACATAAGATACCCTTAACATTTCGATGTCATTTTTCAGACGTTGATTTTGATTTTCCAGATCTCTGTTTTGTTTCTCAACTTGTACTAGTGATGCTTCCAATTCTTTTTCAAGCTGTGCTGAATTTTCAGTATATTCATCTAATTCTTGTTGAATGTCGATAACCCTACAAATTTAAAAAGTAATCAATGAATCATGAGATGTTTGTAGTCATGGTCATCATAGCAATTTGTTCCAATCTACGTCATTCTATGGTACTTACTTTTGCTCGTAATACTTGGCTTGTTTCTTCCAATATTCAACAGTATCCGAGTCTGACTGTCTTGGAGATTCCATGTTTTAATAATTGAGAACTTTCAACGAACGAGTTTCCAAGGATGTTTAACGAATCATAACAAAGTAATGATTATGGTTTCTAAAGTATGTTAAATAGATACGTAATGGTTAATCGCATCGAAGTCGTTCGGATTTATATTTTTCACGTTTTTGTAAAAAATCAGCCGTTAGAACACAAAAAGTGACACAACTTCGTCGTCAAAAATCCAAAACAAGCGTATTCCAATGAAATTAAAATGGCTGCTTAAATTGATAATGTCAAGATTTTATAGAAAAAGAATAAACGTCACTTTCCTCCAAGTTTGAACATTGAGATATTGCTACCGAGTTTGATGAACGATCAGGCCGGTTTCTTTCATTCAACCCTTAAATGCATAATTTTTCCTTTATAAATGCAATAAATCGAAACAGGTAGATAATTAAACATAGATAAAAGTAAAAATAAAGAAAAAAATATTTTTTTTCCAAAAAGTATATTTTTATAAAAAGAACTTACTGATGTAGATCTACATCAGTATGCATTACAGTTAATATTAATAATGCAGCCTAAGTACTATGCTATAGGACGATTGTCGTCGAATTAGGCTTACTGCAGTGAATGAAAATCTTTGAAACAGTTATTTCTCTGATTTAGACACAATGGTACATTACATTTGGTACACGACCATTGTGTGGTGCCCTTACAATTTGGCATCTTGCACCGTAATCGATTGGCAAATACAGGCCAATGCTCGAATCCATCTACGCGCACATCTTTTGACGGGAGTGGATGTTGCGGACCTTTTTGCTTTTTTATTTGAAGCTCGCGTTCTAGAGAGGAAGTACTAGGGCGCCCTCTTTTACTACCTCCAGACATACCTATATTACACAGTGTGTTAGCCAAACAATTACGAAACTCTCCAAGATTAGGCAGTTGCTTTTTTGTGACGCCTTTAGCAGTTAGATTTTTTTTCATAAGCACCCATGAATTGATTGTAGCGAGGTCCAGTAGATGATAAAATAAGCGTAAATACCATTTCCGGCTCTTTATTCGAATTCGATAGCGTCCTAAAAAACTGTCCATGCACAATTTTGGGACAAGGGATGTCAATTTTTTGTTTAGCTTTCTTATCGTATCTTGATACTTTTAAAACAGGCTCGGCACCAACGTAAGTCGATAAAAGAGTGACGACTTTATTATCTTTCCACGCAGTGGCCGAAAAGTCTACTCCATCTGAATGGGAAACGCGTTCCTCATATGTACCTCTCGGAACAGAAGTTTTCATAAGTTCCTTTTTGTCAGGGAGTCGACAATTCGGTAGCCTGTTTTGCTGAATAGTTCCGACACATTGTATACCCTGTTTATTCAAATAATTTACCAAGGGCAGGGATGTGTAAAAATTATCAAAAAATACAATATGATTGTTCATCCTTGGTATAGCTCTCGCCAAACGTATAACGACGTTATTTGTTATTCCTAGATCAGGTTCGTCGGCTGGTTTGTCTTTTTTTTCTTCTTGACCAGAATAGACCTCAAATCTGTAAGCATATCCCATAAGACTACAGAGAACAAAAACTTATAGCCCCATTTGTGAGGCTTATTTGGTAAATATTGCTTTAGGAAATGTGCAATTTTAGTTGAACACATCTGCTCATCTATAGAAAGTCGTTGGTCTATTCCAACGGATAAAAAAGGTCTTATTTAGCTGTTCCATCACAGGCCTATCTATAGGCCATTCCTATGAATTTTTTTAACTCCCCAACAGTTATAGTGAAAGATATTGAAGGGTTTTTCTGTACTGCATATAAGTTAGTTTCATCAACAATTTTTTGAAGAAACTTAGGTGTGAAGTAGTGCAAAAAACATTTATATGGTGTATCAAGTTCAGTTATAGCAAACTCTGTTGTACTTGGTTGGTGAATTATTTTTGATTCGTCAAACAACAAACTGTCTTTTTTCCAAATGAGTTTCCTTTTATCAAATTCTACATATTGTTGATGACCTTCTTGCATGGGCAATGAAATAAAAATTTGACTTGATGGGCCAGGCAAATCTTGAACTAGTGGTGGATCACTATAGGTAGGATCTTCATGGTCCTCTGCATCCTCGTCTTCCAACTCTTGAACTATTTCTCTTACATTAGCGAAAAAGGTTTCTTCATCTTCACTTTCATCTTCCAAGCCATCCTCAGAAATATTTCCATCTTCCAAAGCTGCCAGAAGTTGTTCTATATCTTTATCTGCCACTTTACGGGACATTCTGGATAAATAATTATAAAATTCGTATGAATAAATTATGTATATGCATACAAATAAGTCAAAAATAAAAAAGTATATTATACCTACAGTAAAACTATTTCTTGCCGATTTTGCATACTGATGTATTTCTACATCACAATTATACTGCTGATATTTACAAAAACTGTTACTGTATTCTAAAAAAACAATAATGCAAAGTGTTCTGCTTACCTTTATCCTCTCGTAAGTCACTTTTATCACGTAATAATACTATTTAGTATTCACTAAAATAAAATTACAATTTGACCGCCAAAATGGGTATTAGAAAATGTGGCGCCAAGCTGTCAAATTATGACAATTAAAAAAGTGAACTGCCATATCGTGAAAGCTTGCGTTCAAAAACTAAAATAAATATTTTTAGCACCTATTAAAAGTAAAAAATACTGTGTTTGAGTTATCGTTTAAAAATTATGTAAGGACAAAAACACTGATGTATATATACATCATCATGCATTTAAGGGTTAGGTTAATAAGATCCTAATTCAGGCTTAAGAAGCACGTCCCTAAGAAAGGCGTAAATGAGCACTTACTATTTAAAAAAAAATAAAGAACTCACTTCATTATATGACACTATAAAAAAATCTCAGTTGCTTAATAGATGAGACTACATTTTTACCGCGTGAAACGTAATAAAATAATTCTTTATTTTCGAGAAAAATCGACCTTTGCTATTTTGAATATTTCTGCTATTTCGTTGTTCTATTTGAAACAGTGTATAAACCATATCTTTTCTTTATCACTCGTATCGTGCGTTACTCAATTGGCGAAAAAAAGGGTCGGGCTTTTTTTACCTGAGACATGTTTGTGCTCTTAAAACCAGTTTTGTCAGACTAAAATCATATTTCAAAAGTAAAAAGTTACATTTTATCCGTTTTATAGAATTTAATACGTTTTGTAATAATATTCAACCAATTAAATTTTGAAATGTATTTTAATGAAAATCTTCTTTTTTTCAATTAAAATTGGATATCTTTTTGTTAAACAAAAGGATCTGCTATTATGATACCATTTTGAAATTGGTATTTAGTAGGCATATTTTTAAATGAATGGGCACTGACAGCTTAGTACATTTTTTTTGCAATTTACATTAAAACATGTTATGTAATGATAGCTTTAGTATTCAGCAGTAATTACCAGTAATCAAAATGAAAAAATAATGGTATTTGTTAAAACCACAGTTTAAGAGATATGTACATAGTACAGATAAGACACCTCCTGAACAAACGTCATTTCATATGAGTTTGAGTCTTCATGACGATGATCCGCTAGGGGCGCTAGTGAGCCGAACGTAGGCCAGTGCATACCATCAAAATCGTCGTATCGATATCGATACAATAGTGATGCGAAAAGTCGGTTTCCCTCATTTTGAAATTAGTCTTATTTTTTATTCTTATCATTTTTAAAAAGGTACAAAAATTGAAACAACTTTTAGTTTTTAATCTTATATTTCCTTCTTTTCATAAACTTGTTGTAGTCTAATTATTGAACTGTACTTATTTGTAATATTAATTATATTAATTAATTTGCCTATTTTACCTTTCTTTGAACTGTTCCACCCAAAATTAAGTTGATGCCTCTGCACCAATTAAAAATTTGTAATCGTGTTATGATCTTAATAAAATGTTCTTTTAATAGGTCTTTATGGGAAGAACAGCCCAACCATTCCAAATTTATTTCTTCTAAATATTTTTGTCTGACATTCTTGTATACGTATTTTTTATTGCAGTTATGTTCCAAGTATTAGTTTATTGCATTGATTAATTGAGAAAATGCTACAATAATTGGGTACAGGGATACTTTAAGTTTTTGTTTTTTAAACTTTTTCGTTCTCTATACAAAGTTAATTCATGCACATTTGTCAACTCCTTTGTAATCATTGTTTTTTTTGCATTTAATACATTTAAACCCCTTACATTATTGATTATGTAACCTGTATGAAAGTAGAAGAAGTTGATATTGCAGCATTCTTCTGTACAATATTTGGCTCTTTTTCTACAATCGTGGTTGCTTGGTATGAATGACATGGGGACAACAATTACTTTAGATTTAATATTGTTGCATCATCCTCACAATTTGCATAATTAGAATGAATACTTAGCATATTGCTCATAATCAAGGATTTGAAAGAGTTTTCGAATGTGTATGTATCTGGATTATTATTTTATAATTATGAGATCTTATTTTACCAAAAAAGTTTTTCAGGGGATCTTGGTTGAAATTACTTGTATGATAGAACAAAACTTTTTTAGAAAACTAGACATCTTTTAACCTTAAATGGCTTTCTAAGACTGTCATCACATTATCCAATGTGGGAACATTTTTAATTTTTTTGTGTTCTGCTAGCATGATTAATATATATATAAATTTTAATAGTTTTAATTGCATCAGCCCAAAATACTGCATGTGGTGAATTTAGTTTCACAGGGCCCCTCAATTTCCGGGAGCTTGGCCTCCTCTTGATCCATTGCAACTATCAAACAATTTGTCAAAGAATTCAACTGCATCCGCTGTGTTTCTTACAGTGCTGCTAACCAGGCTTCCATCTGCTTGATGACCTACAAAAAAAACAAAATTATTGTTAGGACTACTACAGCAATAAAAACTGTAGTGTTTTATTGTTGCTGCTTAACTGCAAAAAACATTTACTATTACTTTTACACCTGAAACTTAAAGGATTATTTTTGTCCAAAATTGTTCAATACTTGCTTTAATAGCTATATAATAGTTTTAAACTAGTCAATAATACATTTTTGTATTATGATATGGCTTTGGAAAAAACCACATAGGGTTTTCAGTTGTACTCTTGAATGGAGTGTATACTTGTATCACATATACAGTTATGTAGTTATTTGTAGTAGTAGTAGGAAACTTTCTAGTTTAAAAGCTGCCTTAATACTGAACAAAGTTGTTTTACTAAATAGATAACAAAGCATGTGATTCTAAAAATATGTTAATTTATCTTACCTCTTGTTGTGATATTTTCCATCGATGTTGAGGGCTTCAATTTGATCAACTGAGCCCAACCTTTAATTTGTTTCAAAAGGAACTTTTTTTGGCTGTGCACAAGTCGTATTCATTAAGGGCCCCTTACAATAATTGTGATCTAATGTAGTAGTTAATTTGGCATATGTGTGATCACTTTCAACTGAAATTTAAAAACAGTGAGGTATATAACAAAAATCATTCTGTAACATAATTAGAGCTCTTGGTAAATTATAAACTACTTTGACACACAAACTTTAACACATCATATTAATTTAAATACAATGACCAATTATTTTAACCACTCACTAACCTTCTATATTCACAGGATTTGTTGGTATTCTTGTTGTTATTTCTTCTTCAGACATTAATGTAGAGCTAGCATTATATAGCCTTTTATTTCCAATAAGAAACTTTTGTTCAAAGTGCCTTATACAAATTTTTCTTTCTATCAATTGTTGTTGAGTTAGCTGCTTGGCTTGTTGATAATGAGGTGCTACTTGTTTAAGCCATATTTGCTGTAATGTTTCATTTCGAGGGAATCGAAACAAAGTAACATCGTATTTCGTCTTCTGACACGATATACAGCATGAAATAAACGGCATTTTTGAAATATTCTATACAACAAATGCACTTATATTAGTAATCACAGTTTTAAATACTGAGAGAATAAGCTACGGAAATTAATCAACGCAAAACCTTTCGATCAACTTCAAAACTGTAACAGACTATTTGACATTTAAATTTGTGACATATACACATGACAGTTCTGTCATCGGCCCATACTAGCGGCCTCTGCTGGGGTTACGTTATGAATACCCAAGCTCCTAGAGTCAAAAGCCAATGTATGAAGTGTCAACGCCGTGGTTAAAACTACAACCAAATTTGTAACAAGAGGTACACATATCGTAAAAAAATTATATTTCCGGAACCTTTAGGTAAAAATGGATAAAATTGTAATATGTTATAGTAAATTATCTGGTTTATCGAATCCTTAATGGTGGACCACTATTTACGCCAATTAAACCAATCCGTTTAAAACCGAAATTAAACTATTTTTTGGATTTAAAACGGTTGGTGTTGATGAATATGTTTTTCTTAATTATAACACTTTCTTGATTTTACCGAGGTAGGGATATGACGGAGTACCTAACTGTGTAAAGATTTTTATATTTGTGATATACCGATATTGATGTACTTACCGGGTTTAGTTCTAGTTGGTCCGTCCGACCAAGTGTAGGTAGTACCTACCTAAGTTATAAATACTCTGTTGATACGTTGAAAACAAACTCACACTTTCGTTGACGTCGTCACTCACGATGGTCTTGAAGACATAACGATGTCTCTTTCATGCGCAAGTAAAACGGACGGCATTGTAGTAATGATGTCTTCCAATCTAGGGTGTATTAGTGTGTAATATAATATAATAAATAAGTATAAGTAGGTATACATACATACTTAAGTTTTTGTGTAGTAGGTAATGTAGGTAGGTACTTTCTATTGATTTTCTATAAACTAATTAAAAGGAAACGTGACGTCGGGTGACCAAAAATTGCCCACTATGAAGTGTAAAACACAGTTCTTTTATTTTTGTAGACGAGTTTTCAACCGTTTAAAATGATTTATTTTGGGCTTAAAACGGCAACTATTTATTTCAAACGTGTTCAATCTGTTGTTTTACATCTATAGTCCAGAGTTAGAAGCTGGTACTGAGGTGCCCCTGCATAGAGATGAGAACAGTAAATTCCATATGCGGCCGGACGTGCGCCTTATAGAGCTGAAGGCAGTGGGCGGGAGTGAATTACTGCCTCGATCTGTTCAGTACATCGAGCTTCTTCGAGGCCAATTTAACCTTACCCTATAAGTGACCCCGAAACTGGACTTCGCTCGATATGTCGATGCCTAGGATTCCGATACTGGCTGAGCCAGTTAGGAAGGTGATCTCAAACCGAGATGATACGACAAATGGTATCTTTTTTGCGGTGAACGCACAGACCTGATAGTCGTCGCTGTCTACACGGAGCGAGAAGATGTTCAAGAATGCTGAAACTGAAACTGATATAATGTATAACTTACACGCATGCTTCAGCCCTAGCAACAAAGGAGTGTGTGTGTTGTAGGAGAGGTAGGATGTGTCAGATGCAGATGATATCTGCGTCTCGGTTAAAAAGAGCAAGGCTGGCTTCACTATCTCGAGGTGGTGGTTTACAGCGTTGAGGTTGGAGTGAAGAACCGTAATATTACAGAAATTCTCGTCAAGCGTCGCGAGGGGTGGCCTAATGTGCTTGCTCCCGACGCCGGTAGATATCTTGTCAAGCGCTGTTGCGCTCCCCCCAGAATACGCGGTGCAGCCTAGACATCCACGCCCAGACGCATGGTGTTCTGAGCGTGGACGTCCAGAGGGGGATTCTCCAACGCTAGCGCAGCTGGTACCCCCCTGGGGTAGACAATTTTTTAACGACGCTATCATGAGGAGGGTGTAGAGGGTTTGTGCTCCGGCTTCCTTTAACACACTGTTTTTTTTAATACTATACCATTTATCATCCGTAAAATGAAAATTTTGGACGTGTTTAACTATTATAGTCATGGTACTCATGTAAATTAAAGACTTCAAAAAAAGAGCGTACTCCTACCTAAAACACCGGCAACGCGTTTGTGACTCCTGGCACGGTACTATTATAATACAGTACTCCAACTTCATACAAACGGACGAAACGCGAGCTATACCTACGCGCCTCGATCTCGGGGTGCGCTCGGGGTGCAGACAGTCACGGCTCACGGCTGTACCGCAGTGTCGAACGGACTGTGTGTTGTTTTTTTCTCTAAAAATCAGTTAATATGACGAGTAGGAAATATTGTGCTGTTTTTGGTTGTATGAATTCGTCAATAACGCATCCAGACATAAGTTTTTTTAAATTACCTGGAAACTCTGAAAGGTAAGACTATAAAATAATTTTACTTACTAGTAGGTAGGTACATAATGTGTGTCTTTTTAATGGATAAGTATTTCCTTTTATCTCACGAAAAAAAAGGTGTTTGGATTAATAAATAAAGCGAATAGAGTAACGGAAAATTATTGAGACGAGTGAAATAGGTAGTGTATCAAAATGTATAGGGAGTGAATCAAAAAACAACACGCATTTTATTGAACACTTCCTATTCAATATACAAAGTATTTCATTTATTTATATAAAAAGGATATTTACAATCACAAATCTAAATAGAAACAGAAAGTAGGCAAATATAATTAAAATGCTGGAGACGGGCAGCCCTAACGCATGTTTACGTACCGCGCGGCTGTAGGCATTTATTTCTATCATGCCGCCGAGTTACAGTACTGTATTATAATTGTACCGTGCTCCTGGGTTGCAGACGTTCATGGGCGGCAATGGTGGACGAGCACTTTCCATCAGGTGACCCGTCTGCTCGTCTGCCCCCTCTAACAAAAAAGAAAATACCTTAAACTATTCATTTTAGATTGAATTAAATCGCCCACTGCTGGACATAGGCCTTTCCTTAGACAGGAAGTTATATAACTATTGAAAGCTGTTGATGATTAAACGTCGCTAGCTTTTAAGAGTTTCTACTACCTATTTCAATAACACTCGCATTTTAAAATTAGATTTAAAAAATCTTTATTTGTTAAAAGTTCTAAAAATGTTTTAGTTTTCGGTAGAAAACGTTAATAGAAGAATCTTACTACAGAATGTTGTAACATTAGTCATACCATTGTCATTGTCAATATCAACTCAATTGACGGAACTTGATAGGAACTTGTATTTGTATGATAAAAAAATAAATAAAACCCATTTTTCGTTTGTGAAAATTTATTATGATTTTTTCATGTAAACCACCTAATATTAACAGTGTCAACTCTTATTATTTCTGTATGCTATACCTGCAATGTTTTATTATCGATAAGCATATTTCATTATCACTATTGTTTTTGAATGACGTGTAATGTTTCCAACGGCGGACACTGAAGATATTTCGCAGGTCACGTCATTAACAACCAAGTCCAGTGCTGCTAGCGATGCCCAAAACTCAGTTGAAAATACTCAAATCGCCACTCAACCCAGGAATAGGGAGTTAACCCTCAATATGTTAATTAAAGAATTGATCTTTTGCATAGTCTTGGCTTTAACCACTTATGGAGCTCTTCACAACACGTAAGTTTATTTTAACCCTTTTTTTTCAAGTAAATATTAACAGTAGGTATACAAAATATTAATATGAGCTTTTATCTACTCAGTTCACTAGAGTTCAGAATCATGTAGGTAAATTACAGTACCCCTAGAATTATGTCTATGATTTTTGATTTTTGTTTGTCTTTCTCATATTTCTTATTCTAGCGGTTAGCTGCTGAATTGTTAGCCAACCGAGGCAGTAATTTGAAAAGACTTTAAATAGAATATTTATCTTTTTTTATTTTATTTAAAGACTTCAGTTCTCGGGAGAGATGGTAACTTATTTATATTAAACATAACCCTGCAATTGTAAAAGTACTATGTGTAGTCTACTTAAATTACATTTCAAAAGATATAGAAAACTAGCTACCTGCCCTGGCCGCTAAATTTATTTCTCCAGTCATAGTGTTGTTTCAGTTGTTTGCATTGAACATGTATATTTGAATTAAATGTAAAAGTACACTTGTGAAAAGATAACCACTGTCATGAATTATTTAAGAAATGGATAATTATAATGCAAATAAATTACAGAAATAACGGTTTAATTAACGTAAATAAAGGATCTTAAAAAAATATTTAATTCTTAAATATGTTTAAAAATATTTTCTAGAAAATTATTTAACTTATTATTGTATTGTAATGGTAGAAGAGAAGCAGGCAATATGCTATACTTGAACAAATGTATATAAGATAAATAATTCCGTTAAAAATTGTTTTAATTACTGTCTGAATTAATATATGTAAGATACACTAGTAAATAAAATCAGTTGTCATGACTTTTTTTCTGCCTTCAAACATCATTGTCATATTTTATAAGCTTGCTGCCCATTAGTATTTCTAACTATATATTTTTCTTTTTAGACCACCAAAGATTTCAAAGCATCCTCAAGCCATTCGATTCTTTAGATCAGACTCAATAGTTAGAGATTGGTATAGAGGCCAATTGAGCAGTGTACTTGCCACTGTTAACCAAGCAGACATTTCATTTGTAATGTACTATGCCCCATGGGATGCTGAGTCTCAATATGTCAGAGGAGAGTTTGAAAAGGCTGCATTAGTATTAAAAGACAGAGTAAGTATGTGTTAATTTTTAAGACTTTTTATGACATAGATAAGTAGCAACCATATACATGTATGTACCTACTCCTGTTTTATGCATGCTCATTTATGTTTAGTATTTGAACTTATGTCCTTCATAAACAATTCTATCCATCAACAAAATTATGATACTACTGATTAATGGTGCAGCATTATTTTTACTCATACTGTAGAAAATAATAATTATGTAGTGTGACCAATAAAGGAATAAAAAGGTGTTTTTATAAATATACAGGGTTACAAGAAAAGTCGTGCTAGATCCGTTAAGGGCATGGAGTACCCATCATTTCTGACATATTTCACTATGTAACACCCTACCCTAAACTTAACCCTTTTCGAGATAATCGTCTTTTAATTTTTTTATTGAAATTTGCTGATTTTTAGGCTACTACATTTATTTTTGTTTATTTTGTGTATCTTATTATTATTTTTTTTGCATTTTTACATGTGTAATAAGATGCTTTAGGACGTCAGTCATTAAAATAGTTCATAAGTTAATTGAATAGATCATAGTAGACAAGTGAAAGTAAAGAAATAAAAAAAATTTATTAGAAAATTATTTTTCTCTAACGGATATCTAAAAACAATATTATGGTAATTGTTTGGCAGATGTTTTTTAAAATATCTATGTTTCGTCAGCTTGCTATGCAGCTATGACTGGAAGGATAGATCAATCTGTTACCCATTACTTATAATGGCGTAGTCATTCCCTTCAGTCCCTCTGTAAAAAACCTAGGCCTACTCATTGACTCCAAGCTCAGCTGGCAAACCCAGGTCACCAGCGTCAGCCAGAGAGTCACAGGTACGCTACAGGCCTTCTATCGACTTAAGAACTTCCTTCCTACCGAGACTAGTAGAGCCCCTTAAAGTCCCTATTCAGTATTATGGTGATGTATGCTATTATGACCTGAATGCAGATTTCCTCAATAAATATGACCACCTTCTGAATAACAGCATTCGATTCGTCTTTAACCATCGCAAATACCACCATGTTTCCTCCTCTCGTCGCGAATTTAACTGACTCACGATTCGTCAGCGCCGTCAGCTGCACGCCCTCACCACCCTCTTTCCGTTTCCGTTCTCAACTTACCTATTTCTCCTTGCTACCTGACATCCTCATTCCAATTTCTCTGTTCCAATCACAACAGAACGCTTCGTTCCTCAAATAAACCACTTCTGTTACCCACTCCTACTTCCGCATCTGTCCACTCTTTGTTCCCGATCCAATCTGTCCTCATCTGGAACGCTCTACCTCTCGAACTCAGAATAGCACCCAGCCGACTCTCATTTAAGACGAAAGTCTGAGCTCTAATTCTCGACACTAGCAGTTTTATCGCCTTCCCAAAGTTTTATATATTGTATTATGTGTATATAAATATATGAATGTTGAGGCAAGTATATATGTTTGTGTATCTCAGTATGTATGTATCTGTCACGCTGTTTCTGTTCATATCCTTAATTATTATTGTCTCGTTAACACAAAAAACTTAATTTTTAGTGCTCCTACTCAGTCATTTTCCCACCACCCAAAGGTAGACTGGGAGAAAATACCTGTGGCATTAAGTCCACCATTGAATGAATTGTCATTTGTGCAAAAAGAATAAAATCAAATGAATAAACTAACATTACGGAAAGTCTTGCCTCGGCACATATGGGTCAGTCTCGACCAAAGTGATGCCACGACCTCACAGAAACCCGGTGTTAAGCAATTTTTTCGTAGCTTTTCATCGAGTGAGATAGGTTACCGAAGCCTAGGAAAGGGGAGGACTAAAAGGGTGGCAATGTAGTTGCAGGTTCCATAGGGGGTGAAACTCACTTATCATCATTCGACCCGTCTGCTCGCTTGTTCCCATACACCAGGGGTTCCCAAACTTATTTTGTCTACTACCCACTTTGAGAATAAATTATTTTTTAGCGCCCCCATTTTTTAACCTGCTTAAAAACCACTATAACTTCAAATTAAATTAATTAATTATTGTGAGCTATATTAGCGGAAATTAAATATTCAACAACATGAGACCTGAACGCAGTAGGTACAACGGCGCTCAGGTCTCAAGTTAACTCTTACGGGCTACACCTGCCAATGAGAATGATTATTGAAACGCAACTTTATAGTATTCAGACCGAGTATATTTAATTTAAAATAAAACAAACAATCGATTCTTATATAAAAACTAATGTAATGATGAATCTGATACTGTTAAATAAGTTTCTCGATATCAGGTTCCAATTAACTCAAGAACAGCCGTCAGTCGCCACGTTCGGTAACATGTAAACGATTTCCCTTTTTAGTAAGCAGCGTTGCTATAGCACTGAATCTACGTTCACACAAATATGACGATGGGAATGCTATCAAGAATCGTTGAACAATTGACCACAATCCAGAGTACAATTTCAGGATCTGTTTTTTCAGGAGCTGAGGTGAAATTGCTGTGTTGACATTTGAAAACGGATCCAACACCCTGTCTGGTATTTCCAAGTTCAAAATGTCCTGGTATCGTTCGGTGAAGTCAATGTGGAGGTTTTTGAAATGTTGGCAGTAGGCAAACAAGTCGTCGTTACTGCAGGATACTGATAAATTCGGCAAATTGTGAAACTCACGTCTGCACATATTCTTTTTGTGAAGAAGTAGTTTGGCTGCGAAAGCAGCAACGAAATTTTTTGATTTAATTAAATTTAGTTCATCGCCTTGCAGTTGGAGATTCATGTCGTTATATCATTCTTTGCTGTAATGAGCTTTTAGTTTTCAAGAACTCTGTCACAGAGTCAAACAGGTTGTAAAATCGAGTCAGACAATTGCCTCTTGATAGCCAACGAACTTCAGTATGAAACAACAAACGGTTGAAATCTTCGTCATTATTAACACAAAGTTGATGAAATAATCTATCATTCAAAAAGCTGTTACGGATTTTATTGACTGCTTTGATGACATATTGCAGTGACTGAAATAGTCGTTCACTTAAGTTTCTAGCAACCAAATGTTGTCTATGAATAATGTACAGCAAGGACATCTGGAATTTTATTTTTTAAGTACGCTATGAAGACTTTATGGCACCCTGTCATAGCCGGAGCGCCATCCGGAGCAACTGATATAAGATTTTTCAAGGCAATCTCTTTCTTATCACAAAACTTTTCATATGTATTGAATATGGTTTCGCCTTTTGTATCGATCTCTAAATTCCTAGCAAACAATAGTTCTTCACATATTTTATCATCTTTAATAAACCTCACGTAAGACAGCAACAATGTTTCATTAGTTGGTAAAGTGGACTCATCGAGATGAATTGAGAATTGACTAGTCCTCAGATGATTGCACAATGATCCTTCAATGTTTTCAGCCATTTCATCAACTCGTCTTTGCACAGAAGTATTACTTAAAGGAATTTTTCGGATAATATTTGCGGCCGGTTTATTAAGCACAGTAATTATTGCTTCCTTTATTGCTGGCAAAATTTACTCTTCTCCGATTTTATGTGGTTTGCCTTTTTGAGCAATTAACAAAGAGATATTGTATCGTCATCTTGCTTAGCAGCTGCAGTTGACTGAGTATTATGCTTCTGCTCTAGGTCTTGAAAATATGCTGCATTCTTGTTTTTCTGACCTGGATGTCTTCCACACAGTATTGCCGTCTCTTTTTTTTACTTCCGATATTGTTTTGTTTTGAGAAATACGTAAGTAAGTGTTGTACTTAAGTACTGTTTACTGTTTATCTATTACGCGCGAAACCGTATGGAAATAAAATAAATAAGCATGCACCGACAGGAATAAGATAAACATGCCTAAACTCGTTTATCTCATTCGACGCTCAAGTATTCTATGAACCAGCCGATTAATACAGGAATGCACAAATCGGGTTATTTAATGAAAACTTGTTAAAACATGATTGTCCGCGGTCTATTATCTACGAAAATTACCTATCTAGGAATACTAATAACTATTAAAATGCAAAAGTGGGTCTGTTGCCTTTTTATTTGTTTGTTTGAAATGATTTTTATTTTATTTATTCAATAAAACAGGACAGATATATGAACTACGCGGAGAGAAATATCGAACCGAGTTTGAGCAATCTCTTAATTAATGTTAGTTGATGTTCACAAGTTGTAGTCGAGAGTCGAGAGCTCAGTCGGTGTCTTAGATTCCTCCTAGCCTCTACACAACGCCCCTTTTTTGTTTCTGGGTCTCTTACCGCCCCCCTTTAGGCCTGCAGTGCCTACAAGCGGGCGTGATCGCCCACTTTGGGAAAGGCTGCCAAACACCATAACAAAAAGATCGCACTGGAGGCGGCAAACTGAGCCAGAGCCGGTGTCCACGAGTTAGCCGTGAAGTTACCGGATCGACACTTGACACTTTACGAACACTGAGTTGAGAAACTGGAACCGATACTAAATTTCTTGGTCGAAACTGGCCGAAGCCGAAACCGAACCTTCGGTCGATCACTAAATGATATTTATTTCTATAAGTAAATCTTTTCAGATATTTTTACAAGTTGGAAGTAAGTTGAACACACTCGAATATAGACAAGTAAATAACACAAGGTCTAGTTTCAGGAACGTTTCAGTGTCGACAATGGGAATAATAACTGGTTTCTTGGTGCAACGTGTTTTTTGGATCGATTTGATGATTTTGGTTGATATCATGGTAGTCAACGCATACATGCAACAAAAAACAATTTCGAGCAATTTTCGCCCTTTATGCCATTTCTCTAAAAACGTAATTTTTGGCATCTATAAATGATGATCACGAATGATGATCACGAATTTGAATCATAAATAAAAAAAATACTTGTACTGTACTATTAACGTAATCGTTCGGATATACTCGTAGGTACACATATACATTTTTCAATTATTTGATTTTTATTGTTACTTGTTTGTAGCCTACTAATTCACGCTTCTGAAGGATCCATAGAATTCCTGTTGGTCCAACCAATAAAACATGTTATATTTATCCAAAATTTAAATAATTAAACACAATTACAAATAGTCTTTATATATTGTTTCACAGTAGAATTAAGAAACGCATCGAAACATCACTATTTTCAACGAATGTTTTTAGTAAAAATGTGTAGTATCTATTTAAATAATAAATAGTTTACGTAATTTTAATGCAATGTTCAATTAGCACTTTTCAAAATACTGTATTATTTCACATAATTATAATTCTCAATGCTATTGTTACCTTATCTCTAATATTAATTGGATTTTTTATTGTTGTTTCAGGTCCTGTTTTCTGCAATCAACTGTTGGAATCCAGGAAGCGAATGTAGACTTCAGAACCATAAAATACCGTCATGGCCTATACTAATGGCTTATACATCTTTATCTCGAGGTGTCCTTTACAAAGGTATTAATCATAATAATCAATATATATATGTAAAAAGGTATCAATGTAATATGATACCTTAATGATGAAAATTGAGCATTTTGTTAAAGGCAACGTTTTTTTGTAAAAAGTACTTGTGTGGTATTTATTTTTATTAAGGACCAACAGACTCATCTCTCACTCTCTTTTTCATCAACCGGGGTATTCCCGAAACCGTTTGTCCTTAACAAATTTTTTTATTAAAAAAAATACATAAGTATGTTTTCTTGTGAAATACCATTTTTATTTCAATGTTCATTAATGAATAAGTTAGACATCGGTTGTACAATAAACCGTTTTTTACATTTAACAGGTCCCAAAGATGCACTAAGTATAGTGAACTTCTTGAAATTAATGATGAAGCCATTGACAAGAGTATCATCATCAGAAGATCTAGTTAATTTACTATCGTATTGTGATGTAGGTACATAATTTTATTCTAATACTTGGTTCAAGCATCATATGAAGATATTTTACGTTACGTTACTAAAATGTAATTGAAGTAAAAATAAAAATATTTTCGATAAGCGCAATGGAGTAGTCATTACTTAGTATTTATTACTTTATAGCCGGTAAGGTAGTATAAAGAATAAAAATATACCTGAACTTGACGGTATTGTACCTTTATTTTTTACTTCTAATTAATATTTTCAAGACTTGACAATTGACCTTGACAACATGTCTTAAAATTAGCTAGACGGATTGTTACTGATGAGACGGTCTTGGATGGTCATCTTTATAAGTGCGATGAAATTAAAAAACGAAGAAAGGTCAGTACAAGACAGTACAAGTTAGACTGTTCAATAAAATAAAATTTTATGAATAATAGTTAGACCGGTTCGACCTTTAGCGGTCTGTAGTATTAATAATAATAATTAGACTTGCAACGAATATTCGGTTACTATTCGGTATTCGGCCTATTCGGCTGCTTTTATTATATTCGGCCGAATACCGAATATCTACATATTATTCGGCCGAATACCGAATACTTAAATAATATATTTTGTCATTGAGAAATAATTGGTAAAATTACGTATATATTCATATTTTTATTTCTGTGATAATCATTTAAGTAGTCATTGGTGCATAACACAGGTACATAATCATCAATATTTGAATTATTGTCGTAATCAAAATTAATTTATTTCTCATTTCTTTTATAATCATTTATTAAGTAGTCATTGGTACATAAAACAGGTACATAATTTAATTCACGTCTGTACAAGTTTTTGGCGCTAAAATCCAGCCGAATACTTTTGCCTAATATTCGGCTATTCGGTCAGGGGCCTCGCCGAATATTCGGTATTCGGTATACTGCCGAATATACTATTCGTTGCAAGTCTAATAATAATGTATTGTGTACTTTAGGTCTAATTGTTTATTACAGGCTGTAGCAGTCGGATACACACCATTGACAGATACATCAAAATATTACAATGTGTGGTATACAGTTGCTTTAAAAATACGCGAAGCAGACACATTAGGTGAAATATGTTTCGCTGCAGTGACGTCAGAGGAGCTAGCCGTTGACCTCGGAGCTGAAAGTGTACCAAATGCTCGCCTAATGTTGTGGAATGACACTAAGGTTATTACCAGTCGATCACATACCTTTTTATTGTAACTTTTATTAATATAGTCCTTTCGCGAATAGTGACGCATCGATTAATCAGGTTTCAAGTTTGCGTACGAAACCAAAATTTCTTGGAACCTTATTAGTTAGTGGGCGGGGCTTGATCGACGCGTCACTATTCTCTTAACGCGAATGAACTATATATTCCTGCTCAAGGTATCGATTGAATCTATTTGCAGGACTGCCAGCAGCAGAGTAATGCAGAAATTACGCACAAATATAAGTGTTACTGAAATAATTGAAATTTAAACTATTTTTTAGGAATACATATCACGTGATGGAGACATCCAAGCTTGGAACGAGTCGTCACTAATGAATTGGTTATTAGAGAACTTCTCACAACCAGTACAAAGGATTATACCGCTGTGGAAGAAGGCCTTCAGTTTTGAGAGATACGTAGACGGCAATCCAATACTTATGCTCTTCACTCCTATGAACCCGTTGTATGAACAGCTGCCTGCGTATTCATTGGTAATATACATATAGTTTCAGTTTTCGATTTCCATCATTCCTTTATGTGATATTTGTAACCTGCCACATATTGTCACGAGATCGTGAATGGTGTAGATATATTTCATATATAATATTCTAATATTCTCTTTATAATATTCTATTTCATATTCATAAATGTTGAAGAGTTAAACTATTGCTGTTTAAAATAACAATACTGTAAGCCATAAACTATATCGAGCTTGTAATGGCGGGGTATGAAACATCTTGTTGCATGGGGGCAAACTAGAAGTGACAATTTGGAAGAAGCTGACAGCAATAAATAATGGTATAAGGAACTAGGTACATAAATGACCATAGACAGTCACCACTTCCAACTAGTCTACTTAAAAGTCATTATGGGAGCTCCAATGTCTGAAATGTATTGTGGATTATGTTTCGTCAATATTATCGTATTTCTTTCAGTTGAGAGAAGTAGCAATGGAGTATTACAACTGCAAAAATAATGACACTAATCAGTGGACATCCGAATTAGTGAAATTACAACAAGTTCAAAGATATCTTTATCAAGAGAAGAATTTTACAAAGTTTTGTCAAGAGTTTAAATTTAAGAAGCCAATAAAAAAACACAAGTTTTATAAGAAAGAGGTTGAGTCACAAAATAATAAATATCCGTGGTATAACACTACACAAAGGAATCAGAAGAGTGGAGTGTTTAATTTTTTTTTGAAAAGAGGTTTTACTGTATCTAAAGATATGGAGAATTTAGGGGATATTTCGCAGGTGTCGTCTATGCTCGACTGGCTTCAAGAATGCAATTCCAAGACTTCCAAGACATTACCAGCTGAAAGGAGTTTTTATGAATATTATGGCCAGTGCCAGACTTTCGAAGAGAGCCTCACTTATGAACCCGAAGTGCCTACATTGCCGGAAGAGTAAGTTTGCCTTACCATTGTCATAATTTGTTATTTCTTCTTCTTGGTTGTCATCATTACTAACGGTCGTGTCCGTTCTGAACTGCATTGGTGACCTTAGCCACCAGCTCTCTCCACACTGTCCGGTATTCAGCTTTTCTGTGCGCAGCAGTTATTGGGAGTCCTGTCAGTTGAGACCTGATTAGACCTTCGGCTAGGTGCTCGGTCACAAGTTCGTTTTTGTTCTTTCTTTTCCAACAACTACCACCTTGAATATAATTGAAGATATTTTATTTGTTTTAAAATATGTGTTATTTTATATTATGTTTCTTGCTTATATACATATAACCAGTTTTTAATAGAAACCAATATAAATTTATCAGAAAATGTATAAAATATTTATATGTTTTGTTAGAATAGAGACAACAATGCTGCCATACGAAGACGATTTATTATCAGCCGAAAATCTGATACAAGAAGACGTAAAACAGTACTGCAGGACAATGAAATTCGCATACGAAAATGGACCGCCTATCTACCCTGGAAGCGCCAAAGACGAAAGACATAATATAAAGCACCTACAAGGTCTCTCATGTGCACACAACTTTAGTTTACATATAATAGCTGTCGACAGCATGCGGAACCACCATTTTGCTGAATCGTTAGGTATAGATATAAGTAGGAAGAAGGATATGACTGCTGTTGTTATTTTAGATAGCAAGGTAAATATATTTAATTATCTGCTGATTGTTTCTGAAATCTATAAATATATATATATATACTATCTAAAGCCCAAGTCGTTCGATAAAGAGGACGAGTGATTTCATGAGTTTCCTATCTGGCTTGTAAGTTTTTTTATGTCTAGTAAAAAATACTTCTTTAACACAACTTTCGAGGGCCCTTAGATTTTTTTAATTAGTTCCTGGCACTAAATCCAACACATGCATTAAGTCCGCCTGTGTACAACTTGTGCATTAAGTTATCTATATTTATATATAAGAGATTTCCACGTATATAGTCAGTCATCACGATATCTCTGGAACCATTAGAGCTAAAGACTTGAAATTTGGTAGGAATATTCTTTTCACCGAGTAGAGGTCAGCTAAGAACGGATTTTAAGAAATTAAAAAAATATTTAAATAATGTAAATAGCAAAACAACGATTGTAGGGTCAGCTAGTTATAAATATAAATAAATAAATCCATTCTTATTTGATCCAATATATAAACTATCTCCGTCGTTTCTTCATATACACTAGAAAGAACCCTTATACAGTTTAGTGTAGCTTTGTAGTAAAAGCTATTATTATCTGACTGACTTATCTTTAAACTACTTCTCGGCCAAGTTTATCTGGTATCAAAAGCTTAAAACTTTTAAATAACCTCACGAGCGCTCGTAGCTCTAGCTACGAGTATATTCGGCCCTGTCGCAAAATCAATTCTTACCTTACGTGTTACGTGTATTTCAACAGTAAACTATTTCCTTACTAAATTCCACTAACATTTAGTCAGTTCAGTCAGTAGATGAGTGAGTGAATGAGTATCTGTTCCATTTGAAATGTATATAGATATCTTATATATATTTGATGGTATCATTTAACATTTTGCAGCATGAAAGCCAATACATATTGTCAGAAGACTATAACGCCAAATCTTTAAGAGAGTTTATATATAACTTTACAAGTAAGAAGTTAAAGCGGTCGTTACGTACACACGTTAACGACGCTGCACACACGCACTACTTTGGCTCGAAAGGGGCCTTGGAGAAAATGGGGATCGATGCGGACTCTGTACATATCGCAGACCTCACTACCCGAATGTTTAGAAAAATCGTCAGAACTCCAGGCACGGTGAGTTTAATTTTAAATGCTTCGATCAAATGTTATATAGATACATATTTCGTGACTTGAATCGCGTCAATGGATAGTCGAAATGAGGATCATGAGGGTAAGAAAATAAAAACTCGATATTTAAACATTTTTTTCTCTTAATGTTTTGAAATCTCATTTATTAATTTCTTGTGCACATATCTCTGTAAACGCAAAAAAAATTTTTTGAAAGAATAAAACAAGGTCAATACATGATTATGTTATCGAAAGAGTTATCATTTAACAAGCTAAATGTTATCGGGGCCGTAAAATTTGAGGGTTTCCCTCGATTCCTCGGGGATCCCATCATCGGATCCCGATTTGGCGATAACGAGGCCACCTCGAGAAACCTCCTCTTTTGTGTTTTTAAGAGTTTTTACCTGCGGCCGATCAGGCAGGTTCGGTTAACATCGTGATGTGTGCGCAGATGACAATAGTGTGCGTGTGCGGCGGCGCGTGCGGCGCGCTGACGTCCCGCGCGCTGGTGGAGGCGCAGCGCCTGCTGGCCGCCTGCGGCCTGCGCCTGCGTCTGGCGCGCCTCGACGCGCTGCGCCACGACCTGCCCTGGCACTACACCGTGCAGCACTACCCCACGCTGCTGGTGTTCACGCCTCACAGGTCTGTACTGTATACGTATATACATTATCACGGCGCTATATTCGGAGATAAGCAGAATTATAATCTCGATTTTGCCAAAAGTACAAAAACTTGGTAATGCAAATATCTTAAAAATCAGTATCGATAAAGCTTTCCTGACGCTCACGATAAATTTATAATTCTCAGGGATGGCGAGGCGGACGGCGAGTCGTACCCGGGCGAAGAGCGTGTGACGTCAGCGGGCGTAGTGGCGCTAGCCTTGCGCTCGCTCGCCGTGCCCGAGCACTTGCGGGTTAGACTCGCACTTTGCTCGGCAGTACAGGTCAGTAATGATCACAGAGTATACGAACACTGTTGTTGGTTTCTTTAAAATAACAATATTAATTTGAACTTATTTATTGTTCCATAGAACTACAATGAAAAAAAAACCTGCTTAAATGATATGAAAGAGCATGTGACGAGCGTCATCGGAAGAAACCTCAAATACTGGCGACAGTCCGAAAACGAAGAGCTCAAAGAAGCCTTATTTAAAAGACTGCAACATTTACACACACTCTCGTTCCACATAAGTTTATTCCATATAACAGATCTCAATAAAAATTGTGTTAAAAAGACATCACTCTTAGATACCTTTAGCGTATTGTCCAAAAACTGGGATATCGACTTAGTGTTAAGAAAAAATGGCACACAATCATTACAAAGGATTGGCAGTTGATATTAGATACTTAATATGTAAATAGTGTACATTGCTCATATAGAATGTAACTATGTTATTTATTTTTGAAGCCAAGTCCTATTACACGTTGAAAACAAAATTATTATCCGTTATTTAATTTTTTTAAACCACCACCTACGAGCACCTCACGGCACCTCGAACGCATGAGCGAGTCATTATTTTGGAGTTGCATCAACTAACATACTAATAAAAAAAAAAAACAGTATAAAAGGGAATTTCCTGGAAGTTCAACGAAAAACACAAAGGCCCTATGGAAAAATAAAATAAATGCACTAACATAAACTTATTACACATGATGCCACCTCCGATTGATTCATACAACAAAGTAAAGTTGGTTAAACTACAAAAACCATCAACCGACAATACAAACACCAACATCGCTGCATCAATTTATTTCATTTTGTACTCCTTGATTAGGGATAGAGACGACTTTAATACTTATAGGCCAATTTCGGTTCTACCCTGCATCTCTAAAGTAGTAGAAAAGCTTTTAAACAAGTGTGAGGATAAAAATTTGAACCTTACAATACGGGTTCAGACATGGAAGTTTTACTGGAGTTACAGCTAGAATGTAGGTAATGGATTAAATTGTTTGGCGATCTTTCTGGACATAAAGAAAGCCTTCGATACTGTGTGAATGGGTATCCATTCATGTACGCAAACTCGAAAAAATATGCATCAGGGATCTCCTACTTGCTTTGTAAAATTAAAATTAAGTTTCTTTGTTTCACAGATTGGAAACAAAGAAACAAGTGTAAACAAGTGGAAAGCGAGAGGAACATAAAAAAATACGTCAAAATCAATAATGTCATCAATTAATAATATTCCGACCAGACAGGATTATCATCTCTAAAATCCTTTATAGGAATCAATGTCAAAACTTTTCTTGTTCGAGACGTAATAGTTTTTCTAAACTAGTGGTGGAGGTGTGTGGCGTCCACAGAATTTACAAACTCCGTATTACGAGGGAGCGTTTTTATGTTCGCGGAATGGGGGATAAGGGGTGGAAATAAAAAAACCAAATTATTTTTCCTTTTCAATATATTCACCTGCAAGACGGATACATTTTTCAGGTCTTTCAATTAATTTGTTTATACCCTCATAAAAAAATGTTTTCTCTTTGTCTTGAAAATACGCCGAAACTGCCTCCTTGACTTCATCATAGTTAGTAATTTTTTTACCCCGCAGCTCTTTTTTCATTTTTGGAAACAGGTAATAATCGCTGGGGGCCAGGTCTGGGCTGTAGGGTGGGTGATTCAAAATATCGAAGCCCACCTTATGCAGGGCAGCCAACGCAACGCGGCTCTTGTGGACGGGCGCGTTGTCGTGCAAAAGCAACACACCTTTTGTCAATTTTCCCCGTCTTTTCTCTTTAATGGCTTCTTTGAGTCGCTCTAATATTGAAGCGTAGTATTCTCCGGTTATAGAAACATCTTCATAATCGATCAATAATATTCCTTCTGAGTCCCAAAAGACCGTTGCCATGAGTTTCCCAGCTGACTGTGACACCTTAAACTTCTTGGGAAGTGCTGTGCCCTTTTTATGCCACTGCATGGAGTATTGTTTCGACTCAGGTTCATAATGATGAACCCAAGTTTCGTCTCCAGTAACAATTCTACTCAATACAGCATCCGTGTCTTCATTACAAAGGTCTAAAAATGCACGTGAACACTCTACGTGCTGTTGTTTTTGCGTCGGCGTGAGCATTCTCGGCACCCATCTTGCACTGACCTTTGTCATGCCAAAATGATCGTGCAGAATTCTAAAAATGGTTGTATCAGATACTCCAACCATTTCTGCGAGTTGTTTCTTCTTTAGTCGAGCATCGTCGAGTACAATTTTTTCGACTTTTTGGATAAGTTCTGGCGTGATTACCTCGATGCTCTGGCCCGGCCTGGAGTCGTCTTCAAGGGATTCCCTTCCTTGTTTAAATAAACTGTGCCATTTGTACACCATGGTTTTTCCTGGAGAAGAGTCGCCTTAAACCAATGACATCTCATTCATTATGGTCGCAACTGATTTTCGTTGCTTGGTAAGGAACTTTATAACGGCACGATATTCGATTTTTTCCATGTTTCACTTTTCACTCCCGATTATGTTGCTTGGTTGACGATAACTTAGACTAATTGTCTAATAACAATGAAACCTGGTATTTATACTAATTATGAGTCACTGAACACGTGACGATTCTAATGAGCCTAATCACCCCCTCCAAACCTCTCATTCCGCGAACTTAAAAACGCACCCTCGTAGTTATTTCTCTACAAGATAGGTGATCATACTGTTGACAACTTTGGTATCTATGTTGTTTTGGGGGTAGGCCCAGTAGATGGAAATTGTATACCACTGTGACGGAACTGAATGCTTCTAATTTGAGTTAGTTCTCAGAGTTGCGATACTCACTGAGTCGAGATGGTTGGTGGGTGGTTATTATTTCAATATATTTGACAGCAGGGTATAAATTTTGACGATTTTCTGACAAAATCATAACCGTCATCCATGGATAATTCGCTGGATTGATAAAGTTAATCTGAAATAAGTTACTCAATGTGTCAAAAATAAATGTCAATCTGAACAGTAGTTTTTCACAATAATCAATGTCTTAACCACGAGAGAGATAACCAAGAACTATATTCTTAGAAACAAGTTATTTTAAATGTATGATCAATGTAGAAAGTTGGTATTATTGCGTACCAGCATAATTTTTATTTGGTAGGTATATGGTAAAAGACCCTGAAAAATGGCACGCATACCAAGAAATTAGTATGTCTTACATCACTGGTTCGTAGTGTTCGGCAGGTCTATGATCGTCTTACCTGGTGGACCTTAAGTGCAGCGTTCCATTTCTAAACAGCCCAAGCGGTCACTGCATATCCGTGTTGTGTCCATGCCGAATTAAACTACCACGTTCGTCTGCTCCACGTTTTCGTTCTTAAAATCATATCCTTTTTAAAATATATGGGGCGAACGAGCAGGCGGGTAAACTGTGTGTAAGTGACTAACGCTGCCCATGGACATCTGCATATTTAAAGCTACAAGTCGGCACACCTTACAGCCAGACACAGAAGAAGTGATCGTGCTCATGACAATTATTTGTCCTGGGTGGAAAACGAACCCACGACCAATCTGTATACCAAGTTATTGTCTGCAGTATTCCCGGACCGATACGACCTTCAAACCTTTACCCAAATTTTTAACAAAAGTAAGTATTGTTTTAACAGTGGTGTTAGAGCACGAAAGGCGGTTAATCATCAAATTTTTTAATAAGTATAGTTATTATATTTAGAACTCGATCTCTTTGCCGAAGAAATGCAGAGTATTTAGCTTGGTGCTGCTACGCCAACCGCGTACAACGCTCAGCACTGACGTAATTGACTTTTGTACGTATAAATCTGCAAACAAATTTTATGAATCGTTGGGTGTAGTACGCTTGACTACTACTCGTACTTACACTACACTATGGGTTACGGGTATTCTATCTTAAAAATAGATACGCGCGTAATTAGAAACATTTGATAGGTGATAACTACAGTGCGCAGTCTTATCGCTAAAACGATATCTTCCAGACAACCTTCAGAAATGAAATTAACAGACAGAAAAAGCCGGATACTGGTGTAATAAAAATATTAAGAGTAGTAATAAAAACACAGTACAGTAGAAAGAAAATATTCAATAGTTGCTATATTGTTAAAAATTGACTAATAACAAGCAGGGGAACCTGTGCTTTGGACAGTGTTATAGGCCTAGGATAATTCTATTTTAAAATAAACGGCAGTTAAAGCATAATAAATTATCTAAGTTTCGACTTTACTGTGCCGTATCACTGTATAGAACAGAAATAAATCATTGTTTCCAGTTCAAAAATAAGATTTTTGTGGCTAAAGGGCTATCCAATACTAAAATATTTTTCGATTCGAACCAGTAATTCCTGAGATTACCCCGAACATACAAACTCACAAACTTTAGCTCTTTATAATATTAGTATAGATATAGATTATTGTTACTTATTTGGGATTGATCAGGAAGTGTATAAAAAAAAAAGTCATTTTTCTAAATCACCTCTTTTTTCTGTGCGGAAATCCCATCGGATACCACTCAACGGTGGTTATGTCGGACTCTAATCGACTAAAAACCGGTCGCCATCTCAGGTGTCAGTAGCCGGGGAACCAGGTGTACCCTAGGAAGGGAATCCCTGGTACCTAGACGTACCCATGGTTATCTACGGCAATCTACATGCCGTAGATAACCAGGGGTACGTGCGATCCCCCCGTGTGTGGAAATCATGGTGTTCTCGTTCTACAAACCAAATTGCGCTCGCACTCGACAGCGCAACGCGACACCAACCCGGCCTGCTTCTGCTAGGGTGAGAGATGGCTTAACAAGAGAGGGAATGCCCACTCCGATGGTCGCCACGAGGTCACACCTCTGCTCAACTCACGCCGGGTATTCTGCCAGCGTGTAGAGCGCCGTGTCCACGGTCCGGCCATCGTAATGGTGATACTCAGGCGTTGGCTCTTTGCGGATCAGACACTGGTGATCCCCGAAGCATCCTTTCCCGGTGATCACTGGCGTCGGCCGGTATGAGAGGATACCGCGATGCTTTTCGAGCCAATCCTCTATAATGAATCTTACTGACGCAATAACGGCGTGTCCGTTTCTATGAGTATGTACAAAAGGAGGCATTATGGATCAGATATCTTTATTAGGACTTTTATTGAATTATTATCGATGTCTTATTTATTACACTACATTTCTAAGATAAAAGTCATAACCTATTTAGTTTAAATGGTAATAATATTCCTAAACACAGCTCAGTACGGCTTGGAAGAAATTGTATCTTGTTTAAAAACAACCATTAATTACTTTTTATAATGATGATATTTTTTTGGATTCAATAAAGATAAAATAAATTTTAAAAAGCTAAATTTGATTAAGACTAGAAATGGACCCTTCTTAACAGAAAATATAAATACTTACCGAGGACTGTCGTATCTGTGAAATTGGGAAACATAGGGTGGTGTGGTTTAATAACGAATACTAGGTCGGTGCCCACTACTCCCGACATGTAGTCAGCCAGTGTTCCTGCTATTCGGTCATCGCTGCTGCTTTGGTGGACCTGCCGCCAGCATTAAAGACAATTTAAATAGGCGCAAAAATTATAACACAGCATATTTAAGACCAAATCCAGGGTTTCACATATTTATTAAATGCGTATGAGTATTTTTGAAGCTAAGGAAATCCTATAAAGGAATGAGGTTTTCGCGAAGTAGTTCTAAAACTTCAAATCCTGTTCAATTTGAACTTTTAAACTCAAAACAAAAAACTAGAGCACCCTGTCTAACCTAAGCTCAATAAATGCTGTAAATAAAAAAGTGGTTGTAACCTCATAAAGCCTGCCATCGGGCAGACGCGCTTTCCTAGCTGCATATTCACCAATCTCTTGCAACGTTTGATAATTGCTCGGTCGACGAAGTGAATAGCGCCATGGGTACAAAATGTACTCCTACAAAAATAGGAAGACATTAGTAACTAACAAAACTATTAATAATGAATCTATAACTAACGTAGAATAGCGTGACTTGGGATTTCCAATAATAGCTCTCAAAACTTAAACCTTTGAGGCTTTTACTTTGGCTAGCGGATTACCTCGATTCCCCTTTCCACTTATTTTTTTAACTTGGCAACTTTGGTTTGTTGCCTTTTCTTTCAGTTTAATCTTTTAAATTTAGTCATATTATTCACCTCTTCTTCATTCGTCTTTTTAACCAATATTAATTTCGTATGGAACGCAGGAACAGTAACGAAGTAGTACCCAGGTAGGTAGGTAATTAAGTCTTTTTCAGTGGAAAAAAGTATTGACCATGTCAACAACCAAATAATTCTAGTTCTGAAATATCGGAAGTCGAAAGAATTACTTGCGTAGTGCGCTCGGATTTAATTGCACTTTGGTAAGATAACTTCGAAACGAAGGCTGTCTGGAACTAGGTACAACAACTTCCCATGATTGTATCTTTTTTTTTTTGATTTGGTTAAAGAAAAAAACACAGATTAATGTTTGTTTTAAAGTATGAACATGCAGAAATTGTAATTTTTTTATAACCCCCGGTGTCGGCCACTAAGGGCCTTTCCTCTGCGTGGAATGATTTTTTTTTGAGTTACAATTCTGAGTTCATTATGGATACCTTGGTTTACCTACGTTTTTTTCTAAATGAGGCTAACACATCAATAGTATTACGAATATTGTTTAATGAGGCACTCATACAATAAACAGGTCAGTATTGGCCAAGTTAAGTTCTCGTATTTGGTGGGTGGCTCGGCTTGCGACTGGATAAGTGACTTCCGGGACGAGGTACGGTCAATGATATACGCTCTAGAATGTCAGGAAAATCTACTAAGCTATGAATAAACTTATACAATAACATGATATCTACAATTTTACGATGTGTACTCAGTTGGTCCGTTTCATAAAATAAGAGACGTTGTATGATGTTAATTGACGACACATTTTGTTAACAATATAAGAAACATTTAGAATCCTTCGACCATTCTTTTATTTTTTGTAGTGTCTGAATCGACAATAAGGCCTGATTTCTGCTAAGAAGAATTGTTTGACGAAATGATATGTTGCAAATGTGCCAGTCATGCCATTATGTATATTAAATAATGTGTCTCCTTAACTTCAAACTCGGATAAATCCACTCTACCATCTTAGGAGATATCTAAGAAAAAGAGATAATAATCTTAATTCGATGATTTAAAAGGCAGTATTTTATTATTATGACAACAGCATTGAAGAAAAAGATTCTGTTCAGCAAATTCATTATGAAAATCATCCATTGTTTAGAAAAAATAATATTTAGATTGAATTTACCTTCATTTGATATAATTGATTGCGATTTATCTATCTTTGAAAAAACTCAGTGTGGATTTATAGGAATTTGATTTAACAGATCTGGATCTAGCAAGGTTTGAAAAAATACGAATATAACTAAGGATGTGGTAGTGGCGTAATCACGGAATACTATCGACTGTAAAATTTGTGATAGCTAACTTAATATATCAAATAATAATACGGACTAAATGAGGCAATTTAGTCATATTTTACAAAAAGAATATTTATTTTTTTACCATAATGAAAAAGTTTACGAACATAATATATGGCCATTGTTACCGATAGTTGTTAGACGTCCGACAAAAGTCTATTTAAATGTGTCTGTCTGTCTAACTTCGATATCGCCTAATACTTGGGATGTGACGAAAAAAACCGTAGTTCACCGTGTCGTAGTAGACGGAATTCCGACCCCAACCAACATTGGGAAAAGGCCCAGAGTATGATTAATATATTGTATTAGAAGGCAATGCAATTTTTAACATTCTAATATGGTTTCTTCTCGAAATACCACCATAGCACTATAATAATAATAATAATAACCTCACACATCTCACACTCGGCCGTCTGATCCCAAACTAGGCAGAGCCTGTGCTATGGTAACCAGATTGCTGATAAACATACTTATATATTTTTAAATACATACATATTATAGATAAATTACACCCAGACACAGAACAAATGACCGTGCTCATCACACAAGATTTGTCCTGGGTGGGAATCGAACCCACGACCTCCCGGCTTAGCAGTCAGGGCCACTAACCACTAGACCAACAGGCCCGTCATGATATTACTATGATTTCATTGTCCACTGTATGCGCAATCTGATTCCGGAACGCAAATACATCTTTGATATTAACCTTTTTGGGCACGAAGCTGACGTGAAGGTGGATGGCCAAACCAATATTTTCACCCAATCCGTCGACATACCGACGTATTGCCTTGGCTTCAGCTGTAGAAAAGGGCCTCTCGCCTGGATAACTCTGAGAGCATCGTTTTGGAGTTTTACTTACGTCATCTATAATTGACAGTATTTATTTTCAATATTTACAATTCAAAATAAGCTACAGAGCTAATAGCTTTTGCCCGCGGCTCCGATCGCGCGAATGTTGGTTTTCGTAAAATGTAGCCATAATGTAGTTTTGCATTGGGGAAAGAATTTTCAAAATCAGTTTAGTCGTTTAGGAGTGACAGCATATCAAACAAACTTACTTTCACATTTATAATATAAAAATGGAGATACATTATTATATAGGTCGATAGAAGAAAATTATGTAAATGTATGTTTCTTAAATAAAGTTTAAAAGATAATAAATACAGCTGACCACACACACAATTTTTTGTAACATTATTATTTTGTAAAATGTTGATTGTATGTTATGACTGGGTTCGGAATACGAATACCATTCAACAAGTTAGTTAGTACTACGTAAACAAACACATTGTCTTGATTTTTTATTTAAAATATTATTTTATTGAGCAATTTTAATAGTGTTTAAAGCATACTCTGTAAATACACGCTGTTATAATAATATGTCAATGTACGGGATTGACGGTTGTGACGTTGAAGATTTTTACCCCACTGCCAAGGAAGGGTTATATTTTTTGCGCGTATCTTGTATGTATGTTTGTAAATTTCTTTATTACTTCGTACCTTACAAATGGATTTGGATTTGGACAGTTAAGTATTGTTTTATAAGTCTATAAAACCCAAGTGTCCTTAAATCCTTGAATAATAAATTGCTTTAAAAAGTTTGTTATAGCGTAAAAATGGGCCATGAGGCCTTAGACTTAATGAAAAACTGTGAAAGCTTTCGTTCCTTTTCGAGTAGTCACGTAAGGGTGATGCCAGACTCTGTATGACTTGTGTCATAATATGTAATGAGATAAATATATTGCCAGATGAAATGTTTTTAAACCTTCTACGGTCGCTTTATTTTATTTATTTATTTATTTATTTATTTATTTATTTGGAAACTTAACAGCTATGTTACATATATCATGGGTGAAGTTAAACATTTTTTAGACTCTTAGCCAATAATAAAGTTTCGCGACAAGTAAAAGAAAATTGCGTGCACCACTTAAACATAGGCAATTGTACGTATTATATAATATCTATAATTTAATTTATATAAGGTATATTGTGCAGAGTGAGAAGTATTCATAAAGAAAGCAACTTACAAAAACAATCTTAATTTGGACTCATAAGTATGATTGCAACTTTTTAGTTATTTGTCTTTTAAATGCACTTTTTGAGAGGTGGAAGATGTCGATCTCGTCAAAATTAATATTGTAACACCTAGGCAAACGAGTGAGAACAGAATTCTTAGCATAATTGGTGCGGTGCAGAGGAACACTGAACAGGCGCGTATGTCTAGTACGAGCCCCGGGTGTATTCAAGCTAATATTGGAGTGATAAGAATATTAAGATAAGAATTTAAGCAGAAATCTAGAAAAAAGATTTTTATGAACCTACGCAGTCTTCTGTTTCACAAAGAATTGTGATCTTCCAATAACAATATTCCTGCAAATTACAAACGGTAAGTGATATTCGTAGGAGCATCACACTCATCACACTACTGTGGGTAGACTTGTCAATATGAATGAAAACCTAGCACAGGTCTCTGATAGATGTTGAGTTATATAATAATTTATTTAGTATATGCACGTAGCAGATGTAGTGTGTATCTTATTTGTCGTTTTATATAACATCTCAACATTTATTCAGGGTAACTGGATAGATGAAAGTGGAATTTTAGACAATACATATTTCTTGCTTCTTAACATACTTTAAAAACAGGAGGAAGTTTTCATTTCGATTATATTTTTTCATGTTTGTTACCTGAATCAGCAGGGCGAAAGCTTCATTGGGTGATTGTGTCTAGACATATTTGCTTCGTTCTTAGATAGAGAAGCCCCGCGATAAGTAGTAAATAACACATTATGTTATCTTAAGGCCAAAAATCATCATAAATAGCTCACCTTGCCAATGATAAGCGAAATTGCGATTGATGTTGGTTCCAAAGCATGATGACTTCGCCACCTGATTGTCTACGTTTTTGTGCCATTCTAAGGGTCGTGACGGATGTTTTGCTGTAGCATTCTCTAACAATGGATTTGCGTCTAAAGGCGAATTTAGGCCTTGAGTGAATGCTATACCATCTGGATTGGCCATCGGAATAAGGTACCTATGACCAAAAACAGTAAAGGATTAGCATTTTCCGAGTGCTAAAAAAAATAATGATTAGAGCGCTATATTCCTTCAGCTATTGATTTAAGATAGATAGTTAGGTACTCTTTATTACACATTTTGCACAACATGAAAAGGAAACATAGAATGACAAAAAATAACTTTAGTACAATGAATGGCCTTATCGGAATTGGCGATTTAACATTTTATACTAGTCTTGAAAAATGTTTGAATGGGTAAATAACCCTAGGCATTTTAAAATCACAGTGTGCTTATATTGGTTACCAAGCTCTGTATTTAAAAAAATCGGTTGAAGAAATTTATTCATGCTATGTATTTTACATAGCATGAATAAATTTCTTCAACTGACTCCGTGACTCTATGCTCCGTAGGCTTTAATTCGGGACATCGGGCCTTATTAACTACACTTTACCGTCAAATGTCTATATCTTGCTAAAAGTTTATTAATTTTACAGACAATAAAGCATGTAAATATTACAGCATACATCAATACAAGTAATTGAATGATCCTAACACTTAGAGATTTGCGCTGTCCAACTTAGATCTTAAAAATATTTGTGGGATTATGTATTTATTTGAAGCACTTATGTTGTCCTGAAAAAGTTCGCGTGCAACACTCTCTGAGCGGATGGGAGAGAGACCGAAAAATTGTAACAAGACTTTTTCCCGAAACTTCTTGCTATTGTACGCTTAGATCTTTTAAACTAAATAATCTTTTTTCAAATTCCAACAATTTTTCATTTTATAAACAATTTCCGGAACAGCCCACGTATAACTGGTATGAAATAGTGTCATTAATTAACGATTGTAAAAATCTTATTCAATATGTACAGGAAACAAAGAATAATTTTTACTTCAAATTTGACCATATTTTAAGTAAAATAATTTCGGGTTGCGTTAATAGGCGCTGTCAACAACATACCAGTCATAGTCATTGAAGAACGGTGTTTGATAACTTGCATCGTAGAGTAGTTTTTGTGAAAACTCGAGTATTGCATTTGATGCTCCCCAAGCCATTGCATCCAATGCTGTTTATCAGAAAAACGTTATCAACTTATGTTACAAAGTAAAAAGTATAGTATATAGAGGCCTAAAAACGTATCGGAATGGAACTCAGTCGCTCCCAGTCCTTCTTGCTAGGTATCACAACAACGACAGCAACAATATGTAGTTACACTGGGGTCATACTTTAAGGATTACGTAGAAACTAACAATGTACTAGATTGGATTGATATCTATGACAGCTGCTACTAATAGTGATGCTAGTACTGGTTCAAGTAACGGCAGTGCTGTTGAAGTAGGATCGAGTGTTGTGGCGACCAGTGATAATTCTGCGTATGATGATTTGATTGTGCAAGTACCCTACTATATGTAATGACGATACTAGTTGAAGTGCGACTAGAACTTTTAAATGTATCCAGAGTTGACCAAAAATATGATATTTTTATTTTAAAGTAAATTAAAGTTTATGATGAGAATCCTTTAACGTATACAAGGAAAAAACGATGAAAGTTTTGCTCTGTTTAACCTTTTCATATCACTAAGCCAATGAAGTAATATAATTTTATAAACTGTGTTATAAATACCGGCAATGATAAAAATGCCTGGCTTTCGACTCTGTCTGTCACTACGCAATTCCACAGCAAATATGCTACGATTCTCCGATGTCAGAGGTGTCAGTTGTATTAAGTTAATGACTTCTGGATCACGCTGTGCGAATTCTTTTAGGGTCAACCACAGCGTGTTGTAGTCTACATATTTTTTTAATTTGAATTTGTCATCTACACTTCTTCTTGTTCTTAGTTTAGCACCAGACCTGTATTTTAGGATGAAAAAATCTATTTGTAATAAATTGTATTGAATATGTAAACTTCAGACCGATAGAATATTATTAAACCAAATAAACTATCTTGTAAAACATACATATCAAAATTTCTTGGTGGAAATAAATACATAAAGAGTGCACCGAAAAGATATACGGTGGCTATCAAATAAACTTTTATTTGCAAAAGCATTTTTTACAATAACACCACGGCAAATAAAAATAAAAATGTGACAGTTAGTGAAGTGGATTTCATAGGGTTCTATCACAGTGTAAGTAAGGTTAAAAAATATTGCCGATAATAAGGTTTTGTATCTATATCACAACCTTCATATTAGAATGCAAAAATAATATAAGGAGATATATTAATATTATAATTAATAAAAGTAATCTCATCTCAAACAATAAAATTGATCTTATTAATTATGTCTACAGGGTGTTGGGTGTAAAATTATACTTAACTGTTGAGTATATTTTGTAGTTGAGTATGAGTTGACTGGACTGATTGTGTAAGTTGTGGTCTCGATTTCCACTGTGGACAAATAATTGTGTGATTAGTAAACTGTTTGTTTTTTGTGTGGGTGTAATTTACCTATTATATTTATGTATTTAGAAATATACAAGTATGTTTATCCGCAGCTTTACCTAGTTTGGGATCAGACGGCCGTATGTAGGAATTGTAAAGTTTACGTTATTATATGTATATAATATGAAAATTTAAATAGCACGCGTTTTTGGAATCCTTTGAGTTTTAAAAGTCTCTGTGTGGTCTCGAGGTTAAATGAGACGGATAAGTTGCCAGTAACTGTTGTAAATTAGAAGAGTCCTTTGTCCAGTATGACATTCTGAAATCGAGATTCCACCAAAAATATTATCATGTTAGACTCACTAAGATCAGACCACGTATGGCTGGTATTGTCTAAAAGTAGTCCGATCTTATGTAGAGCCAAGCTTCTTACTCTACAAGCCCTATGGTCTCGTTCTGGCAACATTCACATGAAAATGTTTTTGGTGCGATTTCACTTCTTTTTGTAAATTGCTCGTGACATTTTTTTTATTTTGTTAGATTTTGGGGGTATTTCTTGCACATCAGAGGTGTCTTTTTATAGCACACCTTCTAGCTTTGCCTTTTTGTTTAGTTATATCAATTTTTAGACCTCTAGCATCAAAATTTGCGGCAGTTTCATACAAACTTCAATCCCCTAGTTTAAGGGTTTGGGGGATTAAAACCTCATTAAGTGTATTTTCGGATATGTAATTTAGTTAACGCTTTCTTTGTAAAGAAATGTACAACGGCCTGGAAAACCGATGAAACTACCATTTTAAAGGGACAATGAAAAAGAAAGAAGTAAAGACGAAAGCGTGTTAGGTTAAGACTAATTAAAAGGCGTGTTGTTAGAAATAAGAGTGAACCTTTCCAGATTTTACAAATTTTGAAGCCGTAAACGTGATTTGAACACACAATATTTCTTGAGACTTATTTCGAAAGAATTAGACAAACTGAGGTTCTGGCCACACATATTCTAGTAATGTATCTACGTCAATCATCAATAAAGTGTCAAAAGGCCACCATGCAATGTCAAAATATGAGCATTTTGCTAACATGAAAACTTATGTATTTTTGATAATATTAGATTTTATTCAATTAGTGGTTTCATGTAACCACGACTCAAATCTTACTAATGAATTGTACCCTTCGTGCCCAATTCAGTGTGAGTATCGCCTTCAGTATTGTCAGTCAGACGACTACAGTCGTCAACTACTTATCTAACAATTCTAATCAAAACTTCTCTATACTAGATTTCCGAAGAAAACGGGCATTGAATGAATATACTCGATGGCAAGGGAATCAAGAAACTACAGATGAGTTCTTAGTAAAGGTTTTAGATGAAGAATTGTCCACATCGAACACCAAGCCAATCGTTGCAGTCAATATTATGCCTATGACTAAAAGTGGCGATAAAATAATAATAGGTGGTGCACATCTCCCGTCATTAACGACGTTAATGTCAACTACTGGCGAACCCCGAGAATATACAAGATTTGTGCCGCCAACTACAATATCAGGACGCGAAAAAGATATCATGTTCATCGTTTCAAATACCCATGCTACAACTGGCAAAACTTTTCCACCGTCGCTGCAGCCACAAGGTGTTTAAAATTGAGTTGTTGTAGAAGTGCTGACATCATCTCTCTCTAAGTCAAAACCAAGGAGTCATATAAAGTACAATTAGTAGGTGTAAAATAGTTTAGTGCGATGTATACAAGTATCCTTAAACTTTTCTATTTGAGATATGAAATTATCTTCATTTAACATTGAGTACTTGGTTACAAATTGAACTCAAATATTTCTCATATTTAGGTTATTATACACAACGGGATGATAGTCCACCTGCGAGTCCACAATTTATAGCACGAACACCATTACTGGTGGCCCGACAATATGCTCCTATTGAGCCTGTAGCGTTTAGTCGCCGCAGTAGCTTTGCTCCGTTAACTCCACGATCTACAACATTACCTAGCTTACGTGTAAGTAAGTTAAAATTAAACTTATAACTTAGTCTACTAACCTTTATACTATCACGTTCTATAATATCCATACTTATATTATTAGTATAAATAATAATATAAAATAAAATAACATTAACATAAAAAAAGTATATAATTATTATGTATTTATATCAGTTGTCTAGTACCCATAGTACAAGCTCCGCTTAGTTTGGGACTAGATGGCGTTGTGTCAATGTGGTAGAATATTATTATTATATTATAAATGTCAAAGTGAGTTTGTTTGTTACGAATTCACACCTAAACTACAAAACCGATATAATTATTTTTTTCCCCAATGGAAAGCTACATTAACAGCAAGTAATATAGGCTACTTTTTACTTCGATAATCGACATACACGAGGGCGAAGCCGCGGACAAAAGCCAGTATAATTATGTTTACGGGAATTAACGCGCTCATTCCCGTAAACATAATTATCATATATACAGGGTTGCTGGTTAAGTCGACCTAGATACTTCAGAGGGTTGTAGAAGCTATTATTATTAATAGATTTCACTGTCAAATACCATATCCCGAACCTTAATATTTTCAAGATATTGGATTTTTAGAATTATGATTTTTTATAAAAATCGCCGAAATTTTACCTAATATTTTTTCAGAACTTATCCATAATATTTTTTTTACTGTTTTTGTGTAGTTAATAATTGTTTTATAATTTCCATTGCCAAAATTGTAGTTAATTTAACACACTGGGTCGAAGTAGATGGTTTATAATAGCAAAATAAATAAATTTGTAAATTTGTAATTTCTTTGGCGATAATATTTAAAAAAGTCGACACAGAAATTGCAGATTTTTCAAACATTTACATATTGTCAGCTATCTTACAAGGTATAATACTTAGTCTAAAATCGTATTAGAATTCGTAGAAAAAACTGAGATAAAAGACCAGGTATTAAAAATTAGCGTATTAGACAGGTAGTATTAGCGTTTTGTCCAGAGAATTCCCATTGGAGCGGAATTTTTCTTTTATTGTAATGGTATGGTATATGGAATGGTAAAAATAAGGTTTTCGCATCTTGAGCGAATATTAGCTCCTACGAAATAAGTTGAATGTAACAAATGTGCGCAATAAAAAAAATGAGAACGAACCCTTGGAGAGCAAAATCGGACCATTAGATCGCCCAAAATTTGCTGAAAACCACGTTTTTTTTTTGCAAAACTTCGAAAATTGATGACTCGCTTTCGGGAAGTGCTACAAAGTTTAAATTCAGAAATGTTGTAGTCCTGTAACTACAGTTAAATTTTCAGGTCAAAATGTTGTAAACTTTTGCAAACTGTCGACTTTTACATAAAGTAACCTTTTTAAAGCGATTGGGAGGGGGATTTATTTTAGAAAAACGTTATAATTTCGGCACCTATGTTAATATATGTTAATAATAGGAGGAGTTTAACTACAAATATCCAAATTTTCAGGTTATTTGATAAATATACATTTGTTTAAATAGTCAATAAAGAACAGGTACTTTCTGCACACGCGGCGGTGGCGCAAGTGGAAGGGCCAGCCACCGTAGTCCAGTGAACGTCTCTGAATTTTAATTGATGACCAAGGGTGCCTTAATTTGTTATAATTAATCGCAGGATACATCGCTCTAAAAATATTTATTTAACAGGTGTTTTTATATGTGGCTTGTTAGGTTAGTGCGCGCTTTTGTAACGGCCATTCCCTCTACTATACTTCTAAGCTTTCTATATGGGTCATTCCAAATGTGATACACCCTCGTCAACAATTACTTTTCAACAAAAGAATTAAGAAAATTATTGCGCAATCATAACGTTGAAAAAGTTAGATAAAAATATTTTATTATTATTCTATTCACATTAATAAAAAAAATATTTTAAATTTTCGTGTGAAGTTTTTGCTTACGAATAATAATATCTCTACTTATACATATTTGTTCTTGCAATGGAAGACCAATCTTTATATATATAATTCTTCTGTGAGTGTGTATGTCACTGAACTTCTCTCAAACGACTATACCGATTTTGATGAAATTTTTTGTGTGTGTTCAAGGGGATCTGGGAATGGATTAGATTCAAAATTTTGTCCGCTGGACAATGTTTTTTTAATTAATTTTTAATTTATTAGTAGTTGTTGATTTTGGAATGTTTTACATTGGATCAGACAGACGGCGCTACCATCGCAGCGTCAAATTTGACAAGACAACGTCTGTCGGGTCCGCTAGTTCAATTTATATAATTATAGCGCGATCAATTTTTTTTCAGATTATTTATATTGCTATTATAAATAAAAAGTTTTATCTCAAGCGCATGCGTTGCTATCTGAGCCAGATACTATGTATCAGCTAAGATGGTTACCAATTCGTCAACGCTGAAAAATGCGCGCCCTCACAACCCTGTGTACTATCTTCAATGGCCCATCCCGTTTGTTAATTACAATTTTCGTATGGAAAACATAAAACAATATAATTTAATACACAAAAACATTTAAAAAAAAAAGAAAAATAAAGGATATAAGTTCTAAAAAATACGCAAAAATAGGCAAAAATAGGCAGAATTTCGGCAATTTTTATAAAAAATCTAAAAGTCCAATATCCTAAAAATGGTTAGGTTTGGGATATGGTATTTCATTGTGGAATCTATCAAAAATGATCGCAACTACAATCCCTTAAAATATCTAAGTCCACTTAACCAGTAACCTTGTATGTAAATGTTATGTTATTTTTTGTTATGATTTTTTAAATTATTAATATAGATTTTTCTTGCTATAGACTTTTAATCCGCCAACACGAACTCTACCCCGTTCAGCTGCTTCTTTACCGGTCCGAACTCAAAAGGATTTTAGAAATTTTCAACCGTTCGATGAAGAAACCACTGAGGTGTTTTTAAATCACATAACTTACTCTACTCCAAATGTCATGTTCCATAAAAGCCATATTTATATTATAAATGAGAAAGTGAGTTTGTTTGTTATAATTTCACGCCTAAACCACTAAACCGATTTTGAAAATTCTTTAACCAATGTAAAGCTACGTTTTCAGAGAGTAATATAGGTTATTTTTCATACATACTCGTACACGCTGGTGAAGCCGTAGGTAAAAGCTAGTATAATTATGTTTACTTGAAGTAACGCACTCAGGATAGGTATTAAGTAAAAAATATGAATAATATCGAAGCAGTGCGGATGGAAGAAGAAACTTGTACTTCATAGAGTCGACCGATGAAGGCGCGCACCGCACTAGTCAGCCTGTGACTACGGCCAATGCGATCTGGTTGAAATGTCAGGCATTTCAAAAGGTAGGTACTTAATAGCTATCGTGAGCGCGTTAATTCCCGTATACATAATTATCTATACATATATATAAATGTTATGTTGGTTTGTGTACACTTCAAAAACTCAAAAAGTTCTGCACCGATTAAACTCAAATTTTGACACGATATACAACATGCTTCAACTATAGTTTTGTCCATTTTTTCAACCACAATGTGCTACAGCGAGACGAGTCAGGGTGCAGCTAGTATTTATAACTTCAATTATTAATGTAGATTTTTTTGCTATAGACTTTTAATCCTCTAACACGAACTGTACCCTCTTCACCTGCAACCTTACCGGTCCGAACTCAAAAGGATTTTAGAAATTTTCAACCGTTCGATGAAGAAACCACTGAGGTGTTTTTAACCCGCACAACTTATACTACTCCAAAAAGAACAACAAAATTCGAAGTTAGTTCTAAGACTGACCCGAGTCCGGATATTATACCAACAACTAACAAGTTGATCGAAGAAGGTAGAAGAAGGCAGGAGGAACTGAAAAAAATATCTGAAAAGGAGTTATCATATAACATGATGTTTTATAATGATGACGACTCAATAAGCGGTAAAAAAGAAGACCAAGAAGGCATTGATAATGAATATGATAAAAAAGCATTAAAAGAGGACTCAGTACCAGAAAATTCATTTACAGACACTAATGAAATAAATGAAGAAAGTGAAACTAGCAGTGAAAGTATAAAAGACGTTGAAACTGACAGGAATGATTTTGTTATTTTTAACATAACTACTATTAAACCAGCACTAGAAGAAAAGTTAAGGGATAAACGACGCCCTACTTGCAGTATGATTAAACTTAGGCAACTAAATTTTAACTCACCACGAACATTACCAGAGGTTCGTAATTCATTAGTGTTGTTTTAACTGCAGATGTTAGACATAACGATTTAATAAATTTATTTCATTACAGATTATAAATCAATTGAAGATGTGGGCTGACGATAGTCCGGTGGTAAAATCTATTGACATCACACGAGGCAATTTAACAGTTATGGAGAATCCTATTTACATGATGATAGTCGATGATCCTAGTAGTGGACAGATAGTTACTGCTAAACAAACTGTAATGATAGTAGCAGGTAAGGTAGCGTTTAACCTTAATCTGTTATCCGATATTTAAACCTATCCGAACCCGAATCAATAACCTATATATCAAGTCAAATTAGGGTTACTATCGTTTATATCTTTTTGTTAGTATTAACTGCCTCCACAGCCTCCAACCGAGGAGGACGAAATGGAAGTAGTCCGCTTTAGCCTGCATTACGACTGTAACGGCTCGGCTCAGCACACGCTGGCGGTTTGCCCCGCTTGAGTGATGTATTGTCGGATCTATCACTTTTGCGGACAGGCGGTAAGGGTGGCTGGATGTTTTAATAAAAGCTGTTTTCAGATCCTGCCTATTTTTAGAGCAGTATGGAAAACTTTGTGGTACAACCATAAAGTATTCCATACTGCTCTAAAAATAGGCAGGCATCTAGTCGGTTCGATTTTGACACACCGCACTACCACAAACTCTGGTCGGGTACAGACGGAGGAGAACACACGTGAAAAACGTTTCCACAAGAATTATTATCGTGGTGAATGTATCATACTCATGCAAGTATGCATTTAATTTTGGAAAATTGTATAATCTCTTTAATGGTGACGAAGCATCCTTATATCCGTAGTTTGTATACATTTCTATGTATTTTAAAATTTACAGCAAAAAGCCATCGAGTAACTCACTCTTAAGTTCAATTAAAAATAATATACTTCTTCAGGTTAGTGTTGATTTTGGCAAGCTTCATGTTGTGACATTCTATTGCAGGTATACAAGGTCGAGACCACCACGCCGTAGCAGCCGCTATGTACGTTTTATATCAGTTGATAGAACGAACCGAAGCACACACTGACTTGCTTACCAAATATCGCTTTTGGATTATACCAGTGTTTAATCCTGATGGATACGATTATTCAATGACATTCCCGCGTGTAAGTTACATACATTGTAAAACATTATTTTATCAACAGCCTTTAGTAGTCCACTGCTGGACATAGGTCCCTCCTTAGATAGGCCCCTCCGTATTATTTATTCGTTACCACACGGAAGAAATAATTTTTGCTACTTCTTAATAAATTTCATCACTTTATTGCATTTGTTGTTTGAGTCGACAAAATGTATGCTATGCTACCATACATTATTAATCATAACATGTGCTATTGAGCGGAAGGACATATCAATAAACAGACGTTTATTTTAAATATAAGAAAATTTTGTCGTTTATTTATTAGAGACGAGAGTGGACAAAAAATTTGCGCCAGCAGTGGGATCCGTGCAAAGGTCGCGAATCTTGTGAGTCTTGTGAATCGCAGGGCATTCGTTGTACCTTGCAGCCCTGCTACGGTGTTAATCTCGACCGAAACTTTGAATACCAATGGATATCTGGTAAGCTTTTAAATGTCTTTTTTAGGATAGTAAATAGTACAAATACATTGTATGAAATATAGATTGTACGACGTTGGAGGAGGATTGACATTATTCCATTAGTCATTAATTGCTTAAAATTCGCCTTTATCAACCAATGCTATAAACTAGGAGCCGTTTATTTATTACTATAAAAACAGGTATAATTTTAGTAAGTTAGAGTAACTAGTCATTTCACTGTGCCCTATAAATGGGTATCATATAAGTACCTACTTATGTGTATCATGTATATATAAGTAGTTATATCATACCGTCTAGTGTTACACCTAAATAAATGAAATAAACTTGTTTTAGCTGAGGAACTCAAAGCAGAACATCCTTGCGGTGGACTCTATGCGGGACCTCGACAGCTCAGTGAAGTAGAAACCCGCGCCCTCACGCAATACCTTCATGAGACGGGCTCTCAGCTTTTCACATTTATCGCTTTTAAAGAAGGAGATGTTCTAGTAAGTTACTACCATAATAATGAAGCTTTGGTATAAATATTATATAATTTTCACTATTCAATTTCTTAAAAATATTGGCTCTTACTTTTACGTAAATTTAGTTTACTACTCTGTCAAGAAAGTGCTATAAGTAGGAAAAGATCAATAATACCCAAAGTATTTGTTATTCATCCAAATTTATTTTATCACCTTCAAAGTATGCTCCTTCAGAAATGATAAACTTTTTTTTTTTTTTCAAAAGGAAAAAGAAAGAAGTCGGCTGGAGCCATATCTGGTGAATATGGTGGTTGCTCGATGGTATTTGTTGAGGGGTTACTCAATCGCATGAGAGTCGCTGAGTGTCCTCAGCGACTCTCATGCGATTGAGTTTTTAGAGAAAATTCAGGTCTTTTGGGACTAAACGAGCGGTAACATGTTTCATATACAAATGATTAGTTAAAATGGTACGGATCGACTCGTGAGATACAGAAAGTTCGGCGGCTATCTCTCTCAAAGTTGAATGAGGATTTTCAGTGACTATTTCCTTCACTTTTGCGATGGTTAAATTCAGTTGCAGACGTTGAAGGCCTACCAGAGCGAGGCAAATCTTCCATCACATCTCGACGGCTTTTGAACGCTTTGTACCACTCATAAGCACGTGTTTTTGATAAAGTCGATTCACCGTAAGCCTTCTGTAACGTTTTCAGTGCCTCCGAACACGAAATTCCATTGGCGATGCAAAATTTAAGACAAACTCTTTGTTCGATGTTTTTGTCCATTATGAAATTCGCAATACACACTAGATATGATATAACTAAAAACAGCACTGTATTTAATATAAATAACAGATGCAACTCAAACTCCGCGCCAAAATGGAAAACAGTTGTGCCAAGCTAACAACAACAAAAATAACAAAAATTTGAATTTGGAACCTTAAACAAATCATCCATTCCCGATACTTTTTTGACTGAATGTATATTAATGAAATAATAATTATTCGCGGGTTTTAATATTAATAGTTTTATTATTATTCTTTATTTACTTTTCCTTCCTCTGTAAAATTATAACGACACAATCGAAGTACTTTTAAACCGTGTTTAAATTTTTACAGCTTATTATGTTCATAATTTCATAAATATCTACGATATCCTAAACTAACCTCTTATTTAACTTTAATGCACCTGATACTCGGAGGTATGTAGATTAGTTCAGTAGCACCCACCACCGGGGGCTATGTTTTACTCGAACTGACTAAAAACCGCACGCCGTCTCGGGTACCAGTAGCCGGGGAACCAGGTGTACCCTAGAAAGGATATCCCTGGCACCCTGACGCAACTCGGGCCATCTACGGCGGGTAGATGACCCCTCCTGTGTGGGAACCCCCATGTCCCCGTTCTGCTCCCGAAAAAGCACGCGCGCTCCGCAGCTCGTCTCGACGCCACCCCGGCCTGCTTCTGCTAGGGTGACAGATGCAGACAGCACTCATTTGCCTCCATAAACTATATCAACCGTTTTGTCTGCAGTCAGTAACTTTGAATTGTACCGAAGAAGCACTAATGGGTATTAACTGATGTTATTTCCTTTACTTCACAGGGAATTATGTATCCATATTCACACACAAAGAAGAAACGTGCCTTTGACCAAGTTTATGTTAGTGTTCATTTTTGTATAATAAGTAGTTCTTGCGCTTGTAAGGTACGGTAGTCCTTAACAATATAATAATAAAGTAAGAAATTTTCTCCCCTTTCCCCATCTTGATTTTGGGTTCAAAAGGCTTGCCGCCAAAACTCTTTAGAAATCGTTTTCAGATGGAACAAAGAAATAAAATTAATTATGGTAAAGAAAGAGGTAAGAGATAAGAATAGGGTAATAGATACCAGAAATCTTGTATGGGGAAACGGTCCAAACTTGGTCGTAGCTCTGAAGCCGGTGTCACTTAGCCGTATATCCGTCTTCTGATCGGACATCCCACTAAACTAGTGCATTGGCTGTACACCAGTTTAGTGGATCCAGCGAGAAAAAAAAAACATAAGAATACATTCTTATTTTATCTATTGCATTTTTATTTTACTCGTTTGGGAACGATTAATGATGTACTGTTTTTGAGACAGAGTTTTTTCTTGAACGCCGTTGTGAAAACTGGAAATAACGGTAGGATTTGTTTTGTGTTTGATAGTCCTAACGTAGAAAGAAATTCTTGATGAAGGTTATAAGTTGTGTAACATCATGCTAAAGCAGAAGCTTAAGCGTGATGTTTTAGAAAAAACATATTTTAATATCTTGTACCTCATGAATTTTAAGTATTCTAGACAACCTTAGGATCTACTGGAATAATTTAAACTGAAACAAATTCAAGTAATAGATAGGTAACCTTACCCATTACTTGATTTGAATTGAATGTTTCCTTATCAAAACATTGACATTACATTGTTTTTATTTACATAAATATATACATATGCTAATTTTCATAATGAGAAGTGTATTTTATGAATATATACCTAAGGTATGTTAATGAACAATGCTAAACAATGTATGACTTTATTTTGTTTGTTTAAAGATATTTTTTTAATGTACATAGAGAGCGCGTGCCTCCAGGGCAGCGTCAGCCGCATACAGCATCAGTAACCGCCCCTATGTAGCTGGTCAAACTTCGGAGTTCTTACGTAAGTTTAAGCATAAAAAAATAAGGGTATCTTCTACATTTTCCCTTGCTATTACTTTTATGCAAGCGAAGACGCGAACCTAAGATATATCATTATAAAAAGTAACATTTATTCCCTACATTCACAGGGTGTAAGGCAAATAAACCTCAATAAAACGTCTTTCTGGGGATACTTATCACGATGAAAAAGTCAGTTCATCATAAAACTCAAAGATAAAGGATTTACAGTGATTAGTTTTATTTTGCGCAACGCAATGTACAGGTACTAACGTAATTTATCGCAACTCTCGCGCGTACAGCTGACGAACGTTTGCGCGTTAACATAACTACCTACATTAAGTAAGTAAGTCTGCGCGACCAAATATGAGAATTCCGGCGGTTCCACTTGCCGTTTCTCGTAAATTTGGACTCATCCAAATCACGTGTGACACAAAGGTAGGATTATGCCGCTGTTGATTTACCAACCATCGGCAATAAGAAAAACGACGGCTTTCATCCCCAGGCACGAGCGCTTGTACTATTATGTATGCGATTAGGCCGTTGGCGGTACTGCCAGATCCTTACTCGTGCGGTGAGTCCAGGGCTGGCGTACGAGAGGTCCACTATCGACCCCCCCTTCTGTCGCAGGCACACGTTGGTGGAGCCTCTGTTAAAAAGACAGATGCCCACCGACGCCTATTCTACGGCCTCACCCCTTGCGTCCGTCCTGGGAGAACCCCACGAAGTGGTTTTTGCTTTGAAATCCCCCAGGACAAGGACGTGCCCAGACATTACTTGTCGTATCGAGGTCTCCAGGTTGTTGAGGAAAACCTCGAAGTCGCTCAAACTCCGGTTGGACAAGCCTCTCTTCCCCACTCAGCGGCAATATATCCAGTGCCCTTGTCTCTTAGCGACAAGAGCGGGGAATGAGCCGCATTCTACCGCAGCGGAAACATAATCCGCCGTAGTCAAAACAGCTATCGCACTTAATGCAAGCGTGTCCCGTGGCATGGCATTGGAAACACCTCTATCGCCGCTAGAAATTTAACTCTGGTGTTCACGTAACCGATGAGAATCTTGCCGGTGTCGCCCAAAGTTGGCTGACCCTGGACCGGGGCGGATGGTCCCGACCCTGATGTTGTCCGCGTTGCACCACGTCTTCTCTCGCATTGCATCCTCGGCCGTCGTTGCCAATTCTGTCACTGATGAAGTGCTTCAGGGCATTTAACTATTCGTTCCTATTACATTAATTCCCATCGGTGATCTACCACCCTGGATTGGATCTCCAAACCCGTTCGACAGATCCTGCAAAATGGCGTCCCGCCGACAGCGGGAATGCTACCAAGCATGGGTAAATGCAGCGACGGTAGGCGATGTAACTACCAGCTCGATGAAAAACAATATGTATTTGCCTCCAGGTCCCTTAAAAGAGCCATCGCTAGCTCGGAATCGGCGCACATCAGCTGGATCGGTGAGAAACTAGACAGACTTCCTTTTGGAACTCGTGCATTCTCGGCTCTTGCCAAGTTTGTACAGGAAAATTTGTGTAGCCAATCCCTTCAACCCCTGCATGTGGGAGCTATTTCATTGGCCTATGATGCCAAGGAGAGTTTTCGTCAGGGTCGCTTAGCTGGTGATCTTCTCGTCTTGCTAACACACCGGTGGGCACAGGCGATCGAGACCGAGGGAAAGGCTTGTGCAGTTAGTGGCATAAGGTGCTTCTCTCGAAACTTCCATCTTATTGGCTTTCCGATAAATTATGTAACTCGGTCACCAGTTTCCTTGTGGACAGAAGTATTAGAAGTATTAGTATTAGTAGTATTAGTTATTAATGACGTTTTCCCGAGAAATATCTCGGGAAAACGTCATTGAGAGTCGAAAAAACTTGTGTCTGAAATTGAAACTTCCTTAGCGGAGGTATCAGATTGGGGTCGACTAAATCTCCTTCACCTGTAATCCAAAAAGAACACGGGTTGCGGGTTCACCGCGAAGAAGATACCGTTTGTCGTATCACCTCAGTTTGAGAGCACCTCCGTAACTGCCTCAGCCAGTATCAGACATCGACATATCGAGCAAAGTCCAGTTTGGGGGTCACTTATAGGGTAAGGTCAAATTGGCCCCAAAAAAGCTCGGCGTATTGAACAGATTGAGGCAAAATTTCACTCCGGCCCAGCGCCTTCAGCTCTATAAGGCGCAAGTCTGCGGCTGCATATGGAATACTGTTCGCATCTCTATGCAGGGGCACCTCAGTACCAGCTTTTCCCTATGGACCGCATCCAAGGAAGAGCGACTCGAATCGAGCGAATCGATAGCCCAAAGATCTCCGATCGGCTCCATCCCTTAGCGTTACGTAGAGATGTAGCTTTACTCTGCATTCTCTATTGTATAATTGTTCGGACTAGTACCGGCCACAACTTGCTGCCATCCTTCCACACGACAAAATTTTCATCCCCGTCATCTGGATATCATCAACATCAATCATTATCAACAGTCTATAACAGTCCACTGCCAAACATAGGCCTCTCCTCAGAAAGGAGGTTTTGGCCTACTGTACCACGCTGGCCAGACGGGTTGACATAGGGTTTGTTTCAAGTTTTCCTTCTCTTTGCAGTGCTGTTGTCCTGCGTAGTTTGCTCCCTTAGTCGGCTCTTACGACACCCACGGGATGAATAGGAGTGCTGTCATTCCGTATTCTTAATTCGTCACCACACGGACTTTTTTATCTGGATAATTGGCGCTCTACTACTGTGCGCTTGTCAAGTCACTTTTTGCCTAGCACACATCTGTGGAACAAGTTATTGTTTGCGGTATTTCCTTCCTTCCTCTCTTAAATAAAAAAAATATGTTATTATTGTTGTGTCATTGATCTTTTTTTTTGGTATATTTAAATGATTAGCAAGTCGCCATAGTAATATTGTGCCTCTCATTCTTTGGGCATTTGATGACATTTCACGCTGTTTGTAATGAGTATTTCAATATTAAATCCTTCTTTCAGATTTTTTTAAATTGCATATTATAAGAAATAGCGATTATTGGTTTTGTTCTTAAATCAAATGTCTTACTATGTCCATTTAAAAATAAATAGAAAAAAAAAGTGTTTTAATTGAATCCCGATTATCCTATCTAAGTGGTATGCCATGATCCAGATAATGCTTTTTCTGCTTTTTTCTGTCTGTTTACGTCATCAAGTCATTTTTTTAATTTATAATAATATTTTTTTTAATTTATAATTATAAATTAAAAAAATATACACAAATTTAATCAATCAATTCAATCGATAAGTGGCAGCAAATTGCCACTATACTATATATGTATTATAATTTCATGTTAGTTAGTTTGATTTCTTACTGACTTGATGACGTAAACAGACAGAAAAAAGCAGAAAAAGCATTATCTGGATCATGGCATAGCACTTAGATAGGATAATCTAGATTAAGCCAAAAGTGAAAAGATATATTTTCATGAGTAGATAAAAAACCAATATAGTTTACTTTAAAATAACTCCTTTTCATTTTTTTTATGACTTTACTTTGCAGCCTTGTATGCAGGCGGTATAGAAGATTGGGTGGATGGACATTTGGGAATAGATAGTACGTACACTATCATGATGTACAGACCTTCGGACGCATACAGGTCAAAACTAATAACAGAGGTATTTCGAAATAGTTTACTTACTACTAAATAACTTTAGGGAGGTATGAACAGAGGCGTCTGTTATAATGTGTTTCGCATTCGTCATAATCCTAGTATAAACTCGAAAACACTGACTTGCTCTGGGTCTCATAAAGATAGCCCGAAGGTAAATGTTGAATATTCCACTCTTTTATTTTTATTGTGCTCATATTATAGTCGTTCTCTTCCAGTCCATGCACTTCAAGGAACTAATTTGTAAAGTAAGTCAGTTCATTGTATTCTCGTGACTACAATGATCTCCTCGTGCTGTGTTACTACTTCTAGGAAAGCCCTGTGTTACAGACCTATTTTATTGAATATTAGTTTCGTTTAACAAAAATATCCTGAATTGACTTGACAGTCTACTCCATTGTATGATAACGAAGATTATCCTGTGGTCTAAGGCACAAGCCTGCATCATGAGTCCCAATAAGTTTTTCATATTAAGATCCACGCTTTTGGTGTTTTAAACAAAATTTAATGATCCATGTTAAGTTGATTAAAAAAATATTTACTCACTTAAATTTCTTGTTTTACCACTATGTTAGACATAGTAATTCAAATGTAGTCAAGTCAGTAGTCAACAGAAAAATAGCTGTCAAATTGAAAATGAAGTTTGTATTTGTTCATAAATTTTTATGGTAACTGAAATTTTTTCAAGCAAAAATTAAACAAAACAATTTATATGATCCTATTTAATCACCAAAACGTGTGTCCTTTACAGTTCTTTCATTGATTTTTTGCATACTATTGGCATAACAATGCCATTATATGATAACGTATCTTTGACATAGTTCTTAAGTGCGTCGTATAAATTGCATTACATATTGTGCAAAATCAGCTTTGTTTTCACTCTTTCGTACTTAATTAAACAATCATATAATTATTAATTTATATATTCTTGAATTTTTAACTGTTCCAACTAAGCAACTAAGATTTGCCTACTAGATTGCACTGATATTGAATGAAACTACCCGTATATAACACCAATGATGATCGACATCTAATCACATCAAAAGCCCAGATTTTTCTGAAAATGTCCATGTAAAAAACCGTTGAAATTGACCATAAACTTCGTTATAATATGTTTCTTAGAAATGTTCATCAATATTAGGACAATATTTTTTAAGCAATTCAAAATCAAATTTTAAGCTAAATGAACAATTTGATGTCTACAAAACGCTGTTAAAGTGTGACCACAACTTTCTATAAATCTAAACCACATTAGAATCCAATGAAAGCCTTCGGAGATAGACAATAAACAATTAATAACATCCTATTTTAACTTTGAAGAAATAAAGATTCTTGAAGGTAGTTGTAAGTTTGATTGTTGAGGTAGCAAGACTTACCCAAGCGATTCAGAAATTATGTATAATCTACAAGCGGATAATGAATTGCGGAATAAAATATGTAGAGTTATATTCATCATGATTATAGTCAGAATCTCTAAATGAGTACTTAATGCGCATTTTACTTTCAATTACGTTTTATTATTTCCTTTCAGCGCGTGGTTCATGAAACATATGCTGCGATGGACACGTTACTGCTACAAAGTGTAGAGCCGCTCGGGCCTATGCCAAGCGTTACTCTAGCATCAGGCAACCACTGTGAAAGGACGCTTCCAAAACGATCCCTCTGTGTTATCGCCATTAATTTCTTATTACTTCTAAATGGGTAGTTTATTAATAATTTCATGTTTTGGGACCTATTTAACTAAAGAGTATAATTATTTGATTACCTCGGAGGTGAAATGTTTTTTTCTACCAAGTTCTGAGAATGAACCCTGTCTTATCAAATAGCGAGCTGTGTCATATTCTACGGATATAATTATGTCGTGCAAAACTTTAGGCACATCTTCAGACCGATTTTTTTTACCAAAATGTGTTGAAACCTTTTAAGTTTTGGAGTAAGTATGCATTTATACTGTTGAACCTGAATACTTTTAATAAATATATTATTTTTTAATCATTAAACCTACTAGCATATATCAAAAAATCGTTTTATTGATCCTTTTTTCTGTGATGCTTATTATTTTCTCTTTAACTCATCAACATTTAAATTTGTTATTACAAGCTCGAGGTCTTGCATTAAAAATTTGAATTAAGGTTTACCCGTCGTAACTCATACGACGGGCTCGTGGCCAAGTGGTAACCGAGTAGGTTAACACATTGTAAAGTTAAGCAATCCTTGCCAGGTCAGTCTAGAGATGGATGATCGAAACGGTACGGTAACCGCGTATGGCTCTAACCGCCAATATCCTCTGAGGGCGCCGGTCAGAGCCACCGCCCACATTGGTACACCGTACAGTGCCATTGATCGGAAAACCCCTGTGTACAGCCGTCTCGTTTCGCAGATTGGGCAAAAGTTGCCCAAGGGCAGACGCAGCGGCGACCAGCTTTAGAGCAAGCTGTCGGAAGTGCTGCTCGTCGAACAGCCACCTCCCGTCGAGGATCATCCCATATATTTCATTTTTGCCTGAACCGGTACGAGGAGCGAGTTGACCACGATTGAGGCACCAGGGGGTGAAATTGTAACATTGTTACCATTGGGATATGCCAAAATATTTATCAAGTATTCATTTGTCAATACGCGAATGATTTTGTTCAGTTTGCTAAACGTAACGTAACTTTAAATGTTTTTGTTAATTTAGTAGAACAGCTAGAAGTCTAGATATTGTATATTTAGCTGAGCTCGCAGATAGGAGAGCATTCAAATTTATATTGAAGATAGCTTATTAGCCCCGGTTAGCTGTTATAAATATTTGGGGTTCTAGCTTGACAGGCCTCTTAGATAGACAATCAGACGGCACATAAAAATGAGATGTGTGAGAGAGCACTTAAGTTTTTGAGTCCTTTAAGGGTTTTAACAAAAAGTGGTTGAGGGGTATACCATTTGCACCTTCGCAGAATATATTTCGCCCTTATCCGCAGTCGACTGGATTATGGTAGTTATTTGTACGATAATGCTGCTAACTGTCAACCACTAAAGATAGACAGGCTACAAAATCAAGCTCTTAGATTTGTGGGTGGATTTATTAAGTCAAACCCAATTCATACTATGGAAAGCGAAATGGGCATTCCGCCAATGAAAATAAAGAGGCTGTAGACATATTGCTTAAAGATTAATTCTTATTCATATAATAATAATAGAATAGAATAGAATAATCTTTATTGTACACCAATTCAGGATATTATACATACAATAGTATTCAAGGTTAATGACCATGTACAAATGGCGGCCTTATCGCTAAAAAGCAATATCTTACAGGCAACCTTTGGATGGACAAATAGACTGTAAATAGGTAATTTCATGGGCAGATTTGGTGAGAAAAAGTGTAAAGGAAACTAAAAACAAAAAGAATAATATTTATACAGCACAACAGCATTCCTTTGACAATTACAAAACAAAGTAGTGTCAATTGTATACAGCAGTCAGTCCCAGCAATACCTACTTATATAAATACAAGTAAATACTAACTATAAGGATTATATAATACATAAACAAATACATAAACTCTACCATTCATTTGCAGAGGAATACAGCAGATAGGATATGTTATGTAAATAATAAATTAAAATGACAGGTAGTGTTCTTTGACCATTTTTTTAAAGGTAGGTAAAGTTTTTGCACGTTTTATAGGCATTGGCAAAGCATTCCATAGTCGGACAGCCTGTACAGTAAACGACTTATCGTAAAACGTGGTACAGTGAGATGGTACTGCCAGTTCCAGAGATTCAGATGACCTCAGGGTCCTCGAATGTGTGTCACCAAGGAAAACAAATCGTTCCTTTAAATAAGTTGGAGTAAACGGATGAAATATAATACTATAAAGAAAGGAAAGAATATGAGCATTCCGTCGAAGGCGAATTGGGAGCCACTTAAGCTGATTGCGATATTCAGATACATGATCATATTTGCGCAATCCAAATATAAATCTTATACAAAAGTTTTGAAGGCGCTCAAGTTTATCTAGTTGCTCCTCCGTGATATCGAGATAACTGACATCAGCATAGTCGAGTATAGGAAGGAGGAGGGATTGTGCAAGCGCAATTTTAGTTGCCGTTGGGAGAAAATTGCGTAGTCTTCGCAAGGATCCCGCCGATGCAAACAGTTTTCGACTGACCTCTCGCAATTGGGGGCCCCAGGATAAGGTATTATCAATGTAAATCCCTAGATTTGTAACACAAGTACTCATTGGTAGTGCAGTACCGTTGAACATTATATTCGGTAATTGTGACCAGTCTATTCTTGATACCATCCCGGGACTGCCCACAACAATAAGTTGGGTCTTAGACGGATTCACTACAACTCCATACTCATTGCTCCAGTCACACACGCGCGCCAGGTCTAGACTAATAGTTGAAAAGGCTTCAGATAATTGATGTAACGGTGCTTGTGTATATATTTGAAAATCATCTGCATAAAGGTGGTAGGATGAGGCTAATGACTTAGTGATAGAGTTTATAAATATAGTGAAAAGTAGAGGAGATAAAACGCCACCCTGTGGGACGCCAGCAGACGTTTTACACCAAGATGAAAAAGATTCTTCAAGGCGCACACGCTGCCTTCGACCAAACAGGTAACTTTGAAACCAATCAGTTACTGTTGGAGATATGTTAATAGAGCGCAATATGGCCAGCAAGATGTGGAAATCTACACTATTAAAAGCATTGCTAAAGTCCAGTAAGGAAAGAACTGTGAGTTTTTTATTTTCCATTCCAAGCCTGATGTCGTCAGTAACATTGATCAACGCACTTGCCGTACTATGACCCGCACGAAAACCTGACTGGAGAGGACTTAGGAGTTGGTTTTTATTAAGGAATGAATTTAACTGGATGTGAACAAGACGTTCAAGGACTTTTGAAAGGAAGGGCAATATGGAAATGGGGCGATACTCGGAGAAGGATGCGGGATTCTTCTTTTTAGGTAGTGGGATAAGTAGTGCTTCTTTCCATGCCTCCGGAAAAGTACTGGCAAAAAGGGAGTAATTTAGGATATGGCATATTGTAGGTAATAGTTCATCAAGAATTGGTTGGATCATGTTACGGCTTATGCAATCGTTTCCAACAGCATTGGAATTTATGGACATAATACACTCTTTAACACCACAAGCAGTTAATTGATTAAAACAGAACGGTGGGTAATTAGGAGCTGGAAGCGTGGAAAGATATTGTAAGGTATTTGCCTTACTGGTCTGGTTAAATTGAACCGAAGAAGAGAAATGTTGATTTAGCAACTCGATGTCGATTTGGTTGGAATCAGAATGTGAATATGACTTACCAACTCCCAATTTTTTGAGAAACTTCCAAATTTTGCCGGGTCTCCGTTCTCGACCGAATTGTGAATGTATTGGCGTTGTGATTTCCTACAAGCCTTACTGCAGAGATTTCGGATGGTAATATATTTTTCTCGGTTTATAGGTGTTGGCCGAGATTTAAACTTACTTTTGGCTACAGCTTTTTTAGCTATTAAAGCTTTTATATCGTCTGTTAGCCAAGGTGAGGGTAAATGTTTAAGCCTGACAGCCCTGACCGGCGCATGTATATCGTAAAGGCTGGTTAGCTTAGCATTAAATAAATTGATTTTTTCATCGATGGAATTCATTTCTACCAGCAAACTCCAATCGATTCCAGCAGCATCTCGTCGGAGTGTTTCGAGATTCATGTCACTAAAATTGCGCTGCATAAGGATTTATTCAGGTAAGGCAGGTCAGGCAGGTAATAATAATAATAATAATAATAAAGTTTATTTAATATTAATTGTTAATTGTAATTAGAACTTAAAAGACTATTAGGTAAAAGATTTTGGGCTCAAAAAAAGAAACCATTGTTGGCTGTATGTTTTAATGATGTGCAACACAACGAAATTTCTTCATCTCATCCTCTTGAAATGTATAAACCAGATACCTGGATGTCTAATATCAATATTAAAAATGTCGTTAATAGTAAGTTGGACTCAGTGGAGGGATCAAAGTCTCAGTACTTAGGTTATAATTTACATCAGGCAGTTCTACAGGCATTGTACGATAAATATCGTGAGCATTATGTAATTTACCCCGATAGATCTAAAACAACTAGGGGACTAGGTACTGCGTATTTTGATTCTAATACTAAGCCTAATAAATTATTCTAAATTAATAATTAATTTATATTTATTATGAATTTAAATCTAGTTTGACTCGCACTTGACCGGTTTTTTGTACAAAACTCTCTTGTCTGAAATAAAGAGAAAAATATATATAATAGAAATGATTACTCTACTCTACTAGTACCAGTAAAATAGTATGTATGTTACAATCGCTTTGTGACTAGTTAGTTAGTTACAATAGATAACACGTGTGCTATACTACAGCTTAATATGAGTTTAATGTATTTATCAAGAGATAAGGCGGAATGAACATTCATAACACTGTATGAGTCCTTTTTGCAATCCATGATCGAACAAAATTTTTGTATGACCAGACTGCCGTTACACTTGCTCTTGTATATGATAGCACAGAGGAGAGGAGAGCGATGCCTTCAAAGACTTAATGTGTAGATACTAGCCTAGCCTGTAAACTAGCCTCGTAACTAGCACTAAAAAGAGTTTCAATGCCCGGTGGATATTGGAACTGTTCGGGTATTGTTGCTCCATCACATCATCAGATAAACTCCAACATCATAAATTATGGTATTGTTATACAAGCTATGTAGTTTAATTTCTTTCATCTCGATATGATAATGATAATTAGATAACATTTACGGCCATGATTTGATTACATTGTTAGTTTAAGTTAAGCTAATAAAATTACCTTAAAACACACACCACATGGATAATACTGTTAGGTATTGTGGCATTATATATTATTTTATATAGATTGATTGATTTTTAGCAAGCAATGAGTTATTATTTCGTACCGACAAAAGGTATTAACAATTTCTATTAAAAAGATAAGTGTTATTTGTTGATTAATAGTATCTTTATTTTATCACGATCTTGCGTCTATATCTTTGTGATTATTGTTATTACATTCGTGAACACAGGTAAATGAACTACTTCTACGAAATACGTTTGTGTTATCATTGATCCATGATTATGCTAACGGAGATTAGTCCAGTCAAGCTATCTCATTAGTGGTAAGGTTGAATAATTCGCGTGCGGTTGAAAGTTGGTACAGTCAAGGGTCATAAATGCAGTAGCACCGTAATGTTCATATTTGCACGCCGTTTCAGTGCCTATCTCTCTCTGTGTGTGATGTTTCAATATTATAATTCTTATATAATTCTTATATTCACATATTATAACCAGATAATACATACACATGTTGGTTGGTCACATGCATGTGTGTACCAGACTTGATATCTAGACACCTATTCATAAGTTTTCTTCGTAATGAACTGCCAGTGGTAGCAGCACCTATTTAAAAGCTATGCTAAAATTCAATACAATAGTTTTTAGGACCAGTGGCGTAATAGTACGACTAGCTTACTTCTACAGCTGTTTGCTTTATTACGAGTGGTGACTGTTCGAGCCTCAGTGTCCTGATCTTTTTTTTGAACTTTTTGTTTTCATATTAGGTTTTTTTTTATTCTGTTACTTTAAAGTTACTGTAGTTTACGGAAAAAAGGTATTTAATAAAAAAAGTAATAATTTTTCATAAGATAACTTATTTAAAATATTATCAATCTTTAAATCAAACTAAAAGTTAAAAATAAACACATTTGAGTTTAATATTTTCATAAACTATTTTGTTATTGTTATTTCATAAATTTATTCTTGTTGTTTACAGAGGTTGACAGTTTAATTTGTCCATTTTCTCAAGGAAAAGAAGATTGAAACTTAACCTCTATATTACAATCATAAACTAACTTATTACTATTACAGCCAACGCATCCCCTAAATTGCCCGAAGAAAAAGGTTTTTTTTTTAAATTTTTTTAATGATAGATGGGGCAGATGAGCAGACCTGATCAAAAGTGACTATCTCCGCCCATGAACGTCTGCAACTCAGGAGTCACAAACGCGTTGCCGGCCTTTTAGGAAAGAGTACGCTCTTTTCTTGAAGGTTTGAAGGTCGTATCGGTCCGGAAATACCGCAGACGATAACCCGTTCCATAGATTGGTTATGCGGGGCAAAAAGTGTCTCGAAAAGCGCACAGTAGTGGAGCGCCAACTATCCAGGTAACGAGGATGAAAATTTTGCCGTGTGGAACGATGGGGGAAATTTGCAGCTGGTATTAGTCCGAATAATTCCTCGGAGCACTCTCCATGATATATGCGATAGAGAATGCAGAGTGAAGCCACATCTCTATGTAACGCCAAGGGACCGAGCCGATCGGAGATGTTTGGGCTATCCACAATTCGAGTCGCTCTTCGTTGGATGCGGTCCAGAGGGAGAAGCTGGTACTGAGGTGACCCCGAAACTGGACTTCGCTCCATATGTTGATGCCTAGGATTCCGATGCTGGCTGAGGCAGTTAGGGAGGTGCTCTCAAACTCAGGTGATATGACAAATGGTATCTTTTTTGCGGTGAACGCATATACCTGTGTCTTTTTTGGGTTAAACTGGACTAGATTCAGTCGGCCCCAGTCTGAAACCTCCGCTAAGGAAGTTTCAATTTCAGACACAAGTTTGTTTCGACTCTCGATGACGTTTTCCCGAGAAATGTTGGGGCGGCCGGTATAAAGGGTATCTCCTGTGCTATCATCTGCATAGCAATGGATGCCACTAGTTTGCAACATACCCTTGATATGCAGAAGAAACAGTGTGGGTGATAGCACACAGCCTTGTGGGACACCAGCATTTACGAATTTCAAGTCGGAGTATGCACCGTCGACATCGACCTTAATGCTTCTGTCCGCAAGGAAGCTGGTGACCTAATTACACAATTTCTCGGGAAGCCCAAAGGCCTTCCTTTGGGCTTCCCGAGAAATTCTGCTTCGAGAGAAGCGCCTTATGCCAGACCCGATCAATGGCCTTCGCTATGTCCAAAGCAACCGCACATGCCTCTCCTTTGGCCTCGATCGCCTGTGCCCACCGGTGTGTTAGAAAGACGAGAAGATCACCAGCTGAGCGACCGGCGTTAGAACCGGTGCCAACTCCGGAGCACACGTCTTCAACACGATAGGAGAAATTCCATCGGGCCCACACGACTTATGAATGTTGAGGGAAAAGAGTGCTTTACGCACTGATTTTTGTGTGAACCGGATATCCGGCATATAGCTCTGGGCGCGGTACGGTCGGCGGTACGTTTCCCTCGTCATCCAAAGCCGAGTTGGATGCAAAGAATTTGCCTAGGAGATCAGATTTCTCCTGCGCATCATAGGCCAACGAATTATCTCCTATCTGCAGGGGTGGAAAGGATGGGCTACAAAAATTCCCCTGGACAGCCTTGGCAAGAGACCAGAATGCACGAGTTCCAGAAGGAAGTCTCACTAGTCTCTCACCGATCTGGCTGATGTGCTCCGATTTCGCCCTAGTTATGGCTCTTTTAAGAGACCTGGAGGCAAAGTTATACTGTTACTTTAGCGTGCTGGTATTTACATCGCCTGCCGTCGCTGCATTTGCCCATGCTTGGTAGCATTTCCGCTTTCGGCTTGACGCCGTTTTGCAGGATCTGTCGAACCATCGCTTGGATCTGCCACCGATGGGAATTAATGTAGAAGGAACAAACAGTTCCATGCCCTAAAGTACTACATCAGTGACAGAATCGGCAACGACGATGGGATCATCCGGCAAAAAACAGATCTGCCTCCATGGGTAAGACGCAAAGAAGGAACGCATCCCATCCCAGTCCGCTGACCTATAGTGCCACACACGGCGGCAGCCTGCAAATCGCGGCCGTGGCAAGCACGTGAGTGGCACTGTACTGCGGATTAGACAATGATCCGAGGAGCCAAGTGAGACTTCCACGGCGATTTTGTAACCAACCGGATCGGAGGTCAGCAGAAGGTCCAACAGTGAAGGCTCATGACTTTCCACATCTGGAACTCGCGTGGGCGTTGATACCAGTTGTGACAAGCCATGGGCCAGGGCGAAATCGTGAACAGATCTCCCCGCGTGATCGGTCTTGCGTGAGCCAAGCCATTCGGCGTTGTGAGCGTTAAAGTCGCCAAGTATCACGACCTCCGCGTATGGGATCTGCTGCAGCACGGCATCTGTAGACATTTGGACGTGGTCCATCAGTCGGTCATTTTCCTTTTCACCGCTATGGGACCTCAAGGTATTTCAATTTAAATATAATACTTTAATTTGTACTCTAGCCTATGGGCTCATTTTAAACTAAAAGCAAACATCGCCTTTCGAGTCCAATATAACAACGCGTTTAGGGTGCTGACGCGTTTAGGAGTTGCCACGATTCTGTAGTGCTTCAGGGATGTTTTTATACAGTTATGCGTAAGAGATGCGCGTCCCTGGTACGCAGGTTGCGGGGCAGCACCAACAGCATTCTAAAAATGATCTCTAGCCGAATGGATTTCGCGATCGTGATCCGGTGCTTTTTTCTGCTGGACATGCAGCATAATACCTATCTACGTGCCATGTTAGGTATCGGTTTATCTCATTGTGTTGTTGTGTTTTTTTTAAATTTATTATTTGCTAACATAGTTAAAGGTCAAATTGTTACTAACACTATGAGTTTTGTTACTCGATGGACAATGAATAAATAAAAAAATAAACTATAATATTATTTTTTTATTAATACTTGGAGTGACCTAGATTGTTTATAAGACAACTAAGTAGACGTTGACTCATGGAAGAACCACTAAACACCATACCTTTTCTATACTGTTTAGATCAGGGCGTTGGCCATGGAATAACCTTTATATTCGAATATTGCCGAAACTATTCACTAATAATACCAGCACCGTGTATAGCACAGTTATTTTGAATAAAATAAGTTCACTAAATTCTTCCACGGGATAAACAGGCAGCACACGCCATAGTAGGTAGCTTTATGTTGTTTAAAACATCTACGTAATTGAAGCCTAGTTGGTTTGGAACCATTTGTTTCACATTCACCAACCATTAAGCGTCGCTCAGACTGGAGTAGGCGAAAACCTCCTTTCTAAGGAGAGGCCTATGTTCAGCAGTGGGCTGCTATAGGCTGTTGATGATGATGATGATGACACTGGTTAACAAGTGGCAACTGGTTAATAATCTGTTCATTCAACGTCTCACAGCTTTTTTCTAAAAAATAATAATACCAGACATGTTGATTATATTATTAACTAGTATTATATTGAAAAATGCAAATAGCTTCTGTAGCATTAAATCCATGATACATTTTTAATATTTGTTGTTGGCGATTCTCCTGATAGTAGTCAGTAATAGTGACTAGAAGAAACCTTTTTTCCGTGCGGGAATCCCCTCGGATACCTGAATGGGATGATTATATCGGACTCGCACCGACTGGAAACCGCACGCCGTTTTTGGATCAGTAGTCGAGGAACTAGATGTAACCTAGAAAGGACATATCTGGTACCCCGATAGACCCTGGGCCGTTTACGGCTTATAGATGGCTCCTTCATGTGATGGGATCACAGTGTCCCCTTCCTGAGTCTAGAGGGTGCACGCCACCCTGGCCTGCTTCTGCTAGGGTGACAGATGGCCTAATAATAAGATAATAAATAAGCATATGTATAGATTTCGTTAATCATTATTTGACGAACGTATGGCGTAGTGGTTTGTGTAACGGACTGCTATTCCAATCGCGGGTTCGATTCCCGCTCAAGTCAAACATTTGTGTGCATGAACATTTAATGTTTGATTTAGTCTGGGTGTTTCTACTTACAATATGTATATATTTACAACAATAAAAAGTATATATGTATTTATATAAGTTGTCTAGTACCCATAGTACAAGCTCTGCTTAGTTTGGGACTAGATGGCGTTGTGTGAATGTGGTAGAATATTACATTATTATTATTTATTTATTCAGACAGAGTCCATAGTGTTAGCGTACAGTTTTTCTTAACCTATGTTAGTAGTCTACAGGTTTACTATTACTTGTTTAATGTAGTAACGTTCTGACCAGGCTTTTCATTATAGTCGAGTTATATTTGTCGGCTAGGATTCTTAGGATGCTATTGATACTGTCCCGCACTCTTCTTAGTAAAAAGGCAGTATGCTTGCGTATGATGGCATGAAAGCTATCAACTCTCGCCTCCATAAACATTGTAGAAGCCTTGTAGCGGGGCAACCTCAATAGCATACTAAAAGCATTATTATTCTGAACTTGAATGTGTCAAAAGACCTCTGGGTACAGCTCACCCATAGACTGCTCGTGGAGAAGGTTTGATACGAATACGCTTAAAATAATGTTATTTTGACTTCATCACTACAAAGGGCAAACCTACGGGCCACCCCTAATCGCTATACGCTCCCGTTCAATGTCCTTTTGATCGTCAAGACCTTCCATAGGGTAGTGCCCAAGATATTTAAATTCATCAGTTCAGGTGGCACTCTTAATGGACAATTACCGCGTGACTTGAAAACTATGTAAACACTTTTTTTGCTTATAAATTAGGCCGTGTCTACTACCATATTTTTCGCAAATGACTAAATCCGCCGCAGTGCACTGACAGTTAGACTAAGCAACACCATGTCGTCCGCATAAATAAAATTGTTCATGCAGACATTGTCAACTGAATAACCTATATGGGTGCTGCTGAATTCATCTATCAGCTCATTCACATACAAATTGAATAGCTTAGGAGAACTTAACCCTCTCTGCCTCATTCCGCACTCCAAGCGTACGTATCCGAGTAGCCATCAGCCCACTTAACATATTTTTTCTGATTAGAATACCAGAACTTAAATAAATTTGGACCTGTGCATGCACGCCTGTTTTTTTTAGCTTTTGGCAAAGTACATCGTATGACACCAAGTGAAAAGCTTTTAACAGGCCTAAAAAGCATGCATACACAGGTGTACCTCTCTCAGTATAGTGTGTGCTTAAGATTGAGTATCGCACTTTCCGTAGACAGATCCTGACGAAAACCGAACTGCGCATTATGTATCTTTAGATGTTTACCAATTTCAGAATCAAGCACACTGTCCAACACTTTAGCCACCAGCGTAGCCAGAGATATAGGCCTGTTTTTTTATTTTTTTTTTATTTTCGGTAGGTACGTATGATTCAGGCACCTCTTGACATGCTACATATAATACGACGTACTTCGTTAGCGGACACAGACCGGTCATTACGGGCCCTGCATTCACACTCATACCCAGAGTGGAAGGACCGAGTGACGATTCCACTGTGAAATGTTCTCTAAATAATTGAGCTACACCCCTGTTATCATTTTACGACTTTAACACTTATAATTTGATGCACGATACTCAGCAATAATGTCAATCTTTACCTGCTCTTTACTATCCTAATACCACTTCAATTTTCTTTTAAATGTCTTTCTACTTTCACACACGTCATTATAAACTATAGTTTATAACTAGTATAGTTTTTACACAGGGTCTCCCCAGGTCTTAAATTTTTACAGTGGGAGACCCAGAGTAAAAATTAAAGTCTGGCCTCCCTATGAGCTTCACGCACATTCCTGTTCCAGCCTGTTATTATACAGCATTTATAAATGCTTTGAAAGTAAAACTTTAGATATTGGGCTACGACTAACTTCTCGGTGTTTTAGTATAAGTATTATTGTGGATGTCAAAATGCCAATTTTCGAGACGATGTTTGAGTATACTACCGATTATATGCAGATATACCTTCAGGAAGGTCAACAGAATATAAAGAAACACAGCTGAAAACTCCTACAATATTTTTTATGGCAATTGTTCGTTCGTGTGATCTATAAACTTGTTATTGAAATTTTAACACTACCAAATTTCATTAAGCACTTGTTAGAAAACTATAAAATAATATATCCTCAATTTTAAAGCCAAACTTACTTCAAGAACAAAACGATGTTATCGATGTTATTACGAATGTAATAATTAAACCCGAACATTCTTGAATTGATAAAAGTTTGTCGTTGATGACCGTCATCAGCACCTTTTAACCGGAGTAACCGGGCAATTTTTTTTTATAACTATAATCATAATCAACTACTAACAATTTACAAGTTAATTGTGGTGAAGGTATGTCTTTTTTTGTTAATGTGGTGGAAGGGCATAATGGGCCCCCAATGGGCGAAGGACATCTATAAGGATGTCCTTCTCCCAGTGGGGGATGGCGAAGGAATCTGCCGGACTCTTGCGGACCAAAAATCACCTCGGGATTTCGCCCCTTGCCAATGGCCGGGGCAGCGAGAATCGTCTGGTGAAAGTATGTCTGTCTGAATTTAGTTACTAAAATCAATTAAGTAAATCTTATAAATTAATAAATGTACATACAGCGAGAGTATACATTTATGTGTGCGTGCATGCGTGTGTGAAAGAGAGTGCATGTCGGTGCGTGTATGACTGCGTGTGCATGTCGGTGCGTGTATGACTGCGTGTGCATGTAAATGAGTATGTTACATTTAAGAGCTATTTAGATTGTGCAAATTTTTTTGAAATTCTTTGTTTAGTTCGCCTAACTTACCGTGCTGCGTTCATTTTACGGTCGACATAATCGTCCAACTGTACAGTTATTCGTAAAACCAGTGATATCTATCAAGCACACTCTAATATTGATAATCAGCATCCACAAAGACGCCATACAGTGCGCACAGAAAAAGTTGTTGCAGCGGTAGAGGATGTGTGGAGAGAGGACCCGAATGAGTCGATCTGCCATCGAGCACAGCAATCGGAGCTCTAAACTTTTTGGAAGATATTACCGAAAGATCTTGGCTTGCGAGCTTGCAAGATCCAACTTGTGCAAGAATTGAAATCGCGTGACCATTATGTTCGCCTTATGTTTGGTGAATGGGTAGCTTAATCATATTCAGCTTGATCGTCTTTGTCAATGCAAAATTGTATTTAGTGATGAGGCTCATTTTAGTTGAACGGCTACATCAATAAACAGAATTGCCGAATTTGGACGTGGAGAAAACCCAAAAGCCTTTGTTACATCCATTAAAAGTCACTGTTTGGTGCGCTTAATGGGCAGGTGGAATCATTGGCCCATATTTTTTTAAAGATGATGACGGCTCGAATGTTATTGCCAACGGAGAGCGCTATAGAGCCATGATTGGGGACTTCTTTTGATGAGCGCATAATTTTAGGTAATGGCCCTGTGAACTGGCCATGGATTACTCTTCTCGGGATATGTGAAATCACTCATCTACTCAGATAAACATCAGACGTTGGATCGCTTGGAAGCAACATTCGCTTTATTGCCGATATACAGCCGATACACATGCCCGAAATCGTCTTTAAGCACTAAAGGCATAAGAATATTTTTATTCATTTAATTTATTTATTATTCATTTTATTCATTTACGTGTTTTATTTCATTTTAAAAGCTTAGCCCCTAAAACACCCGTAAGATAATAAGATTTTACGAACTGTTGAATTTTTATTTTTTCTCGTAAAAAATAAGACATGGTTCTGGGTAGTATATTGTCTTTTGATTATTTCTTTTACTGCTTGCCTCCTCTGTTTAGTTGCAATGCAAGGCCGAATTTTTGTCGCTACTAAGGATGGAGGACTACTGTGGACGCCCTCTGCCCCATCTCGAGGACTTAGGATAATAAATCAAGTAAGTCAAGGATAAAGATAGGATGGAGCACAGAATATACCATATTATCCGTTCTGTGGGACGGAGGACTTTTTACGAAAAGTCTCATGCAAACATGCAACTAATATCAAGCGGATAAAGAGTTTTTGATGTCTTTAGTTCACCTTTTAAATATCTCTAGAATATTTAAAAAAGATTAAACAAGAAGAAACCCTGGTTAGACAACAGACACAATGAGTCAACTCTTAATGATAGGTTCAAACAATGTGCAGAGTAAGAAAATTAACTTTATGCTTCACTGCACTGTCTTGTTGTAAATGGACTAAACCATGATACTAAGGTAGCCCTAAGTTTCCATTAAGATTGTAAAATTGATGAGAGCAATGGCACTCTATGCCCATAGGTAACGTATAACAACTTCTCCTTGTTGAATGCTGAAGAATCAGTAAAAACATGAAACTCGAGTGCAGTCGATAAGGCACAGACCGCGCATATCATTTAAAGCTGGTAGGGTTTTAATTATTCTAGCGTACCATCAAACTTCCGCATAACAGTTCCTATGATATAGTGTGATCATGAAATGAAAATTCTACAGTAAGGATATAACTTATTTTAAGTAATAGAACTTATTTTTAAACCCAAGACAGCTTTCATATATTTCTGCGAATATAGGTAATTTAACAAGTGGGCAATTTAACAATGTTTATCATTTTGCTTCGTTCTGTTACAAAAAATACTTTTTTTACATTTTTTTTTTCATTTTTTTGTGATAGAGAGGGCAAACGAGCAGACGGGTTACCTGGTGGAAAGTGACTACCGCCGTACATGAACGCCTGCAACTCAGGAGTCACAAACCCGTTGCCGGCCTTTGAGGTGGGAGTACGTTCTTTTTTTTTTAAAGGTTTGAAGGTCGGTAAACGGAAGGTCGGAAGGAAGGAAAAACCGCTGATGATAATAATTTGTTCCACAGATTTGTTGTGTGAGACGAAAAAAGTGTCTTGAAAAGCGCACAGTGGTGCAGTGCCAATTATCCAGGGACGGGGATAAAAAATTTGCCACGCAGCAAGATGGGGGAAAGTTGCGTCCGGTTGCACATCCTTAAATTTTTATACAACTTTTGAACTACAAACAATTTTCTTTAATAATTTGACAGGATGCTAATTGAGTAGTTTTCAATGTTAGGTACATTTGAAAGTAATAACTTAATAAGTAATAACTTTGTTGTTTTGCTTTTGTCACATTGCTTAAGTCACGTATAAAATCTTATCTATTCAATTCCAAATAGTTTTAAACTAAGTTATATTTATACCGAGACACTTTTTCTATACATATATATATATATATATATATTTTAACTGTAAATAATTGCTTTTTAGACACTTGATAATTAATATTTATAATTGTCATACAGTTTTCTTGGATATACTCGTACGTTCAATTGTTCATTGAAATAAATTATTGAACGATTTTATCTAATCTGTACAATTTATGTATCAGTGTATCATAAAAATATATAGATGTAGGATTAATCAGCTTACTAATGATTTAGCATGCGAATATTATTAGATAGTACTCAAGCAATTTCATATAAAAAGTGCGTAACTAACTTTAACGTTAGAATACTGAGCACGGGTTATCTACGCATTTTATATATTAGACATGTATCAACTTATGGCAAGTAAAATAATGTCAAACACATTACAAACAAACCAATGTCATACATGAAGAAACCTCTTCACGTTTCTGAACAAATTGGTGTTTAATTTGAAAATTTACTTTAAACTCGAAGTGCTGGGTTAATTTTAATAAATGTAGTGTACCCGAAAACATTTTCTCGCTCTCGCTTCCCACCACGTAGTGGTACGTACCAACGGAGGTCTTTTACTTCAAATTGCCTACACTTATTTTATATACGCTGATAACATTACTACTTATTTATTTTATTCGAATACATATTTATACATACAAACTTATATGTAGTCATTAACCCAGCGAGTATAAAACCAATTTTAGGATTTGGATTACTTAGTAACCGATAAGTCAAGTCAACTCTCCCAACCACAATTTGTTAAGGTAACAAACAATTTGTTAGCCCTCACAACCCTTTTATCGGTCAGCAGTGCAGAGTGGCCTGTTAATCCCTCTGTTAAAGTTTAAATGGTTCTGAAGGTAAATCTTAACTTATTGTGTGCTTCTACATCGTGTCTTTTTCGTCGTTTATTCAGTACTATTGCCTACACGAGTAGGTACTTACTAGGTAGGTAGGTACTTTCCCAAAGAGATTAAAAACAACAATAATTAAGTCTATCACCAAAAGTGATAAAAGTTGATAAGGAAGCATCAACCAGCTGCACTAATCCCTTCTCCTAAAAGTACCTACATGATAGAATAACATAGTTTATGACTCTTTTTCAGTCAAGGTTATCCCAGATTTGGGACCATGTTCATCATACTTTAGCGAAAGTAGATGTAACAGTCCTTGTGAATGAAGAGGACAAATAGTGATTATCAAATCAGTTTACAATTTGTTTCATACTACGCGTAATCGTGATATCGTAATTCGACACGTACTAAGTCATTTATTTGCGCATAATCTGACAATTATTTAAATCAATAGCTCATAATTAGAAATTACATAGTTTTGAAATTGAGTTCGGCAGTTCTTGTGCCGAATAGCGTAAACTTGGGATCGTGTGTCGCAATACGTTCGACCTTAATCCAGGTTTTTTTTTTTTTTTTTTTTATTTCATGGGGTGCTACGCTAGAAAACCTCCCCGTGGTGCACCCTGGAAACGCTGGCGATGGCACTGTTTCCTCCTTGTCCACTTGGAGGAGAGGATTATCGCCAGCGGCTAATATTCTAGCAGAAGAGGAAGCCGTTCATCGGCTTTTGGGCAAGGCCTGGTCCAGCAGGGTGGGCGTGTCTGCCGGTTGCCCTGTTGGCTCTTCGTTCTTCGGAGCATGGAGGAGGAAACCTCGGTAAAAAACCGGATGGCGGGGCCCTGTAGGGGCCACAGTTTCTCCGCTGACAGCGGTGGAGAAAGGAGGACGGGCTCGGCGTGTACTGACACTACCACCGAGCAGGCAGGGGGGCGTAGTCTCCCTGTCAACGGTCGGCATATCGTAATCCCGAGAAGAGCGCTGTGGTCAAGTCTCGCGGCTCTGATCGGGGGCGAGGGTCTTGACTTAACCGCCCGGACTGCGAGGAAGACAACCTCTCTATAAAAATCCCCGAATCCCGAGTTCTGGTGCGTGGCCAGGGGATGCATGGCTGATGGGAAGTTCAGTCTCGAGCGCACTCCAAGCCGAGGTACCTGCGGACCCCTCGGTTGGGTTAAAAACTTACGCTTGCCCGGGTAATAATAATAATAATAATATTGTACCACATTCACACAACGTGATCTAGTCCCAAACTAAGCAGAGCTTGTACTATGGGTACTAGACAACTGATATAAATACATATATACTTTTTTTTTTGTAAATACATACATATTATACATAGAAACACCCAGACCAAATCAAACATCAAATGTTCATGCACACAAATGTTTGACTTGAGCGGGAATTGAACCCGCGACCTTTGGGTCGCGACCGCCCAGAATAGCTATCTCCGCTCTCCAGCCGGTCATCGCCGAGTGGCAGGGCGGCAGCACGGGACCCTTACCTTCCGGCTGACGCAGGTGCTTTCCGGGCACGGTTGCTTCGGAAAGTACCTGCACTCGGTCGCTAGGAGGGAACTGAGTCCCGCCTGCCACCACTGCGACTGCAGTGAGGACTTGGCCCAGCACACGCTGGCGGTCGCCTAAAGAGAAGTTAAAATTTTGAGACGGAGCCCGCACCAGGAGCGGGCAGGCGGTAGGAGGGGTCCGGATGTCTTAACAACAGCTGTTCCCGGATCCCTCCTATTACAGGCGCAGAGTGGCACACCGTGTGGATTTAGTCGGTCCGAGTCCGACACACCACCCCGCCGCAAACCCCGGTCCGAGGGGATTTCCACACGTTAAAAAAAAAAGGATTTTTCATGTCATTGGTTAGTATTACTTGAAATTTTATTACTTATATTGCCATCATATTGTTCTTATTGATTGGAAGAATAAAATACTTAAGAGAAATATTTTAAATTTTAAAAAGAGTAATTACGAAGTGGTTTTAAAAGGTTCGGTGAAGTATGTTCAAACTATTGCAATTTATTTTTTATGTCTGTTAGAATGACGACAGGAGAACGAGGTCTAGAACAGATTTGTTGTGGTTTAATGTCTAACAAATGCATGTAGTAGTTCGATAAAATAAAAACTGTGGTACCTACCCGAAAAGCCATCAAATTGATAAAAAAGTCGTTGTCACTTTAATGGCGTTAATCACTTCATCCGTATTATACGTATAATTACCCAAAATCATTTGCCCGCGGTCCATGAACTGCAAACATAAATATACTCGTACATTTCTTTTTTTACTGGTATACCATCAACCAGCAGTTCCTCTCAAAATTAGGGGTTTTGGGAGTACGGTAACGTCACTCGATCGGTGAAAGCCACCAGTCCAGTCGGCCAAAATGTGCCGAAGCTTCCACGATTAAAATAGTTTAATGTCCCAAACATTAAACATATATTTATGACAAACCGGTGAATACGTGTTTTGGGCTCTTTTATAGTAATAGTTGTTCAACTGTATATGAACACTTAATTTATAGTAGCATAGATTAAAAATATATGTATTTTGCACTGTAGTGTAAATAATTAGAAAATAAATAAAAAATAAATAAGTAAAAATGTTTATTAAGCGTATATAAGACATATTCTAATTTACACATTTGCTTCAATAATCTATGCTACTATAAATTCAAGCATCATTTACACATTTGAACAAATGTGTAAATTATAATATGTCTTAAATATTTCATTTGCTTTTTTGTTGAGAACAGTGGTCTTACAGAAATAAATTCTTAGACTTTTATTCTAGTGTAAAGAATTATCGCATTCGTTGCAACGCTTATTAGTGCTGCATTGGTTTGCATTATTCAAAGTGAGTGGTTACTGTGTGACACGAAGAACAATATCACCCAAGTACTGTCATCTCAGTCGGGCATCGAGGAGATAGCCGCGGGGGATATTGTAGCTCACCTCCGCTAGACAAAAACAATATCATATTTTTCGTCTCGTTCACGCACGTTTGCGCTGCATCATAACAAAAATGTCGACGCAAAGAACACCGCCAAACAAATTCTCTTCAGACACTGACATACCACTTTCAGTTGACAAGGAGTTAAGAGATAAACTTAAGTATTACGAAACTCAACTCTGATTATACATCTCTTAACATATCCCTAGAAATAACCAACAACCTGATTGACATTGAAAAATCACTAACTTACACTTCAGAGAGGCAAAACTGTGTTGACACCCGCCTTAAAACTCTAGAAAGCATTGCTGAGAAGCACACTAATGACTCCCATAAAATAAGTTTACTCGAAAACAAGATTATGTCAATGAAGCAACAGGCACGCCAGTGCAACTTAAAAATATGTAACGTACCGGAACGTCGTGGTGACAACACTACTACTTTTTTGCAATGCTTTGAAACAACAAACACGAACGACCGATGTCGTGGCTGTTCATCGTATACCCCATGCCGATCAAAATAATCTTCGCCTAAGGAACACAATATTAAAGGTGGCGACGAGAGTATTCGTGATAACATCATCGCGGCATACCGTGCCACAAAAAGCCTCGACAGTACGGAGTTAGGCGTCACACAAACTACCATATACATATGTCAATGTTGCTGCGATTAACGAACGAATTTAGTTTTCATGCGGAATAAATCAAAAGATCTTGGCTCGTCTAGCTAGTTCCGTCAGAACAAGGAATTGACAATATTAACGGCGACTTGAATATTTTCTAGCTCAGGGGAGATAAAAAATATTCAGGAATCATTAACGACATATTGCGAGACTCGATTCGTGTGTCTAAAAACTAGTCTAGTTCTAGGGTCTAGTCTAGAGAGAAAAGTTTTATCAGGAATTGGTCTCAGGACATAGTGTCTACTTAGGTACCACTATCAGAAGTCAATTTATTTTTAAATGTTCAAATATTTAGTATGATACATATCAATGTTTTTATAGATGTATCTGCTACCTACATAAATGGTTACTAAATATTTTTTAAGCCACTGCTTGGGAGCTGTGAATGTTAAGAACCCGTGAACATTAACTAAAAGACTTAAAAATACTAAAGGTCGTTTGTTTTCATTCGATAATAATTTATTCATTGACAGTAATACATGACACATTAGTTATCTAAATTGGCCGGATTATTATATATTAAATTATAACAGCCGTGAAGCCGCAAAGAGTGTTGTGAAAGATTTAAAGTAGCTTTAATCTATTTATGTAAAGGTCAGTGCCTATTACAATTGCCTTAATTACCTAAGTTGTATAGCATATTTGTTATTACATATCCAGACTGCCATAATCACCTAAAATTGCAGTTGATACATTTTTTAATTGGATCACCATTGCTAAATGCTCATGAATTATCCATTTACATAAATAATATAACAGATAAAGATTTTGAAAGTCAAACATTTGTGTGCATTTAATGTTTGTTTTTGTCTAGTTGTTGCTATGTATAATATTAATGTCAGTTGTCTAGTACCCATAGCTATTTAGGACTAGATGGGGTTGTTAAAATGTGGTAGAATATTATTATAGTTTTGAATTACTGTTTTTTGAATCATTATTTAAAATTACGTCTTTTGTAGTAGAGTAGCATATAGCAGTTCTGAACTTAAAAATAAGATAACAAAGTATCTACTTGACTTCCAAGCTACCATGGGTGTTAGGAAGTTGTTATATCTGAGTCCATACGGTATTAGGTGTTTGTATAGTAGTAGTACATTAGCAGGATTATACACTAGATTGTACACTAGTAGGATTATATTTTAATGTGTTTAATCGATTATAGACTACGATGTCTTATCATTATTACAAAATAACAAATCATATACTAAATACCAACGAAGAGCGACTCGAATCGTCGATAGCCCAAACATCTCCGATCGGCTCGATCCCTTGGAGTTACGTAGAGATGTGGCTTCACTCTGCATTCTCTATCGCATCTATCATGGAGAGTGCTCCGAGGAATTGTTCGGACTAATACCAGCCGCTTTCCACCATCGTTCCACACCGCAAAATTTTCATCCTCATCACCTGGATAGTTGGCGCTTCACTACTGTGCACTTTTCGAGACACTTTTTGCTCCGCACAACCAATCTGTGCAACGGGTTAATATTAGAGATCTAATTTAAATTTATAATTTAAAGCGTTTTCCTGACATTTCACTTTAAACTGGTAACCGCATAATGGAAGGTTAAAAAACGTAAATTAAATGTACCTAAAACATTTAAAAGTTAGTATATACTTAAGGAATGTTTCGTTGAGGATACTATAAACAGTAGTTAAATTAAAACTGACTGACTAGACTGTGAGATCGGTATTCAAAGATAATAATATATTTAATTGCGATATTTGGCCTTCGTTGCCGACGCTTAGGTGTGTAGTAGTCTGCGTTGTATGTGATTAACTAAAGGTAGTCTTTCTTTTTTACAGCATCAAGTGACGGATGTCTGGTGCAGGTCACTATATCCCACCTCTATATTCATAAGTATAATAAATGTCGTGCAGAACGTGACTTATATGCATGTATTATGTAAATATTTGTAGAGACTAGTCATTAGATCAAGGCTCCTTAAACTACCTACTGCACACAAAGAAGAAATTAAGGCACGGAGTCATTTAGACGTTTGAAAAGACAAAGGTTTAGTAATATGTTTTACAAAACAACTTCATATTCAAATGTTTAATGTAAGCTGTATTTGGACATGTCCCTGACCGATATGTATTTCCACATTCAAAAATGCAGTATACAGTAATTGCTACGAAGCAATTATAGTCGTTGAGAAGTTTCTCAAATAAGATGCCTATTTTAACAGAATTATATGGTTATTGTCTATGCATGGATGCACAGATAAAGGTATAATAAAGCTGCTTACCATTAAAAATGCATGACGAGTCATAAATCGAGTACACCTAAATACAAAGTGTTTGAACTGCAAAGATTATCAATCAGGCCAACAAAGCTAAATTCTTTTTGAATATTTTCGCCAACCCTTCCCCCCTCCAACTGTATCGTCACGTTCTCGTCGTGGCGGGGGGGGGGGGGGGGTCAGTGATCTCTGAGGCTATGCCGGTAGAGTCACTCATGCCGGATTGGCTCAAAGGGAGACTCCAGACTACAAAGGATACTCGTTGGGGCCTTTCTCGGGACACCGATAGTTACTCCACTATCCAAAGTGGAGGAACGACGATGGGCTCGGTGAGCACTTACACTACCACCAAGCAGGCAATGGGGATCGTGTCACCTTGCCGCCATTTGCATATAGGTAGGAGTGTCGTGGTTATGTCGCGGGGGTTATCTCGCGACTCTAATCGGGGGCGAAGGTCTTGGCATAGCCGCCCGTACTGCGAGGAAGAAAACCTCAGTTCGTGCGCCTTCCGCGTGTTTCGGCTACTCTCGGCTGTCTTCATAGAAGGCAGCTGTGCAAGGCAACAACGGGGAGCCGCAGGGCGCGGCGCGGAGGTGCCAACCTCTGAAGTCCGCAAGCATCGCACGCGCACCACACTTTAATTAGTTTTATTAATATATCTACAAATTTACAGTCCATTGCCTTTAAATTATATACCCGTAGATCAGGGATTTAACATTAGTCCTTCGAGCCGGAAAAAAGATCATCCTGAACGGTAAGGCCAACCATTTGGATATCATTAAACGAGAGACCAGACGTACTTACAGCTGATGCATTAGAAGCAATTAAAAATATTGATCTTAAAGCTGCTCAGTCAAATTCAAATTTAGTCAGCTCAAATTTACAGTCCATTGCCTTTAAATTATATACCCGTAGATCAGGGATTTAAAAACCTCTTTAAAAATCACTCCGAATCCCGTGTTCTGGTGCGTTGCCTGGGGATGCATGGCTAATGGAAGGAGAAGCGTAAGAAGGAGAAGCCTAGGAAGGCAGACGACTTCTCGTCCAACGACAAAGAACTTGTGCTAGAGACGCCTATCTCGATAGGACTCCCAGAAATTAATGTTACTCCTACGAAGTGGAGATCTGCGATATCCGGAAACGCAGACGCTTCACGGACATCCCAGGAGTTACTACCTCCCAAAGTGGTTAGTGGTCGCAGAGGGAGGCCGCGTACTCCGGTTTTGGCTGTGTCAGGCGACTCAGGTCGGAGGGCAAAAGCGCAGTGGAGGAGAGATCGCGGCCCACCTGCATAAAATACGGGATCCGGTGAAAAGTGGTTCTGTCCCCCAAACATCGGTGACCATAATCATCAAAGTGGCTACCAAATCAACGAACCTTAAGGGCCAGTTAGTAAGGGCCCTTAAGGACTCCTCCTCCGCTCTTGACGGGGCAGGTGGCTGAGCTCAGCGCTCAGTTTGCCCATTTACAGGCGCTGGCTGATCACCCCGAGCAACGGGACCCGGCTCCGCGGCAGCCTCTCGCTACTTCCACTCCCGGTCTCGGCGACGTCGCCGATGCCATCATGCGCCAAATCATTAGGCGTATAGATGGGCGTCTCGCGGGCCGGAGGCCGGCCGCTTTTGGCAGCGGATAGGCTGAAGGTCGCGTCAGCACCGACTGCACTGCTCGTTGCGGGTGGTCGTGTCTCCTACGCGGTGGTGGCGTCGGTAACTGCCCCTGCGGTCGCTCCGAAGGCAAGACTAGGGGCTAAAGCAGCTGAGGGGCCTGCGCAATGGCCGGTACTCCCCCGTGGGATTTGAAGACGGAAGTGCTCGCCGAAGTATATTGGCAGACGACTGAGATCCGCGCGGTTAGCGGCAGTCGGCCCGGCAAGAGATACGCGAGTGGCGTGAGGCCGCTCGTCGAGCCACGATGGCTCATTGGTCGTCCAAGCTGGGGGCCCCACGGGCCCCCGCCGTGGAGGCGCTCCAGCCGGTCATCGTCGAGTGACTGACGCAAGTCCTTTCCGGGCGCGGCTGCATTAGCCTGCACTAGGTCGCTAGGAGGAAATTGAGTCCCGCCTGTCACCACTGCGATTGCAGTGAGGACTCGGCTCAGCACACGCTGGCTATTTGCCCGGCTTGGACGCAGCAGCGCCGGGTCCTCATTGAAGTCATCGGGGGAGATCTCTCGCTACCAGCCGTCATACGTTCCATGGCCGGTAGTGACAGATGTTTCACCGCGGTCGCATCCTTCTGCGATACGTCTTCGCAGAAGGAGGCGGCGGAGAGGGTCCGGGAGGACAACCTTCACTCGGCTCCAATCCGTTGCTGGCGAACCGGGCGGCGGAGGCGCGCTTATCACCGCCTCATGCCCTGAGTGTGGCCGCGGGTAGACGGGACGGGTTTTCCATCCACCGGCCATAACGGCCAGCCGCGAGGAAGCTGCGTCCGCGTGTGCCGGACGTCGCCTAACTAGAGATTGTATCCGAAGGTGGTATCCACGCCGTTGCGGGCAGGCGCTAGGAGGGGTCCGGATGTCTTAATAACAGCAGTTCCCGCCAATCACCAGATGGAGCAGGGAGACTGCAAACCTCCCCGCAATTCTCGACAAGCGTCGGGCGCCAGCCGGTCACCCAGGTTGCCTCCGACGTCGTTCCTGCTTCGTCATCGTCGCCCATGGAAGAGGTTGTAGAGACGGCCCAGTAATGGACCAAGTCTCTGACCTCCTTGTCCAGACGAACCTAAACCACTGTGGCAGTGCGCAAGACCTTTTCCTGAAAACCAAGTAGTCGATCGGTGTGGCCGTAGCCGCGGAGCTCTATTATCTTCCTCCCCGTCCAAACGTGTTGAGTGACCGGGAAGGCACCGTGGCAGTCGTCAGCTCTACGGCGGCTCATTCCCCGCCCTTGTCGTTAAGAGACAAGGGCACTGGGTATGTTGCTGTCGAGTGGGGGGGGGGGGGGGAGATCACCATATATGGTGTTTACTTCTCCCCCAACAGGAGTTGAAGCGAATTCGAGGTTTTCCTCAACAACTTGGAGACCTCGATGCGGCGATTAGCGTCTTGGCACGCAAAATCCATTGCTTGGGGTTCTCCCAGGACGGGCGCGAGGGACGAGGCCGTAAAGGAGTTTGCGGCCTCGGTGGGCCTCAGTCTTCTAAACAGAGGCTCCACCAACACGTGCGTGCGGGACGGCCCTCCGATTCGGTCGCGGCCTACAGGCCCATCGTATTGCTGGACGAGGCTGGTAAATTGTTAGAGAGTATTCTCTCTGCCCGCATCGTCCAGCACCTCTGCGATGACAGAAAAAGAAACATAGTCTACTTTCGATATATTATATATTTTTTTAATTCAATCAAAGGAGGATGAAATTTTGACTGAAGACTACAGTTTTTTCTCTCTTGTCAAGAGGATTGTCACTTTGTAAGTGCACTAGGTGTCCGGATTACGTTTAGTACTGAAGGCGGAGATCAATTCTCACTTGCTATTTTGCCCAATTCACGTAGACTGTCGTGTTTTGACATAGCTCGGGTCTCGAAGCCAGCGAAGCCATATTCTTGATTTTTTTCTCGATGAATTGTTTATTAATTTTTCTTGAAAGATATTTAGTATAACATGTACAACTATGTTGCGACAGTTTAGTTTTATAATAACAGCGGTAATAAACTATCATTCGACCTTAACAGAACTTCCGAATACATTTTTAAGGTCACAAAATATAAAACGCGTTAGTAAATTTTACTTCAAACAGCCTCTAGTCACCAGCTTGACCATGAATGTGTAAGACGCTAGTTTAGTTTTTCAATATCACCATGCCATTCACGCAGCTAACTCGACACAGTACAATAGCACAACTTTACTTTAAAATCGACGGCTCAAAGTGGCGTTCGTTCTCCTGGACATATACATACACTTAACTGACAAACACATGTGCGGTGTTAGGTAAAGTGACCCTAAAGATAAGCTTTTACAATTGTAGATTACAATAGATATTAAATTTGTGAGTGACGGCGATCAGTAGATACTGGACGTTGATACGTATTTGTATAAAATTGGCGAGAGGGTGCCGGGAGATACACTCGTGTGCAGCACGTGTCCCTTGCCTGGCTGCTGATCTCTAGTGCCCTTTGGACGGTTTGTGTATGAAAATAAACGTTTTGGAAGTTGTCAAAATGGTGAGCACGCATATCTTCTTAATTAAGTTGTGTGAAACTTTTTAAATTATAGTCTAAGAAAAAGTAAGTTGGTGCTTCTAAAAAATATTTTTAAGAAGAAAAGAGAATATATATTAGCTGCATTCTTATCCATTAATTATTTGTTGCAAAGCAAATAGTTTTAGATTTCGATTCACAGTATATCTCAATAAACATATAAATTCAATTTTGAGATAATATCATACAAACTCAGATTGGATGAATATAAAAAAGGTTAAAAATATTTGTACTTCAAATTTAATAAATAAATAAAAAAAAAAGACTCGGGGACTGCCGCGGTAAAGCTATTGCATAGCATTTTGTATCAACTTATGCAATTATAATTATTTATTTATGCAGTATTTCTTTTTCTTTGATATTAATTCAAGTTACACTTTTTGAGCGTGATGACCGATAAGAAAACATTTTTTTTTCTTTTATTAAATAAAAATATTGAAGCATATATTACAATTTGTTTTTAAATAAATAAATAAAAATATTATTATTAAATCAAATTACATATCCATGTAAGATTTTTCTGCATTATGTTGACGAAATTTCCTTTGACGTTCAGCATTTGATTTTGGTACTGTTTTTTGTTTTGTTTTTAGCGTGAGGTTTTTTTTCGTTACGGAATTTCTGGATTCGGTCCCCGCGCTCAAGGCCCTCGATAGAAGCTATGCAATAGCTTAATAATTCAGGAATTAGTAAGTACATAATAACAACTCATTGTTATATTGTGTACCAATTAGTAGTTAATATAAATCGTTCGACAATCGCCATGAAAAAAATATCAGATACCAAAGTTTAATTATGAAATACATTTAGTTTTTGGTGACTCAGTTGAGATAAATTATAACTACTAAAATATACATTTCTTATCATCATCATCATCATCATCAACAGCCTTTAACAGTCCACTGCTGGACATAGGCCTCTTCTTAAAAAGGAGGTTTTGGCTTACTATACCACGCTGGCCAGACGGGTTGGTATAGGGTTTGTTGCAAGTTTTCCTTCTCTTTGCAGTGCTGTTGTCCTGAGCAGTTTGCTCCCTTAGTCGTCTCTTACTACACCCACGGGATGAACTCCGTATTCTTAATTCGTCACCACACGGACAAACATTTCTTATAAGAAAATATGATTGATTTCGTTTCTATTTTATTCAAAACATTATGTGCTAATATAGAAACGGGTAAAAATTAAATGCAGTAATGTGCACTAAATTTAAATAAATAATATATATGTTCATGGACAAGCGGAAAAGCATTCTACAGGTGACCATGATCAAAAGACCTCTGAAACAATTACGATAGTTTCATAAATGAGCGAACACGGACTAACAAAGACATTTAATATTTTATTACCTATTAAGTATACCTATATAGCATTGGTGACGGATTAAGAATACAAATTGTCACCACCCCAGTTCATCCCGTGGGTGTCGTAAGAGCCGACTAAGGGAGCAAACTAAGCAGGACAACACCACTGCAAAGAGAAGGAAAACTTGAAACAAACCCTATACCAACCCGTCTGGCCAGCGTGGTATAGTAGGCCAAAACCTCCTTTCTAAGGAGAGGCCTATGTCCAGCAGTGGACTAGTATAGGCTGTTGATGATGATGATGATATAGCATTGATGACATATTATTTATATTCATTATTTTATTAGAAAACTTTCTGATCAACTGATGATAGAGAAGAATTGAGTAGTTTATAAATAATGTTAACAATAACTTGATGTCCTCTTAATCACCGGCGAACTTAAACCAAAATGGTTTGAGCAATACACGCCATTACATATAAATCATTCATGGCGCAAACTCTTAAACGATAAACAACATTATAAAACTAAGCATGTATTATATGAATATTATTTTATTCATAATGCAGTATTATTAAAATATTTGTTCCATCTACAATTTAGCCTCAATTTGGATTTGTACATTATGTAAAGTTATTAAAAGTATATCTATAAGTAAGTTAATACTATAAATAAATTATGTACTAGCTCTTGCCATTGGCTCCGCTTGCGTATATGTCGGTTATCGTGGTTAAAAGTAACTAAAATTCATCGGAATAGGTTCAGTAGCTATTGATTTCCCATACAAATTGCCACCCCCCTTTTCAAGCTCTTAAAGGATGATTTCTGGGATAAAAACCATCCTAAGTCCTTTCCCGGGACTCAAACTATCTCTATACTATAAGAGGTAACAGACAGACAGCTAGAGGGACAGATAGACACACACATTTTAATATTTGTATGGACTAGTATGGATTTAATTAGAGACAATAGTAGTTACTCGTAGAACCGGCAAATGTGATACGGGATAAATTCGTCTTATTGGTTTTATCCAAATAGGTTTAAGGAAATCCCTATTTACCATCGGGTTAATAACAGTGATAACGTTATGTGATTTCAAGTTTTTACCACCAAATTTAAACAATAAAAAATTCAATAAATTTCTTTAGAAAACATGTTATTAAAATATAATGCGAACTTGATCTTAACTGATACAAGTAAATTCCCCCTTTTTTAAGTTTCAAAACTTGGAATAATTTGTAGGTATGAACCACTAATACTGGTGTAGCATATTATTTCGGTAGACCCGATAATATCGATAGTAGCGATAGAAAGAGAGCGAAACCCAATATACAAAATAAAGATAGATAACTAATATCTAATAATGAAATACTTTATTGATTTACTCACGGGCCGGGACAGGTCTGAATCACTAACCACTACACTCACTGGATAGTGATGCCAACATCTGAGCTAAGGACAACATCCACGCAGTACAAATGATTTTATGATATTTTCATGTGTAGATAAAATAAACTAAATGTAAGTTGTTTTTTTTGCTATAGTGACGCAAAATAAAAAAATGTGTAGAAATATTTAGTTGTTGGGTAGGTACTGTGTTTAGTTTAAACATTGAGTTACGCATAATAAAATGTTATGGTTAACATAACAACATGGGCTACCTGCTTTTTATTTGCATCAAAGTCAATGTCAGGCGATTATGATACGCCTGCGCCTGTGAAGTGTATTCTTTTATTGATTTAAAGAGATATCTCTGTGTACAGACTAAATCGCTTTGAAGAATTATTCTAAGGCGAACAATAAAATGTATGCATTATATGTAATGTAAACCGTATGTATACTTATACAATAAGATATATTCATACCTACTAATAAGAAATATTCCTACGTCAATCTGAACTGTTTGATTTCTTTTCTGTTATGTTACAAAACAAAATATGTTCTTTAAAGTAGTCTTCAAGTTTAATCTACAAATGGATTAAAATAAAATTTATTTTTAGGTTCAATATATGTAGTATTTACTTATTTTATTTATTATATAGTTTTATTTATTTTAGAAAAAAATAGGATTAGAAGTAAAAAAGGAAAATAAGGCAATCATAGTTGTTTAGTACTGTCTGTTTAGTATTTCAACACAACTGACCTAAAATTATGGCTGCCTTATGTTTCTGTATATATAGTATGTAGTCGCAAATATATTAAAAACGTTTAAACATCGTTTTAAGAAGTTTTGACAACAAATGTACCCAAAGTAAACAAATTGTACAAGCGAAAGCCTACTTCGTAATTAATCTTACTTGAGTTGATGACAAACGACTAAATTAGAGACTTTATCTAATTAAAATAATACAATAAACTATGATGAAAATATTTAAATTTTCATTTATTTTTGTTTTCTGTTTTAGACTTTAATTTAGGGTAGTTTGTGTATACCTAATTGGTAGATATTATCTGTATCTATTGGTTTGTGTCTTTGATTAGGAGGTAATAAATGTTCATTGTCACGTTTTGTCAATAATATTTACATACATACATAGAAAATTTAATTCTACATTTACGATTAACTCTTTTATCCTAATCTAACATATAATAAACTCGATTAGATTAACTGTATTAATGTTACTGTATGATAAAACCATAAACAAAATTGACGTTTTCGTGATTAATACCTAATTGATATATTTTATGGCCATTGAAAGACCTTAAACATACATATTACGTAGTTATCTACCTACCTTAGTAATAGAATATGCAACATAGCATAAAAGGTTTTCACATTTTTTAAACAGATAACAAAAAGTCGGGTGTGTAACCAGATGTCATTTCCGTCCGCGCCTGCGGTTAAATCCACCGATAAACCAAATAACCACGCCGAAATGAATATTAAAAAATGAAAGTGATTCCTTAATACCTAACTAGAACTAAAGATAATTACCTAATTAAATACAGTTTCGTAGACAAATTTATAATACCATAGTGTTGCATGGTTAATAATATATTGTGTCAAGACCTAAAAATGCATTTATGATTCAAACAGAAAATACTAGTCACTGGAGCCTAAAGTCACATAGTAAATCTTTAACCTCAATGTAAATGATATATGTAGTTTGGTGAAAAGTATGTAAATGATTATATCTTAGGCTAACTTTACTAGTGGTTTAAATAAAAGATTTACATCATGGCAATATTTTTTTTAAGCAAAATTAAATAATTTTCCACCGGTCCAAAAGCCTTGTGAGAAATACAAGAAAAGATTCCGATAACCTGATATCGTTGTCTTATACTTAGTTGAATTCGGGTGAGAATAGTTGAAAAAGTTTTTACGCGGACACGTGACGGGCGATAACGCATTACAGCCCGTCACGTGTCCGCCTAAAAGTAACGTTAATAAAAGTTATAAATGTCATTAATTTCCATCAAACGAAAATGTTGAAGTAACTGCTATATTTCGATCCGTTTAAGACGGTAGCTCATCATCCGTTAATAGGCTTCATTCATAGTAACAACGGTTTTCTTTTATCGTGGGATTCCCCATGGGTAAACGTGCTATGTGTATACATCAAGAAGATCATGTTAAAGTTTGGTCTATCCATCCATACATTATTTGTAGCTGTTTATTATTTTTTTCTTTTTTCCTTGTACTTCTATAACGAATTGGGTAATGATTTCATACTGTATTTTAACTTAGAGCAAATAAATATTACATACTGACTGTTATTATCTAAGTAATTGTTTGGTGAGTGAAAGCGTTTATCGCATATTTTTTTAATTTTCAACCTATTTATTAATTATTTTAGTTTTCACTCTTTTTCTACATGTAAACTTTAGGTTACCTATTCCAAATTTGTTTCAGCCAAATTTTCCCAAAAATGGTTACACATAATTCTCTTCGAATTAAAATACAGATAAATATTAATTTATATACTCTATTCAAAAATAATATTTTGCATAGTTTTGAGACAATGGCTAGTACCAGAAAAATAGAGATGCTTTGTAATAGATGTGCTTTTATGTAGTAAGATCCATATATCTTAATTACAGTAATGAAGTCACGAAGACCTGACCAATCTCGTCCATTAGCATATCTTTACAGTATTGGCTTGCAATGTCGATGTGCGGCGGCACTGGTTTTTGAAACCTTATTTATCTTTACAGTAAATACACTTTTATCATTATGTACGTTGTACGTATTGCACATGCCTCATATCTTTATTTTTTAACACGTAGAAAGCGTCAACACAAAAAAAACGAAGATAAAATTATTCTTTGTTCCAATGTCACTGATATAAAACGGACATTTCGACAGTGTTCTGTATAAGAAAATTTACATCTTTTTTTTAATTTTTATTAATTTAACTTACTCGTATATTTAAGCATTAATAGCCGGTAACTCATAGACCAGCCAGGTTCAAACTTAGTAGCATAAATAACATTATAGTAGAAAACATTGGTAGGGAAAGGAACAGAGCTCCGTGGAGGTTAATTTATTAAAATAAGTTGCATAGCAGGGTTATAAATTAAAAGTGGCGATTGTTTACTGTACAAATAATACTTCTAATTTTTTAAATTTGTTTTCTAATAAAGCAGAAGAGTTAGTTTGTTTGGTCGTTCTCGCTTATTAGGAAGAACTTAGGAACTACTAGTTCAAATTAAAAAATCGTTTAGTGTTGGATAGCCCATTGATCGATATGACATCACGCTACGACCAATAGTGGCCGAAAATCAATGAAAAATGTTGCAAAATGGAGGAAAAATTAGTCCTTTAAAAGACCCAGACGCGGGTCAGCCAGTGAGGCATAAAAATAGTATTTTAAGATTTGTGTATAAATTAAATAAATCTATCTAAAGTGACAGGTCTAAAGAAATATTTTTTCAAAACTACGAGTAGTATCTGTGTAGAAAACCTAAAATAGTTCTTCAATTTGATGTATGGGTCCACAGCCGTGCTATGTATATTTGTTATTGTTAAAAAGATGCTGAAGGATGTTATAAACTATGCAAAAAAAGTCAGGAAAAAAGGCATGTAAAATATTCTAGGCGTTAAACACGTAATAAGTTGCGCTACTTTTGTTTAAGAATATGATTTTGATATTCAATGGTAATTATGCCTTAATTTAACTTATTGAACATCTGACACGAGTAGGTATAAATAGGTATTTATTAAGCTTATCCTTATTTAATTGGTGTAACTTTGTTGTGTTTGCAAATAATTTTTTCCCTGTTCTAAGTTAATATTCCGATATAGATAGTTTAATAAACATAAACGTACAAAGCAAATAACTACTAATATTAAAAAAGTATCTATCGCACAATACAAAAATCATACTCTATAATTACCTCGTTCGTACTATACTGGAGTACTGTAGTACAGTCTGGCGACCACATTACGCTTGCCACAGCCTAAGGTTAGAACGAGTGCAGAAAAGGCATTTGGCCGTTACCGCAGGAATAGCTCATAAAATAAAGTCGTATGATCTGCTATCATTGGCACATTTCAAAATGACTTCCTTGCAGAAACGTGGTATTATAATTGACGCTATGTTTATGGGCAAAATAGATTGCCCCGAACTTATAGGCAAAATTAAATTTCGTGCTCCCATTAGAAATCCCCGTGCACAAATAACCCCGCTATATCCGCCACTTCGTAGAACCGTGCTTGGTTCTAACTCAACTATACGAGTACCTTGTCTTTGTAGAACCATAAATAGTTACTCTGCGGTCATAGATGTACACGCGGACTCGCTTCCCATATTCCGCAAAGGCATTATGAGTGAGTTGTAATGTGTATACTGTATTTGTAATCATTTATCAACCAATTAATGGTTGTATCAATTTGTTATAGGAACCCTAATGTGCAAATTACGATTTTTGTTTTAAAGTATAGGCCACTTCGATACTACTGCATTAATCACTGTTTGTTGGTTTTTGTAACTGTATAACTTTATCAACTGTAAATTATTTGTGCACGCTGTGCATGCTTGTAAAAGGCTACTATACTATTATGAAGCTTTGTAATGTAAAAGAAGATTATGTAAATATAAGTAGTTGTTGGTCATCATCATCATCAACAGCCTTTAATAGTCCACTGCTGGACATAAGCCTCTCCTGAGAAAGGAGGATTTGGTAATCAGGGAGTTGTTGGTAATCCTAATAAGAAAAAATGTATGTATTATATCTTTTTAAAGCTTGATATTGTCTCTGTTAATAAAAATACCTTCTTACTTTTTCAGGGTGATAATGGATATAAAATTGATGATGATGTGGGAAAACGAGGAGTAAACGATTCGAATCTACCATCATACAAGCCACCTCTTGAAGACAATGATGAAAAAAATGTAAGTACGTCTGATGTTCGCATTTGTAAAAAGGAAGAGTATAACTGCAGGGAAAAATATTAGCCTAATAAAATTGCAGTTCTGTTTATATATATGTATTATAGCTATTTTGAAAACTTTTACAAATTCAACACTATGTGTAATAACCATAAAAATTTGTTAAGGAAAAGAATATGCGTGCAACACCCAACGGTAGTAGTAGTAGTAATACAATTGGAAATACTCGTATGTTCACATCACATCATCAACAGCCTTTAATAGTCCACTGCTGGATCTAGGCCTCTCCTTAGAAAGATGTGACGTTAAAGATATTTAAATGATATATACCTTGTTTACCACATATATGTAGTGCTTAGTTAAGCCTAATACATGTGTACATACCTTAGGTACAGTATACGTTCCGATATACGTCCGCCCAGTAACTGATTAGCGGTACGTGTTAAGTAGTAACCAAGAATTTCAAGCCAATATATCTTCAATATTTACATACATTTATCGGTTATGAGTAATGACATTTCTTAGGAGTGCCCCGCAATTCACACCTTAACCTATAAAGTCATATGTTGAATCATTGACTTGAGTGAAGCAAACACATCTTATGTTTGGTGTCAGTACTATTTTATTTGTTAAGAAATACGCTATATGACCTAATTTCAGAAAGAAGATGTTGAAGATAATGGACCAAAGCGAGCAGTGTGGGGCAATCAATTAGAATTTCTTATGTCTTGTATTGCCACTTCAGTTGGTTTGGGAAATGTGTGGCGATTTCCCTTCGTAGCATACCAGAATGGCGGCGGTGCCTTCCTAATTCCATATCTTATTGTCCTGATCTGTATCGGCAAACCAATGTACTACTTGGAGTGTCTACTAGGGCAGTTCAGTTCAAGAAATTCGGTCAGGTTTTGGGCACTGGCTCCGGCAATGAAAGGTATATATATATATACATACCTTTTTGTAATAGAAAGTAATTTCATAAACGTTTACGTGTTATGTTTTCCCAATATAAAATGTTTTTTGACTGAGAAAGTCCGTTATGCTATTAAAAGGAAACAAAGGGATGCTTGACTAAAAACCTCTTCGTGTTTTACTGTTAAATTACTCAGTTTAATTTATATTGAACGAAATAAAATTATACCCAGGTGACGAGCGCCTGCTTACTTTCCTATACTTTCTTTATGTAAAAATCAACTTGTGAATTAAGTTCTTAGATGTCTTGTAATTTACGATTTCAGGCGCCGGTTACAGCGCGATATTGGGTTGTGCTTATATATTGACTTACTACGTATCAATCGTGGGGCTGTGCCTTTATTATTTGTCAATGAGCTTCCAATCTACGCTCCCATGGAGTGTATGTGCACCTGAGTGGACTGACTGCATTCCTTCTGATCCTAATCAACCAGCAACAGAAGTATCGCCAAATGCTAGTAGTAGTGCTGAGCTCTATTTTGTGTATGTTATTATACATTTATTTTCTATAGCTTCTGTAGCTCTTAAGTTCTGTGGCAACCTTTAGGCAGGGACAACAGCAAATTACCAAGTGACTTTTAATTCATTAGAGAGACTACTTTTTAGGTTTCCGATTACTTAAGCTCGCATTAGGTCTAAAAACTAAACTCGATGTCCTTGAGCTTTAAAGGCGAATTAGCTTATTTATGTGTGGGTTTTATTTTGTGCAAAGGATGACCTTCTCTTAGCTTTACCCATCATAACGTTTATGTACTCGCCTACAGTCCGCGTACTAGGCGGTCGGAAAAGAAGTTTTTCCTGGATACTTACACCATGAATGTTAAAGCTTTATTCTCAAATCTAAAATAAAAATAACATCTTGATATAAAATTGAACATGATATGAGTATTCTATTTGGAGTTTCAGTAATAAATAAAATTTATTTAATTTTTCAGCAAAACGGTACTCCAGCAAATCGATGGAATTGAGGGTGGCATAGGTTCGTTTTTATCATAATCGTATCATATCTGTAAAAAATTTAAACCATGAATATAATGTACTAATAGGTTGTCGTTGTTTAGGTGCTCCGATATGGTACTTAGTCTTATGTCTACTTGCCTCGTGGTTCATAATATTCGTGATCGTTTCACAAGGAGTCAAGAGTTCCGGTAAAGCATCCTACTTCTTGGCGTTATTCCCCTACGTTGTGATGATTATTCTACTAATTACGTAAGCCTGTATATGATTATTATGATTTGATCACATTAAAATCCGTAACCTTATTTTAAATAAACTTAATTTGTCTGTTATCAGCACAGTGATTTTGCCTGGATCCGGCGATGGTATCCTGTTTTTCTTGACACCACAGTGGGACAAACTTCTCGAACTTAATGTAAGAAGAGCATTTTGTTAAGATGTAATTATTAGGTCCTTACATATTAGAAATTAGCGTTTTGTCGTACTGACCACTTTGATCTGAAATATCTCCTCTTTGGTCAAGAATGCCAAATTCAAATTTATAAATTCATTTAGCTGGTACATTTGAGTTTTGAAAACAGTAATTCATTTGTTCTTTCCTCGTTTTTTGTTTCTTTGGCGTAACTTATTACCACACAATGGAAAACATGAAATATCGGTATATTTAAGAGTACGAGTTCTACCGTGGCACCAGTGCTGCAAAAACAGCTCGAAGGATTAATGATGTGTGTTTCAAAGTTTCGACCTTCAGAACCAACCTCGTGGACGGCCGGAGACCAAAGTGGAAAATGAAGAATTAAAGGTAACTTTTTTTGGAAGCGGATCCATTTCAAAGCTCTACAGAGATAGTTGTAGGCTTCGGGGTAAGTGATAAAACTGTATTAATCTTGAACGATGGGTACCTCATGAATTGAGTGAATCGAACTTGCAAACACGCGTCGACTGCTGTGCTACTTGGCTCAACCGACACAATAATGAAGGGGTTTTTAAATCGAATCATTACTTGTGATGAAAAGTGGATACTTTACGATAATCGGAAGCACTCTTCGCAATAGCTGAACCCTGGAGACCCACCCAAATCCTGCCCTAAACAAAAATTGACTCAGAAAAAGTTACTTTTGAGTTTTTGGTGGACCAGCGCCGGTGTCGTTCACTACAGCTTTCTAAAATCTGGCCAAACGATTATGACAGATATCTATTGTCAGCAACTGCAAACCATGAAGGAAGAACTAGCTTCTAAACAACCGAGATTGGTCAATCGCTCTAGGTCACTGCTGCTTCACGACAACGCAAGACCACACACTGCACAACAAACAACCATTAAGTTAGATGAGCTACAATTGGAATGTCTGCGACATCCACCGTACTCTCCGGACCTTGCTCCAACAGATGACCATTTTTTCCGAGATTTGGACAACTTCTTACGAGGAAAAAAATCAACTCCGATGCGGCAGTCCAAACCGCCTTCAAAGAGTTTATTGATTCTCGCCCCATGGTTTTTTTAGTAAAGGGATCAATGAACTACCTATGAGGTGGTAAAAGTGCATAAAACGATGCATACTTTGATTAATTAAATACATTTTACAAAAAAAATAATTGACTTTATATTCCACCCGTACAAAACGCCAATTTCATGTGTAAGGACCTAATATATTGGACATCTTAAAGAACAATTTCAATGAAGTCAAATTTACGAAGCTGATTGTGATTGCCATCTGATACTATTTTTTTTTGGTTTGCAGGTTTGGTATGCCGCCGTAACTCAAGTTTTCTTTTCTCTCTCTGTGTGTACTGGTGCTATAATTATGTTTTCGTCATATAACGGTTTTAGACAAAATGTTTACAGGTACGATGTGTGAATGTATTACTTTGAACAATTGTTAATAAATTTAAATAATTAAACCTATTTCTTTTTTAATTGTTTTAGGGATGCTATGATCGTAACAACTTTAGATACTTTTACCAGCTTACTGTCTGGTATCACGATTTTCGGTATCCTGGGTAACCTGGCGTACGAATTAAATCGGGAGGTCCGGGATGTTGTTGGATCTGGAGGAACTGGACTTGCTTTCATCTCTTACCCCGACGCTATCTCCAAAACTTTCTTACCTCAGGTAAATATGGTGATAGCGTAATAAATAGACTTGCAACGAATATTCGGTTACTATTCGGTATTCGGCCTATTCGGCTGCTTTTATTATATTCGGCCGAATACCGAATATCTACATATTATTCGGCCGAATACCGAATACTTAAATAATATATTTTGTCATTGAGAAATAATTGGTAAAATGAAAAATTAAAATCGATTGATTACGTATATATTCATATTTTCATTTCTGTTATAATCATTTAAGTAGTCATTGGTGCATAACACAGGTACATAATCATCTTCTGAATTGGAAAAATAGAGGATTTTATGTATTTGAATTAGTGTGGTAATCAAAATTTAGAAGAGTAAGGTTCTTATTTCTTTTATAATCATTTATTAAGTAGTCATTGGTACATAAAACAGGTACATAATTTAATTCACGTCTGTACAAGTTTTTGGCGCTAAAATCCAGCCGAATACTTTTGCCTAATATTCGGCTATTCGGTCAGGGGCCTCGCCGAATATTCGGTATTCGGTATACTGCCGAATATACTATTCGTTGCAAGTCTAGTAATAAACGATCAAAAACTTTGTGAAAAAAATAAACACATCCGCTTTTGGTATTTAAGACATGCTCTGCTTGATTTTTATGTATAATACTATAAAGTTAGGTGGTCAGCACACCAGCGCCTCAATTTTGCTAGACTGTCGATGTAATGTCGTTGGAATAGTTTTGTACTTTTCCTATTTTACTAACTATGTAAGACCAATGGCCTCCCGATGACTTGTGACTGATACAAATATCGTCGATATCTTTGTAACGGTTTGGTAAACGGTACATTTTAAATTTGTAAGAAAATGATACATTAAATTTTCCAGGTATGGCAATGTTGTTGAGATCACTTTCGATGATTTACATTACTATATCGACAGACTATTGACTCTGTGAATTTATGTTAGTAGAATACTGATATTTTGACCGATGTCAATGGCTTCTTAATGGCATCTCAATAGCGTGTCAATGAAATAACAGTGGTTTGGCGTTAACATAAAATAGGCCATGTTAAACGGCCCTAATAAACATGCATAGAAAGTAAATACAACTAAATATTTTTAAAAACTTTCTTAACTTTTCGAACAGGTCGCACTAAAATCATTAATATGTCTTTCAAAAACTAAAGCCGAATACCTTATTACATATGAATGCTCAAAACATTGCACAAAGATAGTATATAGTCTCGAGAATAAGAACTCTTCAAACGTTATAAAGATTGCAAGATGATCCTCGGAAAGCGCTTACATCATAATACACACTCCTGATTGCTATTGTAAACCTACCTAAACCTTTAAAAATATTCAGACATAGAACTGAGAGTACAATGACAAGATTTGCACACCACCAGCTCACAGCTCCTACAATGGGTGATGATGATGACGTGGTTATATAACCAGATGAGGTCCGATTTCTAAAAACTATGCATAGAGAAAGCTAAAGAAATCCTTGAGATATCACGTCATTGAGATATCATCATTTCGCATCGATTGAATAAAATAAAATGAAAGTGTTAAAAACTACGAAAAAATCCTTAAAAATATGGCATAAATCGAACCTAGAAGAAGACCGTCTCGAGTATAAGAGCATCAAAAAGATCGCAAAACTTGCAGTAGCACAATGCAGGGCAAAATCTAGAAAATATTTGTTCGATATGTTGGAAAACGCAGAAGATGAGAACGCTATCTACAAATAGCACTACAATGTTATAGATCTACTCTGAATTACACAGTCAGGGCTTGATACTAACGGCGAATGAAAATATCAATGGTAGGTGAAAGGAATACTACAAGCAAGTAATGAACGAGGAATTCCCAAGTAAGACCTGTATCGATGAAAGAGGTGAAGAAGAAGAATATCAAAAATAATTATAAGACCATTGGCCCCGACCAGATCTCAGCAGATAATTGGAAAGAAATCTCGTTTCCTTGGCTCACCAAACTCTAAAGGGCGGCGTGCGGTTTTTAGTCGGTTCGAGTCCAACATAACCAACCCATCGGTAGGTGATATACGTGGGGATTTCGGCACAGAAACAAAAGGCAATCGACGTTATTTTAAGCGATCCTTAAAGTAACGTCGATTGCCGAAAATGTCAAAGAAAGTCGATCACGCTGGTTCGGCCATATCCAAAGACACGGGATGACGACTGTCAAAAAAGCCCTAAGTATCCCTGACCAACCACGAGGTAGAGGGTGTCCGCCTGCCAACTGGTGGTCAAGTGTGCAGAAAGAGGTCCAGAAGGAGAAGGAACCTAAGTACACAAACAATTCAGAACAGAGCTCTCCGGCACAGACGTACTAGGAGACCCGACCCAAGCTGAACTGGGAAGAGGTTTCAATAATCTGGTTTTACTTTTTTGTATTTTTTCATTGTTAGTGTTAAGTGGTTTCTCAATGTGAGGCATTACTTAAACATTTATAAATAGGTTCCTTCCCTGAGTAGGTTACTACAATAAAATTAATTATAAGCTACTCCTTTGACTGTGACTTTATTTATTTTTTTAGTTGTTCTCCGTCTTGTTCTTCTTGATGATGACCGTTCTAGGCGTTGGTTCAGCTGTAGCGCTGTTGTCTACCATCAACACTGTATTCCTGGATGCATTCCCCAAAGTTAGAACTATTTACATGTCAGCCTTTACCTGCTGCAGCGGTTTCTTAATCGGTCTAGTTTACTGTACTCCAGTAAGTATTGCATCTGTCCATAAAAAAATATATATGAAAAATGAAAAAAAAATGCGATTTTTTAAACTTAATTATTTTGTAAAACTAATTTTCTTTACAGGGTGGTCAGTACATCTTAGAATTGGTGGATTACTATGGTGGTACTTTCTTGGTTCTCTTCTGTGCTATCGCGGAAGTCGTTGGAATAATTTGGATTTACGGTAAGCGCTCGAGAAAGTTTTTATGCAATATACGTAGGTCACTTTATAAGTTTTGAGATGCTGAAAATTTCAAAAGGGAACGCATCGGTGTCATATATTATTAAAAGGCAAATTTATTTGAAAATCGAAACCAAAAAGCCATTTACAGCAATAATCCTACTATAAAATCCTAAAAAAGTATAAAAACTAAGAAACTAAATTAAACAAAAATACTTGTGAGAGTTCGACTTGTTATACCGATTATAATGCGGTTACACTTAACTTAAAAATACCTAAAAGCTATCATGTAAATTAATATAACGTGCTCACGATAGGTATTAATACCATGATTAATTAATTAATTACATACCTACCTATGATTTGCGTGACGTTTCGACAAAATTGCATTGGACGTGGTCACAGCCGAGTCAGCCTGTTTAAAACGCGATAGTTTAAAAGTTGTCGAGAAACTTTAATCTCTCAAGTACGAAAACCTTCCAAAACTTGTATTAACCAAGTGTAACGTTTTCATTCAGGATTAGAAAATTTGTGCTTGGATATCGAGTTTATGCTTGGGATTAAAACTTCTTTTTACTGGAGGTTTTGTTGGGGATTAATCTGCCCAGTGATGATGACGGTGGTATTTATCTACGCACTTCAAGGAGTAACAAATTTGAGATTTGCCGACACATATATATATCCACCAGCAGGTTACGGTAAATATTATTTAATTTATTCTTCACTTTAATTAAATAAAGATAAATTAGAGAGTATCTTATTTTTTAAAGTTTTAAATTTATAACGCACAGGTCTTAGTTTTGTTTATTTGCCTCTAAAACACTTATAAATATTTTTTTACCTTATTTGGAGTACGATAACCCGTGCCGACTTGCATCAAATCATGTTCATACACAGTAATCATACACAGTAATCGCAGTATTTGTATTTTGTCATTTGTTCTCAATTATTCTCGCGATTAACACGTTATACATTTAAGAAATGGCAGTGGAACCAACAAATTAAAGTAAAATTTAGTAAATTATCAAACAAAGTAACGCATTTTATGACTGGAACCCCAATTGAATTAGCTACATAATGGAAAGGGTTAAAAACAACAATTTTCGAAATTTTCTGAGTTCTGTTGGCACGGGTTAATGTTGACGTAGGAAGATAACATTTTGTATTTAAGTGAGTCTGGGTATTTTTAAAAAGAAATAGGGGGTATGTATTTCGATATAAAAAAATAAATTTCGCCCATATATGGGACACCCTAATATATATATATATATAATATGGCTAAGGTTATGACTATGTTTGTATGTTATTTTCTATTGGGAAAATAGTTGTTATAATAAAGTTCAAACAATATTTATCAATTAGTGACAAAATAAAAAACAAGTGAAAAAGTAAAAAAGGTTCTCTGAAAGGTGAGTAATGACGCAGTAACACAAATCAATAATATTATAGTATTGCAACAGATACTGCTGTTGTTTATAATTTTAAATTAACATACATGTACATATGTCAATTATATTATTGCTCAAATTAGTAAACTAATTAGTTATGCATCTTTATATTGTATCAGAAAGCAATAAGTTGGATTCATCAAAACATCATAAGACCCTTAAATCAGTGCCCGGTTTATAGCATTAGCATTGCCTCTTATTATGTAAGTAGCAGGCGTCCTTCCCCTTCGAGGAAACATGAGTGAGTGTTTCTATTACGAGTATATGTATGTTTATATTTTAAATGTGATAACTATTCTTTGATGTTTTTAGCGGCCGGATACGTAATGTTGTTCGCTGGTGTCTCTTTCGTCCCTATCGGTATCGCATATACTTTGTATAGAAATAGAAGTGGAAACTTCCTTGAGGTAAGGCCTTACCTTTAGAATTTATAAAAAATAAAATAACATTAATAAATTTTGTTGATTGTAAATTGTAAATTTACAGACCATCAGAAAGTCGTTTGCTCCCAAGGCAGCCTGGGGTCCTATTTCACCCACTGAGAAGGCAGGTTGGGAAGAGTTCAAAAGAGAGGCTAAAATCCATAGGGAAAATGTGGGAAGCAGTTGGCCCGGTCACATTTGGCGCAGTTTAACCGGTTTATACAGACGAAAATTGTAACCCTATTTTTATTAGAGATAATTGTAATATGTATGTAAATTATTGATGTACCTATTTCGAACAATTTTGAAGACTAATTGTGAATACAATGATTGTTTTACAACTTTATAAGAGACTACGACTTGTGTGACCGATGTCATTTAATGGAAACGTGTGTAATACTGTGTTATGGATGCTAGAGTTGACAACCCTGTTCGATTATATTTACTTACAATATCTATAATTCACTGTATATCCATGAATTGTCTTTGAAACCGATGCAGTGTTATCATAATAGTAATATAGTACCTATTGGCTGTGCCACCTACTAATGTTAAGGTTAAATTTTTTGATCGCATATGTCGGTTTTAGCCGACAAATGAAGACGTGGCCACTACGCCACCGTCGGTAATGACAGACAAAAATACATTTTTATATTTAATAAACATATAAAAAGTTTACTATGTTTTCTGCATTCGTTCCGTCATTTAATAACGTTTTTTTTTGTGTATAGGTAAAACAATATCTTGTTTAAGAAAATTACAAATATCATCAAAAAATACAACATTTGATGTGATGTAATGGGCAAGATGGGCAAGGTGGTGTATATTTCGATTAAGGTGTAGAGTTTCTAAAGTTAAGGCTTCTATAGTTAGGGCGTTTAGAGTTAGAAGCTTGGCTCTACATGAGATCTGATAATTTTTTGTAACGGTGCGAGCCAATTATGGTCTCTTCTTGGCAACATTTTAGGTGAAAATGTTTTTGGTGGGATAATATTTTACTAAAAACAATTATTTTGCAAGCAATATTAAAATAATAATAATATTTAGGACAGCTGACACACAACGACATCTAGATTCAAACTAAGCAGAGCTTGTGCTATGAAAACTAGATTGACTGATAGAATACTTATAATACTTAGAATACATATTATATATAGAAAACACCTAAACTCCGGTATCGGATATGCAGGCATCTGTGGAATCGCGGCATAAACCCAAATTGGTTTCGACTAATGTTCAATTAGTCTAAACCAATACAATTTCCTCTTTCACTCTTTTGTTTACAAAAGTAGGATTAATTTTTATTAGTTTTAGCCATTCTATTAGTTTAATTGAATATTTAGTTCACTACGTCTATAATAACTATTGAGATAGTGGCTCTTGTGTCGTGGTTTTGTCGAGATAGTGAATGTAGTGCTGTGTTAAGATTAATGAGGATTGAAGAGGCAGTGTGACTTCATAGAGTGCAGTCAATTAATTTGAGAGGTGCATTTTGACAGCTAAACCGACTTGACTTACTTGACTTAATATCACTAAATCCAAGAGATGGGACAGTAGTCCTCCATCGCGTTCGGTCTCGATTCTCTTCACCTCATCTGCGACAGTGCGCCGCCAAGTTTGCTTTGGGATGCCTGTTTGGCGATATGCTTAGGTTCAAAGTGTGACCGATCCAGTTCCACTTGTGGCGCCTGATCTGGAGTTCGATCGGTGATTCGTGGCAGCTTTCTAACAGATCTTCATTGGAGATCTTCTCGGGCTAGTATACCCCAAGAATTAACGAAGACCTGGAGCCGGTTCGAGATGGCTTTTGTGACCTTCCACGTTTTGCACCCATATAGCAGTACTGATTTTACGTTTTTACCCGAAAACTTTGATTTTAATCCTCCGAGTCAGTTTTCGTGACTGTCACACGGGCCGGAGTTGTGCGAAGACAGCTCGGGCCTTGGCAATGCATGAAGTGATGTCCTCCTCTGCACCACGATACGACGTTTCCGAGGTAGGTGAAATTAACTAAACTGAGCTTGTCACAAAATAAACTTTATACGATTTGAACGAAACTTTAGGGTTATCTGTGTTCCCCAATACTCTTGGGACATTTATATGAAGGGTATACACGTGTTCACGTAAACTGGTTTTATTCCCGACTAACTTAACGGCAGGGGCAGCCGCCTCTAGACAAGTATATTATTGCTTACTCTACCTGAACTGTACACTTGCATATTAATTATTACATATGAAAGGAAAGTAAGTTGGTAAGATACGTTGTGTCCCTACAGAAACATAAAGCAATTCTAATTTGAGTTAAACAATTTTTAAATAAGTAATAATTTATGATACTGAGTTAAAGGCATGTAATTCGACATATTTCAGTTTAAATTTCTACAAGTAACTTTAAAGTTAAGTGACGCGATTCCTCATTTCGAAATCGATTAAAATGAAGTGCAGTGATTTTTGTTTTTAACTTTAGTTTTCGTACATTTTAATTGTTACGAAGGTAAAGATTAATCAGCAAGGAACTTAGCATGAGATCATCTTTGATAATAATTAAATAGTTTATTCATTAGTTCAGTTTAATTTTACGTTTATTTTTCCGTATAACTAATTAGGACTGAACAGATAAATTTCTATTTATTTTTATGAATAATTAAATTATTTTTTAATTCAAATTTGCGACTATTTATGGCAAATAAAATAAAAGTTAACTTTTTATGTTTCCACTTGGTTTTGCCTCCGTCTCCGGCCGCGTGTATGTCGGTTATTGCGGTAAAATATAGAATATGTCCTTTTCAAGAATCAAACTATCTCTATACCAAATTTCATCTGAATCGGTTCAGCGGTTACTGATTCTCCATACAAACTTCATCCCCCTTTTTCACCCCCTTGAAGGATGATTTCTGGAATGAAAACTATCCTATGTCCTTTCCCGGGACTCAAATTATCTCTACACCGTCAGAGTCGGTTCAGCGGTTTAAGCCTAAAGAGATAGATAGACAGACATACTTTCGCATTTATAATATTAGTATGGATGTTATTATGTGCATTATCTATTATTCTATTATATATATTATTGGTCTAGAGCTGTAAAGTCAAAAAAAAGTTTATGGTACATACGTTTTGGGTACTATTATACTATACCATAACATACCTAATTATATCTCTCAAAATACACATATAGGTAGGTCGATGTAACGCTGCCTGTAATTTCGCAGATTTTGACGTGACAACGTCTTATAATTCGATGGAGCCGGCTGCACGCACGAAAAAACATGACTCATGCGGCTTTACCTCGCTCTGAGGCGTTCCATTTAAGGCTTGAAGTGCAAGCGAGAGCGCGGAACGAGCGACAAAGAGGCACAATCGGCCTCCGCGTTCGGCAGCGTTCGACATCTGTCTCTCTCTTACTTGAGCGAGCGATGCCTCCGCGTGGACAGCTGCTATACAATATCGCTGTATATAGAATATTCATCTCTATTCTATATACAGCTATATATCGATCAATTCAATTGTGATTTCCATTTACCTCCTTCTCTATATCCATACAAAATATCTATCAAACAAATAAAATTAAAGTTTCTTTTGAAAAATGCAACCATTCCATCAGTATTTTCTTATGACGTTGTCACGTTCAACTATCGTCAGTAAACCGACTTTACAGACAACCGATTTTTAATGTAGATTTTGCCTTTAATTTGTGGACCACAGCACAATGCTATACATGATGAAATGAATAGCTAAAATTTAAATATTATAAAATTATTAACGATGTTTTGATCGTAAATTTATTTGTTATGAATCGAATATACTCGCAATCGAATTTTGGATACCCCAACCCTAAACTAGCACTGTCATAATGCACCTTTTTATTTAAATAAATTGAATATAGTCTTTCCAGGAAGGTGAAGGTGGGTGCTGGCGAAAGATGCTAGGTATTCCCTTGGCTGCACATCGCACTAACGACACCACAGTCCACGACGCTCTACACTCGGCGGCAAATAGGGACGAGTGGCAGAGTCACAGCAAACTCTTGCTACGAGGAGGCGGTTACAACCCTCATCATTGAGGCAACCGAAACGAGGAGGGAGTCTTTCCAACGTATTACTTTACTCCATAGCATGTACTCCATATACTCCATGTAGTCGGCGGCATCGGCAGTTTGTTAAAAGTAACTATTCTATACAATGATGTGAATGACCCAACGTCAAATATCATACGATAATTTTTTTCATGAATATTGTTACTTCTAACCGCCAATGATGCTCTCCTCTTCCTTTCTATATCATATATTGTCCTTCATACTTTCCGTTACTACACATATCACATCACACATCAACAGTCTTTAATAGTCCACTGCTGGACATAGGCCTCTCCTTAGAAAGGTTCAAGTACTTGAGCTGATGAACACCATTCAAGGTACCACCACCACCACCACATGAGTAACACTTGGGTACATAGCCGCTTTTAAGATGTTTACTTGACTTTTTTTTTGAGTTATATCCTTGGAAACGACGGTTTGGTGTAGGGGTTGTGTTAAGTTTTCCTTCTCTTTGCAGTGCTGTTGTCCTGCGTAGTTTGCTCGCAGTGACACGGGTGGTGACACTCAGTATTCTTAATCCGTCATCAATATTTGAAAATACAAATGAACTCGGTAGGGTTATTTGCATCACTGAGTTTAAACCACAACCATATCATACGAGACCATATCAAAAACCTGTGACATGGCCAAAAACAGCTAACACATAGCTATAAAAATATATTTTATTTTTAAAAATACCTATCAGGTAATTGGCAACTAACTATCAAATACTTTAACTACAATCGTGGTTATAGTGTATATGTAATGTGTGTAGTGTGCTATAGTGTATACGGTTTTGTTTTTATAATCGGAACTACGATCGTTTTGGTGTGACATACAGGAGTTGAATAATAGTGCTAGAACTCGAGGCAGAAGCCTACCAGCGTGTTTAAGATGTTCTACATTCAGCCAATCGTTCCCGGAGATTTACCACGTATACTAGCTATCACGTTTTGTATACGTTACTATAAATCAAATGATAATTCTCGTGCGCGATAAGTTGAGACCTGAGCGTATAACGTCACAATATAGGCGCGAACGGCAAGCGTGCGGGGGAGCGGGCGAAAGAGTCCGGTCACAATTTATCGCGCACGTGTATCGTGTATGTATACAGCAGTGCAGACTTCAGCGAATACCTATATGTATAATAAAAATAAAAATCACGACGGTAAAAATTGTTAAAAAAAATATCAGGCGTACTTTTGTAACTTTTTTGTATTGTTGTAGCTTTTCCTAAATCTTGAGAGAGAGGTTGAGCTTGATCTGATTGATCATAATTTTGACGAGTGCGCAATGCACGAGGAACCTAAGGGAAGAGTTACCGCAAATTTCAGATAGAACAACTGGAGTGAGTCAGATCGAAGAGGCCAGGGTAGGGTATAGATTGGTATGTCGGTTGGTCGTATTCCACTGGCCCCTCCAATACAAACAACAGGACACCTAACCAATCTATATAATAAATGACCAATCGGACGGCAATATCATTTTATATGCTTTGTGTGAACGATTAACCCAATGCTATTTATTCAGAAATCGATTTGTCTGGAATTAAATAAATCCATTACAATTCATTTTATTGTCAGGCCAATCCAGGTTTAACAAAAACTTTAATTATTAGTTTATAATAATAACATTGTCTACAATCCTTATATGCTTATGTTATTTTATGCTATCTATGAATTATCAATTAACTTTTTTATATCTTAAAGATACCTACTATATTATAGATTACTGGTAAATCACTTGAGTGGACGATTAATAGATAAAATTGGTGAAATGACAGGGGCTCGCTTACAGTTCGTGTATATAGTCTCGCTTCTTGTCAAGTGACTATTAGTTTGTATCCTCATGTGAAGTACTTAAAAACGAAAAAAGAAATCTTTAAAGAATGGTAAGAAATTTTCATTTTAATTATATATAGCAATGATTCTATACTCAATTATATTTCTCTATATTCAAGTCGCAAAAATGGAAACCAACGAAACATCTACAAGTGAGTGATTACAATATATTTCAGTGCTTATAGTTAAAAACATGTACATGGGCGGACTTAATCAATCAGACATTTTTAACTAGTCCACCTTAGGGTGACGTAGTAATGTTATACGGCAACTTTGCTTTGATCTATTTGAAACTTAATATTCATATTACATAGACTACACTTGTGCGTATAATACGTAGATAAATAATTTAGGTCATTCATACATAACATATGCATAGACACTCCCATACATACAAATACGTAAATGTAAACGTAAAAATACTGCTATAAAAAGAATTTTTAGAAATGAAAGCATACTATTCTGTAACTGAGTTTTTAACGGAGAAAATATAATAGAATTCATGTTTTTAATAACTACACCATACCCTCTATTAATACACTTTTTTAATAAATGTGATACATTGTTTATTATGATTATGACATTTTTCATTTTTTTAATAATATAATTGTAATTGTTATTTTAATTGATATTGACATAAAATAGAATTCTGACCTAGTATGATGTATTAAATAAGCCCAACTCGTTATTAATGTTATCTTATTGCATGCCTAAAGGTAGAATGTGGCAGAAAAAAATATTATAACTGTAACACCTAATTGTAAACCCATGTTCGCAATGAAAATAAACTGATATATGCGATGTTTTGCCAAACTTACTGTGGATTAGATAACATAAAGGGTCTACCAATGGGGATGACCTGGTTTTGACAGCTCATAGTGGTCATGTTTGATGATGGATCTTTGACGTCTCTTGACATTTGTGTTCAGTAAGGTTTGCCATTTTATCATGTCACGTTTCACTTTAAACCAACACTTGGAAATTGTCCAAAACTTCTTTGAAAGTGACGAAGGAAACCCTGTTACTGTGAATGGCGAGCGCTATAACTCGATGTTAACCGAATATTTCTTTCCGGAATTTGATGATATTGATGCAGACGACCTTTATTTTAAACAAGACGGTGCACCACCTCACATTACTCGAGTGAACATGGAATTATTGCGTGGAAAGTTTGGTGAGTCGTTAATTTCGAGAAATGGACCGATCAGTTGGCCACCAAGATCGTGTGATTTAACACCTTTAGACTATTTTCTTTGGGGGTTACGTTAAATATAAAGTGCAATAATCCAGCTACAATTTGTGACCTAAAAACCAACATTCGACGAGCCATAGCCGACATAACGGCCGAAATGGTGCACCGCGTCATCGAAAATTGGCGTGAGCGGGTGACCGTCTGCAAAAAGAGCAAAATATTTAAAACATAAATTGCATAAAATTATCTATCAAATAAATCAATCGGATGCATTTTTCATAAAAAAAATGTGTGTTTTATTCAATTTTTAAACCAGGACGTTCTTATTGGTAGACCCCATACTTGAGAAAATAGAAGAGAGAAGCAAGAGCCCCCAGATTGCATTGCTGACGAATGGGGAGGCTATATAGTTGAGAATGTGTAGAACACAAATAAAAAAATGGTGTATTGCCAAACAGTACATACAATATTGTGGGTTATACTGTGGCCCCACACTAAGTAATGATGATGAATAATAAATAAACTTGAAATGATCATCGAATCAAATTCAATTAGTGCAAAGGTATATAGGTTATTGAGTAGATCTTCATTCAAGTCGAAATTGTATACGTAATCACTATCGTCATCTTCTTATCCTTGTCCCATTATTTGGGGTCTTTTTTCCCAAATTTATTCAAAGAAATGATAAAGGAGTTTATCTGTAAAGTTAATACGTATGTGTTTACCAGGTTTTTGACGTTTTAAAAGTATTAACTGTACTTATGGTTTTAATTGATTTCATTTAATCACGCGTCGCATGGGTTTAATTTAAAGAGACAAGAACAGGATTAAATATTTTTAGTAATTCTATTAGATAAAACTTACAAAAGATAATAAAAAAACATCTTAATTGTTTAAAACAAAAAAAGCGTTTTAAAATTAAAAATATTTTACAATTAAGTTGATTATGTTGAATTTTACATATGTACTAAATGTATTCCGTAACTTTTAAGGAGATTATTAGAGGTAAATACTTTTTTAACTATAATTATCTATTTTAGTCTAAACCTCTACAAGTAGAATGTATTGATACAAAAACAGCCTAATTAGAAATCTTTCCTAAGTCGAAAACTCTACAACTCGAATTTTCTGGAGTGTCCCTAGAATTTCGCTCAGACTTACAAAAGCGCTATTGCATATATTTAATATATCATTAACAAAATTTAAATTTTTAAAATGTTATATTATTTTGAATATTTCTCGTTACTCTAAAAATTCCCTAATTTTGATTATTCGACCACTAGTGCCCTACAACACCTATCCTGTCGTTATGTGTACTCATTAATTATATGTAAAATCTAATTGGATTATGTTCATAAATCCGGATTAAAAGCAATACCGGTGTCTGATACTGACTTAAATTTACAGATAGGGACGTACACTTTATTTACTCACTACATATCACATCATTAGTGTTACAATACGTTTATACATTGTACTAGTGGTACAAAGCGACAAGCTTACACGGGGTGCATGTTTAATACCCTTGTTGCTGCTAAGAATTAGCTAATACTAAAACCCAGTAACAATTTGTCAAGCCCGACGCTAGAACCTCATTTACTACTAAGGTATTTATTTCAATTTTTCATTCCCACTCATTTCTGTGTACACACATTTCCTTCTAACCTTCTCTGCAATCGTTTAAGCTCGCTTTTGAACATGACATTTATATATACCTTAAAATGCAAGTATATGCAGATTTGTCTTTAGTTGTGAGTATCGGGCACAATTACAAACTTATTATCAGATCATTGACCAGGACAATGTATCGAGTGTGAAATATTTTACAAACATACAGCAAGAATGTCGTTTAATATAAATTAGTCTGTATACTCTAATAGGAGTATTTACTTCGATTTCGTAAGTTCTTTCGGTAGGATTTGTATTTTCTTCGTGTTTGTCTTTAGTAAGAATTCGTTTTGCATTCATTCAGGCAATCATTGTTTGCCATGATTGTCAAGGATTACCTCTTTTGGCTTTGCCAAAGTCTCTTGGAATACTTACTTAACACATCATGCGGTTTAATCGGTTCGATTGTAACATATCACTACTCACTGCTAACCCTACTTAACCACTAGGGGTAAAAATAATACAACCACTGCCACTATTGAGTCTTTTTTAACTTTAAATAAAAAATTGTAAATGCTTCCCTAGCGCAAGTCAAAATAAAGGTTGACAGTCAAAATTTGTTCGCACAATTTTCTACATTTCTTAACCAAATAAAGGAGAACTAAAAAAAATATATTAGCAAAATAGAACTCTCAAATATAAACTTTGCATTTCAGGAACTTAGTAGCAGAAAGACCCCTACAGAAGGCACAGGGAAGCAAAGCGCCAAACCAATTAAAAATGAAGTAAGAATACATTTCTCGTATTTCTATGCTTATGATAGTAGCCTAACATAAACATAGAAACCTTTCTTGTTTATGTTGGGCTACAGTGAGATGCGCGATACTGCTGCACCGTCAAAAAAACTTATATTTGTCATTGAGTCTAAATAACAACTAATTTAACAACAAACTAGAACGTTGATCTTAAACAATTCAATATGAATGCTATATACTATCAAAAAATATTCAGTTCTAAATAAATTAAAATCAATTTTTAGCTACCATTATACTCAAAGTCGAATTTATACCAAAAGTTTATATTTTGACACCCATTATAATAAAGTAAATAGCATAGAGAATAAATAGGTCATAAAAAATACATTAAGTTATTGTATGAAATTAATATATTTAAGCCTAATTTTTACAAAAATGTACATTTCAGTTACCAGAAACCGAAAGCGTTTTACCAGAAAGAGCAGAATGGAGTAATCAAATGGAATTTCTTATGTCCTGTATCGCAACTTCGGTTGGTCTGGGTAATGTTTGGAGATTTCCATTCATCGCCTATCAGAATGGAGGCGGTGCTTTTCTCATTCCTTACATCATTGTACTGATCGTCATCGGCAAACCAATGTACTATCTCGAGTGTGTACTAGGGCAATTTAGTTCAAGAAATTCAATTAAAGTGTGGTCGATGGTTCCTGCTATGAAAGGTATTGATTTTGCGCACTTGTATTCAATCGCTTATTATATAAAAGAATAAGAATTAACAAGCACCAATTATAATATTGTGTGCAATGTAGTGGTAGAAAATTGAGCAAAATTTTGAAATTTAAACAAGCGTTTAATTACCGAGAGAAAAAAGTAATTTTTGACAAAATTAACACACATTGGGATTATTAAATATGTATATATTATAAAGATTATCATAAGAAGTATTTTGGTATTTATTTCTATATTGGCATAGAACACTTTAGTCTGATACCTAATTGTTTAGACATAAAAACGTATTTACTGTATGTGATTTAGATACAGATTATAAGCATGTTCATTCCTTACACACATACTGTGAATTCATATGACTTCGGCTAGATATTACAACACTGTTTCATGTTCCTCGGGAGACAGACATTTTCTCAAATAAACAGGAAAACAAAAATTTCTAATACGCACACAGCTCCCTGGTATGTATGTGTTTTACTTCTGAGCACTCAACTTGTAATATAGTTTTAACATTTTTGATTTTTAATTTTGATGGTTTGTGGTTGTGATTATACCTCCGACCGATTTTTGTGTTGCTATCACTTTTTCTATTTATTATTTTAAGCATTAAAAAAAACAATGAATATTATCTAATATAAAATGAATCTTGTTTTGTAGCAAAAAAAATAATAATAATTTAAGTTTGTAAAATTTTGCATGATGTGGTCGCCTGTTAATAAGGAGGCACACTAGCTCGAACATTGTAAACCTAATATAACAAGTATGGTGTACTCCTTGTTGGTTAACCAAATTAAATATTTTGTTTCAGGAATCGGTTACGCTACCGTTTTGGCTTGCTGTTTCATATTGTCATACTACGTAGTGATAGTAGCCTTATGTCTTTACTACCTAGCGATGAGTTTTCAGGCAACACTGCCATGGGGGGTATGCGCACCAGAATGGACCAACTGCGTAGCCTCAGATCCCAGCCAACAAGTTGGGGAAGTCCTACCAAACGCCAGTAGCAGTGCGGAACTGTACTTTATGTAAATATATTTAAATTAATTTTATTGTTTTTGCTGGAAGTGTTTAAAATTTAGCTTTACTCGTAGTAGCATCTCTAATCATAGGACAGAGATACGGGTGCGTATCCGTATGTCTCCAGTCGCCGCCGCATTCATAAGCTACCGGAGTCTCAGTACTGTGTCGACATCCGATAACTGCATTATCTCTTATCCTAGATCACTCCAGATAGTGAAGTAACCCTTAGATCTGAAAACTATAACATTTCCAAGTAGAATAAGCGCCCAGTAGTTGCCCGGGCCATAAAAGAAATTAACCAATATCTTTTGCAATGTTACCCCTTTGTGTTATAACAAAAGTTTTAGTGTTTTATATTTCTTTTAATCGTTACTATAGTTTCTCGAGAATTCATTAGAACAATAGTCGATATTTATATTTTCGTTATTGTGGTCATGCTAATTCTTTTAGAACTAAGTAGGTTTATTTTTTCAGCAAAACGGTACTTCAACGAAGTGATGGCATTGAAGGTGGTCTTGGTAAGTATTTAATTCATAAGGAAGGTCATAGATGGAACATGTTCTGTATAAAAAAGACGAAACCTAGAGATTCTATTTTGTGATAGTTTGGTTCACAACATGCTTATGTATTGCAGGTTCCCCAATATGGTATTTGACCTTATGCCTGTTGGCTTCGTATATCGTAGTCTTCATTATCGTTGCACGAGGAGTGAAAAGTTCGGGTAAAGCGGCTTACTTCTTGGCAATTTTCCCTTACGTAGTGATGATAATACTATTAATTACGTAAGTTTAATTACATTTAATTCTAAGATTTAAGATTTTATCATCTATCAAAACTTGAATTATAATCCATTAGAATCTAATTTAAATCAATCAAATTAATTTTATTAAGTGAGGTAGTTTGTAGTTGCTCCAATATAAATATCTTCAGCTGAGTACATTTGGGTCTAAAACTGTTTTTGCCAAATGCCAGGCTAGGTAATAAGTAATGTTACACTCGGTGGGAGCATTTCCTCTGAACTGATAAATAAAAGTTAGCATAGCAACGTATTTGACACTACTATATATTAGGTAGAGTAGAGTATACTTTTATCTATTCATAGTTTCTAAGTGGGGAATTTAATAAAGTAAGTCACACGTGTAAATATTATAGCATATATTAGTATTGTTGCGCCATAGGATTAAATGGTTCGATTGTATGGAATGTAGAGGACAGCGCCATCTAGTATCGACTAAAATACATCTTGAAAGATTTTGATTGCACGGATGGCGTAGTGGTTTAAGCGTTCGCCACGCCGCTTCCTACTGCGCCGAGTGTTGTGGGTTTAAACCCCACATGGCACGACACTTTGTGTGATCCACAAATTTCTATTTTACGCACTAGGAATGAAATTTCTATTTCATTCCTAGTGCGGGAGTTGTCTTTTTGACAAAAAAAAATCTATTAAGATTGAGGTTAATACGAGTAGTTCTGATTCTTACAGCGTTAGATGGCGCTGCAAGTAACACGTGACTGATTCTGGAATATTCTTGTTTTTCTGGAACGGACTATCGAATACTAACCTTTCTAGTAAAATTCAAAAGCGCAATAAAAGCGAAGCGTGTTGGCCGTTCGAGACAGTATCGTTTTACGACACAGCGAATTACATCATATAATCAGTATATTTAGATCGTAACTTATGTATATTAAATGATATTTTTGTTTTTTTTTCAGAACGGTAATTCTGCCAGGCGCAGGCACTGGCATCCTTTTTTTTTTGACTCCACAGTGGGACAAGCTCTTGGAACTTAATGTAAGTTAAATAAACGTGGTTTGTTTGAATTAAGTAACTTTGAGAATTTATTACATCATTATTAAAAAACATTTTATACAACATCAAGACTAATACAAATAGGCTAGACTCGACATTACAATTGTATGCTTAATAACTGCGCAATGTCTTCAAAACGCTCTATACTTAAGAAATCGAAGGATTTCCCTTTCATACTGATGCCCGATTATAAATTTAGATTTGTCCTTTGACAGTATAACATTAGGTTTTATATAACAGTGAAATATTGTTTCCAGGTGTGGTATGCGGCTGTCACTCAAGTGTTCTTCTCACTATCTGTAGCCACAGGAGCTCTCGTTATGTTTTCCTCATATAATGGATTCCGGTCTAATGTTTACAGGTAATCCACCGCCAAAAAAATTTATAATAGCAAAAATACTAACTCACAAAGACGCACACAATTGTTCTAATTATAAATATTTGTATTACATATTAAATTACATAAGTAATTTAAAACAAAATAGTCTTAATTGTTGATTTAAATAATAAAGATAACAGTTTGCTGAGATGCCTGAGCTGAGAGTAAAGCAAATTACGTGTGTCACGTAATTTACTTTATTCAAAAAGTAAAATTCCTTACATTTATATTTTAGTAGCACGATAGCTAATTAATAAGCATAATAAGCTATATTTAGAACAACTAACTATCGCTATACTATAAACGCATACACTTCAACACTACAACTTCATACCGTGTGGTGGCGGATTAAGAATACGAATTGTCACCGCCCCTATTCATCTAGTGGATGTCGTAAGAGCCGACTAAGGGAACAAACTACGCAGGACAACAACACTGCAAAGAGAAGGAAAACTACCACGTCCAACCACGGCCTCACAAAGAACCGGTCGTCAAGCAATTTCATGTTGAACAACAGTTTTCCCCAGGGGGGTACCAGTTGCGCTAGCGTTGGCGAATTTGGACGCCTTTTTATTCGGGGGGGGGGGGGGGGCAACTGCGCTCAACAAGATACCTACCCGCAGTACGAGCAGGCATATCAGGTCACCCCTCACCACGCTTGACGTGGACTTCTGCAACATCAGGGGTCTACACTCCAACCTTAAAGCTGTCCACCACCATCTAGACAGGGAAGCCGGCCTTGCTCTTTTTAACCGAGACCAAGATATCATCTCCATCAGACTCAGCCTACCTCTCCTACCCTGGCTATCACCTGGAATACTCCTTCGTTGCTGGGGCTGGAGTGTGCGTTTACGCCTCGGCAATCTTGAAGGACAGGACCTCTCTATTTTGTGGCTCCGTGTAGACAGTGACGACCATCCCCGCGTCTATGCATGCCTCTACAGGTCCCATAGCTGTAGTACCGAAACTGACCGACTGATGGACCATGTCCAAATAGCTACAGATTCGGTGCTGCAGCAGATCCCATCCGCAGAGATCGTGATTCTTAGCGACTTTAACGCTGAAAACGTCGAATGGCTTGGCTCACGTAAAAGATTTCACCCTGACCTATTGCTTGTCACAACTGGTATCAACGCCCATGCGAGTCCCAGATGTGGAAAGTTATGAGCCTTCACTGTTGGACCTTCTGTTGACCTCTAATCCGGTCGGCTACAAAGTTATCGTTGAGGACCCACTTGGCTCTTCGGATCATAGCCTACGGAGTACGGTGCCACTCATGAGTTGCACTATAAGTCAGCGGACTGGGTTTGTTTCTTGCCGGATGATCCCAAATCCCCATATGATGTAGTGCTTTAGGGCATAGAACTATTTGTTCCATCTACAATCATTCCCATTGGTGGCAGATCCAAGCCTTGGTTCAACAGACGAAAGGTGATGTAAACACCAGCACGCTAAAAAAGCAATACAATTTTGCCTCCAGATCCCTCAAAAGAGCCATTACCGGGGCGAAATCGGAGGACATCAGCTGGATTGGTGAGAGACTGGTGAGACTTCCTTCTGGAACTCATGCATTCTGGTCTCTTGCCAAGGCAGTCCAGGGGAATTTCTGTAGCCAAACCCTTCCATCCCTGCAGATGGGCGATGATTTGTTGGCGTGTGATGCCAAGGAGAAAGCCGATCTCCTAGGTGAACTCTTTGCCCGTTTCACAGATTAGTTGAGCGGGGCAAAAAGTGTCTCGAAAAGCGCACAATAGTGGAGCGCCAACTATCCAGGTGATGAGGATGAAAATTTTGCCGTGTGGAACCATGGCGGATATTAGTCCGAACAATTCCGAGCACTCTTCATAATATATGCGATAGAGAATGCAGAGTGAAGCCACATCTCTACGTAACGCCAGGGGATCGAGCCGATCGGAGATGTTTGGGCTATCGACGATTCGAATCGCTCTTCGTTGGATGCGGTCCAGAGGGAGAAGCTGGTACTGAGGTGCCGTTGCAAAAAGACGAGAACAGTATTCCATATGCGGCCGGACTTGCGCACTATAGAGCTGAAGGCGGTGGGCCGTCGTGAAATATTGCCTCGATCTGTTCAGCACACCGAGCTTCTTCGGGGCCAATTAGACCTTACCCTCTAAGTGAGCCCGAAACTGGACATCGCTCGATATATCGATGGCTAGGATTCCGATGCTAGCTGAGGCAATTAGGGAGGTGCTCTCAAACCGAGGTGATACGACAAATGGTATCTTCTTTGCGGTGACCGCACAGTCCTGTGTCTTTTTTGGGTTGAACTGCACTAGATTTAGTCGGCCCAATCTGAAACCTTCGCTAAGGAAGTTTCAATTTCAGACACGAGTTTCGACTCTCGATGACGTTCTCCCGAGAAATATTGGGGCGGCCGGTGTAAAGGGCATCTCCCGTGCTATCATCCGCATAGCAATGGATGCTACTAGTTTGCAACATGTCATTGATATGCAGAAGAAACAGTGTGGGTGATAGTACACAGCCTTGTGGGACAACAGCATTTCCCATTGTCTATCGTATATATCATGGAGAGTGCTCCGAGAGGAATTGTTCGGACTAATACCGGCGATAAATGGCGCTCCACCACTGTACGCTTTTCAGGACACTTTTTGCTTAGCACGTAAAAAAAAACAGAAAATACCTTTTATTAGTAAAGCTGTTATCCGTACCAGTCAAGCATACATATAATACCTTAATATGCATTCATTAATTAAAACTTATCTATATGATTTCATTATTTGTTTACATCTTATACCATGATTTTTTAATTTAAATTTAAAGTATTATCAAATACACTTTTGCTTTAGACCTACGCCATACAACTAAAACCTGTTTTGTTACACAGAGATGCTATGATCGTGACAACATTGGATACCTTTACTAGCTTGCTGTCTGGCATAACAGTCTTCGGAATTTTGGGTAGTTTGGCGAAAGAGCTCAACACGGAAGTTGATGAGGTACTTGGCTCTGGCGGAACTGGACTTGCATTCATATCTTATCCTGACGCTATTTCCAAGACGTTTTTGCCTCAGGTAAGCGCAGACACTTTTGTGTTATATAATACCAGTTTTTACTCGTGCTTACGTAGAAGTCATTTCTTTTGCCTTGAAAACAGTACTTCTACTTCCTATCTTCGCGATTTGCCCGTTGGTCTAGTAGTTAGTGACTGCTAAAGGTTCGATTCCCACCCAGCACAAATAATTGTGTGATGAGCACGATCATTTGTTCTGTGTCTGTTTGTAATTTATCCATATTATGTATGTATTTAGAAATATTTGAGTATGTTTATCAGCCTATCCGTGTGGTGACGGATAAAAAATACGGAATGTCACTACCATGTCGTAAGAGCCCACTAAGGGAGCAAACTACACAGGACAATAGCACTGAAAAGAGAAGAAACACTTGAAGCGAACCCTATACCCACCCGTTTGGCCAGCACGGGCTCCTCTAAACCTAATTTTTAAGGAGAGGCCTTTGTCCAGAAGTGGACTATTAAAGGCTGTTGATGATGATGGTTAATCACCCGTCTGGTCACCATAGCGCAGGCTCTGTCTAGTTTGGGATAAGATGGCCGTGTGTGAGATGTGTGAAGATCTTATTGGTCAATCCATCGCTTGACTAGTGAAAGTGTAACAAACACACTAATAATAGAAGCTCATATTCGAATATTTTAGTTTGAATTTGTCTATTTTATGAATTTATAATTAAAACGTGGTAAATTATCTGTTCCAGCTATTCTCTGTCCTGTTCTTCTCGATGATGACTGTCCTTGGCGTCGGTTCAGCAGTGGCTCTCTTGTCCACCGTCAACACAGTATTTTTGGATACTTTCCCTCGCGTAAAAACCGTGTACATGTCTGCCCTAACCTGCAGTGGAGGATTCCTTCTCGGCCTGACCTATGTTACACCAGTGAGTATGTTATGTACACAATGTAGACATTCAGATAGACAGACAGATAGAATTTTTCTTCTAATGACCCTATTATGAATTCCTGTAAGAATTTTTAGAAGCAATAAATATTTTTGGGTAGGATTACTATTTATTTATATTAGAAAATTAGAGATACGAAAATGCGGTTGGTGCAAATATCGCAATAAGCAAAAAATCTAATTGAAAATATGTTTTGAATATGGTTACTAAAAACCTTTACAGGAAACGCCCTGCATCCTTTTATCCGTTTGGACATGTAAATTTCCAAAAATGGACAGTAAATTAAAGGTTTAAAATATAAGGTATAAGTCATTTTGTAAAATATTTAATGTTTTAAAGTTGATGCTATTTATAAAAACTGCTTAATAATACACAACTGTCTATGTGTATATATTGATTTCACCTGATCTTAACACAATAAGAAGAAATCCCGAGACGTTCCTGTTTAAGGCCCGTATTTTAAAAGGTATCTCAGTCGAGAATCTAGTCTTAAAACTAATTTTAGGTAGAGATTTTATTATTGAACGTCACTTAAAACGAGATTCACCAATCCATACTCAAGTGATTGATAGCTTATTTTAGAACGATGTTTGTATCGAAATCATTACTCAGGTATAGATTTTGACAGCTGTGATCTTTGTTTATCTGAGACAAACTGAAACTAGTTTCAAGCGGTGACTTCTAAGGCATTTAAGGGAAATGAATGTGTTTTACGATGATTTGTTTCTAAATAATTACGAAAGATTTACTTTACTTTATTTACGAAAGAATTACTTGTAATACTGTAATCAACTCATTTTAATTTAATTTAATTAAAATTAAATTCACTCTAATTCACATTTTACACACACAATACTTGTTTAAATTAAAATCACCACAACCTTTTGGTTTGTGTTAAAAGTATAATAATATAAATTCAATATCCTAGTAATATAAATTTCAGAAATATAAAAATAAAAACATTGTTTGTCATTTCAACATAACAAATAGAGAAATTATGTTTGCAAAAGAAAATTATTATTTTTATAATTGGCTGCGTAATACGAAATAATTTGGTTGGCAAGGGTTGGCTGGTAGAGAATGCCTTGGGCATTAAGCCCGCCGTTGTACATAAGTGCATAAAGTTGTAAATAAATAAATAAAATAATAATGTCAATCATGCGGAAACGTAATTGAGAATAGACTGTAAGTTCAAATCAATACTTGAAACTAGTTTTAAATGAGTAAAACTTAAAACGCGTTCTATAATAAAATCGATATTTAAATTTTGATCTGCACTTAAGACTAATTTCAGGCAATCAGAGTTCAACTGATACTTGAGACGTCTTATAAAATACGGGCCTAAGAGTTATAGAATTTCAAAGATGTATGAAATAAGTTTATTTAAATTTCTAGCTAAAATGAAGGATTGATTTCAACAATTTTATATATATTTTCAGGGTGGCCAGTTTATTTTGGAGTTGGTTGATTACTATGGAGGCACATTTCTTATTCTCTTCTGTGCTATAATGGAAATCATTACAGTGTTTTGGATATACGGTAAATATTTACATTAATTAGATATCGATATCTGATCCATTTTAGAATTTTATGTATCTAATTAATATTTTATTTTATTTTAAATGTTAGGATTTATTTAACGTAAGTACTAGAAGTACCTGATGTACTAATTTGACTTAGAAAGTTTTTTCTTCACTGTGAGTTATTATTAAAAAAGTATTTATGATAAATAGTAACTACCTTTGTCTTTTATAAAATTGTTTAGTACATATTATGTATGCGTACACTACTAACACATATTAAAACACATGTTATTTAAATAGACATATTAAAATGTGTCTATTTAGATTTTAGATACAGTTCTTTATTTCATTTGAAAAGTCATATGTTTATAGTATGTTAGCAGTTTTCTCATTTGATGTACCTCTGTAATCTGGAGAAGTTAATCTAATTTTCATTATTATTTCAGGCTTGGAAAACTTATGCGTAGATATAGAGTTTATGCTAGGCATCAAGACATCTATATTCTGGAGATTCTGCTGGGGATTAGTCTGTCCAATATTGATGGCAATTGTTTTCGTCTTTGCGCTGATTACAGTTGAAAACTTGGTGTTTGGCGGCTTTTATACGTATCCAATAGCAGCATACGGTAAATATTGATTCTTTTATCCTTTGAGTAACCGTATTTTATAGATCTGTAACAGGCCTTGATGTTTGTTTTAATTTCTATAGAGTATTTTAAAAGTAATTATCGATATGCTGCTGAAAAACATAAATAAGCTTTTGCATTGTTACGAAGCATTTTACCTTGTAGTATAGTTTGAATTATGTATAGATCATCTAATGTCATTTTTTCTCAGCGGCCGGATACACGATGGTTGCAATCGGAATTTTATTCGTCCCTATCAGCATTTGTGCGGCGCTTCACAAATTCAGAACTGGAAATTTTATTACTGTAAGTGGTAGTAGTTTTGAATACTTATTTCATTTACATAATGGTTATTACGTACATATTATTATATTTTTAGAGTTAAATACTTTTTTTACTTTATGTTTATCTACAAACTTATTATTATTTTCAAATACAAAGTCAATACATATAGCAAACAGTACGCGAGGCCTTATTTTTTTTTTAACGTGTGGAAACCCCCTCGGTCTATCAGCCCACCGGCGTTTGCGGTGGGGCGGTGTGTGGAAATCGAACCGACTAAAACTACACGGTGTGCCACTTTGCGCCTGAGATAGAAGGGGTCCGGCAAAAGCTGATATTAAGAAATCCGGACATTTGGGTAAAATCTCGACCTAGGCGACGTCCGGCACACGTGGACGTCGCCTCCTTGCGGCTGGCCTCTGTAGCGGATGGAGGAGAAAACCCGTCCCATCCACCCGCAGCCCGGCAGCGCAGATGCTAACGCTTTGAAACATCTGTCACTACCGGCCATGGAGCTTATAACGGCCGGTAGCGAGAGATCCCCTCCTATGACTGCAATGAGGACCCGGCGCTGCGGTGCCAAAGCCGGGCAAACTGCCAGCGTGTTCTGAGCCGAGTCCTCACTGCAATCGCAGTGGTGATAGGCGGGACTCAATTCCCTCCTAGCGACCGAGTGCAGGTACTTCCCAAAGCAGCCGTGCTCGGATAGGTGTCCTGCGTGAGTCGGAAGGAAAGGGTCCCGTGCTGCCGCCCTGCCCACTCGACGATGACCGGCTGGAGCGCCTCCACGGCGGCAAAAGTCGGGACGACCAACGAGCCATCGTGGCTCGGCGAGCGGCCTCACGCCACTCGCGTATCTCTTCGGGCGGGGGCCGACTGCCACTATCCGCCCACTCAGATATACTCCGGCGTGCACTTCCTCCTCCAAATCCCACGGGGGAGTACCGGCCAATGCGCACGCCGCCTCTGTCGAAACGGTGCGATAACCGCGGATGGCACTAACCGCCAATATCATCTGAGGGCGCCAGAGGCGTGCCCTATTCTGGGCGGTCAGAGACGCCGCCCACACTGTACAGCGCCATTGACCAGCCGTCTTGTAGCGAAGCCGGGTCCACCCAAATTGGGCAAAAGTCACCAAAGGGCAGAAGCCATGCCAGCACTTCCGACCAGCTTTAGAGCAAGCTGTCGGAAGTGCTCGTCAAAGAGCCACCTCCCGTCGAGGATCAGGCCCAGATACTTCATCTGGCAGCAATACAAACAAATTCTTTAACAGGACCAGCTTCCCGTTCTTTCAGCACTCAGGGAAACGTCCTGACGCTAAGCTAGCGTCAAACACCTCCCTGAGTCGGTCTGCCATGTGGTAAAGGGCTAGGGCCAGCACTCAGGCCGGTACCCCTTTGGGCCCGGGGGCGGTCGTCTTAGAACGGATACAGTCCGCGAGGCCTAAGCTGAGCTTTGCATTTGTGTGAGTGCACATATATAGTGTAGGTGTGACGGCGGCCTTTTATTGTTGACGGGGTAGAAAATCCCTTCGGATCTCCGGCTCGGGGACGCAGTAGCTAGGAGTATGTGGAGTTTCCACTAAAAACCACCCCGACAGCCGGTCGCGGTAGGTGACGCGACCTCTTTCCCTACCTACCCAAGCAAGCCCAAGCCAAGGCTAGGCAGAACGGCACAGCGACAGCGCGTTGGCATGCATTCTGCGGCTGTTCCAGCCGCCCTCGCCACTGCACCAGTGCCTGTCGGTGAGCGTTTCGTCGCATTTCGAGCTCGTCCTGATCTTATTCACCGTCACCCCGGCGGGATATCAAAAGGCGAGAAACATGAAAGGACTGTCGCCGAAATAAACAATCCAGGTTCAATTTGGTCATAGCGAAAAGAAGTGTATTTCTTTTAGGATTTAAATAGAAAGGGACAGAAGATAATAGCAAAATTTTAATGTTAAAACATGAGATACGTTATCTACATATCATCTACATATAATTTTTAATTAAAATTTCCCTATATCCCATTCAGGGCCTCGTCGTCGTTTATACCTACTAACGATTTATTGACACAACTGAGTGAGTCATCTGAATAAGATTTCTGAGAACTTCTGGTTTGAAGAAACCAATTTCTAGAGGAAATCGTTTAATAATAGTTAATTCCGCCGGAAAGGACGCTTTGATACTAAATGCACTGCTGATATTCAAAGCTAATTAAAAAAGTGGTGATTACCATAACAATATAAATGCAGAAAATTACACGAAATGGTTACAAATGCAACTAATTCCAAATTGAATAATTTAATAATGAAAAAGTTCCTTTATATCATCAAGAACGATCTTGATAAAATAAAAGCAGTATTCATTATTAATAGAAACGACACATCAGACGAGAGTGAACATGAAGACGAGAGTGATAATGAAAATGATGAAGATGCAATGTCCGGTGTTATAGAATAGCTCACACAAATGCAAAGCTCAGCCTAGGCCTCACGGACTGTACCTATACACATATTTTATAGCATTTTCGTTAGTATATTAGATACCCTCTAAAATTCACGTATTGTTACTGTTATAAGTCGAGCCTGCTCACTTTCCTTTCAGTAGAAAGAAATCGGGTAACTGCCCTTAATGAATTCTTGTTACGAAACTCACGGAGGGTCACGGCGCTCATGTTTCTTGTACCAAAAGATACAATGATGTTATAATGAAAGTTACCAAGATTTGAAATCTTTTATTTTATTCCTTAATAAAAATTAACCAAAATATAATTGTTTTTGTGAGAACAGGCTTGTTAAGGCTAGCTTTGAAATGTCTAAATGTACTTGTATAAAGTTGCACTTTATTTGATTACAGACTTTTAAAAAGTCCTTCAAGCCCAAACCATCATGGGGACCTAGATCCCCTATGGAGAAAAAGGATTGGTTATTGTTCAAAACTCAAGCCAAAGTGGAGAGGCAGAAAAAGGGGGTTAACAATCAACTTTGCCATATATGGTATAGTTTAAGCGGTAGTTATAGAAGAAAATTATAAAAGAAGCAAATAATAGAAATACCTACATGTAATCAAAGTTAAAGTTGAGTAATATGAAGACTTTAGTATATAGTTTAAAGGTTCTAATAAATGTTAGAAATTATTTTAAGTAAATACTGCATTAGATATTAGTATTAGTAATATTACAATAAATACTGTAGTGGCTAGTTGATGTTCTTATGTTAGTGGCCTCTCGTGCCAAACCGACCTCTTAATTGACTGCACTGCCTGAATGACTGCACGGATGGCGTAGTGGTTTAAGCGGTCGCCACGTCGCTTCCTACTGCGTCGAGTTTTGTGGGTTGAAACCCCACATGGGACGACACTTTGTGTGATCCACAAATTCTTGTTCTGAGTCTGGGTGTTATTTGTAGCCGTTCCATGTATGTTTGTAAAGTCCCCCGCGATACAGGAACGAATTCCTAATGCGGGAGTTGTCTTTAAAAAAAAAACACCTTAGGTATTTTAGCTCCCTATCCTTTTCCTCGCCCTAATTCACGTTCTTCCTTTATTCAAAACACTGATGATGGTTATAATAAATATTGTTACGGGACATATTATCAGGCGGGTGCTAACGCTATTTAGACCGAAAGTATAGATAACTCGCACTCTTGGTTTAACACGAATAATCTATTAAACTTATTTTTCTTTTTATATTACAAATCAGACCTGCATAGAAACACGAATTGACATACAAATGTATTGCAAAGCATGCACATATTTTGTAAAACAAATAAACGAATCCAACACGTCGGAGTTATTTATTTTAATAAATGCTAATATGTATAAAATGTTTTTCAAACTAAATGTGGGTTAAGGTGCGTGAGTGGTTGATGAAGTTCATTGGTGATTGTTTTAATAAACCCAAAGAAATTTGTTTATTTATAGTTATGCGTACTATACGACAAGATGTGTTCTATATTTTTGTTAATTCCAAAATAAATTCTTAACAAATTTATTTTTTAAAGTCTTAGGAACTTTTCAAGATACTTCAAATATTTGTAGTATATTTTATACTGTACCATGTATTTTTATTGTGTGTACGTGGGGCGTACTGAAAGTCTCTAGATCTGGCCACTTACAATAAAAGACTGAAAAAAAAACAATTATGGAATTCGAAAATAGAACTCTTTGGCAACATAACTTTTTGCATTGGTTACTTTTTAATTTGCGAGACTGTCATTTGTTTTTTCATTGTGACGTCCTTTCGAAATTTTGTGTCGCTATCAAAATGAATTTAACTCGTGAACATCTTCGTTCAATGATCTTTTATGGTTTTCTTTGTGGCTTAAGTCAACAAAGAATTGCCAGAGACTTCAATTAGCATTTGATGATGAAGCACCATGTCGAAGTTCTGTGTATTTGTGTTTTGGAGAATTTAGACTTGGATGTGATCATCTCCATGATGAGGTACGTGAATGTCAGCCGGCAACTGCGGTTACAGACTCTAATATTGACACCGTACCATAAACTTATTGAAACTGTCAAAAAAATTCCTTGCCAGCAAATTAGTGCTTTATTAGGCATTGGAATGAGCCAAGTGCAAAACATTTTACATGTGCAATTGAAGGTTCGGAAGCTCTCGATGGATACCGTATGACTAATTTTAAAAATAATAATAGTATCGTAAGCCTTATCTAGTCTTATTTATCAGAATCCAAAAACTTTTAGATGCCCTAAGTATACATCCAATCCAGTGATTGAAAATAATAATAACTTCACACATCGCACACACGGCAGTCTGATCCCAAACTATTCAGAACCTGTACTATGGGAACCAGACTGCTGATAAACATACTTATATATTCCTAAATATTGTGTCTAAATATTGTATTGTTATTGATTGATTTTTATTATTGTAAATAAGAGTGGTGACAAGTAAAATTGTGAGAACTAAAGGCCTTTTATCATTTTTCGCAAAAATATTTGAATCTCTAGTTTACTATTAAGGCTACGAGCTTCAACAGATGTGATAGGTGGGGGAACGGCTAATTGCATCGCTCACTGCAGGGACGATACTCCCCGATTAACCCGTTCTCGGTAACGACACGACATTGGATAAGTTAAACATTTTTATATTTTAACTAAATTATAATATACGTTTGTACCGGATTGGACTATCTTCATTTTTCTCCAAACATCGGTACCCCCTTAAGATTTACAATTACCTATACGTTCATATTAAACCAATTCTCTCAGATAAACAACATGGTTTTGTTAAGGACAAGTCTACAATCACCTACAAGTTATCTTTGTCTAGCATTTGCCATCGGTGGTCAAGTCGACTCTGAGTACACCGATTTCTCCAAGGCCTTCGACAAGGTTAGTCATAGCTTGCTTTTTCGAAAAATAGGTTGCACCAAAGAATGTGCTCATATCTAGAGAACAGGGCCTCAATTCTGCTATTTTATGTTCAAATCAAATACCACTGACTCGCTATTTGAGATGCCATCGAGTGGCCATTGACATCGGGCAAAATATCGGTAGTCTACACTAACTCAGTGTCTTTACAGTGGCAATGGAATGGCAGTGGCTCATCAGTGGTGATATCAAAACGATTGCCATATTTGAAAAAATAAATCAATATTATTCATCATCAACAGCCTTTAATAGTCCACTGTTGGACATAAGCCTCTCCTTAGAAAATCATTATTATTAAATTTACTTAAAAATTCATCACCTTGACACCACTATAAGAGTGGTTATATTATGGACAGAGATGTTGGAGAAACATTTAGAAGGTGTCCCCAATGTTGTGCATATTCCCTTGGCATATTTGGAAGTGAAGTGCTGGAGCAGCAAGCCTGAATTTTTTTTGTGAATTATATGTGGTAGTATCATTTTCTTTTTTTTTCAGAAATTAAACATCCACGATCTTTTGCTTTACCTCAAATAAAAAAAAAACAATGACTATGTTGTTTTTTTACTTTCCTTTTTTGATAGCACACAAAATAATGAGTATTTCATTCATTGAGGCACTGCTTTAAAATCTATAATTATTAATATGTAAAAGTATGTATCATAAAGTAATTTAAACATTTCGTAATAAATTCTTTAAATATTATTAATACGTTTTAAAACTACTTGGCCACTAATTGACCGATACAAAACTGAAATACTATACAAATAGTTTCTAGACATTGTACATTTTAATCTAACAAATAGGGTATTAAGCTTAAATCAAAATAAAATATATATTTTTTTGTTTTAGTGAAAGTTATTAGGTACCTACCATCATAAAGTACCTATGTACTCACCTGCTAAAAATGAATGATCTTCACCGGGACCATCTAAACCCATTAAGTGTTGGCTGAGTGGAGCTAATTATTTTGTAACGTCTTTGATCATCAACTTTTGGCGATAGTTCAATCAGCTAATTTGTTTTGAAACGTTTTTGTCCACTAACTTTTGGTGACAGTTTAAAAAGCTGATTATTTTGCAACGACTTTGATCATCAACTTTTGCTGACAAAGCAAACAGCTAAGTTATGAGTACTTTATTTAATCACTTAGTTTTGTTAGTTTTGTAACATTGTAGCACTACCTAGTTTTGCTCCAAATATCGTTCAGTAGTTTTGACAATCCGTTTTTAATCATCTACTTTTGTCCTTGACTGTACATCAAGATCTGTAACTTACATAATTTATAGAGAGATGGCGTTAATAGTGCTAATGTAAAGTTTTGTTGTTTCCGAACACATACAAATTCAGTGCACGATATTCTTCCAATCCCCTCCTGGGGAAATCCCCAAAACCTTTAACCAGGTATGGACATCGAAAAACAACAATGAAATTATAGTAATAACTTCGTTGTAGATTTATCAAATTTAATCTTCTGGATTAGGTTACAAGATTTACTTTTAAGAGACCAAAAATGCCTAATACTTTTCAAAAAGTATGTTCTGAAGTTACTTACATATGTCTGTGAGGAACACTACTTATCACTTTTATTAAAACCAGTATCCTAAATAAATAAGTTTGTCGAGTTTATAGTGGGACAAACATGCAGTCAAAAAAGTATCGGGAATGGATGATTTGTTTATGGTCCCAAATTCAAATTTTCGTTTCTTTTTGTTGTTGTTAGATTGGCACAACTGTTTTCCATTTTGGCGCGGAGTTTGAGTTGCATCTGTTATTTATATAAAATACAGTGCTGTTTTTTTTTTTTTTTGGAGGGTAGTGTTGCAGTGCCACTGTCAACATCGGCTCCGTGCTTTAATCGTCAATTTAAATATCAATAACACAAGTTACAGTATAATAAATAGTTAAAATCGTGGATAAGTGCTCAATATGTATGGACAAAGTGAAAACAAAAACAATAAACTAGTAAAACAGTGCAAAAAACAGTGATCACAACATTTGAAAAGGATGTGCCATTTGTTTAAATGTTAAAACTATAGACGTTTTGTGAGACTTTATACATCAACGGAACGAAATCAATAAGCATTAGCTTTAGAACTGCGTTATAATACAATTTAGTGAAAATACTGACAACATAACCTATAACAAAATGAGTCATTGAATTCAGCATTATCCGTTTTAATAATACTGTACTTGTATAATACTACCTACACTCGAGTAGCCGATCATACTTCCCAATCGCTTCGATTCGTGCAAGAAGTTCCTGCAAGCGAAAATAGAGGACACTACCTGTACCAAAACAAAACAAAGCCAATACATTTTAATTTTTTCTTCTACAAAATGACGCAGGAAATGTTGGAGGTAATAGCGGCGCTTCGCGCGATCCAAAAGGATCTTGATGAACAGAGAAAATTGATAAACAAAACTGCTGAAGAGGTGACAGACAAGGTAACAGTTAACATTAACAAAATAATTGAAGATAAAATTGTAATCCTCGAAGAAAAGCACGAAAACCTTAAGTTGAGAGTGGATAACCAAGAAAGTAGAATATACTACTTAGAGAAACATGCAAGGCAACGTAACCTAGTATTCTTTGGGCTACAAGAAGATGAAAAATCATACCATAGTATGGAAACCAACATAACAGATTTTATAAATAAATTTCTCCCGATAAAAATAGATTGTACGGACCTAGAAGTCGTAAGAAGAATAGGAAAAAAGACCGAAAAGCCACGACCCGTAGTAGTTACTTTTACAACCCTGGGGAAGAAGATTGGTATCCTTAAAAACAAAGGAGTTCTAAAAGAAACACCATATTATGTAAAAGAGGACTACCCCCCCTCTGTTCTACAAATAAGGAAAGAGCTGCAAGAACGAGTGAATGTCGAAAGGGAAAAGGGTAATAAGGCTATAATTAAATATGACAAGCTTGTCATATTAGAGAACACATCTAAAAATAATAAAAACAAAAAAAGAAGCCTCCCAAACTCGCCGGAAAATGCTCCAAACAATTTTGCCCAGCAAATACCTTATGTATATAAAAAGAACAAAACTGTACCTGCCCTTACAAAGCAAAAGTCTTTGGGTCTGCCCGATAACATTGTAAAACCGGGGATATTAAACTACGTGACTATCAAGAACAATAATAACAACACAAACAAAGAATACAATGCATACAAATCATAGCAACGAGTACTTCAACCCCTCCCGAAAAAAGCGAAAAACCACAATGAAGAACATACAACAACACACAAAACACATCTCCCAATCCGGCCGGTCACCGTGGGAGGAAGAGACCGAAACCCTCCAGAGACAAATACCTCAAATAAGTTGGAACCTACGTATAATAACCTACTCTATATTGCAACATTCTATGTAAATACATTATCTTTTACCAGAAAAAGAGGAAGACCTATAACCAGATGGTTGCACGATACCACACAAGTAGCAGGCAAAGACTGGCAAACAGAAGCCAATGACCGTGACCACTGGAGTTCTCTCTGGAGGAGGCCTTCACCCTCACAACTTGAGGGGTTCATGCATATTTTATTAGAAACTTTTCTTTAATTTAAAACAATTTCAATTATTAAAACAAGGAAATTTATTTTTTTAATTTTACGCATCTTTAATAAGTAACATTATTATTATAAGAGCAATCAAAATATATTTATTATTTTAATTTAATCTATTAACAAATCAATTCTATATATTGTTTTCATGATTGTAACTAGTGTAATGCAAAAACAAAAAAAAAAATTGTTAATATCGGATATTTAATGCATGAAATAAAAGGCTTTTTTATTTTATTTATTTTTTATTACAGTGCTGTTTTTAGTGTGTCTCTTCTAATCTAGTGTGTATTGCGAATTTCATAATGGACAAAAACATCGAACAAAGAGTTTGTCTTAAATTTTGCGTCGCCAATGGAATATCTTGTTCGGAGTCACTGAAAATGTTACAGAAGGCTTTCGGTGAATCGACTTCATCAAAAACACGTGCCTATGGGTGCCTACAAAGTTCAAAATTCAAGCAAGCCCTATGGAGACTTGTTAACGGAGTCATCAGAATAATCCCTCCCTTGTTCATAAATGCTGGCATATATGTATGGATGTATGTGTGTATGTTTATTTTTTTTTATATTTATAGAATTATATAATACGTATAACGTATAGTATTTGCAAGAAGCATAAATAAATAAATATCGCTATACAGGATTAGCAATTCTCATTCAGGATTTACTCTATAGTTAGGTGTGTCTTCGCTAGATGGCGTTGTAGTATATTTCTATTTCTTTGTGTCTGGGAGTCGCCACACACTGTACAATGCGTTAAGTCCTGCAATATCAATCGAGTGCAAAGCTGCCGAACCTTCTTCAGATGCAAATGTAAAATGTTTTGCACTTTGCTCATTCCAATCTCTAACAAAGCACGAATTTGCTATCAAGTAATTTTTTTATCAGTTTCAATAAGTTGTGTGTTCAATAAGTGTTTCAATATTAGAGTCTGTAACCGCAGTCGCCGGGCGACCTTCACGTACGTCGTCATGGAGAAGAAACTAAACCACACCAAACCATTCATACACAGAGCTGCGAAATGGTGCTTCATCGCCAAATGCCGATTGAAGTCTTTGACAACTCTCTTGTTGACTTAAGCCATAATGAAAATTATATAAAATCATTGAACGAAAATGTTCATTTTGATAGCGATACACAATTTTCGAAAGGACATCACAATGAAAAAACAAATGACAGTCTCGCAAATTATTTATTTATTTATAAATAAATAAATAAATGAAAAAACAAATGACAGTCTCGCAAATTAAAAGGTGAAGGTACAAATTAAAAAGTAACATGTTCCCAAAGAGTTCCATTTTCGAATTCCATAATTGATTTTTCATTCTTTTATTGCAAGTGGCCAGATCCAGACACTTTCAGTATGGCACACGTAGTATAACATACATGTAGGTGTTGAAAAAGAACACTTAAGAAGCGGTACTTCCCGTTTAGTTCTATAATATTTAAGTAGTGTACGACAAGAGCTGTTGAATTTACAAGGTAATAAAAAACGTGAAAATCCGACCTTCCTAGCAAAAATCAAATGATTCATCTTCAAACTAAGGTTTTTTATGGCGTACGGACAAAGGAACAGACTGGTCACCTGATAGTAAGTGACTACCACCACCTATGGGCATTTACAACATAAAAAACACAAATGCCTTGCCGCCATTTGAGTGCACGTATAAAAACGAAGTTCATACTCCTAACTGATATTTATAAAGGTTTATAATATTGAAGGAAAAAGAATTGAAAACGTTCTAATGAAATAAACATCTTAACAAAAAAATATTTTAAGAATAAATATAGTGTAACTAACATTTTGTATATTCCAAACGCCTGACTTTTGCACGTTGTCATTTATTTGTCATGCCAATATACATATCGAAGATTAGTTTTAACTGATACCGTCATTATTGTAGATTTCTCCTTTATTATTTTATGGTAGTAAGGTAATTTATTGTCATTGTGCTTTGTAAATATTGGTTAAAAATTTTACAAACCATAGCGACAACAAACATTTTTTTTTTCCAGGAACTATTAAGATAATGACACACAAAAGTTCATAAAGTTAATAACTTCTATTCATTTGCCTGTTCATGTGTTTCAAGATAAAAATTATTTTCTGGAATTAGGAGATTCTTTCATGACACGCTTTGCCTTTACAGTTGTGTCTATTGATTTCGTTTGCATTTTAATATGAAGAAATTGTTAAACGTACAAAATAAAATGGTTTTATTTTCATTAACTTAATCTCCTCCTCCTGCTTGCTTCGGTTGCCTCAATGCTGGGGGTCGTGACCGCCTCCTCGTAGCAAGAGTTTTCTGTGGATCACTCGACGTCACCCGTCTCTATCGCATCGAGCATCGTGGACTGTGGTTTCGAGAGTAGTGCGGATCTGCTCAGTCTAACGTGTCAGGTCTCTACCTCGTGATCTTTTTTCACCCACTTTGCCCGTGACCATTAACTTCTCCAAGTTGCCGTCATCCTTTCTGGCAATTTGACCGAAGTATTCCAGAACTCTACGCAGGCAGATGGTAGAAAGCCTTGTCTGTCTTGAGTTCTTGCAGGATTGACACATTGGTGCTATGTGTAGTCCAGGGAATACCTAGCATCTTTCTACAGCACCAAGATCGGCTTTCTTCAGGGTCCACGTCTTAGGGTTCCTACACAGGAGGGGGTCATTTACACGCTGTAGATGGCCCGGGGTATCAGGGATTTCCTTCCTAGGGTACACCTGATTCCCGGCTACTGGTACCCGAGACGGCGTGCGGTTTTTGGTTGGTTCGAGGCCGACATAACCACCGGTGGTTTTATTTCTGTATAGAAATCCAGAACAGAATCTAAACAGAAATAAAAAAAAACAAAAGGGTCCACGTCTCCTCACCATACAGGAATATGGAGAACACCAGAGTGCGTACAATATTGCTCTTGGTCTACAGAGTGATGTTTTAGAACTTAATTTAATTACAAAAATATTGGAGCACTCCTGTTATACATAATATTGCCTGTGTCAGGAGCCCCGCTCTTCCGGTGATTAAAATAGTGGTGTGTGTCTGTGTGCGTGTGTGGCTGCGTGTGTGACTTAGCTTCTTATGTTCGTATTGTCATTAGAGATTTATTTTAGTTAGTTGTTGTAACCAATGTGTAAGAACTTTCTTACAATCGTGATTATAGAAAAATAAGGAGCCACCACGTCACATCTTCTTTTATTCAGCATCTTTTGATCGAATTCTAACGTACTCTGTAGTCTTAATATAGCTACTAATATGTAGATTTTTTGTCAGACTGTGCTTTACTGTATATATACGAGTATAATTCGGTAGTGAGAAAACGGTATGGCTTGAAATAAATTACTTTTAAAAGTAAAGCCTCTGGGCCCTTTCGAGTTCCAAAATTTTTATTTTCGTATCCAAACTGTATCTAATACTTCTTACTCTAATTCTTGTATATATATCGATGGTTCCTACGTAAATAATTGTATGTCTGTAATGTAAACTTTACAGGACAGCGTTTTCAAGAGGTTTTCTTTCACTGAATCGTTAAATATTAAGTAATTCTTCTGAAATTTGCAGCACTCACAGATGATTTAGAAATTTACAAGATGATATGAGAATGAAATAATATTAATTGATAATTTTCAGATATTGCAGTTACGACTTTTTACTTCGTATCCCCGTTTAGTGCTAAAATGGTATGTGATAGTTACGTTTCTTTTCGCCTTAATTAGGCGTAAATAAGATAAAAATGTCGTATGTAAAACATACGATAGTTAACACTAATCTTAAATAAGCAATAGTTTAACGTATCTTACACATACCATGTTTTATTTTAAAGAATACTTATTTTAGTGGTCTATCTGATATTAAGTCGGCAAATTATATTTAAATGTTAACTGATCGGTCGGTTTTTAATTACAAACACATTCAACCCAATATTATGAATAATCTGAAAATAAATCATACACCTTAAATGTTTTTTAAATATATTAAGATGTGTATTATAAATTTGGTGTGTTTCTTTATCGCATCAACTAAACTTAATTAGTATAAAAATCAACGCACAATTCGTAGTTTTCTTTTGCAAATAAAAGAATTCAAAGCAAAAAAAAACATAAAATCTCCTTCAAAATCAAAATATTCTTCTTTACTGTAAATAATATTAATTACAAACTACTAAAATCACAATTTATTTTAATCTATTACATTATTCTTAACAGCTTTCACAGTCGGAGTGGTAATACCTTAACTAAGACCTTAAACATTTTATAGAATCTTATGAATTAGCATCACAGTTTTAGTTTTTCATCTTGATATTAGCTTTTAGCAGTGTTGATAAGAGAGGATCTAGTGACTTTCACGGCAAACTTACTTGTATTGGTAAAAAATAGTGATAATGAGAACTAACTATATATTAATCACATTTATGCATTTTTAACTTAAATATTTTATTTAAAAACACACTTTTTAGCTTAGCATGTATGTATATATATGTACCTGTAGAGTTTCCTTTTTCTATGCATTCTAATGAATTAATATCACAGGTTTCGTCTGTCGATCTTATAATGTTTGATGTTGTCTTATTTCAACTTTACTAGAGGGATAATAGCCATCTTGGTAACTTTTTATGGGCTGCTTTTTATGTTTGAACGAAGAACATGATTATGGCCAGTACAAATGTCAGACCAAAATCGAAACTCCACTGCCCATGGTGCCACACCTTTACCTATAAAATCCGCTAAGCAACTGGCAGTTTCGTTAGCTCCTCTCATGTCTTCTCCCTCGTGCCATATAATAACAAGTGGCTAACTTATTAGAAACATCAAATATAGTGAAATTCATAGTACCTAACTTAGGTTTGTAATACAAGACACTAATTTCGCCAGAAAGCGAATTCAAAGATTTTTGAAAATCAAATGTGGCCGTTATAATCTTACATTTTGATGATATTGCAACTTAAATCCTCATGCAGTGTTTTTGTTTGAAATATGAATTTCCTGAGCCTCGTATTGTTCGTTTGTGGGTGTTATAAGCGAGTACTTGTGGCATTTGTCACATTGATCCTTTTTTGGTTTAAAGAAACTTAATTTTAAAGTTTTTACTGACGCAAGTTTTGTACTGACTGACTGACGTCTTAATCACCATCTGGGTATGTTTTAGATGTATATTTTCTAACATAAGGAGATTTAAGTATTTGCAAACAATTAATATGATCGATTACACTTGTCTTCACATCATCTGTAATTTTGCGATCGTAGTTATCGTGTTATCACTCGTTATCGTGTTATTGCTCGATTATCACTTCCTAAAGTTTCAGGTTTATTTTATTGCGATATACACGAAATGCTCCCTTATCGAAACCGTCCATACGCACAAACTGTTTCTTACAAACGTCGACGTACTAAACTTTAGTACAATGTTCAGTAGCAGGTAATGGTAGTTTATATTTAATTGTATATTTACGTCGAGATTCTACGTCTGTATAAACTCTTCTCTTGTTATTTTGACTGAGCGTGATACGAAAGTCCATTGCTTCTAATCATTAGCTATTTTCCTAAATGCATTAAAAATATTTTTCTTTGATCATTTGAAATTTTATTGTAACATTTCATGCGATAATTACAGGTTTCAAGTTTCTTTTTCGATTTTGATATGCTTTCACGACCTATATATGCCTTGCCAAAGTTTTTTAGTTTTTCTCTTCGTATCGGTCCATTCTTCTTCATGTTTTCTCCTAATATTGCCTTTATCTCTCCTAGTTTGTGTTCTGCTACAAACAGAAGCGTCATACGTAACTGTAAAACTAGACATTGACGTATTTGCTTGAGGTATAACAAGCCGGAACAAGTGGAAAGCTGAGATAGCGTTCATGAAAAGTATTAGCACCAAAAAAGTAGGGACAAAAATCTTTAGTGCAATCAATATCTAAATGGTTAATAGAACAGCTAGGAGACGTCGGATGAGGTGTTGTGTTAATTATATAATAGTATCATCCCTATGTGGTGAATATGCAATAATCTCAAGCAATTCTTCATCTGGAAGCGGCAAAATATATTACCACACAAAAAACCACCACCACTAGGTACCTGTATAAATCAAATGTACTAATACTAAATTTTAAAATACATCATAATGACCATTATTGCAAGTCATCATTGTTGGTGGTGTTAGTGAAATATCACTGCCAATAAACTGAGCAAGTGCTGAAATTTCTGAAAAGTCAGCCCCAAGTGGTAATGGTGACTCTGTAACAAAAAAAACTGACATAAGATACCAAAAATTGTTTAAAAACCCCCGAAAACAACAGCATTTAGATACGGTACAAAATTGAGGTATCAGATAAAAACAGACAAATTTCAAAAAAAAAAGAAAACCAATAATAAATGAGAACCTTAAAGAACCTTTTGCAAGTGTCTTTTAAATCGGGGTAAGGATTCGCCAATATCGATATCATGAGCTTTTGATAAAGTGTTGTACAGCTTACAAATCCTCGGTACAGCAGCGTAATGACCCAGATTAGTTCTCGAAAATGGAATTTCAAATAAATTATAATTGCTTTTTCTTGGAATACGCAAAGATATTTTTATGCTTAAGGCGCTTAGTAACTCACTACAGTCCGTGGAACCACTTAATATTTTATGTAGAAATATGGAATCAAGTTTCATTCTACGGCTCGCTAAGTTTTTAAATTATAACGCGTTAACCGTGATGTATAACTTAAAGTTTCTTTTGCTAAATGATCTCCGTAGCATAGATGGTAGAGGAAGCGCCTCTGCACACTCTCTAATCGTTTCGTATTTACTTCCTAATCTGGATTCCATATTACTGAGCCATACTCCAAGATGGGACGTACGAGTGAATTAAATAGCTGTATTTTAGTAAAAGATTTTTTGAAACCTTTACAATTTCTTAAGACGAAGCCCAGTACCTTAAACGCCCTTGCAACGGTGTGTAATGTATGAGCATCGAATTTGAGTACACTATCCAGTAGAACTCCTAAATCGCGAATAACATTAACCTTGTTTATTGGGACACCTTCAATATTGTAGCTATTATTTAGTATGTGTTTATTTCGGGTGAATTGAATGTAATAACATTTGCTTGTGTTTAATTGCATTTTATTTTCTTTACACCAATTTGATAGTCTGTTTATATATTCCTGTAACATTTTCGCATCTTTATCTGTCCGAATTGGTTTCATGATTTTTAAATCGTCGGCAAAAAAAAAATTGAGAGTGCCAAAAGCAATTGACTATGTCGTTATTGAAAACATTAAAAAGGATTGGGTCTAGATGAGACCCCTGAGGAATTCCTGAGGTAGCTTTACAACTAGCAGAAGAATATCAATTTACAACTACTTGGAAAGTTCTGTCTTGTAAGTATGATTTAAGCCACTCAATTAATGGTCCATCGACACCAAACTGAGCAAGTTTTTTTGTGAGAAGGTCGTGGTCCACTTTGTCGAATGCCTTGCTAAAATCTGTGTAGGTCGCATCTACTGCTATACGTTTATCTAGGCACTCGGATATAGCAGCTGTAAAACTTAATAAGTTAGTATTAGGGGACCTAGATTTTATAAAGCCATGTTGATGTTTAGTTATGTGTTGTTTTAGGTACCACATTAGATGTTTACTAACAAGTTTTTCGAACACTTTGCCAAATGTTATTAGTATACAAATAGGTCTGTACTTTTTCACAAGATGCTTTTCGCCAGATTTATATAGGCACCACTAGAGCCTCTTTCCACTTACTCGGAAAGGTGCCTTCACACATGGATTTGTTAAATATTAATTGAAGAGGGTACGCTAGAGCTTCTGCGCAGCGCTTAATGAAAACATGAGGTATATTCCTTTTTAGGGTATATTCCTTTATATTCCTTTCTAGGGTATACCTGGTTCCCCGGCTATTAGTACCCGAGACGGCGTGCGGTTTTAGTCGGTTCGAGTCCGACATGCCACCGACAGGTGGTATCCGAGGGGATTTCCGCACGGGAAAAAAAAAGGGGGATGGTGGTTGATATTATTTGTTTTAATTTGTTGTAAATACATCTACCATTTCGTTAACTGAAGAGCAAGCTTCGAAGTCGCTTGCCCATTGTACAGACAATAATGCATCCAATACCTTTTCATAGTCGGCTTTGAAAAAGTTGGGCTTAACAACGGCTTTCCTTTCCAACTGGCAATCCGTTTGTAACGGTAAATAAAATTCAACTGGCGGGTGCAAAGGATCCTCTTTTGATATACCTAAACTACAACGCTAGATATTTTCTGTCCAAGATTCTAAGTTTACTATTTAAAATATGGTTGTATTGGTTTAAAGGGGTAAAAAACATAAAATTTGTGAATATCGTATTTGTGTCAGTATTTTTGCACTCCGGATTCAAATAATTGTGACTATTGTCCATAATCCATGAAATGTTACTAAGATTAAAATCTCCTAAGATTAAAATGTTATCACTCTTATTTATAATCTTTTGCACATTATTTGTATATATCTCTAATATATCGTGTTGAATTGGTGGTGGTAAGTATACACCTCCGATGAATAATTTTCGTTTTATGTTATTTGAAAGAATGTCTACACTCACCCATAAATCTTCAACCTCACTTTCGAGATGTGATAGCCTGCATGATTTTAGATGCTTAGAGATAGCAACCAATACTCTACCTCCGTCTTTTTTAGTGTTATATTTACTTTTTTCACGATCACGCCTATAAACGATATATCTATCATCAAACAACTCTGAGTCACAGACGCCGCCGCGCAACCAAGTCTCCGTAAGTACTATAATATCATAGTTATGTATCGATACGCTTTTATACATTTCAACAGTTTTAGTTCTTAAACCCCGTACATTTTGATAATAAAAATGAAGTGAACAATTGTATGTAAGCATAAGCGACAACTAAAACATGCAAAAACAATTAATTCAGTTACTTATTTAAAATTTAAAGTGCTTATGTTAAAAATTTTAACTTATCCAAACTATTGATAAGGACGCTTTGTGTGGTCTCGCTTTTCCTAACGAAGATTTTTCCATTACGGACCCATACAAACTTGTATCCCAGCTCTCTTCCACGTAACCTCGTCGCCGCATGGAGTGCTTTATTTTCAGCTGTTAGGTGTTCGCCAACATATATAGGTAAAGGGTTTTCCACTGCTATACCTAGGTGACTGGTGTTTAATATTTCATGAGCATTCTTCCTGTTGTATTTAAAAGCTGCGGCGAGGAAGCTATCACGTAGACGAGGACTACTAGGCATGATGAGTATCGATCGAGGCCTTTTACTTTGATTTTAGCAATTCTAGTGCAGTGTAATATGTCGTAGTCTTCCATATCGCAGTTAATAACTTTACTAACTACTACCACTGTACTACTGTACACTGTATTACTAACTACCACTGTACTACAGAGTACAGTGGTAGTTAGGTTTTCTGATTTGTTTTCCGGTACGCATTGTAGTTCTACATTATTAGACCTAGAGACCTGTTCTACTATGCTAAGACGCTTGCCAAGTTGTTGAACAGCTTGATGCTTGAGCTTGCAAGCTGATGTTAAAGGTGCTACAACCTTCAGTGAATAGGCCACGGCAGGTATATATAAAGGTAGAACAAGGCTTTATGAGCTTTATAAATAATTAAATTATAACACTAGTATGGAATTTCTTCGTACCGTATACCTAAATAGCGCCGGCAGGTACCTAGGCTCCACATTATGGTTTTTGACTGAAAAAACGGACATCTTATTTTTTTACATTTATCGATAAACGAAATCGTTTTCAATGGAAGAGTAGAACTGCCATGCGACAATTTTGATTTAAACGTAAGATATTTGACATTATAGTATTTCTACTTTGAATAATATTTACTAAAAAGTCAAGGAAGCGCCTTCATGACTTTTTAGTGAGGAAATGCTATTAAATAGATTAATATTTAACTTTTTAATTCATTAGGTAACCTGTTATATATGACTGGCGGCGCCATGTTGAAGATGTTTTTTATGCAATAAAGCTATATTTGCTTTATGTATGCTAAGCCTATCGCGTGTATTTGTTCTTCTACTAAGTGTAATAGTGTCTGCCAAAGTCTAAAAAAATTCAGGATTTAATTTTATAAAAGTGGCTGTTTCAAATATGTATATTAAGACGGTAAAGTTAAGATATCGTGCCTTACAAAGTATGGTTTACAGCTATTTAAATTAAACATGGCTCGAATACATCGTATATGCTGAATTACTGATTTTATTGCATAAAGCCTCTGTGTAATTTCCAATTTAATTTACTGTTATAAGTTAACCCTACAAATTTCGTTGTGATAACTTCAGAAACTTTTATTTTGTCGTGTTTTATGTTCAAACTTTGTAACGTCTTTGTGAAAATTGCATTGACTTAGTTATAGGTAAATTTATCTGAAAGTTATTATTGTCAAGCCAATTTATTATTTTTAATATACAAAATATGAAAATTACATAAACGCTGCACCTTTTATGTCATTTTCATATTTTGTTTAATTTCTACATTCTATAGTAACTGTACTGTCATCCACAAATAATGTAATTTGATGATCAGTTACTTTAGGCAAGTCATTTATGTATAATATAAACAGCAAGGGACCCAAGACAGTACCTTGCCCTCCGCCATATTTCACTGTTCGCATATGAGAGATATACGTTTCTTCTTCCTTCCTTCAGTTGAATTATTCTGGTCAGTCAGATATGATTTTATTAGACTTAGGACATTTCCTCGTATACCGTATACCGTAATAATCAAGCTTTCCAAATAGGATTTCATGATCCGAATAATCAAAAGCTTGAATCATATCACAGAAAATAGCTCACACTGGTATCTTACTATCTACTTTTGCCATTATTATATTTAAAAAGTCATAAATTGCTCCATTAATACTTTTATAAACCTAAACCCTTTTTAGCTACCTGCACACAAAACGATAGATAACGATATACTTTTAACCTAGGAATCTACCTTATTTATTCCCTAAACTACAAATTTCTTTAACATTTAATGAAATAACGTAATGTTTAACATTGCAACATTTTGGTTGTTTTCCTTTATGACCTTGTATTGGGAATGTAATAAATATATAGTAATAATAGTAATAAATATTTATGAGGGGTGTTAGCATTTAGATATTCCTAATGTAATCTATACAAATGTACGGATTAGATGGATACCCACCCTAAAGCGATTAACTTAATCTGATAACAGATATACCTATTCTGATAAAATATAGGTAAGATAACATACCAAATCATATTCATTTCGTTGATATACAAGAGAAAAAAGATATCTCATTCTAACGGTGGTTGTAGTGATGTGCTAATCATCTGACCGCTACGTCGATAAACGTCCAATGGTAAAATATATTTTTCGCTGAGATTGGTAGGCTACGCAAACATTAATTTTCATTAAGAAATAAATATCATAGTTTTTTTTATCATAAAAGATCTAGCTGACTCCAGAGAATCTTGGCAATATATTTATTAAATTTTAGGAAGGGAATAAAATCAACGATGGTGTGAACGCAGGTTTTGATCCATCCCCAGAAAATGGAGATCTCAAGTCAAAACCTCAACCCACAAAGGAGCAGTTAGCTTCAGATGTGTCTGTGGCAGAAAACGTGAGTAGTATTTTAAACTATGACACTTGTCAATTAATTAGCAAGAAAAACCAAATAAAATGTTCGTAAAGAAAAGTGTGTTGTATTTGAAGTCATGTAATAAGTTTCGTTTCTGGTAATCGTTTTAAAGTAATTGCCGTTGGTAAGAATTTTACTCTCTATAGAAGTAATGGTAACTTTTTAAGTGAAGATGAAAACCTATCAGGATGCGGGAACCGATTTATTAAATTGGTTTATTTAGAACACCGCAGATTACTGTTTTAATTTATTTTAAATAAACGTGTCCTTAGTATTACGAGTAGAACTATGCTGTATTAGTGTCGCTTTTTTAAACGTAACGTACTTGTAACAAAGATTGCATTATTACCACCAGTTTATTCTAAGATCCAAATTTCGTGATTTAAGGTCAACGGGAACTACCATATAGGTTTTCGACCCAAAACCTATTGGGTACATCCGGTTGACCCAGAATTGTCAATTTTGGTAAAAGCAAGATCATAGCACAAGTAAAGAGAAAATTCTGAAAAATAAAAAAAATGAAAATGAAGGTAAATTTGGTACTTACAAGTTTTAGCGAAAATCTAAATTTGCCCATATCTTTTTTAGCGTGTTGACTCAAGACCTTGATAATAGGGACCATAGACCTCAGTATCTGGTATACATTTCAACTTGCTAGGTCTACCCGTTCCTGAGAAAATCGGTGGTGACACACGGACAGACGGACAAGAAAGTGATCTTATGAGGGTTCCTTTTTACCTTTTGAGGTACGGAACCCTTATTATGCTCAAGGGACTATATTCAAGTATCATAGCTAGCTACACTGTATAAAAATTACTTGTCATAATATATTATGACAAATAATTTTAATAATTAAGTAATTTCTTTGACCCATAAAATTAGAATATTTACATATTAATTTTTAAAAGAAAGATTTAGTAGTTTAACAGGATCGATAACTTTAATTCGTAACCGTACATAACGAGTGACGGGAGGGCAAGGTTCCGAGCCACGACCTCTGTCCGTTAAAACGAGATGGACTACACACCGTTTGACAGTATACGAGTATAATAACGAAACGCATTGCTCTGAAACTTCCCCCTAACAATTATGTTTAACTTAAAGGTTTTCAACACAGAAGAACAGAAACAGAACTTAAAGAGTCTCGTAGAAACCTTTTTTTATTATTCTTAAAGAATCATGTTTTATATTTACAAATCTTTTTGAAATGCGCCATTCTAACCCTCAATCTGAAATTGTGTAGGGATAGGTTAAGATTTATTTTCATTATAGTCTAGTAGTCTTAAGTGAAAGATGGAGGATGTATATTTACTTATAAAAATACTACTACTACTAAAAATACAATTGTACTTGAGTAAAACAATTTACATTTAAAAAGTTTTCCCAATTAATTATACACTATTAAAAACGTGTATAATTGAACCTAAACCAAGCAATCGTATATACAACTTATTGAATTGAAAAAATAATTATTATTATCGGTTTATACATACCTGAGAACCTCCTCCTTTTTAGAATTGGTTCATGAAACGAGAAAAGACAGCGTCATGCAAACGAAACCGCATGCAAATATTATAGGCAATTCATATAATAGTATTGTAAATAAATAAGCATTGTACACGATATTTCAGTATTGTAAGAATTTGTTGTGAAAGGCCGTTTAACAAATGTTGCTAAATGTTTAAAATGAGGCCAAGAATTCAATTTATCAGAGTAATGTACAGAATATTATCTATTCTGTATATCGGACATTGTGTTGCTTCAATTTTAAAAAGTAGGTGAGTTACAAGGTTCTGATTTCATTAAAAAAAAACAACATACCTGGGAAAAACATTTTATTACTCATTATTCCATTATTTATAAGTGTCTGCAGTCAATATGTTGCCGCTAATGTGCGTAAACCAGCTAGAGTGCAGATTAACTTATTAATCTGCAGGTTATCTGGTTGAGTCCGTTTATAGAGTTTTAGTTTTTACTTAATGGTGAATCATTTGGGTTATATGGGATTATAATAGTATGATGTTGCGCTCAAAAGTATTTTTGCCTGACCAGTCGGCCCCGCGGTGACGCAGATACAGGTGCGAGTGTGGGATGACCGAGGAAACGAGACAACAATGTTTAGCACACTGTCTTCCGCGATTTAACGGTGTAGCGGCCGTTAATATGCAGACTTTTATATATATAGAGAGAGAGAGAGGTTGATATAACAGAAAAAATATGAAAATTAACACAACATTCACTAGTTTTTTGTGATAACCTGTACATTATAGTTAAATGCATTAACCGGCATTCTTAGAACATTATATCGCCTGAAAATTTTTCTTCCCGTGAAAACTAAGACAGCGCTCGTGCAATCTCTTATCTTCCCTTTAATCGACTACGGTGACGTGTGCTATTATGACCTGAATGCAGATCTTCTCAACAAGCTAGATCGTCTCATCAATAACTGCATTCGATTCATCTTCAATCTTCGTAAGTATGACCATATCTCCGATTTTCGTTCCTAACTAAGATGGTTACCTATTCGTCAACGCAGGAAAATGCGCGCTCTCACAACTATGTACACTATCCTCAATTCCCCTTCCCCTCCTACTTATTTAACAACACAATTTCAATTGTTATGCAACAACCACAACAGAAACCTTCGTTCGGCCAACAATCTTCTTCTACTCTGTCCTTCTCACACCACTGGGTTTGTCGGCTCTTCGTTCTTTGTCCAGGCTGTCCTCTTATGGAATGCGCTTCCTCACGAAGTCAGGATGGCTACAAATCGGTACTCTTTTAAGACGAAAGTGAAAGAGCTATTGCTGAGCGAAATGGCAGATTCAACGAGCTCCTAGTTCATCGGCTAATTTTTTTTATTTTTTTTTTTTTTTATTTTTTTCATATATGTATGTGTATGTGTATGTATATATATATATGTGTATGTATGTATGTATGTATATATTTATGAGTATGTATATGTATGTGTATGTGTGTGGTATTACGACGTATACACCAAATTCCAAGATAGTTGGTATTTAACAAAACCACTATCGTTTATACCCTATCATAAATGCACCTACCTCATTCTTTCTCAGCATCGCCCAATCGGTCGACTGGCAGAGAATGCCTTAGGCATTAAGTCCGCCGATGCATGTACTTGTGCAAAAAGTTAAAAATAAATAAATAAAATAATAAATGCCCATTAGGGCGCCTATTAGGCCCATTAGACCCATTAGGGCATCTACATAGCTAACTCACGAGCACGCGCAAGCTACCCTGTGGCAAGCCCCTCCAAACTGTATCCTCACGTTGTCGCCGTGGGGGGCCTTGCGAGTGTCAGTGATCTCTGAGGCTATGGACGTCGCCTAAATAGAGAATGTACCCGAAGGTGGTGCCCGCGCCGTTGCGGGCAAGCGCTAGGAGGGGTCCGGATGTCTTAATAACAGCAGTTCCCGGATCCCTTCTATTACAAGCGCAGAGTGGCACACCGTGTGGTTTTAATCGGTCCGATACTGACACACCACCCCGCCGCAAACCCCGGTGGGGTGACGGCCCGAGGGGGTTTCCACACGTAAAAAAAAAGCCCCTCCGCTCATTTAGTTGCACACCCTTTAATTTTATTTAGTTTTAAGGAATAGTGAGGTGATGTGTCCGTGTTTCTCATCAACTTAAACAATATGGAACGGGATATCGAAACAAGTTATTAAACTAGTAGACTTCTATCGTTAAAAACCACTACTGTAATATGCCGCGACCCTCGTGCCGCCGGCAAAATTGTTCCACTCACAACTTCCTGAAGCCGTTTGCATGCCGGCACTAACCCGCCAGGTTTGTGCGGGCCGGTTTTGGTGTGTAAACACCCTTAGAAAAAATAATATTTGAATTTATAGTCTAAAAGAAATGGATATTTATATATTTATTACCCTAGCATATTTATTTAATATATCCTATTCATTTGTTCTGCTACCTATTACAGTTACATTCTTTCTGACGCATTTTACTTGTAAAATCGTAGATAAGGCCTTCCCGTTGGTAATAAATGGTAATAAAATAACTATACGAGTATATATTAACATTTAAAACACAAATGATTAGATTAAAACGCTTTGTTACTTTACGCTTTGTTTGACGTGAAAATATGGGAGGTGCGATGTTTGGGTTTTGAATTAGAACTTACAGACGAACACGGTAATTTCGTTGATACACAAACAGCATCAACGAAATTACCGTGCCGTTTAATAACCGTGCCGTGTAATATCGTCGATATTATCGACTATCGATATTGATACTTCAATGCGGGGGAGGGGGGACCCCCCTCATTGAAGTATCAATATCGATAGTCTTCTTGATGTAATGGAGAGTACACATTATGGAAAAAATCTTCCTAAAATATCAAGACATGAGAGGTTTAAACTTAATATACATTCTCTATGCCACCTGGTCGAGAACTGTTGACGAATCGTTCAGGCGTTTGAACGCTTTACCTCTGACAAAATTTAACTTTGTTATATGATTGAGGTATTTTTATTGTATTCGTAATCGTAGTTTTGCAAGCTACCGTTTACACCGCTTTTTTGGAAAATGGTTGTAATTAGTTACAATGTTTTTTAGTTATTGTAATTTATATTCGTGAGGATAAACTGCTTCGTTACTATGAAAAGGCTTACACCTAGCTATTTGAAGTTCTTGACCTTGTGTTTTATAGAAAACGTTGCACAGATGCCATTGACCTCTGTATTCTGCTACCTACAATTATATTAATTATGAATCGAAAGTATTGCTTCTGAAAACAATGAATTCCTGAATATCTTCTTGTTTTAAGTCAGGTGATGATAGACCTTTTTTATTTGCCATAACATGTGTGAAGGTCACATTTTTTTACCAAGGCATTGTGGACCTCGCCACCCCTGCCCACAGCCCAACAATACTGCTATATTCATTGTACTGGTTAACATGTTCATTTGATTTATTTATAAAAATAAACCAATCTTGATAGACATTACTATATCTTAGAACAGATCGTTTAACCCCAGCATAAGTAGGTGTTAAGAAAGCCTAATCGACACGCGATACTGTCGAATCACTATCTATAGTCGTGGAAACAGTAGACTAGAAGATTATTTAACTTAAATATAAGTCGAATAAGTACATATTAATTCTGTTATAATATAAAAGCTGTGTTTTTTTTAATTATAACTGACGTTTCCATCAAATGAAATTTAACTTTTGGTTATATGTTGTGCATTTATAGAAGCCACGTGAGTCAATCAATCTCGCTAAGTTTTGAAGTTGCACTCTACTTGATTTATTGATTTATTAAAATATGTAAGTGAAGCAGCTCGCACGTTTGTTGTTGTCTCTTATCTTTGGCGACAATATGTGTAAAAAATATCAAAACAATCACATCATCATCATCACATCAACAGCCTTTAATAGTCCACTGCTGGACATAAGCCTCTCCTTAGACAGGAGGTTTTGGCCTACTATACCACGCTGGCCAGACGGGTTGGTATAGGGTTTGTGTCAAGTTTTCCTTCTCTCTGCAGTGCTGTTGTTCTGCGTAGTTTTTTTCCCATAGTCGGCTCTTACGACATAGGGGTGGTGACACTCTGTATTCTTAATCCTTCACCACACAGATAATCAAAACAAATGAACCTATTTAATTCCAGGCACCAAAAAGTCGTCCACAATGGGACAGCCAGTGGGAATTCCTTATGTCATGTATTGCGACCTCAGTCGGTCTGGGCAACGTCTGGCGGTTTCCGTTCGTCTGCTATCAAAACGGAGGTGGAGCATTCCTTATACCGTACATCATTGTACTGATTCTCATAGGAAAACCCATGTATTATCTAGAAACATCTCTTGGACAGTTCAGCAGCAGTAACTGTGTAAAGATTTGGGCTTTAGCACCTGCTATGAAAGGTATGTAAGTGATTCTTTTGCTAAGACTAATATAGCAATTTGTTGAATAATTCAAATATGTACTTATAATTACTGTAAATACAATTATTTTACTGTACTACAGAAGTACTTACGCTCATGATTTCAGGAACTGGTTATGCTCAAGCCCTAAGCGCAATCTACGTGGTAACTTATTATATGTCTATCGTCGGTCTCTGCCTGTACTACTTAGTTATGAGCTTTCAATCCACGCTACCGTGGGCCGTTTGCCAACCAGAATGGCTCAACTGTGTGCCTTCTGGTCAAAGTGTTAATGAATCTATAGTTATAGGAGAACCAAAGAGCAGTGCTGAATTGTATTTCACGTAAGTTTACTATCATAAAAATCATCATTACAAATCTTATGAAGTGCTTACGAGCAGTCGTTAAATTTCATAAAATGTTTTTCGTAAAATGTTTTTAAATTTTCATCCCCACCACTTGGATAATTGGCATCCCACCACTGTGCGCTTTTCAATACACTTTTTGCCTCGCATAACCAAGCAGTGGAACAAGTTATCGGCTATGGTATTTCAAACCTTCAAGAAAAGAGCGCACTCCTTCCTCAACGGCAACGCGCATGTGACTCCTGAGTTGCAAGCGTTCACGGGTGTGGTCGCTTTCCATCAGGTGACCCGTCTGCTCGTTTGCCCCCTCTTCCATAAAAGTTTTTTTTTATATTACTATCTGACCCTGTTTTTTAATATAAATATTCACAAGCCCAACACGTGGACGAAGTACGAGTGCAAATTAATTTTTACTTTATTTTAATATAACAACAATTTAATATTTACAGGCAAACTATTTTGCGGCAGTCAGATGGAATTCATGATGGCATTGGTAAGAACAAAAAAAACTGTAACTTATGGTTATAATAGACTTTGGGTGACCTTAACGATATGTATTGCAATGATTTTTTTCAGGTGCACCTCTATGGGATCTTACGGTCGCTTTACTCGTGTCTTGGATTATTATTTTTGTCATCATTTCTCGTGGGGTTAAAAGTTCGGGCAAAGCCGCCTATTTTCTCGCATTGTTTCCATATTTCGTTATGCTCATCTTGTTAATAAGGTAAGATATTAAATATCTCTTATTCTTCAAACTAAACCAGTGCTTATTAAAAGTTAATATAAATGTGTGAGAGTACTTGTTTGTAACATTTCACGCCCTAAAGGTATGTTAAAAAAATCGATTTCCGTGTTTACTAATGGACTATTAGCAACAATGACTGACCGACCCGGTGATACCACAACCAGAGAGGTTGACTCTGTAACAAGAATAAGCAATGACGCGCAGGACTAGTATTCTTTACAGGAGGAACTTTGTGTGATCTTGTCATTTAAGAAGATGATCGTGTTGACAACGTAACACTTGTTCAACATCTATTAATGCTTAGGCGATACAATATTCAATTAAATACAATTAATGATTGCTTTAGAACCAATGTTGTCTTTCTAGGGCTGTCACATTACCAGGCGCTGGTATGGGTATTATGTTCTTCATTACACCTGAGTGGGGAAGAATCTTGGAATTAAGAGTAAGTTATGAACGATGTAATTTTTCATGTTTTTTGTGTCATTTTGTTTTTTATAGTTTTTGTTTTTTACGGTATATCTGGTTGAATATTCCCAGGTGTTGTCGAAGTCGCATGTGTTGCCCCGGTCTACCACGTATTCTATGGATGCAACCGCACAGTGCATCCATTGAATGCTAAGAAATAGGTCTACCACTCACCTCCTTCTTCCTCTCGTTCTTCCAGTGCTTCTGGTGTATATTATCCCCGTTATTGATTTCTTCTAAAAACTCGAATAGTTTCTGGAGTTTAGAGTCCGAGCATACATCAAATAATATTTCATCATGGACGTGATCTCTTTACTCATAAGGCCTCCAATCTCGTAAACTTTTACAGCTAGCCTGCATGTTCTACAAAATATTGATGTACTTAACATATGGCATGATTTAATCCATTCCTTTGTTCGCAGTCATAGTCACAGCAGATATAACTGAGCGTAATATACTAAGTATAGTCAACAGTATTAAAAGCATTACTAGGGTCCAAAAGTCATAACTTGACGTGAGGTAATAGGTGGAGTGATTTTGTGCCTCTTAAGACGGTATTTATTTCGTCTATGATGTTCTACGTTTATAAATTTCGTCAGTCAGAATGTTTGGTGTGCGTATCTCCTTAGTTCTGGAGACTTGCACCAACAAAGCACCGTACATAATATATCTGAGGCTAGGTGTAAGATAAATCGCGACCTGACTGTTGGTGACTATTTCGATAGATTTAATTTGACAGTAAAATCCTTATCCTCAATAAGCTTGACCGTCTTCTCAATAATGGCATTCGATCTGTCTTCAATTTACGCAAATATGATCACGTGTCTGAGCATCGTTCTCATTTGAAGGGACTTCCAATTTGCCAACGTAGACAGACACGGACACTAACTATCCTTTTTTCTTTACTCTTCTCTCCAAGTTCTCCTTCCTACCTAACTATTAAATTCCAATATTTAGGTGGAAACCACAATAGGTCTTCAAACAACTTGCTTTTTCAATGTCCTACTCACAGCTCTGACATCGTACGCTCTGCCTTTTTGGTACAAACTGTCCTGCTATGGAACGCAATTCCTCTCGAAATCAGGATGGAAAAACTCGGCAAAGTTTATACGTGCATAAAGTATTAAAAAAAAAATGCTTAACCACTATTTTCAGTCAACGTCTAATTAATAAATAAACAGAAGGTTAGATCTAGATAGACTGCCATCTATAACTTTGAATGGTTTTACTATATTTTTTAGTTCCTCAGTCAAGGATCTAGGTTTATTGATGCTATTCTTCACTGGCAAGTCCAGGTTACTAGTATGAGCCAAAGATTTAAAGCATCTCTGGTTTTAACAGAGTACAGTCTTATAATAAAACTGTGTTGGTTCAGATTTGTTATTATTATTAGTAAATTATGATTCTGCTCATTATTATCTATGCTAATGTAAGTGCTATATGTAAGGGCAAACTGAATGTAACGCTCTTAATAAGCAGTATTCTTATCAACGGTATTGAATACATTTTAATCTTCGAAAGTATTATCGTGTTTCCTCCTTCCTATATGAATTATAACACGACGACGCTGAAGACGTGGTGAATCGGCAACTAAGCGATTCATCACGTCGTCAGCGTCGTCATTTGCGCGCCCTCAATTTAACCACTTCTCGTAAACTACACTTCTTTCTTATCTTTTCTTATTGTAGTTTTACTGTAATCATAATAGAAATCTCTGCTTCTAGAAAATTATTGTATTCCAAGTTATTCTTCACATGACCTAGGGTAGTTGCTTATCATCTGAAGTTGGTGTTCTCCTCTTCTCCTCTTTGGCGTCTTCTGCCAGTCTACTTTATATGGTTGTAGTGAATATACTATATACACTACAACCATATAAAGTAGACTGGCAGAGAACGCCTTTGGCATTAAGTCCGCCTCTGAACTTATTCTGCATAAAGTATTAATGTAAACAATAGTATATAAATAGACTTATGTTGCATAATATTTTCTTTTAGGTTTGGTACGCAGCAGTCACCCAAGCGTTCTTCTCCCTATCCGTCTGTTCTGGAGCTCTCATCATGTTCTCATCTTATAATAATTTTAAACAAAATGTCTACAGGTAATTTTATTGTGTATTTACTTTATTTTAATTATTACTAATATTTTACAATATCTTATAAAAGTTTCTACATATAAGTACCAAAACCGTCGAAAAGTTCGATATTCTTAGTCTAATACCAAATGTGGTATTACTTGTCTCATTTTCTTTATTAACATTTCTTAAATATAGTCTTTATTCATCATCAACAGCCTTTAATAGTCCACTGCTGGACATAGGGCTCTCCTTAGAAAGGAGGTTTGATGGTGATTGAATATAGTATTTATTATTAAGTATATCCGAATCAAAATATTAACATAGATTTCAATTAAGTTATTTAATAATTGCTAAGTTCCTTAAGTTAAAAAAAATGAAATAATTTAATTAACTGCAGGAAAACATAAAAGGTTAAAATTGACGGGGGCTGATTTATGAAAATCAAAATTATATCAAATTTATGACGCCTATCGTCTTGAATATCAAATATTTTAATAATACTGGTTACAAATAATCAATGTTTATAAAAATAGGTTATAATGGAATAACTAACTGGTAAACTAAACTAATAATAAACTAACAGCTTTTAGTCGTAACTCCTACAGTTTTGATTCCGTTGCTGTAATTTTTTTATTGTGGTTGTCGACTAGACAAAGACGTCTACATCTTTCAATCATATAAGAGCCACGCTTGTATACATGTAAGCCAGCTCGACCAGGGTGATTCCAAAGGCTCAGAAAACCAACATTAAGCAATTCTTTCGTTAGCATAGGAGTGGACACTCAAAGGTCAAGAATGCTCTTGTGATTCTTGAGTTGTGTGTCCATGTCCATGACCGCCTGCTTGTTCGCCAAATATACGAACAAAAAATTAATAGTAAGCCAAGTGTCGTATAGGACTTATTGGCTAGCGGTGTTATATATCTATATATCTAAACTCGGTTCCAAAAATAACGGGTCAGTCACATAAACCCGAATATCTCCCGAACTACGTATGCCATCCTAATGAAACGAAGACTGTTCAATTGAGAATTAAATTATACAGATAAAAAAATAAAATAGAACTTAAACCTAAACTCTCTAACTCTTAACTTATCTCTAAATTAAAAAAATAAAACTAAAGTAGTCATATTTTTCTTAAGATTACATTTTTTATGATTGTTTTTTTGCTGTTTTTCATCACTTTCTTCATTTAATACTTTGTATTGCCTCCACGAGCTTCTTACAGCTTCCAGGCGATTAGGCATGCTGTACACCAAATTTCGGAGTCGGTGCTGAGGAATACCTTCCCATTCCTCCACCAGTGCTTGTTTGAGCTAGGGAAGCGTGATTGGTGGGGGGTTTCGACCTTTCACGCATCTCTGAAGCTCGTCCCAGGCGTGCTCGATGGGGTTTAAGTCCGGGCTTCGCGCTGGCCACTGCATGAGTTCGATACCGACCTCTTCAAGGTAGTCATGTACAATTCTGGCGGTATGGGGACGCGCATTATCATGCATTAATATGCCATGCCAGTACATCCTGACCATGAAAGGACCTACATGTTCATTGACGATCTCTTCCACGTACTTCTCTGCATTTAGAGTTCCATTTTGAATGAGTACCAGCTCGGTGCGGGCCTCAGTAGAAATCCCAGCCCAAACTTGTACGGAGCCTCCACCGTACGCCACTTTTTCCTCCACACACGCTTGATGGAAGCGCTCCCCTGGTCTTCTGTACACCAACTGCCTACCATCATGCTTATAAAGCATGAATTTAGACTCGTCCGTGAACATTACCCTAGACCAATCGTCTAGTGTCCAGTTTAGGTGCTCACGCACGTATCTGTGTCTTGCAATTCGATGTCCCCGTTCCAGTTTGGGGCCATTTGCGGGCATCAATGATGTCAAATTTGCTTCAGCAAGACGTCTTCTTACTGTTTGAGCGCTTAAATTGCCACCTCCAAATCGAATAAAGTGAGTTTTTAGACCAACAGCAGTTTGAAAACGATTTCGGAGCATTGTAGCCACCAGTTGTCTGTCTTCCCTGGCCGTTGTGCATCTTGTTCTGCCATTTCCTGGTCTTCTAAGGTGTGATCCGGTCTCTTGGTACCGCTGGACTACGCGCTGAACAGTCGACAAAGATACACCAATGTTTCTGGCTGTTTCACGCTGGCTCCGCCCAAGTTCCAAAAAAGTTAGGATTCTGGTACATTCCTCTAGCGTGACTGCCATGCTTCACCTCACAGAATAATAATTATGCACATGGAAGACGTTCACGATAAATTTTTTTGTGACAGAATAGAAATGGAAAGCATCTATAATGAAATGATTTGTTTTTAAAAATAGTCATTTTTTTAAATTTTGTTTTTCTAATGAAGTTTTTTTCATCAACCAGTTTAAATAATATGCTATTAGAAGCGCGACTAAAAAGTCTTTATTCTGTTTTATTTCAGTGATCTAACTTTTACATTTCTGGAGGTATTTCAATTTTTGTGACTGACCCGTAATTTTTGGAACCGAGTGTAGATACATAGACCGCATACTGTATGTACGCTGTCTATCTGTTAACACCTCTTTTTTACAAGGCTACGGAAGCAAACCCGGTTGAGTAGATTTATAGTTGACATGGGGTGGCCAGAACTCAAAATCAATAGATGGATTTTGCAGTGTAATTTTGTCCGATGTTTTATTCTTTTAAACTTTATAAATATAAAGTCCCTTTGTTTTGTTATAGAGACTCATTGATCGTGACTACACTAGACACATTCACCAGCTTGATCTCGGGTATTACTATATTCGGGGTGCTTGGAAATCTAGCATACCAGCTGGGATATGATGATATTAATCAAGTAATTGGATCTGGAGGCTCGAGTCTGGCTTTTATCTCATACCCAGATGCGATTGCGCAGTCACCCTTTGTACCCCAGGTAAGTACCTACTAACTATACTTATAGGTAATATTTTTTAACCAGCTGTACCCTGACACACTCCACTGTGGCACATTGTGGTTGCAGTGATGAGAAATGAGGAAAAAGTGTAATCTTTGAAATGAAATGAAATGTTTATCAACATAATTACATGCTACAGAAACATCATAATTGCGGGTTGCATATCGTTTCAAAATTTGAACCCAATAGTAGAAGTAGTAGTAGGTGCAGAACTTTTTGGGTTTTTGAAGCATACACAGACCGACTTAACACATATATTTATATAGCTATAGATCATGATATTTGTCACTATTAATAATATTATGGAATGCGCTTTCTCATAAAATACCAATCCCTAAGTAACTTATTGCGCTATAAGTACGACGTCATAATAATGTAACACTCATGAGCAATGATCCGGGTCGGTAACAAGTTCTCTTTAATTCAATTATCTCCATAAGTGTAAAGGCTAAGCCGCCGTGCCATGTCCAGACCTTGGTATTTCGTCATCAATCCAAAACTGTGCACAGCTTCGCATTCATTTTTTATTTATATTTCAGCTCTTTGCCGTGCTTTTCTTCTTGATGATGACAGTATTGGGTGTAGGATCTGGTGTGGCGCTACACTCAACAGCAAACACTATATTGCTCGATGCATTTCCCAAAGTTCCAACAGTGTATATGGCGGCTGTGACTTGCAGTTGCAACTTCCTTATTGGACTCGTTTTTGTAACCCCGGTAAGTTAATAATTATCACGATTTTAATATTCATTCGTTTAATTTTACTAAGATAACACTAGCTGTACCCTTTTTTTCCTGGGCGGGAGTCCCCTCGGATAACACCCAATAGTGGTTATGTCGGACTCGAACCGACCAAAAACCACACGCCGTGTGCAGGTGCCAGTAGCCGGGGAAACAGGTATACCCTAGAAAGGAAAGCCCGTACCCCGACGTACCTCGGGCCATCTATGGCTTATAGATGACGGATTGCTTCTGCTAGGGTGACAGATGGCCTCGCCTGTCCCTCCCAGGCCTGCACTTATGGAGGACGAAAGTCGTTCTGTGACCTCCATAATCCGCCCCAATATTTCTTGGGAAAACGTCATCGAGAGTCAAAACAGACTTGTATCTGAAATTGAAACTTCGTTAGCGGAAGTTTCAGATTGGAGTCGACTAAATCTAGTCCATTTCAACCGCAAAAAGACACAAGTTTGCGCGTTCACCGCAAAAAAAATACTGCTTGTCGTATCGCCCCGGTTTGGGAGCAGCTCCCTAACTGCCACAGCCAGTATCGGAATCTTAGGCATCGACATATAAAGCAAGGTCCAGTTTCTGGGTCACTTAGAGGGTAAGGTCAAATTGGCCTGACCCTCTAAGTCACCCCGCAAGAAGCTCGGTGTGCTGAATAGATCGAAGCAGTATTTCACTCCGGCCCACCGCCTCCAACTCTATAAGGTGCAAATCCGGCCGCATATGAAATATTGTTCTCATCTCTATACAGGGGCACCCCAGTACCAGCTTCTCCCTCTGGATCGTATCCAATGAAGAGCGACCCGAATTGTCGATAGCGAAAAGATCGACCAGTTCGATCCTTTGGCGTTGCATAAAGATGTAGCTTCACTCTGCATTCCCTATCGTATATACCTATCATAGAGAGTACTCCGAATTGTCCGACTAATACCGGCCGCAACTTTCCGTAATCGCTACACACGGCAAGACTTTCATCCCCACCACTTTAATAACTGGCGCTGCACTACTGTGTACTTTTCAAGACACTTTTTACCTCGCACAACCAATCTGTGGAACAATTTATCGACTGCGGTATTTCCGGACCTTCAGACTGGACCTAGCTCCAAACCTTCAAGAAAAGAGCGTACTCCTTTCTCAAAGGCCGGCAACGCGCTTGTAACTCCTGAGCTGCAGGCGTTTATGGGCTGCGTTAGTCGCTTTCTATCAGGTGACCCGTATGCTCGTTTGCCCTCTCTTAAAAAAGAAAGGCTCTCTAGCCAATCTTCCTGTTAGGTTTGTACACCAAACCTCTATACATTAGACAATATACTCGTATACTATACTAGGTATAGGACTTTTAGAGTTTTTAAAGCGTACACAACCCAACTTAACATTTATACACATACATATTATAATAACTACACATTTTAAATATTCAAATCCCACATTTAAAGAAGATTTCGATCGGAAGATTTAAATTCCGCCAAGTTCCAAAATACTAATTATCTATCATAAAAGACTTTCAATAAAAAATACTAAATAATTTGTTCTATAATATAATATGATTCATTACAGGGTGGACAATATATCCTCGAATTGGTGGACCACTACGGTGGAACTTTCATGAGACTGTTTGCCGCTATAGTGGAAACTATTGGCATCTTTTGGATTTACGGTAATAAAATAATTCAAATTAATAATAAAGTAAAACGATAAACCGACTTTGTTTAGTGCAATTAAAAATTAGCTCTATTCCACATCCTTTTTTATTACTAGCCTTAAAGGATATCTTTTTTAATGTAACTTTTCCTATAACCAAAGCGATACGTTAAGTGAAGAGAGGTTAGGTTTCCAAACTGGAGTTAAGACTTTAAAACTCAAGTCTGTCAGTTTATTGCGCACTTTGCATTTATGTGGCTCTGATTTAAAGGTCTATTAGACTTCCTCCTGCCCATTACCTTCTCATAGATATAGCCTGCACCATAAAAAACGTTTCAGTAGTGGAGTATGACCCCACCTCACAGGCTGTATCCTAGAAAGGAAATCCCTGATACCTCGGGCCATCTACGGCGTGTAAATCCTGTGTGGGAACCCCTTTTTTTTTCCGTGTTGAAATCCCCTCGGATACCACCTATCGGTGGCATGTCGGACTTGAACCGACTTAAGCCGCACGCCGTCTCGGGTACTAATAGCCGGGGAACCAGGTATACCCTAGAAAGGAAGTCCCTGGTGCCCCGACAGGTACCTGGTGCCCCGACAAAGATGTGTGGGAACCCCTATTTCCCCTTTGTGCTCCGGAAAAGGCGCGCGTGCTCTCAGCCCGTCGGAGATCGTTCAGCGATCTCCGGCGCCTGAGTCATCTGCGGTACCTAGCCAGGCGGGCCGGGAGAATTCTAAACCTCTCCCGGTCCCGCTCCGCCATCTCCTTCGCGTGCATATCTTGCTCGCAGGAGGAGATGGCTGAGTTCCACGCACTTTCGCTCCTGAAATAAATTAATCCGCTCGGCGGATAGGTTTATGGATAATCCTAAATTAGAAATACATACGACTTTCTCCTTTCCTTGTTCTCCATTTTCAATGTCTAGTCTTATGTTCAGTCATCTTACTCAATACCTCCAATAACTTACAAATATGTGTCATGTGAAAGAAAAAATGCATTAATGTGTGAACTTGTAAACAAAAAAATCCCAACTATATTCATTATATTCTATCAAACTATGATATTCCAACTTGTAAACTCCACTTTGATCAAGCATTAGCTAAAATGCTACGATTAAGGAAGTTCATTAGTGACTAAAAGTAACTCGCTGTTCACTTTAAACTTGCTACATTTAATGTTTTTTAAAGTATTAATATTACGCTTTTTAGAAATAACTAGGAATTATACGGTGTCAAATAAAATAAAAAAACTGTAAATGGGAAACATACCTAACAAAAAATTTGGACGAAGTGTGAACCTTCTTATTCTTTAAGGTCATTGTTACAACTTTCTGTAATACAATGTTTTTGGTTTTCAGGCCTAGAGAATATGTGTCTGGACATTGAGTTCATGCTAGGTCTGAAGAGCTCTTTCTACTGGCGTATGTGTTGGGGTCTCATTACACCGTTCATGATGATAGCAGTCTTCTTTTATTCCTTTATTACAACTGAACGGCTCATGTTTGGACAAACATATGAATATCCAGAATATGCTTATAGTAAGTATTTCTCTCTTTTTAGGGTTCTGTGATTTCTAACGAAAAAGCGCTACTTTTTATAGATACCGGATCACTCATGCGTGTGTCTGTCCGTCTTTCAACGTCAATTGGTTCTAAATCTACTTAACCGATCAGTTTGAAATTTTGTATACCCATCAATTCCTGTGACCCAAACACAACAAGCATCATTATCACACGTACGTTTTAAATTTGACGTAAAGAATTTAAAAGACGCAAAGACCAATAAGGGAGAAAATTAAATAAAATATTAGCAATCTGTGTCGTGTGATATGCAAACTTTTTTTTAAATAATTAAAAAGAAGTTAATAATCCTTCGATACTTACATTATAAATGTGAAAGTGAGTTTGCTACAGCATAGCTTAGTTTTTACCGTGGTAACCGACCGAACCGTGGACTAAAGCTAGTGCCAAATAAATTAGCTTAGTAGAAGTTTCTTAAACACATTATTTTATTATTCTAAAATAAGTAATTTAAAGTTATTTAAGAGAATAGATAAAAAAAATGTTTTTATCTATTCCCGTCCCGTTATTCAGTCACTGCAAAGAATTGCACTTAACTAATATTTTATATAAGAGTCTCACTCAGTAAGTTCTTAAAATAACTTGGTAAATTATTCAATATCTTTCAATGTTTTGCAATGCAACTTATTTTACGGAACCGTCTGCACAGAAAGTCAAATCGTACTTTGCTGAGTTTCTTTTTATGTTACTTGATTCAAATAAATAAAAATTGTATCGAGGGGGATATAGAATGAGAATAATTACCGGTTTTTTATTATGTTTAAGAAGGTTTTATTCAACTATTTTGAAATCATAATAAATTATTTATATATTATAATAATATGTAAATAATTATTTTATAATTTATTAATTATATTATATTATAATAAATACTGTGTGAAACCGCTAGACTAAAATAATAATATGCAATTGTATAGTATAGGAATTCTGAAAATATAATGACCTTATTTTTTTAATTAAAGCGTATGTTTACCAAATTTTAAAGTTAGAAATAGGGTTGCATGCAATAGCAAACGCTCTGCAATTAATTTTGTTATTTGTTAATTGAAAGAAGATATTAACGCTACACTTTTTTTTCAGTTTTTGGTTCCGTGCTTCAGTATGCTGGAATTGCATTAATACCACTCTTTATGATAATTACTTTTTACAAGTACAGATCTCGCAATATTATTGAGGTACGTATACAGTCAAAACAGATTTAGATTCTTTTAATTTAAATCCATATGATTTTATTATTCTATCTTCTATTTCCAGACTCTGAAACGCTCATTCAAGCCAAAACCGACGTATGGGCCTGCTATTCCCGAAAAGCGAGAAGAGTATTTCCAATTCCGCCGTCAAGCAAAATACGAGCGCAACTTAAAACGAAAGAACTGGTTCCACCACATCGCACTAAGCCTCGTAGGCGGCTACAGATGGAAAAGCTAGTTACATATCCCTACTTTAATAACATAATTAATCATCTCAATAATATTTTTTACCTACGTATTTGTATACATACTCTTAAATTTAATGTAATTATGAACTATATTATTTAACTAAGAAAACTATTATCTACAATTAGTCCGTGTTTTTGTTATAACCAGGGTTAATGCACACAGAATAATGAATAAATCGATATTATGTTGACGTCAATAAACCTATACTATAACGGTCATACAAAAAAAAGACAGACAAATTGATAACCTCCTCTTTTGTGTTTTTGAAGTCGGTTCAAAACTCGCACCCACCAATATTTCTGTTCGTCGATTACGCGAGTATACTGAATATATTGTAAATACTAAACCATCAGTGTGGTGACGGATATAGCGTAATATAGTAAGCCAAACCTCCTTTCTAAGGAGAGACCTATGTTCAACATTGGACTTGGCTACTGGTTATAAGGCTGTGGATGTGATGTGACTAAAGCAGTAGTGCAAAATTAATAAGTAAAAAAAAATAAGTATACGGCTTGTTTTCAATTTATTTACATTTTTGTTAGCTCTGTATAAGTTAGCAAAAATAATATTAGAATTGTAACTGTGTTACAACCAGTAAGGTTATTGCACCACATGAATTTGCACATGGCATTCTTTCAAATTTTTTCACAAATTAAAAGCGGCCAATTGATAGGTACACACTCGTACAATCAATCGCTGCAATTTTTTTAACATGTTTTGGTAGTTACGGAAAATACATCTGGGAAAAAATAGAGATATAGATACTACAAACAGTTTTTATATAAGGTTCAAGACATACTTAGTACTTTACTTTTCCTTAAAAAAAAATCTGTCAGAGGAATTGTCTACGTTGAAATATTTCAAATGACATCTATAAATAATAATAATCACTGTGTTACATTAATATTAAATTTATATACAAAGTAGTTATGAATCTATTTTTACAAAATTATATTTACTCGCGGTTTTCATAATTTTATTGGTGACTTCGTCCCCTGCTACCAAGTCCACATGAATCGCTCAGGTAAACTAAGTGTTTTACCATTTTCTACAGTATCGTAGTTCCTTATAACGCCAATATTTTAGACAAATTATTATATCTCTTTTTTCTAACTAGTTCACGACAGACATTTCTATCACATACAATTACTTAAATAAACTTAAGTTTTATCTTACGGAAATTCCTCGGTTAACATTCGCCGAGAATAGGAGCAGAATTCAAAAAATTTACCTACACAGTGTTAGATGAAAAACCAAAAGACAGTTTAAAGAAACGCTGATTGACTGACTGATCAACCCAGCAACCACAGTACACACGCTGCTATTATTTCAGGTGATAATAAGTCTTCCCTTCCCCCTCCTTAAGCATTAGATACGACCTGCAAATTTTTAGGGGAACTTTCCCGCCAATTCAGACAGACAAAATTTTTACTTACTGCCAAACTACGAGGGGTGATCAATAAGTAATGATAATCAATATGAAACAGAACTATTAGATTAAAAAAAGTATTTTATTTTTCAACATAGTCTCCTTGCAAGTCAATACATTTAGTGTATCTTTTTTCTAAGCCCATGATTCCCTTAGAAAAAAATTCTTTGTCTTGACCCTCCCAAAATGCCTCTACTGCGGCCATCACTTCACTATTGTCCTCAAATTTGTTGCCCCGGAGGTGTTCTTTGAGCCGAGGAAAGAGGTAGAAGTCACTGGGAGCTAGATCTGGCGAATAGGGAGGGTGTTCAAGCAGTTCGAACCCCGTTTCTTCAATGGCAGCCATCGCAACTGCGGCTTTGTGAGCCGGGGCGTTGTCTTGGTGAAACAGCACTCCAGCGCGCAGTTTACCGCGTCTTTTTGACTTAATAGCTTCTCGCAATCTTCTTATTTGGCCTGCGTAGTAAGAGCCTGTTATAGTGGCCCCCTTTTCCAAATATTCCACCATAATAATTCCTTCTGCATCCCAGAAAACAGACGCCATAACCTTTCCCGCTGAACTTGACACTTTGAATTTCTTCGGCGTTGGTGAGGAAGCTCGTTTCCAAGTCATTGATTGTTGTTTGGTTTCGGGATCAAAGTGGTGGATCCAGGTCTCGTCCATGGTCACAAAACGCGACAAAAAAAATTCTTTATCGGCCTGGAACTTTTGAAGATTCACCCTCGAAATGTCGACTCGTTTCTTTTTTTGCTCGTCGGTTAACATTCTCGGTACCCAACGCGCAGAGACCTTTTTCATATGCATTTTGTTGACAATGATTTTTTGAACGCTGCCATAGGAGATCCCTGTGACCTCAGCTACATGCCTTACGGTCACCCTTCGATCGGCCAACACGATATCTTCCACTTTTTTGACGTTTTCTCCAGTAAGGGACGTGGAAGGGCGTCCCTCGCGATGTTCATCTTCAGTGGAGGTTCTGCCCAGCTTAAATTCCTTTGCCCAGCGTGCGACTGTGGAATATGGAGGAGCAGACTCCCCCAATGTTTCCTCTAAGTCGCTATGTATGTCTTTGGTAGACATTTTTTTCAGGCAGAGGTACTTGATGACAGCACTTATTTCATTTTTCTCCATTTTGATGTTTTCTCTTCGACAGTTCGTATTCAAATGAATGTATCTCCCGGTAATGGTGTCCTATTTATACATTTTTTTGAAGCTGAAGTAGTGGATATATAAGCAAGCAGAAAAAAAAAATTGGGTTTTTGTGCGTTCTAGAAATACTCGATTGTCATTACTTATTGATCACCCCTCGTATAATTAACAGAACAGTCTAATAATTTTTTTTATCGGATCGTGTAGATATTCCTATTATCATACAATATCTTAAGCTAGAAAAGAAGTGTGGTAAAAAATTACTTCATGAAACCCTATTGGAATCGGTAATTAAACTGAAATGATCTGGGTAAGTAACAGGTGACACATAAACGAAGTAAAAATGAACATGCCCAGTTCAATAAACCCCTGTGGAGCAGGGACTTGGCATTTTTGGCGACTTTGAATAATTTCATAAAATTTTATATAATAATTATTTAAATTTTATAATCATATCCATCATAAAATAATTGAAGAAACAATGATATAATCCATCATAAAAATGAATAATTGGAGATATTGAAAAAAAAATGCGTTTGCTATGTATAGAGAAATTTATAACACACCAGCCCTAAAGTTAACAATCAAAATGACAAATTCCTCAACTTACTCTATATGTATATTTAATACGAGGGGTGATCAATAAGTAATGATAATCAATATGAAACAGAACTATTAGATTTAAAAAAGTATTTTATTTTTCAACATAGTCTCCTTGCAAGTTAATACATTTAGTGTATCTTTTTTCTAAGCCCATGATTCCCTTAGAAAAAAAATATTTGTCTTGACCCTCCCAAAATGCCTCTACTGCGGCCATCACTTCACTATTGTCCTCAAATTTGTTGCCCCGGAGGTGTTCTTTGAGCCGAGGAAAGAGGTAGAAGTCACTGGGAGCTAGATCTGGCGAATAGGGAGGGTGTTCGAGCAGTTCGAACCCCGTTTCTTCAATGGCAGCCATCGCAACTGCGGCTTTGTGAGCCGGGGCGTTGTCTTGGTGAAACAGCACTCCAGCGCGCAGTTTACCGCGTCTTTTTGACTTAATAGCTTCTCGCAATCTTCTTATTTGGCCTGCGTAGTAAGAGCCTGTTATAGTGGCCCCCTTTTCCAAATATTCCACCATAATAATTCCTTCTGCATCCCAGAAAACAGACGCCATAACCTTTCCCGCTGAACTTGACACTTTGAATTTCTTCGGCGTTGGTGAGGAAGCTCGTTTCCAAGTCATTGATTGTTGTTTGGTTTCGGGATCAAAGTGGTGGATCCAGGTCTCGTCCATGGTCACAAAACGCGACAAAAAAAATTCTTTATCGGCCTGGAACTTTTGAAGATTCACCCTCGAAATGTCGACTCGTTTCTTTTTTTGCTCGTCGGTTAACATTCTCGGTACCCAACGCGCAGAGACCTTTTTCATATGCATTTTGTTGACAATGATTTTTTGAACGCTGCCATAGGAGATCCCTGTGACCTCAGCTACATGCCTTACGGTCACCCTTCGATCGGCCAACACGATATCTTCCACTTTTTTGACGTTTTCTCCAGTAAGGGACGTGGAAGGGCGTCCCTCGCGATGTTCATCTTCAGTGGAGGTTCTGCCCAGCTTAAATTCCTTTGCCCAGCGTGCGACTGTGGAATATGGAGGAGCAGACTCCCCCAATGTTTCCTCTAAGTCGCTATGTATGTCTTTGGTAGACATTTTTTTCAGGCAGAGGTACTTGATGACAGCACTTATTTCATTTTTCTCCATTTTGATGTTTTCTCTTCGACAGTTCGTATTCAAATGAATGTATCTCCCGGTAATGGTGTCCTATTTATACATTTTTTTGAAGCTGAAGTAGTGGATATATAAGCAAGCAGAAAAAAAATAATTTGGGTTTTTGTGCGTTCTAGAAATACTCGATTATCATTACTTATTGATCACCCCTCGTATACTGAGGTAATTTGCTAAAACGTTATTATTTTTCAGAAGCTAACTTATTCTAATCGCAAGTCATACCATCAAGAATCTTATTAATTTTTGATTATTCGAAATGTATTTATCAAAAAAGGTAAGCCAGAACAACGTGTATTATATATGATCCTATCCTATGTAATGTTTTAATAGCGAGTGGTTTTTTTTGCATGCATGATGTCAAAGGTATAGAAAGCTTCCAATTGAAAAAATTGAAACACATCTAATCTGCCAAAAAAGGAGTTAGGTGCTGCACAGCAGCCAATATGTTATTTTTCCAAAAACCGCCAAACTTACTCGAGAGGATGTAAGAATTTTAACGATGCCCATACATTCAAATCTGGTCAGACATTTCGAAGTTATGGTGCGATAACTTTAACGCTCACCACCCTGAATAGCTCACGAAAAATCTATAGCTAAAAGCAAAACTAAATTTTCTGAGTCTTGCATAAATCCAAAGCTTTCTTGCAAATGGTCTTCCTTATGCTAAATTTAATTTTTCCTAAAATTCCATTAATTGTTTGTTAAATAGGCATTTATTTATGATATTTCAAATTTCAGCCTGTACAAAAAGAACGACCACAATGGGGGAGCCAATGGGAATTTCTCATGTCATGTATTGCAACTTCAGTAGGTCTGGGTAACATCTGGCGGTTTCCCTTCGTTTGCTATGAAAATGGAGGGGGAGCGTTTCTCATACCATACCTTGTTGTGCTGATCTTTATCGGAAAGCCCATATATTATCTTGAAACATCTCTTGGGCAATTCAGCAGTAATAACTGCGTGAAGGTTTGGGATGTGGTGCCAGCTTTAAGAGGTACGAAAAAATTTAATTGAATAATGTTATTCAATTAGATTTTTTTATACATACACTATCAAAGTCATGAGTCATTGCCTCAGCCTGAGAATTCACTTTAAAGTGACAGTGCACGCAAGAGAGTTACTTAATGTCGTCTTACAGTTGTGAATCGTTTTCAATTTGGACTGTTTTACACAAAACATGGGCTTTAAATTTACAGGAACTGGGTTTGTTCAAACCTTGAGTGCTGTCTACGTGTTATCATACTACATGTCAATTGTGGGTCTTTGTATATACTATTTAGTAATGAGCGTCCAATCTACCCTACCATGGTCTGTATGCAAAGCAATGTGGTCAAACTGCGTACCTTCTGGACAATATAGTCCTGACCCTAGTTCTGGAAAAAGCAGTGCAGAATTTTATTTCATGTAAGTACAAGATACGTTCTCTTAGACGACAAGTTATCAATTATTGCTTAAAATTTAAATAATAAAAATAATCTTCAGTCAGCACTAAGTATTTATAGTGAAATTAATTTAAGAAGTGCATTTTGCAGATGAGCTAGTCATGCAACGTAAGTTTGCACAATTTGAACGAAACGTAAAATAATTCTAATTTAAGTTATAGTAAAAAACATTAATTAGACTAAGGTGAAGGAATGTAATGCAACATCTTTTCATTCTATCATATCATTCTACTTAAATTTCTACTATTTATTTAAACTATAGCGTGATTCTGAGTTTCTGCGAGACCTCGTAAAACTGCTCTGTCATATTATTTTTGTATTTCAATTTGAGTATTGTTACATTACATACATACATAGTTGTAAAACAAAAAAAAAACAAAAAAAAAAAAACATTCCCGACTGCTCAACTACAATACTTATAATTTCAAATTGAGCGATAGGGAAAAAGCACGCGCCAACGTGTAAATACGTCGCAGCCGCTTGCCGCAACTTTTCTTTGATCCGTGTTCAAAAACCGACACTAGTACCGATCGACGACTATCTTATCCTAACTAACCTAATCAATAACAGGGATGTAAATAGAACTTAGCTGCGCATTTTCTTCTCGATACAGTATGTGCGATTTCTCGAGTACCGGAGCAACCTGCTTGTGGGAGACCGATACCTAATTCGCTACCGCACGACAGCAACTAAGTTAGTCAGTGCTTTAACGTACAACAAATACTAGCACTTGTTTGGAACACTAGCCTGCAATACGTCAAAGTGTCAATCAGTCAACCTACGGCGACAGGGAGACCGCGATTCAACTTAGCTTGAAAGACTGAAGGTTTTTCGGTGCGGTGCGGACCGGCAACCGTAATACACCAATCAGCACTCGAACGTATAACACCGAAAGCCTATCTAAGAATACTACTATCCCTAACAATATGCCGGTCGAGCAGGCTCGCAAGACCGATATCTACTGACGGCTAAAGGTGTAACGGCCTCAGAGAGAGGTGGGATAGGGTACTGAGTCAAAGTTGGATTAGACAAGATTACTGGTTTATTTACATAAAATTACAACTTATACACTAATCTTACTCTAAGTACACATGGATGGCTATTTGCTTGTGTGTTTTGTCGATGCAGCTGCCTTGATCTCGGTCATACCGAAATGCACTGCACTGCTTGTGACACACAGATGTTGTTGATGTGGGATGCAACCATGTTCATCATTGAACGATAGGTGATGTTCATTAGTGGCAGTTGTCACTTACCATCAGGTAACTTGTCTGCTCGTTTGTTACTTGTCTCCTCTATTTTCTAGAATAAATGTAAGGTTGGAATGACAGTTTTTTTCATGAGTTGACTTAGAAACATAATATTTTTAGCTTCAAGTGACTGCTGACATACGTACCTACTTAATCTTAATTTCAAATTGATGTCTGCACGCGTTCCTAAAGTTTTGACAGGTAGACGAACCGGTAACGAAATGAATTTGTAAAGTTAATTTTTTTAGAAGTACAGAAACCAATAAAATAATGTCACATGTTTATATATATTAATAGCAAGTTAAAATTATGTTTAAACCAGCTATTATAACTTTTAATTACCTTCCAGGCAGGTAGTGCTCCAAGGGAAGACACAAATTCATGATGGAATTGGTATGTAAAGGATTTTAAAACTTAAATTTTACTTTTAAAACAGGACCGAAATTAGCATCGCAGCTTTGGTTCAAGTGCTGTCGATACGCCGTTCTGCGGTCTGCCTAAACTAGCTTGAGTAGGTAGGGAGGGAGGTCGCATCACCCACCAACTGACGCAGGTACGCCAAGTGGGGACCTCTGGTTTCCCCCGGGACAGGGCCTAACTAGACGTGGCGTCGATCCACATAACATCTGTAATAGCATGTTCCGGATCCTCCCCGAAGTACGGCGCCTGAAACCCACAGTGGGTTTACCCACTAGGGGTTTTTAGGGGAAACACCACATACTCCTGGCTTCTGCATTCCCGAGGTGCCGGAGATCTGAAGGTATTTTCCACCCCGTCAACAAAAAAAAAAACCTTTTTGTAAGTTTTATAAGGCCAAGAATTTAATACATAAGAAAAATGTCATAGTATGGCGACTAAAGTTAATAGCAAACTAATTAAGCTTATAGTTTATTTAGACGTTAATCAATCTCAAAAATTATATCTGTAATTTCTGTAATTTCCGGTAGCCGTTATGACGTACTACTGTGTCCCAAAAGTACCCGGAAGTTAAAACACAAGGGGTAATTTTAATTTTCCAAATTTATTTTATAGGCAATACACTTACGCCAGCGCTTCAACCAGTCCTCGAAACACTTTTCATACGCCGAAATCGGGATGTATTGCAACGCCTTCGCCGTATTTTTATTTATTTATTTAACTCTTTATGCCACATGTATTTTCTCCCAGTCTACCTTAGGGTGGTGCTGAAATGTGTGATTAGGTGCACTAGACATTGATACATAACGTAAAAGAAAATTATTGAGAAGTTAGAGAGAAACAATGAGACAAATATTACATACATACATAAACCTACATGTACCTTTAAACAAGCAATTCTTGCATATATTTGACTGCACGGATGGCGTAGTGGTTTAAGCGGTCCCATGTTGGTTCGATCCCCACATAGGACGACACTTTGTGTGATTCACAAATTATTGTCCTGATTTCTAGTTGGAGAGCGTTCGAGAGGAGTACGGATTGGATTAGGAACGAGGAGTGGACACAAGCGGAAGTATGAGTGGGGCATAGCAGAAAAGGATTTTTGATGAATGGAGGCTTCTATCGTAGTTGGAACACAGAAATTGGAATGAAGATGTCAGGTAGGAGGGGGAAATGGGTGAATTGAGAGTGGAATATAGGGTGAAGGGGGCGCGCAGCTGACGGCGCTGACGATTAGTGAGCCAGTTCAGTTCGCGACGAAAGGAGGAAACATGTTCATTTTTGGAGTGATGAGATTGATAAATATTGAAAATAATAGAGGAGAGAGAATAACACATTGAGGGCCGCCACAATCGAGCAATATGCAAAAGTCAGGCAATATGCGGTGTACTGTAGTTTTTGGAACGCCGATGTCTCTGGCTATCTCTCTCACACTCACACAACGATTTTCCATTACAATTTGCCGTACTTTATTGACATGATCGTCGTCAGTTGAAGTGGATGGCTTTCCAGCCCGTGGTAAATCTTCGACCACTGTACGTCTCTCTTTGAATGATTTCTACCACCGTATGCCTGAGTTTTGGACATACAATAATTTGCGAGGGCCTTTTGTAACATTTTAAGCGTTTCGGCACAAGAAATTTCATTTGCAACACAGAATTTAATACAAGATCGTTGCTCAACAAAATCGGCCATAGTAAAAAACGACACGACCTCAAAAGTTGTTTGTCACAAATGTTAATTAGTCACAAAATTCTTGACAGAGGTTAGGTTTTTTTTCTACCGCCAATCAATGACAGTTGTAAAAATATTTTTTTTAATATGTCTAGCACATGATTTTGAAATGATAATTTCTGGGTACTTTTGAGACTGAATGTAAATTGACAGGTATAAATTGCTTTTCAAAAAAACCTTAGAATGAGGTGCCAACTTTATAACCTCGCGAAATTAGTTGCCTTTATCTTAGCTGCTACACTGCTACTCTTTTCACAGGTACACCTTTATGGCATCTGGCACTATGTTTATTTCTAGGATGGATCTCAGTTTTTTTAATAAATGTTCGTGGTATTAAGACATCAGGCAAAGTGTCATATTTCCTTGCTTTGTTTCCATATGTGATTCTGGTTATTCTACTAATTAGGTAAGCCAAAATAATTATAGCGTATTGTTTTAAATATATCGGCCCAAATAGATTTATAACATAAATATACAATAGTTACATTGAAACAAATCTGTTCTTTACTAATTAAAAAAATGGTATTTACTTGGAGAAATGACTATCCCATCGAGATTCAAAAGTAAGTATTGGACTTCTTGGATCTTGCCCATCCAAAATTGTATACAACAGACAACTAGTAAACTAATCTAACTCTGTATACATTTAATTAATTACAACAATATTAAATAATATTAGTTAATATTAGTGACTTAATTTAAAACTGTTGAGAAAATATTTATAGAAGCTAAATACACAAGCAGTGTAGTTGGTGGTTTGCCTGCCTGTACAAGCACAACTCCATACTTAAGTATTTTTGTCCGTTGATGTATTGCCGAGTTCAGCGTTTAATAGTCCTTCACAAACTAAATTCACTTACTTCTAAATTTTGTCATATACTCACAAACTTTCGCATTTATAGTATTATGAATACTAATTTCATACGTAGGATTTGATTCATACATCCAACGCAGAAGTCCAAATGACATTCTACGGAAGACTCAAAATTTGACATATTACATATCACACTGTGAGACGGATACTATACTTCTGGTAAAACTGTCGCAGTTGTTGGTTAGAGGCGGTTCAGCGCGGTGCTTTTTGGATTTGAGTAATCACTGATTCTCCCTATTAATTGAGTAGCATTATATTTTGAAGCCCTTTTATAAAAATTGCCCCTAATCTGTCGTATGGTTATAAAAGTGATGACGTCTACGACATCACTACAAACCTTGGTTTGTTGTCAGACCGCAGACTTGGTTTGGCGCATTTAGCACATTAAGAATAAATCCACAAATATTTGTCAAGTTCAAACTCTCAGGATCTTTCCTCTGGTCAAATCAAACACCTTCACAACTTTTTTTCTGCAGGGCAGTCATTATCACATTTATATCATACTCGTAGTTGCCTGACCCTAACGTGGGGGATAAACTAAACATTTAAAAAATATTTTTTTTTCCTATTAATAAATCCACATTTAATCAGCCGTAAATTCTTGATTCAACCTGTTGCACTTATCCACAATTAGTATGTTATCATTGCGGCATTACATTTATTGTTTTTTTTCCCAGAATTTCTCTGACTATCACTTGAACATTTTGACATACATATAATAGTAGTTTAATCACATAGTATATATTGGCGCAACTACTTAAATGGAGCCGATGCCGATAAAAAGCTAATTTATTTATTAATCACTTGATTCATGAAATCACCATCTATTTACGACAAATTTATTAATAGTTAAATACTTAATTCAATACTTAACCTAAATACCACGTGGATTGACGTTTAGTATAAAAACGGGCGGCAGTGGGAGCGCTGGTCATTCTCGCTCGAGCCGTCGGGTTGTACGGATCTATGTACGACTCTTGGTTATTACCAACAGTCGTACATATACTACAGGGTGTCTGGTGGCAGATTAATATTTTTAAAATAAAATAATAAACTAACCACTTGACATATTTTTTTTATAAAAATAGTAAAAGATTGAGCAAAGATGCGGATTTTAATTTCAAAAAATGATGTCATCCAAATGTTTTCCATCAAGTTCCACACACTGTTCGAAACGGAGCTTTGTGTTTCGCGCCACACTCTGCAATACGCTCGGTTGAATTGCGCTAATTTCTCGTCGAATATTTAGTTTTAATTCGACAACCGTCCGCGGATTGTTTGAGTACACTCCCTCTTTGAAGTAGCCCCATAAAAAAATTCATCGGGGTCAAGTCGGATGATCTTGGCTGGCCACGAGATGTCCCCAAAGCGACTAAGCAATTTTTGGGGAAAATATTGACGAAGCAAATTCATGGAAGATCTGGCTGTGTGTGGTGTCTCACCATCCTGTTGAAACCACGTATGCGATGAGAACGATGGATGAGCTCGCAGGTTAGACAAAAAAGAAATCCATAATCATGCGCCTATGATTGTCACTATTGACATTCGTTGCTTGGCCTCGAGAACTTTAAAAAAAAAAAGTCCAATAATCCGTGGATAGAGCACACCAAACCGTTACCCTAGGACAATGCAATGGTTTTCGGTGTTTCAAGTTGGTCAAGTCAAGGGTTGCGAGTTCTTGGAGACCAATAACTGCTGTTCTGCTTGTTGACGTGCCCGTTTAAATGGAAGTAAGCCTCGTCACTCCAAACAATGGAGTTTACAGTGCAAAAACGCTCTAGCATCGTTTCACAAAAAAAAATTGCGTGGAAAAAATCATTTTCTTGAAGTTCTTGAACGATCTGAATTTTAAAAGGATGGAACTTCAGATCCTTTTTTAAAATTTCATGGACAATCGCCCTCGGAAGTCCCAGTGAGGCTGCCCATTTCCGTATTGAAAGTCGCGCATTTTTTCGTAGACTTCGTACCACCACTTCAATGTTTTCGGGGGTCCTTGAAGATCGATTAGGCCCTGGCCGTGGGGCGTTCATAGCCGAGGCAGTTGCGCGAAACCTCTGCATCCAGGAACGAATCAAATTTACACTAGGCTTATCACATAGCCTTCGAATACCGAAGTGTAAACAAAATTGCCGACGAGCGGTTACGATAGAATCGTTACTCTTCAAAAATGCCTCAATGGCGAACGCGCAATGCTTACCCTCCCATTGCGACATCGCGACTGAGAAATCCGTATGATCCGTGATTTCAACGACGTTAACCTCCCCCGGCACCGTTTATTACTTTTTGAATATTTTTTTCTAGGCAGGTACTTAATATCATACTTCTGTTATTTTTACATGTATATTTCTAGGTCTGTCACTTTACCTGGTGCCAGTAAAGGAATATTGTTTTTTATTACGCCCGTATGGAGTAGAATTATGGAGTTAAAAGTGAGTACTTTTACTGTACAAGTGCTTGTTTTCTCTGTTTCTCTCACAAAAGATGGCAGATGTCAATGTTAGAACCAACATTTTATACATAGGTCACTACATAAGCATCACAAAAGATACTTGAAATGGAACTCATCTCACATCAACAGCCTTTAACAGTCCACTGCTGGATATAGGCCTCTCCTTAGAAAGGCGGTTTTTGCCTACTATACCACACTGGCCAGACGGGTTTGTGTTAAGTTTCCTTCTTTTTACAGTGCTGGTGTCCTGCTTTGTTTTGCGCCCTTAGTCGGCTCTTACGACACCCACGGTATGAATTGGGGTAGTAACATTCCGTATTCTTAATTCGTCACTACACGGACTATCGAATGCGTTTGTTATATATTATTAAAACCAAATTTCTTTGAAAATTAAACATCACAATTTCATTTACAGTCAGTCAGTTTTTTTTTCACAGAGTAGTCATCTTGAAACATCAATGCTAGAGAATTGTAAGTCTGTTAACTCAGAATGGTTCACTACAGTAGCATTGCCAAAAGTTTTTAAAGTTGTGCAGGAGACACGACCAAAGACTGATTTCGGGGAATGATGCTGTACCACGACAATGCGCCTTCACACTCTTCCCTAGAGTAAAAGGCGTTCGTTCTAGAATTGGGTATTGAAACCCTTCCTCACCCACCTTACAGCCCCGACTTAGCTCCTTGTGACTTCTTTTTATTCCTCACCATAGAAGATAAGAAAAAAGCGAGTCTTTTTCAAGTGCCGAAGAAGCAGTGGCTGCCTAAAAATCAACCTATTTTGAAGACTGTAACAAGTGTTTCCAAGACTGGTTTGGACGGATTGGTATAGAGAGTGATGGAGAGTACTTTGCACAAATATAATATAAATTGTATCTAAGTATATGTTGTTTACTTGTTGCGAATCTCAAAATTTATATAGTGACCTATGTATAAACATTTCTTTACTAAAAGTTTCATTTAATACAAATATACATTTAATTAACCTAACAAAGAAGAAAACTATGCTTAAATAAATGATATAATTAAAACTATCGTATTTAGCTAGAAGCAAATAAACAATTCATCTTATTCTCAGTAATAATACTGATCAGCAAGATCTCAAAAATTAATGCTTTAGTGTGATTCTAAAAACGGTTTAGCTTTTGTAAATTACAACGCTATTTTTATTTACTCTATAGTGAATACATACCCTAACACATTTTGCCATGTCGAATGATTGACATTTGTAAAATCAGTTCCGAAATTAAAATACAAATATTCAATTGATTGAATCAAGAAATTTGATTACTCATGCATGCATGCATAGTATAATGTTATTAACATTAGTATCCAACTAAGATTCAAAACAAATTCAACAGTACAGCATGGCCGACCATAATAAGGATTTTAAAAAATGCGCATAATAACTTTTGAATACTATTTATTAATCCCTGCTACTGTTGGAATGTACGTAGTAACGTACCTAACGTTTTTATCATCTATTCATAGGTATGGTATGCAGCAGTTACCCAAGCTTTCTTCTCTTTGTCCATCTGTTCAGGAGCTCTTATTGTGTTCTCCTCTTACAATCGCTTTGGACAAGATGTTTATAGGTATCCTACATTTTTTTACTATTTCTAATAGACTTGAACTGTATCCAATTCAGCACTTTAATTTAGTTTGTCATAAACTTTTAAACTTGAATATTTTTTTAAAGAGATGGTTATACTCTATAAAAAGTTAAATTAGTTTCCATAGCAGATCGTTGATTGACGATCTGCTGAAGCGTCAGCACCCCACGTTAAGGAATAATCTATTTAGTGCTATGGTTAGATTGTAACGTATCGTAACTAGGCTAACAAGTAAAATAATTAAGCACATTACTAGATTGTTCTCGTATCATAATTATTATAGTAGAATAGTTACAAACCGCTTTCATATTCCTGTCTTACGGTATATATTCATAATGTAATATATCTCACACATCTCACACACGGCCGTCTGATCCCAAACTAGGCAGAGCCTGTACTATGGTAACCAGACTGCTGATAAACATACTTATATATTTTTAAATAGATACATATTATAGATAAATTACACCTAGACACAGAACATATGACCGTGCTCATCACACAATATTTGTCCTGGGTGGGAATCGAACCCACGACCTCCGTAAGGAACGAACAGGCCCGTCAAATTACCTACGTCCTAGGGATATAACTGTAGACACTCGTGTGGCTACTCGAGTCTCATGCTCTTTTGCAGTTGGGACATCTTCAGAGTGGCAGCCGCGTTTGTGAATATGGTTAATTTGACTTAATATACATAGAAATAGCAGTGACTACTCGCTCAGTGGAAGTGAGGTTAAAAACATAACTACTTCGATACGTGGTAAAGTATGTACAATTTACATATTTTATTGGAATCTTTCCATTAACTTCAGAGACTCCTTAATTGTGTCTACTCTGGACACATTTACAAGCTTAATCTCAGGTTTCACTATATTCGGCATGTTGGGCAATCTCGCACACCAGCTTGGGTATGATGACGTTCAAAATGTTATTGGAACAGGTGGCTCCAGCCTTGTCTTTATTTCTTACCCAGATGCCATTGCGCAATCACCATTTTTTCCACAAGTAAACAGATAATGTATATTTAAGTAAGTCTGTAGCTATATATGTATTAAATTGGTCGATTTGATTAAATTAATAGTTTAATTTCATCATAAAATTAAAAAACGATAAGATAACGTATAACGCAGGACAACAACACTGCAGAGAGAAGGAAAACTTGAACCAAACCCTATACCAACCCGTCTGGCCAGCGTGGTATAGTAGGCCAAAAACTCCTTTCTAAGGGGAGGCCTATGTCCAGCAGTGGACTATTAAAGGCTGTTGATGATGATGATGATGATGAAGATAACGTATAGGGGTAAATGTATGATACAGATAGCTGTACAAAAACGAGTAGGTACATACATTAAACTTATAACAACCCCCTTGTTTGCACCGGGGGTTATAAATTTACATCGATGCATATGGGTAAGTCATTTAAAAAAATCCGTTGGTTACGGATTAGAATACAGAGTGTCACCACACCTATTCATCCCGTGGGCTCGCAAGAGCTGACTAAGGAAGTAAACTACGCAGAATAACAGCACTGCAAAGAGAAGGAAATCTTGAAAAAAACCCCATAGCGCTCCGTCTGGCCAGCGTGGTATAGTAGGCCAAAACTGCCTTTCTAAGGAGAGGCCTATGTCCAGCAGTGAACTGTTAAAGGCTGTTGATGATGATGATGATTTAAAATTCAAATAAGAACGTTATTAATTTTAGTCGTATTGGATCAAGTCATTAAATAGCATTAAGTCATTAAGTCATTAGGTCATTAGCATTGGTCAAGCGCGCAATCAAATCAATGATATAAAATCATCAAAGCAAACATGATGTTTAATGCAAGTCCTCGAAATCTGAATCTGGAGGTTCAACCATATTTTACACTTTCATCTTTATTTCTTTAATTCCAAAATGATTGAATTAATAGACAAGTATCTTTATTTTCATTAGAGTACAAACGAGTCGGTCATTGTCAGTCTTACGATAATAAGTACCTTGAATGTTCCAAGTATTTGGATGTATTAGCATGTATTGACTTTGATGCTGACTGTACCTAAAATATTTTAATGTTATAGAAATTAAACATGGTCTCTTTATTTTACAGCTGTTTGCTTTCTTATTCTTCTTCATGATGCTAGTCTTGGGTGTCGGATCTGGAGTGGCATTACACTCTACAATGAATACAATACTGCTAGACTACTTCCCAAACGTACCCACCGTTACAATGAGTGGATTAACCTGCTTTATAGGATTTTTCCTAGGACTTATTTATACCACTCCAGTAAGTTAATAAAGTCAATAAACAGTATATTGTGAACAGAAATTGCCATTTAGTATACTTTTTCTTCTTTTTATTTATCTACAGGCAAATTAAGTAGTGATTACATTATAATTGTGTAGCTAGTTTAGACTTGTATATACTTGCAGATGTATATATAGCACTGTATTTATTAGTTTGAGTTGTTATTGAAACCAACGGAGCATTTTTTTTTCGCACCATACCCTCCGTTGGGGAAACGCAGGGCGTGTGTGGCACTCCAGGAGAACCGGATTACCTGCTAAACCCCGCGGCGGCCTACTTCGGCAGTCAGGAGAAGCTCCAGGAACGCATTGGCGGCTTCTGAAGTCCTCCCTGCAGTACCCCATGTGTGAGGCACATTCCGGGGTGACTGTAGTCTGCAGTCTCTCACTGCTTTATACAGTAGGAGGCGCAACAGCGCCCCGCCATGGACACCCCCCGGCCGCACCGGAGTGTCATCTGTCTCGGGTCGGCGATTGGGAAGCTAGCGACCACTGCCGCGTCCCGCGGGACGACCCTCCGAGCGGGATCGGCCCTCTCCCGAATCAACGGAACCTAGCAATGAATCATTAAGCCATACAGTATTATATATTAAATCTTTTATAATCATTTATTTAAAATATTTTAAGACTCGTGAATTGTATATAATTAATAATTGTAATCTATCTTCTATCTATATATATATAAAAATGTTGTTGGTTTGTGTCTTCCAAAACTCAGTGTTGAAGTATACCATACCAGTTCGCCTCATACTTAGGGCATACTGTAAGTTTCTGGATTCTGATAAATAAGACTAGATATAAGACTGATGATACAATTATTGTTTTTCTAAAGTGTATTCCCTAATGCATTTTTGAATTCGCTGAAACCACTGTACAAAGCAGTTGGACCAGTCTTAAAATACTGTAAAAATTAATTCATGCGGTATCCATCGATTTAATCATTTTAATGGCGATATACAATTTTCGAAAGGCGGTCACAATGAAAAAACAAATGACAGTCTCGCAAATTAAAAAGTAACATTTTTTCAAATTGTTCAATTTTCATTCCATAATTGTTTTTTTCAAATTGGCCAGATCCAGAGACTTCCAGTATGCCCCACATATAATGTATAATATGTGACCCCTCCCAGCTCATGTAACTTTTTCATTGGAATAGTTATTTCTATTACAGGGTGGACAACATATGTTGCAATTAGTGGATTTCTATGGAGGAACTTTCATGAGATTGTTTGCTGCTATAACTGAGACTATGGGTATATTTTGGATTTATGGTATCACTTACTTATTCATCTTTTGCGATTATTTTACTTTATTTTACAAGATAATAAATTTATTTTATTTTTTTAGGATTGGAAAACATGTGTTTGGATATAGAATTCATGTTACATAAAAAAACTTGCTTTTACTGGCGAATATGTTGGAGTATTATTACTCCCTTACTGATGTTTTCTGTGTTTGTATATTCATTGGTTACCAAACAAATACCTAAATTTGGGGATACATACATTTATCCCGAGTCTGCATTTAGTTAGTATTTTTCCTTAAATTTGCATAGGTATACATACATTACACTATTGTAACACCTCACTTACGAAAGTTATATAAATTTACAGTTGCTGGTTCTACTCTTCAATATAGTGGAGTGGCACTTATTCCCATTGTAATGATTATCACGTTTTATAAATTCTGGACACATAGATATGTACAGGTACGTAGATATTCATTTCAAACCTTTGCGGCAACGTAATATTTGGTCCCAAAGGGTACTTTTATCGATGCACCATGTTTGATGCAGACAATAAAGCAGTCGTTCAAACCCTTGCCAACCTATGGCCCTAGCATTCCAGCAAAACGAGAAGAATGGTTAAAGTTTATTACACAAGCAAGAGAGGACCGAGAGAATATGCGCAGGAACCGGTTGCATCATTTAATCATGATCTTATCTGGCGCTTACCGGTGGGGTAAATAGTCTCATAAACGATTACTCCAATTTATTGTTTTTATGTGTTGTCAATATTTTATAGAGTATCTAAATAGTATACAGTATTATACATGCAACGTTGTTTTATTCTTCTAAATGCTTAAAGTAGTGTGAAACAATAGAACAACGTGTGACGGTTAGACTGGTGTTGTGCAATATATTTGCTGGAAGTTTCAATGAATAAATAAAAAACGGCGTGAGGGGTCTATGGACCCCCGGTTGGAACGAAGTTGCTTTCGAAGATAAATTATGAGTAGACTCAGCTGAGTAGATACAGTACGACTTACTTCAGTTATTTTAGTATAACATAATAGCTACCGACATTCAAACTATTTTTGTGCTATAGAAAAGAGCAATTCATTGTTGTTCATTGAGGCAGAAATTTAAAGAAATAAACATAATGAGAGTGGCTTGTCAATTTATATATATGTAAATGTAATGTATGTTCATACGTTCATACAAACCTGTGACAGTACCAAAGACCAAACAGTGTGTGTTGTGGTATTTATATAATTTCTTTTTGAAAAGAAGTGATGTACAATTTAAAAATACCAGAAATATGAATAAACTTATTATACCTTGTAGTCTCTAAAAGATAAACAAGTTATTCGCGGTCAATATATCCAATTTTATGATAAAATCCCAAATAATATACAAGACTTGTGTTAACAAATTTAAATCCGTAATAAATCATTAATTATGTCAGAAAGCTTACTACTTAATTGTTGATTACATAGAAGACAAGAATGCTTGGGATTAATTCAGCACAGGCTATTTCTTAATAGTACGAGATCCGGCTATCATAATAGACTGAAAGAAATTAGCTTTAATTTGATATATAAATAATAAACGTACGTTATGAACGTACACCTGGCTGTGAGGTGCGGCCGAGTGCGCAACGGCAACCGTGATTTTTCAGAGCCTTTATATATATTGCCGTGACGTGGACGTCTTTTTTTAAATGCACGAAATGTTTTCCCAAAAATCAATTAACAACAATTTAATTAAAAATACTAGCGGCCACATTTTGATAGGCAACCTGGTAGATATACAATCTCCTAATCATAAATATGCGTAAAACTTGGGTTTGTTTGATGTTTTGGTTGATGAGTGCATTGATTCTGCAGCTGGATCTTAGACTATAAGTGGAAATGTAGTGTGGGCTAGTGTTTTTTTATGTTTTCGTCACTTTGATTTCTACTCCGTCTTTTTTCTTTATCTTTTTTTTCTCTTCATTGACTTTTTACTTATTATTACATACAATACAATACAATAATTTAGTTTAAAAATATTTAAATGACTTCCTTTGCTAAAAAATACGAAAGATGTTAGGTGACTTTGTAGTTTTATTTAGATCGTCCTTTACAATTTCTACACACTTTCATCTCACACAAATCGTCAGAACAACAACACAAAATATGAAAGCAACGCGTGCGTATCCAGTATGAATATTAAACCTCTAATATCTTCTAAAATATTCATTTTAATTATATGTTGTAAAGAGCAATTTAAATCTAGATAAGGAATACTAATATATTGTTTAAAATAGCTTCGTAAACCCATATTTTTTTTGTAATATTTAAAAGATAAAATGGTTACTGTGGTTTATCTTAAGGAGATAGATATACAATTGCGGATTTTTTTGTAGACCTTTTTAAGGTATACAATTCCGTAGTACATTATTTGGTCTATCTTTCCCACAACTTAACATTTTTATATACTTAAATTATATAGTATAGATGATGACGACTCTATTACCACAAAATCAAAAACCCCTGTGTCTACGGTTTTTGACACAAGCGCTATGGCAACTAACCCCGTTCAACATCCCGGACAGGTTTATAACCTGATAGGTTTATCAGGCAACTAAAGTCGTCGTCAGTTGGGTGATTGCAGTGCATAAACTCCAGGGCAGTACCCTACTGGGGTGGAACTAAGGGTGGCGGTGTTACGGCTTAAATCTAAAAACACCGCCCCGGGACCCGATGGCATTCCTGGCCGAGCGTAGGTCCTGGCCTTAGTCGACGAGGCTCTCGAGCCCCGACTGCGAGGGTTCTTCAGCGCGTGCCTCGAGTGGGGCCAGTTTCCGAAATTGTGGAGGACGGGGAAACTGGTCCTCATCCGAAAGGAGGGGCGCCCGGCGGGCTCACCGTCCGCCTTCCGGCCCATAGTGTTGCTTGACGAGGTGTGCAAGCTCTTTGAAAGAGTGATTGCAAGGCGCCTCGTCAAGCATCTCGTGATGGTTGGGCCGGATCTGGCGGACAGCCAGTACGGTTTCCGTCAGGGGCGCTCCACCGTGGATGCGATCATGCGCGTGAAGGCTCTGGCTGAGGAAGCAGTCTCCCGGGGCGAAGTGGTGTTGGCGGTGTCCTTGGACATCGCCAACGCGTTCAACACTATGCCCTGGAGCTGCATCAGGGAGGCGCTCGTGTATCACGAAGTGCCTCTCTACCTCCGCCGCATAGTCGGGGCATATTTGTCGGAGAGAGCCGTCGTCTACCCCAGTAGGACCGGTCTCGGTAGGCGTGAAATGTCGTGCGGTGTTCCGCAGGGGTTGGTGTTAGGGCCTCTCTTGTGGAACATCGGCTACGACTGGGTGCTTCGTGGTGCCTTCCTGGATGGTGTCGCCGTCGTGTGCTACGCGGACGACACACCACGAGGCAACCCTGAGGGCCACGGCCGGGGTTTCCCAAGTCGTTGAGCGTATCCGGCGGCTGGGTCTCCAGGTAGCTCTGCACAAGTCCGAGGCCCTGTTCTTCCACGGGCTTCGGAGGAAGGCGCCTGAGGGATCTAGCCTCACGGTAGGAGGCACTCGCATCGGCATCGAGCCCTCGATCAGGTATCTGGGGCTCGTACCGATGGGACTTCGGATATCATTTCCGAGGTCTGGTCCCCAAGTTGGTTAGGGCAGCGCGTGCGTTGGCGCGGCTGCTGCCCAACATGAAGGGACCCGATGACTCCTGCAGGAGACTCTACTCGGGGGTTGTGCGGTCCATGGCCCTTTACGGGTGCCCAGTATGGGCGGGGGCCCTGAAGGGCAGCAACGTCGCGATACTGCGACGACCGCAGCGAGTGCTGGCCATCAGGATCATAAGGTACCGCACGATCTCCTTTGAGGCGGCGAGTCTCCTGGCCGGAACTCCACCGTGGGACCTGGAGGCGAGAGCCCTTGCGGCTCTGTATAAGTGGCGCAAGGAGGCGCGGGAGTTGGGTCGGTGTCCCGAGACTCGAGAAATCGATGACCGGAAATCCCAACTCCGCCAGGTCATCATAGAGAAGTGGAAGGAACGACTCGGGCAACCGAGCGCCGGGCACGCCGTCATCGCGGCGGTAAGACCCGTTATGGAGGATTGGCTCGAGGGGCGTCACGGGACCCTCTCATACCGATTGACGCAGGTGATCACTGGGAAGGGATGTTTCGGGGATCACCTGTGTCTGATCCGCAAGGAGCCAACGCCTGAGTGCCACCACTGCGATGGCCAGACCGTGGACACGGCTCTCCACACGCTGGCAGAGTGCCCGGCGTGGGTTGAGCAGAGGCGAGACCTCGTGGCGGCCATCGGAGTGGGAGTTCTCTCGCTCGATATGATTGCGGCTATCGTGCGGAGCGAGAGTGCGTGGAACTCTGCCGTCTCCTTCTGCGAGCAAGACGGCGGAGCGGGACCGGGAGAGGTTTAGGACTCTCCCAGCCCGCCAGGCCCGGGAACGGACCAGGTACCGCAGGCGCCGGAGGTCGCAGAACGACCTCCGTCCTCCATAAGCGCAGGCCTGGGGGTGACAGGTGAGGCCATCTGTCACCCTAGCAGAAGCAGGCCGGGGTGGCGGCGAGCGCGTTGCGAAGCGCGCTCGCTTCCAGGGAGCACAGGGAACATGGGGTTCCCACACGGGGGGAGGGTCGTCTACTCGTCTGTAGATGACCCGAGGTATGTCGGGGTACCAGAAACTTCCTTTCTAGGGTACACCTGGTTCCCCGGCTATTAGTACCCGAGACGGCGTGCAGTTTTAGTCGGTTCGAGTCCGACATGCCACCGACAGGTGGTATCCGAGGGGATTTCCGCACGGAAAAAAAAAAAAAAAAAGGGCAGTACCCTAAAATTCCCAAAGGCAATGTTTATGTTACGCTAAGTCGCGTAAATATGGCACAATGATGGTGTTGCTCTTTGAGGTTTAGAGCCACATAAAGCAACAATTGAGACTAATTGTAAATATTTAAATAAGAACACTAAGACAAGTTAGGTATGTAGTGCAGGTTGCTAATCAAACCCTCAAATTTGCATGTCTTTTCTTTTCATTGACATTGACATTACAGGTGACTATGTCGGCATTTTAAAGTATCATCTAACTCCTAACCGTTCAGGAGTTTAACCTTCTATCATTAGTTTACCTGAATGATTTGAAAGAATATAACTAAAAGTCTAAACATACATATGGTATTTAAAGAATTATCCTCCAACTCCCAACCGTTTAGGAGGTTTAACTTCCAGCACAAGCTCATCGACACGAGATAATTAAACTAAATTTGCCCATATCTTTTTATCGTGTCAGGACTCAGGACTAATTTTTATACACCTAATAGGGACCACAGACACTTTCTAGGTCTACCCGTTCCTGAGAAAATCGTTGGTGACACACGGACAGACGGACAAGCAAGTGATCTTTAAAGGGTTCCTTTTTTACCTTTTGAGGTTCGGAACCCTAAGAAATACATACAGTGGAACATAGAGCCTCCTTCTAGTAGATATTCTAGTATTTGCGTCTGATAGTCATTATCTCGTGTTAATGAGCTGGTGATGGAAGTTACAGCTCCTAAACGGTTAGGAGTTGGAGGATAATTCTTTAAATACCATATGCCGATAATTCTTTAAATACCATATAACCTAATCGCTTAACTTTTGCACCCAACAAAACCTTCCAGCTACTTTTAAAAGGTAACCTCAAATCACCGCCGAGCATTAAATTTGACAATGTCACTGTAAAAAATAAAACCTCAGTGTGTTATTTAAGATTAGTTTTAGAAAGAAACTTTTTATTTATCGAACATATTAAAATAGTTAATGAAAAGTCTAAAAAGAGTTTCTGTGCATTGACAAGGATATCAACTGCGACATGGGGTCTATCATTTAATACATTAAAGATCATATACGAGCTACTTATTTAGGTTTTATGTGCTATGGTGCACCTGTATGGTCCGATAGGGCGATCGTAGGCGCTGTCCGTCGCAAAACTGTAACAAGGCCAACGACTTGCACTGAGGCTTTGCCGATGTTGGCGGGTGTGCTTCCGGTCGATCTTGAGGTGTAGAGACGTGCAGCCATGTACTATTTATTCAAGACAACAAAACATGGAATGCGAAGTTTTGGGCGCGCGGGATCAAGACTGCTTCAACAGCAGTCCGATGTCTATAATGACCTCATAGACGAATGGCAACAACGCTGGGACGAATCATCCAAGGGGCGCCATCTTTACCAGTTTTTTCAATCTGTTCGCGAACGGTTATCGAGGACATGGCTTGAGGTGCATCACTGTGTCGCTCTCAATTTATTACGGGTCATGGTAACTTTAAGAGCAAGCTGTATTCATTTAATTTAGTCGAGTCACCATTGTGTCAATGCTCAACACCTAACTCTCACTATGAACAGTCTGCTCATCATATCCTCTGGGAATGTAGTCTTTGGTATAATGAACGTAATATAATGCTGAATAGCTTGCAGGTGACATCTGGGGTGGTATACTATGGGGATCTTGTGTCAACTAGGGTGAATTTCCGTGCGTTTAGGCGATTCTGGCATACATATTATTACATTGGTGATTAGTCCAATAAAAAAAAAATAAAAAAAAATGCTGATATATTAGGACACAGGTGTACTTTTGTGTGCCGGACAGGTATGTGTGGCTTGTGAGATATCAAGTTCAAACATCTATTGGCTAATCTAACCCCGCCCTAGTATCGGATTCCACCAGTAATAAGCAGTCAGCAGCATACGCGTTCAGAGTACATCCGGATGGTATTGGTATCGCAAGAAAATCGTCGAAGCCGATATTCCACAAGTATGCACCTAGCACAGATCCCTGAGGACATCCCATTTTAAGCGCCTTCGACACAGAATGATGACCAAGTCTTAGTTTAGTTGTACCTTGTGAAAAGTACGAAGAGATAAGGGAATAAATATTTTTAAAGCACCCCGTGATTTTAATTTCAGCAACAGCATGGGCCACCATGCCGTTGTCGAAGGCGCCAGATATATCTAAGAAAATAGCCAGCACGTATTGAAATTTTGACTCTGTGACAAACTTTCTAACCGATATAACAGCGTCAGTTGTCGATTTCCGCAAGGTACTCGTAAATCCAAATTGTCTATCATGAAATTTGACTCCACCTGGCAGAAGCCGGGGCACTGCAAGACGTTCTAAAAGCTTTCCTAACGATAGTAACAATGTGATTGGTCGGTAGGATTTAGGATCATCCGGTGGCTTGTCGCCACTTTTTAGTATAATACGAATATTACCGCATCGCCATATACGAGGAAATATTCCTTCCGCAATGCAACGTTTAAAGACAGTAAAAAACGTGTTACCCGAAAGTTCACAAGTTTCATGAACTTTTCCCCTAATTACTTTGAAGATACAGCCTTGGCCAAAAGTATTAGGCACCCTAGAAAAATGCACAATTCATGTTTACTGATTGAACAATGAATAAATGCTTATCTTAGATGGCATGCCAGTGTCACAAATAACTTCCTAGAAAAGCAAGCAGCTATCTGTTATGGTCATAAAACACCTGGTGACTGAAAACAAAGGATTTGTTTTTATGCGTTCTTATCAGTCAATGTTTGGTCACTTATGTTCAGGACTCTAACGAGTAAACAAGCTTTTATTTCTAACATAGTGAAATGTTCGCGTTGCGCTGTGCAATCTGCTATCAAACGGTTTGCTGAGACTGGCAGTCACGCTAATAAGCCAAGAACAGGCAGGAAACGTGTGACTTCGAAGCGCGAGGATAGAAAATTAATACGCGAATCTATGAAAGATCGGAAGAAAACATCATCAGAGCTTGCTGCTACTTTGTCCGAAGAGGCTGGAAAGCCAATAAGCGCTCGGACCACCAGAAGAAGACTTGGAGAAGCAGGCTTAAAAGGATGCAAAGTCAGAAAGAAGCCCTGGCTTTCAGAAGCTAACAAAAGAAAACGACTTGAATGGGCTCTACAGCATCAACATTTTACTGAGGAAGATTGGGCCAATGTATTATGGTCTGAGGAATCTAACTTTGAGGTAAGTAAATTTTACTGCTTTTGTTAGTAATAATCATGGACAGTTGTTTATTTAACTAAAATAATAAAAGTTAAGGCAGTTTAAAAAAGTGTTTTGTTTCTTTTTTCAACAGATATTTGGAACGCCAGGTGTGACCTTAGTAGGGAACATGGGGTTCCCACACGGGGGGGGGTCGTCTACTCGTCTGTAGATGGCCCGAGTTATGTCGGGGCACCAGGGACTTCCTTTCTAGGGTATACCTGGTTCTCCGGCTATTAGTACCCGAGACGGCGTGCGGTTTTAGTCGGTTCGAGTCCGACATGCCACCGGTAGGTGGTATCCGAGGGGATTTCCGCACGGAAAAAAAAAAAAAAAAAAGGTGTGACCTTAGTGAGGCGACGTGTGGGCGAAGAATACCATCTAGATTGCGTCGTACCGACAGTAAAGCATGGAGGAGGCAGCATAATGATCTGGGGCTGCATGGCTACTGATGGGGTTGGCGAAATGTTTGTTTGCGAAGGTCGTATGAACAGCGAAAAGTACATAAAAGTGCTTGAAACTGCGCTTAGGCCTTCGCTAACGATTATTTTCGGCGATAACAACTTAGAGGGAGTTATATTCCAGCAAGACAATGCACCTTGTCATAAGTCAGCGACTACGATGCGTTGGTTTACTGAAAACAACATTGACTTGTTTGATTTGCCAGCGCAGTCACCAGATTTGAACCCAATTGAACATCTGTGGAGCATTTTGAAGCGCAAGATTAAAGAGCATAGTATCACATCGAAAACGGCATTAAAAAATGCGTAAGTACAAGAATGGCATGCCATTACAAGGGAGGATTGTACTAAGCTTGTACGCAGCATGCCAGCTAGAATTAGTGCAGTAATTAAATCCAAAGGTAGACAGACTAGATTTTAAGTTTTTTTCATTCCTTGTTGTGAATTTTAATGGTAATAAATAAATTCAAAAAGTATAAGTTGTTTTTTTCCATTATTTTAAGTAAAATGTAGGGTGCCTAATACTTTTGCGCAAGGCTGTATATATGGTGAGTGCGAGTTCCCTTCTAGCACTCAGAGTGTGGTATCCTACCATTCCCAATATAAATAAAGTTGGGTACATTAATGGGTAGAATGGGTATACACCATACTGACGCATATACAGATATCTCAAAAATTTGTTTTGTACCCGCTCCACCGTGAGCCTATATTTAGATTCATGAGGAGCCTAGATACTGCGTTACGTTCTGCTGACTTCTTACCAGAGCTTTGTACAGGGTAAAATTATGGACCCTGCGATGGATAAATCCTAAATTCCTAAATTGGTGATGTGACTGTGAAACGTCAGCGCAGTGGTAAAATTTACCCCTAGGTATATTATAATTACGAGCCCCGATGCAAAATAGTTCGCGCGAGAGAAACTAATTATCACGCATTTTGAGGTGTTAAATTGTAGGAGGTCTCTACTCCAATCCACTACCCTGTCTGTCCCTTTGCAACAACGTCAGCCACGTTTTTTACAGTAAAAGAGAGCTTGAGATCATCAGCAAACAGTAAGCACTTGGCGTCTTGAACTGCTTCTTTCAGGTCATTTATCATAATTAATTATAAACAATAATGGCCCAAGATTACTGCCCCGACTCACGCCAGATCGCGTAAAATATGGTTCCGAGATTGTCCCGCGTATTCTACATACTGCTGCCGATCGCGTACATAACTGGCAAAAAACTGAGCAAGTGGGGGGTAAATCCAACTGCGGCTAACTTTATAAGCAGGGCGTCATTGTTCACCAGATTAAATGCTTTTTTAAAATCGAAGTAAGCCGAATCAGTCTGTCCTCCACTGTCCACTGTTGGCCGATATGAGCCATGTAGCTGAGAAGGTTACTAGTGGTGCTTCTTGCTGGTCGAAAACCATGTTGGGCATCGGAAAGTTGTGCACATACCTGTTAAAATATGCTTGTATGGATTGCAGCTTCAAATACCTTTGCCGGAGTCGATAGTACTGCAACCGGCCTGTATCCATCCACCTGTGCGCCCTGACTTCCCTTCGGCACGGGTACCACGCGGGTTACTTTCCATCGCTCCCATATATTGATTCCTCATACAAACTTCCACCCCTCTTTTACACCCTTAAAGGGTGATTTCTGAGAAACAATCCCTGTAGCAAATTTCATCTAAATCAGTTCAGCGGTTTAAGCGTGAAGAGGTAACAGACAGACAGAAAGACAGTCACACTTTCGCATTTATAATATTTATAATTTCATACGCTTCACTCTACCCCTTCGGAGTATAAAACATGAGCGTATGTATGTACTTTTTAATATAGAATGAAAGTAGACGAAAGCTTTCATGGTCTTAAATTGGATCGGTGAAACTAGGTGTTACGTAACGCTAACAACATAATTCAAAATATAGAAACCTCTTAAACTTCCAGTATGTGGAAGTTCCTTGGAATACTACGCATTAGTAAACAACGCCCTGAGAAGCTAATTATCATCTTAAAGATGACAATTGTAGCGTCTAAGTTTACATCAAAACGACCCCCATTGGTACGGTACATAAGCAGCCGCACAGTAGGTATTATTGTCAAGGCACAATTTATTTATTAACAAAAACGAATTCATAAACTCCGTTACAATGCCAAATTTTATTTATCCAATAAAAAACAATTTAACACTGTATAGATGATGCTTTTAATTCACTTTTTCTGCAGTTAACGAACTGCATTTATTTCCACTTACACTATGTATTATTTATTGCTTTTATTATCACCGTGTTCGTAGTTGTCGTCAACAACAAAGCAAAACGCCATTACAGTGGCGCCTAGTCATATTCTCGATTTGGCAAAGTTGCAAACAGGTTGCTCCCATTGATCTACTCTACTCCATAAAAGGCACATCGTGATCTGTCTTGATAGGTCTCAATCAGTCCACTTTGTTTTGTAATTTAGTGTCGTAGTTACGCTTGTTGTTAAGGGGAGGGGCACAAATAAATACAATAGTAAATGTTTAAGTTCATTAAAGGACTTTATTTTATAAGTTTGTTAGGAGTAAAATGCAAATCCAGTTTTACATACCTATAAAGCTAAATTTATATTCATTGGAACGAAGAAACTTCAGATAACATTTATTATTACTTTACTAAGAAAACAAACAAAAAAAAATACACGCAAGTGCAAAAAGTATAATTGTTACTTATGTTTAGATTTCTTTTTCTTTTTACTAGACTTCTTCTTATGTTTGCGTTTCTTCTTCTTTTTCTTATGGTCATCCGAACTGGATTCAGAGTCACTTTCACTGTCGCTCGCAGCACGTTTCTTCTTTTTCTTACTACGTTTCTTCTTCTTCTTACGTTTTCTAGCATCGGAGGATGACGACGATGAAGAATATTCTGAATCACTTGAGGATTCACTTTCGGACTCAGGTTTCTTTTTTACATTTGCTAAATCCAGTTTAATAGTTTCATTATCAACTTTAACCTTTTTGGCTTCAATAAGATTATTATCAGGTGATAATGAACGTTCGCGTTTTCTGATGACATCATCTTTATTTTCAGTATCAGATTCCACAGTTTCGTCGTAATCCGGTTCAAAGTGAGCTTCATCTAAGGTTGACTTCTTTCGTTCTCGATCAACATTGACAACTTTTGCATTTGATGTATTTCGTTCTTGACCTCGATCACGAACTACGGTGCTTTCGCTTGATTTTTTTTCGTCTTTTAGATTTTTGTCAAAATGCTTTTTATCACTTGGACTTCGTCCACGATGTTTTTCACAGCTTTTTACTGCTTCAGACATAATTCGTCTATCGCTTTTTGAAGACTCAATTCTGTTAATACCATCAAGTTTACGACCTCTTTCTCTTTCCACGGTAACGCGTCGATAAGGCTGATCACGCTGATCACGTTTAGGAGTTTTTGACCTAGATTTTACACGCTCAACAGTACTTTGAACCACTCTCTGTTCTCTTCCTCTTCGTACATCTTCAACTTTACCGCCGAGGCGTTCTTTAACAGATAAACGAGGAGGTGGTGTTTTTGAGTATCTGCGTTTTGTTTCATTAATTTCAATAGATCTTTGCTCAGAATCAACTACTGGAACTGTAATTTGAATATTGTTCATAGCCGCTTTTGAAGCTTCATCACCATATAGTTTTAGGCGATCACTGCTGATTTTTTTAATTTCGATGGGTCTCAAAGAGCTTATTGCCTTTGCAAATATGGCATTCTCTGCTCGTTTGATAACATCTGAAGTAACTTTACTGCCGTCTTCCTCTTCGTCAGGGGATGTTATTTCTCCAGGTTCTTTAGTCTTCTCTACGTTTTCTTCATCAACTTCCCATTTAGATAGTTCAGGCAAAGTTGCTAACATTTCCTTCGTTGGTTGACTATGTACTTCAATTTCTGCCTTTAAATCTAATTCATCTGCAGTAGCCTGAAGTTCAATTCCATCGAACGGCTCTTCCTTACTAGTAACTTCAGTATTTTTTGTACCTGTTAATACCGCCGTGCTCTTTTCTTCGGTTTTTACATAATTTTCTATAATTTCTTTATCTACGGCACCGACTGCATCGTCACCATACAAATCATTATGCTTATCACTACTATTATTTTTAGGTGACTCTGTTTCTTTTTTAATAACAGGCGCGTCACTGTTATTTTTCTCTGTTTTAATAACAACCTGCTTTTCAGCATCAACTGCTTCTTGTCCTATTTCCTCGTTTTTCTTGTCAATTTTATCAATTTCGTCATCTTTTTTGCTATGTTCTTTTTCTTTTTTATCCTTCTTGTCACGTTTCTTTTTCTTTTCAGTGTCTTTTTCTTTTTCTCTCTTTTTTTTCTTTCTGTCCTTGAGTTTCTTTTCTTTATCTTTGTGATCTCTGCTATCTCTTCTATCGGAAGATTTCTCACGAATTTTTTCTTCTTTCTTTTCCCGTCGACTCTCTCGATCACGAGAGCGTCCCCTAGATTCACTACGTTTTTTCTCACGCGTTTCTCTGTTACGTTTCGGCGAAGTACGTAGCTTTTTATCAGGACTTGCCCTTTCATGCTCGCGATCCTTTTCATAGTCACGATTTCTGTCATAATCACGGACACGATCATCACGGCCTTCGCGCAGCTCGCGAGATTTATCATATCCTGATCGCCTATCAAGATCTCGACTCCTTTCCGATTTCTCTACTATTTCACGATTTTCATTTATTTCATTTTTGTATTTTTCTCTATCTTTCGGTTCTCGATCCCGATGTCTCTCATGTTCAAGATTTTGATTGCGCCTTGGCCCTCCTCTATTACGAATATTAGATCTATATCCCGGTCGAGTATGATCACGAGGAGCACTACCCTCTTCCCTATAAGCATCACGGAAATTAGGATCATGGTAAGGAGGTGGTACTGATTCTCGGGGATCTGCACTTGGGGGTCGAAAAGTAACGCCGGGCTCGGGAAATCTATTATGAGATGGGGTGTCTCGGAATGCCCCATCTCTGTATGGCACATTTCTATAGGCACTATCTCGAAATTGTCTTGCTCCTCCTCTGTAATTCGGTTCACGGTAAAGACCAGCTTGTGGGCCTTCTCGGTAAGGTAAATCTCTAAATGGTACCGATCCTTGATCACGATAATGATTCGGTCGATAATTATCCCTAAAGCGAGCTGTTTGCTCCCCCACATGAACAGGTATCTCGCTTTGAACAGGAGTTGTAAGCGGTACATCTCTATATCCTGCAGCTACCTCACCATATGGCGGTGGTCTATAAGGATCTCTATAGCTTGAAGGTCTATCTCGATCAATAGAACCTGGTGGACCGAGAGGCGGTTTTTCAAAAGGGGATGGTTCAAAGCCAGGTACTGGTGGTTCTACACCGGGTGGTATTTCATCAAATGTAGGAACATCATAGCGACCTCTATAAACAGGCGGCGGTTCCGATTGTATAGGAAGACTCCCCAATGGTGGGATCTGTTTTACTGGTATTGGTGGGTAAACAGATGGTTGTGCACTGCCTCTTTGTCCATATCTGAAAACAAAGAGAAAACCATATAGTTAAAGCAAGTATAAAATATATAAATCAAGACTTACTATGCATCAAAATAAAAAAATTGCCGCGCGAATCGAACCTGCCACAGATTTTTGATATGAATTTCCCTTATTATCATAAAGTTTACTCAACTTCTTTTTCTTTTTACTTAAAAACTGTATAATTTTAAATTCTCGGTTCTCAATACCAACCTAGGCTGTACCTACATGCTAGGCAACTCAACTCAAGGCAGTACCTACATACCATTATTTACACTAAGTGAGTAAATAACCGATATCATTATACTGGGTATTTACTTTTTTTTTTCAATATATTAAAACGCAAAACCAATATTCACGGAAATATTTTTGTTTCCGAGGTTTAATGATGATATGAGAAGCTGATAACCACTGAAAATCAAAGAAATATAAGGAGTGTGATGGAGTTGTGAGTGAGATTATTCCTGTGCCACTGGAATAATACACTCACCACAACAACTTATATGGCGTTGTCAAATTATTTCCTATTTTTATAAGTTCTATTTTACCAGAAATCCAATCAAAGCAGCAGTTTTGGCAGTATTAAATTCTTCAAAAACATGGTAAACAAGTCATCTTCTCTAGAAAATTGCAAATTATTTTATTAAATTATTCTCAACTATGATACTAATTCTATAACATCATATACTATAATACCAAATACATGTGCAAGTTCAGCAAAATACATGCTGATAAAATACGTATGTTTGCGTAATGCATAAAACATACATTGTAGTTTATTTTATAATTTCTGAACCCTTAATCCTTTTTCTACGTTCAGGATAGGAATCAAACTACACAGAGACAACAGCATTCGACGTTAATTTACGTTCATTTGATACATGCAAAAGGAGTTCATCATTCGCAGCAGTTTGCAGATACTTGCTGACAACCAGACTTTTCACATACCTCTTATTTCAATTAAAAGGATTGCGAGACTCTTAGCGATGAATTCAGAGCTTACCATTTCAGTATTAAGGGTTAAAGCGTCTCATTATTCGTCCTTTTCGCCTCTCATGGATCTAGACATCCTCTGGTTGTCTAACTTTAACCCTAGGTTATGAAGTTTCAACAGTCTTATTTTTTATCATTATTCTCTCTTCCATACCATAATAGGTCAACATTTGTACTGGACACCTGTAGGTTCTTGAAGTCGGCTTCGCATAATTATAACTTACATATACATATTTTAACTTTATATAGCTATTAAAATATAGAATCTTGTATACAAATAATACGATACCACCGTAGAAAAGATTAGACTAATAAACAGCTCCCTTCCTAAAATCTATTAAAAGATGTTGCAAAATATCGTCTGAAGCTTAAAAATTAAAAAAACTTAATTTCTAAATTTAGTAGATATAGCTGTTGAAAATAAACGGTTTAAGTAAACTTTTGATTTTTCCTTGTAAAAGGTAAATAAATATAGATAGTTACTCCCAAATGCCATGAGTGCACACTCCATTCCGATTGTGTATATACACACTAGACACATAAGTTCAATACATGGTGGTACACCGAAGGATCTCTAGGGATTAGAAAAGGTTAAAGAAAATGTGCCTGGGGAAAAGAACCCCCAGACTAGAAAACCTGCTACCGCAGAACATGCAATCGAAGCAGGAACCACTCACTGGCTTGAACTTCACCTTACGCAAGTCCTCTATACCGAAGGTCACTTTAGCTCAAGAGTTGCACGTGCAGCATTTGAAATTAAAAAGCATAATACTATCCATCAGAGAGATGGTTTTAAGCACAGTGACAAAAAACATGTTACCTTCCTTTTCTTAGCGGTCGGATGTGTTATAAAAGCCGGACTGGTCGGTTTTCATACAGAAGAAGGAGCATTGGTAAGGTCTGTGACGATACATAGCGAGAAGAAAATATAAAAAATAATGAAAATGTGCACCACTGAGCCAGTCAGCCGGTGACCACAGCCATACCTGTACATCGAAACGTAAGACATCCAAAGGTAAAGCTGTTACATAATCACGTTTCGCCTGTATAAGTGTATTTATATGGCAATTCCTTATTTCAAACAAACATATTCCAAACACTGAAGTTGTGGCTTGCTTTATAATCATGTAGTCGGCAACGATTACGTTAGTTGGCAAAGTCCTATAAATGTGACATTTGTTGGTTGGTTACTTAAGACAGGTTCGTGTATTTCTGGGTTATTTATTTATTTATTATGTAATTAACAGATTTCAAGTTATATTGAATAGTTATTATAGTTAAATTGAATTTCTATCTGTTTTTTTTGTATAGAAATCTAGAAATAAATAATCCACAAGCCCGTTATGAGCGGCTCCTTATTTTTAAAGCTAAAAAAACTGCTTATATAAGCGCCCCTAGACACAGGATCATGAACCTAAAAAAGTACAGTAAAGCTCAAGTTTTTTAACAATATAATTTGGGCAAAACAACGAACTACGGGAATTAGCTTGAATGACGTTAAACTAAAAAAAACCTGTAATTTCAGAAAATAACTGAAAACTGCGACATACATTCGCAAAACAGCACACATCATGGATGGACAAATTCAGATGAAAATCAATTTTAGTGTCATCTGAAGGAATGTACGTGCGACGTCCTTTAAACAAAAGATTTGATATTCGATATCAAATCCTTACGGTGAAACATGGAGGTGAAAACGTTTAGGTTTGGGCATTTTTTAAGTGTTCGATAGAAACCGGATAAGGTAGAAGAGAAAAAACTGAGGTCTACAAGAATATCTCAGAAAACAGACATATGGACTCATAAAAAATAAAATAGTTTGCAACTTTAATAAATAAATCTGCCCGGGATATCGTGATAAAAAGTTATTAAGGCAAAATTAATCACAGCGAATGCGATTTAATGTTTTGTTTATGTTATGAATGCTTTTTGTGTCAATGTTAGACATCTTCATTTTTTACAAACTTACGAATTCGATATTATTAACAAACAAGCCAAGCGAAGCTGGTCTGTAGTAGTGACGAAGGTAATGCAGACATCGATTGTACTCAATAAACTTTTAAAATCATTTAATCCAATTATTTATATTTTATTTTATTATATATATATATATATATACATACATCTATAGAAACGAAATAACACTTGTCTATCAAGACTTTTTAGTAAGTATAAATGACACGACAGATTTTTCATCAGATCAAAATTTTTGAAAGGTATAAATAGTAAAAATTTCATATAAATCATCTTTTAATGAAAAAAGAATTACAATAATTCAAACTTAGGAGTATCTGGCGAAGATTTGCCATCATACTTAGTGCGTTGTCATGAATTACGTAAGTTCTAATATTATCCCGAAAATGTGAAAAACAGCAAACGTTTATATAGGCATTTACTGCTTCCCCGCCAGCAATAATTGCTGCCATGTTGGCTAGTGAGGAGGGCTGGGGCGCAGTGGTCTCTTTCTGTGAAGCTGTAATGCTCCTGAAAGAGACCGCTGAACGGGATCGGGAGAGGGCCGATCCCGAGCGTAGAGAAATGCTGCGGTAGGCGATAGGATGGCGGTCTGGTCGCAAAAATGCGATCGGGCTGCAACATTTTATAATCATTGGCCGATAGGCGGGGGAAGCCTTCTTTCCCCGGGATAAGGCCTGGCTAGGCGCGGAGTCGATCCGGGGGGGATCTGAAATAACATGGTCCGGTCCTCCCCAAGGCAGGGCGCCTAAGACCGGCTGTCGGGGTGGTTTTTAGTGGAAATACCTCATACTCCTAGCTCCTGCGTCCCCGAAGAGCCGGAAATCCGAAAGGATTTTCCACCCCGTCAAAAAAAAGGTATTTTCTGCTTTCGGGCGAGATCTGTTCCGGCCAGATCATTGCTGCCATGCTGGCGAGTGAGAAGGGCTGGAGCACAGTGGTCTCTTTCAGTGAGGCTGTGGTGCTGTTTTGCGCGTAGGAGAGCCATGCTTCGGAACAAATGAACCAGGCTCCACTGGAGTGATCCCACGGCCTCACACGAAACCGGTGTTAAGCAATTCTTTTGCTGCTTTCAGTGATATTACCAAGGGGAGGAACTCAAAGGGCAGCAAGGCACTTGTGCCGCTTGAGTTGCAGGAGTCCATGACCGGCGGTAGTTACTTACCATCAGGTAACCCGTATGCTCGTTTGCCCCCTTATAGCTTAAAAAATAGCTCCCGAAAGAGATCGCTGAACAGGATCGAGAGACGGCCAATCCCGAGCGTAGAAGACGTCGACGGCGGTATCAGCCGCCGACTGGACCGCGGGCCGCCAGTGTGGGTACTTCTGGTGGCCGATTAAAGATTGACTGCGATATGAGATATAGCGGTGGCCTGATCGCATCAAGAAGAGATCAGGCCGTAGCGTCGCCCAAGCCGACCTAAACCTCATACTTGTCGATCGTCCTAGTTCTATTGACCATATGCGCAAAAAACTTGTAGTTCTTCTTAAAAGACGAACCTTATTCAATTAAGGAAGAAAACATTAATTCGTAATGTTCTGACTGATTTTTTGTGATTTAAAGTCCAAAAAACTCAACAAATTAAAGACTTTATTTAAACTGATTGTTTATTTTGTAAATATAAGTGTTATTAAGAATAAATTGCACCATTTTTTTTGTTTGTTTTTAACGGTGTGAAGTTAAAATCACCTAATCTTTGATTTTTAGGCATATCAGGGTTTAAAGTATTCACCCCGGGTTACCTTGACACCTTTTGAAAAAATACATATGAGAGAACAAAAGCTGCTATTTTAGCACGCAACTCAAAGTTAAAACTTCAATTTCCTGTTTGAGATAGATTAAGCTAAAAAAGTGGTCATATTATTTATTTTCTAGAAAGAATATCAACCTGTCAAAGATATGTAGAAAACTTACGGATTTAAGATACGTTATACAGTACAAATACAGTATAAATCCACTGACAACTTTCATGAGTAGCCTGGTATTTAACCCATAACAAACACGTAATACTCAACTTTCAGGAATGAAAGTAAGGCAACAGTGTCACTATAAAAGAAAGATAATAAAAATAATTAATAAACGTTATTTTAATCATTTACATTACATTAAGAAAACTCATGATCAAATCTTAATTAGTTTTTGTTTTTTAATTCCTCAAATCTTTGTGTAAAATGTACCACGACCTATAGAACTGTAATTATATTTCAGTGTACATTTCCATCAATAAACATAAAGTGTCTGTACTTAAGCTCTAGAACCTTAGATCAATTACTAAAAATATCATCAACTGATACCAAATTAATCTGGTTGGCTGAAGAATCAGCAATTCAGATTATTCGACGACGGCTCTTACCAGCACAACCGTGGCAAATTTCTTAGTTTTCATAGTCGTAGGCGATTTTGGTTAGAGACTGGGTCCAAAAAAGAATAAGTTTAGTACGGCGTTATTTCGTAATAATTTTGATCGATATTAAGTAATGACAATAAATATTGCTTTAAAAAAATACATTAACCGAAAAACATTTTACAAAGAAAAAGTACCTAAACAAACTAATATAGTAGATTTAAGAACAACGAATAGCTAATATTCTACATACATTTTCTTACGAGGCTAGTAGATAGAATATTCTTTACAACTATATAACAAACCTTACATCTAACTTAAAAAAAGTACAATGATAATAAAAAACAAAACTAAAATTAGAAACATGACAAAATTCTCATTCAAAATGTAAAACACCCCAACATAAATCTATACATAATTATAAATAAATTTAACACAGGTTTATATTTGTTTTAAAATAACACAACCTCCTCCTCTAGGTATTTTTAAGATACCTAATGAGATTTTACATTTCGTGACAAATTTTGTTAAAAAGTGTCACATAACTTATTTAATTATATCAAATATAAACATTGCCACTTTTATGATAATGGAAAATAAAAAGCAGTTGTAACAAACGCAAATATTTATTTATCTTTATTATTGGTGGACTCCGTGTAGGACATTGCATAAAAAAAGACAATTAGACTAGAAGGAAATACACGAATCTCAACATAATACAATACATAAATCAAGCCAGTTTTTGCCATTTACTTATATAGGCACCATAATACGACCACGATTTTTAAAATAATATGTGGTATGACTGCAGTGCTAAATTTATTGTTTTTAAACAAATTTCTTTAATACCTAAATTAAATTGAACTTTATACATAACACAGTTTTCAATATAACAAAATGACATATAAATTAATGAATACAAATTGTAATTCTATGATACATATAAACATAAAGTTGCATTTGCATAAAGCATCAAATAATTTTATGTAACTTTTGCAACTTTCTTATTAGAGACGATAATGTAGGTCAACTTTAACCTGTTCATGTTATTATTAGCTAGATATGATGATGCGGCTTTGTGCATATTTATTTACACACACTTATTATTTTCCAAAATATAGTTTTATGCTAGTTTCAGAAATTACCAAAACAGAACAAGACATACTAGCAAATAAAAATAAAAAACATCGGTATTTTCTTTAAGTTAATTGTAAACATTCGGATATACTCGTACTTAGTTAAAAGCACTTATTGCGACATTACAGACAGATGCTAAAATTTTATTAACATGTTTATATTAATGCAACACAGTCACTAATATTTAGGACTATAATAATAATTACATATGTATGACCTATCTTTAGTCTATGATTAACAAGTCTATATTACTTTCATCAAACACATATTTAAGTTAATTAAAGGTTATATTTATTTGTTTATTTCATAGTGCCTGCATTTATCTTCTCTCGTTACCTAAATTCAGAAAATACAAAACAACTAATAAATACAGCTATGATACAAGTATGGTATCTCTAGTAATGACGCGATTTATTGGTTTTAGCATTAACAATATAAGTGATGTGTTTTATGATTTGAGCAGAATATGTTCAATATTCTCCAGGATAATTTAGAGAAGCAATTATTTTTAGAGAGTAAATTTCTTAAAATAGAACAAATCCAATACAACACCATACATCCATACAATACAATAAACAGTACTCTCTCTATCTCTCTCTATCTATCTATCTCTCTCTATCTATCTATCTCTCTCTATCTCTCTCTCTCTCTATTTTTCTCTATCTATTTCTATCTACCTCTCTCTCTATCGATCTCTCTCTATCTGTCTCTTATCTCTATCTCTAAAATTGACACTTCTTTGCTCTTTTTAACCGACTTCAAAAAAGGAGGAGGTTCTATGTTCCACTATTTTTTCTCTTATTTACAGATCATCACTTCTTGTAGTAAATCCTAAGCACATCTGAATAGCATGTATTCGTAGAGTGCACTGTTGCCATTATATTCAATTATCTGAAATAAATAGACTTAAGAAAACTTTGAATTACAAAAGATAACAGGTACATTGTACTGTCGCAAAGAATATGAAACTGACGACAATATATTACAATCTTAGAGTATACATACATAAGTAAACGAAAGCAAGCTATAGAGCACCCGTTAGCGAGTATGAACTACAAGCACGGGTTTGACTAGTATCGAAATTGAAAGGGCGACTCTATTATCCACGAAGGGTCAAGCGCTCTGATTGTTTCTCCCATCGAAATTAATTTAAATTTAATGTTATAATGAATTTACTCGAATGTTGTGTAATACCTAACATGATTTCTTTCGTCATAATAATATGGATCATATGGATCAACGTCTAAAATAAAAGTTTATAATTATAATATTTGCTCGGTATAATTAAATATTTACGGTCAGGTAAATATCTATCTCAATTTCAGAAAAACCGTAAATTGGCAAAGTAAGTGACAGCAATAAAAAGGCGGAACTTGGAGCCCAATATTTGAATTTTCAAGGGCAGATTTAAGAGGGAGGGGCACGTGGATACCCAGACCAGAGTAGTTTTTGTGTACTCTGGAGATTCCATCACAGTACACACCTATGGACAAATCAATTTATCAGTTAGATATATATTAATAAAATAACAGAAAAAAACGAGTAACTCTTGTCCATTTCTAGCTGGGAATTTTCTTGCGAATTTTGTCTTGGCGGGAGAGCGCAGTTCGGGAGGAGAGCCGGCGTGGGTGGGCGAAGGAGTCTCAGTCACAGCGCAGAGCTAGAGAGCAGTCAGGTCGCGACAGGTTATCGTAGCCGGAGGAGTTTTTCATGCGCTTGTTATAATTACGTAAACTAAAATAAACTACTCTTTGTAGCTTACTTAGTTTAGTGTAGTCTTCGCGAGTAATATTATTGTACATATATATCGGTGCAACTACTTAAATGGAGGCGATGTCGATAAAAAGCTAAGAAGTTTCGGAACAAATCAATGACACTTAGTTAATTTATTAGTCACTGAATTCATGTAAGAACTATGAAATCCAAATATATTAACGATGAATTTATTAAGTTATTAAAATTTCAATACTTAACCTCAAACACCATGTGTGTTGTCATTTAGTATAAAATCGAGCAACAGTGGGCGCACAGATCATTCTCGCTCCGTCGGGCTTTACGGATCTATGTACGACTGTTGGTAATTACCTTGGAATACGTCTTTAATTGTATTTATTACTGTTGTCTTTATTTACTACTATACATATCTATGTACGACTGTTGGTAAGAACTTGTATAAATCTTTAATTGTATTTACTGTTGTTGTTATTTACTACAGCTGTTTTATATATTTTTATAAATCCACACTTTTATTTTTTTATGTTTAATGTCCTGTCACAAGGACGTTTTTTAAACTATCTTTAAAATTGTAGTACTGATTTAAGTTCCGTGCCTTCCACTTCCTTTTTACTAATAAGTATGGATCTACGAGAAGCAGAAGTTGTTCGAATCGTAACGTTGTTATAAACTGGAATGAGCCAGCGTAATGTCGCTCGAAAATGTGAATTTAGTCTTTCAACGGTTCAATATGTCTACAAAAGGTATCCGGAGACCGGTAGTTACATTAGAAGACTAGGATCTGGCCAAAAAAGAGAGACATCTGAACGGAAAGATCGGTTTATAGTGGCAGCAATTGCTCAAAAATAAAAAAATATTGCAGCACCTGCTCAGAGATGTCTGAGGTGTTGCTTTAAGTGATAGGACAATAAGGAGATGCCTTGAAGAACGTAGTTTAAAACCAAACAGACCCGCAATAGGTGCTACGTACGTACTTCGAGTATATGCACAATATGTCATATCTGATAAGTAAGCTTTGAAGGTGGTTCAGTTTTGTTCTGGGAAGGTATAGGCTCAGAAGCCCGTACAGAGCTGGTTATCGTAGAAAGAGGAACTGTGAATGCTGAATCGTACATCACTAATGTTCTTGAAGGCCAGCACGAAGTCCAGACTTTAACCCAATAGAGCATTAATGTTACGAGCTAAAACGGCGAGTAAGACAGCGAGAACCAGTTCCGGAGAACATGCGACATCTTAAAGCGGCTTTTTTGGAGGAATGGGCACATACTCCAATCTACCATTAAAAAGTTGATACAATCCATAAACAAAAGGGTGGTATGTGTTATTTCAAGCCGGTGGAGGCAATACCTCTTAGTAAAGAAAGATGACATCAGCAAAACCATTTTAAAACAGTGTGAACTTGTTGTAAATTTTTCTTCATTTTTGATATTTTTTGTGTATTACTAAAAAATAAAGTTGGTTAATTTAAAAATGCGTTATTTCAAGAATTAACACACAACCAATACTTTTTTTTATATTTTTTATTTTATTTTGAAACCCGGTCACCACTACATGTTGAGCAGGTGGCCTAATTTTATTGCCCACCAGATTACATCAATGGCAACAAATCCATCAGCAGTATCAGACTCTACGCCGTTTTTAAGTTCGCGGAATGAGAGGGTTGGAGGGGGGTGATTAGGCTCATTAGAATCGTCACGTGTTCAGTGACTCATAATTAGTATAAATACCAGGTTTCATTGTTATTAGACAATTAGTCTTTGAGTTATCGTCAACCAAGCAACATAATCGGGAGTGAAAAGTGAAACATGGAAAAAATCTAATATCGTGCCGTTATAAAGTTCCTTACCAAGCAAGGAAAATCAGTTGCGACCATAATGAATGAGATGTCATTGATTTACGGCGACTCTTGTCCAGGAAAAAACATGGTGTACAAATGGCACAGTTTATTTAAACAAGGAAGGGAATCCCTTGAAGACGACCCGAGGCCGGGCAGGTGCATCGAGGTGATCACGCCAGAACTTATCCAAAAAGTCGAAAAAAATGGAATCGACGATGCTCGACTAAAGAAACAACTCGCAAAAATGGTTGGAGTATCTGATACAACCTTTTTTAGAATTCTGCACGATCATTTTGGCATGACAAAGGTCAGTGCAAGATGGGTGCCGAGAATGCTCACGTCGACGCAAAAACAACAGCGCGTAGTGTTCACGTGCATTTTTAGACCTTTGTAATGAAGACAAGGATGCTGTATTGAGTAGAATTGTTATTGGAGACGAAACTTGGGTTCATCATTATGAACCTGAGTCGAAACAAGACTCCTTGCAGGGGCATAAAAAGGGCACAGCACCTCCCAAGAAGTTTAAGGTGTCACAGTCCAGTGGGAAACTCATGGCAACGGTCTTTTGGGACTCAGAAGGAATATTTTTGATCGTTTATAAAGATAAAGGTGTTTCTATAACCGGAGAATACTACGCTTCAATATAAGATCGACTCAAAGAAGCCATTAAAGAGAAAAGACGGGGAAAATTGACAAAAGGTGTGTTGCTTTTGCACGACAACGCGCCCGTCCACAAGAGCCGCGTTGCGTTGGCTGCCCTGCATAAGGTGGGCTTCGATATTTTGAATCACCCACCCTACAGTCCAGACCTGGCCCCCAGCGATTATTAAATGTTTCCAAAAATGAAAAAAGAGCTGCGGGGTAAACATTTTTTTATGAGGGTATAAACAAATTAATTGAAAGATCTGAAAAATATATCCGTCTTGCAGGTGAATATATTGAAAAGAAAAAATAATTTGGTTTTTTATTTCCACCCCTTATCCCCCATTCCGCGAACATAAAAACGCTCCCTCGTAGTTACATGTTGCAGGAAAGAGATATATGTAGGTGAGTGAGATCGCAAACTTTGTGTATTTCAACATTTTGTAGTTGTAACTCTAGGAAGTGGTTGTGTGCATTTGGGTGACTTGCAGACGGCTATTCTATGTGCAGCTTGTTCTTCGTTCGCTGCAACTTCATATACAAGTTATACGCACTTGCTAACTGATTTCGCAGACACCGCGACTGCGTGCTTTGCATCGATAAAGCCACCATTAAATAGATAGTTATGACCTGCCTATGGCCTACGGCAGTGGCGGATTAACCCTAAGGCAAATTAGGCACGTGCCTAGCGTCGCGCGCAGATTTTTTTAACAGAGGAAAAACTTCTGCCTAACATAAAAAGAACTGTGTCAGTAAGTATGCTCATACTTACACAATTTAAACAATTCCTTAATTCTATAGAGATACTTAAGGTTAACATCTAGGATTTATATTACGTAATTGTCACTACTTCTTTGCTTTCACTTTTAGATCCCCACGAAGAATGAGTCTAGTTGCTACAACTACAGCTGTAGCGGAGATTACTCTAAAAATTGTAGTAATAAGGTTGTGTAATCAATGGCACTAACAATGTGGGCGGAAGCTCTGATTGCCCAGAATAAGGTATCTCTGCACAAATCTGAGGCTTTGTTCTTTCGTGAGCCTCGCAGGGGTCCATCTGAGGGACCCAGTCTCGTAGAAGGAGGCACTAGGATCGACATCGAGCGATCGATGAGGTATTTGGGGCGTACTGGGTCGAGATTGTTGGACTCGATAAACCGAGGACCAGAAATCCCAACTCTGTCAGGTCCTCATGCAAGAGTAGAAGGGAATACTTGGGCCACCAAGTGCTGGGCACACCATTGTAGCGGCGGTAAGACCTGTTATGGAGGATTAGCTCGAGAGAAAACACGGGACCCTCATGCCGGCTGACGCAGGAGCTCGCTGTGTCTGATCCGCAAGGAAACAATGCCTGGGTGCCACGGCGGCACGACGCTCCACACGCTGCTAGAATGCCTCCCATGCGTGGGTGGAGCAGAGGCGTAGCCTCGTGAAAGCACTCGGATTGAAGATTCTGTAGCTCAGTACCATAACTGCGGCCACGACCATGACTCCGCCAACTCCTGCGAGCAAGTTATGCTCGAGAATAAGAGGGTGAAGCGGAACCTGACGAATCTTAGAACTCTCGTGGTAATCCTTGTAAGTAAGTAAGTAATCCTCGTGGTAAGCTTGGTAATCCTCTTTGATATTTTAGGAATCACGCTCCCGTTATCCCGACCGAAAGAAATCGGCTGAACATTCAGACTCAGTCAGTTGAAGCATATTACCGACTTCAAGTATATATTCCTTTTCTAGATTCTATGTTAAGTGAAATGTCATCCAGGCACCTAGCGCTCCTATGCAAGGTTCGGACAGTTGCAAAAGTTGCTGTCCCCTAACTTTGGGGACGAAGATGTAGAGGATGTTTTTTAAGTCGCTGAAGTATATAAAGAAGACCTTTCTTGGTCGTTACTTTTAACGCAGAGCTAAAAATTTAGTAACAGATGAGAGATAAGATCCCAATACCTTCGCCAAATGCCAACAAAAGAGCAATAGTGCCGCCAAATATCAGAACTCTTTGTCAATTCCTGTGCACGTTTTCAGTGACTAGCAGTGCCGAGCGATCTTTCTCCACTTTATGCCGATTAAAGTCATAACTTCGCAGCTGGATGACAGAGGAGCGTTTAAATGAACTGGCTTTAATGCATATCCATCAAGACATTGCTACAAAAATAAACGCTAATGGAAAGCCAGGAAAAAAAATCTGGATGCGCCGTTGTCAAGGTTCATCTGTTTGATGCATTTTAATGCTTTCCTCCTTTTATGAAACGAAGAGACGACTGCGCAATCTGGTTGAAGGTGCAACACCAGAGGTTAAACTTGAAGTAAGATTACACCGATTTAAAAGCGATTAAATAAGTAGCTGGGGTGTGAGGGGCGAACCACCATCTTTCGCCCCAAGCCAACCTCACCTGCCCGCGGTGCATCCTGCTGAATGACGAACGAGGCTCTGGCGACCGACAGATGGCGGTATATCCATCCCAATAGGCGTAGCTAAATACAACAGGCTGGTGACGGGCAGCAGCGTTACCGGTGCGACAAGCTACGCCCTGCGATCGCGAACCCGCCTGCCCAGCGTGGCGATTATGGGCAAACCCTCCCCATGCAGACGCAACAAAGGCCACGGCCCCCAGTTCCCGGCGGCCCCGCTATTCCTGGTGATGGTGGCGACCACGGTAAAGGCGGGGCAGGGGGTGCGAAGAATCTCCGGGCTACGGGAGGCCACCACAACCGACTGACCCTGGCTACGTACAACGGACGCACGCTACGGCTAGACTCGCATCTGGCACAACTTGAGGTGGAACTTGGGAAGATTAGGTGGCATATCCTAGGGCTATGTGAAGTCCGAAGAGAGGGGGAGGACACCATAACCCTCGAGTCAGGCCACCTAATGTACTTCCGCGAGGGAGACCAACAATCCCAAGGTGGCGTTGGGTTTCTGGTAAATAAGTCCCTATCTGACAACATTGTGGAAATTTCCAGTGTGTCGAACAGGGTAGCGTACCTCATTATCAAGCTCACCGAGAGGTATAGCCTCAAGGTTGTGCAAGTGTACGCACCGACCTCGGCACACTCGGACGACGAGGTGGAGGATATGTACGATGACATATCGAGGGCCCTCCACTTCACAACTAAGACCCACTACAACGTTGTTTTGGGTGACTTCAACGCTAAAGTGGGTGTACAGAATTGCGGCGAATCGGTAGTAGGATCCCATGGATTTGGAAGCAGGAATCATAGGGGGCAAATGCTGGTCGACTTCCTCGAACGGGAGGGGCTCTTTTTGATGAACTCTTTCTTCAAGAAACAGCCCCAAAGGAAGTGGACGTGGCAAAGCCCCGACGCTATGACCAGAAATGAGATCGATTTCATCATGACGGATAGAAAGCACATATTCAGAGACGTCTCAATGATCAATAGGTTTAATACCGGTAGTGATCACCGACTTGTCCGGGGCTCTCTGAATATCAACTTTAAGGCGGAACGTGTCTGTTTGATGAAATCCAGGCTCCGACCGACTCTGCTCCAAGCCATGACAGGATCTGAAACGTTCCAGTCAAAACTGGAAAACCGATTCGCTGCCGTGGAAACCACAATCGACGTAAACCAGAACCTCGAAAATGTGGTTCGGATCCTCAGGGAAGAAGGTACGAGATTTTGTGAAATGCAGCGTAAGGGCAGGAAGTCGAAGCTTTCAGAAAGGACCCTAGGGCTGATGAAGAAACGACGTGAAAACCCACCTGTCACTTTGTCGGCAAAGCGGACTCTAAACCGAGAGATCAGTAAACTCGTACGACACGACCTCCGGTGCTCCAATACTCTTTCAATTGAAAGAGCGATCGAGCAAAATCGGTCGTCAAAAGTGTTTGTACAATCTCTTGGAAGAAGCCACCTGACAAAGTTGACCACAGAAAGTGGAGAAGTCGTCCTGTTTGAAGGGAGAACTCCGGAAGCGTGAAGTAGGAGTGTGGTCGTCTTGTTTTTCAAAAAGGGTGACAAGACCAGGTTGAAGAACTATCGACCCATATCCCTTCTAAGCCACATCTACAAGCTGTTTTCGAGAGACATCACGAACCGACTTGCGCAAAGACTCGACGAATTCCAACCACCGGAGCAAACTGGGTTTCGGAGCGGATATGGCACCATAGACCACATCCACACAGTGCGGCAGATTATTCAGAAGACCGAAGAATATAATCAGCCCCTGTGTCTAGCATTCGTGGACTATGAGAAAGCCTTTGACTCGATCGAGATCTGGTCTGTTCTGGAGTCCCTGCTACGTTGCCAAGTAGATTGGCGATACACCCAAGTGGTGAGATGTCTCTACAAAGCCGCCACCATGTCCGTCCAAGTTCAGAATCAGCAAACAAGGCCCGTACCATTGCATCGAGGAGTGAGACAAGGGGACGTTATTTCCCCGAAATTGTTCACAAATGCAATGGAGGACATGTTCAAGACGCTGCACTGGAAAGGGCGTGGCATCAATATCAATGGCGAATACATCTCTCACTTGCGATTTGCAGACGACATCGTCATCATGGCAGAGACGTTGCAGGACCTACAGCAAACCTGACCCTACCTGACCTAGCTGACACTTCTGTACGCATCGGCCTACGGATGAACTTGGATAAAACCAAGGTCATGTTCAACGAACATGTACTACCGGAACCGACTGCGGTACACGGTGCCGTTCTCGAAGTTGTTCAAAATTATGTGTACCTTTGCAACAAACAAACATTGCAGTTAGGTAGAAACAACATCGAGGACGAGGTGAACAGAAGAATTCGGTTGGGTTGGGCAGCGTTTGGGAAGCTACGTCGAGTCTTCTCATCGTCGATCCCACAGTGCCTTAAGACGAGTCTTTAATGAGTGCGTCCTACCTGTTATGACATACGGAGCTGAAACGTGGACACTTACGGTACGGCTGGTCCACAAGTTCAAAGTCGCTCAACGTGTTATGGAAAGGGCTATGCTCGGCGTTTCTCTAAGGGATCGCATCAGAAATGAGGTGATCCGGCAGAGAACCAAGGTCACCGACATAGCCTACCGGATCAGCAAGCTGAAGTGGCAGTGGGCTGGCCATATTAGCCGCAGAACCGACAACCGTTGGGGAAAACGAGTTCTTGAGTGGGGACCGCGTCTCGGTAAACGTAGTGTAGGACGCCCACAGGCCATGTGGTCGTGACTATTTGCGCAAGATGGCTGGCAGGAGCTGGATGCGAGAAGCCCAAAATCGATCTAAGTGGCGTGCAATGGGAGAGGCCTATGTCCAGCAGTGGACTGCGATAGGCTGATGATGAAATAAGTAGCTTGTGTTTTCGGCCGTTAATTATATACAGTATAGTTTCTTAATTCCATATATCCGTGAATTTCACAAAAACTAGCACAGAAGGGACTCATCTACACGCCGTAGATGGCCTGAGGTATGTAAATTATGTATGTTTATCGGTTGTCTAGTAACCATAGTACGATTACAAGGTTAGCTTAGTTCGGGATTAGTTGGCGCAATGTGAATCATCATCATCAGAGCGTAGTGTTGCATACAAAAGTGTGAACTCTTAATATTATTTCTCGCTATCCACTATGTATTGTTTTACTTTTCCCCATTTTCCACACAACAAAATACTAACAGCTTTAATAACTAACAACAATTTAACGAATTATAATAAACTTAACAAACGAATGGAAACTAACAGAAACAAAATCAAACTCGTGCTAGCGGTAGCAACCTTGCCCGACGCACAGTATTCGATATAGCCAATTTAAAGGGGCAAAAGGTATATTTACAAAATTAAACAGAAGTTTAAAGCAATATTTTATGTAAGTCGCTGGACGTTCGGTGCATACGTTATGTGTGCAAAAAGTACCGCCCGAACATGTCCATACATAAATAATAAAAAGATCTGTTTTGACGCGTCTGATCAGTGCGCTCGCAACTCTCAACGATTAGTGTTATTTATGTGGTTAAATATTCATTTTAGTCCGTCTAGGTATGGATCCGTCTTCTAAAGGTATGGCTCTACTAATATAACAATATTACTTATAATATTACTTTGTAGTAATGGGTACATTAGGTATAGTAAATTACTCTTACGGATTTCAACAACAAAAATATACTACAAGGTATTGCAAGGATTTCAAATCTATTTCAAATATTACTTTGGAGTGCGGAGCCTTGCGAGTTTAATAATAATTGTATTTGTTTAAAACAGATCGGCGAATAAGCAGAGAAGAGCTTTTTGTGATATGGCGTTCTACGAAACTCACAGACCGTTCAGGACATTTGATTGAGTTTGTGCGACAAAAATTAGATATAGCAGATATAAATAACCACGATTTAGTCAAAATAGAGCGTGTAGTAAGTACTGAAAGTGAAAAATTCTGACAAGTGGAATAAAAAAGGCAGGCGATATGATAATTTTACGAAATCTTAGAACGAGTGGCTGAATGAAAAAATAGATTTTGGAATCGAGTCCATTAACAAAAAATCTGATACAGCAGTAGGTCGGCCTCAGAAATGTTTTGATGGGAGTTCTTCTAAAACTAAACATAGGAAAGTTAAAAGCCTACTAAAAAGATTTAGTAGTGCGGAATTTTCTTTTGCGGCAGCGGCAAGTTTAAAGGCTAGTGGCAAGAGAAACAGCGCTAACTTAATTAAAAAAATTGTAACATCGTCGCCGAAAAGTCTTTCAAAGTATAAAAAAAAAATCGTCACGTCAAAGAGGATGTAGTCTATATCCAGGTTATGAGTTACTTTTTAACGAGAAGCGCAAGTGTTACCCATCTGTCGAGAATATAGAAGTTACAGACATTTCTGCAGAAATAAATCTTCAATCATTACTCGATCATAAAGCATCAAGACTTTGTAAGGTTATCCCAGAGGTATTTGATCGCTTAGGAGGCGGCGCGCCTGGCCGCCACGGGAGTTTCCCTGGTGGTCGGGCGCATTGAGGCGTTGGGTTTGCCCTGGCCCTGGATAAGACGGAGGCCCTATTATTTCATGTGCCCCGTCGTGGTCCACCCGCCGGCGCCTCAATCGAGGTCGGCTCGGTCCTCGTACCGGTCCGGGCCCAGATGAGGTACCTGGGTCTGGTCCTAGACGGTAGGTGGCTCTTCGACGAGCACTTCCGACAGCTTGGTCCGAAGCTGGTGGACACTGCCTCCGCCCTAGGGCGACTTTTGCCCAATTTGGGCGGGGCCAGTGTTCCCACGCGGCGGCTGTACGCGAGGGTTGTCCGGTCCATGGCGCTTTATGGTGCACCGGTGTGGGTGGCGGCTCTGACCGCCCCGAATAGGGCGCGCCTCTGGCGCCCCCAGAGGATATTGGCGGTCAGAGCCATACGCGGATACCGCACGGTGTCCACCGAGGCGGCTTGCGCCTTGGCCGGAACACCCCCGTGGGATTTGGAGGCGGAAGTGCTCGCCGAAGTTTATCGGCGAGTGGCTGACTTCCGGGCGGAGAGCGGATTTCGCCCTCCACCCGAAGACGTGCGCGAGTGGCGCGAAGCCGCTCGCCGAGCCACCATGGTCAGATGGTCGTTCCGGCTGGAGACTCCACGCGCTGGCTTCGCCGCCGTGGAGGCTCTCCAGCCGGTCATCGCTGAGTGGGCAGGGCGGCAGCACGGGACCCTTTCCTTCCGGCTGACGCAGGTGCTTTCCGGGCGCGGTTGCTTCGGAAAGTACCTGTACTCGGTCGCTAGGATGGAATCGAGTCCCGCCTGTGCCGGACGTCGCCTAAGAGAGGTCCTTGAGACGGAGCCCGCGCCAGGAGCGGGCCGGCGCTGGGAGGGGTCTGAGAAAAGTCGAGAGGAGATATGAGAAAAGTCAGAGAAGGCTATACTTGCATAAAAATAGACGTCGTACAAATTACGACGTGATGCGTTACATGCTCGTAGCTTCCGACCCTCACATAACATTTTTGAGGAATCTCGGACAAAAAAGAAGAGGAAACATTAATAAGTATTGAATAATGATAAAGTGGCAACATTTATATTTGTAATTTGGTTTTTGGTAGCAGACCTTTTGTTTTATGTAAGGCAATACACTCTCTCGCTAAGCCGGTCAAGGCGACAACGTCCATCGTTGTACTGTGTGATATTATAAAATAAAATACGCAATATTCTGTCAACAAAACCGTTTTATTTCGCTCTATCCACTGCAAATAATAACCTCAACAACAATAAGGACGTTTTATCTTTGTTAAAAACTTAATACGATTTTTTTAAACAATAATTAAATAGATAAATCATTATTTTTGCATTGTATTACTCCATTAACCATAAGAAAAGCTACAATTAATAATTTAGCCGAATGCAATAGTTGTATATTTTTGTCGGACTTTTTTTTTCCGTGCGGAAATCCCCTCGGATACCACCTTGTCGGTGGCATGTCGGACATTTTTTGTCCCCCTAAATTGGCCATATCGAATACTGTGCGGACGGTACTAAGACGATCGCGGTGCCTGAGGCGAGGTTCGGGCGGGGCGGCCGCATTCCACGCGTTAGTCTAAAACGCTTGGTCGAGTAGTACATAATTTGTTAATCGTCATGTTATTTATCGCTAATATTCTAAATTCGTTCAACCGCTAGTAATATAATCTTATATTTATAAATATTAAGTTGGTTTGTGTACTGTGGTACTTACATTCGACAAACACTAGAAATAATAATAAATTACTTATAACGTATCGTCGACTACAGGAGGTTAAAGACTAATAAAAAGTTGTATGCTATACTCACACAATTTATTTATTTTATTTGTAGTACATTTATTTGTCATTTAATTGAATAAAACATAAACACTTAAACAACCTTATTTATTTTAGCGTTATCCTGCATTATACCAGCTACGCGTCTGTCACACCCGCCCTAATGGGCGGTCGTGACCTTGATACAACCAATCGCATTCAAGTTTTGTCTATGAACTAGTGTAAGTGCTTCGTTGTACTTGCTGTTAGTTTGTGTGCGTAATGGAACCGAAACCAAAGCGACAATTATAGGAGAGTTACCGTTCTAAAGAAATTATTATTTGTAGGTTACATATTAAACGGCACGTATGTATAAGGTATAAGAATACACAATAGTAGTCTGAACAGAAACTTCGGCATAAAGGTCTGTTTTGATCAAAACAGTTTATTTGGATATCTTAAACTCTATTACATGTGATCAATAGTTAATAAGTTTTAAATAAAAAAACAACACCTGAGATATGTTATGAAACTGATATTTATAATTACGTTTACTATAATTTCATATTATTAATGTTATAATAACTTTAGGGCGCGTTAATACCCGTATATACATAATAATTATGTTTACGGTGCTAACGCGATCGCAATAGGTATAATGTTGATATCTTGACTGCTGACTTGTACATAGGCTGACTGTCAGCCTGCGACCACGGTCATTGTAACCCGATCGAAACGTCAGGCAACTCAAAGGTATGTACTTAATACCTATCGTGGGCGCATTAATTCCCGTAAACATCACACTTATTAAGAAACAATTACAAAAATTAGGTGAGAGAATATCAAAAAATTAATATGTCATTATTTTTCTATTCATAGTTGACTACTTTGAACATACTCGTAATAGTAGGGGAGCCCATGATGCTAAATGGGGATTTACTCAAACGTCATCATTGACCTATATTATTTGAAAGATTGGGTAATAGAATGAATAAAAGTTATATAATGTTTCCACTTTCAGCGGTAGGAAAAGCTTCTACAGGTTTTCAAAAATGTAAGGGGAGGAAATCGAAAAAAAAATATTCGGGCGCATCAGATATTTCGGGGATATGTTATTTGGACGCCAAAAATGCTCTTATTGTTAGGTCTAACGATTTTAAAGTGACACAAGCTGGTAGAGAATTATACTATTAATACCCGAGCTTGTAAGATTTTATACAGACGGTTCAGCTTGATGTTTCTGTCATACTTGCCTGAAATCGGATGATAATTTTTCAGGGTATTTTAAAATACTTTTTATTTTTTATAAAATGTGACAAATAAAGGCACGAAAAATTATGTAGACATTTTAAGAACATTTCTTGCATTTTTAGTTCAAACAAGAAAAAAATGTAAAGGTCGGGTTTTTTCATTAACTTTGTGATCTTGCCACTGCTTTATGATACGCTCAAATCGTCAGATTTTTTTAAACACATACCAATGTGTATGTAATTGACTTAACTTACTTTAATCCTACACGCTCGAGTTTTCTGGGCATCGATTTTGTTTTTACTAATCTGATGGACTGCCTTGATCGTCCCTATACGTAGGGCTCATGTATGGTAAAGGTACTCAACTGGGTGTAAGGTATTCCTCCCATTAATCTGCCACACTCGAGTAAATCTCGAAATCATTTCTAAGGCTCCCCTACTATAACAATTACGAAGGCGATGAAAATTCACAAACAAAATTCACAGAATTAGCTGGTTTTTGAAGAAACTTAACCAAAAGAAAAGGTTTACCAATTTTCGCTTTTTACATAAATAAATAGACACAATAGAGAGAAATCTGGATTATTTGGATCCAGCATATTTATTAGGGGACCATCGAGATATTCTGGATTTTTAAACCTGGTCTTTATTCCTGCTATTTTATGTTAACGTACAAGCCACTGTCATTCCTCACACGCTATTGAGAAGCCATTAACATCGGTCAAAATATCGGTATTTTACTAACAAATTAACAGTGTAAATAGACTTTTGATGTAGTAATAATAGCTTATCAATAGTGATATCAACAACATTGCCATATTAAATATATCATATTCTTACAATATTACAAAGACATCGACGACATTTTTATCAGTGGCAGTTCTGAGACAGGTCATTGGAGGCCATTGGTCTCACATAGTTAAAAGAATAATACATCACATAGAAAAAAGTGCAAAACTATTCCGACAACAGTCCATCGACAGCCTATTGATACAATATTAAAATAGCAGGATTTGAAGCCCAGTTTATATTAAGTTTGATATAGCCATTACTGATGTGTCGAATAGCGGGAGCGATAAGATCCATATAGTTTTGGCGGATCTGGACAGTTCTTAAATTTTATTAACTTTTTTTTCATAAATACTTAAATATCGATTTTATTGAGATTGTCATAGTATTAAGTATGTAAGTAATAAGGTATTACTTGACTATCTGTATAAGAGTATTAACCTTTTGACCGCCAAAGTCGTATATACACGTCAAATGTAAATGTGCTTACTGCGGCAGCGACGGCAAGGCACGACGAAATTACGAAAACATTTTTTGTTCTTTTTCGTATTTATTACTTTCAAAGTACACATACCTAATAGATATAATAATAACAATTAGCCACTCTGTAATCGGAAAAAATATCGTTCAAAATGTAATATTTGACGTACATATGCACGCCACGGACCTAAAGAGTCTAGAGAAGAACATATGAAAATGATTTTTCGTCAACTACATTTTATATCAGATTAAATACAAAGCAAAAATGTATAATAATTCTAACCTATGAGGGGCCAAAGTAATAGGTTTGTGTAATCCAAACCTTACGCATTCTTGTCAGCGAAATCAATTTTACAGTACTCTGTCTGTAAGCCACATACGGGTTGACATGTCATGCTATGTCGATCGGGCTGCCGATATGCAATATTTTAATAGACTAAAATACCTAATGAAATATCATGTAATAGTATCATGCCGTAATCCATTTTACATATGCCATTTTAAATTCATAAAATACAAACAACCAAACCAAACATAAATTTCCACAATAAACTGTGTAATCGTTAAAAAATAATAATAATACCTCATTATACTTATCTATATTTTATAAAAATGTATAAAAATCACTATATTATATAAAAATCACGTAGTAATATACCTAATAATCACACCGCAACATCCCTAACTCAAAGGCAGCAAAGTTAGTAGTAAGCGCAGTGCCGGCCATCCCAACGACGGCTTTTCACGTCGGTGTATGTTGTCACTAGCGAGTACAGTGTGGTGGGTTACCACACTGTACTCGCTAGTGACAACATACAATATAAAATCACGTGTTATGCGGACGACACGCTTATGACGGCGGAGGCTTCTGCACAAATCCGAAGCGTTGTTCTTTCATGGGAAGGAAATGAGAAAGCCACCTGAGGGATCCAGCCTTATGGTAGGAGGCACTCGCATCGGCATCGAGCCCTTGATGACGTATCTGGGGATCGTAGTCGATGGCCGGTGGGACTTCGGATATCATTTCCGAGATCTGGTCCCCAAGTTGGTTAAACCAGCGCGGGCATTGGCGCAGTTGCTGCTCAACAGGACCAAACAGGAGGTGACCCGATGACTCCTGCAGGAGACTCTGCTCGGGGGTTGCGATCCATATCCCTTTATGGGGCCCCGGGATAGATGGAGGCCCTGATGGCCAGCAACGTCGCTCTACTGCGATGACCGCAGCGAGAGCTGGCTACCAGGGTCATTAGGAGGTACCGCACGATCTCTTTTGAGGTGACGAGTCTCCTGGCCGGAACTCGACCCTTGGACCTGAAGACAGGAGCCCTTGCGCGTCTCTGTATTAGTGGCGCAAGGAGGCGCGAGAGTTAGGAGGGACTCGAAAACTCGAGGATCAGAAATCGAACTCCACCAGGTATTGTTGGAGGAGTGGAAGCAACGACTTGGGAAACCAAACGCCGGGCACGCCGTTATTGCGGCGGTAAGACCCGTAATAGAGAATTAGCTCGAGAGGCACAACGTGACCGTCTCATACCCGCTGATGCAGGTGATCACCGTAGATCCGCAAGGAGCAAACGCCTGAGTGTCACCACTGCGATAGCCGGACAGTGGACACGGCGCTCCACACGCTGGCAGAATACCCGGCGTGGGTTGAGCAGAGGCGTGACCTCGTGGGCGGCCATAGTAGTGGGAATTGTCTGGCTTAATACCATGATTGCGCGGCCATGGTACGGAGCTAGGGCGGGTGGAACTATGCGCGGAGCGGGAGCGGAGCGAGACCAAGAGAGATTTAGAACTCTCCTGGTCGCAGATGGTGCCGCAGACGACTCAGGTGCCCTGGTAACAGAAACACCGCTGTTCCCACACACGAGGGGGCCATCTACATGCCGTAGATGGCCCGGGGTACGTCGGGGAACCAGAGATTTCCTTCCTAGGGCGGCGAAAACGGCGTGCGGTTTTTAGTCGATAAGAGTTCGACATAACCACCAGTGGGTGGTTATGTCGAATATCCGAAGGGAATTCCGCACAGGGAAAAAAAAAGTGTAGTAACCATGTCATTTTAAGTTTGAATTACTCTTTTATAATAAAATCTGCTCTTATCTAACGCTGTTATTTCGGAGTTATACGAGCCCTGATGCAAAATAGTTCGTCTAGTGTGAAATTTTCTCTGTGAGATTTTTTCTAACTTCATTATTTTTGTATATCTACATAAAATATTAAGCTGTTCTACTATCATATGTTGTGTTACTCATGCAATTTTTTAAATATGAACCAATAAACTATTTTAGCTTTTTAAATTTATACATATCCTGTTTTAAATTCGAAGAAGTTATAAGCAAAATAGTTCGTCCAATTGTTAATTGATGCAAAATAGTTCGTCTATCGGTGAGTTCAATAAGATTATTCCTTCTTTGTACAATTATGTTGCATAATTTAAATTTGTAAAAGTAATTCTGTGTGATTTGTCAAGTGAGACAGTATAAATTCTGAAAATTTCAGTCTTTTTCATTAGTTTTCAAATAACAATTGGTCGTGGCAAACCCGTGTGTGAAGAGCTTCGAAAGCGAATAGTTTGTGGGGTCGATGTTTGCAAATCAAGTTACAAAATATCTAAAGACTTGATACTTCCTAGGTCTACAGTCTAATCTATCTTCAGCACTATAATAAGAATAGAATGATTTCTTGTTTGAAGAAAACTGGTCGACCACACACTCACTGGACGCATCACAAGTGCAGTAGAAAACAGAATCCTAAAGAAAATTATCAAAAATAATCGTCGTGCTCGAGCTGGAGAACTCACGGTGCAATGGAAGGACATGATTCACAAAGACGTCTCAGTTGATACTTGCAAAAGAGTCCTAAAAAGAATGGGTTACGGATTTTACACCGCTAAGGAGAAACCACTGTTGACTGCTGTACAAAAGAAAAAGAGGTTGAAGTTTGCTCGTGATCATTTATTTAAATTGGACTTCCGATCAGTGGCGTAGTATCATTTGGAGTGACGAGTCCAAATTTGAAGTGACAGTCGGCGATGAAAAGAAAAAAGTGATTCGGAACAAAAATGAGGCATTTCATACTGATTGTCTCAAACGCAGTGAAGTTTCCGGCGTCTCTTATGATATGGGGCTGCATGTCTGCACAAGGTGTTGGTGGTATGCAGTTTGTAGATGGTTCTATCAACGCTGCAAGGTATCAAAACCTTTTGGAAGAGAATTAACTGCCCTCTATTTCGTCACTTCAAGTCAAGCATCAAGATCAAGCATTTTTCAACAGGATGGTGCTTCCTGCCATACTGCAAGGACAACGAAGACGTGGCTACTTGCGAAAAGCATCCCTACAATCGAATGGCTATCTAACAGCCCGGACTTGTCGCCGATCGAAACCCTATGGTGGAAAATGAAAATAGTTCTCCGTAAAAATCCATCAAGATCGAAGAGCGACTTAAAGGCTAAATTCTTGGCTGTCTGGGAATCAATTACGCTTGAGGAGTGTGCAGCGTTGGTTGCAACCATGCCTCTTCGCATTAAAGCTATCATTGAGAGCAAAGGCGGCACAACTAAGTGGTAGACAAACTATTTTGCGTGAGTGACAAGGGTAGACGAATACTTTTGCGTTATGTTTTTTAGAATATTTTTTAATTTTTTTATGAGATGTAAAGTCATGAAAGAATTTCAGTTATGTTAAAATAAACTTTAAAATGTTCCTCAAATTGTGGTTTACTTTTTATTAAACGTTCCTAATTATTTAAAAAAATATTTACTTTCAATATTTTACGCTTTGCACTACTTTCCATACTAGAAGAACTATTTTGCATCGGGGCTCGTATAGCTAATATTGAATAAAACTTCAATGGTATAAACATTTTTTATTCGTAAGCCAAGCTAGTAAAATGTATCAATGATTTTTCGATTTACTTTTATTTTCTACATTATTATTTTTAAGTATAAAACAAGGAGTTTGATGCTTGGCGTAGAGAGCAGTTTTTGCTATTTATGTGGCACAGTTTTTTGTTGTTGATATGGCGGTCAAAGGTTAAACCAAATCTTTGCATGTGTATATTTTTTTAAAATACGCGTAATATATACATGTTTAAGGATCTAGGCACATCATTAATAGTCGTTAAACGCTTTGAAATTTACGTTTCATACCACACATCTTACCAGTAAAACTTGTATTAATTTACCGGTACTTAAAACTTACTTATTGGTTTTAACTGAACCTAGTTGAGCAGAAACGATTCCATCCACCGCTGGTCAAATTAATAATGCCAATTCATAGTCCAAAAAATATACGTATTCATTGTGCGAAAAAAGATCCCGTAAGGTTATAGGACATATGCATGTCTTTTTTCTAGTTATAACATATTCTACTATATACTATAACATATTTCTAGTTATAACATTACGAAAACTAAATGCAACACACCTGAAATATAAACCAATGAGCTAATTTTTTTTAATTAAAATCACAATCATTTTCGAGCCACTTGAGCAGCCGTTTTAGCGCTCTTATTTTGTGACGTCAGATTACAAGAGTTCAATGTCAACAACAGTGTTAGATTCACAAAGTTACAGAAAGTTAAAAGAGTGAGTAATAAAAACAACTTATTATGATGGAAAAGCACAGAAATGCTTATTATAAATATTGTGTCATTCCTACATGCCAAAATAACATCAAAAGTGCACCTGACAAAGTATATTTATTTCCTTATGCCGAAAATTCAAATTCAAAATATCTTTATTTCATAAAAACATATTGTTTGAAATCGTATTTTATGTAGATCAACACACGCAATAGCAATAATCTCTGTTTTGCTGAATAGTTAGGATTTTTTTAAATAAAAAAATATGCTTAAACAAAATCTATGATATGCCTGTGCCGATCCACAACCGCCCGTTTCCAAAGGGTTGAGGCTTATGTGAAGCAAGGGCGAACAAACTCATGGCCACTATTTTGCAATTCACAGATAAATACAATGGCATCATTAAATATACCACCACAACATTGTTCCGATGTGTGCCAGTATGTCCGTTATTAACTAAAAGGTAACGAGACAATAGTAATAGGCTCGCCGACACAATTCACGTTTAATTGCGGATTTAAAAGATGGAAGATGCAGGTATAAGAAAAAAGTGGTGGAAGGCGATGAGAAGAGACAATGTATTGTTTTTGAGCTGTTTATACTGTTGTGAAGATCGTTTTCACTTGGTTACCTGCACATACTTTTTTTACAAACCTCGACGAAAACATAACCTAGTTTACGAAAAGTTCGTTAAGATATTCTCAATATCTAATACATACACATTTATTCATAACAGTTTTGCCTATGACTTAAAACATGTAACTTATTTGGAGTAAGAGGGAAGTTAGAGTCGTAGTAAGTCGAGAGTCGTCGAGTGTAAATTGATGTCACGTTTTGTTCCCCCAGTAGCGTTGCGTTTTGGGCATTTGCGAAGGAATTTAAAATATTTTGCCTAGTTTGGAGTCACGTGCATATTCCCTATTGTAACGATAAAATTATTTCTAATAATTATAATGATAAAAAAGATTATTGTTTAAAAGATTAAAAATAAATACTTTTTGATAGTTTAGCATCAAAACTGCAATTTTATTAATTTCTGGATTTGATCATTTCTGCACAACACGTCGCAAAACTTTGTCTGTTATAATAAAATCTCATAATCTTTTTTTGGACAAAACACACAATTTGAAGTAAAAGTTTAATACCACTAATTCACAATACAAATAATTCTAAACGTCTATACATATGGAGGGTCGCTTTACAAAAATAAGATATGACCACACCGTTTCGTAACATTCTGTGAGTGATAAATAAAATAAAAACATGTATTTGTTCATCATAAACATATTAAACTTTTTATAGCATTATCTTCTTGTTTGTTACAACCCGTACCATTCGTAACCGCGTCCTGGAGGCTATGAACTATACTGCGCTATTTCGGTAGCAAATTTCCACATCGGATAATTATACTATCAAGATGACTATTATATGCCAAAAAAACAATTTTCACGCCATCCATGATTGAGTACGAGCAGAAATTTTTCGATTGTGGTATTTATTCAACTTGTGCTATCGAGTTCTTAGCCTAAACAAAGCTAAATATATTCAAAATATTTCTGGCAAGTGATGTGCGTCGATCAGGGGTTTAGTTTTTTTATTCATAGTTAAAGATACCTTAGACTACCTTAATGTTAGGGTTGTAGATATTCTTTTTCTATTCAAATTAAAGCTTCGTATTACGAACACCAAAAAGAACCACCTAATTTCATCGGTGAATTCTACAAAATATAAAACTTGATATTTGGATTTTTTTGCATAGTTTTAGGTAACCTTACTAAAACAGATACGCTAAATTTTATACATATTATCATAAAAATACTACCACTCTTGTTCTAACACAAAAAAAAACAATAGGCTGCAAACAACTGTAATATTTCAATAAAAATATTCTTACTAATTAAAGTATATGGATATCACAGACAAAAATATTAAGTTATATATCAAATTAGCACGAACATTATACAGTTTTAGTGTCTTAAATAGAACCAACGTTGATTCTAGTTGCATACTTACCATTTCATCTCCCTTAATTACAGGATAGAAATACATTTTTTCCCTTGTTTTGTAAACATATCACTAGATTCATATGACGAGAAAAACAATATTGTAAACAGCTTATTTATGCTAACACTGCAACATACGTGCTACAGAGAAACGACAATGTTTGTATCGTTTGTAGTTGATTTTGAACACTAAAAGGAAAGCACAGGTTCAATCCGCTTAGCAATTTTGTAACATCGAACGAACATATTCTCTTACGTGTCGGTAAAGGACGCAGGGAGACACTATTTAGACTTTTACAATCGTACCTGGCTCCGTAAGGTGGCTCAACACTACGTCGGGGCGGCGACAACAGTTCATCGTAGACACCAGTATATCTGTCAACAAGATATCATATAACTAATATCATCACCATGTAATAGAATTCAGACGCAAATAATACTTAACACCAATTTTTTCCATTTACGGGTTGTTTATTTTTCTTCAATTTTTAGAAACCGATAGCGTAAACCGCGTACTGTACAGTACGCGGTTTACGCTATCACATACAACATACATCTTTCTTTTATCTTTTTTTAGCCATAACAATTTTTAGTTGTAATGGAAGAGTACTTTATAACTAAAAACCTATTTGTAGCTTAACGTAAACTAATTTTATTACTAACCGATGAGGTGACACGTTCCGGGGTACTGGAGAGCGCATCGCAGATCGACGGGGTGAGCGTAGAGGTTCTCGTAATTGCTCACGTAGTGGGTCCCGCGGCGGAGAACGTGCAGGGGATCGAGGCGGAGAACGAAGCGGAGAGCGAAGAGGAGATCGAAGTGGAGAGCGGCCCAACGGCGACCGGAGCGGAGACCGATATCGCAACGGCGACCGATGACGTCTACGCGGGGAAGGTGATCTGTCAACAACATTAGCAAAGTTCAGTCGCTAATAAATCAATAAATGAAATATAAAGTCTTTAATTCCATGCATTTAAAAAAAACCTTTCATAATATTAGTTTCTAAATGACATGCTTGATTGTTAAATATTAATATTATTATACGTAATTAAGTATATATTTTTATTTCATTTAGCTGTTTTAATAATCAATTTTAATAATTATTAAGAGAACGATTTAATATTTTCAATTACAATAAAATTCAATTCGGTAATCATAGAAATTTTACTTAATTAATTATGATTGAAATTGAAATAGGATATAGTACATAGATAATTATTATTGTTTTTTTTTTAATTTCACACATCTTACACACGGCTGTCTGAGTCCAAACTAGGCAGAGCCTGTAACCAGGTTGCTGACAAACATAATTATATATTTCTAAATACATACATATTATAGATAAATTACACCCAGACAGAACAAATAGTAGGGGAGCCCTAGAAGGGATTTCGGGATTTACTTGAGCTTGTCAGATTAAGATAGGAGGTATACCTTACATCCAGTTGAATACCTCCACCATACATGAGCCCTATAAATAGGCAGCCCATCAGATTAGTTAAAAAAAAATCGATGGCCAGAAATACTCGAGCGTGTAAGATTAAAGTAAGTTGAGTCAATGACATACATAATGGTATGTATTTCAAAAAATCTGACGATTTGAGCATGTCATAAAGCTGTGGCAGGATGACAAAGTTAACAAAAAAACCCCACGACCTTTACATATTTTTTTCTTTTGAAGTAAAGAATGCGTTTTTTTTTTTTAATGTCTACTTAATTTTTCGTACCTTTATTTGTCACATTTAAAAAAAAAACAAAAAACAAAATACCTCTAACCGTCAGATTTAAAATACCCTTTTTTTTTTTGGTGCGGAAATCCCTTCGGATACCACCTGTCGGTGGCATGTCGGACACGAACCGACTAAAACCGCACGCCGTCTCGGGTACTAATAGCCGGGGAACCAGGTATACCCTAGAAAGGAAGTCCCTGGTGCCCCGACATACCTCGATAGACCATAGGATTAAGGAAAAGGGAGATGTATGACGCTACAAGCCAAATGGGATTAACTATTCCAAGTGGCGTCGAAAATCAATGATGTTACCTACCGGGTATAGAAGTGTCCAAGAAGCGCTTCAAAGGGATATTAGGGAACCGATTATGATAGGGACGAGCATGTTTTAGGAGGGGCAGTGATGCACCATAGGATTAAGTGATTCAAGTGTTGACGTTAGTTCATGAACTATCTGAGAGCTGTATGAAATCTTGAGGTCAACGAGATCTAGTGTCAAGCAACAAAATACACTACGCGTTGATATTATTTTTCATAATTCCGATACTTGCAGCGCCATCTAGTGTCTAGTGTCAGGTAACAGAAGATTTTCGGTACTGGAAATTCCTCACTATCTGGAACGCTCTATAGAATCCTAGGGAATATTCTAATTATTTCGGCAGTCCTATAAAAGCAAGTCGTGCAACAAAATTAGCCCGTACGGCCATACGGGCTAATTTTGTTTTACGAGACAGAGGAGTAACATCTAAGCGATCTTCTATTGCGAAAAGTACTGATTTGTGTTAATTAGTGTTTATAAATAGTGCTAATTTTAATAATTAACCGCCTCTTTTTTTAATGTATCGAATCCCCTTATACCTAAGAAAAAATAATATTCTCCTGAGCAATTACCTAGTAAGCGACAAAGTCCTTTCGCGAGTGCGACGACGTCGTGGTGACCAAGGCGACCGGCGGATTCGTCCACGAGAAATAGAACGAGATCTGTAAAATGAAATAAATATATAAATTATACATTGCATGGCCTAAAGCACAACTTACTTAGTCTTGGTAGAAACATTGTAATCAACATTAAAGTTCTACATAGTATTAGTATACTAGCCACCTAACTCAAAAAATCGGTAATGTGGTTACAATTGTAAAAGAAAACTCAAAACACTAGGCTTTAATTTCAAAATGTTTGATGCTTACACGTAATTATAATAAACCATATAGGT